>CM049430.1:9705918-12105918 GCA_026929855.1 Poa annua
TGACAAATTCTAACAGACATTTCCCACACACAAAATTAGGCTTGATCGAGCGCTGTAAACAGTAACTAAGCAATCAGTATCCAGTAGCAATTGTTCAGAAGAAAATCATGCTGCTGATGGGATGCACAGTGGGAGAAGGGGCGACCACCTACACTCCGGGAGCCGGGGGGAGTAGATCTGGATCGACGTGCCGGCCATGCTCGACGTCGTCGATTCCTTTGGTCGTCCCCCCGCTGCACACGTGGTCCCACGTGTCATGCGTCTCCAGTAGCAGTGTTGGCCGTTTGGGCTGGCCGATCCAAACCACACTAGCTGACACCACCACTACTGTCCACAAGCACAGATCAAATCTGCGCCGATCAACCCGAGGAGAAAACCAAGCTAGCTAGCCTGTTCTGTTTATCACCCGCGGTAGTTACTCCTCTATATACTTTTAAAGGAGAAAATCAGCTTCTGAGCTACAATGCAACTCGTAAACTAGAGTATTGCTTGTAGACGAACAACGTCAGTGCCATGTATATATACGGCAAGTTCCGAGAACGTACGTATATGATATCCAGCAGAGCATGCAGACGATGATGCGATCAGACTCGGCATTGGAATTATGCGCGCACGATCCAAGTCTCGCTAAGTTCCAAGTTTCAACTACTACGTTCCCGAGTACCAATTCTGAAGTGGTATGATGCAAAATTGCAACTTTGCAAGATGAGATGCATGCAACCATGGGCGGCGTTGATTTAGGAGACGACAGGAATGGTGCGAGTGTCACTACTACTGAATTCTGAAGCCCATGCTGATCTGGTTGCTGCTGCTGCTGCGCGCAGTTGATGTTCATCGACCAGAGAAAGGAGAGGTCGGAGCTGCTGCGAGAGCTGCTCAAGAACGGAGCCGGCATCGATCCCCTCCCGGTCCTCACCCAGGTCAGCTCAGCTACCTGCAGACCCATCGACATTTCCGGCCATCTGGATCGTCTTCTTTTGCATGTCTGTAGTAACCAACACGGTTCATTTCTTCTGTCTTGATGATGATCAGCAAACACTGGTTCTCTGGGGGGACAAGGACCGCGTGTTCCCCGTCGATCTTGGCTACAGACTGCAGAGGTACGTAAAACATGCAGAGTCTTCTGTATCTCTCGCCATACTTCGACGTTGCGTATAACGCTCACTGTGCTTTCTGTTCCTGGCTGTAGGCATCTGGGAGATGAGTGCAGGCTGGAGATCATCAAGGACGCAGGGCACGCGCTGCAGCTGGAAGGAGCGGCAAAGGTTAACAGCTTCATCAGGTCCTTCCTTCTGGATGTACCCGATGGGCCCGAATTCGGCGTGGCCCGGAAGTGAGGCCTGCTCTGAACTTGTAAGAGAACAAAAAACACGAGCTTGTATCCACAAAGGCCCAAACACCCAAATGGGTATGAAATTATAACCGTTTCGGTAGTACTAGGCAATAAGGCGCGTGTCGTTTTATATATGTAATAATTGTAAATAGAACTAAAACGTTGATAAGTTTTGGATTTTATTTGGAAAGAGTTGTCATTTTTTTAATATGTAGGGGTAAGCATGTGAGAAATAAAAGTAAAAGGGAATTCGATATACGTTTGTCATTAGAAGAAGTGTTATCGCGGTGTAAAATATTATAGTAACTCCATAATTAGATAGAAGACATCATATGGGCATTTATCAAATTCAATCTATGAGTTGAACAAATGGATTTGAAATTTGTCCAAATGTACACCGATTTTGGAACATGGAAATGTTTTGCATTTTCCATGAGTAATTAGTTTGGTTTATTGTGGTCATTCTAATATTTGTTCATGTTTTTTCTGGTGCGTATATTTGAAGCTATATTTAATTTATAATTATAAGAAATGGATTTGAAATTTCTGTAGATCTACACCGTTATGAGACTTTCAAGTATTTTGCATTTTGCTGTAATTGTAAATAGAACACTAAAACGTTGATATTTTTTGAATTTTATTTGGAAAGAGGTGGCATTTTTTTATGTGTAGAGTTAAGCATGTGAGAAATAAAAGTAAAAGGGAATTCGATATACGTTTGTCATTAGAAGAAGTGTTATCGTGGTATAAAATATTATAGTAAGTTCATAATTAGATAGAAGACATCATATGGGCATTTATCAAATTCAATCTATGAGAATATTATAGTAAGTTCATAATTAGATAGAAGACATCATATGGCCATTTATCAAATTCAATCTATGAGTTGAACAAATGTATTTGAAATTTGTCTAAATATACACCAATTTTGGAACATGCGAATGTTTTGTATTTTCCATGAGTAATTAGTTTGGTTTACTGTGGTCATTCTAATATTTGTTCATGTTTTCTCTGGTGCGTATATTTGAAGCTATATTTAATTTATAATTATAAGAAATGGATTTGAAATTTCTGTTATGAGACTTTCAAGTATTTTGCATTCTGTTGTAAGTGAATTTTTTTACTGTGCGTTTTTTGGTATTTTTCCTTAATTATTTAATGGTTGCATTTAAAGTTATTGTTGTGACATTGTTTTGAAATTTGTTTAAATTGACAACGTTTTGAAACTTTCAAAAAAAAAACATTTTGCTAGAGGTTATTAGGTTTTTTTTGTGTGGTCATTTTGATATATTTTTTATATTTTTTGGGTGCATATATTTGTAGGTATTATTAAACAGAAATTAATTGTTTGTTTTTTCCTGGGAAAAGAAATAGAGGCTGACAGGTGGGACCCACGGTGGCGTGGTGATGACGTCACCACCGGCCAGCCCTGCTAGACACGGGTGCGGCGGCGCCGAGCACATCGGCGGCGAACCAGCGCAGCCCAGGACGCGCAGCTGGTCCTGTTGGACGCGCCGCAACACTGGGCGTCTGGAGGTAGCGGCGCCGCCGCCTGTAGGTCACCGGAACGTCGCCGGTGACGCACCGATGTGACGGCGGTCGTGGAGATCGACGACGACGACTCCGGCACCCCTGCGGCGCCCCAGGTGCGGATCTCCGGCGGAGAGGGAGAGCACGTGACGGCGCACCTCCCCGCGCGCATTGATCTGAGAGGGGAGGGCCGTAGCGGCGACGGTGGCCGACAGCAGTGACGGCGATCTCCAGATCGCCGGAGGAAGAAGGGGACGGGGAGGTCTGGGGGTGTTTTTTAAAAAACAGCTTCTGAGGTTTTCTGAATTCACGAACAGGTCCTCCGCCGTTCTAGAAAATGGAGCGCGGGTTACGGGGCAAATTTTTCAGTGGCTTTTGTGCGATAAGACACGGTGACCGGTGGAAACCGGGGACGACCGGCGGGGTACCGGGATACGTGTCGCGATGCGATTGGCTTAGAGCCCCGTGGTACAGTAACTCGCATTCAGGGGTTGTTTTCACTCCATCTGGACCGTTCGTTGCATCGATCGGACGGCCAGAGGCATTCGGGCGACGTGGATAGCAAAACGGGACGCGAAAATGACGCCCTTTTATATATAGGGTTATGCAAAGTGTATGTCAAAACTTCCAAGTGCTACAATGATCTACTCCAACGAAGGTGGTGTTTTGGCTCATAAGAGTAGATATTTTCATTATGGAAAATATATTTTAAAATGTTAATAAATTCTGAAAGAAAAACATCGGGTATACATCCAAATATATTTTTTTGTTCACGAACCAAGTTTTAAGAAAAAACATTTTTGTGGCTTATTCAAATAAGACAAATTGTGGTGTTACAAAACAACTTTTTTGAGATTTTTTAAAATAATTTTAGCACATGCCACATAAAATATGTATATCTTTTTGTTAAATTTGTGTGCTAACATAGAATGTCTATATGTACACCGTTGGATTTTTTTTCGATTTTTTCTCATCCTGATAAGCGTTTTTAAACAATTGAATCATATAGTCCTATAACCCAATGTAAAATTACCCAAAAACTCCACTTAAAAAGAGAGAAGGCTTGCGGCGGAAGCTGCGTTACACACGGAAACCGGTGGAACCATTGTTTGGAATAATTTTTAAAGTATGGGTGATGTTCAATAAACATGTGCAATTTTTATATTTAAATTCAT
Organism: Poa annua; assembly: GCA_026929855.1. Taxonomy (NCBI): domain Eukaryota; kingdom Viridiplantae; phylum Streptophyta; class Magnoliopsida; order Poales; family Poaceae; genus Poa; species Poa annua. Next base: position 9,709,957 of record CM049430.1, read on the forward strand.
ATTCATCTTGGGGGTAAGAAAAAAACTTGCATGAATAGTGATGATGTATAATCTAATCATCTAATGCCGCCCAGAAAAGAAAAGAAAACTCAGAGGGGATGTTTTCTCTCATAAGAAGGGTATATACTCCCATTAATTTTTTTAAACATTATTCGGGTGTACATCCAAATATTATATGTTCACGCACCAAGTTTCACGAGAAAAGACATCTTGTGTGGCTTATGTAAAAAAGATAAATTATAGTGGTAAAGACGACTTTTTACGAGATTTTTTTTCTTCTGTTTTGTAGAAGCCACAAAAAGTTCATTTTTCCGTGAAGTTGGGTGTGCTGACATAGAATGTCTATATGTACACCCTTGGATTTTTGTTTGATTTTTTTTTAACATTTTGATATATAAGCGTATTTAAACAATGAGAGCATATAATCCTATGACTCAGACATGGAATTCCCAGGAAACTCCACTTTAAAAACACTGAAAGCATGCAACCGAAGCTAAGTTACATGGAAAAGAGTGAAACCACCGTTTGGAATAAATTTTAAAGTAAGATGATGCTCAATAAACATCAATTTTATATTTAAATTAATATTCATTCGGGGATAAGAAAAAACTATGCATGAATAGTGATGATGTATCATTTCTTACTTCAATGTTGACTTTGATCATGTTATAGACGAGGTCCATATCTCCGTTGTTGCAACATAATTTTCATTCTTCACGTTATCATGACAAAGCCAATTTCTTATGCATTTATGCAAATATGTAAAACTCTACTATATAATATGGCATCATATGTACATTTAAAAAATGACATGTTATAATATGACATGTTATGTTTGAGAGGCAAATGAGGAGACCAGTGGTGTAGGAAGCTTGTAGCGTCAGAAGAACAGCAACCAAATCAAGCACTCTCCGTAGCGTCAGAGGAACAGGTAGCGTCCTTTCCGCTCGTTTCCATCTGTTCTCTTGGTACGACAGAACAAAACCTTGGCGAACTTAATCGCGGGGCAGATGTGAGCCAATGTCTGAAATTACTATGGCAAAAAAAGCAGAAGGGTACTGGGTGGCACGGATCTCAACGAGTTTGCATGGGCGTGATATAGGGACTAACTATGTGTGCTCCGGTGCCAAAGATGATTATCCAAATTATTTCCTTCAATACAACTGTAACATGTCTTCTCGAGCATATATTTGTTTCACCGTAGCAAGGCACGTGTATTGAGTGGAAACTACTTCTAGATGCACAAAAAGTATGATATGAATCACTATGTTAGGGTTCTGCTCCGATGCTACCCCCTGTCAAAATATTTTAACTCAAACGGGCAATCTGACAAGTAGGTATAGACCCTGTAGAAGCCCGTACGGCCCACGTGTATACACCATATGATGTGGTGGTTCCAGACACGACACACATACCGATCTCACGAAGTAGACGCTCCATTGACGAGACGACCCGAACCAAAATTTTCCTTTTAAGTTTCCGTAAAGGGGTAGCACTAAAGCAATCATTATAAATTATGATTTTGAGTGGAGTAAAAAGCACAAAAAGTATTGTCTTTCAGTTTTCCGTTTTCCGAGATTTTTCTATTTAGACCTGTAGCAACGCTGGTATTATGCTAGTTAAAAATAAAATAGCATCACCATCAGGCATTGAGAGAGCACCATAGTAGCCTTTTTTTTAATCTTACAGTTAATTGAGATACTCTTGTATCTCTTTTTCTAACTAAGAAGAAGGTACGGTTGGTGTTCACCCACCCTTCTTCCCTTACAAACCCGGAATGCTGTGAGCCCTCCATTTCTCCCACCAGCTGGTCACCTCCCTTTAAGCTAAGCTCCACCGGCCACCGTCCAGGCCAGCTCGTCGCTTCGGCCCCACTCTCTTTCCATGCACACTTGCACTTGCACACCAAGAGCTTGAGGCGCTCTTGTGTGCTGCTCAGCTCGGCTCTACTTGGCAGTGCACCACAATCTAGAGCCATGGGAGCCAGCCTCAGCCTCGTGCCGCTCATCGACCACTTCGCCCGCCGCGAGTTCCTCGCCGCCGGCCTCCGCCCCCATTCCGTCACGCTCCCCTACCCCGAAGTCGACGCCGGCGATGGCAAGCCCTCCACCTGCACCATGCACTACTGGGCACCGCCGGGCGAGCCGAAGCTCCCGCCACTGCTGCTCATCCACGGCTTCGGCCCACGGGCCACCTGGCAGTGGCGCTGCCAGGTGGGGCCACTGTCCGGCCACTTCCACATCATCGTCCCGGACCTGCTCGGCTTCGGCGGCAGCTCGTGGGACTGCCCCACGGCGCCACCGCCGCCGTCGGAGGCCACGCAGGCGGCCGCGCTCGCCGCCCTGCTGGACTCGCTGGAGGGGATGAAGGGCAGGCGGGTGGCCGTGGCGGGGACGAGCTACGGCGGGTTCGTGGCCTACCTGCTGGCCCGCGCGGCGGGGGCCGGGAGAGTCGGCCCCGTGGTGATCGCGAGCTCCGACCTGCTCAAGACGGCGGCCGACGACCGCGGGTTCCTAAAGAGGGCCGGCGAGGAGTGGAGCGGCGTGCACGAGCTGCTCCTGCCGACCGAGCCTGCCGCCATGAGGAGGCTCATGCAGATGGCCGTCTACCGCCCGCCGCCGGCCATGATGACGCCCGACTTCGTCCTCCGGGACTTCATCCAGGTACGTGCGTATTGCACATTTGCACTGGTGCCATGCGAGCCACTTTAATTTATGTCCTTGAATTTACAAGTTCGATCGGCCTATCACTCTGCGGCACGCTACTTCTCTGCTCACGCAATTTTCTCGTCAGAGTGAACTGTTATTTTCCTTCCAGTGTAGGAAAATAATCCAAGTTACCGATAGGTTATGTTGATCTAAAGATCTAAGAGCATCTTGTCTGGTACTGGACAACAACGACATAAGCTTGGCCTCACAGCAAAATTTCCAGCCACACCCGCAAAAACAAAAAACGTCCTATCAGAAAAATGTAGTCATGTTACCTGTAGCATTGATTTCCTTGTTTTCAGATTTATCAAAAGCATTTATTTCCGATCGAAACCGAACATGAACACCGCAATAATGCCGATCTATAACTGCTTATCCTGACCCATCAACAATGCCCATGTCCAATGAGTACCGTATGATTTATCCCTGGTTGATACTGTTGGAGGCTCGAGTGTTAGCGCTCTCGTGACTTGATCTATAGTTTCAGCCGTGCTTTCTGTCGTAAGGTAGATGCTGAATCAGGTGGTCTTTGTTGTGTCCTGTCAGAAACTCTTCACGGACAACAGGGAGCAACTCATCCATCTTCTCAAGGGGATCACGGTCGGCACGGACAAGTTCCAAGTTACACCGCTTTCTCAGGTCTGTATCTGTATCTGTATGCATATGCTCACCGAACACTTCAACCAATGCATTTACTGAAACGCTCCGACAAACCTACTAACATTTTTGCCACGGGCGATTGTATCCAGGAAGTGCTAATCATCTGGGGAGATCATGACCAGTTGTTCCCAGTAGAGAAGGCTTATGCAATTCAGAGGTATGGCTTATCAGAACTTCACGGACGGTCTCTATTTGTATTCACAACTTGTCTACTCTGCTCTCAGGTCTTTGGATGGCAAAGCTCGAGTGGAGATCATCAAGAAGACAGGGCATGCACCACAGAGCGAGGACCCGGCACGCTTCAACACGATCTTGCGGGACTTCCTGCTGGCTGCCGACAGGCCTGATGCAGCTCGCGTCAATGGCAGCTCCCTATAAGTTGCACTGCCACTTGTCCATTACGCCATTGTTTTGTAATAACACCGCCTAGCAACCTCGGCCCATTCAAAGCTACTGTATAGTAGTGTGTACATCAAATTATTTGACATGTCGATCAATATAATTTACCTGCCATTGATGGAAGGATCTGGGTCCATGTACAAATTGTCAAAAACAGCTTGGTGGTGCAAATTCGTTGTTGCAGAACTGATCTCATGTACACCCTGTTATACATGACAGTGACGACACACAATAAACGACGGAATAAACAGCAAGATCAATGAAAAAACACACAAGATTTTAATGTTATAGACGAGGTCCATGTCTAGTGATGTGCAACTGATCCAAAAAAAAAACAGCTTGGTCCCTGTGTTATACACGACACACAATAAACGACCGAATAAAAGGCAAGATCAACGAAAAAACCACAAGATTTTAATGTGAACCACCAAGTAGAAAGAAAAAAAATCACTTGTGCCAACGAAACTCACTATGATCAAGAGGGGTTACAATTTACAAACGCACGTGATTTACATTGATTGACTTGCCGTGCGACCGCTTACAAATGGTAGATAAAAAGGTGGTGACCAAGGTTAATGTGATTGATCTGTACCGTTGCTTAGTTTTCGACTGAATAAAGATCACAAGTTAACAACTCAACAACACACTCGAGCATGCAGGCTAAAGTGAAATGAGCCTAACTCAACTGGTTGGTTCCTTGTGGTACACACAGGTTCAAGTGTCAGACTTGGCATGAGTGCTCATATTTTTCTGGATTTAACTGGCGCTATGTTTTCAGTGGTAGGTGACGTACCCGTCAACAATGAGGCGCCCGTGGTGACTTCGTCAACCTCAAGATATGACGGACCAGTCTCTCGAAGATGCTCATATGGGTAGGCTTTGCGTGTGTGCGGTCATAGGGGTTTCTGTACGTGCGTGTTATGAACGTCTACGTCTGTACTGTGTTTCTCAAAACAAAAAAAATGCAGGCTAAACAATCTAATTGGAAATAAGAATATCACGGCAATAGAATGTCACGTTACTAAGAATGCTACGTGATTCAAAAATTCAGGAGTCAACAACATGTTGTTTTGGTTGCATCACAGAAAAAACACTGCAAATTTCTGTAGAGATTGATTACATGTTATAACTCTCATAAACACATAGAATTATTTTTAAGAAGTCTCATGTCTAGTTACAAAATCTATAAGATTGGCATGCCTCTTTGATTCATAGGATTGTCATAACGTAGAAATAGGGAAACACACGATTAGTGTATGATTAGGTCGAATCCTACAAAAATTATAGTATACAAGAATTTTCTTGAAAGTGTTTTAAACGGAGGAAAAACAACAAATTGTGACCTGAGGTTTGAATGGATGGAAATTTTCCTTCGACACATAGTACATTGCACCCCTATGTTTTTTTGGAACGATTCAATCCTACTAATCAAACGAAGCATACAATCCTACTAATCAAACGAAGCATACAGGAAAATGTCAAAGGATTAAACTCCTTGTAAATTCCAATAGAATCCATTTGATCAAAGGAGCCCACGGTGCACTAAATAATACATTTTTTTGGATGATTCATTCTTTTGAACGAAATGGTCTGTATCGGAAAAAACTCCGATGGATAGAAATCCTATACAATCGTTTTTAGTATTTTTGAACCAAAGATGCCATTAGAAACAAAAACAGAAGAAAGCTTTGATGGGTTCGTAGCATAGAAAACAAAAAATTTCCTACGGTGAGAACAAATTAACAAGTCAAGATCTACTCTAGGAGATGCTCGTAACGAGTGGAACATATTCCAAGAGAAACTCACCCTCGAAAACCGTAAGTGTTTCGAGAATAATTCTCGTGGATGATGTAGTCGTTCACTTGCCGATCTCAATATCGTGAAGATGTGCGCTGCAACGGGCAGCGCCTCCGTACTCGGTCACACGTACGGCTTGATGACGACCTCCGTTCACTCGATCCAGCGGGGCAGCGGAAGTAGTAGAACCACCAAGGAACTCCAACAGCACGACGACGTGGTGTGGTGGAGAACTAAACGGCCATGGATTCGCCAAGCGGATGGCCAGAGGTGGAGCAGCGGGAGGAGGGAGAGAGGATCAAGTGTGTGCTTAAAAGGGAGCTCCCACCCCTCCATATATAGGAGAGGGGTGAGGTTGGGTCGTTGCCCCTAGGGGTGACTCCACCTCTTCCCTATTGATGTGAGTGGAGCATCCACTTATGCCCACTCATTCTCTTTTAATCTCCACTCAAAAATTCCAAGGGTTTTTCTTTATTAAATAAACACAATTTCATTTCTTTTTAATATTTGTTAATTCTATTAACAAACATTAACACTTACCCCCTTGGTTCATCTGTTAATTCTATTAACAACCATTGTCAACTATTGATAATTAACCCCTTCAACTATTTCAATATTACCCGAAACAATTTCGGTGATGTCCAAACTTTTCTCCGAAATTCCGTGTCTACCCAAAAGCGTCGACAAACCTTAAGTGTGTCACCCTACGGTTCGTGAATAATGTAGACATGATCGAGACACCTCTCCGATCAATAGTCAACAACGGGATCTGAAGATCCGTAATGACTCCTACATATTCGACGATGAATCTTGTGATCGTGTGAACCAAAAACGTCATAACCAATTCCTTTTGTCTCGCGATATTTTACTTGTCCGAGATCCGATCATTGGTATGATCTATACCTTGTTCGATCTCGTTCCCGACAAGTACTCTTTACTCGTTCTGTGATATGACATCCTTGTGACCTAGTCACGTGCTTGCAAGCGGTGTCGATGTGATATCACCGAGAGGGCCCAGAGTATATCTCTCCGTCACCTGGAGGGACAAATCCCACTTCTTGATCTATGAGCCTCAACTAATACTTTCAGAATACCCAACGCCACCTTATAGTCACCCTGTTACAGTGTGACGTTTGATGTCATCAAAGCATTCTTCCGGTGTTAGTGATTGACATGATCTCGTGGTCTAAGGATTATGGTTACTTCGTATGCTCAGTACAACAATATAAACTTAATGACTTGATCGTATTGCTATACTTAATTTGGGTGTGTTCATCATATCATTCTCCTAATGACGTGATCCCGTTATTAACAACATCCAATGTTTATGATCAGGAAACCTTGATCATCAGTTAATCAACGAGCTAGTTAAACGAGAGGCGTAACTAGGAACTCTAATTTGTTCATTAGTCACACATGTATTAATATTTCCGATTAATACAATTCTAGCATGAGAAATAAACATTTATCATAAACATGGAATAAGATAATAACCACTTTATTATTGCCTCTCGGGCATATTCCTTTCAGTCTCCCACTTGCACTAGGGGCAATAATCTGTATTACATTGTAATGACCCTAACACCCATGGAGTTCCGGTGTTGATCATGTTTTGCCCTTGGGAGTTGTTTAGTCAAAGGGTCTGCCACATTCAGATCCGTATGTGCTTTGAAATCTTTATACCACCATCCTTGACATGCTCACGGATGGAGTGAAAACGGCGCTTGAAATGCTTGGAATTCTTTTGAGACCTTGGTTCTTTAGCATTGGCTATGGCACCATTGTTGTCACAATAGATAACCATCGGATCCAACGCACTTGGAACCACACCTAGTTCGGATATGAACTCCTTCATCCAAACTCCTTCCTCCGCTGCCTCCGAGGCAGCAACATATTCCGCTTCTGTTGATGATCCCGCCACCACGGGTTGCTTGGAACTCCTCCAGCTTACTGCTCCTCCATTCATAAGAAATATGTACCCAGATTGTGACTTAGAGTCATCCGGATCGGTGTCAAAGCTAGCATCGACGTAACATCTTGCGACGATCTCTTCTTCACCGCCATACACGAGAAACATATCCTTAGTCGTTCTTAAGTACTTTAGGATATTCTTTACCGCCATCCAGTGTTCCAAACCTGGATCAGATTGGTACCTGCTAGTCAAGCTAATAACATGTGCCACATCCGGTCTTGTACATAGCATAGCATACATGATAGAGCTATGGCTGAGGCATGGGGGATCTTGTTCATCAATTCTCTATCTTCCGATGTAGCTGGACTTTGAGTCTGACTCAATGTCTTTCCTTGTAACATAGGTAAGAGCCCTTTCTTACTTTCGTCCATTCTGAACTTCTTCAGAACCTTGTCAAGGTATGTACTTTGCGAAAGCCCAATTAAGCGTCTTGATCTATCTCTATAGATTTTGATGCCTAATATATACGATGCTTCACTGAGGTCCTTCATCGAAAAACGGTTGTTCAAATAACCTTTTATACTATTCAAAATTTCTATATCATTTCCAATCAACAATATGTCATCCACATATAGTACTAAAAATGCTACAGAGCTCCCACTCACTTTCTTGTAGATACAAGCTTCTCCATAAGTTTGGACAAATCCAAACCCTTTGATCACCTCATCAAAGCGGAGGTTCCAACTCCGGGATGCTTGCTTCAGTCCATAAATGGATCGCTGGAGTTTGCATACCTTGTCAGCATCCTTAGGATCGACAATACCTTTGGGTTGCACCATGTACAATTCTTTCTCAATGTGACCATTAAGGAACGCAGTTTTGACATCCATTTGCCAGATTTCGTAATCGAAAAATGCAGCAATTGCTAACATAATCCTAACAGACTTCAGCATCGCTACAGGAGAGAAAGTCTCCTCGTAGTCAATTTCTTGAACTTGTCGAAAATCTTTTGCGACAAGTCGAGCCTTATAAACGGTCACATTACCATCAGCGTCAGTTTTCTTCTTAAAAATTCATTTGTTCTCAACGGCCTTGCGGTCATTGGGTAGGTCCACCAAAGTCCATACTTGGTTTTCGTACATGGATTCCATTTCGGATTTCATGGCTTCTAGCCATTTGTTGGAATCTAAGCCCATCATCGCTTCATCATACGTCGCAGGGTCATCATTATCAACTACCATGACGTTCATGGCGGGGTTGCCGTACAGTTCAGGAGTTGTACGCATCCTTGTTGACCTGCGAAGTACGGTAGTATCCTCTTTTGGAGTTTCATGATCTTGATTATCATTAGTTCCCTCTTCATCTGGTGAAGTCAACTCCGGAACAATTTCCGGCGCTGAGCTACTCGCCATTCCAAGAAGAGAAGGTTCAATGACCTCGTCGAGTTCTACCTTCCTACTACTCACACCTTTTGAGAGAAACTCCTTCTCCAAAAAGGATCCGTTCTTGGCAACAAAAACTTTGCCTTCGGATCTGTGATAGAAGGTGTACCCAATTGTTTATTAGGGTATCCTATGAAGACGCATTTTTCCGCTTTGGGTTCGAGTTTATCAGGCTGAAGCTTCTTCACATAAACATCGCATCCCCAAACTTTTAGAAACGATAGCTTAGGTTTGTTTCCAAACCATAGTTCATACGGTGTCGTTTCAACGGATTTAGATGGAGACCTATTTAAAGTGAATGTAGCTGTCTCTAGTGCATGACCCCAAAATGATAGTGGCAAATCTGTCAGAGACATCATAGACCAAACCATATCTAATAAAGTACGATTACGACGTTCGGATACACCATTACGTTGTGGTGTTCTAGCAGGAGTGAGTTGTGAAACTATTCCACATTCTTTCATATGTGTGCCAAAATCGTAACTCAAATATTCACCTCCACGATCGGATCGGAGAAATTTAATTTTTCTGTTACGATGGTTTTCAACTTCACTCTGAAATTCTTTGAACTTTTCGAATGTCTCAGACTTGTGTTTCATTAAGTAAATGTACCCATATCTACTTTAAATCATTAGTGAAGGTAACAAAATAACGATATCCACCGCGCGCCGACACACTCATTGGACCACACACATCGGTATGTATGATTTCCAGTAAATTCGTCGCCCGTTCCATCGTGCCGGAAAACGGGGTTCTAGTCATCTTGCCCATAAGGCATGGTTCACATGTTTCAAATGGTTCATAATCAAGTGATTCTAGGAGCCCATCAAAATGGAGCTTCTTCATGCGCTTAACACCAATATGACCTAAGCGGCAATGCCACATGTATGCAGCAATATCATCATTCAACTTGATTCTTTTGGCATTCACATTATGAATGTGTGTATCATTACTATCAAGATTCAAAAGAAATAAACCATTCTTCATTGGTGCATGACCATAAAAAGATATCATTCATATAAATCGAACATCCATTGTTCTCAGACTTAAATGAATAACCGTTTTGCATTAAATAAGATCCAGATATAATGTTCATGCTCAACGCAGGCACCAAATAACAATTATTAAGGTTCATCACTAATCCCGATGGTAGACGAAGAGGTAGCATCCCGACAGCGATCACATCAACCTTTGATCCATTGCCGACGGGCATCGTCACCTCATCCTTTGCTAGTTGTCGCCTATTCCGTAGTTCCTGTTTTGAGTTACATATGTTAGCAACCGAACCAGTATCAAATACCCAGGCGCTACTACGAGTACTAGTAAGGTACACATCAATAACATGTATTGTAGGGGTTACGGAGCAGAAAACAATAATTTTTCTAGCGTACGAAACCCTAACTAGCCAGGATCTGTCTATCTAGTACATGTGATAACGGTGGCGGAACGGGTTACATTACCTCCATGTAGACCGATAGCGGGGATTACGCTCCCGCACAAGCGTTGACGATGAAGTCGTACGTAGCCGACCTCGAGGTCGCGGAGAACTTGCCGCGATGACGAAGACGATGACGCCGGGGTGTCGACGATGATCTGCGTCGACGGGCGTCGGGCGGAAGAAGGCGGGGCGCCGGCACCAGGGGTGGTGCGCCGGCGGCAGAGGGGGAGGCGGCGCGGCGGCTGCAAGGGGGGAGACGACGTCGCCCAGGCTCCTCAAAAGAGTTACCTCCGAGCACTCACAAACATACGGAGCTTAGCGACAACCCCCGGTCATTCAGATCCAGCTGAAATCGCAGGGGTAGATCTTATCTGGAATCCCGCAGGGCAACGGTACCCGGCGGTATAGCTTAGGTGGAGAGAGGGGGCAAAACGGGCGGAGAAACAGCTCGGTCGGCCTGCAATACAATTAATTGTATTTTCCAATGAATTAATCTAATTAATGTGCATTGCTATATAAAGGGGGGAGGGGGTGTGCAAACTCCCTAGCTCCCCCATGTGGGACTAAACAAAGGAGAAGGGGGGGGGGGTTCGGCCCCCACATGGGCTGGCCGAACCAGCCATGGGGCCCACCCCCCCTTGGTGGTGCGGCTCCCCCTCTTGGGCCCTCTTAGGGCCCATGTAGGTGGGAGCCCCCTTTTTCCTTTATTTAATTAATATTAAATTAATATAAAATATAGTTGATTAATCATTAATATATTTAAATACTATTTAATATCCCGTGACTCCGAAAACTCTTTCGGACCACCCGAACAACTTTCGGACATTCCTGGAACCATTCCAGACATCCCCAGAACTCCTTCCGGACCACCGGAACTCTTTCCGGATCATTTCTCTCTCTCCAACAAATTCCTATAATATTCCAGAACCTATCTCCCGGTGTCGTTAAGACCTTAAGTTTGTTACGCTACGGTTCGAGAACACTCCAGACATGGTCGAGATACTCCGCTCACCAATGACCGTCAGGGATACCTGGAAGTATATGACGACCCCTGTGCATTCCACGAATATCGTCGTTGAACCATAAATATGACATTCATTCCCTTTGTCTCTGCGATACTACCTTGTCCGAGATATGATCGTAGACACACCGATGTCTTTGTTGTATCTCGTTACCGACGAAGGTTATTAACTCGTCTGCGATATTACATCTCCATGACCTAGTCATAAGCTGCGCAGCTATATAGATGCAATATCACCGAGTGGGCCCAGAGTATCTTTCCATTACAAGAATGAACAAATCCCGCTCTTGATCCTTACGTCTTGATGCTCTTTCGGAATACCCAAGATGGACACCGTTATTGTTATGCTATATAAGACACAACGTTTGATGCTCTCAAAGCACCCCTACGAAGCATTAATAAGTACGGTCTCACGGTCTAAGGAATAAGCTATCATATTCTTATCTATTGCAAATGACAAACATCGTAATACGATCTTATTGCAATACTTTGCGTATGTCCATCACCTTATTCAACTAACAAGATGACCCCATTGTCAACCGACGTCATTGTCCTTGATCGGGAATCTCGATCAACTGTTGCCCAATGGACTAGCTCATATAGAGGATTGCTAGGGACCTGGTTGTCTATGTATCACACGTGTATTAATAATTCCGATTAATACAGTTATAGCATAATACACAAACCTATTATAAACTTATAAGATAATGCAATAAATACTACTTATTTATTTGCCTCTAGGGCATATCTCCTTCAGCTTGATGGGCTTCGGCCTTCCGCCTTCCTTGGACCGTCCGCCTACTTCCTTGTACGTCACCTATCTGGGCCGGCGGAGGGAGGTAATTTATTCAAGGGGGGCCAAGTGATGATAACACAATTTTAGAAAAAAAATATGTCATAAAAACCATCAGTTTCCACATTAAAATATGCCAAAATAGCATGATATTGCTCCGAAGTATACTGCTTACATTAGAAGACAAAATACATACGAGGATCAGATTATCAGAATAACTAAAATGAGTGGAGTTTAGTTGAAGTCTACTCGACGTTTTTTCCTTGCATCAAAATCATCTATAAGCTTGTCGGTCGTGAACTCCAAAGCAATCTCCTTCTCAATGTAGATTATCAGACAATCTCTTAGAAACTCATCCTCCATTTTATTTCTAAGTCTAGTCTTCACAACTTTCATGGCAGAAAAAGCTCGCTCTGATGTTGCAGTTGAGACCGGCAATGTTAGAATAAGTCGAATTAACCTGTCAATCAAGTGATAGTCTGTCAACTTCTCAGTCTAAAAAAGTTTTGGCAAAGTTCAGCAATAGTGGACAAGTTCTGAAAATCCGGATTCCTTAGCACATCAAGCTCATAATGTCGCAGCTGACACCTCAAGTTTTCCCTTTCCTGTTCTGAAAAATCAGAAGGGTAAAATTTTGTAGCTAGAAGACAGATATTTTCAATGTTGAATGACCTAAATGAGTTCCTTGGATCTAGAGAGGTACACAAAACAAGGAGCTCTGTTGCCTGTTCGCTGAACCTACTATTTAACTCCTGTAATTGCTGATCAACTGCAACGGTGAAGACATCATATTTATAATGATGTTTAGCTGAAGTCTCATCCGCTTTACGAGACCGAATAAAATCAACATACAAACCATCCATATCTGGAACTGAAATGGCATGCTTCTCGCAAACCAACCGCACATCACATAAGAGTTTAGGCCAACCATCATCCCTTAATTTTTTAATCAATTCTTTTGTAGTGGCAACGTCATGCTTAGCATTCACAATATCTTGTGACTTCTGTTGTAACTTCTTGCAAAGCAAATCAGTTATTCCCATGAGCTCTTGAAGAATTGAAGATATTGAAATTTTACCTAGGCAAGCCGAACTGCAGGAGGGGATTCGGATCTTGAAAGACCTGTAATTTCTCAGTCCATTTCCAACTTCATTATCTGAATCTTGGGCTCTTCGTTGATATGAGAGAGGGGAAAAGAAAAAGGTGAGAAGAAGCAAGAAGGAGCAGCTCGTATGGCTTTTGCCTTTTGGGGATGCAGAGTGAAGAGATAGTCGATGAGAGAACATGGTCATGGACACCAAAGTCAAAAGTTCTGCTCCATGCCTCATTGGGAATACAACTGATCTTCTGTGCTCATATTTGTCTAGCTTGGACCAAGCGTGTATACATCTAAAACTATAGAGGGGGCCACACGCATGGATTCTTAGCTTTACTCCACATAATATCTAGGGGGGTCTCGTAAATTATTTCCGCATGGGGGGAGCCATGGCCCCAGCTCGCCCCCTGCTGGCTCCGTCCCTGCACCCTGGACTAGCCGGATTAATCCATGTTGGTTACACTCCTAGTTGATATATCCCCAACATTAGCCTCCAGAAAGGTTGAAGTTCTCCAGGCGCCGGCTTCTTCTTGATTCTTCATCTGCCAATGTTGGCGGCTGCAGGACTTGAACCATTCTGAAAATCAACGAGGTACGCGCGTCTTGATACTGATGCGCGCCGCCAGCCTTTATCCAACACGGGAAAAGACGGCTACTCTGCAATTTCACCGAGCATTCTTCTTGACGGATTCCACTTAGCCGGCTCACGACAGTTTGAAAACGGCCTAGGCGGGAATCTCGCCATGATCACAAATTGCGGGAAAAGAGGAGGCGTGGAGATCGTGCGATCATGCGTTGCAGCGGGTGCTGGACACGTGTCCGACTAAAAGCGCCGTTGCACAGGGAGCAACGCCTGTCCCTATAAATAGGGAACCGAACGGCTCATATTCGCCACCCTGCCTTTGCTCTCCTCGACCTCTTGCCCTTCCACTTCTCCGTTTCTTGCTTCCGAGCGGACTCCGGCGAGCACATCTCCTCCGACGACCTCCGCGTGCGGCGATGTCCACCGGCCAAGACCTCCCTTCCACGGCGTCCAGCGGTCCGGCGACCGACACCGCGCCCGCGGCAGCGATGGGCGGCGCGGTATCTCGTCCCTTGACGGCGGCGGCGGGTAATGTCGCCACCGTCGCCCCTCGGGTTCCTACCGCGCGCGCGTCGGCGGCGGTCTCCTCGGCTCCTCCATCATCCACCGCGGCGACGACGGCGAGAGGCGCTCCCGTCGACGAGGAAGAGGAAGCGGCGGACCTCGGGTCCCGCTACTGGCTTCCCTCCATAGTCGACGAAGACGCCCTCCAAGACTTGGAGGCCATCGGCTACCTCCCCACTCGGGAAGAATGCCAATGGAGGGCCGCCTTCGGAGACGTCATCCCGGCTCCGAGAGCCGGGGAGCGGGTAATCCTCACCTCCCACTTAGTTAGGGGAATGGCGTTGCCGCCTTCCGCCTTCTTTAGCGAGGTTTTAGATCACTATGGGCTCCAGCCCCACAACATAGCACCCAATAGCGTATTAGTCTTAGCCGGCTTCACAGCTCTGTTCGAAGGCTACCTAGGTATTAGGCCTAGTCTAGACTTCTTCAGATACTGTTCTACCTTGTCCGAGATATGATCGTAGACACACCGATGCCTTTGCTGTATCTTGTTACCGACGAAGGTTATTAACTCGTCTGTGATATTACCATCTCCATGACCTAGTCACAAGCTGCGCAGCTATGTAGATGCAATATCACCGAGTGGGCCCAGAGTATCTTTCCATTACAAGAATGAACAAAACCCGCTCTTCATCCTTACGTCTCGATGCTCTTTCGGAATACCCAAGATGGACACCGTTATTGTCATGCTATATAAGACACAACGTTTGATGCACTCCTACGAAGCAACAATAAGTACGGTCTCACGGTCTAAGGAATAAGCTATCATACTCTTATCTATTGCAAATGACAAACATCGTAATACGATCTTATTGCAATACTTTGCGTATGTCCATCACCTTATTCTACTAACAAGATGACCCCATTGTCAACCGACGTCATTGTCCTTGATCTGGAATCTCGATCAACTGTTGCCCAATGGACTAGCTCATATAGAGGCTTGCTAGGGACCTTGTTGTCTATGTATCACACGTGTATTAATAATTCCGATTAATACAGTTATAGCATAATACACAAACCTATTATAAACTTATGAGATAATGCAATAAATACTACTTATTTATTTGCCTCTAGGGCATATCTCCTTCAGAACTTACTAATGACAACTAATGACACTAGGGAAGATAATTTAGCATATGGATGAGCTGCCGGAATGCCATTCTTTGGCATAAGTATGAAAAATGTACTATGATCCTTGTTGTTTAATTGATAGCGTTTTCTTTGCATCGACAATTTTTTTAATGTGTAACTTGCTGCATAATTGACCCGACAGAACATCAATAACTTTTAACTATATAATCCACTTAACATAAATTAGCATTGGCAGAAGATATCTCCCTCCATCTTACACTTGAGACATGATGACTTCCATCAGGCATTATGTTTTGTTTTTTAGAATCTAATTATTTGTAATGCAGTTACATTATGTTTCATAGGAGATGGTGAAATCAATCGGGACACTCGGGAAAATATACTTTTGTACCAAATCATCGATTGTTTATTTCTCCCATTTATATACTTGTTGGGGTGATATTTTCCACTAGGAATAGTTGAGACCAAAGTTATTGAATAGTCTCTAGGAATATGGAGACATGTGACCAGGGCTGCGACGCCACTTATAGAGAGTGGTCACGAATTTTAAGAGCTTTCATTGGAGAATGCACATACAAAGAGAGTAGAATGGAGGAACTTAATAGTTATAGCAAGAAATCTCTGTTTTTCCTATTAGGAAAGTGTTTTTTTGTAACAATTCGACCAGAGAACATCCTCTGCAATTTGGAGTGACTCCCTTTTGGTCTAAAATGTGTATGTTGCTTTAACATACTTTATTCTTGAGCAAAATCGTGATGACTTTCCCGATATTTTAACAACCATGTTGGCTCTTGTGACTCCTTGCCTGTTGTAGCATCTATACCTTTGATTTACCACTTCATTTTTGTGTTATTTTTATTTAAATAAACTAGAAAAAACTTTATTAGAATTTTGAAGACGTGCGTTGCACGTGCATGGCTACTAGTAATTAGAAAGAGCACGTAATTCTCTACACTTTCGTTAAGAGTATTTTTCTATCCGAGCAACTTTATTTTTGGTCAAATTCGTAGTCAAATTCCAGTCAGCCTGCCACGTCAGCGAGTCAATTCCCACGTCAGCGGTCAAAGTCAACAGTCAACCGAAGACCCGGCAGTTTTGCATAAAAATCCTAAATTTTAAATCTATCACTACTTTTTATTGGTTTGGTCAAATTTTACAAATAAAATATTTTTGGAAAGCTTATGACACGTAGAAACTTTTGGCATCATTACTTTTATGTTTTGTCAAATTAAAAGTTGTTGAAATTCAAAAGTGGCATTAATGGTAATTTGAACATAACTTCAAATTTGAAATTTAAAATTTATCAAACTCTTTTGCTATAAATTTTAATGTCTAAGTTTTGGCAGTAGTATTTTTCTACTAATTTTTATAGAATAATTTTCTATGATTTTATAATTAATATTGATTAAATACTTTTAAGTGTTGTTTTAATGATTAAAATTGATTAAAAATTTATTAAAATTATTTTCATCATCTATTCGAATTATAAAGTACTTATTCATATTATGACCACTTTGGTATTAAAATGTACTTAGAAATATTTTGCCTCTTTAAACAAAATAAATTCTTCCTTAGTAAATATTTGATAACTATTTTTTTCGACAACACTCTTCCTTAGAAAAATTTCAACATCTTAAAGATGCTAAATCTTTTCCTTAGAAAATTTTAGCATCTAGAAAACTTAGTTGTTTTATTTTGTTAAGTGTTGTCCTTAGAAATAAATTGCATTGCATGCATGGCATATTTATTATATAGTTATTGTTTTTCTCTAAGTTACTATTTTTCAACATAGTGTTTTGGTAAAGTGCTATGCACTTAGACACTTGAGATTCTTAACATGAAGACTTAGCCAAGAAAAACAAAACTCCGAAGGCATCTCTAAGAAGCAAAAAAAAACATTTAGAAGAAAATCAAGAGGAACTGCAAGAAGACCATCCCCCTTTATTTCTGTAAGTCTTTCTCTCTTCTTCTCTTTCTCTTAGACTTCGTGGTGGCTAAGCTATATCCAAGACCAGCCCAGGTGATATACAAATCATCAAGTCTGAAGAACCATCAAGTCTACATGATTCAATGAATACATTGGAGAAAGTTACAAGTCTGGAGATGATGCCTAGAAGAAAAACTACATCTTTTCTTTATCTTTTTCCGCCATCCTATTCTTCTTTCACTTTGGGCATGACAAAGTCCATAGTGATTATGACCAAGTCAGAATGCTAGTTGAAGATGAAAAAAATTACAAGGGAGTTGAAGATTTCAAGACCAAGCATGTGAAGACTTGCAGCAGCATTACAACTTATTCAAGTTGATTTATAGCCAAGTTATTCTGTCCAACCTATGACCTTGGTACTTAGTAATTTTGACTAACACACTTGCCCCGCATTAACTTAGAATAATTTAATGACATGGCATGCATCTCTAGTCCTTAAGAATATTTTTTTCATATCATGCATGTCATATTTTTCTAAGTGTTGCATTTATGCTTGTATGTTTATTTGGGGCTTGTTTGACTTGTTAGAAATTTCGGAGAGAAACGAAGGCTTTTGCAACTGTTACTCCTGCTCTCCCTGTTGCCAAGGCAAGTGGCACACCCTCATAAACTTCCTAAGTATTTTTCTATGCATTAATTAGTGTATTTCTTATATGCATGTGTTGGATAGTAATGCTATGCTAAAACTACTATATCCCTTACACTAGTTGTGTCTAGAATCCTATTGGTAACTTGGTAGAAATATTGATGCTATGCAAAAGTTGTTTTATGAAAATTAATTTCTACTAAGTTAAGAATGAAACTCCTGGGTGGAATTGGTTTTGAATGGTTTATGTTAAGTGGTGTCTCTTAGGGGTGACCTCTAAGGGATGGTGAAAGTGCATGGTTGCCCCCATGCGTGGTTTTGGTAATTAATGACAATCCTTATGGACTAATGTTTACATTGAGATATTCTTATAGATCTTGTCCATGGGAAAATATAGGAGTTCATGTGTTGGACTCTTCAAGATGACATAATGACCAATGCTCTATTCAAGGGTTAATATGAAGAATGGTCATGTATAGAGTTGAGCTCATCGCAAGTATGGCTTGGAATAGAAGATTGAGTGAACAATCTTGTTTACCCCCAAGCCATCTTACATATCAAGAGAAGAAGATGAAGTGCAAGTTCAATATGATGCATCTCGGAAGATATCTTTTGATTGAAGCTTGCAAAGAAGACATGAAGACGAAGCTTAGCGAGGCCCTCCCATAATGGAGTATGGGGGAGCATTTGGAGAAGTCCTCATTAAGCATGTGCTAGCAAGCACAATCAATAAAGTTGTTTCAACTTGAGAGAGTCAAGATCGTCATCATCCCTCCCATAATGGAGTATGGGGGAGCATTTGGAGAAGTCCTCATTAAGCATGTACTAGCAAGCACAATCAAGAAAGGTGTTTCAACTTGAGAGAGTCAAGATCGTCATCATCGAGCTCAAGTGGAATGCGCAAGGCAAAGGTATGATCTTGATAGGTTTTCTATTTTACCGGTCTCATGGTGTTAGTGGGAGACCGGGTTTTAGGATAGATGGCGTACTATCAAGAGGGGCTCTCGAGTGAGTAACTTGATCGCATCTTTGTGGAGAGCTCAAACCTTTGCATACTTGCCATTTCATCTTTCTTGGTTCTTACTTGGTTTTTCTCCTTGTTGAGTTTTGGTGCTTGTTGTGATCTTCACGACAAGCCCAAGTTCACCGAAAACGAATTTCATATGGAAAACTTGTTGCGTTTTCGGTTTTGGAGGTTTGCCGATCATTCCTTTTTAGAGAGATTTTAACCTCCTCCATTTGGTTTTATCTTCCATTGTTGGACTATGAGGTTTATCTGCATGATCTTGTAAAGCTCTTCGTTGTGATTCCAACGAGCCAAAAATCATCGAAAACAGAGTCCGGATGGAAAAGATATTGACGTTTTCGTTATCGGTTTTGCTGCAGTTTTTCCTAGGCCGGAGTCTCCGGTCCTAGACCGGAGTTTCCGGTCTGTGCAGGACCGGAGTTTCCGGTCTGTGCAGGACCGGAGTCTCCGGACTCAACGTTTTTCTCCAAACGTTGTTCAGCCCCTGGTAGGGGGCGGAGTTTCCGGCCCTAGAGGCCGGAGTTTCCGCCCCTGGGTGAACTTTCCGGCCCAGGGCACCGGAGAGTTTGCCGAAGCCTCGGCGGTGTTGGCAGTGTTCAGCCCCTGGTGGGGCCCGGAGTTTCCGGTCCCAGTAGGCCGGAGTTTCCGCCCCTAGCCGGAGTTTCCGGCCCTAGTGACCGAAAACTCCGGTGTGAAGTTTTCCTGCAACGGCTCTTTTTCGTGGGACCTATAAAAAAGCCCCTTCTTCCCCAGAGAGAGCAGCTCTTCCAAGCACGAATTTTCCCCCTCTCTCTCCTCCATTGTTGACCTTGGAAAGCTTGCCCCTCTCTCATTTCCTCCCATGATTCTTGCATATCTTTGAGGGATTTGAGAGAGGATATCTAGATCTACATTTCCACCAATCCATCTCTCCTCTAGGTGAGGGGAACCTTGTAGATCTTGATCTTGGAGTTCTTGGTGCATCTCCTCTTTGTTCTTCCTCTCTTTTTCCCCCATAAGCATTTGTTGCTTTGTTGGAATTCGAGAGTGAAGGATTTGAGCACTTGTGCTCTTGCCTTTTGCATTTGGTGCATCGGTGTGCTCTCCACGAGGATTCGTGGAAGTTGAAAGTTTGTGAGCTTGTTACTCTTGGGTCTTTGGACCCTAGACGCCTTTGTGGTGGTTGGACCCTTGTGTGGTCACTTGAAGCCGTTCGGGAGCCCCCAATCCCATTGTGGGTTGTGTCCCGGATTTTTGTTGTGGAAAGCCGTTCGGGAGCCCCCAATCCCATTGTCGGTTGTGCCCCGGATTGTTGTTGAAAGGCTCCGGATTCCGCCTCGAAGGAATTCCGATAGTGGAAGGTGAACCAAGCCTTTGTGGTGCAGTTCATCGGAGAAGAAGGTGAAACCTTTGTGGTTGTTGAACCGTTGTGTCGGTTCACACCTCTCCAACGAGACGTACTCCCTTAACAAGGAGGAACTCGGGAATACATCCTCGTCTCCGCGTGCCTCGGTTATTTCTATACCCGAGCTTTTACTTATGCACTTTACATTGTGATAGCCTTCATGCTTGAAGTATTCTATATTGCTATCACCTTGTTGTTTGTCTTGCTTAGCATAAGTTGTTGGTGCACATAGGTGAGCGTAGTTTATTTAGGTTGTCGGCTTGTTAATTTAAACATCTAGTTTTATTCCGCAATTATCAAGCCTAAACCGGAAAAGTTTTAAACCGCCTATTCACCCCCCCTCTAGGCGACATCATTGTCCTTTCAATTGGTATCAGAGCCTGGGCTCTCTTTTTGGGCTTTACCGCCTAGAGAGTAAAAGATGTCGTTTAGGGAATTAGTGCACGATCCCACTTTTATATTTGATGGCACAAATTTTGATGTGTGGAAAATTCGCATGCTTAATCTATTTAGGGCCATGGGTCCAAATTATGTTAAGAGGATTGTAGATGTGTGTTTATCTCCTCCAAAGGATTCTCATGAATTATCTTTAGAGGATGAGATAAACTCTCATCTCGAGACTCAAGTTACTAATGGTCTTATGTGTGTTTTGACCGATGTAGTTCTTGCTTCAATCATGCCTTTTCGAAATGCACATGAGCTTTGGACCAAGCTTCAAGATATATATGAAGTGTCCAAAATTATTGAGGATGATTTTTCTTCCTCAACCTCCGGCCGTGATGAGTTCACAACTTCTTCCACTTCACCAACATGTGATTTTTCACACGGTAACGACATGGTGAGTGGCGATAGAAATTGCATTGGTGATGGTGAACTTAATATTGATTATACCTATTCTCTATCACATTTCAATCTTCTATCTTTGAACTTAAAATCTTCTAGCACTCCAAATGTCATACATGCTAGAGTTGATTGTCCTTGCATATCAAGTAATAGTTGCTTAACTAAATATAATGATGATATGCTCTCTATGTCTTGTTGTGTTGAAAATTACTCTTCCATATCCTCTAGTATTTGCATGACTAACAATGTAGAGGAATCCCAACAATTGTTGGAACAAGACATGGACCTCAATGGAGCTTCAAGTATTTCTTCATCCTCCTCACCCATTAATCATGTTTGCCTTATGGCTAAGGATTCCGAGGTATCTCCCACCTCGAATCCAAATTGTGATGATGTAGATGAGGATTCTCATGAAGAAGGTTTTGACTTTGAATCCTTAACCAAGATGGGTAAGATGGTACTTGGTGTTCTCCCCAAAGGTAGTAAAGCTATCCCTCCTCTTTGTGAAATCATTGATTATGTTACTAAGAGTAGGGAATTCATTGAGGATTTGGAAAGTCAATTTGATGAGAAATGTCAAATTGAGAGAGATGACTCTATCACCATAGCTTCTTTGAAAGCTTCTCTTGAAGAGGAAGAAGAGCTTAGGGTTTCTCTTGAAGAGAAACTTGAATCCCTTGATGAGTCTAATGATCTTATTATTGCTAAAATCATTAAGGAAAGAGATCATGCCCTTGCTAAGTATAAAGTGCTTAAAATTGAAAAAGTTGAATTTGGTGTTGGCAATGCTAGACTAAATGAGGACATAGAGAGACTTGACAAAGCTCACAAGGCTTTAGAAAGTGAACATTCTCTCCTTATCAAGTCTCATGATCAACTCCAAACTCAACTATCTAAGAATGACAAGCTTGTCAAATTGTCTTCTTCCATCTCTAATATTAATGATGCTTGTGCTACTAACTCCACTTCTTGTGAAGCATCTATTTTGAAGGAGAATGTTGAGGTAAGGGCTCAACTTGAGTTGCTATCTAGTAAGTATGGGAAATTGGAAGAAAGTCATGAAAAGCTTTCTAGCTCTAATGATGATCTTCTAGCATCCCATGCTAGGCTAAAGTTAGCTCATGAGGCTATTATGTCAAAGGTAACATCTTGTGAGTCTCATGTGGACAATGGCACAATTTCTACTCTTAATGCTATATTGCCAAATGCTAGTCCTAGTGATTCATCAACTCATAATGTTGCTACATCCTGTGATGAATTACTTTCCATGCTTTGTTGCTCTAACAATGAAGCCTCTACTTCCTCTAGTTTTTGTGTTGATACTAACCATGTAGAGGAATTAAATGAGCTCAAGGCCCTAGTCACTTATTTGAAGAAAGACTTGGAAAAGCGTCATGTTGGGGATTCTACACTTGACAATATGTTGAGTGTTCAAAGACGCCCCAATGACAAGAGTGGACTTGGATTCAACTCCAATATCAAGAACAAGTCCAAGCTTAACAAGAAGAACAAGGGCCAAGAACAAGTCAAGGATTCGGTCAAGATTGTTTGCTTCAAGTGCAAAGTTGAAGGGCACCATGTTAGATCTTGCCCTTTGAAGAAGAAGGCTCTTAGTGAGAAGCAACAAGGGAAGAAGACTCAAGTTCAAACTCAAGCTCCTCAAGTTGAAGAACGGTCTCTTCCCAAGAAGAATCAAGCTACCCCTCCTCAAGTCAAGACTCCAACTAAGAAGAGAGGAGGAAGTAGATGTTGCTACCTATGCCGTGAGAAGGGTCACCTTGCTTCTTCATGCACAAATGATACCTTATCCAACCCCATTATAGTTGATGATGTTTATTCTCTTTGGAAGGATAAGGTTGGCAATGTGTTTGCCAAATTTGTTGGTACTCAAAGTGGTGTCAAGAAAAGAACCATTTGGGTTGCCAAACCTATTGTGACTAACCTCTTAGGACCCAACTTGGTTGGGGACCAACAAGCTAAAACTTGATCAATAGGTGTAGTTGGAGGACATTGGAGACTTGGCTACACTATGAAGAATTAAGAGATCTTCATCAATTATATTCTCTCAAGTCAAGTCATGTGGATTATATTGTTCTATCTCATATCCAATGTTCCTCCTTGCGGTAACTTTTATTTAAATCATATATACACTGAAAGTTGCTTGCACCCTTGCATGTGTTAGGTTTAGTACCTTGCTAGATTTTGTATGTGTTGTGCTCTCTACTTACTTATCTTGAGAAACCAAGTATGTGTACTTTGGTTTGCACACCATCTACTTGTTTTGATCCCTATTGCTTTTATTTGCTATCTTATCTTGTTGGCTCTCTTTGAGAGATAAATGGACTATCCATTTTTGGAGAGTGATATGCTTCGTGCACTTTACAATCCTAAAAATGTGTATACATGAGGAATACCACTTAGTGTTGATATATCAATATTATCTATTCTCTTTGTGGTATGTCATGCTCATGATAAATTCAAATTATATAATGTCCATTAATTTCTCTAGTTGTTTTTGTTTGCCTCGTGTGTTAAAATAAATGGATTATCACATTATGGGGGAGTAATAAGCTATGTGCATATTACAAGCCTAGAAAATGTGAGGTTTTGCCACCTAGCATTGATATTGCTAATTATCTTGTTCCTATGTGGCATGTTGCTCAAACAAGTTCCCATTTACTTAAATGCTCTTTGTCTCTCACTCTTTTGGATCTTGTTTGTGAAGGATGTTCTTGATATGGCTTTCCCTAAATATGTTCTCATATATCTTTTTGGGAAGCCAATTGATTCAAGCTACTCCTTGGAGTTGCTTTGCATTATCACATGATTTGTGAATCTATCAAGAATATCTATCTAAGCATGGCTTTTAATTCCTATAGTTTGTCACATGCTTATGTTTTGTGAATATGGTCTTGAATATATCTTTGCAATCCACCCCCGAGAAATATCTCCATACATTACTTGTCGTGACAAGTGATAATCATAATTTGTGGTATATATATTGATCATATTCACTTTGACTCTTGCTTTGAATTGCCTTATTTGATTGCCAAGAATTTAGTTTGATCTAACTTTCTTTTGTCTTCCTTGTATCTTTTGGATCCTTTATTGCTCTACTTGAAATTTGTTTTGTGCTTTCTTGAGTTGGGACTTGCAATGAACCAATTCTTGTGCATTGACCTTCAAGAGTCATACTTCTTAATAATGCACTATTCTTTGGGAAGCTATCCTACTTTGAGTAAAACACTGTTCTTTAAATTGGTATTGCAATTTCTTGCCTTTCTTGAACATGACTAGTGTTTGAATATATATATGAAGAGTGATGATCTCATTTGTGTGCATTTTGTATTCAAATGCAAAATCATAAATAATGTACACATCTTGGGGGAGCAATCCTATATGCTTCAGAACATTAGTTGTCTTCATATGATATTTGATCCCGATGACATGTCTCCTTGGAAGACAAACATTTTTCGTCTTGGTACTTTGTGCCATCATGAAAAGTGTAGAGGTTTAGGTTTATTCCTTGATGATATGTTCATCAATTGATTTCTTGATTTCATTAGCATCTTTTCGAAGTGGTATCTTCACTCATGTGTTGATTTGGGTATTTGATATAATGTGGACAATTTGTTTTATTGTCACACTTGTGTGTGCCTTGTTGGTTTACTTGGTGTTTTGTCTCAATTATATCTCGTTTGGTTCTTGAAAGTCATGTGCATGCATTTTTATTATATGTATATCTTATGGCATGCTTACTTTCGTTGATCCAATATATAGGATAAACTCCATCAAATCCTATATGGCTAAGATGTGCATGAAAGTCAATTTCACATTAATATGCACATATTTATGTGGAGTTTGCCCTATGTATTGTAGTTGCTCTAACTACTTTGGACCCAATGAGTTTGGGTACCTTTTTGTACTTGAATTTGTTTTAGGTATATTGGAGATGCATTGGAAGCCTGTCTCATCTAAAAGGAATGTGTTGTCACCATGTGCTTTTTGGAGCCAAGCTTGGATGATCATGAGCTCTTATCTTCTATATCACCAATGCTATCTCGGTAACAAGTATCTACCTCATGCATACTTTTCTAGCTTTCAACCTTGTGTAGGTTGATTTCATGGCATGAATCTCTTTGGTTGCAATTCTTTTGATTCTTGCAAAACGTATTTATTGCAAATGTGAGTAAGCCGGGATGATTACATATCAAGGAAGGAATATATATAATCATTTTCATGATTCACCAATCCCAAATATGTTAATCTAGCACTTTCTAATCTATGTCTCGCATATGTAATATTGATGTGTTTCAAAATCATTTGCCTTTTGTGAGACTTGTTATCCTACTCGGAGCATCCCGTTTATCACCTTATCCCTTGTGGATACGTTTGATGCTATGATGAGTGTGTGTTTGAAGTTCATCTATATCCCTTTAAGATAAAAGTGAGCTTTGTGCTATGCTTTTAAGCAAAGATCTTATTGGTGTATTTATGACTTCCTCTTGGATATCATGACCTCTACCTTTGTATCTATCTTGTGTGTACATGTTTATTTGTAGACCCATATCTTAGTGATTCGTGTCTACTTAGAAACTTATACACATGAAAATAGTACATCTTTATTTGGTATTCCAATTCCTTAGTGACCACCTCTTATTGCTTTTGTTTCTTTGGTGGTTTCTAATTAAAGGCACAAGCTTTATTTTCATGTGTTATGCTTGTTGAGTTTTAATAAGCTTGTGGAGCTACTTGCTATATCTCCTTTGGTGTGTGAGTATGGGTAAGACATCATATGCACCATGTGGAACTCCTTTTGAAAGACTATGTTGATGTGTTTGCTCATCCTTGTATTAGTCTCCTAAAATGTCTTTATATCTCACACCCATCCATTTATTTGCCGCTCCTTGCTCATGTTGCAAAACATTTTATTTGTTGCAAATTGTTTTGTTTCTTTTCTCACTTATATTCTCTTGCATGTGCTTGTGTTCAATTTTATCTAGGAGGGAGTGAGGATTCCATGTTGTGCACACTATATTGAAATACAAATCCTATTTGTGCACATACCTTGGGGAGTTCCCTCATGATATTTAGAACACTTTTTGGATCCTTTTGATTGATTGCATCTTTCGTTGAAGTATCTTTCTATTTGATATTCTCTTGCAATCTTTGGATCCTCAATATAGTTTGATCTCCCTCCATCTATTCTTCATTGGATATGTGCATTTGATTTCACTCACATTATGAGAAATGCACACTTTATGGGGGAGCTCTTATTATATTAGCCTTCTTACTTTTCACCCATTTCGGCAATCAATGCCAATGGGGGAGAAATTTAGAGGGTTTAAGGGAATATGGGTTTGTTCTCTTGCGGTTATCTTGCATCCTTGCTCTTTGTGTTGCATGGCTGCTTAAATTCATTATATAAACCCTCGTAAAAGGGATTGTCATCAATTACCAAAATGGGGGAGATTGAAAGTGCATGGTTGCCCCCATGCGTAGTTTTGGTAATTAATGACAATCCTTATGGACTAATGTTTACATTGAGATATTCTTATAGATCTTGTCCATGGGAAAATATAGGAGTTCATGTGTTGGACTCTTCAAGATGACATAATGACCAATGCTCTATTCAAGGGTTAATATGAAGAATGGTCATGTATAGAGTTGAGCTCATCGCAAGTATGGCTTGGAATAGAAGATTGAGTGAACAATCTTGTTTACCCCCAAGCCATCTTACATATCAAGAGAAGAAGATGAAGTGCAAGTTTAATATGATGCATCTCGGAAGATATCTTTTGATTGAAGCTTGCAAAGAAGACATGAAGACGAAGCTTAGCGAGGCCCTCCCATAATGGAGTATGGGGGAGCATTTGGAGAAGTCCTCATTAAGCATGTGCTAGCAAGCACAATCAATAAAGTTGTTTCAACTTGAGAGAGTCAAGATCGTCATCATCCCTCCCATAATGGAGTATGGGGGAGCATTTGGAGAAGTCCTCATTAAGCATGTACTAGCAAGCACAATCAAGAAAGGTGTTTCAACTTGAGAGAGTCAAGATCGTCATCATCGAGCTCAAGTGGAATGCGCAAGGCAAAGGTATGATCTTGATAGGTTTTCTATTTTACCGGTCTCATGGTGTTAGTGGGAGACCGGGTTTTAGGATAGATGGCGTACTATCAAGAGGGGCTCTCGAGTGAGTAACTTGATCGCATCTTTGTGGAGAGCTCAAACCTTTGCATACTTGCCATTTCATCTTTCTTGGTTCTTACTTGGTTTTTCTCCTTGTTGAGTTTTGGTGCTTGTTGTGATCTTCACGACAAGCCCAAGTCCACCGAAAACGAATTTCATATGGAAAACTTGTTGCGTTTTCGGTTTTGGAGGTTTGCCGATCATTCCTTTTTAGAGAGATTTTAACTTCCTCCATTTGGTTTTATCTTCCATTATTGGACTATGAGGTTTATCTGCATGATCTTGTAAATCTCTTCGTTGTGATTCCAACGAGCCAAAAATCATCGAAAACGGAGTCCGGATGGAAAAGATATTGACGTTTTCGTTATCGGTTTTGCTGCAGTTTTTCCTAGGCCGGAGTCTCCGGTCCTAGACCGGAGTTTCCGGTCTGTGCAGGACCGGAGTCTCCGGACTCAACGTTTTTCTCCAAACGTTGTTCAGCCCCTGGTGGGGGGCGGATTTCCGGCCCTAGAGGCCGGAGTTTCCGCCCCTGGATGAACTTTCCGGCACAGGGCACCAGAGAGTTTGCCCAAGCCTCGGCGGTGTTGACAGTGTTCAGCCCCTGGTGGGGCCCGGAGTTTCCGGTCCCAGTAGGCCGGAGTTTCCGCCCCTGGCCGGAGTTTCCGGCCCTAGTGACCGAAAACTCCGGTGTGAAGTTTTCCTGCAACGGCTCTTTTTCGTGGGACCTATAAAAAGGCCCCTTCTTCCCCAGAGAGAGCAGCTCTTCCAAGCACGAATTTTCCCCCTCTCTCTCCTCCATTGTTGACCTTGGAAAGCTTTCCCCTCTCTCATTTCCTCCCATGATTCTTGCATATCTTTGAGGGATTTGAGAGAGGAGATCTAGATCTACATTTCCACCAATCCATCTCTCCTCTAAGTGAGGGGAACCTTGTAGATCTTGATCTTGGAGTTCTTGGTGCATCTCCTCTTTGTTCTTCCTCTCTTTTTCCCCCATAAGCATTTGTTGCTTTGTTGGAATTCGAGAGTGAAGGATTTGAGCACTTGTGCTCTTGCCTTTTCCATTTGGTGCATCGGTGTGCTCTCCACGAGGATTCGTGGAAGTTGAAAGTTTGTGAGCTTGTTACTCTTGGGTCTTTGGACCCTAGACGCCTTTGTGGTGGTTGGACCCTTGTGTGGTCACTTGAAGCCGTTCGGGAGCCCCCAATCCCATTGTGGGTTGTGTCCCAGATTGTTGTTGTGGAAAGCCGTTCGGGAGCCCCCAATCTCATTGTGGGTTGTGCCCCGGATTGTTGTTGAAAGGCTCCGGATTCCGCCTCTAAGGAATTCCGATAGTGGAAGGTGAACCAAGCCTTTGTGGTGCAGTTCATCGGAGAAGAAGGTGAAACCTTTGTGGTTGTTGAACCGTTGTGTCGGTTCACACCTCTCCAACGAGACGTACTCCCTTAACAAGGAGGAACTCGGGAATACATCCTCGTCTCCGCGTGCCTCGGTTATTTCTATACCCGAGCTTTTACTTATGCACTTTACATTGTGATAGCCTCCATGTTTGAAGTATTCTATATTGCTATCACCTTGTTGTTTGTCTTGCTTAGCATAAGTTGTTGGTGCACATAGGTGAGCCTAGTTTATTTAGGTTGTCGGCTTGTTAATTTAAACATCTAGTTTTATTCCGCAATTATCAAGCCTAAACCGGAAAAGTTTTAAACCGCCTATTCACCCCCCTCTAGGCGACATCATTGTCCTTTCAGATGGTCACTTGTGGACGGCCACCGAGGGAACAAAAGGATCTGAATAACTCCAAGTGAAGATTGCTTCTAGTGCAACCATTAGTCAATGGGCTCTGGCTAGATGGATTAAGTTGTGTGGACTCGCCCCGGCCTGACAGGTGGTGGTAGAGGTTTTGTAGGTGGAGCGTATTATGGGGTGGGAAGATGCTTCTGAAAAGTCTCGTCTCAACTCTCTCCTTTTCCTTAGCACAAATGGTGTGCTTGAGGATAGTTTGGGTTTGTTGGGTCTAATGGTGAAAGTGCACAACCTCTGGAGAGTGTAAAACTAAGTACTTAGCCGTGTCCCCGGTTACGGACAATTTTGAGCAGCTGATCAAGGACGTCAATGGAGGATCCTATCATTCCAATTTCTAAGTTAAAAGTTGATGGGTGAACAAGGGAAGATGAGATTATGGTTTTTATGCCATACTCGTCTTGATTTCAAGAAAAGTGTTTTCAAAAGAGTAGGAAAAATTGGCTTTATGCAAATTAGCCTTGAACTCCACCAGCCAAATATGCATATAGGTTATAGAGTTATTCCATTAAGTGTCCACCATAGTGTCACTTGCCAGACTCCATTTTTAATGGAATCTGACCCACTCTGTTGCAAAATTTTATTTGTTACAGGTTATTTAGATGACGAGTGAGGTTTTCGTTAAGGGATTTCGAGTCTGCAACCAACATGTTTTTCGCCTGTGGCAACATGAAGATGGAGACTTACTGCTATTGTATTTCCGTTGTTTAGTCTTTCAAAGCTAGCTTTATGCTATGCAATTTGTAAAGAATATTTTCTAAGTCTGGATCATCGATGTAATAAATTTGATACTTTGTTGTGATATTACATCGTAAACTGTGTGTACAAACGAATCGATCCAGGGGTTTGCACTATACACATGTACCTGCCATATTTTAAGTGCATGTACGTTACACGGTCATATTACCATCAGCATCAGTCTTCTTCTTAAAGATCCATTTATTCTCGACGCCGTGCGTCCTTCGGGAATATCCATCAAAGTCCACACTTTGTTATCATACATAGATCCTATTTCGGATTTCATGGCTTCTAGCCATTTCTCGGACTCTAGACTCGCCATTGCCTCCTTATAGTTCATAGGTTCGTCTTGTTAAATTAACATGACGGTGCAAACCATGTTGCCATACCATTCTGGTGCGATACGAGATCTACCAGACCTACGAGGTAGAATACTTTCCTCGACAGTTTCTCCCACTCAATCCGTGGCGCACGTTTCCGGAACAGCTTCTGTTGCGCCACTCGGAATTTCGAGTTCAGGATCAACGATCTCATCGAGGTCTACCTTCCTCCCACATACTCCTTTCGCGAGAAACTCCTTCTCTAGAAAGGTATCGGTCTTTGCGACAAACGTTTTTCCCTCAGCTTGGTTGTAGAAGGTGTATCCTACGGTTTCCCACGGATATCCTACGAAGACGACTTTTTCCGACTTCGGTTCGAGTTTGTCGGGCTGTAGTTTCTTAACATACCCCTCACAACCCCAAACCTTCAAAATCGATAACTTAGTCTTCTTGCCATACCATAATTCATACGGTGTCGTTTCAACAGATTTGGACGGAGCCCTATTTAAAATGAATGCGGTTGTTTCTAACGCATAACCCCAGAAGGATACGGGCAAATCGGTAAGAGACATCATAGATCGGACACTATCCATTAGAGTACGGTTACGTCGCTCGGACACGCCGTTACGTTGCGGTGTTCCGGCAGGCGTAAGTTGCGGCATGATGCCACCACGATGTGTGCCAAACTCAAAACTCAAATACTCGCCACCACGATCGGATCGGAGGTGCTTGATTTTCTTGTTAAGCTGATTTTCAACTTCACTTTGAAATTCTTTGAACTTTTCAAAAGTTTCAGACTTGTGTTTCATCAAATAGATATAACCGTATCTACTCAAGTCATCAGTGAAGGTGACGAAGTAACGATAATCATTGCCCGTCGAAACGCTCATTGGTCCACACACATCTGTATGTATGATCCCCAATAAATCCGATGCCCGTTCAACGAAACCTTTGAACGGTGTCCTGATCATTTTGCCCATAAGACATGGTTCGCATGTATCGAGGGATCCAAAATCCAACGAGTCCAAAAGTCCATCAGAGTGGAGTTTCTTCATGCGCTTTATACCAATATGACCGAGACGGCAATGCCACATATACATGGCGGTATCATCACTACACTTAATACGTTTGGCTTCTATGTTATGGATGTGAGTACTACGATCGAGATTCAACAAGAATAAATCATTACTCTCGGGAGCATCAACATAAAAGATATCATTCATATAAATAGCACAACTGCTTGATACTGATTAAATGAATAACCGTCTTGTAACAGGCAAGACCCACTTATAATGTTTACACTCAACGATGGTACAAAATAACACTTATTTAAAACCAAAACTAATCCCGATGGTAGATGTAGAGGGAGCGTGCCGACAGCCACCACGTCGACTCTCGATCCGTTGCCGACGCGCATCGTCACCTCATCCTTAGCCAGCCGCCGTTTATTCCGTAACTCCTCCTGAGAATTACATATATGAGCAACAGAACCAGTATCAAATACCCAAGTGTTGCTACGGGCGGATGTAAGGTACACATCTATAACATGTATATCAAATATACCTTGCTCTTTGTCGACTATCTTGCCAGCTTTCCTATCCTCCAGGTACTTGGGGCAGTTGCGCTCAGGTGATCCGATGGTCACCACCATCTTCTCCAGCTTGATTTCTAATTCGGCCACTTCGAGCATCTTTAGGATTTCCGACAGGGGTTTTGACGTCCCTTTCATGCCGTAGTCCACGATAGTGTTCTTATAGCTAGGGGCCAGATAAATCAGCACCCTATCAATAACCAGCTCTTCTGGGATCACACTTCCCAGATCATTAAAGAGTTGAACGCAACCAAACAACTTGGCTAAGTGCTCACTTATATTGTCGTGCTCTTCCATCTAGGCTGAGAAGAAAAGCACGGCTGCTTCGAACCTCTCAGCCTTGACTTGTCGTGCAAAAACAACCATGAGTTCAATGATTAACTCATAAGCACCCTTGTTCTCGAAATGGTTTTGTAGGTCAGCCTCCATGGCAAAGAGCATGCCACTCTGGACATAAGAAGAAATCTCCGCCTTAACCTCATGGACAGTCATTTCGATTTCCGAGGCGGTGTCTGGCATATCACCTAAGGGGGCTTCAAGGATGTAGGCCACCTTGTGGGTTTCAAGAATGGACTTCAGGTCGTGGAACCAGGACACGAAGTTAGACCCATCGGTCTTAAGCTTCTCTTTCTCAAGGAACAGGGCTAGGTTAAAGGAGGGGTGAGACATCTACAATGGAATTTGCAACAACATAAGACTTTGTTCATAATAATTTTGAGTTATAGTATTTTTAGAAAACAACTAACATAACTCCCACTCAAACGAACATCCCTCCTGGTCGTTTAAGCGATTGCACGACCACCATCCATTGCACCACCCCTCATCGTCAGAGCCGGCATCACTTAAAGAGTAGACAATTGTCCGTCACACCAATTTTGTGACTCATGCTCGACCTTTCGGCCTCCGTGTTCCGAGGCCATATCTGCATATGCTAGACTCGCCACTATAACCTCCATGTAACGCTTGTGCAACATGGCTTACACCCACCGTATGCAAATAACGATATGTCTGACACCCAATCGTCCCGGCCTGCCTCATAACGTAGAACTTTCTTGGTGGTGCTCATTGTAGGAAGAACACTTGTGGTATTTTTTAAGGGATCATCTTATATAATTACCGACGCGTAACTAATATATACTAATATAATCACATAATATAAGATGCACATAAAACATCAAATGTAATGCAATGTGATATAGTCCATCGCGCCATGGTCTTCTTGGCGCCAGCAGTTCATAACCAATTTAATAAACCTACCTTGACCATATCACATAGCCCCTCCAAAATAAAGTTAGACGTTTCTACTTTATCTTTTGCATATTTTTTGTGGCTGGGACTTTCGTAAATAGAACCGCTTCATACGTACGAACTTATGACCACACCAACGATCAAATAATTGCATATTTGAGCATCCCTTTCGGGCCCTCCATTGAAAATGCAAGACCAACTAAAGAGAGAGAGAGAGAGACAAACACCCCCCAGCCATACATACGATACAAGACGTATGTCAGCAGTGGAACCAGTCTCGCGTAAGCGTACGCGTAAAGTCGGTCCGGGCCGCTTCATCAACTCGATGCCGCTGAAATCTCAAGTGCACGCTAGAGGGTAGCAAATATCAGGAACGGTGCCCCCATGCAGAACACGGGTTCTAACTGCGTACAGCTATATCTACGATAGATCGTCTCTGATACCACTGAAGGGGATCGTGTGCAGAAAACAAAAAAATTCCTAGCAACGATATCCTTAAAACATGCCAAGATCTATTCTATGCAGATATAGTAGTACGAACGGAGATCGGAATACATACCCTTGTAGACCGAAAGCGGGGATTACGTTCCCGCACAAACATTGACGTTGAAGACAGACGTAGCCGACCTCAAGGTCGTGTAGAGGAAGCAGACCTCCGAGCACCGCTAGCGCAGCACCTCGCAGGGCGTTACACACGTACGGTGGAGACGACGGCCTCTGAAGCTCCAGTCCAAGACGAGACCGGAACACCAGCAGCGCGGCAGCGGGCTATGGTGGAAGAGATCCCCCTCCTCTGCTCGGCGCGACTCCGACAAGGGAATCACGATATCGAGAGAGAAATTGGGAATTAATTGGTGAATTAAAAGGCCAGGGGTGCCCCTTCTTATATAGGCTCCTAGGGGGAGCCAACTTGCTAACCAGGCAATGTGGGACTAACCCCCACATGCCTGGTGCGGCATAGGAAGGTGCGCCAGCCCCCTAGTGGCCCCTTGTCCCACTTGGGTCGGCCCCTCTTGGCCCCCACCGAATCCCCTAGAGGATTTTCCCCCTCTTGGGCCTTCTTTCGACCAGAAGGCCCATTTAGGGAAATCAGCCTAAATAAATTCGAAAATAAATATATAAAATTATATTTGCATATTAATTACACTAATTAATATCAAACATAATATATATAATTTATCCTAGCTCCGAAAACTCTTTCGGCGCTGCCCGATCTCCATCGGACCCCTCCCGGGACGTTCCCGGTGATCTCTTTCCTTTCCGGTTGTCTTGTCGAAACCACTTAAGTGTGTTACCCTATCGGTTCGATATAATAACAGGTATGACCAAGACTCATCTATGATCAACGACTAACTCGTAGGCCTGGACCCCATGAATTAATCCCTGTGATATAACGAATGACTTTCATGTATCAAACCTGAACACAAAGTCTTAAACCGGGACAAATGGCCCATGCCTATATATACTCAGCAGCCCCCTCCCCTCTTCCAAAACAAGGAGGCATTTTTTTTATGAAATGGTAGGAGGGGGTGTGTGCTAGTTATAATTTTTTACTTATGCATGCAAAGTGTTCGATGAAATGCCCGAGAGAGTTCACAAAATGATTTGATTTACACTTAAAGTTTATTCTTCTTTTCGATCAAGGTTAATTTTTCTCTCATTTCATTTGTAATTAATTGATACCGTACGTGCATGTTCAGTGTTTATTTGTCGATGTTCTGTAATGGTTATTGATGTAGTTCATTATATATGCCCAGGCCCACAGGCCAATGGTTTCATGTGTTGTCCATGTGTCAACTGTCAGAATAAGACAGATCACCCAAACGCGAGAACCCTTCAAAGTCATCTTATTCGGCATGGTTTCATGCCCAGCTATAATTGTTGGACGAAGCACGGAGAAAAAGGGGTTATGATGGAAGACAATGAAGAAGAGGAAGATGATGACAACTATCCTATGTTTCCGGAGTACGGAGATTCTGCAACGGGGGAAGCTGAAGCTGAAGAGGCAGCAGATGAGCCCGCTGACGATCATGGTAGGGCCATTGCTGATGCAAAGAGAGAGTGCGGAACTGAAAGGGAGAGGTTGAAGTTCGACCAGATGTTAGAGGATCACAAGAAATTGTTGTATCCAAGTTGCGAAGATGGTCAGAAAAAGCTGGGTACCACACTGGAATTACTGTAGTGGAAGGCAGAGTGTGGTGTGACTGACAAGGGATTTGGAAAGTTGCTGCAGATAATTAGGAAGATGCTTCCAACGGTCAACAAGTTGCCCGGCAGCACGTACGAAGCAAAGAAGGTTGTGTGCCCTCTAGGAATAGACGTGCATACGATACATGCCTGCCTTAATGACTGCATCCTCTACCGCGGTGAGTACGAGAATTTGGATGCATGTCCAGTATGCACTGCATTGCGGTATAAGATCAGACGAGATGACCCTGGTGAAGTTGAGGGTGAGCGTCCCCGGAAGAGGGTTCCTGCCAAGGTGATGTGGTATGCTCCTATAATACCACGGTTGAAACGCCTGTTCATGAATAAAGAGGGGTTGTTGCGATGGCACAAAGAGGACCGTAAGAAAGACGCGATGTGTAGACACCCCGCTGATGGGTCGCAGTGGAGAAAAACTGAGAGAGAGTTCCCGGAATTTGAAGATGACGCAAGGAACTTAAGGTTTGGTCTAAGTACAGACGGCTTCAATCCGTTTGGGGAGCAGAGCAGCAGTCATAGCACATGGCATGTGACTCTATGTATTTATAACCTTCCTCCTTGGTTGTGCATGAAGCGAAAGTTCATTATGATGCCATTGCTCATCCAAGGCCAAGGCCCGAAGCAACCCGGCGACGACCTTGATGTGTACCTCAGGCCATTATTTGAAGAACTTTTACAGTTGTGGCGGGAAGAAGGTGTACGGGTGTGGGATGAGCACAAACATGAGGAATTTGACCTACGAGCTTTGCTTTTTGTAACAATTAACGATTGGCCTGCTCTTGCTAACCTCTCAGGGCGGTCGACCAAGGGGTATAATGCATGCACACACTGTTTGGGTGAGACTGAATGTTTCTATTTGGATAAATGTAAGAAGTGTGTGTATCTGGGGCATCGTCGATTTCTTCCGATCAGGCATACCGCAAGGAAGAAAGGCAAGCATTTTAAAGGTGAGGCTGATCACAGTAGGAGGCCTGTCAACCGTACTGGTGAAGAAATATTTGATATGGTAAAGGATCTAAAAGTAATCTTTGGAAAGGGTCCTGGAGGACAACAGGTTCCGAAAGACGCTAACGGGCACGCACCCATGTGGAAGAAAAAATCTATATTTTGGGAGCTACCATATTGGAAAGTCCTAGAGGTTAGATCTGCTATCGACGTGATGCACGTGACGAAGAATGTTTGCGTGAACCTGCTAGGCTACTTGGGCGTGTACGGGAAGAAAAAAGATACAGAGGAAGCACGGGAGGACCAGAAACGTGTGAAAGAACGAGACGGCCTAAGTCCCGAACACTACGAAGGTCCTGCCAGCCAGGCTCTTACCAAACAAGAGAAAGTAATATTCTTTGAATGCCTGAGCAGTATCAAGGCCACGGATGGGTTCTCGTCGAATATAAAGAGGATAGTAAATGTGAGACTCCAAAAATTTCAGAACCTAAAGTCTCATGATTGCCACGTGATTATGACGCAATTGCTTCCGATTGCACTCAGGGGGCTACTACCGGAAAATGTTCGAGTACCCATTGTGAAGCTTTGTGCATTCCTCAATGCAATATCTCAAAAGGTAATCGATCCGGCGATTCTACCAGGGTTGCAAAATGATGTGGTCCAGTGTCTTGTCAGTTTTGAGTTGGTGTTCCCTCCATCCTTCTTCGATGTTATGACGCATCTCCTAGTTCACCTAGTCGAAGAGATTCAAGTTCTCGGTCCTGTATTTCTGCACAATATGTTCCCATTTGAGAGGTTCATGACAGTCTTAAAGAAATATGTGCATAACCGTGCTAGGCCAGAAGGAAGCATCTCCAACGGCTACGGTAACGAGGAGGTCATTGAGTTCTGTGTTGACTTTATTCATGACCTTAAGCCGATAGGTGTTCCACAATCACGACATGAGGGTAGACTTAGTGGAAAAGGCACACTAGGAAAGAAAACAAAAATTTGTATGGATGGACATTCTTTCACTGAAGCACACTATGCAGTTCTACAAAGTGCTACCTTGGTGGCCCCGTATATCGATGAACACAAGAATCTTGTACGCTCTCTACACGCGGGGAAGTCTGACAACTGGATTGTACGTACACACATGGCGACGTTCGGCGGTTGGTTGCGAGCACATCTTGAAAATAAAGACAAGGTTGATGAACAGTTACACTTGTTGGCCAGGGCACCATCTACAACTATATGTACTTTCCAAGGGTACGAGATAAATAGGAATACATTTTACACGAGTGTCAAAGATAAAAAGAGCACGGACCAAAACAGTGGTGTTCACATTGATGCAACAAACATCAATGGGCAGAAGAACACATATTATGGTTGCATAGAGGAGACATGGGAACTTGACTATGGACCTTCTTTTAAGATCCCTTTGTTTCGGTGCAAATGGGTCAATCTGAAAGGCGGGGTTGAGGTAGACAAGATGTACGGAATGACAACAGTGGATCTAAACAATCTTGCGTACAGAGACGAACCATTCGTGCTAGCCAATGATGTGGCTCAGGTTTTCTATGTGAAAGACATGTCTAGCAGACCCAAAAAAAGAAACATCCTGGGAGTGGAGGAGCCGAGGCGTCACATAGTTCTTTCAGGAAAAAGAAACATCGTGGGAGTGGAGGACAAGACAGACATGTCAGATGATTATAATAATTTTGATGAAATTCCGCCTTTCGTAGTGAACATTGACCCAATCATCAAGTTGATTGAAGAAGATGCTCCATGGTTCCGACGCAGAAGAACTGGCGGTGTTGTGTGATGGAGATGTTGGTGCGATATGTAATAATTAATATATTAAACTTTTTATATGAAGAAGATGCTCCATTTTTACCTGCATATCAAATGGATCCGTCGGCGTTGATAGAACAAAACACACGATTTGTATATATTCCTCAGTAAATGAATTGAACTATTCTTTTGATAGAACAAAACACACGATTTCACCTGCATACAGCCCCACGGTGGCTCCTGAGTGCCTGCATATCAAATGCACCGTGGGGCGTATGCAGGGAATCCGAGTGATTTGTATACCACACACCACCTGGCTAGGCACTAGAAGGAGGAAACACTGAGTGCTCGCCTCGTCCGAGAGGGGGCTATATATAGGGTCACGGGCTCAACCAGTGGTACTGATAGTGTTGATCCAACATCTCTCAAGTGCTCAAAAGAAGCACACCCCTGATCCAACGGCTAACAAGTGTTTCAAAGAAACACACGATCCGTGTGCTTCTTTAGTCCCGGTTTGAAACTGAAAGCGTTAATCGAACATCTCAGAAGCAATCAAAAGAAACACACACTTGATCAAACGACTTACAAGTGCTTGAAATAAACACACGATCCGTGTGCTTCTTTAGTCCCGGTTTGGAAGTTAAAGTGTTGATCGAACAACTCAAAATTCCAAAGTTTGCAAAAGTTATACAAATTCACATTCAAAATAGTTTTAAACTAATTAAAATAATGGTTATAGAAAAGAGAAAATGTTTTTGTATTAGTTAGTCAAATTCAAACACTTTTCGTATTGAAAGTTTTTTTCAAATTCCAAAGTTATTTAAAACAGAAAACAGAAAACAGAAAAAGAAAAGAAAAAGAAAAAACCCCATCTATCCCGGGTGGTGGCTCAGCCCGGGACAGATGGGGTGCTATCTATCCCGGGTGGTGGCTCAGCCCGAGACAGATGGGGTGCTATCTGTCCCGGGTGCAGCCACGGCCCGGGACATATGACCCCTATTTGT
The DNA here is from genome assembly GCA_026929855.1 of Poa annua. Taxonomy (NCBI): domain Eukaryota; kingdom Viridiplantae; phylum Streptophyta; class Magnoliopsida; order Poales; family Poaceae; genus Poa; species Poa annua. Next base: position 9,749,103 of record CM049430.1, read on the forward strand.
CCCGGGCTGAGCCACCACCCGGGACAGATAGCCTCTCCCCTATATAACCAACACTTAGCCACGATTCGAGCCACAACCCGGAGCAATTTCACATCGACGCCGTCAGGCTGCCGAATTTTTCCGTCGCGCCGCCGCCTCCTTCCTCGCCGTCCCCGCGCCTGCGGCCATCCCTGTGCGCGCCTCCGGCCATCCCGACGCCGTTGCGCACTGCTGCCGCCCTCGCCGTCCCAGCGCATCCGTCCTTCCCCGTGCGCGCCTCCGGCCATCTTTGCCGTCTTCTTCCTCGCCGAGACCGGAGCTCCGCCGAGCCATTGCCGAGGGCGACGAGGGTGAGTCCTCTTATCCTCCTCCCTCTCTCTCGACGCAACCGTGCCGCACTCCGCCGCCACCGCGTGCGTCACCTAGGAGAAGAAATCAAACCCTAGCTAGAGTTCTTCCGGCCGCCGCCGCTTCGGTCGTCGCCGGTGACTCTCCGATGAAATTGCGCTAGCGGCGCCACCACTGCTAGGCCCCCCTCGTCGCCCTCTATAGAATGCACCAATCAATTCGTGCAAAATTGCACGAATTCGTTGAATTCGACCTCTACTGGATTCGGTTCACCATTGATGACGTCAGCACGACGTCATCATTTTCAGAAACTATGTTAAACTATAGAAAATCATAATTAAATTATTTTAAATCAGAAAAATACAAACTTTTTATCAAAATGTTCATAAAAAGAAAATACATGTTGTTGTGTCATTATTTTGTGTGTTTGAATAAGTTTGAATAAACAAAAAATTGTTGGAATATCGTTGCAAATGCAAATGTGATATTATTTTTTGTGTCATGACAAAATTTGTTGAATTCAAACACTTTTCCAACATTGAAGCAAATGTTTTGAATTTTCATAGCTCAACACTTGGTCATTGAAAAAAAATCATAGAAAATTGTTAGGTCATTAGCAATTGATGTTTAGTTGTTGAAGTAGTGTAATGTGTTGAATTATTGTAATGTGTTGAAATATTGTAATGTGTTGATACAGGTTCTCTGATTTGTCACCGTGTCGGAGCCACCGCAGTGTCAGAGCGCTGCCCCCTCGGATTTTGCGCCCTCTCGGAGCCCCAACTTTCTTCGACTACTCCGCCACTGTCAGACGAGCAAGAAAATGTAAATGGATTATTTAAGATGTATTATTGGTTTTTTTAAATGGAATATTCGACTATTTTTGTGAAATATAAATGGATGATTGAAATATAAATTAACATATTATATATTGTTCGACTACATCATTAACACATTACTATTGCAAATGTAAATGGATTGAAATCCCTTGCAGAAACTATGGACACCGGTAGAAACCTTGAACAAGAAGAGGACATGTTCGGCATCATCCGCGAAAGTGATGGATTGGACCAACAAGAAGAGGAACACTTAGACGATTTCACCGGGCAATTTCTGAACGAGTCCGGTGATGGACTGGAGGGGCATTCAGACGGAATAGACGTCACCGACAGTTCAGCTCAACGACAGTTCACCGACTCTACTGTTGGAAAGTCGGCTGCCGAGGTAGATATATGCCCTCAGGTTTTTGTCTCCGTTGAATAGATTTGTGTGTATACATATATTAACTATCACTTTTTCTTGTGTTTAGCCGTCGGCGGGCCATGAACCGGGACCAAGCAAAAAAGCATCCGTGAAACGAGGCGGGCCACGAACCGGGACCAAAAAGCTCCAAGGGAAACAAAAGTACCACATCGACGCAATCAATGAAAAAGGCAAACTGATTGCTCCCGCTAACCACGCAAGGAAATTTGTAGCTCAGTGCGGAGTCATCGTTCGGGACAGACTCTCCATCAGGGCTCAAGAATGGTATAAGCCAAAGGTGCCAAAAGAGGGGGTTATTTATGTCTCGGATGAAGACAAACAACTCCTTTGGGACGAGCTCATGCATAATTTCACTTTACCGGAAGAGGAGGATGTAGAGAAGCCGGTTATAGAGAATCGATGCAAGGCCTGGACTTATATTGAGATGGGTGAATTGTTCCACAGCTGGAAGAAAAGGCTAAACAGGATCATAACTGAAGGTAAGACTCCAGAATTTGTCGGAGTCTATGAAAAGATAAAAGATGAGTGGCCTGAATTTAAGGCGTACAAGCAATCGGAATCCGCTAAGAAAATCTCAGCGAGAAATAAGAAAAATGCAGAGAAAAAGATATATCACCATAACATGGGGTCAGGTGGCTACCTGACGGCCATGCCTAAGTGGACGAAAATGGAGGATGAGTTTTTGGCTAAAGGTATAGAGATCGAGACATTTGACTGGCCAGACCGGCTTAAGGCTTGGTTCTATGGGCATGGTGGAAAGTTAGACCCTGAAACAGGTGACTGTCTTTTTACCAAGGAGCACGGACCTGACCCTATTGAAGCTCTCAGAGAGGTATGGAAGGAGGTCACGGAAGGCAGGTTCCACCCTAACAGAGAGAAGGACGAGCTATCGCGAGCCCTTAAGAATCCTGAACACAGTGGACGAACATGAGGAACCGTCGGCTCCGTACCGTGGATAATTGGGTTTCCCAAAGATGTTGGCACTTACAGAAGCCGATCGAGAAAGAAGAAAGAGCATGCCGACCGGGCCCAGTGGATGGAAAATAAATTACTACAGTATGAGAAGGAGATAGCAGAGCTGAAGGCAGCGCAGACTCGACGGATGCCCTGCGAATCTGAGACGCCCGAAGATCCTTCTCCTGATCCAAAATCAATGCGGAGAAGCAGCGTGGCTTCGACGGAGCTCGATCGCCACAATGATATGTCGGGTCCTCATCACCCCGTGGATAATATCGTGCAGCGGGAACTTTGCGACCTACATGTGCCATGCTTGAACATAACCGTGAAGGTGGCGCACGGCTTTGCCCTACCGCCTAGACCAAATGGAACTTACCATTGCCGCCCTATTCCAGATGGCTATGCTGTTGTCGGGGTTGATGAGGTTATCAAGACATATGAGGGAATTAAGCTGGACTTCCCTACGGGTGAAGACGAGGTTGAGTTGAGATTTGCCCTCAAGAGTACCTGCTTATGGAAAAAGGAATACATCGTGTTCCCACACATGCAGCAAAATCGCCCTCCCAGTCCACATGCCAGTCCACATAACTACAACAACGACAACCAATGCGCTAGTCCAGACACCCCCCACAACGACAACCAAGGCGCTAGTCCATCTCCGCCGTCGCGTGAGCGTACTCCGCCGCCTCCGCAAAAGAAGCGGAAGTGCACCGTTGCGTCGACTAGTACTCAAAAAAGCGAAAAGGGGAAGTCTCGCTTTGTGAACTCTCGCGAAGATGTCGATATATGGGTCAACGAGATCCAGGCTTCCCAGAGAAAGAAGGCAAAAAAGATGCCTTTGCCTGTTCCGGTATATTCTTCGGATGCGATACGGTGGGGCATAGAATTTCTTACGCATCCGTCGCAATATGAACTAAATATGGACGATGACTACACACGCGTTCTGGTGCGTACATCTAGGAGAGTGCGGGAAGAACAAAAATCTGCTGCCACCCAGAAGAGAGATGTTCCACAGCTCGGAATGCAGGCGAGACAATCGGCCCCTCCACTCATATTGGCGCCTTTCAACCGGAACCCGATCCATGATGTACTTTCGCAGCAAGCTAGAGATATGGGTATAACTCTGGCAGAACTTAAGGCATTACAATCTGGCGAGAGTGTCACCATACATGAGGTGATGCGGAAATATGTGAGAGGAGAAGATCTTGTCGACCCTGCTATGGTGCGCACTCTACCAGCTAGGTTGCACCAACTAAATGCATGGTACACGCATACTACGAAAAGTCAAGAAGGAGACTGGCTCTATGGGAAAATTCCAACGGATTTTTATGGCCCAGGTGATGATGAGATTCAAATTGAGTATTGTGAATTATGGCAGTTATTCAATTTTGACACGCTTGACAAATCTATCATCAGTGCCTTTTGCATGTAAGTAATTAAATTATGTATATATGTCAGTAATTCTCTAGCTCAACTTATTTTTCATTGCTTGTAATTATCCTTATCACTATATTACTTTTGTACTCTATTATGCAGGCTGAAAATTTTACAATCTCGAAAGCTGGGACTCAGTCACAAGATTGGATTCATTGACCCTAATCGAGTTCATCATCATGGTTTGTTACATTACCCAGAGAATACGGAGGAGATTTTGCTTACTTATTTGATGGCGCAACATTACAAAAACACCATAATTTTCCCGTTCAACTTCGAGTGAGTTGTTTACTTTCTTATACATACTCAATGCTAAGTATATGTAATTGATGATTTAGTTATTAACAAATATAAACATATGACAGATTTCATTGGGTATTATTTGAGATTGATGTTGAAAAGACAATCGTTGATGTCTTCGACCCATTATCGAAACCTGAAGAAAAGTTCGACGGCACGAAACAGATGCTCCAGAGGTAATTTCGTTCATTATCACAATCGACCTCGTCTTTTCTAATAATATATAGTAATTAGTAAACTTCTTTACTAATTTTCCATACCGTAAACTTCAGGGTTTGGGACAAGTTCACCTCTTTCCACAAGGACGTCGGTATAGCCCGGAACCTCACTTTTAAATGGCGAGAGGTAAGCCGTACTAGCTAGGTTCCACGTATGCATATTCTTAATTTCAGTCTCACAATACCATTTTTTCAATATTTTTGATTATTTATTATTGGTTTCTTATCTTATTCTATCATAAAGTGCACGAAGCAGCAACAAGGCACCAATTTGTGTGGATTCTATGTCTGCGAGTACATCCGAATTCACTTCAATGAGGGTGCAGACTGGAATAGCGTACGTTAACAATTTATTCAAACTTGTTCACTTTTCAAATTGAATTATTTTCATAATGGTTGATATATTGGTGTTGATCTCTCCTTTTTAGTTTGAGACGATCCGGAACAGGCTTGATGCAAAAGACCGCCTACTACCAATTGCGGAGGAAATTGCGGGCTTTCTGCTTGACTATGCCATAAAGCCAGGCGCAGAATGCAGTATAATCCAGCCGCCGAAAAAGACCATTCCGAGGAAAAAATAGGGTCTAATGCATCTCTGTCATGTAATGATCTCTGTTTGTAAATATTTAGACATGATCTTCCGGTTGTAAATATTTGTTGTAAATATTTGTTTGGGAGAACTCGTGTACTAGTAGTATTCATGACTATATCCCGAGGAAAAAATCGTGTATTCATGATATATATTATATAGTAGCGTATAATATGCAACTCGATCTTGTTTGAAATGAAACATAAATATCAAAAACAGAAATACAAAAGAATCAGTAACATAAATATAAAAAACAGAAACACAAATAGAAAACAGGAAACAAAAGAAAGAAACAAAAAAAGAAAACAAAAAATCATATATACTGTCCCGGTTCGTAATACGAACCGGGACAAATGAGTGGCAGCCAGAGGCTGGCTTGTTTGGCCACGTGACCCCCCCTATTGGTCCCGGGCCGTGGCGTGCCCGGGACAAATAGGGGAGGCTATTTGTCCCGAACACGCTGTTCCAAGCGCGTGCCCGGGACAAAAAGCCCTCCCGGCCCGGGACAAGTGGCTTGTTTTGCTCTAGTGAGTGGGCTCTAGAGTATCTATCCTGCTATGCAGACTGACAAATCTCGCTGTTGACCCCTCGTCTCAACTACTCCTTTCCGATACCCAAAAGTATCACCGTTATTTTCGTACTAATTAAGATACGACGTTTGGTGCAATCAAAGTATCTTTCAGGAATAACAATAAGAGTTGGTCTCTCGGTCAAAGGCGTAATGACTACGTCCTACAAATATGGATATGTCAATCACATCGTTCTCCAAGGATATGACTTCCATTGCCGACCGGCGCCATGCCCCATGATCGGGAAACCTCGATCATCGATCACGCAACAAAACTAGTCTTAGTAGAGGCTATTAGGGACCTGTTTGTTTACGCATCACACCCGTATTAATGTTTCCGCTTAATACGGTTATAGCATGACACAAAAACATATTATGAACAAACGAGTTATGATAAAGAAATACACTTTATTAATTGCCTCTAGGGCATATCTCCTTCATGGGGAACATAATTTCTTTGTTGATCAGCTTGGTGTGCAGGATTTAGTCGAACAGATCGCAACTCAGCCACTTCAGAAGAGATCGACTGAGATCACATCTACAACAGACAAGGAAGATACCCCGTCGCAGACCGATCTGATCCCGCCGCCACAATCTCCAACAGATTCAATGACATCCGCAGATTCAACAAATTCATGGCGGATGAGTTCCCTGAAGAGGAAGAGTTGTCGACTACCTCAGTCGACGATATGATCATATCGACGGCTTCGGCTGGAAGCACGGGAGCACCAATATCACCGATCGGTCCGATCTCCATCATAGCAGGATCCATGTACACAAGAGAGTTCAACAAATTCATAATGCAAAACGAGATGAAAGAAGAAGTGCTGTCGACACTCCGTATCAACCCAGTCGAAGACCAAATGCAAATCGACACTCCAGAAGAAAGCTTCCACCTCCCCGAGTATGATGAGCCTGCATAAGACAACATACGTCTGGCCGACTTCACTGGCGCAGAGATCCAATCTCCACATCATGTTGCCGTCAACTATGACAAGCATATACAACAAACATAAGATGGTGAAAGAAGCAAAAGCATAGAGCGGGATAGAGATATCGAAGCATCATATGAAGAGCAATCAGATTACACATATCCTTACCACATACCCCAACAGGTTTACGTGGCAAAGCCGCGGAAACATCAGAAAACGCAGCCAATCGACAACCAGTCGAGTATTCACAAACAGTCACTTTACCAGATGGTACCACCACTCTGGACATAATAGCAGAGATGGCTGCAAAGGTGACAAAGGTCATTAAAGAAGGCATAATGATGCCAGCAGACGCAAATCAAGATGAATTGGCAACATACAACTACTTCAACTGGTAGGAATCACAACGCTTGAAGCAATACGGAGCAACACTCGAAGAGCGAAGAAGGCAAGCAAGCATATCAAGCGCGCGCAGACGAAAACTATCCATGAGTTCTACAGGGGCAACCGAGGCACGATGCAGATCTAGATTCGACAGAATCCCCAAACACGAAAGGACATACGTCACTCAAAACTTGAACAACTCATTCCTAACCGTCAACTCTGACGACATAATTCAACCCAAAACAGCAGAAGGGGCTCTCATATCCATAGGAGCATACCTTCAAGCAGACAAACCGCCGACAGATGATCCTGCTGAATCAAGATACCTACAGCAAATGAAGGCCCTCTAAATTGCAGCAAAAGAACTGGTAGACGGAAGGAGGAGACGTAGTAGAAGCCGCTCAAGAGGATGTTACAGTCGCAGTCCTCAGCAAAACAGCGGCAGGAAAAGCTCAAGCCGTCGCAGATCAAGAAGCCGCTCAAGCAGCAGGTCCAGGAGATCAGGAAGTCGCGAATCGCCCGACAATCGCAACGCAGGACCATGCGGAGCACAATGCTTCACTCGACGGATTCAAGAAACAAAACTCCCAAAGAAGTTTGGCCTACCAACCATGCCAAAATTCAACTCGAAACAGGAACCCTCGGGATGGCTGGAAGATTACAAACTGGCAGTCATATGCCAACGAGGAACAACAACGACGACACTACAATACATACAGTTGATGTTGGAAGGCACGACCCGCGACTGGCTCAAGTCTTTACCCGTAGGAGCCTACAACTCTTGGGATCACTTTAAGGAAGACTTCATAACAAATTTCGATCCTCTCTGCGAAAGGTCGAAAACATTTGAGGAATTAAGAGCATGCCGGCAAAAGACAAACGAGAAGCTTAGGTCTTACATCAGAAGGTGGGCCTCCATCAGGAACTCCGTGGACGCAATATCAGAAGACAGAGCAATGGACGCCTTCACGAATGGAGTCTACAGAAAAGATTTCAGGGAAGCTCTTGGACGGCAAAAACCAAAAAACATGGCAGAGCTCATGAAGCTAGCGACCGAGTGGGCAGATGGTGAAGATGCAGTCCAGGGAAGACCCCACACTCACCACAGCGACATCGCGATAGACATGACATTCGCGACCATCGGGATAGCCGAGATCGGCGGGATAAAGATGAAAAACGAAGAAGGCGCGACTATGATCACCGCGGCGAAGACAAAGTCAAAGTTGTAGCAGCTGGATTCTCACATGACGACATGAATCAAGATGATAGAAAGCAAGATGACCGGCGAAATAGCCGGCAAGACGATCGCCGGGACACACAGAGTGATAACTACATACGAGATAGGCCAGTCGACAGACGCGACGACCGAGGTCGAGACCAGCGCGGAAGCTATAGAAGACAAGACTGGCAGAAGTGCTCAGAGTCAAGAGTCGAGAAATCATTTCAAGAAAAGATGGAGGATGAGTGCAGACTCCATATGTTCAAAGACCCAGCGACTGGACGGTTAACATCACATCACACAATGGGAAGCTGTCGCAAATTTGGGCAAATGGCGATGGATTACATAAATCAGATGAAGAGAGAACAACCACAAGCTATACCAGCGGCATACATATCACCTCCGCAAATAGTGGCAGCATTACCGCCACCACCACAACACGATGCGAATAACCAGATGGCAGGTGCCATACATCACATACCGCACAATATGGACACTCAATATCCATAGCCAAAATGGCAAATGTACATGATCCAGAAGGGATGCACCTCCAACAGAAGACAAAGCGCCACACAAGAAACGTCGATATGGCAGTATTAGCTCCACTCCCAGTAACAAATTTTTTGCAAGGGTCAGACATAACAATCGCTTTTGATCAGGAGGATCACCCACCAGCCATCTATCGACCGGGACATGATGCTCCAGTACTCGAAGGACAGATCGGAGGATACACTATGAACAAAATATTCATGGACGGAGGCAGTGGCATCAACATAATATTCACAGACACGCTCTAAAGAATGAACAGGTCAGTCGAGAATCTATCGAAATCCACAAACACCTTCCATGGTATTGTACCAGGAAAAGCCATACGTCCAGAAGGGAAAATCCAACTCGACGTCACATTCGGGGATGCAACCCACTTCAGAAGCGAAATCATCGACTTCAACGTCGTCAATTGGAAATCACAATACCACGCCATATTGGGGAGGCAGCCATTCGCAAGGTTCCTGGCGGTACCACATTATGCATACCTCAAGCTCAAAATGCCAGGTCCAAAAGGAGTTATAACAGTCAATGGAAGCTTCCAAAAGTCAGACGACTGGGACAGAGACTTTTGCAGGATCTCAGAGTCATACGGAGCCGAGGAAACCTCAAACAAGGTGCGAGTCGAGAAGGAAGTAGCAATGGAGCCGGAGATTAAGAGACGAGCAACCATAGTTGCAGCGCATGAGGTAAATGCCATATGCACGGTTGAACCCACAAAAGAAGAAAGCTCACAAGCCAAACGATGGACAATACACTTCGACGGGTCCAAAAACAGCAGAGGCACATACGCATGTATGATACTCATAAACCCTAACAAGGAGCGAGTACGATATGTACTGCAGATAAACTTCACGTCACCATCAAAGGTCGAAATCGACTACGAAGGCCTGTTCCAAGGCATGCGACTAGCAAGAGCCTCAGGAGCACAAAACATCATCATCCGAGGGAGCTCATGCATAATCACGCAAAACACGACAAGTGCAAGCAGAATGAACATAGACAAGCTGGCTAGATATCAAGATTACTTCGACATGTGGCAAAGAAGATTTCACAGCTGTGAGCTACAACATATAACGCGCACGCACAACAAACAAGACAACAGGCTAGCAAACATTGGAGCAGCAAAGGCGCAGGTACCGCCAGGCGTTTTCTTCAAGCACATAAACCACAAGTCAATAAGAAGGTGGCACCCACAGACCACTCGAGAAGCAAAAATCTTAGGGCAAAAACTAGACCAAGAGGATCCCCCAGAGCAAAACAAACCACTCCATGGATGATCAGAGGAGGTCAGACATAAGCAGATTGGCAAACTCAAATCACATCACTACTATCTTTAGCCAAGGAGTGCCAAACTGTGTCATCATAAGTGACAGTCGCAAAATGAGAAAGCAATACGCGACGGAGGCGATGCCACTCGAAGCTTTCACTGCTATGCGCATCACACTACCAGAGAAGGACACGTCCCACAGGGAACCCCTGGTGTTTCGACGGAAAAAGCCAATGAGGTCATACGAAAGAAGGCACAAGCTACAGATGCTACAACACCAAGAGGAAGCACGCAACTCGGAGAGTAAGGCCAATTAGGGTCGTCATCACTTAGCAAAGACATCTAGTCGATGTAGCAAAAAACTCATGTATCAAAAGGCCAGCAGGTTTCAGACGCGCTCTTTTCCTCACCAGGGTACCTAAGGGGACTGGAAGGTTTTTAATGAGGCGGCTTGCTGGTCAACATTTATAAAGAAAAGAGATTATCCATACCTTCCCTGTATAATTTCTCGTCATCAAAAAGCAAAAAGCAGACACTCGATATGCTCGGGGGCTGTACATACATCAAAAAGCAAAAAGCTGCCACTCGATATGCTCGGGGGCTGCACATACATCAAAAAGCAAAAAGCAGCCACTCGATAAGCTCGAGGGCTGCTCATACATCAAAAAGCAAAAAGTAGTCACTCGATATGCTCGGGGGCTGCGCATATATCAAAAAGCAAAAAAGCAGCCACTCGATATGTTCAGGGGCTATTTGTATGTCAGAAGGCACAAACAACCACTCGATACATTCGGGAGCTGTGTGAGTATCAAGAAATAAAAAGCACAAATTAGCTCAAATATACTTGAGAAACAGACGGACAAGGGATTCCTCTGGCATAGCAACAAAACCCCATTTGCTATACTCGGATGCTAGATCTCGGTGTTACATGTACAATGTAAAGCATACAAATACATAAGCTAAGCATCTTCATCCTTCAGCGGCAGATTGGAGTCGATCAGTTGCTTCCGCGCTCGGCTTATCAACTTCTCAGCAGGAGCAAGAGTCCGCTCCATATCTTCGCTAGACGTCGAATCTCCGACCGGGATGAAGAAGAAGAAGGATGCAAAGAATCTTGACGCTTCATGTAGGTGAACGCAGCATTGGCTCCAAGCACAACCCGTCGGGTCACAACCTCTCGAATAGGATCATAAGAGCGAAACAGGTCGACTAAAGCGTGGATTCCTCGAGGCTGGGGACCTTCTGGAAACAGGTAATGGTTCACCCGCGCAAGTGCCGCCCGACAGCTCTCCAGCAGAATAGCACCGCGCCACACTCGATCCTTCAGAGTGGCAAGGATATTGGCATGGTACGCATCAAGCCAAAAGTGTTGGGGGCCGGTGACGGCCGTCTGAGTAGCGGCTGCCAGCCGTTCGGCCACACGAGCGGCCTCAACATATGAGTCATCTACAAAAACTACAGATAGAGCAAGGTAATAAGACATCAGATGTAGTTTACACACGCACAAGAGGCAAACCCAAAGCAAATACCTTCAAGTTGCCTGTTCGAATCTTTCATCTCATAGAGAACATGTTTTTCCCTCTGGGTGGAAAGAGAAGGCCTTCCTCGCAAAATTTTCATGTCAGTTTTGGCCGACTTGAGCTGTTGCTCAAGTTGAACAATTTTCTTCTTGGCATAGTCAAGCACGCGAGCTTTGTTTGCCAGCTGCGCAGTCGAGCGCCACTCCCCTCCCACTCGAACATCCCCATGAGTGGTCGAGCAGTTCGACTGAGACACAATCATAAGCACTTCAGGCAAGATACAAATCGAAGCAAAAGGAGACACAAAGCATACCGCAAGGATCAACAAAAGATATATTTTCCAAATGACAATTTCGGTGGCACAATGTACATCTAGAATTACAGCACAAAGCAAAAGGACTAAAACTAAAGCTGTCTAGGAATGGGCAGCAGACTCAGACCCAGTTTTGCGGGCAGCATCAACAGCTGCCGTGCGGCGCTCCATAGTCGCAATGCTAGACTTAGCAAGGCTAGAAGCGCGGGCGCTGTATTTCCCCAGAGACGAAGGCCTCCCTTCTGACTTCTTTTGAAAGTCAGACAGGAGGGACTCATAATCAGCGTCCGTGCCCCGACTAAGAAGAAGTTTGAGGGTGAAGTCTGAGCCGCGCACCATCAGCTCCTGAGCGTAAGACTTCAGAGTCTTCGACTTGGGGCCCTAGTCGCGTAGCGAATCCCGCGATAGTCGACGGGACCTCGGCTGTTGGCAGCACCTCCTTAAAAACAGCGCCGAGAGTCTGGAGGGACGTCTCCAGAGACTTCTTGGCATGCTTCACGGTCACCCCAACCTTGTCTATGGCTTGGTCGAGTGATAAGACATCACTCGCCGCACCAACAGAGCTGGAAAAAGGGCCTGCAGAACAAAAGAAGGTGCGTATCAAAAATCTGAAAAAAGGCAAATAGCAAATCCACACACAAAAATCATTATTCCTCACCGGCAAGAGAGTGCGCATAGCCGAGCAGTCGCCTAGCCCGCTCTCCTTCAGAAGCACGAAGAGCGTCTAGCTCTTCCTGGGCAGTCGACTGCTAGGAGAGGGTCTTCTCCACATCAGCCAGTCGGGATTCCAAAATTTCTTTCTCCCCTGAAACAAAAGAAAGAAAGCAGTCCAGTCACATAAAGGAAGAATGACAGCATGTGCAAAGCATAGTAAGAAGCTTACGGCTGAGCTGATCCAGCTGAGAGCGAAGAGCGACTCGCAAATCCTCCGAATAGGCAAAAGCCTCGCCAAAAGAAGCAAAGCCATATTGGCAAACAAAAGAAGGCTTATATGATTCAGCCAGGAGGGCAGTGAAGGAGTCGATGGCGCAACAGTAGCAGCACCCGCGGTAGACGCTGCGACCACCGACGCAGGAACGGAAGGTGGCGAAGGTGTGACTACTTCCTCCGCAGCTGGAGAGGAGGTGGCATTCGTGGCACGGGCAGCCAAAGGACTAGCGGCCCGATCATCGCTAAAAGATAAAAATGCACGGAAAAGGACATTCAGAAATTAAAGAATAGCAAACAATCAAAAGAAGGTGCACACAGTCACACGACAAAGAAATTACCTTCGCTCATCTTCATCAGAAGTGAGATCGAAGTCAAACTAAGGCCCGCCGAAGCCAGATTGGCAGGTAGAAGGCGGAGGCGAGCGCTGGGCCAAGGGTGGAACATCCCGCGTAGGTGAAGAAGCACCAGAGTCCGCTGCCTCCTCACCTTCACCTGAGTGCACCTGGCGGAGATGCTTAGGAGCGGGCTCAGCGGTCGCCTTGGTGTCTTTCCCTACACCTTTTCCACCGGCTTCAGATTTCTCCAAAGAAGAGGATTCAACTTCAGGCAGGGAGTCTGTCGACTTCTCTCGCTCCTTCAGCACAACCATCTCCTCGACATGCCCAGCTTCATGAGGGGAGGGAGCGAAGACTTTGTCGAATGCCCCTACACAAGGCAAAGCAAAAGAAAAATCAAGACCAAGGGAGAAGACGATATCAAGGTTCAGTCGATGACAAGGGCGCAAGTAACTTACCTCCGGAAGGGGATTCTCTGAGCTGAAGGGAGCTATCGTGAAGTCATAGTTGATAGTGTCCTCAGCTTTGTAGCTGGTCACCGACTTCACGAGTGTGTCGAGCTCATCCGCCGACAGCTCCACAGCACTGATCCAGGTGGCGTCGAGTACCCCCTCATACGCCCACATCGGGTGCGCGCGCTGCTGAAGAGGACACACCCGACTCTTCAGGAAAGTGTAGATTAACTGAACACCGGAGACACCGGTGTTCAGCAATCCAGCGACTCTCTCCAGCAGCGGGGCAGGCTCGATTTCTTCGGCTGAAGAAAGGGAGTGCTCCCAGGCCTTCGTATTCTCAGCGGCGCCAGTCGAGAAGGCGGGGCGGACGTGTTGGCCCAGTTGAACGTAGAACCATTTGGTCCTCCACCCCTGAGCAGACTCGACTGCCTTCAAAGTGAAGTACTTGCAGCCAGCCTTGACCTGGAACCCGACGCCTCCGATGGGGTTGACACGGTCGTTGCGGGCCATGGGGCGCACTAGGAAGATCGACTTCCATAGTGTCCAGCTAGGAGATATCCTCAAGAAGCATTCGCACATTACCATAAAACATTCAATGTGCAAAACGCCGTTGGGGACCAGATCATGGATCTATATCCCGTAAGCAAAAAGGAGGCCGCGCACGAAGTCGTGCAATGGAAAGCCGAAGCCGCGGGGAAGGAACTCGGCAAAACATACCCGTTCTCTGAGAAGGGGCGCGGGGAAGTTGTCCTTGCCGGGAGCCCGAACGGTGAGCTCCGTGGATGGAGGAAGAAGCCCCTCCTTGCGAAGAGCCGTCAGCCGTTTTTCCGTCTCGGTGGACGAGGTCCAGCCGCCGGACTCTTTCTTCAGAGCGGCGGGGTCGGCGGCGGCAATCGCCTCCTTCCTCTTCTTGCTAGTAGCGGCAGCAACAACGGAAGATGCATAGCTCTTCTTAGGAGCCATGACAGACTATAGGAATGCATGATCAAAAAAGGAGAAGAGGGCGCGAAAAAGGAAGGAAGCGCAAAAGCATAGCGACGACGGGCGCGAGGAGGAAGATGAAGCAGAGGAAAGCAAGAGGCAAATGGCAGGGTAAAATAAATCATAACGGAGAAACCCGTACTTATGGTAAAAATCAGGGGTTCATCATGGCCGTCCAAACAAAAATATGGCGACGCGTTGCATGATCGGAGGGCAATCGTCAAAGACCACGCCGCCCACTACGCGCGTAAAACAAGGAGATCATCATCACGTCTGCGAAAATCTCGCCACGTCAGGTCAAATCGGAACTGAACCGGCGTCCAAAACGGTCAAAGAGAGGGGCCCACTGTACGTCCCATCAGAGTGCTATTCGCATGTCAAGGATGTCACCCATGACAACATTCCAGACGAACAAACGCAAAAGGCATCATGCCACGACTGATAAAAAAGAAAAGCTCCTTACAAATCAAAAGCACAATCGCAAAAATAAAGGTAAAGAATAGTCGAGTGGGAAACCCTCATCGGGAGGAGATAAGAAACATTCGACTGACAAAATGCAAATTGAGATTATCCTCTATTGCAAGCAATAAGGCACAATCTCGGGGGCTACTCCCATCGGGAGCACTATCGTGCACCCGATAAAATCATAAGCATTTAAAACATAAGAATTCCCGAGTGAAAATCAGTCGATAGAGTACCGCGGATGCTATATACGAGAAATACAAAGGTACGGCCCATCGATCAGTCGAAAGGGCTGAGGATCACTCCAGCAGTGTTTTAATCCTGGACATTTCCGTATCAACGGATACGATGAAAATCCAGGCGTACGCGCTGGATAGCAAATTGAAACTGCAGAACAATATCAGTAAGACCATCGACTGGCCTGAGGTGTGTATGTCCAGTATATTCCGGGTCCGAGCCCAAGGACTCAAAACCTGACTGAAGGCTAGTAAGGTTTTGCCCAAGTGGAGTTAAATGGTTTCGACTCATCGAATAAACCTAGGCCTACTAAGTCGAAATCCTTTGTCAAAATGCATAAGTCAAAAAGACAAAAATATCATATCAAAAACATAAAACATGAGACGTGCACTGTGTAGTGAGTCCATGACTTATTCTCTGAATTAGCCAAGCACTCGGGGGCTAATGACAAGGTTATATCAAACGGGTACCCCCTCATGTGGGTACCTGGTGCACGTAATGACTAAAACCCAATTGTCAATAGGCTAAAGAAACCCAACAAGCGAAGCCCAAGACGAAGACTTCTACCATAGATAGCATAGTCGGTAGTACTTTCCATAAATGTAGTCCTAGTCGGTTACGACCCGAGACCTGGACCCCTATATAAAGGACAAGAGGGAGACCGACCAGGGACACACCCAACCAGAATCATCAAACCCTAGCAAGATTGCCATCTTGCTAGACCTCTGTACTCGCCGCATATACACAATCAATAACATATAAGCAGGAGTAAGGGTTTTACCTCACTCGAGGGCCCCGAAACTGGGTAATTCCCGCTTGTCAGCCGATGAAACTACCAACACCACGCGTTCTCTACCTCATAATTCTTACCCTAGTCTAGTAACCATGGGTATTGATGAGGGCATCCCTCGTCACCAGGTGTCGGCGACATGGGCTTAGTTTCTCGCTATGCGCAAGGAGATTCAAGAACCACATGTGCACAACCAATTTCAAGATGATCTGTGGACAATGCCTAGTTTGATTTGGTGTAATTTGTGTGTCAAAAAACATGAAAAACTATTTGTACAGAACTATCTATGTATTTGTTGAATTATGTGAAATAATGAATGAATATGTAGATGTTTGTCACAATTTCGGCCAAAATCGTCGAACGGCTGGGGATCGCACCCCCGCCAGGACGCCGATTACGTCCGACGATGACATGGGGGACAAAAAACCGCCCGGATCAGCGTCATGTGAGGTGTTTTTAAAGTGAGCTTACCATGCATAAAGTTTCAAGATCTTCACATATACTCCCTCC
Source organism: Poa annua (assembly GCA_026929855.1). Classification (NCBI taxonomy): domain Eukaryota; kingdom Viridiplantae; phylum Streptophyta; class Magnoliopsida; order Poales; family Poaceae; genus Poa; species Poa annua. The sequence continues at coordinate 9,765,640 of CM049430.1, forward strand.
GATTACACAATATAAGGCGGCATATATATTATCTAAATTCATAATAAAATAACTTAAAAAATGTACACATACATTAAATGTGTCAAGATACATTTATACGTATGCATATGAATATAGAAAAAGGTAAAACATGTTATATTGTGGAACAGAGTGACTCGGTCATGGCCTTGAACGTCACGACTTGTGCTTCCATAAACTTACTTTGGAACTTATGTTGCAGTTTAGCTAAGGAAGCATTGCAAAGTACAGTGATGACGACCAAGGATGAAACCATCGCAACACCAACGGATTGTACTGCACACAATTGCTAGAGCGATGCAAAGCTGACCGATTGTTTGTCCGGTCACATAACTCGTGATGTCTCCAGAGGAGTGGTTCGTCTTTGATGAGCTTGAGAGCTTTTGTTGCTTCTTATAGACTTGGTGTTACAGTTTGGGGAAGTGTCAGATAGTGATAGGGATAGACGAGAGAGGACTTCGTAGGACGAGCTACATGTAGCCCTTTCTTTAAAAAAATTCAAAACCGATTCTTTAAAGTAATCACAACATTCTGAAAATATTTCTAAATGTAGATAATGATTATTTTCACCAGTGTGTAAAATATCCATGTGAAATATTATGTATTTCGTACTTTGTAAAAATGACAAATTTCAAGATCTAGGGTGGTGAATAGTGTAGATTTCGGATTTTTTAGATATGTCAGAAGTTTGTCATTTTCTTGTAGGCAGGAATACAAAAAAAAAATTGAGTTGAAAATTTGCAAACCTTAGGGTAAGTGATTTTGTACTTTCATGTTTTTTCTCGGAATTTTAAAAATTGTAAAATATTAATTCCAAAAAACACAATCCGAGCTACAAAGAGACTTTTGGGGGATAGACTTGTTAATACCTCTAACATATCACACTAAAACAGTAACTCATGCATATGGGGTTGATATCCTGACCATTGGTATAAGATGTCACAATGGATATGTGATAATTTGACACCTAATAAAACAAAAACAAAACTGATTAATGTGCTACGCCTACAGAAAAGATATTCTATGCATGAAAAAGATATAGGGAGACTATTTTCCACTTAGACTTGACCACTTGAGAACAAACCGAAATCACATGGATGACAGGTGCTCTGTGCACGCGGCATGCAAGTATTACCTATTAAAGAAACTCGGGACAAGTGTCAACTATGTGGCACTATATGATGGATCGAGTGTATACACATGTTTGAGTGGGTGTTTGGGGAGGGGGTTGGTGTCAGGGCTGTGTATGTTTTACAACGTCATTATTTCAATACGGTTGAGTTGTTTATTAATTATTATAATAAGATAAAAAAAACTACAGTGGTAATCCTAATTTTAAGTTTGTACCATTTTATTATTTTACAATCTGGCTAAATAATCGATTTCTCCTCTGTACTCGCTAGAGAAATCATCATCAGACATAGAAAAAGGTATCTGAGTTCATGTTGGCATATGAGTCCATGAGTCTACACGTACGCGCGTAGTCCCATATGATAGCTAGATGTTGTCATACACTCAAAGCGACCATTCGGTGTGGACATTTTCATGCGTCAGGACATCACACGCCAAATTAATGTGTGTATCATATAGAAAATCTTGAGTTAATGTGAAATAGCAATTGCAAGATTATGAAAACAACATGATTTTACGCTATAACATGAGGGTCATTAACTTACATTTGAATGGAGCATTGTATTAATTTATTGAGCATTAATACCGTTGACAAAAAAACAAAATATACCTATATATGATGGAATTCTGTATGCTACACACATTAATTTCTCAAAAAAACAAAAGCCTGGTCGCCAATATTAAGAGAAAAATATATATGCTTATCTTCACTGGTAGCGCACAATATATGCAGCATATTAATTCAGTGAAAGATATGAATTATTTTCTTGTAAGTACACAACAAAAGTACATTGATACATGGATCACCGGCAACCAAAACCAGATGGAATTCTGTGTGCTATATACTGTATATGTTAGGGCGGTGGCGACCATTGTTTGAGTCTTGCACTCTGTACAGATCGAGGAGCCATGTCATGCATGCATACGACATGTGCGTTCTCTCTAGCAAGATAGAATTTGACCAACATGCCTGCATGTGTTGTCTCTAGCAGTCTTCGCGTGTACATTAGGAGGCCTGCAGCAATTGTTTGCATTGCCAAAATGTCGAGGTCAACTTAAAACGATTTGTCGTGTTCTTCACAAGGTCGTAATATAAGCACTAGTTTTCTTACAATTAGATCTTCGTTCCTAGAGACTAACAAACTATATCAATGTATGATGTATCAACTTACCTAGTGAATTCACTAGGTCCCTGACATGGGAGTGCTATAAATACAGTGCCCTACTCCTCATCACTCCATCCTCAAGCTCTAATCCCTCTTCATAGTTCATAGCCATCATACTACTGTAACTTCTCTGTAGCATCCAACTCTAGTCTCTCATGGACCCAATAGTCAACCAGGAGTGGACATCCTCTGAGATAGAGGAGGCATGTTCGCTCATTGCTAGGTTCAACAACAATAAAAGCATTTACAGCGACAACAATGACAACAACAAGAATCACAAGGAGATCGTGGATGCTCTCCATGCAGTGTTCCCTTCAAAGGCCATGCAACAGGTAACAAAACTTTACGTCGATCTTGTTGTGGAAATGCATATGATGAAATGGAGGGAGGAGATCCATATTACTGGTGGCACCAGAGATAACGTTTGCACCGTTCATGACCTTGTGAACGGTAACTTTGGGGAGTCTGGGGAGAGTGGTGCTAGTGGTACACACGACGTATGCACCGCGGGTGACCTTGTGAAAGAGTTCAACCTAGGGGTACAAGGGGAGGCAACAACCATGGGTGATACTATCTTGTTGTTTGGTCGTCCACCGGAGGATACAAGGTTCATGAACATGGAGGAGGCACCACCAATGGTACAGACGAACAAGATAGAGGTATTGGATAACAATATTACCAATCATAAACCAGTGGTTGCCGCCCATCAAGGAAGATTTTGGACCACCGAGGAACACAGGTTATTAATGGCTCTATTCTTCTTTGTTATGTAGTACTTATTTTAATTTTTTCATTCACATATATACTAATTAATCATATTGTGTAAATATCTTACATCAGATAGGTAGGTTTATGTTGTGATGGTATTAGATTTTACAAAATATATATGGATATTTTCCAATTTTGATTTAGGGTAGATATATCCCACGAAGTTTGAGATTATGATGGATGGACGTTCATTTCTTATTTTCTTTATGGCTTATCAAAAAAAAATCAACCATATAGCAATAATAGGTAGTTATAATGTCAAAGTTAAATAGAGCCATGTGAAAAGTGCAGTTTAATCTATTGCGCATTGGGGTTATCAATATTACGATGTATTTATCCATCTAATATATTTCCTGATATAGTTATATACTATCAGATAATGTAAATTAACAAAACTAAGCATCTTGAGTTGAATGTGTTCCAAGATTGTCAGATCTATTATTTTTATAACATGCATGCATAATGCTTATCTAAAAAAGTTTTTAGAATTGCTCTAAGTTGGTTTGATAAACATATTGTCTCTTCCTATTCAACCGATAATTAACCTAACAAACTACAATCCTGAAACCTTGATTTTTTAGGTTGTTTCTTCGTGGGCTGCGTGTCTATGGCCGTGGTGACTGGAAAAACATATCCAAGTACTTTGTCACCACAAAGACTGCAGTCCAAGTCTCCAGCCATGCACAGAAGTACTTCAAGAGGCTAGAGAAGAGAACTTTGTTCGGGAGGTCCGAGAGGCAGCGTTATAGCATTAACGATGTTGGGCTACATGACGACGACCTATGTGCAATAGAGAATAGATATGTCCCTTTGCAGCCTTCGCATGCGCTTGCCTTCACCGGTCTCAACAATAGCCCAAGCTTCGGATTGCAGGCTCCGGCGAGCTCGTTCGTAATGAACAACTTATCTCAGTCCTGGTCACCTAACATATATAGCCAACAAGTGGGTCAACAGCCAGTGTGGAGTGAGGAGCAGATAATGGGCTCTGTTGCATGTCTGATGGATGGGGTGGGAAACTTTGTGCCGACTTGTCAACAAGGATCGGCTTATTTTCCTCCTGGCAATCTATGAGAAGTACCAGTACATTGTAGGTTTGGGCATGTTCTAATGGTATCACATTATGGCATGCGACATGCATAAACATGTTGTCCTCCCAAAAATAGCAACATGATATCATCACAACATTATGGCTAAATTCAATGTTTGGGAGTCAAATTAGTTTATTTCTATAAGAAACAACTGATTTCAATTGTCAATAAAGTGTTTATTTCGTTTAACTATATATTGTTGTTGTATTAACACACTACATATAGCGTAAAGATCTGGTCTCAATACATAACCGTGTATTATGATATATCACATATGATTGTTACCTTCGGCCCTTCATTACAAGAATGCAATCACCCCATGAAAAAACACAAGAATCTTAAGTACAAGAAGCTAAATATTAATTAGGTTTCTCTGTTTATTTAGTCATCGATATCGTTTATATACACGTCCTAGTGTCGAGATAATGATATACTTTCATTCCTCTAGTACACCCTACGTGAGTGAGTCACTCACACGCTTAGAATTAAGTACAAGATAGACAATTGCATATAACCTAATGATATGTTGTTGGAAGATCAAATGCATGTAAAAGGCCACTCGTTCTGTCATTGGGCGGTGCGGAGCATGGCTTGCTTTAATCCTTAGTGAGGGGGCACTACAGCAATCAACCTCACTTCCACTGGAATAAAACGTAGTGTCTACTCCATCTGATACGATATTGATCATATTTAGCATATAAAAAGGGGTAATAAATGCACCTACAAATACATAAACACAAACATGAAGAAGGTTTAGCTGAATAAATAATATTATTATCAACTATCTAGCATATATTGTAGCATCAAGGATACATAATAATGACCACAATCATTTGGAGAAGCTCATAAAGTTCTAAAACATTGATAGTACATATAGAAATATGATAAAACTGCCACATATACATCATGGACACAATGGAGCAATCGACGCAGGGGTTGGAGATGTGAATGGGCAAGGCTCCAAAAGTGGTTTCACATCCAATATTCCTACAACTGTGGCCGTCTGATTCTTTATTTCATGTTTTGTCTTGTATATATATTTCCCTTCTCCCTCTCGTGACTCGCTCCACCACCACTCGTCAAACCGTCCTTCCCTATATGTACTCGGCATGCTACATCGATGCCTCACCATTGCGCCCTTCCCCAAGCCCCTCCTCCGCTGATCTAACACTCCCCCGACCGGCTCTCTAAGCCAGGGAGAGGCCCCGTTATTCTCTAGCGATGCAGCCCCCCACCGCAAAACCCTAAGTGTTATCGTCTACACCAACTTCGCCATGGCCAACCGTGGCCCCGACTTTGGTTCTATCTCTGCAGGGAGGATGAGGGTGGGGAGGAGATGATAAATGGTAGCCATGGTGGACTAGATCCGACAGTGCATAGAGGATACAATATGTGTGTGAAGAAGATGGGGTGATAAGGTAGAGACGTGATGGGGCCCGCTGATTCTATCGGTGTCGAAGAGGACCCAACAACAAGTAGTTTTTTTTACTACGTCTAACCACACATATGGTTAGAAGACAAGGAGCTATTTTTCCTAACATGTGGTACTATGCTGCGACTCGACTCCATTTGTTCAAGCAATTCATTGTAAACCTACCATTGGGGAAGGAGACTAGGAAGGAAAGGCCACACCTCCCACTCCAATATTTGTTTCAATATTGCTATTACCCGTTGTAAACTTTAGTTTATTACAATGAACAACTTAAGCAAAACCATCATATTAATTTTGCAAGTAAGTTGTGTATGTGGAGTGCACACAACAATTAATGGTCATATCTCATAGAAAATCTTGAGAAATATAGGGAACATGAAGCAAGATCAAAAGATAGCATTGACGTGAAGCTAAAAAAATGTAAGATCCTGCCAAAGATATGATTTCGTATTATAATTTGTGATCATTTGAATGGATCGTATATTAAATGATTGATCATGTATATCAATGACCGAAAGCTAGAAATCACCCTATATACGGTCAAAATTCATATGATGTGCATGGGGACCATGCTTGTCAATATCTACAGAAAAGATATGCTTATCGCCATAGGTAGTGCATCACACATGTGGCATATTTACTCAGTGAGAGAAATTAATTATTTGCGCACAGATACATAAGAACTCCATTGAGACATAGGTCAGTCCCAACCAAAACAGGGACCAAATTTCTGTGTGCTACATATATAGTAGGTCGGCGGCGACCATGGTTTGAGTCTTGCTCTCTAAGAATGAGGAGCGTGTCATGCATGCATACAGACATGTGTGTGCTCTCTAGCAAGATTGAAATTTATCAATAGGGCTGCATGTGTTGTCCTTAGCAGTTTTCTTGTGTACATATGGAAGCATGCGACAATTGTTTGCATCAGCAAACCAACAAAAAATATTTTCCCAAAGAAACTAAAAAATGTTGAGATCAACATAAAATGTTTTGGTGTGTTCATCAAAAGGTCATAACCACCATGTTAATAGTGGGTCTTTATTCATACGGACCAAAAAACCTTTCTCTATATAATTTTAATTAGCGGAAGTAGGCATCTGACATGGGAGTGCTATAAATACACTACCCTACCCATCACTCTATTCATCCCCAAGCACTAATCCATCTTCATAGTTCATAGCCTTCCTACTACTCACTTCTCCATAATTTAAAATTCTAGTGTCTCATGGATCCACTACTACTCAACCAGGGTTGGACATCCTCTGAGGTAGAGGAGGCTAGGTCACTCGTTATTAGGCTCAACAACAATAAAATCATCTGTGATGACAAGAACAAGAACCACAACAACATCGCGGAGGCTCTTCATGCATTGTTCCCATCAAAGACCTTGCAACAGGTAACTGATCTTTACGTAGATCTCATCGTGGAAATGCATATGATGTTGCAGAGGGACAAGAACACTATTACAGCTGGAAGCACATCTAATGCTTGCACTGCTCATGACCTCGTGAATCATAACTTTGGGGCGCCGGAGGAGGGTGGTGCTAGGGCTATACATGACTTCTGCCCTATTGGTCACCTGGCCCACGACAACTTTGGGGTACAAGTGGAGGCAAGGGCCATGGATAATAACGGGTTGGTGTGTGGTTCTACATTGGATGATACGGAGATCGCGGAGATAGAGAATATGCTTGCTATGGCAGAAAAGAACAAGATGGATTTGTTGGAGAACAATATTTCACATGATCAACCAGTTGTTGCCCCACATCATGGAAGATATTGGACCACCGAAGAACACAGGTATTACACTGCACATTTTTTTGTTTGTCATGTCGTTTTAATTGTTGTTCATCAATAAATATATAGTAATTAAGAATTATGTGTGGAATTATTAAATGACAAAGGTAAGTTAAATTTGCGATGCTATTCACTTTACTAAATATATATATGAACATTATTTAATTTTTGTTTCTGGTAAATACAAATACCATGTAGTTTGTTGAGGAACTTTCATGTTTTACATTTCTTTGTGTGACTTGTCAAATTCTTGTGATTTGGCCTTCAATAATAGGAAGACATACAGTAAATTCGTGAATTAATTTCCAATTTGGCACTGCTTGTCCAAATGGATATATCAATAAAGTTCTTGTCATTTTATCATAGAAAATTGAGTTATGTAATTCTAAAAGTGTAATGTGTTAAGCTTATCAAATAATGTCACAGAATGTAATTTATTTTATAGGTTTTTTTGTGCGAGCTATTTTATGGTTTTCTGATATGTATACACATTATACATTACCGTAAAAGCGACAATAATAAGCATATGTTGTTGACATGTTTATAAACATGTAAAATACATTCTTTCTTTCCATATCTATATACCTACAAAAGACAGCTTATTAAATATCAATAAAATTATTGGTTGCTTACAAAACAACTTGACGCGTCATATTCAGTCAAGATCTAATTATTTACTGTACTGAACGTTTGCAGGTTGTTTCTCCGTGGGCTGCGTGTCTACGGCCGTGGCGACTGGAAAAATATATCCAAGCATTTCGTCACCTCTAAGACTCCAGTTCAAGTCTCAAGCCATGCACAAAAGTACTTCAGGAGGCAAGAGAAAATAGCATTGTCCGAGAGGCAACGTTTTAGCATCAATGATGTCGGGCTCCATGATGCAGACCCATGGGCAGCTGATAATAGTTCTGGCCCCTGGCAAGCGCTCACTTTCACAGGGCTCAACCATGACCCGACCTTAGGCTTGCAGACTCCGGCCGGGAGCTCGTTCGTCATGAACAACCTAGCTCAGTTATGGGCACCTTCCATATACAATCAGCAAACAGTGTGGAGTGGGGAGCAGATGATGGGTTCTGCTGCAACTCTAATGGACGGGGTAGGGAACTTTGTGACTGCTTGTCAACAAGAACCGACCTATTTCCCTCCTGGCAATGTATGAACAAGATGTAGTAGATTGTTGGTTTGGGGCATGCCTGGAATAGCATCACACTAAGGCATGTGTCACATGCATAAACGGGTTCCTGCCAAAATGGCAACATAATATGCCCAAGTCACTGTGACTGGAGTCTGGCGAATAATAATTTTGTTTCTATAAGAAACAATGTACTGCATCTGCTATTTGTTAATGTCTTAATCAATATAGTGTTCATTTCATAATTTTTTCCGTAAAACTGTATGTTGTAGTTGTATGAACACACTGCAGTTAGCATACACATGTTCCCTCATTACCTGACCTTGCATTATAATGTACTACCATTGCCTTCAGCCATTCATTACAAGATTGCAATCACCCCATGAAAAACACAATAATCTAGAGAAAAACAAACTCAATATTTTGGGTATATTTAATAATATTGTCTCTTTTAAGATGTGGTTGTCAATGGTACTTCCCACTAATGATGTTCTTGTAATCCCCCACCATGTATCATCAAATGATTTTTCTTTTTAAGCGTTTCTCTTGTGACAATTGAGTTTGACCCATTCGGTATTTTATAAAGGACCTAGCCCTCTGGGAGAACCCTCATGACTTTATAGTATCTATAGAGAGTTCTAGAAATTCCATAAAAAGTTAGATGGCACTAATCAGTCATAGCATTGGGGTCATATGACTTGTCGTCTTGGACTAACCAGACATGTATCTCTTTCCACTTTCTCCAAGTTTTTTTTCAAGTTCTTATACTAAACTAGTAAGATAGTCACCTTTTTGTGAACCATGTCAGCTTGAAAATCGACATCATTTGAACTACCTCTACTTCTTTTAAAATTGGGCGATTTCCACAAATAGAATATATACACCTTATGGACCTCACACGTGCATAGCTTCTCTGGATACCAATGGTGTTTTGTCGTCCTTCACAATTTCTTTGATTACTCAAGGATGTTTCATCTCCCCCATGCATTATAATATGCGCATAATCGGTGTTCCTTCATGCTCGTTGGTGCGCAATACCATCGCCCATTATTTTTGTAGTTTGATAATCGTGGTGAATTTATGGACAACCCCCTCTGTGATTTCTTGTCATACTGGTCAGTTTCGTTCCTCTTTCCTGCCCACATACTTCGCCGTAAAACAACAAGAACGACTGACTCATCCTCTCTATGAACACCATACTTCTTACCCTTCTCATTCACGCTAATATTCGACGAAAACTTTAGGTTGATGATATGTGCATATATAGCAACCCATCTCCTAAAAGGGTGCCCTCTAACCCATTCCACTAAGTCGACACATACTTTCTCCTTTGTGGATTTCACCCCACATATGATCATATGTGAGTCCTCAAGTTTTTGTGCTTTCTTAATATAAATATATAACCATATAAATGAACTATCCCTCACTCCACATGGTTGTTTCACCGGATGCCCTTTAAATCACAAGGGTTGGCGGTCTTTACATCATCAAGGCTCAAAAGTTATTATACCATGACAAGTTTTGATGAATATACATTTCCTATGTGTTTCAGGTGATGCCACACTTCAGCTTATTGTGCCTCTAGCCACAGTAGATCCCCATAGACATTCCATGACGCTCCACCCGCGTTGTACTTTTAAGTACCATGAATCCACCTTGGGATCAGGCAGAATCAGATCTTCCTCATTTGTCGTTTTAGGGTTAGCTCCCTCCACTAGTCTGGTGTCGCTTTTTGTGCCCACTACCACTTCACCGTCACTCATATCGTCAGTTATCTTGTCCCACTGAACCGACCGTTCGCCAATCCCATTTCCCAATCACCACATACCTTTAACCGCACATGACGTCCACCTTACCATTGATTACCGCCACATGCGATCCCATATCTCTATCGAAAATCTATGACACATGCTTTCCACTGCCAAATATGCATTTACTCTTCCTAACTAACAATGTACTAGCCAAGTTATCTTTTTAGGTAACCCTAGCCAATAATTTTGTTTCTATAAGAAACAATGTACTGCACCTGCTATTTGTTAATGTCTTAATCAATATAGTGTTCAGTTCATATATTTTTTCGTAAAACTGTATGTTGTAGTTGTATGAACACACTGCAGTTAGCATACATATGTTCCCTGAATACCTGACCTTGCATTATAATGTACTACCATTGCCTTCAGCCATTCATTACAAGATTGGAATCACCCCATGAAAAACACAATAATCTAGATAAAAACAAACTCAATATTTTGGGTATATTTAATAATATTGTGTGTTTTAAGATGTGGTTGTCAATGGTACTTCCCACTAATGGTGTTCTTGTAATCCCCCACCGTGTATCATCAAATTATTTTTATTTTTAAGCGTTTTTCATGTGACAATTGAGTTTGACCCATTCGGTATTTTATAAATGACCTAGTCCACTGGGAGAACCCTCATGACTTTATAGTATCTATAGAGAGTTCTAGAAATTCCATAAAAAGTTAGATGGCACTAATCAGCCATAGCATTGGGGTCATATGACTTGTCGTCCTGGTCTAACCATACATGTATCTCTTTCCACTTTCTCCAAGTTTTTTTTCAAGTCTTGTACTAAACTAGTAAGATAGTCACCTTTTTGTGAACCATGTCAGCTTGAAAAGCGACATCATTAGAACTACCTCTACTTCTTTTAAAATTGGGCGATTTCCATAAATAGAATATATACACCTTATGGACCTCGCACATGCATAGCTTCTCTGGATACCAATGGTGTTTTGTCGTCCTTCACAATTTCTTTGATTACTCAAGGATGTTTCATCTCCCCCATGCATTCTAATATGCGCATAATCGGTGTTCCTTCATGCTCGTTGGCGCGCAATACCATCGCCCATTATTTTTGTAGTAAAAAACCGTGGTGAATTTGTGGACAACCCCCTCTTTGATTTCTTGTCATACTGGTCAGTTTCGTTCCTCTGTCCTGCCCACATACTTTGCCGTAAAACAACAAGGAAGACTGACTCATCCTCTCTATGAACACCATACTTCTTACCCTTCTCATTCACGCTAATATTCGACGAAAACTTTAGGTTGATGATCTGTGCATATATAGCAACCCATCTCCTAAAAGGGTGCCCTCTAACCCATTCCACTAAGTCGCCACATACTTTCTCCTTTGTGGATTTCACCCCACATATGATCATATGTGAGTCCTCAAGTTTTTGTGCTTTCTTAATATAAATATATAACCATATAAACGAACTATCCCTCACTCCACATGGTTGTTTCACCGGATTCCCTTTAAATCACAAGGGTTGGCGGTCTTTACATCATCAAGGCTGAAAAGTTATTATACCATGACAAGTTTTGATGAATATACATTTCCTCTGTGTTTCTGGTGATGCCACACTTCAGCCTATTGTGCCTCAAGCCACAGTAGATCCCCATAGACATTCCATGACGCTCCACCCGCTTTGTACTTGTAAGTACCATGAATCCACCTTGGGATCAGGCAGAATCAGATCTTCCTCATTTGTCGTTTTAGGGTTAGCTCCCTCCACTAGTCTGGTGTCGCTTTTTGTGCCCACTACCACTTCATTGTCACTCATATCGTCAGTTATCTTGTCCCACTGAACCGACCGTTCGCCAATCCCATTTCCCAATCACCACATACCTCTAACCGCTCATGACGCCCACCTTACCATTGATTACCGCCACATGTGATCCCATATCTCTATCGAACATCTATGACACATGCTTTCCACTGCCAAATATGCATTTACTCTTCCTAACTAACAATGTAATATACTAGCCAAGTTATCTTTTTAGGTAACCCTAGCCACTAATTTTGTTTCTATAAGAAACAATGTACTGCACCTGCTATTTGTTAATGTCTTAATCAATATAGTGTTCATTTCATATATTTTTTCATAAAACTGTATGTTGTAGTTGTATGAACACACTGCAGTTAGCATACACATGTTCCCTGAATACCTGACCTTGCATTATAATGGACTACCATTGCCTTCAGCCATTCATTAGAAGATTGGAATCACCCCGTGAAAAACACAATAATCAAGAGAAAAACAAACTCAATATTTTGGGTATATTTAATAATATTGTCTCTTTTAAGATGTGGTTGTCAATGGTACTTCCCACTAATGGTGTTCTTGTAATCCCCCACCATGTATCATCAAATGATTTTTTCTTTTTAAGCGTTTTTCTTCTGACAATTGAGTTTGACCCATTCGGTATTTTATAAAGGACCTAGCCCTCTGGGAGAACCCTCATGACTTTATAGTATCTATAGAGAGTTCTAGAAATTCCATAAAAAGTTAGATGGCACTAATCAGCCATAACATTGGGGTCATATGACTCGTCTTGGACTAACCAGACATGTATCTCTTTCCACTTTCTCCAAGTTTTTTTTCAAGTTCTTGTACTAAACTAGTAAGATAGTCACCTTTTTGTGAACCATGTCAACTTGAAAAGCGACATCATTTAAACTACCTCTACTTCTTTTAAAATTGGGTGATTTCCACGAATAGAATATATACACCTTATGGACCTCACACGTGCATAGCTTCTCTGGATACCAATGGTGTTTTGTCGTCCTTCACAATTTCTTTGATTACTCAAGGATGTTTCATCTCCCCCATGCATTATAATATGCGCATAATCGGTGTTCCTTCAAGCTCGTTGGCGCGCAATACCATCGCCCATTATTTTTGTAGTTTGATAACCATGGTGAATTTGTGGACAACCCCCTCTGTGATTTCTTGTCATACTGGTCAGTTTCGTTCCTCTTTCCTGCCCACATACTTCACCGTAAAACAACAAGGACGACTGACTCATCCTCTCTATGAACACCATATTTCTTACCCTTCTCGTTCACGCTAATATTCGACGAAAATTTTAGGTTGATGATCTGTGCATATAGCCCCCCATCTCCTAAAAGGGTGCCCTCTAACCCCCTCCACTAAGTCGCCACATACTTTCTCCTTTGTGGATTTCACCCCACATATGATCATATGTGAGTCCTCAAGTTTGTGTGCTTTCTTAATATAAATATATAACCATATAAACGAACTATCCCTCACTCCACATGGTTGTTTCACCGGATGCCCTTTAAATCACAAGGGTTGGCGGTCTTTACATCATCAAGGCTGAAAAGTTATTATACCATGACAAGTTTTGATGAATATACATTTCCTCTGTGTTTCTGGTGATGCCACACTTCAGCCTATTGTGCCTCTAGCCACAGTAGATCCCCATAGACATTCCATGACGCTCCACCCGCTTTGTACTTTTAAGTACCATGAATCCACCTTTGGATCAGGCAGAATCAGATCTTCCTCATTTGTCGTTTTAGGGTTAGCTCCCTCCACTAGTCTGGTGTCGCTTTTTGTGCCCACTACCACTTCACCGTCACTCATATCGTCAGTTATCTTGTCCCACCGAACCGACCGTTCGCCAATCACATTTCCCAATCACCACATACCTCTAACCGCTCATGACGCCCACCTTACCATTGATTACCACCACATGTGATCCCATATCTCTATCGAACATCTATGACACATGCTTTCCACTGCCAAATATGCATTTACTCTTCCTAACTAACAATGTAATATACTAGCCAAGTTATCTTTTTAGGTAACCCTAGCCAATAATTTTGTTTCTATAAGAACAATGTACTACACCTGCTATATGTTAATGTCTTAATCAATATAGTGTTCATTTCATATATTTTTTCATAAAACTGTATGTTGTAGTTGTATGAACACACTGCAGTTAGCATACACATGTTCCCTCAATACCTGACCTTGCATTGTAATGTACTACCATTGCCTTCAGCCATTCATTACAAGATTGGAATCACCCCATGAAAAACACAATAATCAAGAGAAAAACAAACTCAATATTTTGGGTATATTTAATAATATTGTGTGTTCTAAGATGTGGTTGTCAATGGTACTTCCCACTAATGGTGTTCTTGTAATCCCCCACCATGTATCATCAAATTATTTTTATTTTTAATCGTTTTTCATGTGACAATTGAGTTTGACCCATTCGGTATTTTATAAAGGACCTAGTCCACTGGGAGAACCCTCATGACTTTATAGTATCTATAGAGAGTTCTAGAAATTCCATAAAAAGTTAGATGGCACTAATCAGCCATAACATTGGGGTCATATGACTCGTCTTGGACTAACCAGACATGTATCTCTTTCCACTTTCTCCAAGTTTTTTTTCAAGTTCTTGTACTAAACTAGTAAGATAGTCACCTTTTTGTGAACCATGTCAACTTGAAAAGCGACATCATTTAAACTACCTCTACTTCTTTTAAAATTGGGTGATTTCCACGAATAGAATATATACACCTTATGGACCTCACACGTGCATAGCTTCTCTGGATACCAATGGTGTTTTGTCGTCCTTCACAATTTCTTTGATTACTCAAGGATGTTTCATCTCCCCCATGCATTCTAATATGCGCATAATCGGTGTTCCTTCATGCTCGTTGGCGCGCAATACCATCGCCCATTATTTTTGTAGTAAAAAACCGTGGTGAATTTGTGGACAACCCCCTCTGTGATTTCTTGTCATACTGGTCAGTTTCGTTCCTCTGTCCTGCCCACATACTTTGCCGTAAAACAACAAGGAAGACTGACTCATCCTCTCTATGAACACCATACTTCTTACCCTTCTCATTCACGCTAATATTCGACGAAAACTTTAGGTTGATGATCTGTGCATATATAGCAACCCATCTCCTAAAAGGGTGCCCTCTAACCCATTCCACTAAGTCGCCACATACTTTCTCCTTTGTGGATTTCACCCCACATATGATCATATGTGAGTCCTCAAGTTTTTGTGCTTTCTTAATATAAATATATAACCATATAAACGAACTATCCCTCACTCCACATGGTTGTTTCACCGGATTCCCTTTAAATCACAAGGGTTGGCGGTCTTTACATCATCAAGGCTGAAAAGTTATTATACCATGACAAGTTTTGATGAATATACATTTCCTCTGTGTTTCTGGTGATGCCACACTTCAGCCTATTGTGCCTCAAGCCACAGTAGATCCCCATAGACATTCCATGACGCTCCACCCGCTTTGTACTTTTAAGTACCATGAATCCACCTTGGGATCAGGCAGAATCAGATCTTCCTCATTTGTCGTTTTAGGGTTAGCTCCCTCCACTAGTCTGGTGTCGCTTTTTGTGCCCACTACCACTTCACTGTCACTCATATCGTCAGTTATCTTGTCCCACTGAACCGACCGTTCGCCAATCCCATTTCCCAATCACCACATACCTCTAACCGCTCATGACGCCCACCTTACCATTGATTACCGCCACATGTGATCCCATATCTCTATCGAACATCTATGACACATGCTTTCCACTGCCAAATATGCATTTACTCTTCCTAACTAACAATGTAATATACTAGCCAAGTTATCTTTTTAGGTAACCCTAGCCACTAATTTTGTTTCTATAAGAAACAATGTACTGCACCTGCTATTTGTTAATGTCTTAATCAATATAGTGTTCATTTCATATATTTTTTCATAAAACTGTATGTTGTAGTTGTATGAACACACTGCAGTTAGCATACACATGTTCCCTGAATACCTGACCTTGCATTATAATGGACTACCATTGCCTTCAGCCATTCATTAGAAGATTGGAATCACCCCGTGAAAAACACAATAATCAAGAGAAAAACAAACTCAATATTTTGGGTATATTTAATAATATTGTCTCTTTTAAGATGTGGTTGTCAATGGTACTTCCCACTAATGGTGTACTTGTAATCCCCCACCATGTATCATCAAATGATTTTTTCTTTTTAAGCGTTTTTCTTCTGACAATTGAGTTTGACCCATTCGGTATTTTATAAAGGACCTAGCCCTCTGGGAGAACCCTCATGACTTTATAGTATCTATAGAGAGTTCTAGAAATTCCATAAAAAAGTTAGATGGCACTAATCAGCCATAACATTGGGGTCATATGACTCGTCTTGGACTAACCAGACATGTATCTCTTTCCACTTTCTCCAAGTTTTTTTTCAAGTTCTTGTACTAAACTAGTAAGATAGTCACCTTTTTGTGAACCATGTCAACTTGAAAAGCGACATCATTTAAACTACCTCTACTTCTTTTAAAATTGGGTGATTTCCACGAATAGAATATATACACCTTATGGACCTCACACGTGCATAGCTTCTCTGGATACCAATGGTGTTTTGTCGTCCTTCACAATTTCTTTGATTACTCAAGGATGTTTCATCTCCCCCATGCATTCTAATATGCGCATAATCGGTGTTCCTTCATGCTCGTTGGCGCGCAATACCATCGCCCATTATTTTTGTAGTAAAAAACCGTGGTGAATTTGTGGACAACCCCCTCTGTGATTTCTTGTCATACTGGTCAGTTTCGTTCCTCTGTCCTGCCCACATACTTTGCCGTAAAACAACAAGGAAGACTGACTCATACTCTCTATGAACACCATACTTCTTACCCTTCTCATTCACGCTAATATTCGACGAAAACTTTAGGTTGATGATCTGTGCATATATAGCAACCCATCTCCTAAAAGGGTGCCCTCTAACCCATTCCACTAAGTCGCCACATACTTTCTCCTTTGTGGATTTCACCCCACATATGATCATATGTGAGTCCTCAAGTTTTTGTGCTTTCTTAATATAAATATATAACCATATAAACGAACTATCCCTCACTCCACATGGTTGTTTCACCGGATTCCCTTTAAATCACAAGGGTTGGCGGTCTTTACATCATCAAGGCTGAAAAGTTATTATACCATGACAAGTTTTGATGAATATACATTTCCTCTGTGTTTCTGGTGATGCCACACTTCAGCCTATTGTGCCTCAAGCCACAGTAGATCCCCATAGACATTCCATGACGCTCCACCCGCTTTGTACTTTTAAGTACCATGAATCCACCTTGGGATCAGGCAGAATCAGATCTTCCTCATTTGTCGTTTTAGGGTTAGCTCCCTCCACTAGTCTGGTGTCTCTTTTTGTGCCCACTACCACTTCACTGTCACTCATATCGTCAGTTATCTTGTCCCACTGAACCGACCGTTCGCCAATCCCATTTCCCAATCACCACATACCTCTAACCGCTCATGACGCCCACCTTACCATTGATTACCGCCACATGTGATCCCATATCTCTATCGAACATCTATGACACATGCTTTCCATTGCCAAATATGCATTTACTCTTCCTAACTAACAATGTAATATACTAGCCAAGTTATCTTTTTAGGTAACCCTAGCCACTAATTTTGTTTCTATAAGAAACAATGTACTGCACCTGCTATTTGTTAATGTCTTAATCAATATAGTGTTCATTTCATATATTTTTTCATAAAACTGTATGTTGTAGTTGTATGAACACACTGCAGTTAGCATACACATGTTCCCTGAATACCTGACCTTGCATTATAATGGACTACCATTGCCTTCAGCCATTCATTAGAAGATTGGAATCACCCCGTGAAAAACACAATAATCAAGAGAAAAACAAACTCAATATTTTGGGTATATTTAATAATATTGTCTCTTTTAAGATGTGGTTGTCAATGGTACTTCCCACTAATGGTGTTCTTGTAATCCCCCACCATGTATCATCAAATGATTTTTTCTTTTTAAGCGTTTTTCTTCTTACAATTGAGTTTGACCCATTCGGTATTTTATAAAGGACCTAGCCCTCTGGGAGAACCCTCATGACTTTATAGTATCTATAGAGAGTTCTAGAAATTCCATAAAAAGTTAGATGGCACTAATCAGCCATAACATTGGGGTCATATGACTCGTCTTGGACTAACCAGACATGTATCTCTTTCCACTTTCTCCAAGTTTTTTTTCAAGTTCTTGTACTAAACTAGTAAGATAGTCACCTTTTTGTGAACCATGTCAACTTGAAAAGCGACATCATTTAAACTACCTCTACTTCTTTTAAAATTGGGTGATTTCCACGAATAGAATATATACACCTTATGGACCTCACACGTGCATAGCTTCTCTGGATACCAATGGTGTTTTGTCGTCCTTCACAATTTCTTTGATTACTCAAGGATGTTTCATCTCCCCCATGCATTATAATATGCGCATAATCGGTGTTCCTTCAAGCTCGTTGGCGCGCAATACCATCGCCCATTATTTTTGTAGTTTGATAACCATGGTGAATTTGTGGACAACCCCCTCTGTGATTTCTTGTCATACTGGTCAGTTTCGTTCCTCTTTCCTGCCCACATACTTCACCGTAAAACAACAAGGACGACTGACTCATCCTCTCTATGAACACCATATTTCTTACCCGAAAATTTTAGGTTGATGATCTGTGCATATAGCCCCCCATCTCCTAAAAGGGTGCCCTCTAACCCCCTCCACTAAGTCGCCACATACTTTCTCCTTTGTGGATTTCACCCCACATATGATCATATGTGAATCCTCAAGTTTTTGTGCTTTCTTAATATAAATATATAACCATATAAACGAACTATCCCTCACTCCACATGGTTGTTTCACCGGATGCCCTTTAAATCACAAGGGTTGGCGGTCTTTACATCATCAAGGCTGAAAAGTTATTATACCATGACAAGTTTTGATGAATATACATTTCCTCTGTGTTTCTGGTGATGCCACACTTCAGCCTATTGTGCCTCTAGCCACAGTAGATCCCCATAGACATTCCATGACGCTCCACCCGCTTTGTACTTTTAAGTACCATGAATCCACCTTTGGATCAGGCAGAATCAGATCTTCCTCATTTGTCGTTTTAGGGTTAGCTCCCTCCACTAGTCTGGTGTCGCTTTTTGTGCCCACTACCACTTCACCGTCACTCATATCGTCAGTTATCTTGTCCCACCGAACCGACCGTTCGCCAATCACATTTCCCAATCACCACATACCTCTAACCGCTCATGACGCCCACCTTACCATTGATTACCACCACATGTGATCCCATATCTCTATCGAACATCTATGACACATGTTTTCCACTGCCAAATATGCATTTACTCTTCCTAACTAACAATGTAATATACTAGCCAAGTTATCTTTTTAGGTAACCCTAGCCAATAATTTTCTTTCTATAAGAACAATGTACTACACCTGCTATATGTTAATGTCTTAATCAATATAGTGTTCATTTCATATATTTTTTCATAAAACTGTATGTTGTAGTTGTATGAACACACTGCAGTTAGCATACACATGTTCCCTCAATACCTGACCTTGCATTGTAATGTACTACCATTGCCTTCAGCCATTCATTACAAGATTGGAATCACCCCATGAAAAACACAATAATCAAGAGAAAAACAAACTCAATATTTTGGGTATATTTAATAATATTGTGTGTTCTAAGATGTGGTTGTCAATGGTACTTCCCACTAATGGTGTTCTTGTAATCCCCCACCATGTATCATCAAATTATTTTTATTTTTAATCGTTTTTCATGTGACAATTGAGTTTGACCCATTCGGTATTTTATAAAGGACCTAGTCCACTGGGAGAACCCTCATGACTTTATAGTATCTATAGAGAGTTCTAGAAATTCCATAAAAAGTTAGATGGCACTAATCAGCCATAGCATTGGGGTCATATGACTTGTCGTCTTGGTCTAACCATACATGTATCTCTTTCCACTTTCTCCAAGTTTTTTTCAAGTTCTTGTACTAAACTAGTAAGATAGTCACCTTTTTGTGAACCATGTCAGCGTGAAAAGCGACATCATTTGCACTACCTCTACTTCTTTTAAAATTGGGCGATTTCCACAAATAGAATATATACACCTTATGGACCTCACACGTGCATAGCCTCTCTGGATACCAATGGTGTTTTGTCGTCCTTCACAATTTCTTTGATTACTCAAGGATGTTTCATCTCCCCCATGCATTATAATATGCGCATAATCGGTGTTCCTTCAAGCTCGTTGGCGCGCAATACCATCGCCCATTATTTTTGTAGTTTGATAACCATGGTGAATTTGTGGACAACCCCCTCTGTGATTTCTTGTCATACTGGTCAGTTTCGTTCCTCTTTCCTGCCCACATACTTCACCGTAAAACAACAAGGACGACTGACTCATCCTCTCTATGAACACCATATTTCTTACCCTTCTCGTTCACGCTAATATTCGACGAAAATTTTAGGTTGATGATCTGTGCATATAGCCCCCCATCTCCTAAAAGGGTGCCCTCTAACCCCCTCCACTAAGTCGCCACATACTTTCTCCTTTGTGGATTTCACCCCACATATGATCATATGTGAGTCCTCAAGTTTTTGTGCTTTCTTAATATAAATATATAACCATATAAACGAACTATCCCTCACTCCACATGGTTGTTTCACCGGATGCCCTTTAAATCACAAGGGTTGGCGGTCTTTACATCATCAAGGCTGAAAAGTTATTATACCATGACAAGTTTTGATGAATATACATTTCCTCTGTGTTTCTGGTGATGCCACACTTCAGCCTATTGTGCCTCTAGCCACAGTAGATCCCCATAGACATTCCATGACGCTCCACCCGCTTTGTACTTTTAAGTACCATGAATCCATCTTGGGATCAGGCAGAATCAGATCTTCCTCATTTGTCGTTTTAGGGTTAGCTCCCTCCACTAGTCTGGTGTCGCTTTTTGTGCCCACTACCACTTCACCGTCACTCATATCGTCAGTTATCTTGTCCCACTGAACCGGCCGTTCGCCAATCCCACTTCCCAATCACCACATACCTCTAACCGCTCATGACGCCCACCTTACCATTGATTACCGCCACATGTGATCCCATATCTCTATCGAACATCTATGACACATGCTTTCCACTGCCAAATATGCATTTACTCTTCCTAACTAACAATGTAATATACTAGCCAAGTTATCTTTTTAGGCAACCCTAGCCAATAATTTTGTTTCTATAAGAAACAATGTACTGCACCTGCTATTTGTTAATGTCTTAATCAATATAGTGTTCATTTCATATATTTTTTCATAAAACTGTATGTTGTAGTTGTATGAACACACTGCAGTTAGCATACACATGTTCCCTCAATACCTGACCTTGCATTATAATGTACTACCATTGCCTTCAGCCATTCATTACAAGATTGCAATCACCCCATGAAAAACACAATAATCAAGAGAAAAAGAAACTCAATATTTTGGGTATATTTAATAATATTGTCTCTTTTAAGATGTTGTTGTCAATGGTACTTCCCACTAATGGTGTTCTTGTAATCCCCCACCATGTATCATCAAATGATTTTTTCTTTTTAAGCGTTTTTCTTCTGACAATTGAGTTTGACCCATTCGGTATTTTATAAAGGACCTATCCCTCTGGGAGAACCCTCATGACTTTATAGTACCTACAGAGAGTTCTAGAAATTCCATAAAAAGTTAGATGGCACTAATCAGCCATAACATTGGGGTCATATGACTCGTCGTCTTGGACTAACCAGACATGTATCTCTTTCCACTTTCTCCAAGTTTTTTTTCAAGTTCTTGTACTAAACTAGTAAGATAGTCACCTTTTTGTGAACCATGTCAACTTGAAAAGCGACATCATTTGCACTACCTCTACTTCTTTTAAAATTGGGTGATTTCCACAAATAGAATATATACACCTTATGGACCTCACACGTGCATAGCTTCTCTGGATACCAATGGTGTTTTGTCGTCCTTCACAATTTCTTTGATTACTCAAGGATGTTTCATCTCCCCCATGCATTATAATATGCGCATAATCGGTGTTCCTTCAAGCTCGTTGGCGCGCAATACCATCGCCTATTATTTTTGTAGTTTGATAACCGTGGTGAATTTGTGGACAACCCCCTCTGTGATTTCTTGTCATACTGGTCAGTTTCGTTCCTCTTTCCTGCCCACATACTTCACCGTAAAACAACAAGGACGACTGACTCATCCTCTCTATGAACACCATATTTCTTACCCTTCTCATTCACGCTAATATTCGACGAAAATTTTAGGTTGATGATCTGTGCATATAGCCCCCCATCTCCTAAAAGGGTGCCCTCTAACCCCCTCCAATAAGTCGCCACATACTTTCTCCTTTGTGGATTTCACCCCACATATGATCATATGTGAGTCCTCAAGTTTTTGTGCTTTCTTAATATAAATATATAACC
This sequence comes from Poa annua, assembly GCA_026929855.1. NCBI lineage: Eukaryota > Viridiplantae > Streptophyta > Magnoliopsida > Poales > Poaceae > Poa > Poa annua. The sequence goes on from CM049430.1 coordinate 9,788,343, forward strand.
ATATAAACGAACTATCCCTCACTCCACATGGTTGTTTCACCGGATGCCCTTTAAATGACAAGGGTTGGCGGTCTTTACATCATCAAGGCTGAAAAGTTATTATACCATGACAAGTTTTAATGAATATACATTTCCTCTGTGTTTCTGGTGATGCCACACTTCAGCCTATTGTGCCTCTAGCCACAGTAGATCCCCATAGACATTCCATGACACTCCACCCTCTTTGTACTTTTAAGTACCATGAATCCACCTCGGGATCACGCAGAATCAGATCTTCCTCATTTGTCATTTTAGGGTTAGCTCCCTCCACTAGTCTGGTGTTGCTTTTTGTGCCCACTACCACTTCACCATCACTCATATCGTCATTTATCTTGGCCCACTGAACCGACCGTTCGCCAATCCCATTTCCCTATCACCACATACCTCTAACCGCTCATGACGCCCACCTTACCATTGATTACCGCCACATGTGATCCCATATCTCTATGGAACATCTATGACACATGCTTTCCACTGCCAAATATGCATTTACTCTTCCTAACTAACAATGTAATATACTAGCCAAGTTATCTTTTTAGGTAACCCTAGCCAATAATTTTGTTTCTATAAGAAACAATGTACTGCACCTGCAATTTGTTAATGTCTTAATCAATATAGTGTTCATTTCATATATTTTTTCGTAAAACCGTATGTTGTAGTTGTATGAACACACTGCAGTTAGCATACACATGTTCCCTCAATATCTGACCTTGCATTATATTGTACTACCATTGCCTTAAGCCATTCATTACAAGATTGCAATCACCCCATGAAAAACACAATAATCAAGAGAAAAACAAACTCAATATTTTGGGTATATTTAATAATATTGTCTCTTTTAAGATGTGGTTGTCAATGGTACTTCCCACTAATGGTGTTCTTGTAATCCCCCACCATGTATCATCAAATGATTTTTTCTTTTTAAGCGTGTCGGGTTATGACTCCCTAGAAACAGGGATAGTCACTTCGTGAAGTGTAGTTCGTGAAGGGGGTTGAACATGGAGGTCAAGACCCTCGAGGGGTGCGGCGACGTTGCTCGCCGGACCTGGAGACGAAACACCCACGACATAGTTGGATATCAGCCCGTACCCAGGTCCACGGCCCTCGAGAGGAGGTAAGACCGCTACTCCTACTTGTCTGTATTGTACTATGGCGGTTACAGTACAGCAGAACTTGCTGAGGGCCCCCTTGAGGCCCTTCTTGCCTGGGGAAGGAAGCGATGATCTTCTTCCTCCTCAGGACAGAGGCTATCCTACTCCGCGGCACTAGGGTTTACAAGAGTTGTAGCAAGCAATTGGCCGACCCCCTCTATGATGGTGGTCTTGCCCCTTTTATAGGCGCTTCAGGCGCTCTTCTTCTGCTCGGCCTTCGTGGTGGCTCCCATACGGCAGTGGCGTGGAAGAGCATGAGTCCACCATCGCCGGATCGTCCATGGACGCGGTCTATCATCAATAAAGTTGGGCACCGTGGCCGACAGGCGGCCGACCGCGCAGTACTGTCCGCAGGGACGACAGTCTCTGTGGTGGAGCCCGCGATGACGTTCTCTTTGGAGGGTTGCACCGTCCATCTGCTTTATCGTCAAAGTGGAAGGTCTTGGCAGTCCTGGAGCAGGCGGCGCAACTTTATTGACTCCTTTATCACCAAAACGGCAACGGGAGTGCCTGCGTCACCATGTGGGTGTGGCAGAGGCCATGTGCGTCCAGCCGTACTTCCTTGGCCGCGACGTTTCCCCACAGGCCTGGGAAGGCCTGTGGAGTGATTCCTGTTGACTTCCCTCCAGGCGCGCTGGCGCCTCGCAAGGGTCTCCTGAAGCGAGGGTCCGCGTGAGGCCCTCGCTTCCCCTTTAGGTCCTCGAGGGGAATTGCCTCTCGAGGGTCCCGCTAGGTGGCGTGGCTTGGTCCTTAGTCGTTTTGTCTGATCAGCCCGCATGCGAGGCCTGGGGGAGTGGGCTCTCCATATCCCAGTTTCCACTGGGCCGACAGTAGCCCTCGGGCCCGCGATGGGTGTGATTGAGCCCATGGGCTCAGGCGGAGCATCGTGGGCCCTTAGTGCCCGGCCGGCCCGAGCCACGTGGCACTCAGACGAGTAACGGCTGCGCATGATCGGGGGCATGCTTCGTGGTGGGGGGGGGGGTCCCACCATGTTCCGATAACTGCTCCTCGAGGTGACATAAAGCCCGAGCGCCGCAACAGGGAGCCGTTACTGTTTCCAATCCTTCTCGCAGAAGCCTCCGCCGTCTCGAGCATTCCGCCTCCGCTCTCTCCTGCGATTTCTCTTCCTTCCATCTTCCTCGGCACACCGAACCCGCGACGATGAGTCCCCTCAAGAGCAAGGGCAAGGCCGCCGCGGGGTCTTCTTCCCAAGCGGAGGCCTCCGAGGTCGTGCAGGGCGTGGCACTGTTGGGCGTGCGCGTCAATGAGAAGGCTCTCGCCAAGGTCCGCTACCTTGTTGCGTACCGGACGAACTAACACGGCGCCACCGCCCTGAAGCCCGCGGCGCACGGGAAACGCCCGCGAGGGTACTTCCCGATATTCTAGCACTGCCTCGCCGCTGGGCTGGTTCCGCCCTTCTCCCCGTTTCTCGAGGCGGTCCTAGCGTTCTATCAGGTGTAGTTGCTGCATCTGCACCCCAACTCCATCCTCATCCTCGCCGTCTTCGCATACCTCTGCGAGGCGTACCTGGGCTTGGAGCCCACGGTGGGGTTGTTCCGGTGCTTATACGCGCTCCGGAGCACGACGAAGAATCAGCGCTCCGGGTGCATCTCATTCCGCATCGTCGACGGCATGGGGAGTGTCTACATCCCCATGTCATCGAGCGAAAACAAGGCCATAACATGGGTGACGAAGAAGGTGGACGACTTCCGCCAGAAGTGGTTCTTCGTCGGGGTGGAGCATCCCTGCGCCTTCCTCGAGGTCCCCGATGAGCCACCGCTGAAGAACTCCCATTGGGGCAAGGCGACCTTCGACGGCGCGAGGAATGCGAGCTTGATGGGGCGCCTGAGTTTCCTTCGCGAGGAGGGCCTCACGGGGCAGATCATCGTGGCGGACTTTGTGACGCGCCGCATCGCTCCCCTCCAGGCACATTCGGTGCCCATGTGGATGTACTCGGGGTCGAAAGACAAGATGTGGCTCCATAATGAAGACAGCGACAAGGACACCGTCGACAATGTCCTGTCCGCGCTCTTCGTCAGCCCGGTGGTGCCTGTCGTGGATCAGCTCCCTACAAAGCTCCGGCCTCTCCATCAGTACAACTTGACGGAGCGCATGGCCATCCTGGAGGGGATGCCTCCGTTCACCCCGACAGGCCTGGCGGGGATGGAGGTGCCAATGCCAGCCACGCGGGGAGCGGAGGAGCGGACTCTCCCTCGGCATCAGGAGCTGGTCTAGGTGAGGAGGAGGGCACGACAGGGGAGGTGTCTTCTTTGATGGCCGGGCCATTCACTGACGAGGTCTGGGACATCTCGTCAGGTGATGACGATGCCTTCGTGGCGGCTCCCTCGCGCCCCGTGGAGGAGGAGGCTGGGGAAGGGGAGGCCTCCGACGCGGAGGCTTCTCCGGGAAGGCGCGGGCCCCGCACCAACGCCGTCGTGGACCACTCGGGGGTGAGGCCATCCGACGTCCCCTCCAAGAGGAAAGCGGTGGCGCCTCCGGAAGGGTCAGGCGCCAAGACCTTGCCCTCCTGGCGTTCACCAGGCCTGGCGTGGGTCGACGTCGGCGCTGCTCCATCGGGGTGAGTGCTCATGACGCTTGGTCGTTTTGGTTCTTGTTTCTCTCTTCGTTTTGCCCTCTCTTTAAGGTTTTTTCTTGAGCTTTTCGCCAGCGATCTTGTGCCTGCGAAGCGCCGTAGGCTTCACAAGCTGTGGACGTGAAGAGAGCCACGGCTGAGGACGTGGCTGACGAGGCCACGAGGTCTGTGGAGACGGCCTCCACAGGCCGCACCGAGGGGGCGCCTCAAGTGGAGGCTTCTGCGCCTCAGGCGGGGGCGGCAGAGCCTCAGGCGGAGGAGGACGCGCCTCGCCCAGAGGCACCTACACCGCCCCCCGAGCCAACGGTGGTGGAAGACACGGAGGACAGGGCCTCTACGCCACCTCGCGCTCCTACTCCCCCTCGCGCGGTCGCGCCTCCGCGCGAGGCAACTCCACCGCGTGAGCCAACGCTGCCGCGCGTGTCGACGCCACTGCGTGCGCCCACTCCGCCGTGCTCGCCCACGGCTACCGTACAGCCTGCGACGGAAGCGTGCGAGGCGCCAGCGGGCGCTGGCGCGTCCACAGAGGGAGGTTCTTCCTCGCCTCCTCGTCCAGCTGGAGGTGATGAGCGGCCGCGGGCGCCGAAGAGGATGCTGGCGCGGACGGGGGCGGAGTCCAGGCTAGCCCCCGAGCTCTCCCCGAGGTCAGGCTCTCGGGGCTTGACGCCGGTGCTGGGCCCTCCACAAGCCAGGAGCTGGTCCTTCGCGGCTGGGACTGGAGCGCGGGACGCCGCGAGGTTGCGTGTAGCCTCGTGAGGGAGTCCCTGGAGGGCTTGGAGGCGCACCTCGCCCTCGGGGACATTCAGCTCGCCCAGCAGCGGGAGGAACTCGCGAGGTCGTGGGCGTCCTTCAATGCGGCCGTTGAGGCGCGCCAGCTGGAGGACTTGGCGCTGCAGGCCGCACGCGAGGAGGCCACCCGCTTCGCCAAGAAGGTCCGCGAGGGGGCCATTCGCGACGCTGCAGAACTTCTCGCGCCCCTCCAAGAGGAACGTGATGCCGCTGCTGAGCTCCTGCGCGAAGCCACGGCCGAGCGCGAGGCCATGGAGGGCGCGCTGGCGTAGAAGCACCGCGAGCTGGTCCAACTGGTGGCCCAGCCGCTCACCGTTCACCAGGCCGCGCAGGCAACCCTGGAGGGGGACTGCAAGGGCCTTGCCGAGCGCGAACAGCGGCTGGCCCTCAAGGAGAAAGAACTGTGGCAGCGCGACGAGCAACGCCTTTAGGCAGAGAAGGACCTGGTCACCCAGCGCGAGGAGCTCGAGGCGCACGAAGGGGGCCTAGCCCAGGCGCTCTTGAAGTATGACGAGAACGTCGTTGCCTAGAAGCTTGCTTATCAACGCTTCGAGCGGCGCTTCGTCGAGAAGAAGAAGGAGGCGGAGGATGCCCTTGTGGAGCTCGAGAAGCAGTTCCGGCTAACCAAGTCTCAGGAGTACCGTGACTTGGCTCAGAAGCAGGAGGACCGCTTCAAGGCCGGGCGTGCCACAGATGCTCAGCGGATCACTGAGCTCGAGAAGGCCAACTCCAAGCTGGAGGCCCGCCTCAAACGCGCCAAGGATGGTCGTCGCCGAGCGGAGGATGCCCGCACCGAGGCCGTTCACGACCTCAACTCCTTGGCCAAGGATGTGGAGGAGCAGGTGGCTCCCGCAATGGAGCGGGCGGTGGAGGCAACGGACTCTGCCCAGGCGACCCACGCGCTTACGAAGCAGCGCGAGCGCATGTTCGAGACGCTGGTCGCTCGGGGCAATGTGCTTGCTGCACAACTAGGCGCGGACACGCCGCACACCGAGGTCCGAGGTCGTGGCGATGCTGCCATGTACCTGGTCTATTTTGACCAGCTCTTCACGGCCCTCGAGGGCCCTGTCGCCGAGCTTTGCGAGCTGATCGAGGACGAGAGCCGGCAGCTCCTGGGGGTGGTCGTCGACCGTATCTTCACCAACCTCAGGATCCTCACGCCAGGCTTCGACCTCTCCACCGTGACAGAGGCCGCCCAAGGCAAGGATGCGCACAGGGTCTCCAACTCCCTTCGCGAGCAAGTTGATGCTTTCTGCAACCGCTTCAGGCGTGCGGAGGCTGCGGCGGAAGACAGCGAGGAGGAGACCGCCTCTGCCGAGACCAAGGAGGGCGCCGTGGAGGAGGTTCAGGACGACGACACCTCCGCCTGAGCCACACGTTATCGCGCCTGCGTGCGCTTATATCTGAAATAACCTTATGTTTAGACATTTTTGACCTTTTGGCCTGTAATATACTCTTATTTGTCATTTGCTTTTAGCTTGTTTGCCCCTCGAGAGGTCCCTTTGGACTCATCTTCATGTCTGTTTGTTCTCTGCGTCGGTGGGACCCGTCTCTTCGTGCCATGACTCCGCCACTTCGGTATGCAGGAGCAATGACTCCGCAAGGCCGGGGGGAGTTTAGGCCTAGGAGAGGTAAGAGCCCTCAGTCGTGATGCTCAAGTGCCTCGCTTACACGTACGAGTAGTCCATGAAGCGTAAGGGAAAGCGAAGTCGCTTGAGGGGCAAACACGCGCTTAGAGGAGAAAACGCTCTCAGGGCGTGGGTGAGAGACTTAGCATCCCGAGGTTTTCGCTCTGTAGAGTATTTTTGCCTGGCGAGGAGGTCCTCTTGAGGGATATTTCCCGGATGCCTCCTCAGGCTTGCGGGGGGGGGGGGGGGGCATCTCTTCCCTGTAGATGTTAGAGGGGCGAACCCAAACGCTAGAACACGGTACAGGGGACTCGTGCGCGCTTAGAGGTCCCCTCAGGCGTTCCTCACGAGGAGAGTAAGTACCAAGGTCCTCTGTAGAGATGGCGTGTTTGTGGGATCCTGCCCTCCAGCCAGAGCTCGGATCCTTGGATTTTGCAGTGCTGCTGGTGTGTCATTTGAGGCACTGGCACCGTACTCAGCCCCCGCTCGTGAGGTACGCATGTGGAGAGATATAAGCGCACATTTCAACAAAGTAATGTGTAAATAAAACTCACCACCATATGTTACATAGCGGCGCCGTGGCGCTAAGTTCACTTGGGAACGAAATTGTCTCATTATGCTTGGGGTTGCCAAGTTAATGTTTTGACCATGTCGAGGCATGGGTACCACCCATTAGTGGCAGAGACTCTCAACGGCCTGAGGTGGCTCGTTACATGGAGAGCTCGGAGGGTTGACCCTCGAGAGAAGCCTTTGGAGCTTGGAGGTTTAAGCCGTGAGCTTTTAACCTCTAGAGACAAAAAGTGCTTGGAGGTTGAGCCGTAAGCTGCCTCTTCCGCCAGATGTCTTGACGTGACAATGATCACGGGCGTGACGATGATCACGTTCTGCGTTTGTTGGCGACAAAAAATTCTGTGAGGTTTAAGCCGTGAGCTTTTAACCTCCGGAGACAAAAAATTCTTTGAGGTTAAGCCGTAAGCTGCCTCTTCTGCCAGATGTCTTGACGTGACAATGATCACGGGCGTGACGATGATCACGGGTAGAACTTGCGTAGGTGCATGATGTTCCATGGATTCTTGACAAGGATGTTGTCTTGAGTTTCGAGGCGAGCCGCTCCAGGCCTGGCGATGTGGGTGATCCTGTAGGGGCCTTTTCACATCGGGGACAGCTTGTGGAGGCCTGTAGAGGATTCGCCTGAGGACGAGATCGCCTGCCTCCAGGGTACGCGAGCACACGTTGCGGCTGTGGTAGCGTCTCAGGCCCTGCTGGTATTTGGCCGCCCCGGAGGGCGGCGCGGCGTCGCAGTCCCTCAAAGAGCAGCAGGTCGTCGTTGTGGAGGTCCTCTTGCTGGTCCTCGTTAAAGGCAAGGACCCGCGGGGATCCATGCTTTATCTCTGTGTTGAGGACTGCTTCGGCTCCATAGACGAGGGCGAATGGTGTTTCTCCCGTAGGCTTGGGTGGCGTTGTGCGGATGGACCAGAGCACCGAAGGGAGCTCGTTGATCCAGCCCTTGCCGTGGCCTTTGAGGATGTCGAAGGTCCTGGTCTTCGGGCCCTTAAGGACTTCTGCGTTTGCTCGCTCAGCCTGTTCGTTGCTCTGCGGATGCGCGACTGAGGCGAAGCATAGCTTGATGCCCATTCTTTCGCAGTAAGCCCTGAAGATGCCACTGGTTAACTGCGAGCCATTATCGGTGATGGTGCGGTTAGGCACTCCGAAGCGGCAGACCAGGCCTCTGATGAATTTCACCGCCGCCCCTGCTGTGATTGTGCGCATCGCCTCCACTTCGGGCCACTTAGTGAACTTGTCGATGTCCACGAAGAGGTAGCGAAATCCTCCTTGCGCTGTTGGGAAATGTCCCAGGATGTCCAGCCCCCAGACCGCGAACGGCCAGGAGAGCGGAATGGTCTGTAGCCCCAACGCAGGTTGGTGGATTTGCTTGGCGTGGAATTGGCAGGCTTCACATGCTTGGATAATGTCCACTGCATCTTGAAGTGCTTGAGGCCAGTAGAAGCCGCTCCTGAAGACTTTGCCTGCTAGGGTGCGGGCGCACGAATCGTGGCCGCATTCCCCGCTGTGGATGTCCTTGATCAGCATTTTGCCTTCTTCAGGAGGAACGCATTTGAGTGCGGTGCCGTTTGGGCGCTTGCGGTAGAGATTTCCTTCGAGGATTTTGTAAGATTTTGCTTGGCGCGCAATTCGCTCCGCTTCAACATCCTCCTCGGGAAGGATGCCTTTGTCGAGGTATCCTTTGATCTCGTCAATCCATCCTGCTTCTTGATGCACCGCTGTGAGCAACAGACGCTCCCTTGTAGGGGGCCCACAATCTAGATCCCCCCTTGTAGGCGGTGGTGGGAGCGCTTCGTCTGTGCTAGCGGGCATAGCCTCTTGAGATTGTTTTAAGGATGCCTTGACGAGTCTTTCCTCAAAGACGCCTGGCGGCTGAGCTTGCCTTTTTGATGCGCGCTTGGCGATGTCATCAGCCTCTTGGTTCTCCTTTCTTGGGATGTGCATGAGCTCCATTCCCCTGAAGTGCTTCTCAAGCCTACGAACCTCTTCAATGTAAGCGGCCATGTGGTCGTCCTTAGGCTTATAGCTTTTGTTGGAGAAGTTTACGAGCACCTGGGAGTCGCCCTTGATGAGTAGATGCTTGATGCCTAGGGAGATTGCGGCGCGTAGGCCAGCAAGCAGGCCTTCGTACTCAGCGATATTGTTGGACATCTTGTCGATTCCGAAGCACAGCTGGACCGCGTAATATAGCTTGTCGCCTTTTGGTGAGATAAGGACCACGCCAGCCCCACCGTGGCGAAAAGCGAAAGCTCCATCAAACTTCATGGTCCAGTGGCTGGGCATTTTATCTCCAAGGGACTCTTGTTCTTCTCCCAAAGGCTCTTCAGGGGTTGGGTCAGTCCATTCGGCGACGAAGTCTGCCAGCGCTCTTCCTTTGATTACCCTTGTGGTATCGAAGCGCAAATTGAATGGATGTAGCTCTATGTTCCATCCTGCGACACGATCTGTGGCATTTGGGTTGCGCAGGATTTGCTCCAGGGGAAAAGAGGTAACCACCGTGATGGGGTGCCCCTGGAAGTAGTGTCGCAGCTTTCTTGAGGCGATGAGGAGCTTCTGCTGCATTGTATACCACTCGCGAGCATCGCGCAGTACTGTGCTGACGAAGTAGACTGGATGCTCGACAAGGGTAGTCTGCGTAGCCTTGGTGTCTTTTGCCTGAAGGGGCTCCGCTAGGCCCTCAAGGGGGTTGGCCTCTGGAGGCTTGTCCTGTCCCTCGAGGGAGCTGGCCTGTGGAGGCTTTTTGGGCTCCTCGAGGGGGTTGGCCTGTGGGGGCTCTTCAGGCTCCCTGGCGGGATCATTTTGCAGCGGTTGACTTGGGGCGGGCCTCTCTTGAGGCTTTGGGCCTGGCGGTGGGTTTGTGAGGCATGCCCTTTCGTCGAGCTCTTCATCAGGAGGTTTTGGCTTTGGAGTGGTTGCACTCTTCTTGTGGAGTACTGGCTCTTCCCTTTCTACCACAAGGACGACACTTGTGGTATGTGGAGTGGCTGATAGATACAGCTTCAGGTGCTCACCTGTCCTTGGGGCGACCATTACTGGTGGGCTGGTTAGGTACTTGTTCAAGTCCTCAAACGCTTTTTCAGCTTCAGGGGTCCACTTGAAAGTGCCAGTTCTTTTCATGATCTTGAAGAACGGCAGGGCTCTTTCGCCGAACTTGGAGATGAATCTACCCAAGCTGGCCATGCAGCCCGGTAGGCGTTGCATGTCCTTGAGCCTGCGTGGAAGTTGCATGTCTTCTATGGCCTTGATTTTGTCAGGGTTTGCCTCTATGCCCCGATGGGACACGAGGAACCCAAGCAATTTGCCTGAAGGCACTCCAAAGACGCACTTGGCGGGGTTGAGCTTGATGTTCACCTTGCGCAGGCTGGCGAAAGTCTCTTCGAGGTCCCTGAGGAGAGTGTTTCCCTCTCGAGATTTTACGACAATGTCATCGACATATGCCTCGGCGTTTCTCCTCATTTGCTCGCCAAGCGCTATCCTCATTAGTCTCTGGAAAGTGGCTCCGGCATTTTTTAGGCCGAAGGGCATGCAGACATAGCAATGCACACCGCAAGGGGTGAGGAAAGCCGTCTTCTCCTCATCTTCCTTAGCCGTTTTTATCTGATGATAACCAGAGAAAGCATCGAGGAAACAGAGGAGGTCGCAGCCTGCCGTGGATTCCATGATCTGGTAAATTCTTGGCATGGGATAAGGGTCTTTGGGGCAGGCCTTGTTTACATCAGTGTAGTCGATGCAGAGGCGGCCTCCTCCGGCGGGTTTCGGGACTACCACGCCGTTGGAGAGCCAAGTAGGGTGCGCGACTTCGCGGACGACCTTTGCCGCTTTGAGCTTCTCGACCTCTTGACAATGAATGCTTGCTTCTCGGGGGCTTGTTTTCTTGCTTTTTGCTTGACGGGGCACGCGTTTGGACACACGGCTAAGTGGTGCTCGATCACCTCCCTCGGTACACCAGACATATTTGACGGTGTCCATGCGAACATGTCAGAGTTTGCTTGGAAGAAGACGACGAGCGCGCTTTCCTATTTGGGAGGCAGCACGGGGCCAATGGTGACGCTAGCCCCCGAGCCCTCAGCCCCCGAGCTGCTGGAGCTTAGAGAGACTTTCTTTGTAGCGGCTGGCTCCTGGGAGAACATCTGCTTCTTCTTCTTGGGTCTCTCGAGAGGCTCCAGGTCCTCGTCTACGGGGAATGCCATGGCGGCGGCCTTGTAGGCCGTCTCGACAGCGCGGGTAGCTTCCAAGACATGTCCACGGATGGTGATTGTGCCAGCGCTGCCAGGGATCTTGACCATGTTGTAAGCATGATGCGTGACGGCCATGAACTTCGCAAGCGCGGGGTAGTCGAGGATGGCATTGTATGGCAGGCCGATGTGCGCAACATCGAAGTCGATGTGCTCGGTGCGGTAAATTTCCTCGCTTCCGAAGGTGACGGCAAGCCTGACCTGGCCTAGAGGCTCGATCGAGCCGCTGGTGACTCCCGTGAAGGGCCTAGAGGGCATGAGCCGCTCGTAGGGCACTTGAAGCGCTTCGAACGTATCTGTGGAGATAACATTCAGGCCTGCTCCACCATCAATGAGTGTCTTGGAGACAGCGACGTTGTCGATGGTGGGGCTGCAGACTAGTGGGAGGGTTCCAACAGCCTTGGTGGACTTGGGGTGGTCCTGAGCGTCGAAGGCGATGGTGTACTGCGACCACTTGAGGGGTCTGGAGATCTCGATGCTAGGAAGGGCAGCATTGAGTTCGCGGGCGAATTGCTTGAACTGATTGTTTGACTTCGGCGCATGCGCCCCACCGAGGATGCTCTTGGGGCTTGGTAGCCACCGTCCTCCTCGTCAGGAAGATTGCCATTTTTCTCCGCAGCATTGGCATGGTTCCCAGATGGCTTCGGGTAGCCGCTCTTGCGCCCGCTCCCGCGGTATCCACGGCCTCGACCGCGACCGCCACTACCTTCTGCTTGCTCGTGCTCTTTGCTCAACCTCTTGAGGTCGAAGCAAGTCTCGGTAGAGTGACCTCGCCTGTTGTGGTAGATGCAGAAAGGGCGGTGGTCATCTTTCCTCTCTCCAGGCTCGGGGGAGTCCCTGTGGGTGCCCTTCGCGTCAGGCTCTGCCGCGAGAACCGCGGTGGCCTTGCGCTTGGGCCCCTCCTTCTTCTTCTGGCACCTGGACCCCTCAGCGTGCTCGTCTCCTCTCGAGGACATTTTGACGAAGAGGAGTCCCTCTTCAGCCTTGGCGCACTTGTCCGCCAGGTCGAACAGCTTCACCACAGAGGTGAGCTTGTCGTGTATGCCCAGCTTCTCGAGCATCCTGCTATTTGTGACGCCTTCGCGGAAAGCAGCAATGACTTGGGTGTCCGGGATGTTCGGGATCTTGTTGCGCACTTGGCTGAAGCGTTGGATGTACTTGCGGAGAGTCTCATCCTTCTTCTGGACCACAGCGCGCAGGTCATTGTGGGTGAGGGCGCGCTCGTACGTCCCCTTGAAGTTGGAGACGAACTGCTTGCAGAGCTCCTCCCAAGAGTTCACAGAGTCCTCGGGGAGGTTCAGGAGCCACGACAGTGCGGAGTCGCGAAGCGCGTGGGAGAACCATTAGGCCATGACCTTGTCGTCTCCACCTGCAGCTTGGATGGAGGTGGTATAGAGCTGCAGGAACTCGATAGGGTTGCTGGAACCATCGTACCCCTTAGGGAGAGCCGGCCTGAACTTCGGGGGCCAGACCATGCGTCGTAGGGAGCGGGTGAACGCCATGCAGCCGGTGGCGTACGTGGTGACCCCATGCTGCAGCGCGCTGCGGTTCTGCTGGCCCGCCTGACCGATCTCTTCCACGAGCCTGTTCTGGCGGTTGCGCTGGAGCTCCATCCCCACGCGAGCGTCGGGCGCGGTGCGCTGCACGACCAAGCAATCGTGCGGCAAGGACGATTGCGAGGCAGCCCTCTGCGTCGCAGCCGGTGCAGGTCCTGGCGGAGGCGGAGGCGCGTTTGTTGCGACCGTGCCCGCGAGAGAGGGGTGCACGTTGGACTGCGACGGAGCGGGGCGCGTCCTGGCGATGCCGACGAGGTGGTTGAGGCGCTCCAGCCACTGTTCGTGGGCCTCAGCGGTGGGCTGGTAGCGGAGAAGCTCCTGCGCCATGAGCAGCGCGGTATGAGGCGCGGGGTCCGTCCTGCCAGGGCCGGAACCGCTCGGGCGCCGCGTCGGGTGTGACGACTGCGCGTCCTCCTGGTGCTCGAAATTGCGTTCGGGCTCCTCCGCATGAGGGCCCGAGCGGGCGCGCTCTTCATGGCGGAGTCGGCCCCGTCGTGCGCGAGTGGCCGTGGCGCCTGGCGGGGCGCGCGCTCCTTCAGCGGCGCACGCTCCTTCAAGGGCGCGTCGGCTGACGCGGGCGGCGCGGTTAGCGCGGGTGTTCGCCATGGCCCGGAGACGGCTCGAAGGTCGTTGACGCGCCTCAACCCCCTACCTGGCGCGCCAAATGTCGGGTTATGACTCCCTAGAAATGGGGATAGTCACTTCCCGAAGTGTAGTTCGTAAAGGGGGTTGCACGCGGAGGTCAAGACCCTCGAGGGGCGCGGCGACGTTGCTCGCCGGACCTGGAGACGAAACACCCACGACAGAGTTGGACACCAGCCCGTACCCAGGTTCACGGCCCTCGAGAGGAGGTAAGACCGCTACTCCTGCTTGTCTGTATTGAACTATGGCGGTTACAGTACAACAGAGCTTGCCGAGGGCCCCCTTGAAGCCCTTCGTGCCTGGGGAAGGAAGCGATGATCTTCTTCCTCCTCAGGACATATGCTATCCTACTCCGCGGCACTAGGGTTTACAAGAGTTGTAGCAAGCAATTGGCCGACCCACTCTACGATGGTGGTCTTGCCCCTTTCATAGGCGCTTCAGGCGCTCTTCTTCTGCTCGGCCTTCGTGGTGGCTCCCACACGGCAGTGGCGTGGAGGAGCATGAGTCCACCATCGCCGGATCGTCCATGGACGCGGTCTATCATCAATAAAGTTGGGCGCCGTGGCTGACAGGCGGCCGACCGCGCAGTACTGTCCGCAGGGACGGCAATCTCTGTGATGGAGCCCGCGATGACGTTCTCTTTGGAGGGTTGCGTCGTCCATCTTCTTTATCGTCAGAGTGGAAGGTCTTGGCAGTCCTGGAGCAGGCGGCGCAACTTTATTGACTCCTTTATCACCAAAACGGCAACAGGAGTGCATGCGTCACCATGTGGGCGTGGTAGAGGCCATGTGCGTCTAGCCGTACTTTCTTGGCCGCGACGTTTCCCCACAGGCCTGGGAAGGCCAGTTGAGTGATTCCTGTTGACTTCCCTCCAGGCGCGCTGGCGCCTCGGGAGGGTCTCCTGAAGCGAGGGTCCGCGTGAGGCCCTCGCTTCCCCTTCAGGCCCTCGAGGGGAATTGCCTCTCGAGGGTCCCGCCAGGTGGCGTGGCTTGGTCTTTAGTCGTTTTGTCTGATCAGCCCGCGTGCGAGGCCTGGGGGGAGTGGTCTCTCCATACCCCAGTTCCCACTGGGCCGACAAAGTGTTTTTCTTGTGCCAATTGAGTTTGACCCATTCGGTATTTTATAAAGGACCTAGCCCTCTTGGAGAACCCTCATGACTTTATAGTATCTAAAGAGAGTTCTAGAAATTCCATAAAAATTTAGATGGCACAAATCAGCCATAACATTTTGGTCATATGACTCGTCGTCTTGGACTAACCAGACATGTATCTCTTTCCACTTTCTCCAAGTTTTTTTTCAAGTTCTTGTACTAAACAAGTAAGATAGTCACCTTTTTGTGAACCATGTCAGCTTGAAAACCGACATCATTTGCACTACCTCTACTTCTTTTAAAATTGGGTGATTTCCACAAATAGAATATATACACCTTATGGACCTCACAAGTGCATAGCTTCTCAGGATACCAATGGTGTTTTGTCGTCCTTCACAATTTCTTTGATTACTCAAGGATGTTTCATCTCCCCCATGCATTCTAATATGCGCATTATCGGTGTTCCTTCATGCTCGTTGGCGCGCAAGACCATCGCCCATTATTTTTGTAGTTTGATAACCGTGGGGAATTTGTGGACAACCCCTCTGTGATTTCTTGTCATACTGGTCAGTTTCGTTCCTCTTTCCTGCCCACATACTTCGCCGTAAAACAACAAGGACGAATGACTCATCCTCTCTATGAACACCATACTTCTTACCCTTCTCATTCACGCTAATATTCGACGGAAATTTTAGGTTGATGATCTGTGCATGTATGGCCACACATCTCCTAAAAGGGTGCCCTCTAACCCACTCCACTAAGTCGCCACATACTTTCTCCTTTGTGGATTTCACCCCACATATGATCACATGTGAGTCCTCAAGTTTTTGTGCTTTCTTAATATAAATATATAACCATATAAATGAACTATCCCTCACTCCACATGGTTGTTTCACCGGATACCCTTTAAATCACAAGGGTTGGCGGTCTTTACATCATCAAGGCTGAAAAGTTATTATACCATGACAAGTTTTGATGAATATACATTTCCTCTGTGTTTCTGGTGATGCCACACTTCAGCCTATTGTGCCTCTAGCCACAGTAAATCCCCATAGACATTCCATGACGCTCCACCCGCTTTGTACATTTAAGTACCATGAATCCACCTTGGGATCAGGGAGAATCAGATCTTCCTCATTTGTCGTTTTAGGGTTAGCTCCCTCCACTAGTCTGGTGTCGCTTTTTGTGCCCACTACCACTTCACCATCACTCATATCGTCATTTATCTTGGCCCACTGAACCGACCGTTCGCCAATCCCATTTCCCAATCACCACATACCTCTAACCGCTCATGACGCCGACCTTACCATTGATTACCGCCACATGTGATCCCATATCTCTATCGAAAATCTATGACACATGCTATCCACTGCCAAATATGCATTTACTCTTCCTAACTAACAATGTAATATACTAGCCAAGTTATATTTTTAGGTAACCATAGCCAATAATTTTGTTTCTATAAGAAACAATGTACTGCATCTGCTATTTGTTCATGTCTTAATCCATATAGTGTTCATTTCATATATTTTTTCGTAAAACTGTATGTTGTTGTTGTATGAACACACTGCAGTTAGCATACACATGTTCCCTCAATACCTGACCTTGCATTATAATGTACTACCATTGCCTTCAGATATTCATTACAAGATTGAAATCACCCCATGAGAAACACAATAATCTAGAGAAAAACAAACTCAATATTTTGGGTATTTTTAATAATATTGTCTCTTTTAAAATGTGGTTGTCAATGGTACTTCCCACTAATGGTGTTCTTGTAATCCCCCACCATGTATCATCAAATGATTTTTTTCTTTTTAAGCGTTTTTCTTGTGACAATTGAGTTTGACCCATTCGGTATTTTATAAAGGACCTAGCCCTCTGGGAGAACCCTCATGACTTTATAGTATCTATAGAGAGTTCTAGAAATTCCATAAAAAGTTAGATGACACTAATCAGCCATAACATTGGGGTCATATGACTCGTCTTCTTGGACTAACCAGACATGTATCTCTTTCCACTTCCTCCAAGTTTTTTTTCAAGTTTTTGTACTAAACTAGTAAGATAGTCACCTTTTTGTGAACCATGTCACCATGAAAAGCGACATCATTTGCACTACCTCTACTTCTTTTAAAATTGGGTTATTTCCCCAAATAGAATATATACACCTTATGGACCTCACACGTGCATAGCTTCTCTGGATAACAATGGTGTTTTGTCGTCCTTCACAATTTCTTTGATTACTCACGGATGTTTCATCTCCCCCATGCATTCTAATATGCGCATCATCGGTGTTCCTTCATGCTCGTTGGCGCGCAATACCATCGCCCATTATTTTTGTAGTTTGATAACCATGGTGAATTTGTGGACAACCCCCTCTATGATTTCTTGTCATACTGGTCAGTTTCGTTCCTCTTTCCTGCCCACATACTTCGCCGTAAAACAACAAGGACGAATGACTCATGCTCTCTATGAACACCATACTTCTTACCCTTCTCATTCACGCTAATATTTGACGAAAATTTTAGGTTCATGATCTGTGCATATATAGCCCCCCATCTCCTAAAAGGGTGCCCTCTAACCCACTCCACTAAGTCGCCACATACTTTCTCCTTTGTGGATTTCACCCCACATATGATCATATGTGAGTCCTCAAGTTTTTGTGCTTTCTTAATATAAATATATAACCATATAAACGTACTATCCTTCACTCCACATGGTTGTTTCACCGGACGCCCTTTAAATCACAAGGGTTGGCGATCTTTACATCATCAAGGCTGAAAAGTTATTATACCATGACAAGTTTTTATGAATATATATTTCCTCTGTGTTTCTGGTGATGCCACACTTCAGCCTATTGTGCCTCTAGCCACAGTAGATCCCCATAGACATTCCATGACGCTCCACCCGCTTTGTACTTTTAAGTACCATGAATCCACCTTGGGATCAGGAAGAATCAGATCTTCCTCATTTTTCGTTTTGGGGTTAGCTCCCTCCACTAGTCTGGTGTCGCTTTTTGTGCCCACTACCACTTCACCATCTCTCATATCGTCATTTATCTTGGCCCACTAAACCGACCGTTCGCCAATCTCATTTCCTAATCACCACATACCTCTAACCGCTTATAACGCCCACCTTACCATTGATTACCGCCACATGTGATCCCATATCTCTGTCGAAAATCTATGACACATGCTTTCCACTGCCAAATATGCATTTACTCTTCCTAACTAACAATGTAATATACTTTCCAAGTTATAACCCTAGCCAATAATTTTGTTTCTATAAGAAACAATGTAATGCACCTGCTATTTGTTAATGTCTTAATAAATATAGTGTTCATCTCATATATTTTTTCGTAAAACTGTATGTTGTAGTTGTATGAACACACTGCATTTAGCATACACATGTTCCCTCAATACCTGACCTTGCATTATAATGTACTACCATCGCCTTCAGCCATTCATTACAAGATTGCAATCACCCCATGAAAAACACAATAATCTAGAGAAAAACAAACTCAATATTTTGGGTATATTTAATAATATTGTCTCTTTTAAGATGTGGTTGTCAATGGTACTTCCCACTAATGGTGTTCTTGTAATCCCCCACCATGTATCATCAAATGATTTTTCTTTTTAAGCGTTTTTCTTGTGACAATTGAGTTTGACCCATTCGGTATTTTATAAAGGACCTAGCCCTCTGGGAGAACCCTCATGACTTTATAGTATCTATGGAGAGTTCTAGAAATTCCATAAAAAGTAAGATGGCACTAATCAGCCATAACATTGACGTCATATGACTCGTCGCCTTGGACTAACCAGACATGAATCTCTTTCCACTTTCTCCAAGTTTTTTTTCAAGTTCTTGTACTAAACTAGTAAGATAGTCACCTTTTTGTGAACCATGTCAGCTTGAAAAGCGACATCATTTGCACTACCTCTACTTCTTTTAAAATTGGGTGATTTCCACAAATAGAATATATACACCTTATGGACCTCACACGTCCATAGCTTCTCTGGATACCAATGTTGTTTTGTCGTCCTTTACAATTTCTTTGATTACTCAAGGATGTTTCATCTCCCCCATGCATTCTAATATGCGCATAATTGGTGTTCATTCATGCTCGTTCGCGTGCAATACCATCGCCCATTATTTTTGTAGTTTGATAACCGTGGTGAATTTGTGGAGAACACCCTCTTTGATTTCTTTTCATACTGGTCAGTTTCGTTCCTCTTTCCTGCCCACATACTTTGTCGTAAAACAACAAGGACGAATGACTCATCCTCTCTATGAACACCAAACTTCTTACCCTTCTCATTCACGCTAATATTCGATGAAAATTTTAGGTTGATGATTTGTGCATATATAGCCACCCATCTCCTAAAAGGGTGCCCTCTAACCCACTCCACTAAGTCGCCACATACTTTCTCCTTTGTGGATTTCACCCCACATATGATCATATGTGAGTCCTCAAGTTTTGTGCTTTCTTAATATAAATATATAACCATATAAACGAACTATCCCTCACTCCACATGGTTGTTTTACCGGATGCCCTTTAAATCACAAGGGTTGGCGGTCTTTACATCATCAAGGCTGAAAATTTATTATACCATGACAAGTTTTGATGAATATACATTTCCTCTATGTTTCTGGTGATGCCACACTTCAGCCTATTGTGCCTCTAGCCACAGTAAATCCCCATAGACATTCCATGACGCTCCACCCGCTTTGTACTTTTAAGTACCATGAATCCACCTTGGGATCAGGAAGAATCAGATCTTCCTCATTTTTCGTTTTGGGGTTAGCTCCCTCCACTAGTCTGGTGTCGCTTTTTGTGCCCACTACCACTTCACCATCACTCATATCGTCATTTATCTTGGCCCACTGAACCGACCGTTCGCCAATCCCATTTCCCAATCACCACATACCTCTAACCGCTCATGACCCACCTTACCTGTCGAGGGGCTGCCCCCCGGGTAGGGGCAGATCCCGGTATAGTTCAGTAAGGTGCCAACAGTACTTGACCTTTGGCGAGAGCCAGGGACACCTCCTGATGTGCTGAAAGGGCAACTTGACCCTTGAACACTGGTAGAGGGCAAAGTGCCTCCTGGCAGGCGCAAGGGTCAGCTCGGGCAGCTATAAATAGACACCCCTGGCCTGCACAATCGCAACACAGGCGCGGGTGGTTTCTCTAAGAACTAGCTTCTCAATGATGTCTTTGCTGATAGGCTAAGACATCTTCGGGAGGCTAGGCCTAGAGATACTCATCCTGAGACAAGCTCGGACCCCTCCGGAAAGGGTCCCGGATCTCGGGCTCCGAGGAAGCTCCCGGAAGGAGGAGTACTCGGCTTTACCGGATAGGTAGTCCGGGCAGGTGCTAACCGGAGTATATGTCTCGGTCTTGATCTTATGCAGAAGAGGCTCACAGTGGCAAGCGAGGAGGTAGCCGGCGTGAGGGCTTCCGGTAGGCCGTCAACGGTCTATAGCAGGCTTTCCCGTCTGTTGCGGGGGGGAGTTCCATTCCGCCTGACACGGAAGCATGGTCACCTCCCGCCTGACACGGAAGCATGGTCACCTCCCGCCTGACACGGGAGCGCGTCAGCCGGTACGATCGTGGTACGACAAGACCTGACGTGCCTAGCCCGGCAATCCGGAAAAGCCTATCCGGGATGGGCAAAGACATGTCTTGTCTCTGACAGGGGGACAATGATGGTGCAGGACGACGCCTGCCGTCCTTATCGAGATGATGACGCAGGGGCTATGCCGGATAGCGCGGCGACTAGCTCACGCTAGCCGGTGACGACATGCCGGTTAGGCCTGCCCGGTGGGGCCAAGCCGATTTAGGGTTTCCGGCCCTCCTGGCCGGAACTCTATAAAAGGCGCCATAACTGCTCCTGAGAGGAAGAGACCAACTTGGGAGCCAAAGCTATAGTCACATTTACTCTTAGAGCATTTACTTCTTCTCACCTTGAGTTCATCTAGTTCTTGGTACTCCTTCCTTTGAGAGATCTAGCAGCAAGTTGTAGCTCTTGTACCACAAATATATATAGAGGAAAGGCAGGAGTAGGGGTGTTACCTCCTCACGAGGGCCCTGAACCTGGGTATATCGTGTGTGTGTTGTGTGCCTTCGTGCATTTGTTCGTGTTTGTTAGATCTTCCTCTTTGCACTTCGATCTTGTTTCTTGTTCCTGGGAGATCTCGGTCATACCGGGATCCTCCTCGCGTGGGCTAATCAGCTCGCTATCCCTCCCCTGATCCACCAACGTCCATCGGCCCCACACATTAGCCATCCTATGGCATCTGCCGTGACACCACCACGACAGTTGGCGCCCACCGTGGGGCGGACAGAGGCGTTGTCTGGTGTACACATCCGGACGGGCTCACCTGTTCACTTCGAGGTTCGGGTTCTCTCTGGCCTGGTTGTAAGGCTAGGGGAGATGGACTTCGTTTGCGACAACGCAGGATGCTTCCGGAACAGACCTTTTCCGGTGAACGGATGTCTCATTGACTTCGGTGGTTTCACCACCTACGTCGCCACCGAGGTTGTCTGTAGCTACCCGGACATGGTCCTGGAAGCTGAGGACCCGCCCATGCTCTGCGCTGCTCGGGGTCTGCGTGCCGGTCGCCCCCCGAGTTCCGTCGCGGTGATGATGGTCGGGGCAACCGAGGAGGAATACCAGGACGCTGACGGCGATACCGGGAGCGGATACCCCCGTTTGGCCAAACCCCCGCAGGAAAGACCTGCGGCCCGAGATGGCGATCCACAGCCATCCCAGCCGCGGCGTCGCCCGGATCCCCTCTCGGGGCTGGTGGCCAAGTTGACTGTACCTGTGGCTGCTGAAGCGGATACCCAGGCCACCTCGGCTGACTTAGAGGAACAGCGGAGGTTGCTACTCGCTGAAGCGCAGGAGATCGCCGAAATCCGTCGCGAGCTCAATGCCAGCCTCCGGGAGTACAATGCAGCTCACGGATTCCTTAAGATAGACTCCCGGGACAAGCGCATCGTGGATCTGCGCAAGAAAGGAAGAATGGTGAATGAGGAGCTGGCTGGTGGAGCCACCACCAGTCACACGGGAAGTCGGATTTCAGCGGGGAAGCCGGTGTACAGCTCACCGGCAAAAACTAATAGGGCCACCGAAGCCGCCATGGCCGAATTGGTGGGGTTATCCAGTGAGGCCCTGCGCACGCAGCAGGAGCGGGTAAACGAGTTGGTGATTGAGGCCAACCGTCAGAATCTGGCCTTCAAGAAGAAGAACCCCGGGGCAGGGTCCCAAGTGCACTCAGCCAGACCCAACAGCCAGAAGTAGGACGGGGAGGCCTCTTCCCCGCATCCGAGCAGAAGCAAAAGCAAGAGCAAGAGCCGAAGCCTGTAATGTACCTGCACTTAAAATATGGCAGGTACCTGTGTATAGTGCAAACCCCTGGATCGATTCGTTTGCACACACAGTTTACGATGTAATATCACAACAAAGTATCAAATTTATTACATTGATGATCCAGACTTACAAAATATTCTTTACAAATTGCATAGCATAAAGCTAACTTTGAAAGACTAAACAACGGAAATACAATAGCAGTAAGTCTCCATCCTCATGTTGCCACAGGCGAAAAACATGTTGGTTGCAGACTCGAAATCCCTTAACGAAACCTCACTCGTCATCTAAATAACCTGTAACAAATAAAATTTTGCAACAGAGTGGGTCAGATTCCATTAAAAATGGAGTCTGGCAAGTGACACTATGGTGGACACTTAATGGAATAACTCTATAGCCTATATGCATATTTGGCTGGTGGAGTTCAAGGCTAATTTGCATAAAGCCAATTTTTCCTACTCTTTTGAAAACACTTTTCTTGAAATCAAGACGAGTATGGCATAAAAACCATAATCTCATCTTCCCTTGTTCACCCATCAACTTTTAACTTAGAAATTGGAATGATAGGATCCTCCGTTGACGTCCTTGATCAACTGCTCAAAATTGTCCGTAACCGAGGACACGGCTAAGTACTTAGTTTTACACTCTGCAGAGGTTGTGCACTTTCACCATTAGACCCAACAAACCCAAACTATCCTCAAGCACACCATTTGTGCTAAGGAAAAGGAGAGAGTTGAGACGAGACTTTTCAGAAGCATCTTCCCACCCCATAACGGCCTGACGCGCTCCACCTACAAAACCTCTACCACCACCTGTCAGGCCGGGGCGAGTCCACACAACTTAATCCATCTAGCCAGAGCCCATTGACTAATGGTTGCACTAGAAGCAATCTTCACTTGGAGAAAACATTGGTCCCTTTATTACCCTGGGTGGCCATCCACAAGTGACTATTCCTTAGAGGTCACCCCTAAGGAATAACACTCAACATAAACCAATCAACACCAAATTCCACCCAGGTGTTACATTAACTTAGTAGAATTTAATTTTTTATAAAACAACTTTTGCATAGCATCAATATTTCTACCAAGTTACCAATAGGATTCTAGACACAACTAGTGTAAGGGATATAGTAGTTTCAGCATAGCAATACTATCCAACACATGCATATAAGAAATACACTAAGTAATGCATGGAAAAATACTTAGGAAGTTTATGAGGGTGTGCCACTTGCCTTGGCAACAGGGAGAACAGGAGTAACAGTTGCAAAAGCCTTCGTTTCTCTCCGAATTTTCTAACAAGTCAAACAAGCCCCAAATAAACATACAAGTATAAATGCAACCCTTAGAAAAATATGACATGCATGATCTGATAAATATTCTTAAGGACTAGAGATACATGTCATGCCATGAAATTATTCTAAGTTAATGCAGGGCAAGTGTGTTAGTCAAAATTACTAAGGACCAAGGTCATAGGTTGGACAGAATAACTTTGCTATAAATCAACTTGAATAAGTTGTAATGCTGCTGCAAGTCTTCACATGCTTGGTCTTGAAATCTTCAACTCCTTTGTAGTTTTCTTCGTCTTCAATTTGCACTCTAAGGACTTGGTCATAATCACTAAGGACTTGGTTTATGCCCAAAGTGAAAGAAAAATAGGATGGCGAAAAAAGATAAAGAAAAGATGTAGTTTTTCTTCTAGGCTTCATCTCCAGACTTGTAACTTTCTCCGATGTCTTCACTGAATCATGTAGACTTGATGTTTCTTCAGACTTGATGATTTAAATATCACCCAGGCTGGTCTTGGATATACCTTAGCCACCACGAGGTCTAAGAGAGAAGAAAAGAAAAGAGAGAAAGACTTAGAGAAATAAAGGGGGATGGTCTTGTTGCAGTTCCTCTTGATTTTCTTCTTAGTGTTTTTTTGCTTCTTGGAGATGCCTTCGGAGTTTTGTTTTTCTTGGCTAAGTCTTCATTAGCCTTCTAGTCTTCATGTTAAGAATCTCAAGTGTCTAAGTGCATAGCACTTTACCAAAACACTATGTTGAAAAATAGTAACTTAGAGAAAAACAATAACTATACAATAAATATGCCATGCATGCAATGCAATTTATTTCTAAGGACAACACTTAACAAAATAAAACAACTAAGTTTTCTACATGCTAAAATTTTCTAAGGAAAAGATTTAGCATATTTAAGATGTTGAAATTTTTCTAAGGAAGAGTGTTGTTGAAAAATAGTTATCAAATATTTTCTAAGGCAGAATTTATTTTGTTTAAAGAGGCAAAATATTTCTAAGTACCTTTTAATATCAAAGTGGTCATAATATGACTAAGTACTTTATAATTCGAATAGATGATGAAATTAATTTTAATATATTTTTAATAAGTTTTTTATTCATTAAAATATCATTTAAAGTATTAAATCAATATTATTTACAAAATCATAGAAAAATTATTCTACAAAATTAGTAGAAAAATACTACTGCCAATACTTATACATTCATATTTATAGCAAAAAAGTTTAATAAATTTTAAATTTCAAATTTGAAGTTATGTTCAATTTACCATTAATGCCACTTTTGAATTTCAACAAATTTTAATTTGACAAAACATAAAAGTAATGATGCCAAAATTTTCTACGTGTCATAAGCTTTTCAAAAATATTTTATTTGTAAAATTTGACCAAACCAATAAAAAGTACTGATAGATTTAAAATTTAGGATTTTTCTGCAAAACTGCCGGTCTTCGGTTGACTGTTGACTGCTGACGTGGGAATTGACTTGCTGACGTGGCAGGCTGACTGGGATTTGACTACGAATTTGACCAAAAATAAAGTTGCTCGGATGGAAAAACACTCTTAACGAAAGTTGTAGAGAATTACGTGCTCTTTCTAATTATCAGAATTATAACATAAGTGGATTAATAGATTGGTCACAAATCGCAAAATACTTATCTGATCCGAAACTTCAAACGCGAATATCTCTCAGCTCGCTGAACCAAAAGAGGTGAGGCTTGGGGCAAAAGAAAGGTTTTGATCAGGGGAACAACTTTCGTATTGTTGTCCCAAACTTTTGAGATGGTTTGGTTACTCGAATAACATCAAACACGATCTGTATTATACAGAAAATTACGGACGTTAAAATAAAAAGTTGTCAACAGGAAAGTTGTAGATATAGAGTAGATCTACCTTTTCACCAAAGGATTTCGATTTGGCGCAACGAGCGCGAAGAGATCTGAGAAATACGACTTCAGATCTGATGGATGACGATTCGAAATTCTTTCTCCACGCTTGATGAAAAGAGTTGAGGCTTATTGCGATGGAAATCTATCGACGAAATCTAAAACAATGATTAAGGCCCCGTCGCGATTGGAGATGTTTTTGTTCGTCGAACGAACGAAATACTACTTCCCTGATTAGGATTTCGGTAGAACGAAAAGAGTAAAATAGATGCCGGCGGCTACAGGGGTTTATATAGGCGGAGGGATGGTGGAATAGATAGGGCTCGGAGTTGTGAACGCGTAGGATCAAGCGGATCCGGATTTGGAGTTATATTTCTCGAGATAAACGTGTTTGAATGAAAGGTGGTTAGAAAAACGAATTTTCAGAGTTTGAGTTGGATACGAGCTCGGTTCGGTTCGGTTCGGTGGGCTGGCCCAATTCGTTTTTTTTTCTTAATTTCTTCATAACTTTTGTTTTAGAACTCCCAATTAAATGAAATTAATTTCTAAAAATTTCTAAAAATCATATCTTTATTTTAAAACACTTATGGACATGTTTTGACCCTTTTTAAAAAATATTAATTTTGAATATTTGATTTAATGCAAATTTGACACTTTTGTCAAATTTGGAAATAGAAATTTAATTAATTAATTTATGGCTAAATAAAATTTGGTGCCACAATTGTGAACAAATGAAAATAATTATTTCTAATAATTACAATCAAAATATTAAAGTAAAATAAGATAAATAGCATAATCATTATTTTGTTTTTAATATTTTCTCAGATAGATTTTCAAATGAAAATAGTATTTCAACCATTGTAATTTCAAATCTAAACAATAAGAAAATGATGAATGCATGCATGAATTTTGTTTTCAAATCGACATACAAATAGTTTTCAAAAAGTTTTTAATTTTTCTGATTTTTCAGAATTTGAAAAATCCTAGGATGTTACAAAGCCGGAGTCGAGGCTCCGGGAAGAACAAGCAGCTACAGACCTATGACCCGGCCTTCGCCGGTATCCAGCAAGCCGGGCAAGCCGGACAGCGTAACTCGGGGCAGGCGGGAAGTACCCGTGAGGATGGTAACCAGGGTGTAGGAAACAATAACCCTGTCGGCCGTGGTAATCCACCCCGGAACCCTCCTCATGTTCAGGGAAACCCGCAGAGGGAGGTCGCCTCTGTCCCTCAGCAGGCCATGATCCCTGCGCAGAACCGGCTCAATGACGGCAACTCGAGGCTGCAGCAGCTCGGGTATCAGCCAGACGAGAGCCCTTTGGGATCTCGGATAGGAACCCGGCAGCTGAACCCGGCAGACGCCAGATTCCGGCTCGACCGGATTCACCAGTCCGAGTTGGTGGAAGAGCAAGGACCTCCGGGACCTGCCTGCTTCGGACCTCGGATCATGCGGGAACCACCTGTTCGGAACTTTCAGCTCAACAGAGGTGCCAAGACCTATGACGGCAGCAAGAAGCCGGAGGACTGGCTAACCGACTATGTAACTGCAGTAAGCATAGCCGGTGGAAACAGACGATGGGCGGTACGCTATATACCGCAGATGTTGGAAGGACCAGCCCGGATCTGATTGAACAACCTGAGAGCTGGCAGCATAGACTGCTGGTTAGACTTTGAGGAAGCATTCATCAGCAACTTCACCAGCATGTACAAAAGGCCCAACAGGCCTCAGCAGCTCGCCATCTGTAGGCAGAGGAGTAATGAGACTGACCGGGAATACCTTACCCGGTGGAGCAATATTCGCAACTCTTGCGAAGGAGTGGTAGAGGCACAGGCCATCTCCTGGTTTGCACAAGGATGCCGGCATGGCTCTATGCTGTGGCAGAAGTTGCAAAGAAAGATGCCAACGACCTTGGCAGAAACCATGCGCATCGCCGATACCTACACGCTTGGAGATCCCATGCAACCCCTGGTGGATGTCGGTGACTCCAACAGGAGGAATGCGGGACCTCAGCGTTCAGGACCGAGCAGGAGCCATGATCGCCAAGATTTTGGCCAGAAAAGGAATCACCCCGAGTACCACCATGCCGCACAGCACGTCGCAGCAGTGACCCGGGAGCAGGAGGATGCCGGCAACGGCCAGCGTCAAAAGACAAGTGGCCCTACTTGGGGTCAGAGTCAGGAGGTGCAAAAGACCTGGGTGGAACAAAAGAAGCCCCTGACATATGAGGAAATGCTGAACAAGTCGTGCTGCTACCATACTCTGTAGGCCAACAAGCCCGCAAACCACTCTACTCGGCAGTGCAGCTGGTATCAGCGCACGTTGCAGGAAGGCAGCTCGGGAGCTATTCGGCAGAGTGCTCCGGCATCTCGGCCCAATATCCCGAGACCCCCTCCTCCGACATCGGGGGCCAACGTTGTCCGACTTCCCCCTCCTCCGAGAGGACCCCCACCTCGGCCAGTGAATATGGTGCACACCCGGAACGACAACGGTGCAGGCCCCAGTAACCAAGCCGGACAGCAGCAGAGCAACTATCGGGAGGCACATCAAATCTATGTGGTCTTCGTGACCGAACCCACTGACCGAAAGAGTGTGCGGCAGCGTGCCCTGGAAGTGAATGCTGTGATCCCGGCGGTGCCCAAGTTCTTGCACTGGTCCGAGATGGAGATCACGTGGAGCCGGAAGGATCACCCCCGGGTTATGCCTAAGCTGGGGGCGTATGCCTTGGTGGTGAACCCAACTTTTGTCGGACCCAACCTCAACGTCCGCTTCAGCCGGGTTCTGATCGACAATGGCAGTGCCATTAACATCATGTACAAGGACACGATGCTGAAGCTGGGAATATCCATGAATACCCTGCTACCTACCGAGACAACCTTCCACGACATTGTGCCCGGAGTCTCTTGCTCGCACATGGGAAAGATCTGGGTTGAGGTGCTGTTCGGAACTCGGGAGAACTGCCGAACCGAGAGCTTGGAGTTCGAGGTCGTGGACCTCGAAAGCCCATATCACGCACTGATCGGCAGGCCAGCCCTGGCTAAGTTCATGATCTCAACTCACATGGGCTACCTGAAGATGAAGATGCCGGGACCTAACGGCGTGATCACCATCTCGGGAGATCACAAGCGCTCCATGGAGTGTGCTTCGGCGGGGTCATGCTTAGCTGAATCCCTGGTGATCGCAGAAGAGAAGAAGAGAATCCAGCAGGTGGTGGCAATGGCCAAGACCTCCCAACTCGGAATGCCCGGGATGGTGAACCCGGAGCATGGGGCATCATTTCAGCCCCCCAAAGAGACCAAGAAGGTGTGCGTGGACCCCAGCAACCCGGAGCGCCAAGTTATCATTGGCAGCAACCTGGACAGCAAATAGGAAGGCGAGCTCGTCGACTTCCTCCGTGAGAATCGGGATGCTTTTGCGTGGTCGAGTGACGATCTGCAAGGCGTCCCGAGGGAGTTGGATGAGCACTCTCTGTTTGTTAGACCGGATGCGAAGCCGGTGAAGCAACCAACTAGGCGCCTCTCGGATGAAAGAAGAGCCGCGGTCATGGAGCATCTGGCTATACTGCTGGCCGCTGGATTCATAATGGAGGTGCTGCACCCGGATTGGATATCAAATCCGGTCCTGGTAGAGAAGAAAGATGATCCCCTCCTGCTTAAGGTGTGGCGCATGTGCATCGACTTCACCAATCTCAACAAAGCATGCCCGAAGGACCCCTTTCCATTGCCCCGGATAGATCAAGTCATAGATTCCACTGCCGGGAGTGAGCTTTTGACTTTTTTAGATGCCTATTATGGTTTTCACCAGATACCTTTGACCCGGATGATCAATTAAAAACTGTTTTTATTACCCCTTATGGGGCTTATTGCTATCGTGTCATGACTTTCGGTTTAAGGAATGCTGGTGCTACATACCAGAGATGCATGCAGAAATGTTTGCATGACCAAATAGGCCGAAATGCCGAGGTCTATGTTGATGACATAGTCATAAAAACAAAAGAAAAAGCCTCACTAATAGATGATCTGAGGGAAACATTCAAAAACTTAAGAAGGTTCCTGATGAAATTGAATCCGGATAAGTGCACATTTGGTGTACCGGCAGGGAAGTTACTCGGTTTCCTCATCTCAAGCAGGGGAATAGAGGTCAACCCGGGTAAAATTCATGCTATCGAGAGCATGAAATTGCCCGTGCGTCTCAAGGATGTGCAGAAGTTTACCGGGTGTCTTGCATCCCTAAGTCGGTTTGTGAGTCGACTTGGGGAGAAGGCCTTGCCCCTGTACCAACTGATGAAGAAGAGCAAGACATTTGTTTGGACCCCGCAGGCTGACACGGCGTTCAACGATTTGAAGAAAATGCTCTCAACAGCACCGGTATTGGCATCCCCATTACCCAAGGAACTTATGCTGCTGTATATTGCCGCAACCAACCGAGTAGTCAGTGTGGCGATGGTGGTAGAAAGGGAAGAAGGGAGCAAGCTGATACAGAGGCCGGTGTATTACCTCAGTGAGGTGATCTCGGAGTCCAAGCAGAACTACCCGCACTACCAGAAAATGACGTATGTGGTGTACATGGCAGTGACCAAGCTCAAGCACTACTTTCAGGAACACCCGATCACAGTGGTATGCGAAGCTCCTCTGGCCGAGATCATCGGTTGCAAGGACGCTAGCGGCCGGGTAGCCAAATGGGCCATCCAGTTGTCTCCATACGCTCCGGCGTATGAGAGACGAGATGCCATCAAGTCGCAGGCGCTGCCGGACTTTTTGGTGGACTGGGCCGAGATGCAGTATGAACCTCCGATGCCGGATTACAATTTCTGGAGGATGCATTTCGATGGCTCAAAGGCTAAGATCGGATTGGGTGCCGGAGTGGTCCTCACTTCCCCAAAGCAAGATGTACTGAAGTATGTGCTGCAAATTCATTTTCGGGCATCCAACAATGTCGCAGAATATGAGGCTTTAGTTCATGGACTGAACGTCGCCAAGGAAATCGGCATCCGCCGGATAGAATGTTTCGTTGACTCCGACCTCGTGGTGCAACAGGTGTCGGGGAATTGGGATGCCCTCGATGCAAACATGGCCTTATACAGGTTTCATGTGCAGAAAATATCCGGATTTTTTGAAGGATGCGAGTTCAAGCATATACCCAGAGGAGAAAACGAGGCAGCATATGTCTTGTCCAAGCTAGGATCGTCTCGGGATGCCATCCCACCCGGGATAGCCCTGGAGCATTTGAGGAAGCCATCTATTCAGCCCTCACCCGAGTCGGATTCTATCTTCATCCCCAAGGAGCCTGGTTCAGATGCCGTACCCATGGAAGTAGATGTCGGGAGCATAACATCGAACCCGGGGACTGCATCGCAGTGCTCAGAGAGGCAAAGAAAGATGATGATAGAGGTGATGTCGGCAGAACCAATGGACATAGACGCTCCCATGTTCCCGGTTAGACCTGTCCGGGATGGGCACAACCCATTATGGCTTATATCTTCGAAGGAACCCTCCCGGAAAATGAAGTGGAAGCCCGGCAGATAATGCGAAGGTCAAAAGCATACACCGTCATCAATCAAGAGCTATACAAGAGGAGTGTTACTGAGGTACTCCAGAGGTGTGTAGAACCGGCAGAAGGACAAGAGATGCTACTGGAAATACATCAGGGGGAATGTGGACATCATGCATCATCCCGGGCCCTGGTGGCAAAGGTGTTCCGGCATGGGTTCTACTGGCCCACTGCATTGCAGCAAGCAGAAGATATTGTCCGGAAGTGTGGAGGGTGCCAGAGATTTGCTCACCGGATACACATGCCGGCGTCAGCACTGAAAACAATCCCCATCACTTGGCCATTCGCAGTCTGGTGTCTGGATATGGTCGGTTAGTTCAAGCCGGCAAGAGGCAATATGACGCACATACTGGTTATGGTGGACAAGTTCACCAAATGGATAGAAGTCAAGCCAATCCGGAAGTGCGATGGACACACCGCTGTGCAATTCCTGAAAGACATCATCTTGAGATACGGGTACCCGCACAGCATTATCACGGATAATGGCACCAATTTTGCTGTGGGGGAATTCGCTCGATTTTGTGCTGAGAAGGGAATCCGGCTGGATGTAGCATCAGTTGCACACCCGGAAGCAAATGGGCAAGTCGAAAGAGCGAATGCCTTAGTCTTAGCCGGCATCAAGGCTCGTTTGATCGAGCCATTGTTGAGAACTCCGGGATGCTGGATAGAGGAGTTACCGGCGGTGCTATGGGGTCTCCGGACTACACCGAATAGATCTACCGGGTACACGCCATTCTTCATGGTATACGGTGCTGAGGCAGTACTCCCAACCGACTTACAGTATGATTCCCCGAGAGTGACAATGTTCACCGAGACGGAGGCAAAGGAGGCCCGAGAAGATGATATAGATTTACTCGAAGAGGCAAGAGAATTGGCATTATCTCGGTCTGCAATTTATCAACAGAATCTCCGTCGCTATCATAGCCGGAAAGTGCACCCGAGGGTGTTCCGAGAAGGAGATCTGGTGCTGAGGCTCATCCAACGCACGGCCGGAATGCATAAATTGTCACCTTCATGGGAGGGACCTTTTATGATAAGCAGGGCATTGCACAATGTTTTCTTATTACCTTGTAGATGCATAGGAGGCTAGGAAAGGTGTAATGGACAAATCCGGTGAGGAAACCAAGCGTCCATGGAATGTAGCTCTACTTCACCCCTTTTACACGTAAAGGGCTCAGTGTATGTTGTATCTCAGTTTTTAGTATTAATGAAAGAAAGGCACCCCGGGAGGAACCCGGGGACTGCCTGTTTATATGCATGTTTTGTTCTCACTTTTGTCAAGTTCATTTGCTGTTTTTTACCGGCATCTCGGGAAGGAACCCGGGGACTCCCGGGTTGCTATCTTTTATGTTATTTGTATGCCGGGAAAGTTCCGAGTTCGATTCTCAAAGTCAGAGTAATGTATGTCATGTGAAATCATCTTGTGACTCGACTGACGCACGCCGAAATGGTAGTCAAGAGCAAAGAGAGGGAAGGTGGGAAACACGAAAATGGTCTCGGGGACTCGGAGCAGGAACTTATCCGGCATACCTGTTTTTTAACTCTGTTATTTTTTATGTCGGAAATTCGGTTAGTAGGAACTCGGATTGTTTTAA
Source organism: Poa annua (assembly GCA_026929855.1). Lineage (NCBI taxonomy): Eukaryota > Viridiplantae > Streptophyta > Magnoliopsida > Poales > Poaceae > Poa > Poa annua. The sequence goes on from CM049430.1 coordinate 9,820,325, forward strand.
GTAATGTATGCCGTATGTGGAGTTTTGTGACTCGACTGTCGAACGCCGAAATGGTAGACAAGAGCAGAAATTACCCAAGTACGGTAAACATGAAAGGCAATTCGGGAACTCAAAACAGAATAAATTGACATAAATTACTCGGATAAATAGTTCAGTATGAAACGAAAATAATATAAGTGTATGTTACATATGGTACCCGGCATCCCGGGGTTTGACAAATCTACTCTTAATTGTTTCAAGTGATAGGGGAAGTCGGCTTCTCGACGGGGGCGTCAGCAGGAGCAGCAACCTTGCGAGCAGCGGCAGCAGGAGCAGCAGGCTCGGCGGCGTCAGCAGAAGCGGTAGTCCCGGTAGTAGCTGCGGGAGCAGCTCTCTCGGGAGACGCAGCAGGAGCAGCTTCGGCTTCAGTTCCGGCAGCGCTACTCGGGGCGTCGGGGCGCACCTCGGTCTCGATGGCCTCGGGTCTCGGCGAAGTCGTTGCGTCCCGGGGAACCACGGTCTCGGGCGCGGCACCGGAGGCAGCATCATCTTCTTCCGGGGCCTCGTCTTCCGCGTCACCGGTCGCGTCGGTTTCTTCGTCATCCTCATAATCAGATTCGGAGTCGGAAGGAAGGACGCTGGCGGTGAAGGCACGGATGCTTGACCACGAGGCGATACGGTGCGCGACCTCCTGTCGCCGCTGGATCTTAGCCGGGTCACTCAGCCACGGCGAGATCGTCCGCAGCCGCTGGATCACCTCCAGATCAAGACCTTCGTACCAGCTAAGTACTTGGGTCAAGACCTGGTCGGCACCAGCCCGCGCACCGGAACGCTTCCACGCGTGAATGCGCCTCCCAGCACACTGCAGTGCGCTCGCGAGCTCGGGCACCGAGAGCGTCCCGCGGATGCTCGGCCACAGTGCGCCGTGGACGTGGACCGCAGCGCTGAGCAGCTCCGTCCCGATAGACCGAAGAGGCACTATCCGGGCCTTCAGGGCGGTGAGGTGATCCTCGATGTCCCAGGCTTCCGAGACAGGGCCCTTCCCGGCGCGCTTCTCTCGGGCGGCAGCAACGGCAAGAATAGCAGCCTCCCGGGAGTGCTCAAATTCCCCTTTAAAAAGAAGAACTGTCAAACAGCTAGGTCATAAGAAAAGCGACAGCAAAGAAAGGAAGCAACAAGAGAAGAGGGATGTCGGCCCACTTACTGTTAAGATCCCGGTTCAATACAGTGAGCTCGGAGAGCCAAGTATCAGACCGTGACCGGAGGAGAGCCAGCCCGGTCTCGGCCAGATGCGCACGCTCCTCGGACTGGTCCAAGGTTTCCTTTTGCTTCTTGCTCGCCTCGATGAAGCGCGTCTTCATCTCGGTCGCAGTAGCCTTGACTTTTTCGAGCTCGCCGTTGAGCCGCGCGATCTCGGCTTGCGCGGTGGCGAGTGCGGCCTTCTGGTCTACCGAGACCTTGTGCGCGGCATCTCGCACCTCCCGGAGGCGCCCCTCGCACTTCTTGGACTGACCGAGGTCAGCAAGAACTCGGTTGAAGATGCTGCAGCGTTTCTTGCTGCACTCCTGAAATCAAGACAAAAAAGGAGAAATCACCCGGGGGAAAATGTAAGGAAATCGGGAGAGTCTGGAATCTCTAACACATAGCAAGCTACCCGGATGGGAGGATCTCGGGGACTCGGTGTCCGAGTCCTGAAATTTTCTCTAAGATTGGAACCTAGTGATCTGCTATTCGGTGGAATCTAGAGCACTAAGCACCAATCTCGGGGACTAGTGGTTATGAAGCAAATTTTGAAGCAAGCTACCCGGATCGGAGGATCTCGGGGACTCGGTGTCCGAGTCCTGAGATTTTCTCTAAGATTGGAACCTAGTGATCTGCTATTCGGTGGAATCTAGAACACTAAGCACCAATCTCGGGGACTAGTGGTAGTGGAAGAAACAAATGTTTTTTGAGGAAAGAAATAGAACAAGCTTACCTCGGTCACCCGAGTAACACCAGCGCGGCCACCTGGAGAGCGTGCAGAGCTTGGGCGTTGCGGCTTGGGCCGGCAGCGTGCAAGTCTCCCGCGGTCTCGGAGGCGTCGGCGGCAAGCCAGGCCTGGTTGTATTCGTCAACAACCTGTATGCCGGAGCCGCCGGGCGCGCGGGTAGCAGCAATATCCCGGGACCCTGAAGGCACAAAGGAGCTAACGGTTGCTCGCAACATCCGCAAGGCAGCAGTAGGGATCTCAGCGGGAGGCGGTGGTAACGATGAAAACGTACCCGTGCGCAGCACCAAGTCCTGGGCCGAGGATGTCGGGGCAGCTGCAGGCTTGGCAGAAGTCGTTTTCTGCCCAGCAACCTTGGGGCGCGACTTCCCGGCAGGTGGATCAGCTGGCCGGGAGGAGACTGCGGGCCGTTTCTCCGGGGCAGCCTTGTCCGAAGCTTGCCGGGAGGGACCGCTTGGCACGGACTGCCGGGGAGGGCTCAAGATCTCCGCCTCAAGCCCGGGCACCCGGCGCGGACTTTCCGGAAGGAAAATGTCTCCCGAGGTCGTCGTGGCCTGCACCGGGATCTCGTCGATCACCGGGCAAGCATCCGGAGTCACAACGGATGCCGGTGCGGCACCGGAGGCGGCAGCTTCGCTTCCTCGGGTAGAGGGGCGAGGAGGAGAAGGCGAAGCCCGAGCAGGGCTGGGAGTCCGAGTTCCGGGAGGAGGAGGAATAGCAGGTGACGGGAGGTCGAGTGCGTCCCTGAAAGAAAATATCTCAGTAATAATTTATGGAGAAGGCAAAGTCATGTGGCATAAGGCAAGGAGAATGTACCCGGAGTCCACAGTGGGAGGGCCCCTTTGCCGGCGAGGCTTCGGGGCTGTTTGTTTATTCGGCTTGCTCCTTTTGGGGGGGTTGTCGGAGTTGTCGGCAGCCTCGGTGTCGGAAGCCGCACGCTTCCGGCTCTCGGCGCGTTTGGTCCCGGCAGTCGGCTTCGGAACCACTGCTGAGGCCCAGTTGAGAGGGAGAGCGTCAATAACATCGAGAATTTGGCAGTCAATCTCATTCTCATCATCCGAAGAGATGGAAACTGCCTCTGAGGTTGAAGGGTTACCCGGAGCTGCAGCTTTGAATAGAGGAATGGAGAGATGGTCCTCGCCGTCGGGGTCCTTTCTCAGCATCTTATCCGGCACCGGGATATTCGGCACGAAATTCCCGTCGGCGTGGACTGCGTCCTCCTCGGCTTGCCGCTCGAATAACTGCGCAAACAGGTCATCACATGATTTCCAGGTGAACACATGGGCAAATGCACGAAAGACAGACAGGAGCACCTGTTTTAACGGTTTTTTCCGGGATCCCCCAATGACACCCCAAACATACTCATCCGACATCTTCGTCCGAGCAATAGCTCGGACACGTCGGACGACCGCGGGACGGTCAAGAGGGAAAATACTGGTCCTGGTGGGGTCATAGCTCCCATCCATATGGCACATCTTGTGCACTCGGGTTTGCAGGGGGCAGACGCGGCGGATAATGAAGCAGCGCAGGAGATCGTCGCCGGTCATTTTCTTGGTCAGCACCAAGAGCAGGTCATGCATGCAATTGACCTCTTCGCTATCCGGCAGTCGTTTCCAGAGGTTGAACTTGAGAGGAGGGCCATTGGCAAACTCCGGCAAATTTATGAAATCCGGATTCGAGGATCCCGGACCATCTCCCGAGTGCTCCCGGTTCTTCACGTAGAAGAAGCTGCGCTGCCACTTCCGGCAGGATTCTAGTCCCTTGACTATAGGGAATCCGGAGTCAGCACGAGGGATGATGGTGGCCGCTCCGCAATCGACCAAGTCTTTTACTTTCTGATCCGGGTTGGGGATGACTTGGCGACGAAGGATGAAATACTTGGCCCAAAGATCCAGAAAGGGCCAGACGCCGAGATATGCTTCCGCATAGGTGGTGAAGATCGAGAGCATCATAATGGCGTTGGCTGGAAGGTGATGCGGTTGGAGGCTGTAGGTGTCGAGGAAGTCGCGGAAGAAGGGGCTAGCCGGAAGCCCAAACCCACGCTCGAAATGCGTAAGGAATACAACGTATTCCCCGGGTTGGGGTTCCGGCTCAACCTCGCCCTCCGGAAGACGGCTCTCAACTTCTGGCGGAATCCGGTGAGTCCGGTACAGCCAGTCCAGGTCCCATTGTGTGGTCTCGGAACCATCCCAGCAACCCCGGATACTTTCTTCGCCCATGTCGGAGAAGTCTGCAGATGTATTCGGGCCACTCTGCAGGCGCAGCGGCGGTTAGTCGGAGTTAGTCTACCGGGAGCTAGGATGCCGGATCACGAACTACTAAACACAACCGGGTTCCTGGGAAATAAGATCTACCGTGTGCTAGAAAATCAAAACAAAAGGGAGGAAAAAAGGTGCGGGCTAAACTCAAACGAAGCAAAGTGCGAGCAAAAGATTTGCATCCTACCGCAACGGTGCGTCACCGCCGTGCGCCTCGTGCACGCCGCTCAACTCACGCTCACCGGCGGCGGCTCAACCGTGCATGTATTAGGGCACGGCCGGAGGCGAGCGGCTATTCTACTAAAGGAGATCATCGAGACGGAGAGAGCGACTCACCGGAGAAGAGGAGATCGGTGACGACGAGGGCGACGGCGCTCGGGCTCCGGAGAACGGTGAGGGTGGCGGCGTTCGGGCGACGAATGCAGCGGCGGCGACGTGCTCGAAGCAGTGGTGGAGAAGAAGCAAGGAAGAGGAAGAAGGAGAGGAGACCGTTCCGGTCCCCTATTTATGGGGGGGATTCCGGAGCGGTTTCCCGTTTTCCCGCCCACGATCTCCACGATCGTGGGTGGGATCTGTTCTGCGCAACGCACCACGTGGCGCTAGCCGGAGCGCCCGATCCGGCCACACCGAGGGCCACACGGCCCCCAACGGTTGGGTTCCCGATCGGCTGCGGCTCCCGGCGCGGGAACCCAAGCGACAGCGTGCTCGGGCAGGAGCACTCGAATGCATTTCTGCTCAGACGGGACGTCGGGTGGGCCCCAGTTCGCAATCTCGAGTTCAGCATGAAGACAACGGTCGAGATTCACGGAGACTGTGTTAACCGGGAGGCGAAGCCTGCAACCGGATAAATCAATCTCGGCAAGAAAACGGAGGGTGATGTCGTGTGTTCTCGGAAGATAGTTGTTGTCTTAAGCTGATCCCGCACATCATCCGAGGTCGCTGTGCAGCACCAGCTTCGGGGACTAGTGTCGGGGGGCTGCCCCCCGGGTAGGGGCAGATCCCGTTATAGTTCAGTAAGGTGCCAACAGTACTTGACCTTTGGCGAGAGCCAGGGACACCTCATGATGTGCTGAAAGGGCAACTTGACCCTTGAACACTGGTAGAGGGCAAAGTGCCTCCTGGCAGGCGCAAGGGTCAGCTCTGGCAGCTATAAATAGACACCCCCGACCTGCACAATCGCAACACAGGCGCGGGTGGTTTCTCTAAGAACTAGGTTCTCGAAGATGTCTTTGCTGATAGGCTAAGACATCTTCGGGAGGCTAGGCCTAGAGATACTCATCCTGAGACGAGCTAGGACCCCTCCGGAAAGGGTCCCGGATCTCGGGCTCCGAGGAAGCTCCCCGAAGGAGGAGTACTCGGCTTTACCGGATAGGTAGTCCGGGTAGGTGCTAACCGGAGTATATGTCTCGGTCTTGATCTTATGCAGAAGAGGCTCACAGTGGCAAGCGAGGAGGTAGCCGGCGTGAGGGCTTCCGGTAGGCCGTCAACGGTCTATAGCAGGCTTTCCCATCTGTTGCGGGGGGAAGTACCATTCCGCCTGACACGGAAGCATGGTCACCTCCCGCCTGACACGGAAGCATGGTCACCTCCCGCCTGACACGGGAGCGCGTCAGCCGGTACGATCGTGGTACGACAAGACCTGACGTGCCTAGCCCGGCAATCCGGAAAAGGCTATCCAGGATGGGCAAAGACATGTCTTGTCTCTGACAGGGGGACAATGATGGTGCAGGACGACGCCTGCCGTCCTTATCGAGATGATGACGCAGGGGCTATGCCGGATAGCGCGGCGACTAGCTCACTCTAGCCGGTGACGACATGCCGGTTAGGCCTGCCCGGTGGGGCGAAGCCGATTTAGGGTTTCCGGCCCTCCTGCCCGGAACTCTATAAAAGGCGCCATAACTGCTCCTGAGAGGAAGAGACCAACTTGGGAGCCAAAGCTATAGTCACATTTACTCTTAGAGCATTTACTTCTTCTCACCTTGAGTTCATCTAGTTCTTGGTACTCCTTCCTTTGAGAGATCTAGCAGCAAGTTGTAGCTCTTGTACCACAAATATATATAGAGGAAAGGCAGGAGTAGGGGTGTTACCTCCTCACGAGGGCCCTGAACCTGGGTATATCGTGTGTGTGTTGTGTGCCTTCGTGCATTTTTTCGTGTTTGTTAGATCTTCCCCTTTGCACTTCGATCTTGTTTCTTGTTCCTGGGAGATCTCGGTCATACCGTGATCCTCCTCGCGTGGGCTAATCAGCTCGCTATCCCTCCCCGGATCCACCAACATTCATCGCCCCCACACATTAGCCATCCTATGGCATCTGCCGTGACACCACCACGACATTACCATTGATTACCGCCACATGTGATCCCATATCTCTATCGAAAATCTATGACACATGCTTTCCACTGCCAAATATGCAATTACTCTTCATGACTAACAATGAAATATACTAGTCAAGTTATCTTTTTAGGTAACCCTAGCCAATAATTTTGTTTCTATAAGAAACAATGTACTTCACTTGCTATTTGTTAATGTCTTAATTAATATAGTGTTCATTTGATATATTTTTTCGTAAAACTGTATGTTGTAGTTGTATGAACACACTGCAATTATGAAAGAGCATTTTCCGTCTCCTGAGTTTTGGATAGTAATGACAACAAGAAAAGGATGTTTAACGGTGTGCTTAAGTATTTCAGATACTACATAGCCTATAAGAACAAAAGATGAAGATCAACCAGATTAAAGAGAGAGTTCGCTAGCAGTTTTTCCTGTCCTGTTAGGCCGGAAGTTCCGGCGCTGTGACCGGAAGTTCCGGCCTAAGGGACGGAATTTCCGGGCCTGCACCGGACATTTCTGGTTGGCCACAAAACGGCTAAGTCCTTTAGGATTTAAGCTCTGGCAAAGGCTGAACTTTGGTCGGAGGTTTGGCCGGATATTTCCGGGCGACCGGCAGTTCCGGCCTACCACCCGAAGTTCTGTCCTAGACAAACGAGAAAATCGGCTAAGTCAAAACTTGTCTGCGCACGGGCAAAGCCGTAACTTTGTTCGGAGATTTGACCGGATCATTCCGGGAGACCGGAAGTTCCGTTCTACTCACCGGAAGTTCCGATGCTGAATAGCAGAGAAATCTGCTAAGTCAGGAATTGCTCGCGCACGGGCAAAGCCGGAACTTTGGCCGGATCTTTCCGGGAGATCGGAAGTTCCGGCCAGACAACCGGAAGTTCTGGTGATGAACGTGCCAGGTTTTTCTCTAAGTCTGGGATTGCCTTCGCCCTAGCCAAGCCGGAAGTTCCACCGGAACTTTGACCGGAACTTTCCAGGTGACCGGAAGTTCCGGCTTAAGTGACCGGAAGTTCCGGCCTGCACGCAGTGAAAAACGGCTAGTTCTTGGAGGGGCTATAAATACCCCTCCACCTACCTCCAGCATTTTAGCTCTCACACTCTCTCTCATCATAAATGTGCTGTAGCTCAAATCTTCAAGATCTCCCAACTCCTCCACCCAAACTCGTTGATCTTTGGAGGAGTGAAGGAGAAGGCCCCGATCTACTACTTCACCGAAGCGATTTGTAATCTCCCCCCATTCACTTGGGGATTTCGAGTCTAGGGTTTCCTCTAGGAAAACCTAGATCTCACCATTGTTGGTACTTGGTGTAAGCTTGACCTTTTGTGGTCTTGACCTTTTGTGGTCATCTTGAGAGCCCCCAATTAAGTTGTGGGTGTGTGCCTCAAGCGTTTGTAAGGGATTCGATCTCCGCCCTAAAAGGGGATCAATAGTGGAAGGTGAACTCGCAACCTTTGTGGTTGAGTTATGAGAGAAGAAGGTGAGCCTTTGTGACGTTGCGGCTAACCTGTTGTGGTAGCGCACACCTCTCCAACGAGACGTACACCCTTGGGTGGAACTCGGGATTACCTCTTCATCTCCGCGTGCTTCACTTGGTTCCCCTTATCCTTTCTCCCTTACTTGTTTGTCTTGCTCTCGTGTTTATCCTGTTATTGCTTAGCTTGTCATATAGGTAAATTTACCGTAGTTGCATATCTAGAGAATTTACCTTTGTGTTGAGCCAAAATTTAAAAAGACTTAAAATTTGTAATAACACCTATTCACCCCCCCCCCCCACCCCCTCTAGGTGCCGGATTCCCGTTCACTTGGTATCAGAGCCAGGTTCACTTTTAAGGGCTTAACCGCCTAAGTGCAATGATGACGAAATCCGATGCCGAGAGGGCCGCCCGTGAGAAATTAGAGGCGGAGAAGGAGGCGTTAGTCAAAGGGGCAACCATGGCCGATCTTATAGATATGAGATTGTCCTTGGAGGCTCAACTCCTCAAGATGAATGAGATGCTCAAAGAACTCTTGAAGTATAAGGAGCCCGCCGCTACTTCTCCCTCTACTCCTCCTAAGGAGCACGGTGAGAACTCTAAGGAGTCATCTTCGGATGGGTCCAAAGATGTTCCTCCAAGTGTGACGTGGAGCTACCTTTCGACTAGCCCACGATGAGGCTACCTGGGCCGCGCTGAACTGGAGAAAGCCCACAGAAGGCCCACTATTGTGCCGTGTAACCTAGTCCAAGTCGATTAGGTCTCATAACCTGCCATATCTGTAATTGCTGTCGGCATCGATCACCCGAGATCTGGCTCACATATAAAAGCCAGGAGAGTCGCTCGTCTCAGGACACGCCAATAGCCACCACCACAAACCCTAGCGAGATCGCAATCTCGCCATTGTAATCGCTACTCGCCATCAATACCAGACAAGCAGGAGTAGGGTGTTATCCTATGGGAGCCTGAACCTGGGTAAATTCCCCGCTTGTCAGCCGTCGTGATCACCAGCGCTTATCTATTTCCCCCTCAATCAACCCGGGGTGCACAACCCTGGGATTTGTCGAGTTACACCCTCAACAATTGGCGCCGTCTGTGGGAACCCGCAGGGAAGAGGCAGAAGCGTCGAAGTCGTTGGTCGCTGACGCCCTCGACTGCCCACATCGGGTGGGGCCGAGCGCTAAGCGGTTGGACGAGAAGCCGGAAGAATGTGGCCAGCTTGAAGACGCCACCCGACTCGCGCCCCATGGTCTTGACGAGGTTGCGCAGCAGGCTCAGCAGCGGCCGCGCGGATTCCTTCTCCTCCTCGACAAGAGGGTGCGCCCAGGCACGAGTCTTCCGCAACTCGCGCCCGCCGTCAAAGTGCGCCTGCCCTCCTGGTCGCACTGGACGTATAACCAACGTTTCCGCCACCCCTGGACGGAGTCCGACTTCTTCATCTGAAAGTACGCAGTGTCACCGCGCACCTGGATGCTGAAGCCGCCCACTGGGTATGTCAACCCGCTCTTCCCAACGTTCTTGCGAACGAGGAAGAGCGACTTCCATAGCGCCCAGTGGGGTGCGATCCCCAAGAAGCACTCGCATAGCACGATGAAGCTCGCGATGCTCAAGACGCTATTGCGGGTCAGATCGTTGATCTGAACCCCATAGGCATACAAGAGTCCACGAACGAAATCGTGGAGAGGGAACCCGAAGCCCGCGGAAGGAAATTCACGAAGCACACGCGTTCCCCCTCGCGGGGTGCGGGGTACACCTCCTTGCCAGGAGCACGTACTTGGGCCTGGTCCGACGGTGGCAGGAGGCCTTGCGCGCGAAGAAGCTCGAAGTCCGTCTTCTTCACCGTCAATTTCTGCCAGTCGCCGTCGGGCTTCTTCATCAGCCCGGCTTCGGCGGCGGCGGCGGAGGAGCCAGCGGCGGTCTTCGACTTGCCCATGGCTTTGAAGGATTGAAGGAGGTGGAAGGACAAAAGGCACGAAGCTTGGATGGAGGCGAGAATGGTGAAAGCAGAGGAAAGGAGGCACGGCCGATTGGAGAAGATGATGCCCTCGCGCTCTGGCGCAGTACTTATGCCTCGAAGAAATCCATCTCAGCCGTCCGAAATGCAACTGTTCCGAGCAGCTACATCCAGCCATCCACGTGTCGTGCGGAGAGGCTAACCGTCGCCGCCCACTTCATCCACTACGCACGGGAATCAAGGCGTCAAGATCGTGCAGCGAAAATTTTGCGCCCAGTTCGAGAGACGTGACAAATGCTGACCACAGTCAACTCTGACAGCGGGGCCCACTACGTCACGTCCCATCGAGCGCAGAAGCGTGCCGCAAAGCGTCATCGATGACGTCAGCAAAACCGTCTGGAGAATACAAGGAAAAACAAGATAACTCGAACACGCGATTCGAGTAGTAACTCTACAGCTGAAAACAACAAAGTTGGACAGTGCACTGATCTGAGAACCCGGAACAACTGTTCGGGTGGCAAAGAACATCGAGTAAGCTCAGGAAGTCGAATCAAACTACAAGAACGCTGACGAGCCGAATAGAAGCAAACTTCACAAGGAGAACAAGACAAAGTAATTCGACTTCACAAGTTACTCCCATCGGGAGTGTGCCATTCGACTGAAGAAAGCGAGTTCAAGCTCAAGAACAAGCAGACCGGCGGCGAGCCCAGGAGGAAGAAGTCCTTTGACCGAATCTACGATCCGACCAAGCACTTGGGGGCTACTGACGTGGGGCTACCTTTTGACTAGCCCACGATGAGGCTACCTGGGCCGCGCTGAACTGGAGAAAGCCCACAGAAGGCCCACTATGGTGCCGTGTAACCTAGTCCAAGTCGGTTAGGTCTCATAACCTGCCATATCAGTAATTGTTGTCGGCATCGATCACCCGAGACCTGGCACACCTATGAAAGCCAGGAGGGTCGCTCGTCTCAGGACACGCCAATAGCCACCACCACAAACCCTAGCAAGATCGCAATCTTGCCATTGTAATCGCTACTCGCCATCAATACCAGAGAAGCAGGAGTAGGGTGTTATCCTCCGGGATCCTGAACCTGGGTAAATTCCCCGCTTGTCAGCCGTCGTGATCACCAGCGCTTATCTCTTTCCCCCTCAATCAACCCGGGGTGCACAACCCTGTGATTTGTCGAGTTACACCCTCAACAAAGTGCTTCCCTTGGGAAGGCGGAAAAGGATGAATCACCTAGCTCCTCTAATACCCTCAAAGGAGAGGAATTTCATAATGTTAACCATAATTACTCTCCTAACCCTCCTATCGCTCACCCTCATGTAAACTTTAGAAGTGATCCTCCTTAGCTCAAACCTACTCATTTCTCTCAATGGAAATTTCAAATGAAATCTCATTTATGTAGTGCCTCCATTGAGCTATGGCGCATCATTGAAGAAGGATTCAAGGCCCATGATCCAACCAACTTGACAAGAAGAGAGGTGGTTGATAGTCAAATCAATGCCACCGCTCTTCATCAACTCCAAATGTCCGATGGAGAGAAGGACATGCCTCTTATTCAACAATTCTCCACCGCCAAAGAAGTATGGAATGCTATTTCCGACATCTTCGTCGGCAATGAGAGCATGAAGAAGAACCGGTATGATGCCTTATGCAATGAGGTGGAAGGGTTCTACAAGTTGGATGGAGAAAGTCATGAGGACATGTACCGGAGGTTGGTGTCGATTGCTAACACCTTCAAGAACCTCGGTGCGGTCTACATTGATGACGGTTGGATCAAGAGGAAGTTCGTGACCGCTCTCTTGCCCTTTGAGAAACAGACTTGCAGACACTCCAAGGGAGACATGACTTCGCGAAGATGACATCCAATGAAGTCATGCAAGAGATGACCGCTTACAAGGTGGCCTCCAAGATTGCACAAGATGCAAGAGTAAGAGCCATAGGGATGCACAAGCATGCCTCAATTGCCTTGAAGGCCACCGTTGAAGAAGAGGATGAAGATGAGTATGATGATCAAGTCGAGCTATCTAGTGAGACTCTCTCAAGTACTCCACCCAATACATGGGTCTTGCGGCAAGAACTTTTTGGAAGAACCCCCGAAGGGCCAAAGCTAGGATTGACAAGAAGTTCCCCTCCAATGGAGGAAAGCCAAGTAACAAGGTGAGGCTTTGCTATAATTGTGATGACAAAAGCAACTTTGTTGTAGATTGCCCATGGGAAAGAAGAGATGACCATGGTGGAAGGCTCGTGGCCAAGACGAAGGGCAAGGGGCCTATGCCCATGAAGAAGCCCTACTTCAAGAAGAACCAAAATATTGTTTTGGTAACTCAAGAGCAATATCCCACCGATGATGAAGATAGTGACAATAAGGATACTCCAACACAAGTGGCCGCTCTAGTCATTTCCTCTACACCTCCGTCACTCTTCTCCTCACCAAATGAGAGTCCCATCGTCAAGAATGCAAGATGTCTTATGGCAAAGACATCCGAGGTAAAATTTTCTCCTACCTCCATATCCCATGAAATTGATGATGGAATGAGTTTTGAAGTCAAGAAAGAAATTATTTCTTTTGATAAATTCATGACTAACTTGCAAGGAGAAGGAAAGAAACATTTTGGCCCAATTATGAGTCGTATAGGTGAACTTGAGGATGATCTTGAGTTAAAAGGTGAGAGTGATAGAGAGGATTCTCACACTAAGGTGTCTCTCCAATCCTCCCTTGAAGATGAACAAGAAGCTCATGCTCTCCTCAAGGAGCAACTTGCTAAGATCACTAAGGATCGTGATCTTTACTTTGCTAAATGTAAAATTGTGCAAAATGAAAAGTCCGAGTTTGTAGTTGCTCATGCTAGACTTTGCGAAGACTTCGAGTCACTTGAAAATACTCACAAGGTATTGACAAGTGATCACGAATGTCTCTCAAGTCTCGTGATCAATTCCAAACTCGGATATCTACTCTTGAGAAACCTAGCACTTCTACTCCTTTGAATACTAATGCAAATGTTATCAAGGACAAAGCTAGGGTTTTGTTTGTTCCCTCCATGGCAACTGAGCCCAAGACCTCTCTTGATAAAGGTAAGGGGACACTCACTACTCCTCTTCATGAGCGAGTGCCCCACAAAGGTAAGTGTCGGGTTATGACTCCCAGGAATCGTGGGTAGTCACTTCCTGAAGTGTAGTTCGAAAGGGGATTGAACGCGGAGGTCTAAACCCTCAAGTGGATTTGCGACGTTGCTCGCCGGACCCGAAGAAGACGCACACTCGACCAAGGAAGAGACCGTCCTTTACCCAGGTTCACGGCCCTCGTGAGGAGGTAAGACCGCTACTCCTGCCTGTCTGTATTATATGTGGAAGGTTACAGTACAATTGAGCTTGCCGGAAGCCCCCTTGAGGCAGTTCTTGCCTGGGGAGGGAAGCGATGATCTTCTTCCTCCTCCAGTCAGAGGCTAACCTAACCACAGTTGCTAGGGTTTACAAGGGTGTTTTGCACGCAAAGGGCCGACCCTTGCTATGATGGATGTCTTCTCTCTTTTTTAGGCGCCTCGGGCCTTCTCCTTCGTCTTGGCCTTCAAGGTGGCTCCCACCTGCCAGTGGCGGGGCGGAGCACGAGTCCACCGTGCTCCATTCGTTCATGGACTCGGTCCATTGTTGATAAAGGTGGCGCCGTGGCCGACAGGCGGCCGACCGCGCGGTACTATCAGCAGAGCAGGCAGTCTCTGAGGTGGAGCCCGCGATGACGATCTCCGTTGGAGGGTTGCGCCGTCCACCTGCTTTATCGTCAGAGTAGAAGGTCCTTACAGCTGCGCAGCAGGCGGGGCAGCTTTGTTGACCGCTTTATCGCCAGGGACAGCGATGGTGGTGTGCGCGCCACTGCATGAGCGTGGCAGAGGTCACGTGCGCTCTGCCGCGCTTCCTTGGCCGCGACGTTTCCCTTCAGGCCTGAGGGGAGATTCCTGTTGGACTTCCCTCAGGCGGGTTGGTTCCTCGGGGGGGAGGATCCCTTGAGGCGAGGGGTCCCTTGAGGCCCTCGTTTCCTCTTCAGGCCCTCGAGGGGAATTGTCTCTTGAGGGTCCCGCCAGGCGGTGACGCCTGGTCCTTAGTCGTTTCGTCTGACTGGCCCGCGTGCGAGGCCTGGGGGGAATGGGCTCTTGATACCCCAGTTCCCACTAGGCCGACAGTAGCCCACGGGCCCATGATGGGCACGACTTAGCCCATGGGCTTAGGTGAAGCGTCGTGGGCCCTTAGTGCCCAGCCGGCCCGAGCCACGCGGCACTTGGATGATTAACGGCCTCGCACGATCTGGGGCGTGAGTCGTGGGGGGTCCTACCACGCCCCGGTAACTGCTCTTGGAGAGGACATAAAGCCCGAGCACTGCGGCAGGGAGCCGTTACTGTTTCCACTTCTTCGCAGAAAATTCCGCTCCACAGAGCTCTCCGCCTCCGCGCTCTCCTGCGAGTTTCTGTTCTCCGACTCCTTCCAACCTCCGCGCCCGTGAAAATGAGTCCTCTCAAGGGCAAGGGCAAGGCCGCCGCGGGGTCCTCCTCCTAGGCGGAAGCCACGGAGACCGTGATGGGCGGGGCGCTGCTCGGCGTGCGCGTCAACGAGAAAGCACTCTCCAAGGTCCGTTACCTGGTGGCGGACCGGACGAACGAGCACGGCGCCACCGCCCTGAAGCCTGCGGCGCACGGGAAGCGCCCGAGAGGGGTTTTCCCAGTCTTCCAGCACTGCCTGACCGAGGGACTGGTGCCACCCTTCTCGCCGTTCCTGGAGGCGGTGCTGGCATTCTACCAGGTGCAACTGCTGCACCTGCACCCCAACTCCGTCCTCATCCTCGCCGTCTTCGCCTACCTCTGCGAGGCGTACCTGGCCCTGAAGCCCACGGTGGGGCTGTTCCGGTGCTTCTACGCGCTCCGGAACACGGCGAAGAACGAGCACTCCGGGTGCGTCTCGTTCCGCATCGTCGACGGCATGGGGGGTGTCTACATCCCCATGTCCTGGAGCGAGGGCTAGGCCATCACGTCCGCGACGAAGAAAGTAGACGACTTCCGCTAGAAGTGGTTCTTCGTCGGGGTGGAGCGCCCCTGCGCCTTCCTCGAGGTCCCCGACGAGCCTCCGGTGAAGAACTCCCATTGGGGCAAGGCCCTTCGACGGCGCCAGGAATGTGAGCCTAATGGGGCGCCTGAGCTTCCTTCGCGAGGAGGGCCTCACAGGGCAGATGGTCGTGGCGTACTTCGTGACTCGCCGCATCGCGCCCCTCCAAGCTCACTCGGTCCCCATGTGGATGTACTCGGGGCCGAACGACAAGATGCGGGTCCACGTTGAGGACAACGACAAGGACGTCGTCGACAACATCCTCTCCGCGCTCTTTGTCAACCCCTCTGTGCTTCCCGTGGATGATCTCCGCGCAGCGCTCTGGCCCCTTCATCAGTACAACCTGACAGAGCGCATGGCCCTCCTGGAAGGGATGCCTCTGTTCACCCCGAAAGGCCAGGCGGACTCCAACGTGCCGATGCCGGCCGCGCGGGGAGCGGAGGGGGCCGATTCTCCTTCGGCTTCAGGAGCTGGCCTAGGTGAGGAGGAAGCCACAGCTGGGGAGGTCTCCTCTTCTAGAGCTGGGCCGTTTACTGGCGAGATTTGTGATATCGCGTCAGGCGACGAAAACGCCTTCGTGGTGGCGCCCTCGCGCCCCGTGGAGGAGGAAGCTGAGGAAGGGGAGGCCTCGGACGTGGGGGGCTCTCCACGAAGGTGCGGGCCTCGCACCAAGGTCGTCGTGGACCACACAGGGGCGAGGCCGTCTGACGTCCCTTCCAAGAGGAAGGCGGAGGCGCCCCCCGCGAGGCCTGCTCCCAAGCCATTTCCCTCATGGCGCTTGCCAGGCCTGGCGTGGGTCGATGCTGGCGCTCCCCCTCCAGGGTGAGTTTACACGTCGTTGGGTCGTTTGCCCTCTTGGTTTCTATTTCCACCTCATCCTTTGCTGAAGTTTTTTCTTGGGCTCTTGCCAGCGGTCCTGCGCCTGCTAAGCGCCGCCGGCTCCGCAAGGCGTCCGAGGTGAAGAGCGCCACGGCAAGAGCCGTGGCTGACGAGGCCGTGAGGCCTGTGGAGGCAGCCCCAGCGGTCCCCCTTGAGGAGGCGCCTCAAGTAGAGGTGACTGCGCCCCTCGCGGGGGTGGCTAGCCCTCATGTGAAGGAGAGCGTCGTAGACCCGGATGCTCCAGCAGCGCCGCGCGAGCCTCTGGCGGTGGAGGGCTCGGAGGCAAGAACTTCTGCGCCACCTCGTGCTGCTACTCCACCTCGTGCGGCTACGTCTCAGCGCGAGGCCACCCCGCCACGCGAGCCAACGCCGCCGCGCGTGTCGACGCCTCTGAGTGTGCCTGCTGCGTCGCCTGCGCCCACCGCTTCTGCGCAGCCCGCGACGGAGACCTGCAAGGCACCGGCAGGCGCGGGCGCGTCTGCTGGGGACGGTTCTTCCTCTCCTCCCCGCCGGGCTGGAGGTGAGGAGCGCCTCGCGGCTGCAGGGCCTGAAGGGGGCGCGGGCACGGGCTCCGGCGGGGCTCAAGCTAGCCCCCTTGTTCTTCCCGAGGCCGGACCTGTGGGACTCGACGCCGAGGCCGGGCCTTCTACGAGTCGAGACCTGGTGCTCCGCGGCTGGGACTGGAGCGCGGGGCGTCGCGAGGCCGCCTTTGGCCTCGTGAGGGAGTCCCTGGAGGGCTTGGAGGCGCACCTCGCCCTTGGGGACATATGGCTCGCTCGACAGCAGGAGGAGCTGGCGAAGTCGTGACCGTCCTTCCACGCGGCGGTCGAGGTGCGCCGGCTGGATGATTTGGCGCTGCAGGCCGCCCGCGAGGAGGCCATCAGCTTCGCCAAGGAGACCCGCGAGGGGGCCATCTGCGACGCAGCAGAGCTGCTCCACCCCCTCCAGGCGGAACGCGACGCTGCGGCGGAGCTCCTGCGCGAGGTCAGGGCGGAGTGCGAGGCGACGGAGGGCTCGTTGGCGCAGAAGCGCCGCGAGCTGGGCCAGCTGGAGGCCCAGCTCCTCTCCACCCACCAGGCCGCATCGGCTGCTCTGGAGAAGGACCGCAAGGCCTTCGCCGAGCGCGAGCAGCAGCTGGTCCTCAAGGAGGAGGAGCTGCAGTAGCGCGAGGAGCAGCGCCTCCAGGCGGAGAAGGACCTGGTTGCTCAGCGCGAGGCCCTCGAGGAGCGAGAGGGCGAGTTGGCCCAGGCGACCCTGAAGTACGAAGACAACGTCGCTGCCCAGAAGGTGGCTTACGAGCGCTTCGAGCGGCGCTTTGCCGAGAAGAAAAAAGAGGCCGAAGACGCCCTCGCGGAGCGCAAGAAGCAGTTCTGCAAGTCCACTTCTCAGAAGTACCGCGACACGGCCCAGTCGCAGGAGGACCGCTTCAAGGCCAAGCATGCCGCGGACGCTCGGAAGATCGCCGAGCTCGAGAAGGCCAACTCCAAGCTGTGGGCCCGCCTCACTCGCGCTAAGGATGGCCGACGCCGAGCGGAGGAGGCTCGCACCGAGGCTGTCCACAACCTCAACTCCCTGGCCAAGGACGTGGAGGTGCAAGTGGCCCCGGCGATGCAGCGGGCGGCGGAGGCCTCGGACTCTGCCAACGCGGCTCGGGCGCTCACGAAGCAGCGCGAGCGCATGTTCGAGACGCTGGTTGCTCGTGGCAACAAGCTGGCCTCGCAGCTGGGAGCGGACGCGCCGCACACCGACGTTCGGGGCCGCGGCGATGTTGCCATGTACTTGGTCTACTTCGAACAGCTCTTCGCAGCGCTCGAGGATCCCGTCGCCGAGCTTCGGGAGATGATCGAGGACGAGAGTCGGCAGCTCTTGGGGGTGGTGGTGGATCGCATCTTCAGCAACCTCAAGCTCCTCACGCCAGACTTCGACCTGGGTTCTGTGACCGAAGCCGCCCAGGGCGAGGACGCACAGCGGGTCTCAAGCTCCCTCCGCGAGCAGGTGGACGCCTTCTGCAACCGCTTCAGGCGCACGGAGGCTGCGCCGGAGGACAGCGAGGAGGAGGCCTGCTCTGCCGAGGCTGACGAGGGCGCCGCGGAAGAGGTCCAAGACGGTGCTGCTTCCCATTGAGTCATTCTCTATTGCGCCTGCGAGCGTTTGTATTTGCACTAGCTGTGTGCTTTAGACATCTTGAAACTTTTGGCTTGTAATATACTTTTAACTGCTGTTTTAATTCGAGCTTGTCTGCCCCTCGTGAGGTCTCTTTGGACTCATCTTCATGTCTATTTGTTCTCTGCGTCGTTAGGTCCCATCTCTTCGTGCCATGACTCCGCCACCTCGGTATGCGGGAGCAATGACTCCGCAAGGCCGGGGGGAGTTTAAGCCTAGGAGAGGTAAGAGACTTGAGTCGCGATGCTCAAGTGCCCCCCTTAGACGTGCGAGTAGTCCATGAAGCGTAAGGGAAAGCGAAGTCGCTCGAGGGGCAAAGACGCGCGCTAGGGAGAGAAAAACGCTCTTAAAGCATGGGTGCGAGACTTAGCTTCTCGAGGTTTTCGCTTTGTGAAGGCTTTTCGCCTGGCGAGGTTGCCCACTTGAGGGGTCGCTCCTGGGGGAGGCTTTTCGCCTGGCGAGGTTGCCCACTTGAGGGGTCGCTCACGGATGCCCCTTCAGGCTCGCGGGGGAATTCTTCCCTACAGGTATTAGAGGGGCGAACCCAAACGCTGGAACACGGTTCAAGGGACTCGTGCGCGCTTATAGGTCCCCTCAGGCGTTCCTTGCGAGGAGAGTAAGTACCAAGGTCCTCTGTAGAGATGGCGTGTTTGTGGGATCTTGCCCTCCAGCCAGAGCTCACTCTTGGATTTTGCAGTGCTGCTGGTGTGTCATTTGAGGCACTGGCACCATACTCAGCCCCCGCTCGCGAGGTACGCATGTGGAGAGATATAAGTGCACACTTCAACAATAGTAATGCGTAAATAAAAACCACCCCAAAAACATTTTTTAAGCGGTGCCGAAGCGCTAAGTTCACTTAGGAACAAGATTGAGTCATTATGCTCGGGATTGCCAAGTTAATGCTCTGACCATGTCGAGGCATGGGGACCACCTGTTGGTGGCAGAGACTCTCAACGGCCTGAGGTGGCTCGTTTTAATTGAGAGCTCGGAGGGTTTACCCTCGAGTGAAGCCTTTGGGGCTTAGGATGTTTAATCCGTTGGCGTTTTAATCTCCAGAGACAAGAATGCTTGGAGGTTGAGCCGTAGGCTGCCTCGTCCGCTAGGAGTCTCGACGTGACAATGATCACGTGCGTGGCAATGACCACGGTTGCGTTTGTTCCCTTAGGAGACAAAGCATGTGTTTGAGGTTTAAGCCTTTTGGCGTTTTAACCTCTAGAGACGACATTGCTTGGAGGTTGAGCCGTAGGCTACCTCTTCTGATTGTCTTCTCGACGTGACAATGATCACAGGTGTGGCAATGACCACGGTTGAATTTGTTCCTTTAGGAGACAAAGCTATGTTTTTGGAGGTTTAAGCCTTTCGGCCTTTTAACCTCTAGAGACGAAAAATGCTTAGAGGTTGAGCCGTAGGCTGCCTCGTCCGCTTAACATCTCGACGTGACAATGATCACGGGCGTGACAATAATCACTTTTTTAACTTGTTCCTTGCGGATACAAAGGTTTGTGAGGTTTAAGCCTTGAGCTTTTAACCTTGAGGGACAAAAAGGTACTTGGAGGTTGAGCCGTGGGCTGCCTCTTTCGCTAAATGCCCTGACGTGATAACGATCACGGGTAGAATTTGCGCAGATGCATGATGTTCCATGGATTCTTGACGGGGACGCCGTCTTCCGTCTCGAGGCGAGCCACGCCAGGCCTGGCGATGTGAGTGACCCTGTAGGGACCTTCCCACATCAGGGACAGCTTGTGGAGGCCTTCCCTGGAGAGGATTCGCCTGAGGACGAGATCGTCTGCCTCCAGGGTGCGCGAGCGCACCTTGCGGCTGTGGTAGCGCCTCAGGGACTGCTGGTACTTGGCCGCCCGGAGGGCGGCGCGGTGTCTTAGCCCTTCAAGGAGCAGCAGGTCATCGTTGTGGAGGTCCTCTTGCTGGTCCTCATTAAAGGCAAGGACCCGTGGGGATCCATGCTTTATCTCTGCGGGGAGGACTGCTTCGGCTCCATAGACGAGTGTGAATGGTGTTTCCGCAGTGGGCTTGGGTGGGGTGGTACGGATGGACCAGAGCACCGAGGGTAGCTCATTGATCCAGCCCTTGCCGTGGCCCTTGACGATATCGAAGGTCCTGGTCTTTAAGCCTTTGAGGACCTCTGCGTTTGCGCGCTCGGCCTGTCCGTTGCTTTGCGGATGGGCGACTGAGGCGAAGCAGAGTTTGATGCCCATTTTCTGGCAGTAGGCTCTGAAGATGCCGCTTGTGAATTGCGAGTCATTGTCGGTGATGATGCGGTTAGGCACTCTGAAGCGGCAGACCAGGCCTCTGATGAATTTCACCGCCGCGCCTGCTGTGATTGTGCGCGTCGCCTCCACTTCAGGCCATTTTGTGAACTTGTCAATGGCCACGAAGAGGTAGCGATATCCACCTTGCGCCGTTGGGAAATGTCCCAGGATGTCCAGCCCCCAGACCGCAAACGGCCACGAGAGTGGAATGGTTTGTAGCCCCAGCACTGGTTGGTGGATTTGCTTGGCGTGGAATTGGCAGGCTTCACAAGCTTGAATGATGTCCGTTGCATCTTGAAGCGCTTGAGGCCAGTAGAAGCCGCTCCTGAAGACTTTTCCTGCGAGGGTGCGGGCGCACGAATGGTGGCCGCATTCCCCGCTGTGGATGTCCTTAATCAGCAGTTTTCCTTCTTCAGGAGGGACGCACTTGAGCGCGATGCCGTTTGGGCGCTTGCGGTAGAGAATTCCTTCGAGGATTTGGTACGATTTTGCTTGGCGGGCAATTCATTCCGCTTCAGCATCTTCCTCGGGAAGGGTCCCTTTGTGGAGGTAGTCTTTGATCTCGTCGATCCATCATGCCTCTTGGTGCACCGCTGTGAGCAACAGACGCTCCCCCGTGGGGGGCCCGCAGCCTGGAGCTCCGCTTGCAGGTAGTGGCGGGAGCGCTTCGTCTGTGCTTGCGGGCAGGGCCTCTAGGGGCTGCTTTATGGATGCCTTGACTAGCCTCTCTTCAAAGACACCTGGCAGTTGAGCCTGCCGCTTTGACTAGCCTCGCAGCGCTCCTCCTGGGCCTCAAGTGTGTTAGCCTCTTGAGGCTCCTTAGTCCCTTCGGCATGAACCTCTTGCAGTGGTTGACTCGGGGCGGTCCCCTCTTGAGGCTTTGGGCCTGGCAGTGGCTTTGTGAGGACTGCCCTTTCGTCGAGCTCTTTATCAGGAGGCTTTCTCTTTGGAGTGGTTGCAATCTTCTTGTGAAGTACAGGCTCCTCTCTTTCCACCACAAGGACAACATTGGCTGTTTGTGGAGTAGCAGATAAGTACAGCTTCAGGTGCTCGCCAAGCCTTGGGGCGACCATTACAGGTTGGCTGGCCAAGTACTTCTTCAAGTCCTCAAATGCTTTTTCAGCTTCTGGGGTCCACTTGAAATTGCCCGTTCTTTTCATGATCTTGAAAAACGGCAGGGCCCTTTCGCCGAACTTGGAGATGAATCGACCCAAGCTGGCCATGCAGCCTGCCAGGCGTTGCATGTCCTTGAGCCTGCGTGGAGGTTGCATGCCTTCTATGGCCTTGATTTTGTCTGGGTTCGCCTCTATGCCCCGATGAGACACGAGGAACCCCAGCAATTTGCCTGAAGGTACTCCAAAGACGCACTTGGCGGGGTTGACCTTGATGTTCACCTTGCGCAGGCTGGCGAAGGTTTCTTCAAGGTCTCCGAGAAGAGTATTTCCTTCTCGCGACTTCACGACGATGTCATCGACATATGCTTCAGCGTTTCGCCCCATTTGCACACCAAGGGCTATCCTCATTAACCTCTGGAAAGTGGCTCCGTCATTGTTTAGGCCGAAGGGCATGCAGACGTAGCAATACACACCGCATGGGGTGAGGAAAGCCATCTTCTCCTCATCCTCTTTAGCCATTTTAAACTGTTGATAACCCGAGAAGGCATCGAGAAAACAGAGGAGGTCGCAGCCTGCCGTGGAGTCCACGATCTGGTCGATTCTGGGCATGGGATAAGGGTCTTTGGGGCAGGCCTTGTTTACATTAGTGTAGTTGATGCAGAGGCGGCCTCCGCCGGCGCGTTTTGGGACTACCACGCCGTTGGAGAGCCAAGTGGGGTGCGCGACTTCGCGGACGACTTTTGCCGCTTTGAGCTTCTCGACCTGCTTGACGATGAATGCTTGCTTCTCGGGGGCTTGCTTTCTTGCTTTTTGCTTGACGGGGTGCGTGTTTGGGCACACGGCCAAGTGGTGCTCGATCACCTCCCTCGGTACACCAGACGTATCTGACGGTGTCAATGCGAACATGTCAGAGTTTGTCTGGAGGAAGGCGACGAGCGTGCTTTCCTATTTGGGAGGCAGCACGGCGCCAATGGTGACGCTAGCCCCCGAGCCTTCAGCCCCCGAGCTCCCTGAGAGAAAAACTGCTTCTTCTACTTGGGCCTCTCGAGAGGCTCTTGGTCCTCATTTGCGGGGAAGGCCATGGCGGCGGTCTTGTAGGCCGTCTCAACAGCGCGCGTAGCGTCCAGGACATGCCCACGTATGGTGATCGTGCCGGCGCTGCCGGGGATCTTGACCATGTTGTACGCATGGTGCGTGACGGCCATGAACTTCGCGAGCGCGGGGTAGCCGAGGATGGCGTTGTACGGCAGGCCGATGTGCGTAACATCGAAGTCGATGTGCTCGGTGCGGTAATTTTCCTCGCTCCCGAAGGTGACGGCAAGCCTGACCTGTCCTAGAGGCTCGATCGAGCCGCTGGTGACCCCCGTGAAGGGCCTCGAGGGCATAAGCCGCTCGTAGGGCACTTGAAGCGCTTCGAACGTATCTATGGAGATAACGTTCAGGCCTGCTCCGCCATCGATGAGCGTCTTGGAGACAGCCACGTTGTTGATGGTGGGGGTGCAGACCAGTGGGAGGGTTCCAACAGTCTTGGTGGACTTGGGGTGGTCCTGAGCGTCGAAGGCGATGGTGTACTGCGACCACTTGAGGGGCCTGGAGGTTTCCGTGCTTGGGAGGGCGGCGTTGAGCTCACGGGCGAACTGCTTGAACTGGTTGTTCGACTTCGGCGCTTGCGCCCCCCCCCCCCCCCCCCCCCCCCGAGGATGCAGGCAATGGCGCCCCTCGGGGCTTGGTAGCCGCCATCTTCCTCGTCAGGGAGGTTGCCGTTCTTTTCTGTGGCGTTGGCCTGATTTCCAGATGGTCTCTGGTAGCCGCCCTTGCGTCCGCTCCCGCGGTAGCCATGGCCTCGACCGCGGCTGCCACTGCCTTCTGCTTGCTCGCGCTCCTTGCTCAACCTTTTGAGGTCGTAGCAGGACTCCGTAGAGTGGCCGCGCCTGTTGTGGTAGATGCAGAAAGGGCGGTGATCATCTTTCCTCTCTCCAGCCTCGGGGGAGTCCCTGCGGGTGCCTTTTGTGTCAGGCTCTGCCGCGAGAACTGCGGTGGCCTTGCGCTTGGGCTCCTCCTTCTTCTTCTAGCTCTTGGACCCCTCATCATGATCGTCCCCTCTCGAGGACATTTTCACGAAGAGGAGTCCCTCTTCAGCCTTGGCGCACTTGTCCGCCATGTCGAACAGCTTGACCACAGAGGTGAGCTTGTCGTGGATGCCCAGTTTCTCGAGCATCCTGCTGTTGGTGACGCCCTCGCGGAAAGCGGCGATGACTTGAGTGTCGGGGATGTTCGGGATCTTGTTGCGCACTTGGCTGAAGCGCTGGATGTACTTGCGGAGCGTTTCATCCTTCCTCTGCACCACAGCGCGCAGATCGTTGTGGGTGAGGGCGCGCTCGTACGTCCCCTTGAAGTTGGAGACGAACTGCTTGCAGAGCTCCTCCCAGGAGTTCACAGAGTCCTCCGGGAGGTTCAGGAGCCACGACAGCGCAGAGTCGCGTAGCGCGTGGGAGAACCAGTTGGCCAGGACCTTGTCGTCTCCCCCCGCAGCTTGGATGGAGGTGGTGTAGAGCTGCAGGAACTCGACGGGGTTGCTGGAGCCGTCGTAGCCCTTGGGAAGAGCCTGCCTGAACTTCTGCGGCCAGACCACGCGACGCAGAGAGCGAGTGAACGCCATGCAGCCAGAGGTGTACGTAGTGACCACGTGCTGAAGCGCGCCGCGGTTCTGCTGTCCCGCCTGGCCGAGCTCCTCCACGAGCCTGTTCTAGCGGTCTCGCTGGAGCTCCATCCCCACACGAGCGTCGGGCGCGGTGCGCTGCACGATTAAGAAATCGTGTGGCGAGGACGCGTGCGAAGCAGCCCTTTGTGCCGCAGCCGGTGCAGACCCCGGAGGTGGCGGAGGCGCATTTGTTGCGACCGTGCCCGCGAGAGAGGGGTGCACGTTGGACGGCGACGGAGCGGGGCGCGTCGTGGCGATGCCGACGAGGTGGTTGAGGCGCTGGAGCCACTGCTCGTGGGCCTCAGCGGTGGGCTGGTAGCGGAGGAGCTCCTCCGCCATGAGCAGCGTGGTGTGGGGCGCGGGGTCGGTCCTCCCCGGGCCCGAGCCGCTCGGGTGCTGCGTCGGGTGCGACGACTGCGCGTCCTCCTGATGCTCGGCGTCGTGCTCCGGTGCCTCCACGTGAGGGCCAGAAGGGACATGCTCCTCGTGGCGGGGTCGGCCCCGCCGCACGCGGGTGGTCGCGGCACCTGGGGGCGTGCGTGCTCTCGCGGGCGCACGTCGGTTGACTCGAGCGGTGCGGGTGGCGCGCGTGTTCACCATGGCGCGGCGACGAACTCGAAGGTTGTTGACGCGCCTCAATCCCCTACCTGGCACGCCAAATGTCAGGTTATGACTCCCAGGAATCGGGGGTAGTCACTTCCTGAAGTGTAGTTCGAAAGGGGATTGAACGCGGAGGTCTAAACCCTCAAGTGGCTCTACGACGTTGCTCGCCGGACCCGAATAAGACGCACACCCGACCAAGGAAGACACCATCCTTTACCCAGGTTCACGGCCCTCGTGAGGAGGTAAGACCGCTACTCCTGCCTGTCTGTATTATATGTGGAAGGTTACAGTACAATTGAGCTTGCCGGAAGCCCCCTTGAGGCAGTTCTTGCCTGGGGAGGGAAGCGATGATCTTCTTCCTCCTCCAGTCAGAGGCTAACCTAACTAGAGTTGCTAGGGTTTACTAGGGTGTTTTGCACGCAAAGGGCCGACCCTTGCTACGATGGATGTCTTCTCTCTTTTATAGGCGCCTCGGGCCTTCTCCTTCGGCTTGGCCTTCAAGGTGGCTCCCACCTGCCAGTGGCGGGGCGGAGCGCGAGTCCACCGTGCTCCATTCGTCCATGGACTCGGTCCATTGTTGATAAAGGTGGCGCCGTGGCCAACAGGCGGCCGACCGCGCGGTACTATCAGCAGAGCGGGCAGTCTCTGAGGTGGAGCCCGTGATGACGATCTCCGTTGGAGGGTTGCGACTTCCACCTGCTTTATCGTCAGAGTAGAAGGTCCTGAGAGCTGCGCAGCAGGCGGGGCAACTTTGTTGACCGCTTTATCGCCAGGGACAGCGACGGGGGTGTGCGCGCCACCGCATGAGCGTGGCAGAGGTCACGTGCGCTCTGCCGCGCTTCCTTGGCTGCGACGTTTCCCTTCAGGCCTGAGGGGAGATTCCTGTTGGACTTCCCTCAGGCGGGTTGGTTCCTCGGGGGGAGGATCCCTTGAGGCGAGGGGTCCCTTGAGGCCCTCGTTTCCTCTTCAGGCCCTCGAGGGGAATTGTCTCTCGAGGGTCCCGCCAGGCGGTGACGCCTGGTCCTTAGTCGTTTCGTCTGACTGGCCCGTGTGCGAGGCCTGGGGGAATGGGCTCTTGATACCCCAGTTCCCACTGGGCCGACAGTAAGGAAGGTCTAGGCTATGTTGCTAAGGAGAACAAGAAGATCAAGAAGAAGGCCAAGCCCGCACAAGCCAAGAAAGATGACATTGCGGGTGGAAATGCCACAAGGGGCACTCCCACTCGTGATGACTTTGCAGGCATATATAACCCCAATTATGCTTTATATGTTCATTATTATGGGGATGTCTATGCTAGATACATTGGTCCTTTTAATGGCTATACTGAATATGCTATTTGGGTCCCAAAAACCCTTGTTGCTAACCAAAAGGCACCCATTGCAATATGGGTACCTAAATCAAAGAATTGATTGTGTGTAGGGCCTTGCTTCCGGAGGATCGAAATGGATAATTGATAGTGGGTGCACTAGTCATATGACCGGAAGCAAGAAGATTATAACGGAGTTCAAGCCTAATGATGATCAAATGACCATTACATATGGTGACAATTCAAAGTCTAAGGTAATAGGGCTCGGCAAGGTGGTAGTGGCACCGGACATCACCATTGTGAATGTGTTGCTTGTCGAGTCCCTAGGGTTCAACTTGATCTCGGTGCATTCTTTAACTTGTTTGGGTTATATTGTTATCTTTGAAAAGGAAATGGTTATCCTTATGCGGAGCAAGTCTCTCAAAGTGTCTTTCATTGGGTACGTTGAGAATGGGCTTTATGTGGTTGACTTCTCCGGAGTCACCAATTCCCATGCAATGTGCTTATTCGCTAAGGCGCACTTGGGTTGGTTATGGCATCGCCGACTAGCCCATGTCAATATGAGGACTTTGCAAAGTCTCCAAAAGGGTGGCCATATCCTAGGACTAAAAGACCATGTTTCTTTCTCGAAGGATCGAATGTGTAGGGCTTGTGTTGAAGGAAAAATGCATGACATCCACCATCCAAGCAAGACCATCATTTCATCAACGAGGGTTTTGGCGCTTCTCCATGTTGACCTCTTTGGTCCCATTCCGGAAGCTAGTCTTGGTGGCAACAAATATTGCTTGGTGATTGTTGATGACTATTCAAGATACACATGGGTTTTCTTTTTCAAGTCGAAGGCGGAGACCCAACAAACTATCATCGACTTCTCCAATGAAGCTCAACGTCAACATAATGTCCCAATCTTGGTGATAATAAGTGACAATGGTTCCGAGTTTAAGAACTACACCTTGAACGAGTTCCTTAGTGAAGAAGGGATTCATCATCAATATTCCGCTGCTTTCACACTTGTTTTTGAAAAGCCTAACTAATCGTTTTCGAACGAAGTACACCGATATTATGGAGAACACATACGATGATACTGCCATACCACAATTTGATAGGTCAATACATCATTAGGATCTCGTTACTCTAACGGATAGGTGGTCTAGTCTATGTCCTTCCTGAGTGCATCAAGTTCCTCTCCTATTTCCTTGAGTTCATCAAGGTACTTTTCGGTGTTATGAAGCCTAAATCGAAGTCTTCTTCCAAGGTTCTCGATGGCTTCGCATGCTGCACTTCTTGCTGAGTCAAAGAATGATGTGTGAAGTATTGGGTTGGTGAACATGCAGTAGTCTTTGGTCTTGTGGTTATCTTCTCTGCTTTTGTATAGATGGAGTTGCACCCACCAGTACTCTTGACCTTCACCCATGAAAGGAAATCCCTTGTATACTGCTTCTCCTTCAAAGCCCAAGCTCTTCATGTTATCCGTAAGTGCTCTTGGAAAATCAGTCTCACATTGTAGGGTCATGGTCAGCACTGGTCCCTTCTTGAGTGATTCAAAGAGGTTGGTCATCTAAAAAGAAGATATAGTATTTTTAGAAAGCAATTAGATAAGATAGTTACAAGAAGGAAAATTAGTAAAGTTTTGTTTTAGCAAACTGAATAAGAATAGATTTTCAATCCTATGGTCAAACCTATTTCTATCCAAACTTAGGGGTTTCGAACCTATAGGCAACACAGTGCTCTGATACCATCTGTAACGTACCTGCACTTAAAATATGGCAGGTACCTGTGTATAGTGCAAACCCCTGGATCGATTCGTTTGCACACACAGTTTACGATGTAATATCACAACAAAGTATCAAATTTATTACATCGATGATCCAGACTTACAAAAATAAATAGTTCGATACATCTTTGCATAGCTTAAAGCTAGCTCAAAACAATAAAGCAACGGAAATAAATCTTCTATGAGCCTCCAACTTCATGATACGCCACAGGCGAAAACATGTTGGTGCAGACTCGAAATCCCTTAACGAAAACCTCACTCGTCATCTGAACAACCTGTATCAAATAAAATTTTGCAACAGAGTGGGTCAGATTCCATTAAAAATGGAGTCTGGCAAGTGACACTATGGTGGACACTTAATGGAATAACTCTATAGCCTATATGCATATTTGGCTGGTGGAGTTCAAGGCTATTTTGCATAAAGCCAAATTTTCCTATCTTTTTGGAAAACACTTTCTTCAAATTAAGACAAGTATGGCATGAAAACCATAATCTCATCTTCCCTTGTTCACCCATCAACTTTTCACTTAGAAATTGGAATGTTGGGAGCCTCCGTTGAATCCTTGATCAGCTGCTCAGATTGTCCGTAACCGGGGACACGGCTAAGTACTTAGTTTTACACTCTGCAGAGGTTGTGCACTTTCACCACGAGACTCAAACAACCCTTCTGTCCTTGACCCTCATGTAGCGAAAAGGAAAGGAGAAGCCTGAGATGAGACCTTTGGGGAAAAGTCAAGGCAGAGCCATTATACCACGTGGCTGCACTGGAAACATCTTCACTTGGAGAAAACTTTGGTCCCTTTGTTCCTGGGTGGCCATCCTCAAGTGTACGTACTCAGGTTCACTCATCTAAATGAGCCTGGGTCTTAGCCAGGTGCACCCACCTAAATGAGCCTAAGCAGCCACTCAACTCTAACCTCCATCCTCTTGCCACATCCACCCAGAAGTATCTTTAACTTAGTAGAAATTAACTTTTCACAAAACAACTTTTGCATAGCATCAATATTTCTACCAAGTTACCCATAGGATTCTAGACACAACTAGTGTAAGGGATATAGTAGTTTCAGCATAGCAATATTATCCCACACATGCATATAAGAAAACACACTAAGTAATGCATAGAAGATACTTAGGAAATTTATGAAGGTGTGCCACTTGCCTTGGCAACAAGAAGAATAGCAACAGCAGCTGCAACAGTTGTCGTTTCCCTCCGAAATTTCTAACACATCAAACAAAGCCAAATAAACATACACCCAAAATAACAATACAAAAATATGTTATGCATGATGTGCAAAATATTTCTAAGAACTAGAGATGCATGCTATGCCAAGAAATTATTCTAAGTGAATGCAAGGCAAGTGTGTTAGTCAAATATGACTAAGGACCAAGGTCATAAAATTAATTGCTATAAGTCAATCTTGACTAAGTTGTAAGACTGCTCCTAGTCTTCATCATGTTTGATCTTGAATTCTTCAACTCCCTTGTAGTTTCCTTCATCTTCAATTAGCACTCTAAGGACTTGGTCAAAATCACTAAGGACTTGATTTATGTCCAAGGTGGAAGAAGAAAGGGGAAGGCAGAAAAATATACAGAGAAAATATAGTTGATCTCTCAGGCTTCATCTCCAGACTTGTAACTTTCTCCTTGGTGATGTCTTGATTGAAGTTTTGATAGACTTGATAACTCTTCAGACTTGGTGGTTCTTGTATCCTCGAGGCTGGTCTTTGACTTACTTAGTCATCAAGAAGTCTTACAGAAGAAGGAGGGAGAAGGAAGAAAGAGGGAGAAAGACTTAGAAAATATTTCTGGTTGGTCTTCATGAACTTCTTCTTGATCTTTCTTCTAAGTGCTTCCACTCCTTGGAGATTCTTCTGGAGTCTTGTTTGGCTAAGTCCTTCATTGGTCTTCCAGCTCCATGTTGAAAATTACTAAGTGTCTAAGTGTAGCACTTCACAAAAATGCTAAGTTGAAATTATTTCTAACTTAGAGAAAACTAATGAAGAGGGGTTTTCCTATGAGAATTATATCTACAAAAAAAAATATGCTATGAATGAAATGAATTTTTAAATCCCAAGAAACATCAAAAATAACTTTTGTGATTTCTTTATAAATATGCATGAATTTATAAATGCAATTTAATTAATTTCTATTTTTGGAAAATATAACAAAAGGAATAATTATAAGATTAAAGTTTTCTATGATTAAATTTTTATAATAAAATTTAATAAATAGTGTTAATAGATAGAGGTATTTTAATTAAATTTATAGCAATTTACTTTAATCGAAAATACTATTTTTATTAATAGTTATGTTGAAAATACTCAAACTATTCAAATTAAATATATAACTATGAATTCATTCAAAAATTACTCAAAAATATTTTATAGCAGTGGCATTAATTACAAATATTCTAAAGTTTCTAAAACAATTTTATTTGCAATTTTTGAATTTACAGATTTAAAGTTATGACAAAAATACTCAAATTCACCATTTGAAATTTGAATATTTTAAACTAAGTCAAATTTGAATTTTGGCAGATCCAAAATATTCTACATGTCGAGGGCTTTCCAAAAATATAAAGTTTGTAATTTTGGCCAAGCCAATAAAAAGTTATAATAGATTTAAGATACAGGGGCTTTTCTGCAAAACTGCCAGTTTTAATCTATTTAAGAAAATCGCAGAAAAACAATTCTGACGGGGCGCTGATCTGGCGCTGACTGTTCTGCTGACGGAGCGTCCACGTGGCTTCCTCTGATTGGACAAAACCGTTTCGAATAAGTGATTAAAACAGAGCCGTAGGATCACGATCTAACGGCCTAGATTGGGTCCACCAGATCCGAGCGGCGCTAGGTCGCCGGAGTTGCTCCGGTGCGGCGGTGCCATGGCCGGAACGCGCGTTCGAGATCATCTACGGGTTCCCGAGAAGAGTAGAGCATACCCGAAGCTAGAGGAGGTCTTCGCGATGTCGGTGGCGAGGTGGCGCAGCCCGGGTCTCCTCGGTTCGCCGTAAAATCTTCGCCGGAGTTGCGTCTGGCGGCGGTTTGCTTCGGTGGAGCACGGATTGCTCGATCTGGCGCACGATAGCAAACAAAACCGTGTCAAAAGGAAGCGCAAGAAGAAAGGAAGGAGAGCAGGGGGAGTAGGAGGGCTCGGGGTCGACGGAGTTGACCGAAAGGCGAGCTTCTTGCCGGCGGCAATGGAGACGCTACGAAGCTCGAATTCGGCGGCCTGGATGCGAGTCCTGTTTAGGGTTTGAGGGGAAAACGGAGGCGGTGCCTCGGGCTATTTATGGGGTGCACGGAGGTGGCTTATCTCGCAAGAATCGGCGAGGTTTGGTTGTAACCAAATCGGTGTTCTCCGGAGTCCGGACGGGATACGTCTGGAGGTTGAAGATACGATGGGAGGGGATGACGTGTGGGTCCCGCGCGTCAGTGAGAGGAGGAAGAAGACAGGCTGCTGCTGGGCTGCTAAGTGCCGCTCGCGCACGAGGAGGGGAAGTGGGCTTCGGCCCAGATTGGGTCGGGCTGTTCTTCCCCTTTTTTTTGACAAATCCTTTTCTGTTTTCAAACTTTTAATTCAAAATTGATTTTTAAACTTAACCAAACCTTTTCAGAAAAATTCATAAAAATATGTTTTGGAAAGCTAATTTAATTTAGAACTTTTTGGTAGGATTCTTGCCCAAAATAAAAATTAATAAATTGGAATATTTTGAAAGATACAATTTAACATGTTTATGGAATAATTTCCAAAACAAACATAAAATAAATATTAAAATTCAAACCCTTATTTAATTTAAGCAACATGATGAAGTGAGGTTGATGCATGAATGCAAGAGTGCATGAATGAAATGCTTGAATTTTCTTTTCAAAGTAAAATACTTAATAGGTTTTCAAATGTTTTAAATTTTTCTGATTTTTCAAAATTTGAAAATTTCCAGGATGTTACAGACTACCACCCTTAAAAGGAATCTCGTCCTCGAGATTCGAGAAGGCTAGCAAAAGGTTGTGACTGGTTTGACTAGGTGGGCTACCACCCTTAAAAGAATCTTTGTTGGTATTGAAACTTCAATAAGAAAACTTGATTTAAAATGTACCGTTCACTTCTTCCACGGTGATGTGGTTCACATATCCTTTATCAAAAGGATTTGGCTTGACAGCGGCTTCGGCCCCTTTCTTTTCTGGGCAGTCAGTGGAGTAGTGTCCTTGCTTCTTGCAGTTGTAGCATGTGATATGATTGATGTTTTTCTTGGGTTCCATATTTGGACGGTGATTGTGGTTAGGAGCATCGTGTCTGTTTCCCTTGAATCCACCATTATGTTCATGATGCGTGTGGTTGCTTCCTCCACTATGGTGGTTTCCAAGTTTGTGACCATGGTTCCCATCATGAACAAAATTCTTTTTGAATGAGGGTTCAGAGGAGTGCTTGTTCATCTTTCTCTTCCTGTTTTCAGCTTTCTTCATGCTATCGTCAAGGGTGATTGCTTGATCAAGAAGTATCTGATAGTTTGGAGCATAAGCAACAGTCAGAGGTATCTTCAGCTCATCACATAGTCCCTTGAGAAATTTTGCCTTCCTCTTTGCATCTGTATCAATGTCCTCAGGAGCATATCGAGACAAGGCATGAAAGTCATCCATGTACTCCTTAAGACTTCTGTTACCCTGACGCAGATTGCGAAACTCCTCCTGTTTCAGATTCATAATCCCCGTGGAGACATGAGCATTACGAAATCCTTCCTTGAATTCCTCCCAGGTCAAGGTGTCCAATGGGTGAGTAATCTGATAGGTTTCCCACCATTGGGCAGAAGGTCCTTCAAGAAGATGTGCAGTGAACCTGACTTTCTCAGCATCATCACATTCAGTTGTCACCAGATCCTTTTGCACAGAACGCAACCAATCATCAGCCACCATTGGCTCAGTTGAGGTTGAGAACTTGTTTGGCCTAAGCCTCAGAAACCTGGTGAGCCTGTCCACTTGGGGAGGTGGTGGCGGTGGAGGATTGTAGTTGTTGTTGTTATTGTTGTTGTGGCTCGCTGCAATGAACTGAGTCATCATAGTCATCAACTGGCCTTGGACGGCCATCAACTGCTGCATAGCATCATTGTTGTTGTTGTTGTTCCCAGGAGCACGTCGGGGAGGCATCTGTGGGTGTTAGCATAGATGAGTAAAGGATAGACAGATCTAGGAGAAGAATTCCTACCCATACAAGCAATAGCACAATCAACCACAATCATTAAATTTCCAAACTTGTTTTTGAAAATCCTAACTAATCGTTTTCGAACGAAGTACACCGATATTATGGAGAACACATACGATGATACTGCCATACCACAATTTGATAGGTCAATACATCATTAGGATCTCGTTACTCTAACGGATAGGTGGTCTAGTCTATGTCCTTCCTGAGTGCATCAAGTTCCTCTCCTATTTCCTTGAGTTCATCAAGGTACTTTTGGGTGTTATGAAGCCTAAATCGAAGTCTTCTTCCAAGGTTCTCGATGGCTTTGCATGCTGCACTTCTTGCTGAGTCAAAGAATGATGTGTGAAGTATTGGGTTGGTGAACATGCAGTAGTCTTTGGTCTTGTGGTTATCTTCTTTGCTTTTGTATAGATGGAGTTGCACCCACCAGTACTCTTGACCTTCACCCATGAAAGGAAATCCCTTGTATACTGCTTCTCCTTCAAAGCCCAAGCTCTTCATGTTATCCGTAAGTGCTCTTGGAAAATCAGTCTCACATTGTAGGGTCATGGTCAGCACTGGTCTCTTCTTGAGTGATTCAAAGAGGTTGGTCATCTAAAAAGAAGATATAGTATTTTTAGAAAGCAATTAGATAAGATAGTTACAAGAAGGAAAATTAGTAAAGTTTTGTTTTAGCAAACTGAATAAGAATAGATTTTCAATCCTATGGTCAAACCTATTTCTATCCAAACTTAGGGGCTTCGAACCTACAGGCAACACAGTGCTCTGATACCATCTGTAACGTACCTGCACTTAAAATATGGCAGGTACCTGTGTATAGTGCAAACCCCTGGATCGATTCGTTTGCACACACAGTTTACGATGTAATATCACAACAAAGTATCAAATTTATTACATCGATGATCCAGACTTACAAAAATAAATAGTTCGATACATCTTTGCATAGCTTAAAGCTAGCTCAAAACAATAAAGCAACGGAAATAAATCTTCTATGAGCCTCCAACTTCATGATACGCCACAGGCGAAAACATGTTGGTGCAGACTCGAAATCCCTTAACGAAAACCTCACTCGTCATCTGAACAACCTGTATCAAATAAAATTTTGCAACAGAGTGGGTCAGATTCCATTAAAAATGGAGTCTGGCAAGTGACACTATGGTGTACACTTAATGGAATAACTCTATAGCCTATATGCATATTTGGCTGGTGGAGTTCAAGGCTATTTTGCATAAAGCCAAATTTTCCTATCTTTTTGGAAAACATTTTCTTCAAATTAAGACAAGTATGGCATGAAAACCATAATCTCATCTTCCCTTGTTCACCCATCAACTTTTAACTTAGAAATTGGAATGTTGGGAGCCTCCGTTGAATCCTTGATCAGCTGCTCAGATTGTCCGTAACCGGGGACACGGCTAAGTACTTAGTTTTACACTCTGCAGAGGTTGTGCACTTTCACCACGAGACTCAAACAACCCTTCTGTCCTTGACCCTCATGTAGCGAAAAGGAAAGGAGAAGCCTGAGACGAGACCTTTGGGGAAAAGTCAAGGCAGAGCCATTATACCATGTGGCTGCACTGGAAACATCTTCACTTGGAGAAAACTTTGGTCCCTTTGTTCCTGGGTGGCCATCCTCAAGTGTACGTACTCAGGTTCACTCATCTAAATGAGCCTGGGTCTTAGCCAGGTGCACCCACCTAAATGAGTCTAAGCAGCCACTCAACTCTAACCTCCATCCTCTTGCCACATCCACCCAGAAGTATCTTTAACTTAGTAGAAATTAACTTTTCACAAAACAACTTTTGCATAGCATCAATATTTCTACCAAGTTACCCATAGGATTCTAGACACAACTAGTGTAAGGGATATAGTAGTTTCAGCATATCAATACTATCCCACACATGCATATAAGAAAACACACTAAGTAATGCATAGAAGATACTTAGGAAATTTATGAAGGTGTGCCACTTGCCTTGGCAACAAGAAGAATAGCAACAACAGCTGCAACAGTTGTCGTTTCCCTCCGAAATTTCTAACACATCAAACAAAGCCAAATAAACATACACCCAAAATAACAATACAAAAATATGTTATGCATGATGTGCAAAATATTTCTAAGAACTAGAGATGCATGCTATGCCAAGAAATTATTCTAAGTGAATGCAAGGCAAGTGTGTTAGTCAAATATGACTAAGGACCAAGGTCATAAAATTAATTGCTATAAGTCAATCTTGACTAAGTTGTAAGACTGATCCTAGTCTTCATCATGTTTGATCTTGAATTCTTCAACTCCATTGTAGTTTCCTTCATCTTCAATTAGCACTCTAAGGACTTGGTCAAAATCACTAAGGACTTGATTTATGTCCAAGATGGAAGAAGAAAGGGGAAGGCAGAAAAATATACAGAGAAAATATAGTTGATCTCTCAGGCTTCATCTCCAGACTTGTAACTTTCTCCTTGGTGATGTCTTGATTGAAGTTTTGATAGACTTGATAACTCTTCAGACTTGGTGGTTCTTGTATCCTCGAGGCTGGTCTTTGACTTACTTAGTCATCAAGAATTCTTACAGAAGAAGGAGGGAGAAGGAAGAAAGAGGGAGAAAGACTTAGAAAATATTTCTGGTTGGTCTTCATGAACTTCTTCTTGATCTTTCTTCTAAGTGCTTCCACTCCTTGTAGATTCTTCTGGAGTCTTGTTTGGCTAAGTCCTTCATTGGTCTTCCAGCTCCATGTTGAAAATTACTAAGTGTCTAAGTGTAGCACTTCACAAAAATGCTAAGTTGAAATTATTTCTAACTTAGAGAAAACTAATGAAGAGGGGTTTTTCCTATGAGAATTATATCTACAAAAAAAAATATGCTATGAATGAAATGAAATTTTTAATCACAAGAAACATCAAAAATAACTTTTGTGATTTCTTTATAAATATGCATGAATTTATAAATGCAATTTAATTAATTTCTATTTTTGGAAAATATAACAAAAGGAATAATTATAATATTAAAGTTTTCTATGATTAAATTTTTATAATAAAATTTAATAAATAGTGTTAATAGACAGAGGTATTTTAATTAAATTTATAGCAATTTACTTTAATCGAAAATACTATTTTTATTAATAGTTATGTTGAAAATACTCAAACTATTCAAATTAAATATATAACTATGAATTCATTCAGAAATTACTCAAAAATATTTTATAGCAGTGGCATTAATTACAAATATTCTAAAGTTTCTAAAACAATTTTATTTGCAATTTTTGAATTTACAGATTTAAAGTTATGATAAAAATACTCAAATTCACCATTTGAAATTTTAATATTTTAAACTAAGTCAAATTTGAATTTTGGCAGATCCAAAATATTCTACATGTCGAGGGCTTTCCAAAAATATAAAGTTTGGAATTTTTGGCCAAGCCAATAAAAAGTTATAATAGATTTAAGATACAGGGGCTTTTCTGCAAAACTGCCAGTTTTAATCTATTTAAGAAAATCGCAGAAAAAACAGTTCTGACGTGGCGCTGATCTGGCGCTGACTGTGCTGCTGACGGAGCGTCCCCGTGGCTTCCTCTGATTGGACAAAACCGTTTCGAATAAGTGATTAAAACAGAGTCGTAGGATCACGATCTAACGGCCTAGATTGGGTCGACCAGATCCGAGCGGCGCTAGGTCGCCGGAGTTGCTCCGGTGCGGCGGTGCCATGGCCGGAATGCGAGTTCGAGATCATCTATGGGTTCCCGAGAAGAGTAGAGCATACCCGAAGCTAGAGGAGGTCTTCGCGACGTCGGTGGCGAGGTGGCGCAGCCCGGGTCTCCTCGGTTCGCCGTAAAATCTTCGCCGGAGTTGCGTCTGGCGGCGGTTTGCTTTGGTGGAGCACGGATTGCTCGATCTGGCGCACGATAGCAAACAAAACCGTGTCAAAAGGAAGCGCAAGAAGAAAGGAAGGAGAGCAGGGGGAGTAGGAGGGCTCGGGGTCGACGGAGTTGACCGAAAGGCGAGCTTCTTGCCGGCTATTTATGGGGTGCACGGAGGTGGCTTATCCCGCAAGAATCGGCGAGGTTTGGTTGTAACCAAATCGGTGTTCTCCGGAGTCCGGACGGGATACGTCTGGAGGTTGAAGATACGATGGGAGGGGATGACGTGTGGGTCCCGCGCGTCAGTGAGAGGAGGAAGAAGACAGGCTGCTGCTGGGCTGCTAAGTGCCCCTCGCGCACGAGGAGGGGAAGTGGGCTTCGGCCCAGATTGGGTCGGGCTGTTCTTCCCCTTTTTTTTGACAAATCCTTTTCTGTTTTCAAACTTTTAATTCAAAATTGATTTTTAAACTTAACCAAACCTTTTCAGAAAAATTCATAAAAATATGTTTTGGAAAGCTAATTTAATTTAGAACTTTTTGGTAGGATTCTTGCCCAAAATAAAAATTAATAAATTGGAATATTTTGAAAGATACAATTTAACATGTTTATGGAATAATTTCCAAAACAAACATAAAATAAATATTAAAATTCAAACCCTTATTTAATTTAAGCAACGTGATGAAATGAGGTTGATGCATGAATGCATGAGTGCATGAATGAAATGCTTGAATTTTCTTTTCAAAGTAAAATACTTAATAGGTTTTCAAAAGTTTTAAATTTTTCTGAATTTTCAAAATTTGAAAATTTCCAGGATGTTACAAAGTCCCCAAACAACTTTTGGGCCGAAGCTGTCAACACCGCTTGCCATTCATCCAACCGGCTCTTCTTTCGCAAAGGACTCATGAAGACACCTTATGAATTGCTTACCGGGAACAAGCCCAACATCTCTTACTTCCGAGTTTTTGGTTGTAAGTGTTTCTATCTCATCAAAGGTGTTCGTTTGGGCAAGTTTGATTCTAAGTCTCTTGAAGGGACGTTTGTGGGATACGGTTCCGAATCCCATACTTATAGAGTCTATGTGACGTGGGGCTGCCTTTCGGGTAGCCCACGATAAGGCTACCTGGGTCGCGCCAAGGACAGGAAGGCCCACAGAAGGCCCACGCGGGGTACCATGTAACCTAGTCCAAGTCGGTTAGGAAGCATAACCTGCCATATCTGTAGTTGCCATCGGCACCAACCACCCGAGACCTGGCTGCCTATAAAGCCAGGAGGGTTGCTCGTCCCAGAGAACACGCTCATAGCTACGGCACAAACCCTAGCGAGATCGCAATCTCGCCATTGTAACCACAACTCGCATCAATAACCAGACAAGCAGGAGTAGGGTGTTATCCTCCGGGAGCCTGAACCTGGGTAAATCCTTGCTTGTCAGCCGTCGTGACCACCTGCACTCATCTCTCTCCCCATCAATCAACCCGGGGTGCACAACCCTGGGACTTGTCGAGTTAACACCTCGTCACTATGACAAGGCCTCGCGCATTATCATAGAAACTTGTAGTGTGGTGTTCGAGGAGAATGACGGCTCCCTTGTGGAGCAAAGTGGTGTTTCCGATGTAGGTGATGATCAACCTCAAGAGGCTATCCGAAGGATGGGGTTAGGCGTCCACCGCCCCGTCGAACTCTACTATGAGGTTGCACAACAAGGTTCAAGCTCTGCGCAAGCAGTGACTACTACCTCACAAGAAACCCCCGACAACAACGCCGTGCCGAACACGCCTCAACGAGAAGAAGTTCAAGAACCTCCAACTGCCCCTGAAGTTTCCGGTGGACCGGAACTTCCGGTCTTCGGTCCAGAACTTCCGGTGTCCGCACTGGAACTTCCGGCCCTTTTGACCGGAACTTCCGGCGCCACGGATATTCCGGGGGGGGGGGGGGGCAGTCCTCCCCAAGGCCAAGATCAACCTCCTCCTTCATCGCTCACACCTTTCGTTGATCAAGGCAATCAAAACAGTCAAGGCGGAGACATGAATGATCAAGATGATCAAGCGATCCCTCCCACCACAAGGAGGGAAATCGAGATCCGCCGCTTGAATAGGGTTGGCACCTCACAAGAATTGAGAGCTCTATCTCTTGACAAGGTGCTTGGTGATGTGAGAAGCAAGATCTCTACCCGAAGACAACTTGCAAGCTTCAGTGAACATCAAGCTCACATCTCCATGGTGGAACCCAAGAAAGTCTTTGAAGCTCTTGAAGATAAAGATTGGCTTGATGCTATGCATGAAGAACTCAACAACTTCGAGCGCAACAAGGTGTGGAAGTTGGTGGAAAGACCCAAAGATTGCCGGAATGTTATCGGCACCAAGTGTATATTCAAGAATAAGCAGGATGAACATGGCATGGTGGTGAGGAACAAGGCGAGATTGGTAGCTCAAGGTTACTCCCAAATTGAAGGCATTGACTTTGGAAAAACCTACGCGCTCGTGGCTCGTTTTGAGTCAATTCGTATACTTCTCGCCTATGCCTCTCATCATAACTTTAAGTTACAACAAATGGATGTTAAATCCGCTTTTCTTAATGGTCCACTAAATAAACTTGTTTATGTTAAGCAACCACCCGGGTTTGAGGACCTCAGGTATTTGAACCATGTCTACAAGTTGAATAAGGCACTCTATGGCCTTAAACAAGTCTCACGTGTGTGGTACGAGCACCTTAGAGAACTACTTGTAGACCGTGGGTTCCAAGTTGGGGAAATCAACCCCACCCTTTTTACTAAGAAAGTAAATGGAGAGCTTTTCATTTAGCAATTATATGTGGATGATATTATATTTGGGTCTACTAACAAAGCATTTAACGAAGAATTCTCCAAGCTTATGTCTGACAGGTTTGAGATGTCTATGATGGGTGCACTAGTGGAAAAATGGCTATATGCGGCGCACCTTTTAGCCTTTCTGTGGCGCACCAAGAAAAATGGGGGGTGCGCCACAGTTATCTCGCCACTAAAATATATTTCTGTGGCGAACCCACCCGGTGCGCCACAAAAATATTTCTGTGGCGCACCCCACCGCCATGCGCCACAGAAACATATCTGTGGCGCACCCCCACTTAGGTGCGCCACTAAATTTTATTTTTGAATTAAAAAAAATGGCGGCTAGATCCAAATATGGATCTGGTGGCGCCCGTTTTTCGCCGTTATTTCGTCGGAGCACGTGGTCATCGGAGGAGGATGTCATCGTAAGTGGGTGTACAAGGTGGTCGCCGGAGGTGGGTGGAGGAGAAGGTGCTTGCCGGAGGAGGTCACTGGAGGATGAAGAGGAGGTCACCGGAGGAGGAAGAGGAGGCCACCGGAGGAGGAGGTCGGCGGTGGAGGAGGAGGAGCCGGAGGAGGAGGTGGTGGTCGCCATCGAAGTCGCCGGAGGAGGTCGCCGGAGGAGGTCGCCGGAGTAGGAGAGGAGGAGGTCGAAGTCATCTCTCTTCGCCGGAGTTGGTTGAGTGGAGGAGAAAGGGAGAGGAGAAGGGAAGTGGAGGAGAGGAGAAGTGGAGAGGAGAAGGGAAGTGGAGAGGAGAAGGGGAGAGGAGAAGTGGATAGAAAAGAAGTGGAGGAGAGGAGAAGGAAATGAGAGAAGGGGAGAGGATAAGGGAGTTGGCTGCTCCAGTTAAAAAACAATTCCCGGGTGCATTCTAGCCCCATGCGCCACAAAAAAAAATTCTTCTATTTTTTGATTTTGCTGAGAAAAACAATCATTTTAAAATAACTTTTTTTTTCTTTTGGAATTTGAGGAATCTAAAAACAGCTAACGGGCAAGCCCGGGTGTGGGCAATTTTCTTTTTTCTCTAGTTTTTTAAGGTATTAAACGCATTTTTTCGACGTCGTATGCAAAAGTTATGGCCGTTTCGACTTTCTTTACACTGATTTTGCATAAAAGGTCAAAACTCATATTTCAAATATGCTACACGAAGTATACACTAATACCTAACCATATTTCAAAGTACGGAATTTTTTGAACATTTTTTTCATTTTCATCTTTTTGCCGCAAGATTGAAAAGGCGATCCACAGGGGTGGTGGGATCTGTGTGTAGACTTTCTGATGCGCCATTCTGTGGCGCATGGGACCCCTTGCGTCACAAAAAGTGCATACATTTTGTGGCGTACCCAACCTGATGCGCCACAGAATGTCCAATTTCTGTGGCGCACCCAGCTGATGCGCCACAGAATGTCGAATTATGACTTTTTTGGCACATGCAAAAGGATGCGCCACAAAAAGGCTTTTCTGTGGCGCATGCAATTTGGTGCGCCATAAAAAGGCCTCCACCTATAAGCCTTTTTCTACTAGTGGTGAGATGAAGTTCTTTCTCGGATTCGAGATCAAGCAATTGAAGGAAGGAACTTTCATCAACCAAACAAAGAACATTCAAGACATGCTCAAGAAGTATGGTTTGCTTGAGCTCAAGGGTGCCTCTACCCCAATGCAAACCAAAATGCCACCTTGAGCTCAACCCTAAGGGCAAGGATGTGGATCAAAAGGTATATCGCTCCATGATTGGATCTCTTCTTTACCTTTGCGCATCTAGACCGGATATAGTGCTAGTCGTAGGAGTATGTGCAAGATATCAAGCGGCTCCTAAAGAAACCCATGATATGGCGGTCAAGAGAATCTTTAGATATTTGGCTTATACCCCAACCAATGGATTGTGGTACCCCAAGGATGCACATTTCTCATTATGTGGCTTCACGGATTCCGATTGGGCGGGAGATCAAAACGATAGGAAGTCAACTTCCGGTGCTTGTCAATTTATTGGGAGGCATGGACATAGGGAGAGTGTGGTCCTAATACATTGGACCATCCCTCCCCCCCATTATGCCAATAGCAAGAGTTCTTTTATCTCTATATTCATTCTCATGTCTATTTGAGCTAAAACGACGAGTAGTGGTTTGTACCAAAGATATATCTTCGCGGTGACATGCCCAACACTCCAACATGGTGGCTTCGGCCACCGACCTCTTCCTATTTCTAGGATGAGTTGGTTTTAATGACTTACTCTTGGTTTTCATTTGCATCTTCTTGGTTTTATGTAAAACACACTCAAGTTGGTCTTCTTGAGAGCTTATTGCATTTTGCAATTTGAGTGTGAAGTACCATGATCAGGTTGGACTTCTCACCTAAGCTTTCCCCCTTTAACCTTTCTATTCCATCACTCATGTCCATTTGATTCACTTTCCAGAAAATTTGGTTTGGTTTTCCTTAAGTCCGGAAATTCCGGGTCTCAGACCGGAACTTCCGGTGCTCAGGAAACTCCAGCACTTCATTCTGTGGCTAAGTCCAGATTTCTCCACTCCCTGGAGAAACCGGAACTTTGCCCGGAAGAAGTGCCGGAAGTTTCTGGTGCACCGGAACTTCCGGTTAGCAGGCCGAAACTTCCGGTGGCAGGAAATTTCCAGCTATTCCTCCAGCGGCTAAGTCCGGAATTCTCCACCCCCTGGAGAAACCGGAACTTTGCCCGGAAGAAAGGTCGGAAGTTTCCGGGGCACCGGAACTTCCGATCCAGAGGACCGGAACTTCCGGCTTAAGTGGCTCGGGTCTATAAATAGGGCCACGCGGGGTGAACTGTTTCGTTTCGAACGGTTCTTCCACCCCCGCGCAGCCCAGATCTTCTCTCTCCTCTCCTGAGCCCTAGAACTCCACCAAATCACTCTGAGTCCTTCCGACCTCGGATTCCTTCGGTTCAAAGTCGGATCTGCATCTCCTCGACGAGGGGATCCATTTTCTCCGGTCGATTTTCGCCATGGACTTCGGTAATGTCTTCTATTTTCAAATCTAGGACGAATCTCACTTCGTTTAACCTAGTGGATTTAGAACATATTATTTCGATTCCTTTGGTAGAAACCCTCCCTTAGGCTTGCCCTACAATATCCTAGCAGCGAGTTGAATTTTTGTTGAAATTTCTTGAAGTTACATGGAATTTTCGTTTTTCAGTCTAAACCCGGAACTTCCGGCCTACAGGCCGGAACTTCTGGTGCCTGGAAAATCCCAGCAGTTCCTCCTGCGGCTAAGTCCTGATTTCTCCAACCCCTGGAGAAACCGGAACTTTGCTCGGAAGAATTGCCGAAAGTTTCGGGGGCACCGGAACTTCCGGTCAGAAGGAACGGAACTTCCGGTCCCATGGACCGGAACTTTCAGACTGAAACCGGAACTTCCGGACTAAAATCAGAAATTTCTGGACTAATTCCATTTGTTGCTGGATCTTGTTTCCTTGGACATGAGTGCTTATCCCCGTGCTTCCTTCTATCTCTATGATGTGTTCATGCAGGTGCAGGTAGTCAGGCCGGGAGTCACCGTGGTCGGGCTAAGAAGCAGGTTGTCAAGAGGAGTGCCAGTCGTGGACCAGCACCCGAAGAAGAAGAGGAGATCATGTCTGAGAAAGACCATCAGCCAGATCCAGCTTGGGTTCAGTCATCTGCAGCTCCTTCCGCGGAAGAAAAGCAAGGGGCCAGCTTTCTCAGTTTTGCGCATGTCTGCCGCAGAATTCTATACCTGGAGGTGCACGTTTGACTATGCTAATCCTTTGGAGCACCGGATCTTTCACAGCTTGGACATGAAGCTACTTCATGATGAGCTCTACTGCGGCTTCTCTGAGAAGAAGCGCGTGTGTCCCATGTAGACTATTGACTTTGAGTATGTTGAGAAGAAGCGCAGTTATTATGGGGGTGTTGTCACTATTGTGGATGCTCTTGGTCTTCGATCTCTCATGACCCGTCAGTGCAACTACAGCATTCACTTGATCCATCAGTTCTTCTCCACTGTCGTGTTTGATGACTCCCCCAACATTGGGATGACATGGATGTCCGGGAAATTCAGACTTCAGGCTTCCTTCAAGGACTTGGCTGCGCTACTTGGTTACCCCTTCAATGAGTTGGATGAGCCTGCTGGTATGAGGTTACACAATGATGATGACCGCTATGACAAGAACGACATGGTAGAGTGCTATGAGACTAATGGCACCATTGGTGGCACCCATGGCTTGAAGCCCGTCTATGATATTGTCCTTCGGATGTTCCGTCACTCCATTGCTCTAAGTGGTGGGAACAATGATGCTATTCGTCGAGGACTGGTTCATTTCATGGCCTTGACGAGCCAAGCATACCTCTCAGACTCTGTGCCCGAGCCCAGCTCATTCTTCTTTGATGGCATGGACTTCATTTTCCGCGAGATGCACTATGCTATCTTCCATATGAAGGTGCCCCCCTATGCACCCTAAATCATGCTGCTCATCAAGTATCGGTTTCCTCTCACCACTGAGGAGAAGTTAGATGTCCAGGCCGCGCACGCAAGAGCTCCATCTGGACATACAGGACAAATAATTTGATTGGTTAAACAATGTTTGAACAAACACACATATAATCAGTACTTCATTTCATTTCGAAAAACTAACAATAATTTATGTATCCTTCCCGTTCGCATATTCCTCAACTCTCTTTCGACCGGCATGTCGAGCATTTTTTGGGCCCACCTGTCAAGGTAACCGTGAGAGAGACGCTTTACGTACGTTTTTATCTATAAAATATCCTTGTTCAGTATGCACTTGATTTTATTCGCCCCTCTCCTCTGAGAAAGAGAGGGCTAGGGTTCCACCTGTTGATGCTCTCTCCTACCGTGCCTAACATCCGCCCGGCTTTGGTCATCTCTCCCTCCTCGTTCTAGTTCTCGCTGCCACGTATGTCGTACGCGGTGGCTCTCACCTCCTTCTGATGAGAGGTGCGCAGGAGCTCGCACCTCCTTTCTAGTTGCTGTACGGGTTTCATACATGAATTCCCATATGAACTGAGCAACTCTTATTTTTAATAATAATGAAATACTCCT
This sequence comes from Poa annua, assembly GCA_026929855.1. NCBI lineage: Eukaryota > Viridiplantae > Streptophyta > Magnoliopsida > Poales > Poaceae > Poa > Poa annua. The sequence continues at coordinate 9,865,113 of CM049430.1, forward strand.
ATATCGTTTTCTACTTTTGGTGCAAGAATGATATTTGTCCTTGTGATTTTCATAGTTGCAGCGCAGCAGCAACCACTAGTACCAATCGCAACCTTTTTTCTCGGCGACGTCACAAGATGCACAATCAACTGCTTGACAAAACAATTACTCAGTGTCATCCGTTCAAATGGCGAAGTATACACTATCAATTCCTTTTTGAAAAAAAGGCACCATCTTGTGCAAACGCAAGGATAAAAGCTTGCGGGGTAACAAAAATCAATGAAACACATAGGACCAAGAGTCTAGGATATAATCATAAAGTTCTTAATGCATGGGACGTTGCACCTGTGCCTAACTAAAGGAACAGATCACAACTTCACAAGCTACGTCTTAATTATTTAATTCAGAACAGTCAGCAATCTAGAACGGCTGCATTGGTGGTGTACTGGTGTTGAAATCCAGATCAACTTTTCCCAGTGCTAATTAACAATGTTTTGATTAGTACGTGGGTTGGTGTGGCTTAATCCTACGCAATGACCTCGGGTCATGATTCATGAAACAAAATATGACCGATGTTCCTTCTATATCTTATACTTATTTTTACATAATAAGCTAAAAGGTTCTACGTTAAACTAGTAATACCCAAAGTGGCGAAACAAATACAAAGTGTTGAATCTAGCTTACAAACCTCCACATAGGACACAAGGTTACGGAGAAGATTACAAGCGAACACCAAGTGGGTAGGAAAGCACACGCAAGACGGACAGAGGTGTCGGCCAGAGCTAGGGACGCGGGAACACCAACACACATGACACACCTCCGAGACGAACTACACAACCGAGGGCCGCACCACCTAGATCATCACCGCCACTGTCCATGGAGCTGAAGAGACAGAGAAACCCGCGGAGCCCCGAACAAAGAAACGCCGAGGTGTAGAGAAAGGTGCAAGTTTTTGCCCGAGAAAGCAAGACGAAGGCCACCATGCCACCTCCAGAGAGCAACATGTCGTGAACTCCAAGACGACATCTTCAAGAAGAACACGACACCGAAGTGTCGCCGCCGCCCGATATGAGGATTTTAGATTTTCATCCGAATGGTAAAAGGAGCGGGAGAGTTCTCCCATCTGCTCGTGGAGCTGCTAGGGAGGACGGGCCTATATCTTCTACTATGTCGTAGTTTTAAATTAGATAACTTCTATTGCTTATACATGTAGATGAATCTAGACAAATGTAAGACATTTTGAAACGAAGGAGTATTTATTTTCTTTAGGACGTGACTACTTAGTAAATCAAGAACCGATGATGAACAAAAATTCCGCTGGCCATTTATGGCAATACCAATGTAGTTCCAATCCAAAAGAAAAGAAGATTCGCGGTTCACAGATGCAACACCACCAGCTAATCGCCAGGTCGAATAAGAAATGGACTGAGTAAACTGGTGGTGGTATGGAACGGAACGGAATGGATGAGATTTACCTGGAGCTGCGTCCCCGATACGACATCGGTTGCTTTCCTGCATCAGTGGCGACTACGACAGTGGCACGCATTGTCTTTGCGAACAAATTGATTCACGTCTACGTGTGACATCTGCTAATAGACCGCAGCCGCATGCACGCAGACACGACAACGGTGGACAAGGACCATACACTAGCTGGGCTAGGCTAGAAAGGAAGTCAGACTTTCCGTGCCTAGAAAGGTGACAACGTGGCCGCCATCCACCTCGGCACGTCCACGTCACCTAGCATCGAAGCCGTCGGAAGAAAACTGCAGATGGATGAACACAGAGCCACGCAGCGAGCAGTGTCGTCCAGCCGACCTGGTTCATAGATCCACTTGCTCTCTCGCCCATCCAACTGGGACGTGGTTGTGTTTGTTTGGTGTGTGGTTGTGGCTGCTGATTGAATGGTGTGTAGGGAATGTCGTCGTGAAGGAAAAATATATATTGTCATGAGTTTTAGTTTACAACAGGATATATTCATAAAATTATATTGCATATTTAAACTAAGAACAACAATAAGAGTTCGCGCAATGATTTTACAGAATAGGATGCAAGAACTACAACTAAGGACTGGAATTGCACTAAGATCTACTTTTTTGTGCCAATCCACCAACTAAGAAGTCGAGCTCCTCATTCTTCAGGATGGCGGACACCGCCCACCCGAGCTCGTGCTCGTCCACCGCCGCTTGCATATGTTGTGTAGCGACTGTAGCTCATGTCTCCCTCGTGAACTTGATGAGCACAAGCTCATCGTCAGTCTCGCTGGTCCACTCGAAGACCAGCAGAAGCTCCTCCATCAGCATGTTCATGGAGGTGTCGCGGGAGCCAGGCCGTACGTCCATGAAGGTGACGCGGGACTGGCTCACCTGCTGACAACGGAGGCAGGACGTGCTCGTCACCCTCCTCCTCCACTTCCGATTTCTTCCTCCTCCAGCCACCGGGAGAGATGCCCGCCTCCACGTCGTGTGCCTCGAGGAAGATGCATGTCGATGGTGACGCGGGACTGGCTCGCCCGCTGACAACGGAGGCAGTACGTGCTCGTAACCCTCCTCCTCCACTTCCGATTTCTTCCTCCTCCAGCCACCGGGAGAGATGCCCGCCTCCACGTCGTGTGCCTCGAGGAAGATGCATGTCGATGCTCCGACCCTACCGCCCGTTATATAATGCCGGAGCAGCTGCTTATCTAGAGGCCCGGGTAAAATTTCTCATGCGGCCCAATATGTGGAATTTGGTGGGACAAAAAAAATAACCCATCTACATATTGGGCCAAATTTTCTAGACAAAATTCTTATAGTGTATCTGTTAAAGATGCTCTTATGCTTCAAGTACGAAAAGGTTCAATATACCGGTAAACATTGGATTATCACTTCCCTATCCAAAGACCGATGAGCTCTGATGAAAATCATCACTATCAGCTAAGATGAACATCCATCACTATCCACTCCCCCACCCACCACTGTCATTCCCTTCAGCTCGCCTGCAAGATGCATGCAGCAAAGTAGCATAGCAAGTAGCTTGTCGACGTTTTTTTGTGCATTGGTTCAGCTCTAGTTTGAGGAAATGATAAAACGAGGCAGCGAAATGTAGAATCTATTTAAATACGAACAACATGGTGGCAAAACAACATACCGCTCGGAAGGTGTGGGAAGCACCTCTCTGTGTGCTTCGCTCGCATAGTGCATTTCGACTCTGGCTATGGAAAAGCCAATGACAAAGCACAGTTCCAATGTCTAACTTATTTTCAACGTGCGTGTTTTCACCAAAGAAATCAGTAGTTATACAATCTTATTTTTACAAATTTATTTAATCAGTTTTTTATTTTTTTTGTCATTCGATTGTGTTGACAATTGTATTTAAAATTATCGTAGATTTTCTGTAGAATATGCATCCATTTTTCCAAGATGGTGGAAAACTCGTAAAAAAAATGGACATGCTGGATCAAATTCAAAATGTGGTGCGCTGGTGACACGTGCGTGGCCACAGCGTAGGATCTCCGAGATCTACAAAATTAAATGCACTAGCAAATAAGGAATACTTAATCCGTTAAACAATTGGTATTCGTCATGGACGTGGGGCGAGCTCGATCCGTCTGTTGCTCGCAGCGTCGCCGTACGCGCTAAACAAACAGACTAGCAGTACCAAGCTAAGCTATGCTAGGGAAATAAACAAGAGCGAGAGGAAGAAGAAGAAGAGATTAAAATACAGTAGCAAGATAGCAACACCATCCCACTTGCATATCCCATCATCTACCCCCACCTCCCATGTCCGCCCGCCGCAGTTATTCGTCCCGCTGCCACCACCACCACCACCTCCCAACCACCCTCCCACCACCGTCGTCGCCTCGAGTCTCCCCTCTCTTCTCACACCAAATCTTTTTCAAGGGCCTCTGTAGACCACTCCGGTCACGTCTTCTTCTTCCGCAGATCCTTCCTTCCTTCAGATTTCAGATGACAGGTGAGGCGGCGGCTTCTCATCTTGTTCGTTCTTTGCTCGTTTCCCCCCTCCATTGATGGTTCTTTCTTGCTGCTTCACCTAGCGTCGTGCTCTGTGTTCTCGCTCTACTGATTTCTGTGTGATTCTTGGTGCTGGAGCGAGGTGAATTTTCCCTTGGTTCCTGCCTGCTCCAGCCGGTTCCTGCTTTCTTGTTCTAAAGAATTTGGCTTTGGCGCAGTCTAGCTGCGCTCTGCTGTGATTTTTCTCTTCCTCTGTGAAATTAGGCTCGAATTGAGAGGAAACGAACAGCCCGTTACCTCTGTTCGTATGTGGATGGATGATACGATGGTTCGGATGGGTAGAATTTCTCGCTGCAACGGAAATGTAAACGTCCGTCCGTGTCAAAACAGTCTAGCAGCTACCACGCGTCTCAGTTTCGGCTTTGCAGATTTTTCTTTTCTGGAAAACGCCAGTCTTTCTCTAGTACTTTTATTGATTTGTTAATTCATTGTCGTGCTTTCCCTTTACTAATCGTTTCCTCATATGTTCTGAATCTAGGACCCTGCCTTGGACCGCGTGAAAGAAAGTGACAAATGTTTGTAGAGGGGTTCAAGAGACAAACAAGGAGCTTCATTAGGAGTCCTTCCCACCTCAGGTAGTACACTCAGCTCTCCTCCAACAAATTATTTACCTTTTGTAGTCCCTCGATACATACATCTGTTTCAGAGTTTCTAATTCTGAATTCAGTCAACGTTTGTGTTTGTGTGCAAAAGCCTATGGTGCTAAAATCATTGCTCAGCTCATATAGTAAGAAGTCTTGAAAACGATGTGGATCGGCTCCTTTTCCGTGAAAAAAAGGGGTGGGCATTTCATGCCTTTCTCTACGGCTCTACGCTTTGCTCAGAAGCTACCTGAGAAAACATCATCAAGATCAAATAGCTGCATTACTTTGCACTCACAAATATGAAGTCTCCAAAAATTGTTATCGATCCAATAGTTATTATTGCAGGACATCTTGTTATCTATACTGCAACAACAGTTGTTTGTCGAATTTTCCACCTACACAGTATATTATTATAACATGGAGACTGCCTAGCGCCAACTTGATACCTATTTTTACTCTCTGGCATAAGATACCAGCTACGCAGTGAGTTATTGAAGATCCCTAACAGTCATATTATTTTGTATGCTTCCAACTGCACTGCATTATCAAAGATCCCTAATAGTCATATTATTTTGTATGCTTCCAACTGCATATGCATGCAATTTGTTCAGAAGACCTATCAGAAATGCTGCATGTAGAACTATGTTCAGTCTATAGACTCCTATATTTCATCTACCAAATAAGCTTCTAACTATCTCCGTTTATTCAACACATATCTAATTGTTTTCATTGTGAACACTTCAGACGACGTTCCTGACCGGATGGTTTCTGAAGATTGCCTACTAGAAGGGCTCATCTTCATACACATGACATCAGGCAGCAAACGTTACAGCTCTTCGTTATGTTCTATTTTGCTGTGGATGCTTGTGTTACCCAACCTCTGGGTAATATGCAGCGGCAGTGTTCAGAAACAAGTTCTCCTGCCAGGGTTCAGTGCCTCGGAAATGTATTACATTGATAACGGGGGAATATTTCTGCTCTCTAATGCCTCAGTGTTTGGCTTTGGTTTTGTCACCAGCAGTGTGTCAGAGAGCACAACCTACCTTCTTGCGGTGGTCCACATGGGTAGCTCTACTGCTGTCTGGACTGCCAATGCTAACTCTCCTGTTTCTCATTCGGATAGCTTTGAGTTCGACAAGGATGGCAATGCCTACCTGCAGTCTGCAGGGTCCACTGTCTGGACTGCCAATATCTCTGGCAAAGGTGCCTCTATGCAGCTGCTGGACTCCGGCAATCTTGTTGTGCTCGGCAAAGATAGCTCTTCTCCTCTGTGGCAGAGTTTCAGCAATCCAACAAACACACTTCTGTCCGGCCAGAGCTTCACTGATGGGATGACCCTTGTGAGCCAGTCCACCACACAGAACATTTCATATACACTTCATATCAAATCCGGGGACATGATGTTGTCTGCAGGCTTCCAGAACCCCCAACCCTACTGGTCTGCGCTGCAGGATAATCAGTTGATCGTTAACAAGAATGGCGATATTTACTCTGCAAACCTCAATTCAACTTCTTGGTACTTCTACGATCAGTCAGGGTCTGTTCTATCACAGCTCGTCATATCGCAGCAGGGCGATCCCAACACAACGTTTGCTGCTGTCCTCGGTGATGATGGGTCGATTGCCTTCAGTATGCTGCAGAGTGGGAATGGCAAGACTACTCTCCCGACCACAATCCCACAGGACTCGTGTGACACGCCAACCCGCTGCAAACCGTACTCCATTTGCAATAGTGGGACCTGCCAGTGCCCTTCAGCTCTTGGCTCAATTTCAAACTGCGACCCAGGTGTCGTATCACCATGCAAATCAAAAGAGTCATTTCAGCTAGCTCAACTGGACAGTGGTGTTGGCTATGTTGGTACTAGCTTCTCCTCGCCTGTGCCTAAGACAAACATCACAGGATGCAAAAATACTTGCATGGCTAACTGCACGTGTGTTGCAATGTTCTTTGACCAGAAATCAGGCAATTGCTTCCTTTTCGACCAGATTGGTAGCTTGCAGCAGAAAGGTGGAAGTAAAACTGATTTTGCATCTTTCATCAAGCTATCTAGCAGTGGATCAGGGCAAAGTGGGAGTGACAGTGGAATGCACACCATCATTATTGTTGTGATTATAGTTGGAACTTTGGCTGTCATAGGTGTTCTTGTTTATGCTGGTGTCTTCATTTATAGGAGGAAGAGGTATCCTCCACCCTCACAGGATGAGGCTGGTTCATCGGAAGACGATGGATATATGCAGACGATATCTGGAGCACCAGTGCGGTTCACTTACAAGGAGCTCCAAGATGCGACAAACAACTTCTCTGACAAGCTTGGTCAGGGAGGATTTGGGTCTGTATATCTGGGAACACTCCCAGATGGAAGTCGTATTGCTGTAAAGAAACTGGAGAGTGTAGGCCAAGGGAAGAAAGAATTTCGCTCTGAGGTGACAATAATTGGCAGCATCCACCACATCCATCTAGTTAAACTCCGAGGCTTTTGTGCTGAGGGGTCACACAGGCTTCTTGCGTATGAGTACATGGCGAAGGGGTCACTGGAAAGGTGGATTTTCTGTACTAAAGAGAATGATCCCCTGCTGGACTGGGATACAAGGTTCAACATTGCACTTGGGGCAGCAAAGGGATTGGCGTACCTCCATCAGGACTGCGAATCGAAGATCATTCATTGCGACATCAAGCCTGAGAATTTTCTTCTTGATGAAAACTTCCTTGTGAAGGTCTCTGACTTTGGCCTTGCCAAGTTGATGAGCAGGGAGCAGAGCCATGTTTTCACGACGCTGAGAGGCACGCGGGGCTATCTTGCGCCCGAGTGGATCACCAACTATGCCATCTCAGAGAAGAGTGACGTGTACAGCTACGGGATGGTTCTGCTTGAGATAATTAGCGGGCGGAAAAACTTTGATCCCGTGGAAGGCTCAGAGAAAGCACATTTCCCGTCCTTCGCTTTCAAGAAGCTGGAGGAAGGTGATTTTCGTGAGATCTTTGACGCCAAGCTAAAGTACAGTGACAAGGATGAGCGATTGGAGATAGCGATCAAGGTTGCTCTGTGGTGCATCCAGGACGATTTCTACCAGCGACCTTCCATGTCAAAGGTTGTCCAGATGCTTGAATGCGTCTGCGACGTTCCCCAGCCACCGATATCCTCACAAATTGGATACAGGCTCTATGCAAACGCTTTCAAATCGAGCAGCGAGGAGGGCATGTCGTCGGGGATGTCAGACTACAATAGTGAGGCTTTACTTTCAGCTGTGCGGCTCTCTGGTCCTAGATGATAGTGTAGATGTTGTGTATATTAGTGTGCTTAGCTAGGATGATGGTGTTCAATTTTGGGGTAGGGCCTGTTTATTTGGTGATCTTTCACAGTTAGTGTACATGTTGGTCATTGTTTCAGGTGGTACTTTTTATAATAGTTTTGCAGCTGAGGTTCCTTAGGGAAATTAATATTTTTCTTTTGCCACGTTGATTTCTCTATAAGCTACTCCCTCTGTTTTTAAATGTAAGATTTTTTTTTAAAAATGTAAGATGTTTTAATTGTTATAGGTGTTGTTTAGATGCATATTAAAATAAGTAAACATACACACTGAACACATTTATATGTAATTTAGAAACGGAGGAAGTAGAGAGTAATTATTTTCACATGCTCTGTCATCTTCGATGGCACCAATTATGCGGAGTTTGTTAGCTTTATGCATATCCATATGCGTGTCTTCTCCTTTGGGGCGTTCTGTCTGGTGATGTCACCTGTTCGCCATGTCTTGTGGCTCCGATGCCGCCGGTGCCGCCTGTCCTTCCTGTCGATGCTTCTCAAGCTGATAGGGATGCAGCCAAGACCAGTGATGATGTTGCGATTAAGACTCATGATTCACGAGGTATTTGCTTACTCTGATGCTATCTCTGTCTATTCGGATGCCCTGTCTGCTTACACTCAGTGGCGCACTGATGATGCTCGGGCTGATGCAGTTCTCACTGCTAGTGTTCAGGCTCAGTTTGCTTCTGAGTTTATGGGGCTCGACTCTGCTGCTGCAATGTGGTTGTACCTTTGTCAGCGCTATCAGCCTTCTGGTGATGCTCTCTACCTATTTTTTGTTCGCCGGGAGCACGCACTGCAGCAGGGTGACTCTACTGTTGATGAGTTCTATATGCAGTGCTCTACCATATGGCGCCAGATTGACTCCCTCCGGTCTGTTGTTTGTGGTGTTTGCCGTTGCTGCCAGGACTTTCAGCGTGTTCATGAGTTCTTGTCACGCTTTCCTAAAGAGTTTGAGCCTCGGCAGGCTGCCCTACTTGCTCGTGGGTGTGTTCCTATCTCAGAGGTCCTTGCAGAGCTTAGTGCTGAGGAGACACACCTTCGTTCTGCTGGATTGCTTGTTGTACCCCCTGTGCTTGCGGCTCGAGCTCCTACCGCCTCAGCTGCTCCAGCACTCCTACCCAAGCCTTCAGGAGGGTAAGCCGCCCTCCTTTGCAGGGGCGAGTCGGCCTCGCTCCCACACCTTCTGTGGCTACTGCTCCAAGTCAGGTCACCCAGAGTCTGATTGTCACAAGAAGCAGTGAGACCTGAGGCGCTTTTCTCCTAGTGGTGCTTGTGCGCCTTCCTCGACTATGTCACTCACTGATCAGGCTATTCTGCGGCTCAAGCGTCTGTTGGCCTCCTCTGGCTCTTCTTCGATGGGCACATCAGCAGCTGTGATTGCTGCCACCACCACTCAGCCGTCGTCGCCTTCACAGTTGCATCTTCGTGGGTTCTAGATTTTGGAGCTTCTTTTCACATGTCTTCTGATTTTTATGCTTTGTCTTCTATTCGACCTCTTGATTTTCCTATCAATGTTCTCACTGTGGATGGCACACCTCTTCCTGTCGCTAGTCGCGGCACCCTTTCTACTCCATCCTCTTTTGTCCCCTGTTCATGTACCTCGTCTTACCATGAATCTCTTTTTCGCTGCTCAACTTACTGATTCTGGTTGCCATGTCATTCTTAATGTCGATTCTTGCTCTGTTCAGGATCGTCGTACATGCGTTGTGCACGGCTACTAGTAAGATTAAATACAAATAAGTTTAATAGGAAATACCCCTAAGCATTCCCATGGAATTTCATCAAATAATAGGGTCCTTACTGTTACGGTATATATGGATTGTGCTAACCCTTTCCATCAGATCGGTCTTTTTAAATAGTGGTCAACGCATGAAGCTTGACATGGTATCAGAGCCATACCTCGAGTCCACACCTCTGAGTCCACGTATATGTCTCTTGAGCCATACCCTAAACGTTAAATTCAACAACAACAAAAACCGTGTTTTAGAAATAATTTTGAATCTAACACTTTCTATATCTTCTGCAACGGGTGCCCTATGCTCAACACCATAACACCAGGCTTAAGGGCGCTATGCCTCGCCAGGTGGCTTATGTTTGATAGTATAGTGTGTCTTTTTGCACGGTGCTATGGTACATAACATCTCGTCCTTCTCCACGGTGCTATGCTTTTGGACTTAGATAATTATTGGTCGATCTGGTTCCATTTCAGCGGACGATGACTGGGTCATAGGGCTCTTACGGTCGCGCTAGGGTGTTGAGCATAGCACCCCTGTTGAAGGCTATATGAAAAAGAGAGAACCTGGCAGAGGCCCAGGGGTTGGAGTCGTGGCATCCTCATCATCTTGAGTTTGATCCCCGTCGTGACCGAATTCCTGGATTTTTCTCACAAAGAGCATTTCTTCTCCTATAAATATATACTAGCAAGGGCCAATCCTGGGTGGTCTCATTGTTTTCAAAACGAGTTAGATTTTTGTTTTTTTTTTCAAAATTGGGTAATAGTGCCTGCCCAGTAGGCTTGTTTCATGTGTCAATTTGACGACGCCCGACATGACGCTACTCCTGTTAGAGCATCCTAACAGTGCTCTTAAAAGGGTAAAGCTTTTAAAAATAACTTTTTTTTATGGATTCGGGTAACAAAACGCAGACTAGCAAGTCCTTAAACCCTTAAAACCGTAAAAAAAATTAAGGGTTGATCCTTATTTTCTCCTCCCAACCTTTACAAGTGAGGGTTGGAAGGGAAGATTTGCCCCAACCCCTACTCGGCCAACGCGGACGCGCGGGCTGAAGTTTCAGCTTCCTACTCACCGCGCGCCCGCGATTCGTCCGCCGCCGCCGCGCCCTGCCGCCTCCGGTCGCCCCCCACCGCCCCTCCACTCGCCTCGGCCACCCCTCCCCGACCCGACCTCGTCGCCGCCGGATCCAGCTCGCGCGAGCTCCCCCTGTGCCGCCCGACACCCGCGCCAGTCCGCCCGCCGCCGCCGCTATTGGCTCGCACCTGAGCTCGCGCGAGCTCCCCTAACCTCGCCTCGGTCACCCCACCCTATTCTGAGCTCGCCCCTGCCTCCCCATCGCCGAGCCGTCTCGGCCTTCCTCCGTGTCGTCAACGCCACCCAAGCGTCGCCCGCCACCGGCCTCGCGCGAGCTCCACCCGACCCGCCGCCAGCTGTCGCCGCCAGGCCGCCCGCTTGCCACGGCTCGAGCTCGCCGGGGTCGCCTCGCTGCCCGACGCCCTCTGTTTCCAACCCACCACGCCGCGAGCGCTCATAGTTTTTTTTTCCTTTTCTTGTTTTAAGGGTTGGATTTGAGGGAACTGATCTACGCCATCTGTTTTTAACCCTTAAAAATGTCATTTCTCGACCATTATTCCAATTTTAAGGGTTGACCTTCTAAGGACTCTGCTAGTGATGCTCTTATCCTTCCATACCCCCGACCCCGACGCGAGCAGCCAACCGAGAGCGGCCACGTTTTCCTGGGAATCCGGTTCGGGTTTGGAAAAGGCCTTGCTAGCTCGATCGATGGCCTGACGACGACTGGACGATCACCTGAGTCGACGGCGAAGCCGCGTGAACATACGGCGCTCCGAGATTGCGATGGTCTTGCATGGTACCACTGTTCTTGTTGCCGAGATAGTAAGAACGGAACAGTGGAGGGAGCGGGTAAAGGCCGGCGGCGAGCGCACTGTATCGCGTCCGCCAGCAATGCGCATCGATCGGAACGCGCACTGAAAAGTGAAAACTACTGTATATAACACTGCGTAAGTTTAGCTCCCATAAATGTGAGTGCACACCTGGTCATCCACCAGTAAACAGTCATGATCGCTAGTTGTAAGTTGTAACCCCCCTATGGTTTATTAACTGTTCTGTAAATACATGTCATCCTGATGAGATGATCAGATGGATTGCTCTCTTCACTTCTGAAATGCTGCTCCTCCTGCTGCCATGCACATCTCTCACCTGTATCCATGCAGTACAAACAACCAAACATTAACAGTAACAATGTTCACAAAGATCAATCAATCAATCAAGACCCACCAAAGAGTAGAATTGATCATGGTAGGCAGTTAACTTTCTGCGCCGAGTAACTAACCTTGCCGCGCAGTTCGGCGAGAAGCACTCCGTCGTCCGACGAGGCCTGGACGGCGGTGACCTCGAGCCGGAGCTGCTCCTGGAGCGCCTGCATGATCCTCACCAGCAGGCCGCGCCTTTCGGGGCACCTCAGCTCTAGCAGCGCGTCGCTCCCGATGATGGAGACCTGCACGTCCGTGGAATGCTGCACGGCGGCCACCGGGGTACTGCTGCTGCTGCTGCTCCCTTCCACTGCTGCCAGCTTCCGCTTCTCGGCGGCGCGCTGGTCGCTGTGAACACGAGCACTGTTCGTCTCTGGCGACATCGCTGGCTGCCTGATCATCAGCGGTTCACCGTCCACCTTTCTGGCTACCGATGATTCGAGATCCTGGATGCGCATCCTCAGCTGCTTCACGTACTCGATCGTGTCGCCGAGTATCGACGCCTTGTCCATCTGCATCCTTACATAACCAAACTAAGATAACTCAACATAATTAAGCAAAGACAGCTGATTTTGTGCTGCTCGATCAGCCATGCATGTACCTTGGTCACGAAGGGTACAAGGGATCGGAGGATTATGAACCTCTCGTTCAGCTTCTCTCTTCTTTTCCGCTCCTGCAGGACATGGTTGGCGCTGAAATCCAACTCTCTTCGCGGCCCAGCAACGTCGCACCTCGGATCATCAGGTGGCTTGCGGTGACTACGGCAAGCAGCATTGAGCAGGACACGCTTGAGCAACCTCTGCGGGGTGGCTCCTTCAGTGACCGGGCGTCCCTGAATTGTATCGGTAGGGTGCAATGTGGAGAACGATGATTGGTGTGAGGCTGCTAGGTAGGAGCTGATGTTTGGCTCGGCGGCTTGTCGGCGCGTGTTGCGATGCAGGATCGACAAGACTGTTTCTATGTAGTGGGCATTTTCAGGTGAAACTATTGCTTGGTTTTCACCTGCACAAAGAAAAACAGGGACAGAGAGGTCAGATGGTAGCCATGTTTGTAGGATTGAACTTTACGCGCGTGTGCTTTCTCTTTTCCTGACAATGCACTTCCCCTAGTTACATCGATGTGATTCCAATGTCTAGATGAAGGTTAAACCTTTTTGTTTGAATCGAAATTGTTGTCAGTACTGAACATAAGGTTCACCAAAAGAAAATCTTAATATACTATGTCGACACAGGGGTTAACCATGAACTCCTTCCATATGAATGGAGAGAGTGGAACATGGAAATACCTGACGATTGAGGGTAGCCACTGCATAACTCCTCATAAAGAAAATGCCAAGACTGGCAAGGCTCATCTTGCCCTTGCAAATTGGACTGGTTATTAATGTTCTGGCAAACCATTTGCATTTGGATTTCATCAGCCAAGTTGCTTGAGCAGCCATCTCTCACTCTCTCTGACATCTCATGCTGCATCAGCTCACTGCTCCCTGCATTGTGTGTTGCCTGATCATCAGTGCTCACGATGTTCGGTAGAGCATGCCGACAGCAATCCCCAACGGTGTTTGTCTCTGAACCCGATGCACAGTCCTCATCAGTCTCATCATTGCCACCTTCCATATCATCGTCCTTGTATTTTTGGCTGAACCTGCTGGCCTCCTCCTTTGCCTGACTAGCATGTACCTTCCTCTTTGTTTGGAATGACTGTCGATCAATGTGACTGATTGGGTTGGAAGTTGAGTGCTCTGACATAGTAGGGATCATGTGGTTATCTTGTTGATCCATGAAGATGCTCATTGCATAATGGACTATGCCTATGTCTTCCTCCACCTGAAATATGTATAGAGTAGTCAGACCCCCTATTATCTTCAATGCAATTAATTATGGAATGGTACAATGTAAACTCACATGCTCCGTGGTACCGACTTCCAGGACACCGTCCACAATTGGAATGCATAAGACTGTCTGCATTACATTTGAAGTACAATGAATTGGTTGTATTAGGTGATGTTTCAAGGTAGGAATTTATAATACATAAGTGGCTTTTCTCATAAGGGAATACCTGGATTCCTGCACTCTGCAATTTATTGCCGCCAAATTTTGTTTTGCACCGCAGAAAGAGAAAAACGAAAAAACGAAAAATTAATATTCTATATGATCAGAGAAAGAAGAGAAAATGAATTTTAGATCCCTTTGTATTAGGCTTCGTGCTCAGGTTTTCAATGCTACTCGAATCATTGATATGCATTTGTTGTTATATGTAAAGAGCTGTGTTTTTTCATTGTTCTACTTTCTCCATCTAGTTTTATTATGCTCAATCGACTATTAGGACACACTCCAGATTAAGTGCCGACTGACCAAAAATTTAGGGGGATATAAGAGAAGAGAAGTGCCTTGGCTAGTATTGCTCTTGAGAAGATCTTGCTGTCAACTTCACTTGCTCTAGTGAGCCACACATGCCCTCCCCTTGCAAATGCTCTTCCTGGTAACCTGTAAAGTGTAAACAGAATATGCGTATCAGTCATAACAATGTGATCAGACGACGCGTCATTTACTGTCTTCATTTTCGCGCTGATATAAGGTAGACGTACGTACTCGTACTCTCAATCTAGTTGGAGCAACTATATGATCTGGTTCAGTCCAATTTGGTTCAGTTTGTGCAAGACAAATATTGTGGAGAAAACGCAGGTACTCCTAGCAAGTATGAATGACTTCATAACAGTTTAGTGTGTTTTTTAATATAAACTCGATCAAATTTTACACGGTTTGACTTTTTAAAATCAGATTTGCACTACATATTGTCAAGGAGGGAGTAGTCTATTGCAGGAGGGATTGCCCAGCGAGAGGTACGCGTCTACGTAGGCGCAGGAGAGAGAGAGGCTGAAGTCTACTTTGAGTGTCAGCCATTTTTCTAGTAAGTATACGTGTCTGTTTACTTTATAAGGTTTGAGGCCTAATATTGAGATGAGCCAACACTTTCGGTTCCGCTTCGCATGAATAAGATTTGAGACACTCTGCATATGTTTTAACCGCGTTGCATACATCTTAGAGGGTGTTTATAACTTGTGAGAAGTCAAGCACGTACTTGTATGTTTGGGTTAATTTAGCCATAAAACTTTGCATTACATGGTTAATTTATTCAGAAATGCTCCGGTGCTTTCCCAAAAAATAAGTTGCACGAATTTTAAAGCAAATCGATGGTTGTGATTAGGGGTGGGGATTAAAGGTGTTAATCCCACATGATTAGTACTCTCTTTGATCCCTTTGTGAACCTAATCATAGTCGTCGATGCGCTTTAAAATTCGTGTAATTTATTTTTTGAGAAAACACCGGAGCACTTCAGACGCTAGCTGTCGATAAAAATGTAAGGCCGATCAAAACCTCTCTTAATTAATTAGCTACGGAGTAGCAAGTAGTGCTTGATTGTCTGTCTGTCCGTGCATGTTCTATATTAAGAAGAAAAGGCTCCAAA
The DNA here is from genome assembly GCA_026929855.1 of Poa annua. NCBI lineage: Eukaryota > Viridiplantae > Streptophyta > Magnoliopsida > Poales > Poaceae > Poa > Poa annua. The sequence goes on from CM049430.1 coordinate 9,880,464, forward strand.
TTATGTAGTGCGTACGTAGCACGTACCCGACGCCGGGAGGGAAGGAGTAAGAGGCACACATGAGGTAAAACCACTCCGTCTCCGTCAGGTCCTCCGGCGCCAGCGCCGCGCTGGGCCGCCGCGGCGCCACCTCATGCGCGCCGGCACCACCTTGGACGTCCCTGAAGCTCGTCCCACCGGCCGAGGCTTCCCTGGCGAGGGAGTCGAAGAGCTGCCGCAGCTGGCGGCTGCGGTGGTGGTCGGCCGCCTCCGCCGGCGCTGGCGCCTGGGCGGCGGCCGGCTGCACCGTCTTGCGCGTCTTGATGGCGCCGTTGTAGTGTCCCTCCGCCCACACCAGCGCGCTGCATGCCACGATCCCGTGTCGAGCAAAAGAAACCAATCAGAAAAGTTGTGTTGAGCTCAGCATGCATGCATCGATCATGGCGAGTGGAAGCGTGGCAAGAAGATTTGAACGATCGATGGAGCTAGAAGAGCTGGCGCGGTCGTCTTGTGGTACCGTACCCTTGGTCGGGGCAGAGCTGCCAGAGGAGGGCGTACGTCCACCGCAGCCCCTTGGCCACCGCCTGCACCTCGCCGCGGCTCGCCATGACCACCGCCGGCCTACAGCTTGTCTAGAGAGAGAGAGAGAGAGAGAGGTGGGAGGAGGCATTTAAAGTTTGACTGGTGGCTGCACCAGACGGCGAGGTCGATCACGTGGGGTAGGATGAGCACTGCACTTCTTTTCTTCTCCGTTGTGTTTGTGTAACAACACACATCACAGAGAGAGGACGACGAGGATTTCCAAATGTAGGGCTGCAGAAAGGAGTAAAAGGCTGAGCAGTGTCCTGCCTCCTCATCTTACCAGATCGGGTCAAAGAGAATGTCACTAGATTCTAGCCCTTGGCAGATTCCTCAGACTTCCATTCCTGTCGGGCACGCACCCTGGTGCCTTCTGAGGCCAATCTTGTGCCCAAACGGCAACACGATTTTCTTTCTTCCTTCTGCGTCGCTGCTCTGCTGACTGCTGCTTGCCCTCCCTCCGGGTTGGGGTGGTTGGGGGAAATGGCAGCAGCATTTTGCAATTGGCGCCATGCTAGCTGTTGGAGCGCTAGATTCTGGTTAAAGTTCTCAACTTAATGTGCAGGCAGGACACTTTAGACTTCAGCCTTCTACAGCAAGAATCCATCTGCTAAAAAATTATTCAATTTTTTCTCTTGACGGTTTCGCCCTCCCACAACTAGATAATACGGCATAGGGTGTCCGGTACGTCGTGGCATTTTTGCGTTTCAGTCCCTCAAAAAAGCTAAATTAACCCGCAGTACAATATTGAGTTACAAAGCACTTTAGCCCCTGGTACCGGTTCGACAGATACAGACGCGAACAACATATCCCCTCCTACCCAACCCAACGCCGCTGCCAAATCCATCTCCAGCCGTCGGCCGCTGGAGCCCCGCGCCGCCGAGGCCTTCCCAGGAGAGATGGATGGTGATGGATCTCGCAGGGTGGAGCGGCTCGATTTCATCCCTCCACAACCCGTCTCCGGCGAGCAACGCTGCCGGATCTGCGCGTCGCGAGCGGCTCTCCTTCGAGTCGGGATCTGCGCGTCGCGAGCGTCACTTTCATATTAATTTAGAACGGATTGAGTAGTATTTAGGGCGCACCTAGGTTTTAGTCGACTAAATCTTAGTCGGTTGACATAATTTTAAAATCTGAGTTAACGGTAAATCTAATGGTTAGTTAGTCTAGATTTTTTTTAGCCACAAGCCACTTACAAGTCAAAATTCATTTGCAATCCATTTACAAATCACACAGTACACAAATGGCGGTGCTAATCTAATGGTTAGGAAGTTGCCATGTGTAACTACAAAACATCTCATTTACAACTCGCTTACAACAAATTGATCACGCGATCATGATCATACGTATTGCGATGTAGAGCAATTAGGTTATATTCATCCAGAGAGAAGATCGATTAGCACTACCGCCCCAATCGAAGAGTCACAGAAGGTGATGAGTCTCTGGGTGTGTCTTCCGAAAGATTGCTTGCAAGAGATGATGCCTCACCTCAAGATCAACTTCTCCAAGCCGGTCTCCGCGATCCATATGCACTTACTGTAGGTTGTACATCACATTCACATTTCCAATCCGGTGCAAGATCAGAGCTAGCAGAGGCAGGCGCACCATGTGAACTCTGCCTGCTCTTGCTTGTGCTTTGTGCACCATTCCATTCCGGTGCAGATCTTCCTCGCTACTTCCATTTTCTTCAAGAGAGCCATTCCATTCCGGTGCAACAGTAGCTTGCTAGGAGAACATGTGAAACGCAGGGTAGCTGTGTGCGGGCTTGATTATTATTGCACCTATAGCAGTAGATGGGGTGCTGCTGCTAGGCTGGTAAATTGATAAGTGCTAGCCCAACCGACAAAAGATAAATGTGTACGATACTGATCCACAGAAATTTTAAAAGCCTTAGATTTTCATTTTAGGAACATTGAAGTATATATAATCATGCTGCACTTTAACTGTAGGTTCTTAATGACAGGTTGAAGCACAAGACAGAAGGTGAGTTGCAATTGCAACTTGCAAGCCTTTGACGCACTCAAAGAAAAGTTCGGCCGATCTTATGGCATCTCAAAGAAGATACCAATAGCAGAGATGAGAATAGTCGACGGCTACCGTTGGAGGAAAGTGGAACATATAAGGATGGTGAGGAGACGAGAAGGCATTTGCTGCTCGTATCCAAGGTTGGATTGAGAAACTCTTGTCCAAGGCAGGTAAGGAGGTGTTGATAAAGGCAGTAGCTCAGGCCATACCCACATATGCCATGTCATGTTTTTATTTGACTAAAAGCTTTTGTGAGGAAATCAGTAAAATGATTACGAGATTTTGGTTGAGTCAACAGGATAAAAGTAACAAAATCCATTGGGTTGGATGGGAGACTTTGACAGAACCAAAGGCTATGGGAGGTTTGGGGTTCAGAGATATACACAACTTCAATGTTGCTATGTTATCTAGGCAGGCTTGGAGACTGCTACAGGAACCAGACAGTCTGTGTGCACAGATCTTGCGGGCTAGATATTACCCAAATGGTGATATTCTAAGTGCTACTCTGACTGACGGTATTTCATATGCTTGGAGAAGTATTCTTCATGGTATAAAATTAATAAAGGAAGGATATATCTGGAGGATTGGTGATGGTAAATCAGTTAGAATCTGGGATGATCCTTGGATTCCCAATTTGTGGGACAGGAAAATTTCTACTCCTAGGAATGACATTTTACTTGAAAGAGATGTTGATCTAATCAATCCAGTAACAGGATTTTGGGATGAACAACTAGTGATTGATAATTTCAGTGCGGTTGATGCAAATTTAATTCTCAACATGCCTGTGAGTGCCAATGTGGAGGACTATTGCATGGCATTTCGATGAGAAAAGTATGCACTCGGTGAAACAAGCCTACAAGTTGCTGGTCCAGTTCGTTGAGAATGAACAAAACGGCGGCCGGTCTGGTAGTAGCAACCATGTAGGTAATATGAACAAAGGTGGAGATGATGTTTGGGGACGCATTTGGAAGGTCCTTGTCCCCCAAAGATAAAAATGTTTTATTTGGAGGGTTTCTCATAATACTCTTGCTCTAAGGCCTAATCTGCGAACACGAGGTGTTGAAATAGACAATGTGAGATGCCTATTCTGTAATGGCGATGTGGAAGAAGGGGCACACCTTTTTATCAAGTGCGATCATGTCAAGGAAGTTTGGCGAGGACTCGGCTTGGAGGATGTGAGGAGAGAGCTGGCCTTGTCGACTTCCGTTTTGCACGCTATGGACATAATTTGGAAAAAGTCTGTGGAAAAAAGGGTGCAGATCTTGACCTTTTGGTGGCTTTTGTGGTGCAACCGCAACAAATTAAGAGAAGGAGATAAAACTCTTGAAGCTGCGGCCATTGTCCACCAGACGCGATGTTGTGCGGCTGAATATTTGGACCTTCTGTGCAAGAAAGAGAAGGACAAGACTCTTGAACAGACTATTTGGTCGCCACCTGAGAAAGACATTCTCAAGTTCAACATCGATGGAGCTTTTACCCCTAGTCATAAACATGCAGGCTGAGGCGTTGTTGCTCGAGATCATCAAGGCGAGGTTGTGGCGGCGACCGTGGGACGGAGTGAGCATGTTTCTGATGCCTTCCACGCAGAGCTACTTGCAGCAGTTCAAGATGTCCGACTAGCCGAACACCTTGGTGCTATTCACGTTGTTCTGGAGACGGATTCAGAACTGCTCATGCTCGCACTAAACAGACGTGAGGTTGATGTTTCTCCGCTTGGGGTAACTATTGATGAACTGAAGTTTCAGCTTAGAACTATGTTTTCTACTTGTGATATTATTTCTTGTAAGCGTGAATTCAATAGGCCAGCCCATGAACTTGCAAGTGTTGGGTGGTCTTGTGATGTTAATATAGCTTTGCTCTGGGAGTATGAGGTACCAGCGCAGATTGCTGGTCTTGTGTCGGGCGAGATGGCCTAATAAAATGTTGGCTTAATTTAAAATAAAATAAATAACAGGGACCAAGCCTAACCTTTTCTCCTCATCCACTTCCTTTGTTCTTCTCTAAGTACTTTGTGCTCTCAATATTTCTCCATGATTCCTTTCGCTTCTTGTTATCGATGGATCCTAGAGGTAAGCAACGATCGAAGAAGGCCCAAACGAAGGCAACTAAAAGAGCCGAGTCCAAGGCAAGAGCTCTTCACTCGGCAGAAGTGGAGCCACTGATGAACTATCTACATGTCGTTAAGGTAGAGTCCCCTCTGCCATCTAGCACTCACTATTTTGGAACATACCGTCTTCTTTTGAAGATGACGTATCAACACAACAACACATCTAGGTAAGCTTCCATGATTATCGACTCACCGCACTCTCTAATATATTTTCTCTTGTTTTGAGGTAATCCACTATCGTCTTCAAATTTTGAAACTACGACGACATAATCGATCATAGCCGCTAAAATCACGAGATATTAGTTTTGTAGCACACCATTTTTCCCGCTAATCTTTTCTATCATCACGTCTATTCTATCATTTTTTCCTTGTGGGTTGCAAGATTCACGGGCAGGATAACTTCCCATGTCACCGAGGTCACCGCCAAAATGGTGGAGCACCAGCATAAGACCACCTGCGTTGTGATGGGGTACGACTGGCTCCACGTCAAGCTTTATGTGGAGAAGAACGAGGTGAGGACCCTTACCTGAACAATGTTAAAGTTTTTGGGCGAGTGCGACGAGCTGAAGAAAAAGCTAACCGAAACTGTATGGAGGGGCTGATGAAAAGGGAGAAGAGTCTCCCACGGTGAAAAATCCACGTGCATGTGTTCAGGTTACAGGAGAGAGGATAAACGTGAGTTCTTTTTTTGAGAATAGGATAAATGTGAGTTGAACGACCCTGTCCATGGACACGTCCGGCCGTGTATAGGGAGTCCAATTAGCCCAGTTGGGGAGCATTTCTACGGATATAGGGAGTCAAATTAGCCCTATGAGATATGGGGAAATTTCCCAATCTCAGATTGACTTTTGTTTGTTTGTTGAGGAAGCCCCAATATAGTTTCGGGAAAATAAAATTACAAACAGCGCAGGCGAGAACGACCAGGCCCAGTTTGCGTTAGTAGTTAGTGGCTGTGTTTGGGCTTTCAAATATACATCATCATCATTTTTTTTCCGAAACCTAGGGTACCACGGCCCACCTAGCTGGCCCGAAAATCCGCTTATAAAGCCACACAGCATCTGCCCCAGCACGACACCTCCTCCCTCTCCGCCTCCACAGCGATCTAGGGTTTTCCTGCTAGGGTTTCGGGCCGTTGTTTCCGGCGGCGGCGCAAGATGTCGAGGGTGACGGGTACCGTCAAGTGGTTCAACACCACCAAGGGGTTCGGCTTCATCTCCCCGGAGGACGGCACCGAGGACCTCTTCGTCCACCAGTCCGCCATCAAGTCCGACGGCTACCGCAGCCTCAACGACGGCGACGTCGTCGAGTTCGAGGTCATCACCGGCGACGACGGACGCACCAAGGCCACCGACGTGACCGCACCGGGAGGGGGCGCTCTCGCCGGTGGTCCCCGCCCCAGCGACGGCGGCGGTGACCGTCGTGGCGGAGGCGGCTACGGAGGCGGCGGCGGCAGCTACGGCGGTGGCGGCTACGGCGGAGGTGGTGGCGGCTATGGAGGAGGTGGCGGCGGCTACGGAGGTGGTGGTGGCGGTCGCGGCAGTGGGTGCTACAAGTGCGGCGAGGACGGCCACATCTCCAGGGATTGCCCCCAGGGTGGTGGTGGTGGCGGTGGCTATGGAGGCGGCGGTGGCGGCTATGGCGGTGGTGGCGGCGGTTATGGAGGTGGTGGTGGCGGTCGCGGCAGTGGGTGCTACAAGTGCGGCGAGGAGGGCCACATCTCCAGGGAATGCCCTCAGGGTGGTGGCGGCGGCGGTGGCTATGGAGGTGGTGGCGGCGGCCGTGGGTGCTACAAGTGCGGCGAGGAGGGTCACATCTCTCGCGAGTGCCCCCAGAACAAGTCATACTAGGCGCTGCCCTGCCACCAGTCAGATCTGACTGCCCTGTTTACTTTCTCGCTCCTTTACTCTGCAGCAAGTCATACCTATCATCAGTAGTAGTCGCCGTAGTGTCTCCTGTTTTGCTCGTATGAATCGACAGTAGTGATCCGTGTGATGGGATCTTGCTGGTCGATGGTTCCTGAACAAGAACTGCTTGTGTCGTGGTCGTTTCTAAGTTATATTTTGTTGTGTCTCATGTAATGAGGGCACAGCCTGATCTATCTATGTATTCGGTGGTCTGGCAATGGAAGAAAAGATTTGAGTCAACATCTGTGTGTTCATGTGCAAGTTTTCTTGAATCAATTTTGATCTTGTAATTGTGGTTTTCAATGTTCAGTTCATTTTAGCCTGGGATTCATCTGGTGCTCCCTGCAGTGTATATGGGATGCACTTCTATCCCATTGTACAAGATGGAATTCACTGAATCATGAGATTGACATGCATCTGCATCAATGGAAACTAACTTTGGAGAAACCATTGGATCAGCAAAACTTAGTTTCTGATCAGGACCAAGCCTTGACGCTCTCAAAACCATCCATGCCAGGCACATGTTGACCTCGGGATCATAAACAACCTTTGCCATCCGGATGTGTGCAGTGTGAATGATTTGTAAATGTGTAAAAAGAAGTTGATGAAAGTAGTATCTTTTAGGCTAATGCCAGTGTAAGTTGCCAGTTCATGTTGTACGCCTGTGAATGTATCCATGTTTCTTCTGCAACAGGCACAAACCATGTGTAGGTAGCATTTTTTTGTTTTAAGCAGATTTAAAATTATTTTTTGCTATACAATTGGCTTAGCTTGTTCATTGTGCTCTTCACCAGACTTCAGTTTTATTCACATGCTTTCATCGAAAAACAGAAAGCTCAGCTTGTGAACGATTGTCGAAGAAGGAAGCCGTCCAATGGCTTCTCAAAGGCGAGGAGAAGGCTCGGGAGCAGAAAAGGCATCAGGAGTAGGATTGTAGGAACATCCAAATTGCGCTGTGGCTGTACACGGTGCTTGGAGAATGGAGGGGTTTGAACTTGTTTGCACAGAACATACCAAATGCCATTTCATCACAAAGGGACGCATAGGAAGTTTCTTGCTATGCACTCTAGTTACTACTCCCTCCGTTCCGAAATATATGACGTTATAGAATTTTTCCGACAAACAGCCAAAATCGCACAAATGACCTTTTTACCCATAGGTAAGCACTTGAATTACAATTTATGCCACCGCGTAGTGGAAAACGTTTCGCTGGGCGAAACAGATCACAGATTTGAATCGCGATCGTCTTCCTCCTCGCTGCGCCTCGCCTCGCCAGATCTGGTTGCCCTAGGGCAACTCACGTCGTCTCCAAGACCTGGTACTGTAGATCGCCGGAGGGGGGCTGGGCAGCGCCCAGGTGCAGATCGCCACCCTCCTCTCAGGGCCTCGCCAACTCCTCCCCAGCAGCAGCTCGCTCCGAGGCGCTCCAACCTGCAGTTCGCTCCCAGGTTCCCAGGTCCACCTATAACAGCCCCAAGTCCAGGTCGTTGCTGGTTCTCCAACTGCTCCTCTCAGCAAAAATCTCTAGGTCCTCTCCGTCCCGGTTACTCGCCTCAGCTCCTCTGTGCCAAAGCTCCATGTAAAAGACCAGATCAATTCTCAAGTACCAGCAGAGAACCTAGCCAGCTACCAGCAGCATCTGTCTTGCTCCTAGCGCGTGACCATCCTGGTACCAGCAGAGCACCTCGCATGCGACAGCAGCATCAGTGCATCGTCAGAACATGTCCTCCTTGCCTAGCGCCTCGCCGTCCTATACATCGCTCCCAGCAGCAGCAGCTCAGTCACCGGACCATGTCCTTGCCTAGCGCCTCGCGATCCTATATGTCGCTCCCAGCCTCGGACCTAAAAAATTGCATTCAGTCAAATAACCTACCAGCTGAGGAAACCAAATTTACTCAAGAAAGCAATCAATCATTGTACACATTCAGTCCAGTACTACACGAAGCAAGCTATGATGACAATTGCAAGGAGCAAGAACTACTCCTCTTACAAGCACTCACTTAAAGCAAGCAGTGCAAACTATAGCACACACACCTAAGCTTGCTACTGACAGATGGTAACCAAACCGCAAGCAAGCATATTGTAATGAAATTGCTACAGTCAGATTAAGTACAACCAAAGAGGAATTTAGTGCAATTTGTTCAAGTTCAGTTCTTGCACACAAACCATGAGAGACACAGACAAGCTCTTGCCAACACACAAACCATCAAGTACTCAAGTTTTCAATTAACTTTAGAGGAGTAGCAGCTGTAGCTTAATTGCTACGGCTAGTTCTTGGTACAAGCAAGTTCTTTCTACTGCTAACAAATGTTCAGGTAAAATTCAGTTAAGCAAATTGAAACCGTATCATCAGTTAACCTCATGAAGATTTTCCTAAGGCAATACTCAACTACTGTAAGTCTGTAAGCAAACAAAGCAAATTTAGTTTTGGCTTACTGTTACTCTACTACTGCAAGCAAGCATCAGGTTTGGTTTTAGTTTCCTCCATTACTCAAGCAAGCTCACTGATTTACACTCCAGGTGCCCCAAATGACATGCAAAACAAGAAATTCGATGAACTAACACATGCATCCATCAACTACTCCAGGTGCCACATCCCATGGGGACATAATCAGTACTCCACAACAGGTTTATTAACAGAAAAACGAAATGGTTAAGGAACAAGCAAGATCCAGCGACAAAGAGAGGAGGCAACTTACCGGACGCACAAAGTACATCACTGTCATCCTCCCACTGCTCCAGCAGGACCAGCACCGCCGTCCTCTTCCCACTGCTCCAGCACCGCTGTTGGAAAGATCAACTTCCACCTCCCGCAGATCGAGGATCTCCACCCACAGATCGAGCGTCAGCGCGGTAAAAATCCGATATTTGACCTACTCGCAGAGGAAATCGGCGCGGTAAGAGGCCCGAGGCGCGGTGAGTGCAAGAGCGGCGAGTGGAATAGAGACAGAGGGGGGGGCGCTCGCGAGAGAGAGCAAGAGGTCGCGCCGGCGAGAGAGAGCAGGCGGGCGCAGCGCCGGTGAAGAGAGGGCGCGCCGCCGGCGAGAGAGAAGACGGGAGAGGGACGCGAGGAATGAGCCGTGTGGGGAACGGATGAGCGACGCGTTTCGGAGCGGGGGCAAAATGGGAAACTTGAAAAGATCGGCAACGTCGCGGAAGTTGTATGTGACATGCTTAAACGTCGTACATTTCGGAACGGAGGGAGTAGACAATGAACTGTCCCTCACACAGTAAAAGATTTGGAGTTATATAGAACACGAAGCACGTACTTTTGCAACCCTGCCAATGATATATTTCTGTACTTGCTATGATAGAAATGCAATGTAAACAGCTATGCAAAATACCCTCTCTTGAGAATTTTGTTACAAGAATTTACTAGCTCAGGATTTGGCCATTTAAGCAGGAAAAATACCACTACAGTAGGCAAAGGGGCATTCCAAAATGAAAATAGTTAGCAGAGTATATTTTGGACATTTAAGTAAGAAACATACCCATATTCACAACAGAGTCTATTTTGGACATGGACCAAGCACCACACTTCTTTTTTATCATCATTTTGTGAGGAAGCATTGGTCGAAGTTCCATTGAGATTTTTCCTCACCTTAGCTCTCTTCACATATACTTTGTTGTACATATCCTCCCTCTTCAGTAACCCCCCCCCTCCCCCCAGCGCACCCCGAGGCGCCGTCGGGGGGCCCAAATCCCGTCGCCAAACCACCCTCCTCGGTCAGACTCCCCCTCCACCGCTCGGCCCCTAACGCCCAAGGTACTGCGGATTGAAGGAGCAACAACATCTAAGCGGGCGGTGATCAAGGCGGCGCCATCGGTCAGGCGACTTGCGGTGGATGCGAGAGGAGGTGGCAACCGCGAGTCTAGGTGCCCGCCTAGGCCTATCGTCGTTCTAACGACGCGGATAGGTATTGTGGCTAGTCGTTGGGCTTGTCGGTGTACACGGGCGGATCAACGTCGAGGATATGGCGGTGAACCACTTCTGCGATCGACTACGAGCTACCAGCGGGGATCTGGGTTGTAGGTCAAGATCTGTCCTTTTGGGCCTTTGATCTGGGCCAGAGGAGTCCCTCCAGAAAGTGTTGCGAGTTCCGTTGTTCATGGTCGTCGACCATGGATGCGCCTACCATGGAGGCACAACCATGGTCGAGTCAATGACATAAATTAATATATTTATGAACTAGTGATATTAATTTGATATTGTAAGGTTGCTACTTTTTCTACCAAGTTGGTCAAATTTAATAAATTTTGACTCAAAAAAAATTTATAAGTACAATTATTTCGGGATGGACCGGGTATATTTTTTGTTTCTAAACGTAAAAGCAACAAAATCAACGATAGTTCTTTACTTCTTTTTAGAGCATCTCCACCGGCATCCCAAAGGGTGTCCGACAGAGGTGTCGACAACGGTGTTGGTGACTGGTGCTCAAACCACTGGCAATTTGGGGGCCACTCCCCACACCACCAACCCCCAACAACCAGGCCTAAACAATCACAATAGGGATGACAACCATTTTTGCAATTTTCATTCAAATTTAGGAATATTTACATCGATTTAAACAAAATTTAAACTATTTTTTAACTAAAACATAAATTAAAACGCCCCATAGCGGGTTTACGGATTGGGCGCCGCGCCTACGGTTCCTCGACCTCCTTGTCGTTGTTCTACACATCTCCGTCAACCTTGCCGCCCACCATATTGCCGACCTGAAGGTCGGATCTCTGCGATTGACCGCCAACAGGAGGCTGCGGCGGTAGACAGGACCTCGACGCTCGGGAGCGGCAGGATGGCTAAGCCATCATGAATGATGGTCCACCCCTTCGCGAGGTGGTACTCTTGCGGCACGCGGAGGTTAGCGTCGTAGGAGTTTAGGTTCTTCGGGCCTAGCCGTCCTTCGCCGATGAAAGTGCATAGAGCCCCCATGTGTGGTTTTGGTAATTAATGACAATCCATATGGAGTAATGCATGGTTTCATTGAGTCATATTTGAAGGATTTTCCATAGGTAATTATGAAGTCAATGTGTTGGATTCAAGGTTGGATGCCATGAGGATAAATATATAGGTTGGATAATGGCATCAAGATCATCGATGTGAAAAGATGAATATAATATGATCAAGAAGAAGAAATGGCGATGGAGTTCATGCATGGAACTCAAATAAGCCATGCTCTAATTTATGTGTTAAGCCATGGAGAATCAAGGTCTCGAGTGTTGGATTTAAAGAGAAGATTTCAACATATGGCGCTAAGTCAAGGTCATGATGGACTCGTGTGTTGAGTCCTAATTGACCAAGACTTTGAGCATGCAAGCAAGTGAAGAATTATTTATGTATCTCAAGCTTTTGTGATAGGGCATGAAGAATATTAAGTGATGACCAAAGTGGTGTTCAAGGTGTGCTCCGAAGAATGGTCATGTGAGAGTAGAGCCTTTGGCAAGTGTGTCTTGAAGAATGAAGATTATTTGAGCATTCATGTTTATCTTCAAGGCACAATCATAATGAAGTTAGAAGGGAAGATATGAGGTTGATCAAGACAAAGTATACATATTAGACTCAAGTTGATCAACTTACAAAGCATATATATGGTGTACCATGTGGGATCAAGTGATCTCGTGGTATGGTAAGTAATTGTTAATTGTGCTTTGTGAACTAACCCATGATATATGCGTTTGGTGTTTATGTATGTGGTTAGGTACCTTTCCATGGGCTTGCGTCAAAAGCAAGATTTCGTGTAGCCCATGAGAGGATGACATCAAGTGTTGATTGTCACCAAGGTTAAGAAGTGCAAGTTGAAAGAACATTTCTTAATCCCTAATTTTTGTGTGTTAGTTAACAATACCAATGATACTAATCTTATTGCTAAGTATTTCAGTTTGGGTGAAACTCATATCACAAATCCTAAAGCCAATTTGTAGAGAAAAAGAGTTTCTGGAATTCTTCCCAGACCCGGATATTCCGGTTTCCCAACTCGGATATTCCGGGTCACCCCCAGAAAATTGGCTAAGTCAAGTTCAGAAGCACTACTGACTTCAGTCGGAAAATCAGCTCGGAAATTTCAAGGACCCGGATATTCCGGTTCACCAACCCGGATATTCCGGGTCAACCTCAAGAAAATTGGCTAAGTCAAGATTCAGAAGTGGTACTGACTCCAATCGGAAAATCAGCTCGGAAATTTCAAGGACCCGGATATTCCGGTTCACCAGCCCGGATATTTCGAGTCAACCTCAAGAAAATTGGCTAAGTCAAGATTCAGAAGTGGCACTGACTCCAATCGGAAATTCAGCTCGGAAATTTCAGGACTCGGATATTCCGAGTCAACCTCAGAAAAACGGCTAAGTCAAGTTCAGAATTGGTTCTGATCTCAACCGGAAATTCAGCTCGGATTTTTTCAACGGCCCGGATATTCCGGGGCACCGGAATTTCCGGTGTAACTTGAACCGGAATTTCCGGGTGACCAAGACAGCCAACGGCCAGATTTTGAGGGGGAGTATAATACCCCCTCACTCACTCAAGAACAGTGAGCTCTCAGATTTTCTCTCTCCTATCATTCTTGAAAGCTCAAATCATCAAGATCTCCCAATCCCCCCACCCAAATTCATAGATCTTTGGAGGATTGGAGGAGAAGGCCCGGATCTACATCCTCACCGAAGGGATTTGCATTTCTCCCCCATTCACTTGGGGATTTCGTGGCTAGGGTTTCCGGTGGGAAAATCTAGTTCACCATTGTTGTACTCTTGGTGTTACCTTGACCTTTTGTGGTCCTTGACCTTTTGTGGTCTTCTTGGGAGCCCCCAATTCAGTTGTGGGTGTGTGCCTCAAGCGTTTGTAAGGGATTCGATCTCCGCCCTAAAAGGGGATCAATAGTGGAAGGTGGACTCGAAACCTTTGTGGTTGAGTTCATCGGAGAAGAAGGTGAGCCTTTGTGGCGTTGCGGCTAACCTTTTGTGGTAGCGCACACCTCTCCAAACGAGACGTACACCCTTGGGTGGAACTCGGGATTACATCTTCGTCTCCGCGTGCTTCACTTGGTTCCCTTTACCCTTTGCTCCCTTACTTGCTTATCTTGTTATTGCTTAGATTCTCATTTAGGTAAATTCATCGTAGTTGCAGATCTAGAGAATTTACCTTTGTGTTGAGCCTAAATTTGAAAAGACCTAAAATTTGTAATAGCACCTATTCACCCCCCCTCTAGGTGCCGGATTCCCGTTCAATTGGTATCAGAGCCTTGTTCACTTTTAAGGGCTTAACCGCCTAAGTGCAACGATGACGGAATCCGATGCCGAGAGGGCCGCCCGTGAAAAATTAGAGGCGGAGAAGGAGGCGTTAGCCAAAGGGGCAACCATGGCCGATCTTATTGATATGAGATCGTCCTTGGAGGCCCAACTCCTCAAGATGAATGAGATGCTCATGGCACTCTTGAAGTCTAAGGAGCCCGAGGCTACTTCTCCCTCTCCTCCTCCTAAGGAACATGCGGGGAACTCTAAGGAGTCATCTTCGGATGGGTCCAAAGATGTTATCTCAAGTGTTCCCGGGATGGCGGAAAAGGATGAACCACCTAGCTCCTCTAACACCCCCAAAGGAGAGGAATTTCATAATGTCAATCATAATTACTCTCCTAACCCTCCTATCCCTCACCCTCATGTAAACTTTAGAAGTGATCCTCCTAAGATTAAACCTACTCATTTCTCTCAATGGGTGTTTCTAATGAAGTCTCATCTATGTAGTGCCTCCATTGAGCTTTGGCGCATCATTGAAGAAGGATACAAGCCCCATGATCCAACCAACTTGGCAAGAAGAGAGGTGGTTGATAGCCAACTCAACGCCACCGCTCTTCATCAACTCCAAATGGCCATTGGAGAGAGAGACATGGCGCTTATTCAACAATTCTCCACCGCCAAGGAAGTTTGGAATGCTCTTTCCGACATCTTCGTTGGGAATGAGAGCATGAAGAAGAACCGGTATGATGCCTTATGCAATGAGGTGGAAGGGTTCTACAAGTTGGATGGAGAAAGCCACGAGGACATGTACCGTAGGTTGGTGTTGGTTGCCAACTCCTTCAAGAACCTCGGGTCGGAGTACATCAATGATGCTTGGATCAAGAGGAAGTTTGTGACCGCTCTCATGCCCTTTGAGGACACGGATTTGAAGACACTCCAAGGGAGACATGACTTTGCAAAGATGACATCCAATGAAGGTATGCAAGAGATGACCGCATACAAGGTGGCCTCCAAGATTGCACAAGATGCAAGAGCTAGAGCCATAGGGATGCACAAGCATGTCTCAATTGCTTTGAAGGCCACCGTTGAAGAGGATGATGAAGAGGAGTGTGATGATCAAGTCGAGCTATCTAGTGAAGCTCTCTCAAGCACTCTCACTCAACACATGGGTCTTGCGGCAAGAACCTTTTGGAAGAACCCCGAAAGGGCCAAAGCAAGGATTGACAAGAAGTTTCCCCCCAACGGAGGAAAGCCATTCAACAAAGTGAGACTTTGCTATAACTGCGATGACAAGAGCCACTTTGTTGCCGATTGCCCATGGGAGAGAAGAGATGATCATGGTGGGAGGCTCGTGGCCAAGACGAAGGGCAAGGGGCCCATGCCCATGAAGAAGCCTTTCTTCAAGAAGAACCAAAAGATTGTCTTGGTGACTCAAGAGCAATATCCCACCGATGATGAAGATAGTGACAAGGAGGATACTCCAACGCAAGTGGCCGCACTAGCCATGTCTTCCACAACTCCATCACTCTTCTCCTCACCAAACGAAAGCCTCATCGTCAAGAATGGAAGATGTCTTATGGCAAAGACATCCGAGGTACAACTATCCCCCAACTCCATATCACATGACATTGATGATGCTATGAGCCTAGAAGTCAAGGAAGAAATCTTTGCTTTTGATAAATTCATGACTAACTTGCAAGGAGAAGGAAAGAAACACTTTGGCTCAATCATGAGTCGTATAGGTGAGCTTGAGGATGAGCTTGAACTAAAAGGTGAGATTGAGAGAGAGGATGCACACGCTAAGGTGTCTCTCCAATCCTCTCTCGAAGATGAACAAGAAGCTCATGCTCTCCTCGAGGAGCAACTTGCTAAGATCACTAAGGATCGTGATCTCTACTTTGCTAAATGTAAAATTGTGCAAAAAGAAAAGTCCGAGCTTGTAGTTGCTCATGCTAGACTTTGCGAAGACTTCGAGTCACTTGAAAATGCTCACAAGGTGTTGATAAGTGATCACGAACGTCTTCTCAAGTCTCGTGATCAACTCCAATCTCGGATATCTACTCTTGATAAACCTAGCACCTCTACTCCTTTGAATACTAATGCAAATGTTGTGAAGGGTATTGCTAGGGTTTTGTTTGTTCCTTCTATGGAAACCAAGCCCAAGACATCTCTTGATAAAGGTAAGGGGACACTCACTACTCCTCTTCATGAGCGAGTGCCCCACAAGGGTAAGGAAGGTCTAGGCTATGTTGCTAAGGAGAAGAAGGAGATCAAGAAGAAGACCAAGTCCGCACAAGCCTAGAAGGTTGACATTGCGAGTGGAAATGCCACAAGGGGCACTCCCACTCGTAATGACTTTGCGGGCATAACTAACCCCAACTATGCTTTATATGTTGATTATTATGGGGATGTCTATGCTAGATACATTGGTCCTTTTGATGGTTACATTGAATATGCTATTTGGGTACCAAAGACCCTTGTTGCTAACCAAAAGGCACCCATTGCAAAATGGGTACATAAATCCAAGAATTGATTGTGTGTAGGGCCTTGCTTCCGGAGGATCGAAATGGATAATTGATAGTGGGTGCACTAGTCATATGACCGGAAGCAAGGATATTGTAACGGAGTTGAAGCCCAATGATGATCAAATGACCGTTACATATGGTGATAATTCTAAGTCTAAGGTAATAGGGCTCGGCAAGGTGGTAGTGGCACCGGACATCACACTTGTGAATGTCTTGCTTGTCGAGTCCCTAGGTTTCAACTTGATCTCCGTCCATTCCTTAACTTGTTTGGGCTATACCGTTGTCTTCGAAAAGGAAATGGTCATTCTCTTGCGGAGCAAGTCTCTCAATGTGTCTTTCGTTGGATACATTGAGAATGGGCTCTATGTGGTTGACTTCTCCGGAGTCACCACTTCTCATACAATGTGCCTATTCGCAAAGGCGGACTTGGGTTGGCTATGGCATCGCCGACTAGCCCATGTCAACATGAGGACTTTGCAAAGTCTCCACAAGGGTGGCCATATCCTAGGACTAAAAGACCATGTTTCTTTCTCGAAGGATCGAATGTGTAGGGCATGTGTTGAAGGAAAAATGCATGACATCTACCATCCAAGCAAGACCATCATTTCGTCAAAGAGGGTTTTGGAGCTTCTCCATGTTGACCTCTTTGGTCCCATTCCGGAAGCTAGTCTTGGTGGTAAGAAATATTGCTTGGTGATTGTTGATGACTATTCAAGATACACATGGGTTTTCTTCTTCAAGACGAAGATGGAGACTCAACAAACTATCATCGACTTCTCCAATGAAGCTCAACGTCAACACAATGTCCCTATCTTGGTGATACGAAGTGACAATGGGTCCGAGTTCAAGAACTACACCTTAAACGAGTTCCTTAGTGAAGAAGGGATTCGTCATCAGTATTCCGCTGCTTATACTCCCCAACAAAATGGTGTAGCCGAAAGGAAGAACCGCACACTTATTGAGATGGCAAGGTCGATGATGGCGGAGTTCAAGTCCCCTCACAACTTTTGGGCCGAAGCCGTCAACACCGCTTGCCATTCATCCAACCGGCTCTTCTTTCGCAAAGGACTCATGAAGACACCTTATGAAGTGCTTACCGGGAACAAGCCCAATATATCCTACTTCCGAGTATTTGGTTGTAAGTGTTTTTATCTCATCAAAGGTGTTCGTTTGGGCAAGTTTGAATCTAAGTCTCTTGAAGGGACATTTGTGGGCTACGGATCCGAATCCCACACTTATAGAGTCTATGATAAGGCCTCGCGCATAATCATAGAAACTTGTAGTGTGGTATTCGAGGAGAATGACGGCTCCCTCGTGGAGCAAAGTGGTGTTTCCGGTGTAGGTGATGATGAACCTCAAGATGCTATCCGAAGAATGGGGTTGGGAGTCCACCGCCCCGTTGAACTCTATTATGAGGTTGATCAACAAGGACCAAGTTCTTCACAAGTGGTGACCACCCCAACACAAGGAACACCCATCGACAATACCGTGCCCAATGCACCCTGCCAAGAAGAAGAACAAGACTCTACAGCTGCTCCTGGAATTTCCGGAGGACCGGAATATCCGGGTCAAGATGGACTCGGAAATTCCGGTGGCCCGGAATTTCCGGTTCCTGAACCCGGAATATCCGGTCCTGCTGACATTCCCGGTGGCAGTTCGCAAGGTCAAGATCAACCCTCTCCCTCACCAATGGACACCACTCCAATGGTTGATCAAGGCCATCAATTCAGTCAAGGCAGAGACATGAATGATCAAGATGATCAAGCGATTCCTCCCACCACTCGGAGGGAAATCGAGATCCGCCGCTTGAATAGGGTTGGCACCTCACAAGAATTAAGAGCTCTATCTCTTGACAAGGTGCTTGGTGATGTGAGAAGCAAGGTCTCTACCCGAAGAAAACTCGCAAGCTTTAGTGAACATCAAGCTCACATCTCCATGGTGGAACCCAAGAAGGTCTTTGAAGATCTTGAAGATAAAGATTAGCTTGATGCTATGCATGAAGAGCTCAACAACTTCGAGCGCAACAAAGTGTGGAAGTTGGTGGAAAGACCCAAAGATTGCCGCAATGTTATCGGCACCAAGTGGATATTCAAGAACAAGCAAGATGAACATGACACGGTGATAAGGAACAAGGCAAGATTGGTGGCTCAAGGTTACTCACAAATTGAAGGCATTGACTTTGGAGAAACCTACGCGCCCGTGGCTCGACTTGAGTCAATCTGTATTCTTCTTGCCTATGCCTCTCACCATAACTTTAAGTTGCAACAAATGGATGTTAAATCCGCTTTTCTAAATGGTCCACTAAATGAACTTGTTTATGTTAAGCAACCACCGGGGTTCGAGGACCTCAAGTATCCGAACCATGTCTACAAGTTGGATAAGGCACTCTATGGCCTTAAACAAGCCCCACGAGCGTGGTACGAGCACCTTAGAGAACTACTTGTAGACCGTGGATTCCAAGTTGGGGAAATCGACCCCACACTTTTCACTAAGAAAGTTAATGGGGAGCTTTTCATTTGTCAATTATATGTGGATGACATTATATTTGGATCGACTAACAAAGCATTTAACGAAGAATTCTCTAAGCTTATGACTGACAGGTTTGAGATGTCTATGATGGGCGAGATGAAGTTCTTTCTCGGATTTGAGATCAAACAATTGAGGGAAGGAACGTTCATCAACCAAGCAAAATACATTCAAGACATGCTCAAGAAGTACGAGTTGCTTGATCTCAAGGGTGCCTCTACTCCAATGCAAACCAAATGCCACCTTGAGCTCAACCCGAAGGGTAAGGATGTGGATCAAAAGGTATACCGCTCCATGATTGGATCTCTCCTCTACCTTTGTGCATCTAGACCGGATATAGTGCTAGCCGTAGGAGTGTGTGCAAGATATCAAGCGGCTCCTAAAGAAAGCCATGATGTGGCGGTCAAGAGAATCTTTCGATATTTGGCTTATACCCCAACTTATGGATTGTGGTATCCAAGGATGCAAATTTCTCATTATGTGGATTCACGGATTCCGATTGGGCGGGAGATCATGATGATAGGAAGTCAACCTCCGGTGCTTGTCAATTTATTGGGAGGTCCTTGGTGAGTTGGTCTTCTAAGAAGCAAAATTGCATATCTCTCTCCACCGCCGAAGCCGAATATGTTGCAGCCGCTAGTTGTTGCACTCAGTTGTTATGGATGAGGCAAACTTTAAAGGAGTACGGTGTCAATTGCGACAAAGTGCCTCTTTTATGTGACAACGAAAGTGCCATCAAGATTGCCTACAACCCGGTGCAACATTCAAGAACCAAGCATATTGAGATCCGCCATCATTTCATAAGAGATCATGTGGCCCGTGGAGACATTGACTTATCATATGTGGGCACAAGGGATCAATTGGCGGATATCTTCACGAAGCCCCTTGAGGAAGGAAGGTTTTGCTTTTTGAGGAATGAGCTTAATATCATTGATTCGAGGTCCTTGGCTTGATCGCTTGCACACTCACCTAGGGCGTAATTGCATCTTATCTTGTTTAGATGTAGGCATGGAAATAGGGGGAGTGCGGTCCTAATACATTGGACCATCCCTCCCCCCATTATGCCGATAGCAAGTGTTCTTTTATCTCTATATTCATTCTTGTGACTAATGAGCTAAAACGACGAGTATTGGTTATGTACCCAAGATACATCTTCGCGGTAACATGCCATACACTCCTACATGGTGGCCTCGGCCACCGACCTCTTCTCCTTGAAGAGTTGATGTTATTTGGAGCTTTATGTTGCTATTTGCCCTCCTTTTCATGCATGTGGGAAACCTACTCAACTTGGCTCTTTTGGTTCGATTTGGTTGTTGTGAGTTGAGTATGGTGTACCAATATCAGTTTGGAAATCTATCCCAAGCCTACTTTCCCCTGAAAACATTTCTCTCTATTGCACACAAGTCATCCGTTTGAAAACTGGGATTTTGGTTCAGCAGGTCGGAATATCCGGTTCATTTTGAACCGGAATATCCGGTGACTCGGAATATCCGGTGTAACTTATACCGGAATATCCGGTCTGGCAGTTTGTCCAGAAATATAAGGGCAGGCTCGGGGTGAAGGGCTCATTAGTGCCTTTCTTCCACCCCCGACCTCCCTCTCCTCCAGCCGCCGCCCCTGCTGTGCCCAAGTCCCTCCGGAGCACTCCGTCCGCCGGGGAACCTCTTTCTCGGCCGGATCTGCTCCTCCTCCGCCCCGGGAACTCACTCCTCCAAGCAATGGCCTCAATGGATGAGGGTAACTTCACTTTTCTTCTTCCTTATGTGCTTGCACTTGGATCTTGATGTGGAGTTATATGTTTCAATGTTGCTTGGTAGAGATTGTTCCTAGGACTATTCCCTGCCTTTTACATACATTAGTTTTGCATTACATTGGATCGATCTAGTTTTAGACCGAGTCAAATCTCAGATCTGCAGTTTCTGTCTGACTCGGAATATCCGGTCCAGATTGACTCGGAATTTCCGGTCCCCCGGAATTTCCGGTCATGTCTGACCCGGATATTCCGAGCCAAACACTGCAGTTTTAAGATTAACTCATGTTTAACTATACTTGATTCATCGAATGCCTATCTAATGTGTGTATTATCTCCTGACTTGTGTGCACTTACCTTATGCTACCATCTATGCTCAAATTCACAGGTTCAGGTGGAAGTCCGTCTGCAGGGGGATCAAGGCACACTGGTAGAGCACCTGTCTCCAAGCAATCAGTCAACAAAGGAAAGGGCCTTGCACCTCAGAGGAAGAAGAAAGCTGTTGCCAGCAAGCCTCATCTAAGAAGAGAAAGAATGCTCCTAGTCCCCAACGTCCGAACTATTCCAAGATGCATTCTATTGATTACTCTCAGCTGAGGCAGGGGGACTGGTACCTCAGCGCAAGAGACACCTCTCTCGATGATCGCAGTTTTTGGTGCCAAGCACAAGAGCATATATTTGTGGATCTATATCTCTCACTGTCGAAGCCAATTCGACCCATGCACCCGTTTGACTTTGCATCCCTACAGAAGAAACCTGCTTTTTCAGAGGCCATCCACATTGTCAAGACCATGGGTTTGGAGAGATTGGCGCTCATCCGTTGTGCCTACAACGCGCAGCTTGTTATGCAGTTCTTCGCCACCCTAGTGATCAAGGGTGACTCGAAGAAGACCATGAAATGGATGACTGGGGAATCTTACTGTGAGTCCAACTTCGAGTAGTTTGGCAAGGTACTGGGCTACAGGTTTGATGATGAAAATCCCCAAGGCACTCGCATGCACTCCCCATACAAGCTCAACAAGAAGGAGACAGCTCACTTATATGGTGTGGGAGCCACCCCTGGATTCACTCGTGACTTGCTGCCTTTGTATGATGTTCTTGTGCGCATCCTGCGTGAGAACATTGCACCGAGTGGTGGCAACAATGACAACGTGGTTACCCCTCTCTGCAACCTGCTCCTTCACGCCAACCACATTGTGGAGGACTCGGGTTCTGATACTGACTGGAGAGTAGATGTGATGGATTACATCTACAATGAGATGTATGAAGCTATGACCACCAGGGTCTCCATTCCTTATGCTCCATACATAATGAAGCTTCTCCTGTTTAAGTTCCCTAACCTCAACGTCAGCAGCAGTGATTTGGTGCCACATGACTTCAAGAAGCTCTATGTGAAGAAGACTGTGGTCAAGCCCCCTCCTAGGCCTTCGACTACATCAGCTCCAGGTGGATCTTTCATGGGTGATGCTAGGAGGGCTGCTGCTACCTCTACTCATGTTCCCACCACTCATGGGCATGTCAAGAAGCTGAACTGGTTCCAGCGCAACATCCTCTGCATGAATGTGGACATCCGCAAGGAGCAATACAATGCCTACAAGGATCGCCGTCAGCAGGACTACAAGCAAGACTTGATCCTTCACCATGCTTCTGGCTCTCCTGCTCCTGCTGATCTGTCTGAGCCCCTGTCCTTTGCTCAGTGGAACCAGGGTTCCTTGGCTCCATGGACACTGATTGACCAGGACCTTGGTGGCAGCTCGTACACCACAGGCTATGACTATGATGAGGAGGATGAAGATGAGGATGAGGAGGCAGCGTCTGAGGAGTATGAGGACGAGGATGATGATGATGAGGAGGAGGCTGATGCTGATGATGATGAGGAGGAGGACCCCTCGGACTGAAGACTTCCATGGGACGTAGCATCGCTCTTCTTCCTTTTTGGCGTTTCGATGCCAAAGGGGGAGAAGTTGCTCTACTAGGACTTCTTCGGGGATTTGCAAGGGTCGGGCACAAGCTTATGCGTTTATCATTTATTTGCGCTTGTGTCCATTTATCGTGTTTTTAGTTACTTGTGAAACTCTCTTTTTTGTCATTTGTGATATCTTTGTATTGAGACAATGCTTGATGCTATCATTATATTATGCTTGAGACTTGGAATGGATTGTGTTGGTATTCTCTTCATATTCTATATGCACAAGGTATGAAAATCTATCTAGTCTCAAGTGCTTCCATTATCTTACATTTTGTCTCGTTTCTCCTTTGTGATATCTTGTGGTTGTTGTTATAAAATTGCTCCTATCCTTTGTTATTTTGTGTTGCATACTTGCATTTATTTAGGGGGAGCCATTTTCTGCCAAAAACATGATATTGCTGTTTGTTTCTATGCAAATCTTGGTATTGTCATCTAACACCAAAAAGGGGGAGATTGAAAGAACATTTCTTAATCCCTAATGTTTTATGTGTTAGTTAACAATACCAATGATACTAATCTTATTGCTAAGTATTTCAGTTTGGGTGAAACTCATATCACAAATCCTAAAGCCAATTTGTAGAGAAAAAGAGTTTCTGGAATTCTTCCCAGACCCGGATATTCCGGTTTCCCAACTCGGATATTCCGGGTCACCCCAGAAAATTGGCTAAGTCAAGTTCAGAAGCACTACTGACTTCAATTGGAAAATCAGCTCGGAAATTTCAAGGACCCGGATATTCCGGTTCACCAACCCGGATATTCCGGGTCAACCTCAAGAAAATTGGCTAAGTCAAGATTCAGAAGTGGTACTGACTCCAATCGGAAAATCAGCTCGGAAATTTCAAGGACCCGGATATTCCGGTTCACCAGCCCGGATATTCCGAGTCAACCTCAAGAAAATTGGCTAAGTCAAGATTCAGAAGTGGCACTGACTCCAATCGGAAATTCAGCTCGGAAATTTCAAGGACTCGGATATTCCGAGTCAACCTCAGAAAAACGGCTAAGTCAAGTTCAGAATTGGTCTGATCTCAACCGGAAATTCAGCTCGGATTTTTTCAACGGCCCGGATATTCCGGGGCACCGGAATTTCCGGTGTAACTTGAACCGGAATTTCCGGGTGACCAAGACAGCCAACGGCCAGATTTTGAGGGGGAGTATAAATACCCCCTCACCCACTCAAGAACAGTGAGCTCTCAGATTTTCTCTCTCCTATCATTCTTGAAAGCTCAAATCATCAAGATCTCCCAATCCCCCCACCCAAATTCATAGATCTTTGGAGGATTGGAGGAGAAGGCCCGGATCTACATCCTCACCGAAGGGATTTGCATTTCTCCCCCATTCACTTGGGGATTTCGTGGCTAGGGTTTCCGGTGGGAAAACCTAGTTCACCATTGTTGTACTCTTGGTGTTACCTTGACCTTTTGTGGTCCTTGACCTTTTGTGGTCTTCTTGGGAGCCCCCAATTCAGTTGTGGGTGTGTGCCTCAAGCGTTTGTAAGGGATTCGATCTCCGCCCTAAAAGGGGATCAATAGTGGAAGGTGGACTCGAAACCTTTGTGGTTGAGTTCATCGGAGAAGAAGGTGAGCCTTTGTGGCGTTGCGGCTAACCTGTTGTGGTAGCGCACACCTCTCCAAACGAGACGTACACCCTTGGGTGGAACTCGGGATTACATCTTCGTCTCCGCGTGCTTCACTTGGTTCCCTTTACCCTTTGCTCCCTTACTTGCTTATCTTGTTATTGCTTAGATTCTCATTTAGGTAAATTCATCGTAGTTGCATATCTAGAGAATTTACCTTTGTGTTGAGCCTAAATTTGAAAAGACCTAAAATTTGTAATAGCACCTATTCACCCCCCCCCTCTAGGTGCCGGATTCCCGTTCACAAGTTCAAGATGACCATCTCGAAGATCACATGCTTGAATCTTGTCGTCCATTCTTGTGTAATGGACATGGGAAGATATTTCTACACGAGGCTTTCCCATAGTGGAGTATGGGGGAGAAATTTGCAAGTCTTCACCAAGCAAATAGAATCAAGAAAGTTGCTCCATCTTGAGGCGGGCATGATCGTCCTCATCGAAGTCAAGTGGAGTGCGCAAGTCAAAGGTATAACCTTGATAGGTTTTCTACTTTGCCGGTCTCAAGGTGCTGTTGGGAGACCGGGTTATAGGTTTGATAGCCGTACTATCAAGAGGGGTTCTCGGGTTAGTAACTTGTCCGCGTCGTTCGTAGAGAGCTCAAACCATTGCATATTTGACAACATCTTTCTTGGTTCGCATTTGAATTTTCTTTGGTTGAGGCTTTAGAACTTGTTTCGATGTTCATGATGTGTTTAAGATTACCAAAAATGGTTTTCGTATGAAAAACTTGTTACTCTTTTGGTGTCAGAGGTTTTGCCGGTTCTTCATTTATAGAGAGGTTAAATCTATCCCCTCTTGGTTCTACCCTCATTTGGTTTTATTTGGTGTTTATGTGCATGAGCAGATAGAGCTTGTTGTTGCATTCAAAACAAGCCCAAGTTTATCGAAAACGGATTCCGTATGCAAAAGATATTACGTTTTCCATATAAGTGGTTTTCTTGTTTTGCAATCCGGTTTTAAACCCAGAATTTACCGGGTGTCATACCGGGTCCATCCAGAATTAATACCGGGCTTAAAACGGGCGAGTCCAGGGGCTGCCCGGTATGCCCCCCGGAATCCATACCGGATCCATCCAGCGCCCAGTCCGATGCATACCGGGATCCATACCGGGTGAACCGTTTTTTCTGCACAACGGTCAGAATTTTAAGGGACAAGTATATAAGTCATCCTCTTCTTCTCAAAGAGATAAACAACCAGCTCACAACACGAAAAAGGATAACTCTCTCACCTCCATTGTTGACCTTGAAGAAAGCTTGCTTCCTCTCCATCCCTCCTATGATTCTTGCATCCTTTTGAGAGAAAAGAGAGAGGAGATCTAGATCCACATCCTCACCAATCAAGTTCCCTTCTTAGTGAGGGGAACCCCTTGGGATTTAGATCTTGGAGTCATTGGTTGACCTTCTCCGTTGTTCTTCCTCTCCTATTCCTCCCTAGAACTTGTTGCTTTGGTGGAATTTGAGAGAGAAGGATTTGAGCGCCTCTTGTGTTCTTGCTTTGCATTTGTTGCATAGTCTTGAGCTCTTCGGTTCGATTCGTTCAAGTGAGATCCCGTGTGCTTGTTACTCTTGGAGGGTGACCTCCTAGACGGTTTGGTGTTTGTGATCGCGGTGATCTCTTCGTGGAAGATTGTGAAGAGGTCCGGGTCTTCTCCTTCGTGGGGATTGTGAAGTGGTTGTGGAGCTTGCCATCTCCGGAGTGGAGGAAAAGCTAACCGTAAGGAAAAGGCCCTTGCTTCGTGTGGGGCTTGGAGAAGAAGGTGAGCCTTCGTGGCGTACGGGTGTTCTTCGTGGTATCCCGCACCTCTCCAACGGTGATTACCTTTCTTCGTGGAAGGGAACATCGGGATACATCTTCGTCTCCGCGTGCCTCGGTTATTTCTATACCCGAGTTTACTTCCTTGTGATAGCCTTCGTGCTTGAAGTTATATATATCTTGTTTATCACTTGTCATATATGTCTTGTGCTTACCTTGTTTAGCTTAAGTTGTTGGTGCACTTAGTTGAGCCTAGCATAATTAGGATTTGTGACTGAAAACTAAACGATAGTTTATTTCCGCATTCTTTCAAGGAAAATCCGTAATTGATTTTAAAATGCCTACTCACCCCCCCTCTAGGCGACATCTTGATCTTTCAGCCGACCCTCCGCTTGCGGCCGCCCCTACTAGAGGGTAGGGGGAAGTGCGGGTGCGTGACGGCGAGAGTGACACTCGACCCTTTTATGGGCATCATGGGTGAGTTGAGCCGCCACCACGCCATTACTCGGCATGTCGAAAGACGAGCCGTCACGCGTCAACGACAACGCATTGGCATATGAACTCAAGGTGGCAACGGGGACACTAACCACTGGTTATTGCCTAACCATAATCATCCCTATGCAATGAAAAATTTCCATCCCCATCACCATGAACTGTCACGAGGACGACTATTCTAGCATCCCCATCCCCATCGGGTTATCGGTTAACCAACGGATAACCATACTCAAGTAAATTTGAACAACAACACCCCAGCACCTCAAGTAAATAAATGACAACAGGAAAAAAATGAAACACATACACAAATAATATACAATAAAACGCACACAACAAAAGATAATCAGGTTCAAATGGGCACACAACCACACATAATAGCAGTTTAAATTGGCACACATCCACAAATAGGTTCCAATGTTCCACAAACATTAAGTTTAGTTATTACATCACATAAATGGGCAGTTCCCAAAGGCACACAGGCCAATAACAAACAATAATGTACTAGGGATTTAGGGTTAGGGTGTGCAGGCTGTGGCGGCTGGGGGAGAAGAGGGGAAATATGCTAGGGATTTAGGTTTTTTTTTTTGAGATTATATACATGTGTGATGTGTCTAACTCCCCCTTGTATCCTCGCCCCACATGTCATATTGGGTACCGGGTATGTTGGGCATGTATATCAGTGTATCAGCTCCGTCACCGCAATAACCACTGGATAGTGTTTTACACCGATAAGATCTCCATGGATGATAATATGCAACCACCGGTTATCGGGATAATGGATATCTATTGTCAAATTGAGTCCGAACCGGAGGAAGCGCTCTAACCTCTGAGGATGCAGGACGCCCCCTCCGATGTGGCGCGTGCTGCCAGACTATAGCTGGCCAAATGGGCCGGCACGACACGACACGGGCACGCTAGGCACGGCACGCTAACGGCACGACACGATAGCGGCACGATTCTATTCGTGCCGTGCCGGGCCGGCACGTGGGCCGTGGTTTGAAGTTAGACACGAGCACGCCGGGACGAATAAGGCACGCCGGCACGTCGGGCACGGCACGGCACGATAAAAATAGCTGTAAATTTAAAAAAAATTAAATATAGCTATAAAATTTAATAAAAATAAGTAAAAATATATATAAAATCTTAAAAAATATATATAAATAGTTAATCGTGCCGTGCCGTGCCGGCCCGCGTGCTTCAAGTCGAAGAGAGGCCCAAGAACTAACGGGCCCGTGCCGTGCCGCGGCCCATTTAAGTCGTGCCGGGTCGTGCTTGGGTCGGGTCAAAAAAGACGTGGTGGCTCGTGCTTCCCCATTTGACCCGCTATATGCCAGACACCCAGCCCAGAACCTAATTACCGGGGACGACGTCATGGGGTTGCCGGCCCAATCTACCAAGGGGCGCGCGCCCCAAGTGAAGATGCTCGAATACTCCAAAATTAATACGAAATCGTTTTAGACGGATGCCAGGCACAAATGCACGACCACCTCGCCGCCCTTCTCCGCGGCGGCGGTGGGCGCCACCCGCGGGCAGTCCACGGCGCCGCAGTCAAGCTCGGCTGCCTCGCCTCCACTTACCTCTGCAACAACCTCCTTCTCGCCTACTTACGCGGCAGCCTCCCCGCGGATGCTCGCGGCCTGTTCGACGAAATGCCCCACCGCAACATCGTCTCCTGGTCAGTCCTTATCTCCGCCGCCTCCCGCCTCGGCGCTCTCTCCGAGGCATTTTTTCTCTTCTCCGACATGCTTCGTAGTGGGGAGTGCGGAAGCTGCGACCGCCCTAACTCCTTCGCGCTGGGCGCCCTGGTTGCTGGGTGCGCCCGTGCCAAAGACACCGTCGCAGGCTTGCAAGCGCATGCTTCCGCGCTCAAGTTTGGTGTGAACGAGGATGAGAGTGTCGCGGGGGCACTGGTTGACATGTACGCCAAGTGCGGCCGCTTGGACTGGTCATGGCGGGCGTTTGCACTCTCGCCGCAAAAGAGCGTGGCGAGCTGGACGAGCATAATCAGCTGCCTTGTAAACGATGGATGTTTAGAGCACCGTGATGCAGCAATTTCCCTGTTAAAGAAGATGCTTCTCTTGAAGGTTTGGCCAACAAATGCAACATTTTCTTGCATCCTCAAGGTATTTGATGCACCTGAGTTGCTCCCTGGGGGAAAGCAAATTCATGGCTTCTTACTCAAGATGGGAACCGAAGTTGATCCTGCTTTAGGAACCGCCCTTATATCAATGTATGGTAGATGTGGCGGACTGGATGAGATGGCCAGGTTGTCTTGCCGGATAAGGCACGATGTGTACTCCAGGACCTCGCTTCTCGTTGCTTTTGCACGGAATGGATACAACATGGAGGCAGTTTGGAACTTTCGTGAGATGGTCATGGAAAATATGGCAATTGACCAGTCAGCTGTGACTAGCCTACTGCAGGTTTGTTCATCATTACGACAGCTTAGAGTGGCCAAGGAGGTCCATTGCTATGCCCTAAAGACTTTCTTTAAGCTGGATACATTACTGCTCAATGCTACTATTACTGTTTATGGCAGATGTGGTGATGTCACGAGTGCTGAGATTATATTTGATATTTTGGAAAACAAAGACATTATATCATGGACAGCATTGTTAACTTGTTACGCACAAAATGATCAAGCTCAGGAGACACTCTTGCTCTTCAGGGAAATGCTTCGGAAAGGCTTGGGATCTCCTGTCTTTTGCATTACCAGTGTGCTAAGATCCTGTTCAAGCACCATAAACTATGCTGTTGGATGGCAAATCCATTCAAGGGTAGTGAAGTTTGGAATCGATGATGTCAATTCTGTTGAGAATGCCCTTATGACTATGTATGCCAAGTGCGGAAGTGTTCATATTGCGTTGAAAATTTTCAATTCAATGAGGAGCAGAGGCATTATCTCGTGGAATGCACTAATCACAAGTTTTTCACAGCATGGAAATGAGGTGGCGGCCATTCAGCTATTTGATCTGATGCAAAAAGAAGCAGTTTGTCCAGATGACTACACTTTTGTTGGGTTGTTATCATCTTGCAGCCGAATGGGCCTAGTTGCAGAGGGTTGTGAGTATTTCAAACTGATGAACACCAAGTACAGTGTGGAGCCGAAGATGGAGCATTATACCTGCATGGTTGATCTGTTTGCCCGTGCTGGAAGATTTTCTGATGCACTGGAGTTCATTGATGCTATGCCTTGTCATCCAGACCAACTTGTGTGGGAAGCTTTGCTAGCTTCATGTAGGACTCATGGTAATGTGGAGTTAGGAAGGCTGGCAGCAAAGAAGATTCTTGAAATAAGACCAGATGACCCTTCACCATACATTATATTATCCAGCATTCATGCTTCAGTTGACATGTGGGAAGAGAAGGCTTTTAACCGTGCTGTGTTTGACTTCCAGCGAGTTAGAAAAGACGTGGGAAGTAGTTGGGTTGATGGAGAAGAATATTCAGATAATACAGTTGATCTATTGCAAGTTGGAATAAGGTAACATTGGTGATGTGTTGATGCTCCGTTTTCTACACATCAGGTAGAGTTACACTTGATACTTTTAGTGAGACATAAGGCACTCAACCTTGTGAGATTGACTGACTGCACGGCTGCATGCCGTGTTGCCACTTTTTGAGAGCTGAGCTGACGTCGTGTCTACACTAGAAAAATGACTTGCTAGAAAGGACTGGATTATTTTTTCCTTCATTGGCATAGGACTTGGTTGCAACGTGCTTCTTTTCTTGAAGGTGAGATATACTGTCACCGATACCTTTACAAATTGCATATAGAAATCTTACCACTATGTACAATACAGTAATACTTTCCTGTATTTTCTCAGGTGACTCTGCTGATATTGGCAATTTAGAGGTGTTATCCTAATATTGAAAGCAAATGCAATGTCAGACATTATACCTTTTTGCATTCACCTGCAATGGGAGGTTAGTATGAGCATTGTCCAGCTCTTCTTGCATGCTCTCTGATTTCTGAATTAATTTGAATGCTATTTTGTGAACAGATATGCAATAATTAAAACAATGCTTAAAGTGAGGTTAACTGCGACATGAACAGTTTGTATGCCAGGAGCTTGTAGAGTTGCATATTCTTATTTAAATCACTGGAGCTTCAATACTGAGTCTTTCAGTATGCGACGATGTTTGTGCTTTTGTTGAGCTTGTAATGTAAGTAAGTGATGACTGACTGCAATTTTCTTAAGTAATATAGTAACCCTTGATTGATCTCTTTTGAGATCATTTATGCATGACAGAAGTAGTGAAGTACCATTAATGTAATTACATTCCCAGAAAGCCAAATTACAAGATGGATGGAAGAGGCAAAAGAGAACTGTAGACCAACTAATTTTTTAGTACTTGTCTCTTTCATAGTTTCATGAAATGATTTTACTTCAGCTTAGATGAGATCAGTACCAATTCTTACATGGAAAACTAATTGTAACTCATGTGCTCTATGGATGTAGTGTTATTCTTTTATCACTTCTCCAAACCGAACATTTGATTGCCTTTTATTGTCACACCAAAAAATGAATCGAATTGTAGTAGTGTAGTGCATGTTTTCTAACATTAGTTGGTGTTACATCTGAACTGTTTGGGAGTTCCTGCAACCCTAGAGTCTGCTGCAATGATGCCCCATGCTATTAGTCCTCTTCGACTTCATGAAAAGGAAGTGGAACAACCTTCACAGCTCTGAACTTCCCTGCATTGTTTAGGTGTTCGTTCTCCAGCCTGTCATGAAAGTTTATTTTGTAGTGTTCTGTTAGTGTGAAGTCAGGGTTGTATAATTCCATCACAATGAAAATTTCAAGAGTTAAGATTCATCGGCAACAACTTTACCTGTAGAAGTTCCAGTGGCCTCGTCGAATCACCTCAAGAGCCGCCAAAAAAAAGAGAGTTACTCTAGAATCCAGGCTTCCAATGTTAGGGTGGATAACAGTTTGAAGCCAAACAAGCCTCAGAAGAAGATTCAAACCCTGTAAAATGCCAGGCTCTCTGTAAGTACATGCAACTTATTATTGCTCATTTTTTATGCATAACTTAATTGTTTTAGAGAACATACCATGGATATGAAATAAATGTATTTTTTCTTAAGTATCAAATCATTACGAAGCCAAGGGTTTTTGGAGTTGAACTGTAGAAGACCCCAGTCCTTGACAAAGTCCCAGTACAGTTGGTAGATAGTGGCGACACTAGACACGATGACGACTAGTGACAGCCATCCAGCACTACTATCATTCTCATATGCCACTTTTGTTCCTGCAGCAAGCATCGCAGACACATACTTCCCAAGGTTGACAATGTGGTTTATGTCCCCTTCGTCAAACCATCTCCTAGCACACTGTCAGGACAATAATAAGAATAAGAAAGGGCAACACTGCCTATAAGAAGTCTGGAGAAAGGTCATTGTGATGCGGTAAGTCACGTTCAATCTTGTATACCTGCATGGCTCTCCAGTAGTATGGCAAGAAGGATACTGCATAAGCCAAATCTCGAAAATGTTTCACTCTTGTGCAGTATCCATAGTCTTGTGTCTTGTAGCTGCTAGTTATGTAATAACATGCCAGGTACTCCAGGCTCCTAAGCACTGGCACCTATTTGTCAGCAACCATTACTTTATTAGTCATTTCCAAACTGAAACCATTATTGGAACTCTACACACTACACTGTAGTAATGAGTGGTAAATAGTAACTCAAAAAACATTTATGTAATTATGTTGACAAAACCAATTATATATGCTGAACAGTTCATGTTGGAAAAAAATGAACTCTACCGAGCATTATGGTTTCAGTTTGCACAATTAAACCTTTTGCTTATGCTATGTGATTACCTGGCTACAAAGCTGATCAGCCATGAAGAAATCGACCATGACAACCTGCATATAAACATGAACTTAGCAATTTGTTTTTTCAGTGTTGATTTTGATAGGACTCCATGTACTCATATGAAAAAGCGCTTTTCAGCTATAGCAAAATACCTTGTAAAAGGGGGTTAGAATGATATTCCTGATCGCTCTTAAGAAGTGATAACGACTTGATCGGTACAGGATTTTGAAAGGGCATACCAATATTAATAAGAACACCTGAATAAACAGAAGCATAAGCCTCATATGGGTATAACAACATTGAACAATAAACAATACATTTGTACTGTTCAGTCTAGCATACCAGAAGTAGGCACCCTGGGATTGCTTGGACTGCACTTGAAGAATACCCTTTGACAATGAGTGTCAGGTGTGCAAACATGACCCCAACAACAATCGTCATAGAGGTAGTGCATATCAAGAACACGTCACGATACTTAAGTTCTTTGGTAGGTGCAAATTCAAATATGAATGTGTAGTTAATGCGTGTCTTTCTCCACATGAAGATATTGCATCCATAGGCGAAGAGATGTAGAAAGAAGAGGCTGAACATGCTGCAGTTTGGGACCGTTTAATGTCAGTAATGGATTGTTGAGTTGTAGTATCAATGGAATTGTCATCGGTGCTTACCTAAGGACAGGATAGGATGTTGACATGTAGACCTTGTTTGACTGCTGAGTGTACATCCCAGCTATGTGCGCCATAATACAATAACCGATAAATAAGGCTACAAATGCACCAGTGAATAACCCTGAAAATTTGACAGTACATTAGGACTCTTAAAATATCTTGATGATGGAAGGAATGCAACTTATAAACAACTAGTATTACCTATGAAAAATGTGGTCGCATGTGATTCTGCTTTCTGATTTGGCTTCAGATACTTCATTGCTTTCCTTTTGTCACCACTTGCAAAATGTCTCACAAACAGTTCCTCCACATCATCCATTAGCCTGATTGCCTATTAAGAGAAGTTTTCAGTCAGAACCCAGTTTTAGTATAAGAAATGCTTCAAATCTTTGGACTGCTGTATCATTGCCAATACCTTGTCAGAGCTATTAAAGTAGGAGCTCTCCACTACTTTCAGGTAAATTGTCTGTACTTCCTTTGCTGTAACCTGAAACATGAGAGGTATTTTGTTCTTTCAGCAATGCTTTATATGTGGTAACGTTCAGGCAATGCAATACAAAGAGAAGTATGTGTGGTAACCTTGTCAAACTTCTTCAAGATCTTCACAAAAGCTACCATGTTCAAGCTCCTGAAACAAGAGTGATTTTCATGTCAATGCCCACTCATTGCACAAAGCTGAATTACATACTATATTATCAACTGCACCTACCGGTATGTCTTGAGGTACCCCAAGCCCTTATACAGCTCAACCAGGGCTCCTCTGATCATCTTCTCTGCCTGGTGCACCTTTTTCTTGTTGATGCTTAACTTCTCACAGCCATCACCAATCTTCCTTGATTGGCTTAGCTTGTCATCGAACAGAAGTTCACGGATGGCGATGACAGTCCTCGATGGTGTGGTGATGGGAATGTTGATCCTCACACTCCTGCCCTGGCAGGTGACCGCCTTCCCTGAGAGGGTCCTCATCTTGTTGGCAGCTTCTTCTCTTGGCTTATCAATCCTTCCCGAGTTACCTAAATCTTCAGAGATGGATAGCTGCTCTAACCCTTCATTAGTGCTCTTTGTGATAGCATCTTTTGTGAGCTTTTCTTGAACTTCTTGTTCTTGCTCTGTTATGCCCCGTAGGGATTGATCTCCTGTAATTTTGAGTGGTGAGTCACAAACAATTTTTGACAGTGAAGTCTAAGCTCGAAGAGCTCATTTGTGGCTTAGGAAATGGGTTGGTTCATCGTCATCCTCCTATCCAGTGAGTTGGTTTAATAGTATTCAGTTTCTTGTTTGCTAATAGGAAGAAGGAAATGGTCACACTGACCTATATAAGGGTATTTTCATTTGTGAAAGTAACTCACTGGGCTAATAGAAATATAATAGTTGCTCTCCCAAATCTCAGCCCAACAACTGGGCTAATTTAGATATACCAACCAGGATTGCCAAGTTTCTTTCCCATTTAGACCCAAGGTCTTATTTATGCATATTTCTAGATCAACCAGCATATGAGCAGCAGACCAGCAGCTGGCCTAATAAGCTTTTACTTTACCATCAAGTGACCTAGTTAACAAGTATATCTAGGATATAAGGACATGCATATATGTGTATACACTCACCATGCAGAATGGAGCATGAGACGGATGGGTCCTCCGGGTCGGCGCTCCCTGCTGCCGACAGGTCCCCGCGCCGACGTGCCTCGGTGACTGCGGCCTTCAGCTCGACGAGGATCTGCAGCTGCCGCCTGAGGGACTCACCTCGCTCCAGGAACTCCCTCTCCTTCCTCTCGTAAAACCGGTTCACCTTATTCAGCTGCTCGTCTAGTCTCTCAAAGAACACCCTCGCCGCCTCCGCCTCGGTCCCCATGAACCCTGCTGCATCCAGAACCACCGTCTCGTAGACTTCCCCGGCGATCACGCCATCGCTGCCACCGTTCGCCAGCTTTTTGTGCACCTGCATTACAGAAGCAACAACAAACAACACATACAAAAATATCAGACGATCATCTCCACCAGTCAAACAGGGAAAATAGTAATTCGGATGTGCATGCCTGTATGACGCCATGCTCTTTGTGGTGGCCAAGGGGATTGAGGAACGGGAGCCTCATCACCCAGTGACTAGCAGCCGCTGGTGCCTGGCACTGTGACGGCGGTGGTGCTACCTCCTTGCAGCCCTCACTGGTTGCGACCTGCAGGTTCTTGATATCCTTCTTGAGCTGCCAGTAGTCCACAAAGGCCTCCTTCCATTCCGGCACGAGCTGGCCCTCAAACTGCTTGGAGAACTTCACCATTGGCCTCAGGGCGTAGTACTGCACTTCACTACAGCTGTGGCACTGGTGTGTGGGTGTCTCAAAGGAGGCCACAGAGTAAGGTGTA
Organism: Poa annua; assembly: GCA_026929855.1. Lineage (NCBI taxonomy): Eukaryota > Viridiplantae > Streptophyta > Magnoliopsida > Poales > Poaceae > Poa > Poa annua. The sequence continues at coordinate 9,915,779 of CM049430.1, forward strand.
CTTATATGTGCTGCATGTTCCTGTGTGCTAGTGTCCATTGAAGGAGAATTGGAATTAGAATCTAGCTCGAGTGAGAGGGCTGAAGGTGATGGGGGAATTTATTGCTGCTCATGGGGGGTTTATGCTAGCTCCTGTCAATTATGATCACCAGTTGGGCGTCTAAGTTGGTGCCTTGGATTGGATTCTTTCTCTTCCTGTCTATCTCCCCAGTGGAGAGAGGATTAGGAGTGTGGGAGGGATGTGTTTTATAGGATGGATAGATAAGTGAATCACTCGCTCCATTGGATGACCAGTGGCGATGGTGGAGGCGGTTGGGGTCATGCATGGTTCTACTGCAAAGAAACGTGTCCCGGACAGGATGAAGAAATGGGCCAATGCGAAAAAGAGTTCGGTACATGCCAAAGTTACCACTCAGTTCACTAGCTCTTTTAGAAGAGTAACATTAAATTGCATGCACATGTCAAAATAACCAGTGGTTTCGTCATTACCCATTATTTTCAGAAAATAAGATATGTATCATATGATTCATGCATGCAGTTTAGTGGTGATTACAACTGCATTGTATCCTGAGACTGTTCAATATAGTTTTCGATATATGTGAGCCCTGTTCGTGTTCTTCAACTGTAAGCCGGGATTCCTACTCACATGCTTAGGCCCTCTGTGACAGGCTGTCTTGGCCATTGGATCGTGGCTGGGACACATATGGTGTTCTTGTACTCTCTGGGTGTGTCCCTTCTATCCCTGGCACTGGGTCCCGCTTAATCCTGGGCCCGCCATGCAGCGATAGGTTAGTAATTTAGTGTGGTTTTTGAAAAGTTGCTGGACCACCAAGTATACATCATCTGCCAATGTTGTCTAAATTTCTAGGACTTTTCTGATATTGTATGTGCTAATTATGCTTTTAGTGGACTAGTACACCTCATGTGACTATTTCCAGTGCGCCCTTTTATAACTGGTTATCCAGCTTCCACATTTCCCAAACAAATTAGAGCGTACTCAAGACAGAAAGAAGTTACAGCTCCACCAAACACCCCACAGTGCCCTGTTTGGAAGTTGGAAGACGGCTATTAATTTTTGAAGGACTGTTCAATTCGTATAAAAATGTCATTGCAAATTTTAATTCGAAAAAACCAGATTAATGAGCAATCTAACTACACATTTCATATAAATAATGTCATGACTGCTTAACAAGTGTGCCAGTCTTATTTTTGTAGGAAAAGCATGTCAATCAGTCGAATGCAATTTTTCTCGATAACGGAGAATTTAGTTATCTTATTGCATATGTTTTTCTTGATCTGTGTAGGTTATTCTTGGGCATGGACTAGCTAATATTATTTTTCTCATTCCTGTTTTAACAGATGTCTGAGAATGGAGACTCAAACGGATAGCTCAACTGGGAGAGGGTCTTCTCCTGAGATGCACCGTAAGCTCATTATATAATTAAGCGCACAAACTTTACTTTTAGTTGAAAATGAAGGGTCAGAATCCTTTGAAACTAATTATTGTCAATGGAATTATAAAGTGCATCCCAAAAGAAGATGATAACTCTGCTTTGCAACTTTAAAATGATATCCTGCTATTTCAACAAAGCTAGCAAGCAAAATGGTCTTCAGAGAGTGGACAGCAAATGCAAAATCTTTTGTGTTATTTAATGGGCAACAGCTTCTATTTTCTTCCGCAGAAGATTGTGCTTATCTCTCCTGGAATTATGTGATATGTCTTCAATATCTTCATATATCTTGCTCATGATCAGCTGCCTTTTCCATCTAGATTCTGGAACAAATGACAAATTTGGTAAGCAGACAAATATGAGGCATACCCTTAAATTTTGCAAATGCAGCTCAAATATGAGTATTTGAATTCGTGTGGTTCATGTAATACTGATTCATTTATTTATAGCAGGATTGCAGTTAGGGACATAGCTAAGAGTGGTGGATGATGTAACTTTTGGTAAGAAAAGGGAATGAATAAAGGATGTTTGGACAAAGAGCTTAATAAGGGATGTTTGACAAAAGCTTTTGAACTACTGGTCTTAATTGAGTCGAATTTTAAGTGCCCTGTAGGCCTTAGGACTAGGATGGCTTGATCCGGTCAGCATCAAGGTGTCAGTAAAAGGAAAACTGTGCAATTCTTAGGGCCCATATATAGACCACATGGAGCTCTTTTATCTTTTCGGCAGTGTGACTTTTACATGGAGAATATGTGATTGGATATTCTCATGCACCAGGAAGGGCTGTCCTGACAACCAATGGACGTGTACCTTAATGCCTAACAAGGTGGTCATCATGAAAGCCTCCCCGCATTGACAAGTGGTATGAATTTGCTAGCAGGTCATCCGGTTCAATAAAATTTGAGAAGGAACGTTGATAAAGCGGTTAAGGGATATAATGAAATTGCATTTCTAGCGGAAACATCATGAGACTTACTTTTCTTAAATATATAGTTTTTCTTCAAGATAGTGGAATATGTTCCACCTTAGATAACAAATCTCAACACGAAGTGGCTACCTGGTGGGTGATTGTGGCCATGATCACCTGCCGACACGTGTCTACCATATGGGGCCCACCCCCACATGTACACCTAATCCCCTTGTCCCTTCTTCCTCTTCCTCCCTCGTTCTCTTGACTCTGGCTTTGCTGCCATGACCCTCTCCCATGTCTCTGGTCAGCACCAGAGCCGGAAAGAGCTGTGGTGGCGGAACTTAGGTTACGGATTGGCAGAGGCGAAGCGTTGGGCGGGGTGGGGTAGGAGGAGGAGGGGGTTGCCCGGTCTCTGGAAAAGGGGGATGGGGGTGGTGGCGACTTTGTTGTATAGTGGTCGGAAAGTGACCTTGTGCCCCTCCTGCACGGGTGACCGTGAGCTAGCTCTGCCGGCTCTTCCTCTCCTCTTCTAGTTGGTCTATTAGACTATTATTACTGTGAATTATTGTGTTAAACATTCCGTGGATGGTGTGATTGCCATGGTATCAACATGTCGCTTAGAAGAAGGATCCTGAGCTTACATGTGTATAATGCGGATAACCTGCAAAGTTCTTCACCGGCGTGTAACTGTAACATGTAGACATAACCTGCAGTGGCTCAGTATTAAGTAATATTTCCTCACTAAAAACATCGTTTTGACATAACTATGTGGAGCAACACAGTCTGAGCCCAACAAGATGTGAGCTATTTTTTGTTTCTCTAACCAAGTAACCATGTTCCTAAAAGATTATTCGTGACAATGTTATATATTTGAGGCCAAGAGCTCTAGCAGTTACTCACTTAGTGAGCTAAAGTCACACTCACATGGACACAAGTCACCTGGTTCTTAACGTGTGACGTGATACATGTAACGACACAGGGGGATTATTATCACCCTTTGTTTTATATATAAAAGGATCCAGAACAAAGAAAAATGCTGGGGGAAGAAATTCTACCACATATAATGAGATGTCATTAACTGCACACCTTCAGACAGATTTGACTGGCCTGATCGAATCAGTCTTTTGAGCTATCTAGTACTACAAGGGCAATCCTGATTTGTGTTATTGCTGGTCTGTGTCTTGTGGCATACCCCCATCTCCCCCCACTAGTCCCTGCAAAAGAGCACATCATGGATATGGTTGCTATCTCATCTATATACACCCACAAGATACTCTTGTCTAAGGCGAGTGCAAGTCTACTTTTCGCAAATTGATTCTTGTCCCTCTGATGAAGATCGGAGTGCCAGTAAGTATATGTGTCAACTATTACTCTACTCCTTTTTTTCAGTTCAAACATGGCATCATGTAATGCTGATATCTTTTACTTCCATGAGAGCCGTCAAATTCCAGGCTTCTTACAGGTTTTCTTTCTTTCTTGTTTAGCTTAGTGAATGTGATAGCTTTTGACAACCTGGGTGTGTTGTGTTTCAAGTGACTATAACCGCCATGAAACACTTGACCTTCCGACAAGTAGCTGCTAGCCCAGCTATACCATGTTCTTCAGACATTTTGTAGGCAAGCTATGACATCACTGACCTGTTGATTTGACACCTCTTTTGATCTCCACAAAGCACAATTCAGCTCAAGAGTTATGGTGAACGACGCGGCGAATCGGCACCTTTCTCGACTTTAGATCAGATTTTGCTTTTACCTCGGAGATTGGTGTTCATGCATGCATGCATGCAGAACTCATATATTGTTTGAGTGGGATGACAGAGTGTGGTATCTGATACCAAGGAAATAACCTGACGATGCCCGTTGAATTGTTCTCCAGAAAAAAAGCAAAGTTAGGCCATCTCCAGAGGCCCGACGCAAACTGCAATTAAATCGTGTCCGATTTGGTCCGTTTGCGTCGATCTGTGGACTGAAAATGGGCTGCGTCATTGTCTGATTGGGTCGCGCTCCAACCCAGCGGCTCGACGCATATTTTTCTAAAGCTGATTTATATTAATAGATATTCATTACATATAGGGACTGAAAATAAAGACATAATTAAAAATAAAAATATAAAAAGCCCTAGGTATGGCTTCCTCGGCTCCGACGTCTACTCCTCGTCGCTGTCGCCGGTGAGGTCAAAGATCGGCGGGTGGGGGGGGGGGGGGTCCCAGGGGAAGGACCAGGCGCCGCTGGGACTAGAGCTGGAGGTGGCGGCGGCGGTGTGGAGGAGGAGGACACCTCTGGCCAAGTCGTCCACCGCTCATGAGCGTGCGGCGGCGAGCGCTGCTCCCACTCCTGCTTCGGCTGTAGCAGCGGCCGGCCGCGGGCTGCTGGATGCGCCGCCGCTCTCCATCTCCAGCGTAGATGCCTTCAGCATTGAGCCGAGGCCAGCCAGCGCGCGAGCTCCTCCCGCTCGCTCTCAATCATGGCCTCCCGGAGTGCCTCCTCCTCTGTGAGACCCGACGACTGGAATTCTGCCAATGGGAGCTCGTCGTCTTCCTCCATGGCCTGCTTTGGTTCGTCCTCCTCCGGCTCGCGGTGGAGGTACCCAAACATTGACGCCGCCGTAGTCAAATTCGCAGTCGCCGAGGAGGCCTCCTCGCGTCACGCTTGAACCCTGGCCGATCCCACCATCGAGAATCAGGGTGGAACGCGTCGTTTTCCTAGAGATCGGCTGGCGGCAGCGACGTATCTCCATCATCCGCTCCTCACCGTCTCTGGGCACCAGCGGGACTGGCACCCGCCTCGACTTGAGGTGCCAGGTCGTTCGACAAGTGCACGTCACCCACTGGCACCAGCTGGTTGCTCCGGTAAAGAGCATGCGCCATAGGGACGCCCACATAAGGGTAGTCACTGGGCTTCTTTGGTGGCGGCGATGACCGGCGTGACGAGGACGAGCTGCCGTCGGACTCCTTCTTCAACTTCTTTTACGGCCACGACCCCGTCATGGTGGCAGTGGATAGGGAGAGGAAGAAAACGGTGTGGTCGTGGGAGGTGGCCGCGACGTCCTTTTAACGGTGGCCTAGGACGCGGTCTTCCATGCCATTAATGGCGACGGAAGGCGGTGGGCGCGCAGACGTTGAAGCGGTGGCGCGGCAGCCTTTCGCCCGAGTCGTGGACGCCTCAGGAGATGAAGCGAAGACCACGGTTGCTCACGCGTGGGGCCAGGTCAAAGGTGGGAGGACACACGCGGACACAGCTGACCGTCCGAGCCCAAATTTGGACACGTTGCGCGGATGGCTCGGAGAAAATGTGTCGGACCGTTGGGCTGTGTTTTCCCCGGCCCCGATAAAAAACGGACAGAAACGGACGCGGACGTCCGTTTGTGTCGGGCCGCTGGAGATGCCCTTACCAGTTAAAGAACCGTTTGAAATGACACACTGTGACAATACTAATTATAGGACTAATCACCCATTACCTAATCATCTTAGAGATCGAAAAGGCTAAGGTGTGCAAGCAAAAAACATTATTATAGGAAAAGTATGCAGCACATCAGTGCATGCTTTGGCTAGTGTTGTCCCAGTAGGCAGCATATCTGAATCTGTTCTCCAGGAAATGCCACTTTACGTAACGCAAATCTACATGCCTGCTTGTGGGTATCAAACATCTTCCTCAGCTTCTTCGCGGTTCGACACCCTGAATCCTGCAGCTGATTAAGACCCAATAACATACTTGGACAGTATGAATTCATCATCCAATCTTCCAGTATAGGATTCCCAAAATCGTTTCAGATTCCTAACAGTGGCTGGTACTGACAAAAAACAGCAATAGTACCACTTGACACAGCGAAGAAAGCAACTTTCATTCTACATTCTTTATTTCATCCTAAACCCCATCTCATAGACTTTATGAATACTCATAGACTGCATGAAATTAATTTACACCATTTTGTGTTTGGTAAGATGCTAACGTGGAGAATGAAATTAATTTACACCATCTCATAGACTTTCATTCGCAAAAAGAAAAAAATTACACCATTTTTTTAATAATTCTGATGGAGCACCATTGCATGCAAGGTTTTGTTCCATTTCTCGCAGCAGCATATTCCTATCGATCGTACCTAAACTTTGCAAGATTACACCTTACCTTACCACTGCACTGTTGATAGTTGGGTACACATCAATTGCATTTGTGGGATGCTATTAGATGAATAACCTACCAGTACTGGTATCCAGTACTGCATATATTCTTGTAACCTCCATGGGATCGGAGCTTCCTGCTTCGTGCCACGAACACCATTTGCTACTGGTAGCGGTGCAGCACTCCACGTTAGCCATATGGCCCATGTGGATGGTTCTCCTTGTCGCTTTGGTTCCTTGGTGAAGATGCTAATATGGGGATAACAAGATCAATTGTAATATACTCAGTATAAACGGATTGTTTTAGTTCTATACGTGTTTCAGTTTTGGAGATGATATGAATGGGAAAATATTCTACCGAAATGTCGACATGCCGTACAATTATAGGAATGACGCTATACGGATTGAAGATGATTTCTCTCTCAACAAGTCAACATAACAGTTTTGAGTACAATGGCGGCTATAATATGCCAAGGAATACACCATCTTTTTTCCTCCCCCAACTTGATATCGGCATTGTACACACTGTGTTGACTGTTGAGGGCAAATTCTCTAGTTTTGAATACTTATTTTTATTTTATTTTTTCATTCCCAACTTCTAGGTCTTGAGATACTGAACATGAATATTTTTTAATATTTTCAGGACTCAAGCCTTACAACATGACGCAAAGGAGATCTGCTTTTTAATCGCCTAGCAGCTCATGCCTACTCTGCTTGCAAGAGCAGATGAAATATGCCGCAAATAAGTCCAAAACTGTTCTTGCTGTTAAATCGATAATTGTGAGATTTCCTTTTTTAAAAATAATAATAATTGTGAGATTTCTTATCTTTGCATTGTATATAGGGTATGGTTCCAAGCCATTTCCATCACAGCATATATTACCGATTTGTAAAAGGCATAAATGATCAGAATCCGGATATCTAGTTCTGTAATGCAGCGGAATATATTCCTTCTTTCACTTTTTGCATGGAACACGGTAATCTGGTAAAAAGAGGAACTAAATGAGACATACCAGGAATAAACCAAAAATAAGTCCGTACTTTCTGCAATTTGTTTCTCACCAATTCATGACAAACCTAGATTTCTATTCCCGTCACGTTTCTTAGCTTTTATTTCTCATGAAGTTATTCTGGATAAAATTGCAGTCTCTTTAGACTGTGACTGCAGCAAACTATTTTGTTTTCTCAGCTTCCAACTGAAATTTAGTTCTGAAGTGCAGATACCTTTCGATTTGAGGCTTCTGAACGCGATTTTGTTAATAAGCACTTAACTTTAAATTAAGAAACAGTTCTTACTGATACAATAGCTCTTTGCCGCACTCACAATGCATGTCGGTTTGATCACATGATCTATATATATGTTTCACTAAATAAAAAAGAAGTACATTACGAAAGTTTGGTGTTCTAGATGCTGTCCGCAATTTATCTATTGAGGGTCATGGCACGCCGGCGGCTGCTGACCTTGAGGACGTACACGCCGTTGCTGAGGTCTACGAGGAGATGAACCAGTTGGTGCTTCCCAACATAGTACCTCTCTATTAGCCAAGGTTGAGAAGGTTCAAGTTGTACAGCATCGTTGTATGGAACTCCTGAACAAGACAAAAAATCTGATCTCTGTGGACCAGTAAATTTTCAAAGCTAAACAAGCTTAATCCATTGCCCAAAAATATGAAGATAGATTGAGTCCATATCTAGTGTGTGCAGCTGAAACCAAACCGAACATATATCTGTTCTTTGGTGCTCCGTCTGCACGAACGCTCAAAATAGAATTGAAACTCGTCACTAAATCATGCCTCAAGTGGGGTCTTTCTTCAGAAAATAGAGTTTGGACTTCTAAAATATCAAGAATTCCGCGACAAGATTCAGCAGAAAGCTTATGTTTCTGGTGGTTGTTGTAGGCTGTAGCCTCTTGGTGGTTGGATTGCTTGGCTAGGGTCTGGACGTCTGGTTAATGTCATGTAAGACATTCGCTGGGTTTTGCTTTCTATAATAAAAACAGGGCCGTCGTGGCCTTTTCTCTATAAAAAATTCCAACAATCCCGTTTTCACACCGCAAGGATTTTCCTTTTTTTTACACTTAGCTCTTTTTGTTTATTTTGCTATTACTACAAACTTACAATCCTGGACAACTGCCGGGAAAATTGTTTCTTGGTGAACAATGCATTGTGCTCTGTTTCAGGGCTCTGTTTTGTATCCTCTTACCATTTACACAAGTGAAACAGAGAAGTGTTCTAGACTCTAGTATCCATGATACCATGGGTCCTCTATTGTGGGTCGTAGAGACAACAAAACCCATAAGCCTATAACCCAAGGGAGGACTTGTCCCCTTCGTCTTCACTCTTCAGCATTTAGGTTGTTTTCTAAATGACACAGGCATACAGTTGTTTGCAGCAAGGGGCAAAGGCGCGTCAGAGGTTGATCGAGCCATAGGGCCCTCTTCAAGACTTCTTTTAAATAAGAGAAGACTTAAATAAGAAAAGACCATGCTGAAGGGTGGTGGATCAAATGCCATGTGATCAGAGCAATGTGATGTGCTTTCGAGTTTCGAGTACAAACAGTTGGTACGAACTCTAAATATGGTTTTCCTCGTGCAAGGGGATATAATGTGGCGGGAAACCATGTTCGAGCTGACCAAAGCATTAATTCCAAGATATGGTGCTAGCAACATCTGGCTCAGTCGAAGATATAGTCTTGGAGGTATATACTACTGTAGTAGAAAAATAGGAGAAGATAGCCGGGGCTTTGTTAGTGATCCAAGACCGTAGGAAGATGATGATATCCGTCATGCATACAGTGCTAGGTGAACCGATTTTGAGATTCATAGGTTTGGGAGGCATCGAGATCATGTGTTGTCCTCATTCCCTTGAAGAAACTCACCAATTAGTGTAAACCACATCTCGATTTTCATTTTGATGTCACTGCAGCGCTTGTTCCCGTGGGTTGGGCATGTTACGACACTCACCAGTGGCACCTAGGGAAGTAGGCAACCAACAACCACAGCGTCGAAATGGTTTCACGGAGGAGCCTGTCAGAGTTGACGGTGCTCGCAACTCCACTATATCAAGGAGAGATCAAGTCCATATCTACTATAATCCATTGCCCAAAATATCAGGAGAGATCAAGTCCATATCTAGTATAAGTGCAGCTGAAATCAAACTGAAACACGGATAAAAGATATATATGTTCCTTGGTGTAACATTTGAACGAACGCTGAAAATACAGTTAAACTCAGTCATAAATCAGGACCCGAGTGGTATAAACTCTCAACAGAGAATTTAACTTTCTTCGGAAAAATAGAGTATGGACTCCTAAATACCAATAATTCTGTCTCCACGCTGTAAGCATTTTCCTGTTGAGAATTTAGCATTGTTCAGAATAATAAAGTATGGACTCCTAAATTCCAAAAATTCCGTCTCCGCACCAGCTAATTTTTTTTAAATAATACTTTTTATATTAAAATTTCGGGAAATATTGCGCAGATTTAGTAAATTTTAAAAATAATACGGCCTCGGCCTGGAGGAGGCCGACTGGGGCTCGTCGGCCCGGAGGAGGCCGACTGGGGCTCGTCGGCCCAGAGCTGGCCGACCAGGGCTCGTCGGCCGCATCCGCGCCTGCATAACCTGGTCGGCCCAGAGCAGGCCGATTGGTCCCTGTCGGCCCAGGGAAAGCCGAGGCCTGCATGCAGGCATTTCTCCCCCACCTATTTCTCCCGCCACCTTTTTCTCCCGCCACAGTTTCCCGCCCATTTCTCCCGCAAGCCGTTCCCGTCTATTTCTCCCGCCAACGTTTCACCCATTTCTCCCGCAAGCCGTTCCCGCCTATTTCTCCCGCCAACGTTTCCCGCCCGTTTCTCCCGCCACCGTTTCCCGCATGTTCCTCCCGCCACCATTGTCCTATAAAAACCACTCTAGGGGGGGGGGGGGGGGGATACTCTCAAAGAGCGCCAGCATGATGTGTATTGTACCTTGTGAGAAGTGTGTGTCCGGCTTTCATATAGCCGCATCCGAGCATCTAGCTAAGATTATCACCTATTTGAAGGTAGATGGTAGGGAAGTTCCACTTGAAGAAATTATTGGTAGTGAGAGACATCTCGCTTTGCTAGGGGCGAGGCTATGCCGAGATGGGTTTCCGTATAGGACCACAGAACAAATCCGTGCTGAAATCTTGAGGCTTGCAGATAAGTTCGATAGGCATGTTACCAATGAGCCGATTCATCGAACTCAAGACATACGTGAGAGGTACGGTTGTTCCTTTCTCTGGGTATACTCCAGCGATGATGACGACGATTTCATGCCGTCGTCAAAGGAAAGGGGGGTTGAAGCACTGCGTAAGGGCAAGGAGAAGAAGGCAGAAACATCCAGCAAGGGTGCGGGAAAGAAGCCGGAATCATCATCAAAGGGCAAGGGTAGGTAGAATCTTAATTTGAGTTATGTTGTATCTTTCTTTCAGTATCGATTAATTAGTAGTTGTACCTTCATTTCCTATTGTTGTGTGGTGTGATCGGTATGTAATCGAGATTTGTTGTATCTTATCTTACGTACCAATGTATACCGGTTACGGACATATCAAATATTACTACATAGATAGAAATAAGTATAGTACATAACGATAAGTAGAGTCTCGAGGGAAAGAAGTAGCATACATATGTCTCATACATAGGTCTTACGGTACATGAAAAATAGCGAACATATGTCTCTGATACATAAGTAGAGTCTCAGTCATCGCCTCTGCCACGACGTGGCGGATGTGGCTGAGGAGTGCTCCATCCAAACCGATGGGGTGGGCGGGTGACTCGTGGAGGAACCAAAGACCCGTCATCTGCCTGCTGTGTATCCTGTGTGGGGGGGTGGAGGAGGAGTGTTGTACATGTTGAGCCACTGGGTGTCCGCATCGGGAAACACGTCCGGCTGACTCGCCCAACCCGACGCACCCGAGTAATGGTCGGAGATAATAGGCCCCAAGTCGAAGTCGAATTGTGCTAGAATCGAGAAATTTTATGTAACTTGTTATTTTGTAAATACTTTGAATACATGAGAATGTAGTAGTACGAATCGACATACCGTGTGGTGGACGAGGCTGGAAGCCGGTCCAGGGGCTCTGCTGGTACTCCGAAGAGGGTCGCTGCTGGTAGCCCCCAGTGGGGCTCTGCTGGTAGGCCCCCTGCTGGTAGCCCCCCAGAGGGGCTCTGCTGATAGCCCCCCTGGTGGTAACTCTGCTGCTGCCAGCCCGAACCTCCAGGCTGGTCAGGTGAAGGTGGTGCGACACGTGGACGCGGGTGCTGTCGGTGTGCCTCCGGAGGTGGCTGCACGTTACGCCGTGCCCGCCGTTGAGGCAGCTGCGTGGACGGATGCGGTGGCCGTCGTGCAGCATGTGGGAGAACGTCTGACGAGCGGACACACGTGATAGCCTCGTAGATCCGTCGCACTCTCTGGGCAGCGGACTGCAACCAAGACCGATGCTCTTCGCGTGTAAGCAAAGGCCCGGTCGAAAGTGAACGGTCTAACTGGTCTATATCATTCCCAAGATCCCACGTCAACTCAGACTGAAAGTGGTCTAGACATTTAGGAAATGAACGACAATATAAAAAAAAGTAAATGATTGTAGAGAAGTTAATTATTTGTACCGCGTGTTGCCGTGAGCCGGACATAGACAGGCTGGGGTACATATCCCACGTAGCAGGGGCCGGCATCACATCCGGCTGGGCGTGATGAACGAGAGAAACACTTGCGGAACTGACGTACCACTGTAGGTACTCGTCGTACTCCGTCGGATCGAAGGGTTGCGCCTCTTCCCAGAGACGAGTCAGCGCATCAACCCACTCGGCCACGTAAGGTTGCACTCTTTGCAACCATTGTGTCGCAGTCCTATTAGTTCTCTTCCTGCTCCATCTACAAGACAAGAAACATGTGCATAATTGTGGATGACAAGTGTTCAAACAAAACTGTGTGGTTAAGAAATGAACGTACCGGTGGACAATGTCTGGTAGAGGGGCATCCATAGGCGGGGGAACCGACATCTGACGCAGACCGAACTGCCTCATAACACGCTGCTGGGCCATCTCCTCAACGCTGACGTCGAAGATAATCTTCGACTTCGTCATCCAATATGCTTCATCTCGCGTGCACATGATAGAAATTCCTCTAGGGAATTTCGACGCGATCGCGTCAGGCGAGTATGGCTCCCAAATAACTGAAGCCGCAGAGAGAACGTCAAACTGCTCGTTGAATGCCGGGTAGCAGTTCCTAACCTGATCTCGAGCGAATCGTCTCTGCAAAACACAGACGTAAATTGTATAAGTAAACAGGAAGATACTCATTGACAAGCATAATTAGTAAACTATTATTGAACATACCTTGCGATGTGTCCAAAGTGTGCCAAAAGTTGGGTCGTCTATGTGCTCCGCGTCGAAATAATTGTTGAGGGGCCATGGGTCGGCAGCCGAAATGTCAGGTCGTCCAATGGGGAACCTCTCCCACGACCACAGCTGTAACAGCATAGGGCATCCAAGAATTGCTGACTTTGTCGCCGTAAGAAAGCACGCGTTGCACATACCTCGGTACGTGGCCGCTAAGACTGCAGAACCCCAGCTACGATCAGTGATGTGGTACGGCTGTGTCGCACTTGCAATCTCCAATGCGATGGGGATGTATCGCGCACTGATAGTGGTGACATGGTTCTCCGTGAACATCACTTTTCCTAGCAGCCACATAATGTACGCCTCGAGGCTCCGAGTAATCTGGGCCTCGGACATCTGGATCGTGCCAAAATTCTGTATCTGCACCGAAAACAATAATTGTACAAGTTAGGTGAAGGTTAGCTGAAGCGATAGATGAAACAAGACAATGACGTAGTACTAACCTGGAACTTAAGCAACCAATCAAGCTTGGGTGCGTGATCCTCATGCATAAACACAGTTGCGTTGAGATTTATATGTTGGAACCGGTCTGCCATATCCTCAGACCACATATCAGGGGCCTGTAACGGACCTATGGGCTCACCAGCTATAGGAAGGCCCAATAGGTAGGAGACATCCTGTAGAGTAGGAGCCATCTCGCCCCAGCGAAAGTGAAACGTGTGCGTCCAAACCAAGCTGCCCACAAGCAGCAAGTACATGCGAGCAAGGAAGGTGAAACAATTTCGGTTTGTTGCATGTGCATTCACAGGTTGGCCATGCTTCATTTCCAATCTTCACCTCATGCGTTCTCAACACATTGCCACAACCGAACTTGTCGGTAGGTAAGCGGACCTCGAACCTCCTTTCCTGATTTCCGATGGCAACCACTTGGAAAGTTCGTGCCTTCTCTATCTTAGCATCCATGTACTTCGTAATCTTTTCACACCAGGGTGAGTTTGGAGTGCGAAGTATATGCATTTCGGCTTGCTGGCGTTTGACTCTGAAGTAATTAACCGTGCCTTGGAAAATTCCCTCCACAAGGGCAGTTAATGGCAAGGCTCTGTTCCCTCGGAGGACAAAATTGTATGTTTCGGCAAGGTTTGTAGTCATGACGCCATATCTGTCTCCGTATGAGTCGTGCAACAACGACCACCTCTCCACGGGCTCATGCTCAATCCACTGCTGAAAATTCTTAATCAACCGTCCACCCTTTCTCCTCGTGCCCGGTGGGTCAAAGCCTGGCAGATCACACAGACCGATCGGTTCTTCTTCAGGCGGTGCATGTGTTGTAGCTGCTTGTGCCGCTACTTGGGCTACATGAAACGCCACAGCGGCAGTACGTGCAGCTTTCCTCTCCCGAACATGTTTGTTCTTGAACTCATCAAGCTTGCCACGGATAAAATTGTACTTCCATTCCTGGTTCTGCTTGCAGAGCTTTTTGAACAGATTCATGAGACTCTTATTTCTGAACTGTGAGAAGAAGTTAGCACCTAGATGGCGCATGCACCAACGACTCTGAAGATCCACCCACGGTGTTTCTTCATCTGGTCCAGGGTTTGTTAATGCCTTTATAGCGTTGAGTATACCCGCATGTCTGTCATGTAGAACGCAAACATTCTGCTTATCCTTGACAACTGCTTTTTTCAACTGCCTAAAGAACCACGTCCAACTATCCGTGTTCTCGCTCTCAACAAAAGCGAAAGCAAGGGGCAACAGTTGGTTATTGCCTAGTCTTGGCCAATAGCAGTCAATATCTGACCCTTGTACTTGCCGGTGAAAAATGTGCCATCGACACATAACACTGGTCGGCAGTGGCTGAAGGCTTCGATGCATACACCAAAAGAGAAGAACAAACGGTGCAACACCCTAACTGTAGGGAACTCTGGCATGTAGAAGTCTTGAAGATCAACATATGTGCCAGGATTCCTCGCCTGAAGCGTGCAGAGCAAACGGATAACAGAATCATATGAGTCAAAGAATGACCCAAATCTCTTCTCCAGCGCGCTCTGCTTAGCCCTCCAGGCCTTGCCATAAGAAATGTTGAAACTGAATCTTGTGAAGACTTTGTTCCTTATTGCATTCACTTCCATCGCCTTGCTCTCCACTATCTCCGTGTAAAACAAACGAGCAATAAGCGTGGATGACAGATTACGGTGATCCTAAAGGATGCTGGGAATACGACATGTATGCATTACCATGTCACTCACAACCCAGTTTGTATCATACTTGGGGACATATGCGTCCACCCTACCCGGACAATCTATCCTCGAGCATTCCATGGTCAAATATTTCTTACTCGACACAGTTGTCTTGAAAACCCTTGATGTCGACATTGCCCACTGTATGATTGCTTCCTGCAGATGTTGCTTGTCAGCGTACATTGCTCCCACAGCCATGCTGCTCTGGTGATATTGCCAGGAAGAATCATGACCATCGTCCAGAGTCATGCCAGATGAGAAGTCCTGAGTCCATGAAGCTGGATAAGGCACCTCCGGCTCGTACTCTGCGTCATTCGACGAATCAGAATCACTGCCGTCCCCGCAATCACCCTCAATATCTTCATCTGCCATCTCGTTCTGCATTCGGCCATCTTCCTCATCCCCATCTGCCTCCACATTTTCACCGTCATCATGCCCTCCAACCATACTACTCTGCCCTGATTCATAACCACTGCCTCCATCATAACCATGGTTGTCATCATGTTCAATTTCCATGGTTGTTGAACTGCTCTGCCCTGGATCGTGCCCACCCTCGCCTTCAGGAGAATTGACATTTACCTCCTTAACAACAGGAAGCAACAAGGCAACTGGGTGCCTTCCCCTGTTTTCACAACCATGCAACCAGTTCACCCACTGAGAATCCCGATCAATCGGTCTCAGAGTGTACCTAATTTTTTTACTGGACCTCGACCATAACGCGTGCACCCCGACAATGTGTGTTTCTGCATTTAATCCCAAACACTCCGCCAACCAATATTTTAACTAACTAACAGACCAATTTTTAGGGGCAGTCAGATCCAACTCGATGTGCTGAAACTGACTCAGGTCCATCCCATCTTCATTTTGTTGTACTGAACCGTCATCGTAGTAGAAAAAAAAATTTACTACATCCGACATTTTACTCACCTAGTCAAATTTTAAAATGTATCACCGTCCCATTAATTATACTGAAACAACTAAATGATGTAATCAAAACTTGCCGTAAAGTTATTGCAAACGGGAATCATAAACTAATACAATACCAACTACGAATCCATCCGGGCTAACTAAAAATCCTATCATACTAACAACACACTAACCCTAATCTAAATAACACAAACCCTAATCTAAATAACACAAACCCTAATCCTAATGTAAGAATAGTCACGTACCCTTGAAGCGTGACAACAGCACCACCACAGCAGCCGAACCCTCCTCCACAGGTGCACCCAGAGCCTCCACCACCGGAGCACCACCACGACCACGAACACCTTCGAAACCCAATCTCCCACCGTCCAACTCGCCTCCACAGCCTACACCATGATAGATCGGGCACCCCAAAGACTTAATAAACAACCTACACTAATTTCTAGTGGATAGATGCTCTATAACGCTGCTGGTTTTCGAGCAGGAAAGAACAGGAGAGAGAGAGGAGAGAGCAGCCGCGGGAGGAAGAAGAAGAAGAGGGCTGGTCTCTTAACAGGACCTCGTCGGCTCGGAGGAGGCCGACGGGCCTTTCGGCCGTGACGTGGCCAAAGCCTGGCCGCTCGGTGCCGATCAGGCACTCGGCCGGCCCGTGATCCTCTCTCCCCCCTGGTCGGCTATCTCTGGGCCGACGAGCCCCGGTCGGCCTCCTCCGGGCCGACGAGCCCCAGTCGGCCTCCTCCAGGCCGAGGCCGTATTATTTTTAAAATTTACTAAATCTGCGCAATATTTCTCAAAATTTCAATAAAAAAAGTATTATTTAAAAAAATTAGCTCCGCACCACAAGCATTTTCCTGTTTTTACTCTTAGCTCTCTTGTTGATCTCATCTCAATCCCGGACAACTGCCAAAAAATTGTTTCTTGGTGACAATGATTCATTGCACTCTGTTTTGCATCCTTCTACCATTAATACAAGTGAAATATATAAGTTTTCTACGCTCTTTTGTCCATGAGTCCTCCCACAAAACGACCTTCCTGTTCAGTATTACATCTAAGAGCATTTACATAGCAACAACAAAAATTTACTCTCTGTATAAAAAAACTCAAATGATACCCATAGAAGCAGAGTGGAGAACTGAGAATTGACGTGAACGCTAAGACCTACTTACATTTGGGAAAAGGAAACATGAAACACCTATAAACAGAAAACCGCGCCGAACATGTGGTGCACCTTGGTGAAGAACTTGATTGGATGGTGGTGGCGGCCAGAGAGGTGCGCACGAGGTGGTGACTCCGGCCTCTGCTTCTTCTTCCTCCTCAGCTGGAAGAACTGCTGCATTATCTCTGAGCACTCCGTGGAGAGTACACCACGCCTTACGACTATCTTCGGATGGAAAGGATGAACAGGCCCAGCGGTTAGGTTCTGGTTGGCAGGATCCAGCGTGCTTGTTTGTCCATCACCAGGGAAAAGCCTACAAAACAAGCGCAGCAGTTTCTTAAGTTTTTCCTATTCCTCTGTGAGGATATATGCTGAGATGAAAGCCCTTGCCCATTACTCAAAGCAGTCCACATGCACATGGTTTAACTCCTATAGAACTATTTGAGGTGATTTAATCTCATGTCTCAACTGGAATTTCTAACTACAGTTTTCATCTAATAGTTTCAGATTTATCAAACTCAACTTGGGTGTGAGACTGATACTAGCAATAAAATGTAAAGCCAGAGCATAACATATAAAACTGCAGCCATTTCCAAATACTATGTAACAGAGTGGAAAAATTGCTAGCTAACGAAAGCTAACTTATATGTTTTTTACTTGCTTAGACAAGTGGAGAATTATTCTTCAAATTTCAATTTCCTTGCTACAAATTGAGCATTTACATGAAAAAATAGATGTGAACAAGCAAAATCATCTCAGCAAGCTTCACCTTTTTATCGAAAGCATTCCATATGCTGCTTAACAGCCATTTAAACCAGCACTAATGCATGAATGCTAGCTTATTTTGCTGGCACATGGTATTAATCTGACAGAAAGGAAAAGGCTATATTCTCCCCTACCACATTCAGAAAACCGGAGATCAAGCCCTCTACTATAAACCACAAGCCTGCTGGCTGCTGCTTCCCGCTTTCATCACCTACTGACCTACTCCACTCCAACGTGACAGCAGTAGAATGAGATAGCCAAAGTGC
Source organism: Poa annua (assembly GCA_026929855.1). Classification (NCBI taxonomy): domain Eukaryota; kingdom Viridiplantae; phylum Streptophyta; class Magnoliopsida; order Poales; family Poaceae; genus Poa; species Poa annua. The sequence continues at coordinate 9,933,962 of CM049430.1, forward strand.
GCCGAGAGAAGTTCCAATGCTTACGATGTCCAATTTTTTTTGGAAGTTCCCAAGAGTGTTGTAGAAGGATCAAAAGGCATATTCTCTACGGGTGAAAAAAACCTAACTCAATTTTAAAATGTATGGAGAAGACAAGTTCCACGTGACTAGTGAACTTCACGTTCATCACTATTCAGTTTCACTTCTTGGCAGTTTCATACATCTTAGAAGTACAATCAAGTTTCCTACATGTCCAAATCTTTTGGGAGCTGCAGCTTCTGGCATGCTGTGCCTTCTACGGGTCACCGGGTTCTAGGCAACTATGAAGCCATGCAGAGACAGTGGTCACCGGGTTCTAGGCAACGACGGCTTAGCATCTGAACGATAACATCATCTAGGGAATTTAAATAGCCATATGAATCATAATAAGATTTTTTAAAGGCAAGATATTGTGGTATAACGAAATGAATAAATCTGATGTTTTTTAAAGGCAAGATATTGTGGTATAACGAAATGAATAAATCTGATGTTTTGCTATGAAGCTATATGGGCCCATTAGTCTTAAGGGTTTACTTAGGGGTCAAGTAAGCCTTGCTTGGGAGTCAAGTAAACCCCTCTATATAAGGAGGGGAGATGTATCAATCTAATCAAGCAAGAATTCAGAGGAAAACCCTCCCTCTTGCCCGGCCGTGGGACAGGATCCCCGCGGCCGGCGATCCAGCGCGCCCTCGCAGCTCTCTCTCCCTTCCCCCTCAAACCCTAGCAACCATAACATCTGGTATCAGATTGCCTAGGTCTCATGGGTTCCAACGGCCCCAACATCGACACCACCTCCGCCGCCGACACCACCGCCATGCTCGGCGCATCCGCGCCGCTGGAAACCGCCATCCAGGCCGCCGCCACCGCCACCCCTGCCGCGGTCCTCGCCCTCCTGCCCGCGGCGCTGATGGACATCGCCGACAGCCTCCGCGCCCTCCGCCTCGACTTCGCCGAGATGAGAGCGGGCCAGCGCCCGCCCCCGCCGATCGGGCCGCCCGCGCCCGCCAATCAGCCACCGGCGGCAGCCGTCGCCAGCAAGGGGCGCTCCACCGTCCAGTGCCCAGCATCGCCCTCGCCGCTGCCTGCCTGGCTCGACGGCCCGCCCATCTACACCGAGGGGGCAGCACAGCCGATGGTCCAGCAGGTCGCTCCCACCTTCGGCGGCCCAGGGGGTTTCGCCCCGCCACCGACGGCCGCGCCGTTTGCCCCACCTCGACATCCAGTCTGGGAGAAGATCGATGCGATGGCGGCTTGGGCGTCGCAGCACAAGCGGTCGCCGCCGGCGCCGACCCCCGCACAGCCATCGCTGCCGCGCTTGGCCGCGACCACGGCGTCGGTCACCACGGCGCCGCCGTCCTCGACGGCTGCCCACCACGTGTCAGCGGCGGTGAAACTGCAGGCTGCTACGCGCGGCCTCCTAGCGCGTCGGCATGTGCGGGAGATGCGTGATTTCCAGCTGCAGAGCCTCCAAGTTGCGCTTCACGGCGCACGGGACCTCGTTCTCGTCCGCTATGTGGGAGATCTTGGGCACTCGATTTTCCCCACGGGCGGCGGGCACGCTGTTTTCTCCGCGGGCAGCGACCTCCACGTCTACGACATCGACAGACAGCCAGCGGGGAGAAGACATGGTGTCACAGACGGGAGCGCACCGCGTAGTGCCACGGCATTCCGCCGCCGGCCGCCGCGAGGGCTCCCTTGGTCCCGATGGCGTCCTTGGGATCCAGGGGGCTGCACACGCACAATTTCGGCGCGTGGAGGATTCTTGCCACATCGTTCGGAGTCAAAAATAAAGAGTCGGCGTCTCATTCGGGTTAGCTTATTTCAGGTCCATCCACTAAGCCGAGATGTAAAAGGCTTAGGTCGATATAAGAGTCGGAGTCTTGTTAGGTTGCAGCTCGAGGACGAGCTGCGTGTCCAGGTAGGGTGTAGTGTTAGAGTAAGTAATGGGCCTGGGCCCATTAGTCTTAAGGGTTTACTTAGGGGTCAAGTAAGCCTTGCTTGGGAGTCAAGTAAACCCCTCTATATAAGGAGGGGAGATGTATCAATCTAATCAAGCAAGAATTCAGAGGAAAACCCTCCCTCTTGCCCGGCCGTGGGACAGGATCCCCGCGGCCGGCGATCCAGCGCGCCCTCGCAGCTCTCTCTCCCTTCCCCCTCAAACCCTAGCAACCATAACAGTGGTCACCGGGTTCTAGGCAACGACGGCTTAGCATCTGAACGATAACATCATCTAGGGAATTTAAATAGCCATATGAATCATAATAAGATTTTTTAAAGGCAAGATATTGTGGTATAACGAAATGAATAAATCTGATGTTTTGCTATAGATATATGGTATACTTCCCATACCTAACCCAGCTTCCATCGGCTCCAAGAAGCTTGTTCGGGGCACCCCATACCACAGTGTCAACTCTTGCTTGAAGAATTGCACCAGCACACATGGCACAAGGTTCCAACGTCACGTAAAGTGTTGTATCCTGCATTGGTTTTGATTAGCAAATTTTCGGAAAGGATGATACATGTGTACATGGGTAAAAAAATCATCAAACTGAAGAATTTAGCATATATAATTTTCCAACGAAAAATTATTTACGTATAATCTCAAAAATGAAAGGTAGCTGGCATATTGCTTTTGAAACTGAAAGGCAATAATCGTGCTGAGTATGAAAATAATTTGAAAAAAATATCCCCATGTTCAAATATATCAAGTTTCAGAAGTTTTTTACCAGATAAATATAAACAATGAAATTAATATAATATACAAAAGGAAATGACTTAATAGGAGGGCAATGGATTATCTTGCAGTGCTTTAGAGGAGTGAATAAGAAAAACAGAAAGGCTATTGGATGTGAAATAATACCGCAAGGCGCCACGTCTTTAGTTTGGTAGAAGCTTCTCTTATACAAATAATTTCAGCATGTGCAGTTGAATCCCTAAGATCTTCAACTCTGAACACAAGAAAGAGATAGAATAATAAGCAAAGTGAAGATTTCAGTTTTGTTTTACCAACAGTTTGCTACATCATATATACTACTTACAGATTGCAACCACGAGCAATTATTTCTCCATTATGTACTAGCACAGCTCCAACTGGCACCTCCCATATATCTGCAGCCCTCTGAGCTTCAAGTAAAGCCTCCCTCATGAATAACTCATCAGTCTTTCTCTGTTCAGCATCATGCTGGTATGCTTCTTCCCATTCCTCAAACGTCTCCTTCAATACCTGTTTATTTCTCTGAATCTTTCTCCTGTTAATTTCAGCCTCTTTTCCCTCTGTTCTCATAAATTCAGGAGCCATACGCACAACATTCTTCTCCTCCATCCCAGGGGGACCACCAGTAGGAAATTTTGTTGATTCTAACGAAGTAGATGGGGTATGTTCATGTGGTATCATTATCTGGGTCTGGGGGATATGGTAAGGAGTTATAGCGACTGAAGGTCCATATCTCCAGCTACCTGAATCGCCATTGCGACCAGCTTCCTCGGCGTCAATGGTCATAGAAGAGGTGCCGGCTGAAACTCCGCTTCCAGCATTAATTTCAGCAGAAGCCTGAGCTGTGATCCTGGATGAACTAGCAGCTTCATCTTCAAGTGGCTGTCCTATTGTGACGTCTATCAAAGTTGATATGCTATCCTCAGCCAAGCGTCCCATGGTATTTCCTTTGGGTGATGCACCCACTTCAGACTGTTTTGCCCTCTCCCCTGAAATCTGCACACCATCCTTGGAAACTGTGGGTACAAAATCTCCTTTGGATCTACCTACCTCACGTACATTACCAGCTGCTGATATTTGCAAACCTTGTGTGCCTGTAGGCAAGCTTTCATCCTTTTTTGATGCTGCTATAGATTCTGATTCTCTGCTGTGTGACTTCGTCAACTGATGATCATTTCTTTTGATACTCCAGTTTTTCTTTTCAATGCTGTCATTATCATGCCCCTGACTTGACAGCCAACCCTCCGTACTCTGAGAATTACTAGATGAACTTTTCTTAAATGATTTGTTGCTAGATTCATGAGATTCACCACGCTGAACCCAACCAAGGCGGACTATATCTGCAACATAGGACCACAGTGACTTGTGAACTTTTTTAGCAATAGCAGTTTCATTTTTGGGTGTCTGAGAGGCTGAGTTTGCACCTCCATCCGCAGAGGACCCTTCCTCCTTATCGGCCGTCTTAAAGGTCTCTTGGGAAGTAGTACTTTGAACATCCCAAATCTCATCTGATGGTCCCTTCATTCTGGACCTGGATGAAGATCTGGTTATACCTTCCATTATGAACTTATCAGTTTTCTTTGTTGAAGTAGTATCGGCATCTGAGGTTCCTCTTTGGAGCTCCCCAACAAATTGCCCTACATGAAATGTAGATGATTTCTCTAATCGAGCAGCTGATTCTAACATGCTTTCATTAACAGAGTTTCTGGCAGATGAATCACCTGGTATACTTTCTGTTGCAGTAGTTTCTGTCCTTTCTAGTATTGTTTCTCTTTGCTCCATATCCAGATTAATGGTAGATGCTTCTTCGCAGCTATCAATCTGCAAACTAGTACTATCTTTGTTATCTGAGATTCTGTGGGTGCTTGCCTGCTGCGAGTTCAAAGCCATGTTATGCTTCATTAATCTCCCGGTTTCTTCTACTCTTGTCAGTATTTCTCTAGAGTCCTGAGAGGATTCAGAAAATCTGGTCCTTGCTTCATCACTTCTCTCACTAGAGCCTTCTGTAATTTGCAGATCACTCTTGTCATGGCTATCCCTAGCCTCCACAAGATTGACAGCTGAAGTCCTACGAGCTTGACTGTCAGTTCGGTTATGTGAATTGCTAACAACTACAGAGCCACTAGTGTGGTTCTTAGTAAGATCAGTTTGTCCCTTCACACTGCTAGCAGTATGTACAGACGAGGATGGCTGAAATCGATCATCTATTCTTGTTCCGATATGGCTTTCTGGCGTACTTGTCATAGCAGCATTGTTAGTGCGGGCTTTAGTAAGTTCCACTTGTTCTTGCATCTCTTTTGTGCTGCCAATAACTGAAGCCGAGTGAACTTGACCATACATTTCAGTGTTATGATGACTCTGTGAACCCGCAACAGTTGCCCTATCGCTAGCAATGATCTTGTTTTGATGGGTTTGCTCTTGCTGGACCGCCCGGTCAATGAGACTCGTGTTAGAAATAGAGTTAACATCCGATCTTGTTTCAGAATGATTTTGTGAGTTCCTCAACATAGAAATGTCACTAGCACGAACTGAGGAAACATCAACGTGTGTAACATTCTGCACATCTATGTCTGTTTCATGTATCACCTGCTGGTTTACATACCTCTTCTTGTCTCTTACGATGTGAGTTATATTCCCGACAAAAGTAGATTCGTCATTGATGTCCATCTGGTTAACTTCCTCATAATTTCTCTGTGAGTGAGAGGCCCTGCTAACATTGTGACTACTGTCCATCTTTATATCTGTGAGCTTTTCTGAGTTTTTTCTCGAGTCAGTGAGTGTGACCACCTGCTGATCCACCTCGACCTCATTATGCCGATTAATTTGTCTTCTACTGTCACTAGCAATATTTAAAGAACTTTGAAGGGAGGATGAGTTATTATCAATGTAGTTTCTTCTATCTTCCTGGTGATTATTCAGCATTGCTGAATCCAGTTCAGTGTTGTTACCTCTGACTTCTGATGTCTCAGTTATCCTCTGTGAGATCCTCTTTGATTCATTTAGTGCTGCTACCTGCTGATCTAAATCTCTACGCTGCTTCAAAATAGACGATCTCTTTGAACTGGAATTCAAGCTTGTATCATCCTCAGTTACAACCTTAACATCTTTTGTTCCCATCCTAGAATCTCTTACTCTGACAAGCCGTTCTATCTCATAATCATACTCATCTTTCTCATCATTTGATAAACCAACATAGGAAGAATATTGTCTGTCCCTTTCTTCTGATGTATGTGCAGCTCGTCGGTCTACATTATCATCCCACCGCACCCTCAAGGATGCATTCTCCCTTGCAAGACTTGTATCAACATTGTTCCTTGAACTCGACGCCCTTTGTGAGTCATCCTTATGAAATGCAGACGCAAAACTCTGAGACCTACCACGCGAGTAGTGCTTGTGCTCAGCAATATCTTGATCGTCATTATAACACTCGTTATCATGCCAACGGCGTGACTCCAAGGATGAAGCATCCTCCTCCCCGTACTTCTTTCTCCCTTGGTTCCGAATAACAAATCTTTCATCATCACTTCTATGGCGCCTCTCATCTCTTCTCACATCATCCTCATTGTTGATTTCAGAATCCCTCCTCTCTGTTCTCCGATCAAATTTCCGATCATCCTCAGTGTACTTGCCAGCTCTCAGTCTTCTAGCATCAAACACATCATCATATTCAGAGTCCTTTCTTTCTCGTCTGCGATCATATTTCCTGTCATCCTCAATGTATCTTCTAGCACCAACTTTCCTTGCGTCATCAAAATCAAACTCCCTCCTATCTCTCTCTTCTGCCATCTCCCTTCTTCGCCTCGTATCCTCGTCATCGAGGTAGCCCCTCTGTTCCAACCTCCTCCGAGCAGACCCAAGACTACCGTTCACATCCCTAATTTCTCTCCGCCGGCGACTGTACTCACCTTCATCATAGTAATGATTTTCCACGCCGGAGCCCTTCCTCCGGCGGCAATCTCTGCATCTCTCGTCATCTTCCTCCTCCTTTGACCTCCTCCTCATCAAACGGGACTTCCCCGGAAGCTCCCACTCAGCAAGATCACACTGATCCTCATCCTCTTCATCGTCCCAATCATCATGGCATTCCATTGAACACCTTCTGTGCGGCCACTCACCCCCATCATACTCCCACACCTCCTGCCGGACCGCCCTCGCCAGCAACCTTGGCGCACCCCTATTTGCACAGCCAGTCCCAAGACCTAACCTGGCACCGGCAGAGGTGCCGCATCCGCATCCTCGCGCCTTCAATCGCCGGCAAACCACTCCAAGATCCGAGCGTCCAGTGCGCTGCCCGCAACATCGAGGCGCGCTCGCCTCCGATCGCCAAGGAACGAGCTGGGGATGAGATCTCGCACCAGCACCGCCGCTTGAGCAGCAGCATCGAGCGGCCGCACGGTGGTGGCAGCAGTGCGGGGGATGCGGCGGGAGCGGGGGCTGGAGCCGCGCGGAGAGGAGGAGGAGGTGGGTCGAGTGGCGGAGTAGGTACCCGTCGAGCAGAAATCGGGGGGAGAGGTGAGGGTTCAGCGGGACGAGGTCGCGCTGACCGCCGTCGGCGGGGCAGTGGTGCGACGGGAGGTAGGACCAGGAGGAATGTGATTGGTAGGACGGCCTCGCGGACCTGAGTGCGGAGGCGGCCGCGGAGTAGGAGCTGTACATGGCGGCCTCCGGCGGTTCGCCGCCGACCGCCGGAGAGCGAGGCTGTGGGCGGGCTTTGAGGTGGTGTCGCGCTGGGGGGACTGGATCGCCTGTGACGTGGCGTCGTGGGTTGGGACCGGAATTTACGGGACTGCGAAACTCTGGATCAGATTCGGCCGTAAAATGCTTCTGCACCGTGCGATGCGAGGCTGACGGCTCGGATCGAGTGCTACGGTGCCTCATACGTGTACAGACAGCGACTGTGCACATCGCACTTCATTAAAACCACTACCCAAGCAGTACTCCTCCGTCCTAATTTGTAACTCCGTCCCAATTTGTAAGACATAATCTCAAAAGCAATTTGTTCTACAAAATCCTCATCTTTTAGTTTTTTAACGTACCTCATCTTTTAGTCGTAATTACGTTAATTGGTTCTCAACTAGTGTTCGGTTACATCTACCACCAATACATGCACCTTTTTAGCTCTAATCAACTAGCACCTTTAGGGTTAAGAGATTTGTGAACTATGCCCTACAAAATAGAATGGAGGGAGTAGCAGTTTAGCAACTCGGAATACGGGTAGGTGACTGTTATACTGTTTGGAAAAGGTATCTTTGTGCAGGCCACGGGCGGTGCGACGATAAGATCGGAGATGTGGATGAAACGTGGGATTTTCTGTTCCATAATAAAAATGCTTGAGCTCTTTATGTGTAGGCTCTACTCATTTTAAATACGGATTTAAATTATATGTGAACCATCTAAATACGTGGAATTGAATCTCTAGCAACGCAAGGAAGCACCAAACGCGCAACGCAGCTACACATGATTCATCATCCAGCCTGTGACGTATCTTCTCTGCAGCACCACCACATGTGACATCATTTTAATATCCTTTATTGTTTTGATAAAAAATGTTTTATATTTTAAATAATTATTAACTTGATTGAAAATCAGTTTTCACGGGTAATTTAGGTGTCATAAGATTTACAAAACTAGATCCATGTTGTCATGTTGAAAACTTTTCTGCTGTAATTATCTTGATACGGTGGCCCGGGATGGCCCGGATTTTGGATTTTGTTGGGTGGGATGGTCCTGAGTTTGTTTTTGGTGTTCCGTTTGGTTTGATATATATAGAGTGGATGGGATGGCTGCAATTAACTTAACACCCAGTGGGTTAGTTGTCCTTAATTGGAGTTAGCTTAATAGAGAATGGGTTAACGCCCCGATGGCTGCTAAGAACTGCGTCTCCGACAGTGACGCATTGATGGCGGCCTGGAATTGCATCGCCGGGGAATACATGGGGTCCATCGGAGGCACCTGAGCATGGCAGCGGCGACGGGCCGGGGGAGACATGGACGGCGGCGGAGAATCGGCGAACTTCAATGGCGGATGGGGCGAGCTTTCACGGCGGCGCGAGGCTTCGCAGCGTGACGGCGACGCGCGCGAAGGGACCAACGAGAGCTGCGGCGACCATCACATCGTCATGACCGGTGGCGGCCATTGGGTAGACGCAGGTCGCGGGGATGGGCGTAAGGGAGAGAAGGATAAGGAAGAGCATTAGCATGAAAGAGAGATTAGGAAGGGTGGGCCGTTTGATCCGGCCAAAACGGAGGAATTCGTTTGATTTCGCATCTTCATGGAATATTCCTGCATGTGGGGGGTTCAGTTCACCCGACTTCACAACCAAACGCATGCATATTAGGGACGGTTCCACTCGAACTCACACTTGGGTCGACATCGAAACACACGCTAAAACCACCATCCATGCACTAGCAGCTCGGATTATTGCGTGTAGGTGACTCTTGTACTATTTGGAAAGACCTATGTACTCACATTTCCCCCTGATTTCTGCTCGACTTCTATAGGCGACATGTGGCATCAGGACTTTTATAAAAAGACCCAGATCCATGTTACTACCTCGGGTTCATAAAAAAAGAGTACCATGTTACACGTACCGCACTGCTTGCTTACGTTGTTTTCTGGCAACATTTTTTCTGGTTTGGAGGGAGTAATAGTTCTGAAGTTCTTTTTATGTCATTGGTACTTATATTTTATGAGTTCTACCTATTTAAATCTTGATGGATCCTTTATTTTGTTGAATATATTCGTTTTTGTGGCTTAAAATTTTTAAATCTTACATATTCGCCCCCACCCGTCTCAATTACTGGCTTCGCAACTATACAAAGGGTTTTTCCATAAAACTAACAACATCATATGTCAGTTTCAAAATGATTTGGGACATGTTTGTTCACTCAATACAAGTTGGTGAACAGTTGTTCACCATTTTAAAAGTGGTAGGTTGTGGAAATTAGGCAGTTTCGACTCGAAATGTAGATGCGAATTAATGGTGTCTAAGTTGTCCTGCGATGATCTGGCCGGGCTAGTTAATTAATCCGTTGATCGACCACGCATGGGCATGGGCGTGCCGGCCACGCATGCCTTGGCCGAGGACAGCTAGCGTACGTACATGGCCGTCCCAGTCAGTGCATCGATCTCTACATCGCATGTTGTCGTGGCGCGCATGCATGTCTCCGACAAACATATTATGCGTTGGATATATCCAACTAGCTCATTATTCCCACGGCCGGTGCATCTAGTTGCGTCCACATGGCATGTCTAGTCCAGCTCTCTCTAATTCTGTCCACGTCCAAGCTGTTTACAACTGCAAGAGCTCATTCAAAGCTAAAAAAACGCTTAATCGTGCGGCCGCTCCTCATATTCTCCTAGCGAGAGAACAGTCTCAAAACTTGCAGTATTATTATCACCGTTAATGGAGAAATGGGTAATTTCTTCCGTAATGGTAGGGGGGGTTAGACAAGGGAACCCCTTGTCCCCCTCCTCTTTGACTTTGTAGTCGAAGCCTTAGCAACAATGTTGGATGCAACTAAGAGGACGGGACACATCCAGGGTGTCGTGCCCATCTGATCCGGGGGAGGGGGGGGGGGGGGGGGTCACATCTGCAGTATGCATACGATACAATCATTATGATCCAGACATCCAGTAGGACGATTTGGCAATAATCAACCTGAAGTTCATGCTCCTCTCCTTTGAGAGCATGTCGGGTCTCCGGATCAACTTTTACAAGAGTGAGGTACTAGTCTTAGTGGCTAGTACTGATGAGCAGACTAGGGTGGCCCAGCTGCTCAATTGTAGGCAAGGGTCATTCCCGTTCACCTATCTAGGACTGCCCATTAGTAACCGTGCGCTCACGGCAAGTGTGTGGAACCACCTTACCGGTAGGGTTGCTAGACGGGCGGACCCCTGGATGGGGAAGATGATGTCCTCAGCGGCTAGACTGACGCTCATTGATGCGTGCATGTCCAACCTACCCCTACATGCGATGGCGGTCTGCCTCCTTGGGGACGGGGTCCATCGGACAATGGACGGCTCCCGCTCTCATTTCCTTTGGGAGGCGAACGGGAAGAAACGCAAATACCACTGGGTACGCTGGGATGTAATGTGTAAACCCAAGGGCTTAGGTGGATTAGGTATCATGGATACCAAACTCATGAACCGATGTCTCATGGCTAAGTGGGTCTTGAAGATCTTGACTGGGGAATCTGGCCTTTGGGCCGACATACTCAGGGCCAAGTATCTGAGATCCAAGGACATCTTGGCTGACGACCACGGAGGAGGATCCCAGTTCTGGATGGCCCTCTAGAAAGTTAAGAACCTTCTGGACACCGGGTGAGGAATGGTAAATCCACTAGACTGTGGATCGACTGGTGGATAGGGACGGCCCTCCTGCGGGACCGTTTCCCAGCAATATTTGCCATTGCAGCCTCACCATACAACTCGGTGGCGTTGGCCCACCGGGAGGGGGAGTGGTACATTCCCCTCAGGAGGACACTTGGTCCGACCGAGGCTGCAGAATGGAGCTCGCTGCTGTAACATCCCAGAATGTTAATATAATTATAAATGCAAAAATGTGGGCCAACAAAAACTTTTCTTATAAAAATGTGTGTGTGTTTAATTCTTGAGTGTTGCTGGTTGCATTGTTGTAAGATTGTGGAATTCTAGCTCTAATTAAAAAATTGAAAGAAAAGAAAACAAATAAAACAAATCCTAAAAACAACACACCATGTGACACATGTCACATTATTTTTCCAAATTAAGAAGCATAATTTATTTTTACACCAAAACCAATGGAGAAATATTATAAACACTCCTAGTTAATTTTTACAAACTATTCCCTTTCAAAAAATTCAAATTCAAAACTTCAAATTCAAATTAGAAATTCATGATTGAAATATTTCAAAATATTTCAAAAAGACTTTGTAACACTCACTAATAATATACTTAGCCTAGATCTTAAATTTGGACCCAAAAGAATAAAGAGAAATTGGAAAATTAAATAGTAAATTGCTCTCTGTTTTGGTTCAAGCAAATCATCAAACACCCTGTGATCATCCACCCTGTTCTTCCCCAACCGAACCAACTCGTGGATCAATCCGAGGAATGTGGTGTTTATTTGTCGAATTGGCACCAGCCCTGCATTCCTCTCTTCACCACGACCTCACTGCACGCCGGGGGAGGCAAAATGGTGGCCGGAGTCGCCGTGTGGACGCCGGCGACAGCCACGGCCGCGCGCACGTCGCAATGTCGCGCCGGGCGTCCGAGGTGGCAACGCCGCGCTCTCCCGTGCCAGGCCCCCCCCTTCCCTTCCTCGCCTCTCTGCTCCCTCGCGAGCCCGCACAACACACCAGCACCAGCCCGTGCGCGCCGCGCCCGAGCCAGGACGCGCACGCCGTGCGCCGCCCGAGCACGCCCACGGCAGGGCCATGCCCCCGCACGCACCCGAGCGCGCCACGCCGCTCCACCTTGCCCGCTCGGTCCCCTGAGAGCCCCGCAACCCAGCCAGCCCCCTCCACCGGCCTACGGCGGCCTAGCACGGCCACGGGCGCCCCTGCACCGCGCCCACCGTGCGCCGCCCGGCCCCTATTTAAACGCCCCCATGCCCTGCTCTTCTCCACACCACCCCACTGCCTCTTCCCCCTCTCACACCACCTCTCGAGCACCGCCAGGAGGGCGGAGCAGTCGCCGCGAAGCTCCGGCCGCCCGTGGTCTCCTCGAGCTCGCCGTGCCCGAGGTAGACGACGATCGCGGCCAGGCCACGGCATCCCTCCCCTTCCCTTCTCTCTGCCCTCAGCCCTTCCCCTTGCACCCCGCACTCACCCGCCTCCTTTTTCCCTCTGCCCCGTGCTCAGGATCGCCAGGGATCGCTCGCCGGAGTTCGAGCCCCGCCGCGGAAGAAGGAGCCCGACGCCGCCGTCGCCTGGAGAGTCCCCGAGCCTCGTCTTCACGCCCTGGAGCTTCCCCACCTCGCCGCCGTCGTCCTGCGTCAGCCACACGCCCTCCCGAGCCCGTAGGTGAGCAGCCCGTCCTCGACGCCGTCGCCGGAGCCGCGGCGCCACCCGATTTAGGTCGCCGGCGACGCGAGCGTCGTGGACCGTTAGATTTAGATCCTGCGGTCGCGTACCGATTCGTTTTAATTATTATAACCCTGACATGCGGGTCCCACACGTCAGGTTTAAATGAACAGCGCGCGCGCTCGCTGAGTCACTGACCAGTGGGTCCCCTCTGTCAGATTTTTCAACATTATCCACTCTGGATATTAAATTAAATTTAAATTCCATTTAAAAGTCAGTATTGAACTCAAATTTAGAAAATCCATAACTTTAGATTTACCACTCCAAATTGAACAAATCCAACTGTTCTGGAAAGCTTGTGAAATTATCTATCCAACTAAACTAGTTTCACTCCATTTGGATATATAATAAAAATACAATATTTAAAATACAGTAGCATGTTTAAATTCTAAACTTGTTTGTTTCTGATACTCTGATAATCCAAATTAGTTGAAACTAATTTTATTAGGTCACATTTAGCCATGGTTAGTCAATCCTAAAATGGTTTAATTTTTAGATGAATATAATTTAAATAATAGCCAAAACCATATTAATTGACTTCTGGAGTCAAAATAATGTGTAGGGAGTTTGGTAACTCCAAATGACCCAAACCCAATTGTGTCATCTTCTACACATCATTAGCTTTCTGTAGAATTTTAGTTTGTATTTTTGTGACAAACAGAACTCAAGCTATGCAATTAAACATGTGCAACAAGTTTCTGCCCAATTAAAATACAAGGGAATAATGTTTAATTCCATTAAATTGAAACCACATGATATTGTTTGGTATGTGGAATGGTTAATTAGAACCTCTAAGAGTGCATTGCGATGATGATTGATTGAATAGGCTAGTGATTGTTTGTATTTGATTGATTGTGTATTAGAAGAGAACGTTGCCGGATATATCGAGGAGGAGGGATTTGCTGAACCTGAAGACCAAGACCAAGATCACTTTGCCGAGCAAGGCAAGCTACTCTCTGAGCTTGCACCTAACTTGTGTATCTAGATTTACAAATCATTTTAAAAGCAAAGGTTTACAAAAACCCTTTTTCAAAAGTATATAGAGATTATTTTGCCACCCTATGTAGAAGTAGATACTAAAACTATAGGATGGAAAACAATGTTGTTTATTCAAAACTCCTTTGAAAACTTGTGTGGATATATAGCACCAAGATGTGGTGTTGAAATAAGGAAATGGAGAAAGATGGTTTTAGAAAAGCACATTGTGTCATAGTACTCAGTCAAGCAACCGATACTCTGTGCGACCACATTTACCCACATATGGGAAAGGGCTTAGTCAGATAGTTTGCTCTTATTAGTATGGGACACTGCATCAACAGAGATGACTCTGTTATGCATGAGGGAGTGGTTTGGTGACCTAACCCTGACCTGGGTCCTCGCTCAAAAATCTATGAATAGATAAGGAGGAGGATAGAAGGATGTCCGTATACACCGCCAAATAAAACCTATGAGTCCTCACACTTAGGGTTCCCGACGGGGAACTAGACTAGGTGTAGAGGGAATGGTTCATAGGGGCAGGATCCTGTACTAGCATGAGCAAAGGAAAGACTAGGGTCGGTGACTCAACTTCGCATACCACGGGTATGGCGAAGCGTGGCTGACACGATGAGTTATCGGATGAGTGTGGGAAAAGCGTGCTACCTCTGCAGAGGGTAATTAAACTATTCGAATAGCCGAGTCCTCGGATATGGACAGTTGAAGACCCTACTTAGACCATGTGCAAGTTTTTGGAAAAGTGTTGAGTTTTAAAAGTAAAGGAAATTGGAGAGTGTTCCATACACCTATACCAACGGATCGGTATGAGGTAGTTGGAAAGATATACCATCATGGTTTATGATCGGAAAAAGGAGGAGTTTTGGAATAAAACTAATAAAATTGAGCTATCTACTAGTCATAATTTCCTTATCTTCTTCAACAAAGATACAGAGATGTTTTAAATGAATAAAAGTGAGAAACTAAAAATGGAACTAGAGCACTCATGTTGGAGTAGTTTGCGAGTACATTCAAATGTACTCATACTAGTTTGCTTCTGGCTATTGTCGTAGCCAGACATGGAGGAGTACTACACCCAGGAGGAGTACGGCGACATCTATGCCAACTAAGGATCTTCTCAAAGTCGACTGCCTGTCGGGTCTGCGTTAGCTGTTGGATGGCTACTACGTTTAAGTTCCGCTGCTTATGTTGATTGTTTTGGTTTGGCCCTTGAAGGCACCTATGTAAGACTTGGTCTAGATGACCATTTTATGTAAGACTTTAAATCGGTATTGTAATGGATGTAAACTTTGGTATCCAATTCGGATTATGTGCAACGACAGACTGATCACGGGATCGTTGTGTTAAGCATAATCGGGTATTTCGGACCGTTAGTCCGGGGTCCCCACAGCTGCTCCGAGAGCTTCCAGTTATCAAGCCAGCTACGCACCAGGATGAACTATCTTGGGCCCTCGAACCCTCCGGGAAGTTCTCGGTTAGGTCCCTTTATAACAAACTTTGCGATGGCACACCTAGAGACTATTACAGGGAAATCTGGGAGATTGCTACCCCCCTTAAGATCAGGATATTCCTTTGGCAATTGGCTAGCAAGCGGCTACCCTCCAACGATAATATTGCGAGGAGACGGGGTCCCTCTACCGGCAGATGTGCCATGTGTGGAGAGAGGGAGGATATGGATCATATCTTCTTTTTTTGCCCCCTGGCGAAATTTATGTGGAGCGTAGTTAGATAACTGTTGCTCTGTTCCTGGAACCCCTCATGTTTCGTAGATCTAGTTAGATTGATCACTGCGGAGGTGGGCCAACACAAACGAGTCTTATGGATTTTCAGTGCGGCTTTACTTTGGTCTTTGTGGAACATGAGGAATAAATTCTCGATTGAGGGGGTGTTTCCTTCTCAACCGGCTGAGGGGTTATACAAAATGGTTGTATATGTCCAGGTGTGGAAGCCAATGGCTAGGAGGCAAGACCGTGGAGTGTTGGAGCAAGCGATTGGCAGGATCCGCTCGCTTCACAACTCCGTCTGGGATAGATCGGACTGACTGCCTTTACCTTTATCTTCCCTGCCTTAGGCCTTTTTGTTTTAGCGCGTGTGTTTGGGGTGTTCCTCCCTAGGACTTTAGCCTTCGTGCTATCGTGTGTCCCTTTGTGTTCTCGCCGTCGGCGGAGACCTTCTTGTATGTGTGGATCATTTGGCCGGTTGGCTTTATTAATTTAAAACCGGGCTCCGCTCGAGCCTTCTGTCTAAACTTACAGTATTATTTGAGAGAGTAGCGGCCAAGGGTGTCAAGACGATACCCATCCAAGATCTGGCGAGCTGCTTTATGGTCAAAATTGAATTAAAATGAAATCATTAGTGTCAAACGAACTCGTATATGAAATCTTGCTCGTTTCAACTCCAGGCGGAATTATATGTTCGGAATATCGTTTAATTGAATCTCCTGGTCCGAGTAGAATGGATAAAAACATCAACCCTCAATCGAATATTATATAGCTAACCTAAATGTCCGCTTGTTCGACACCTCTCGTAACCAAGACATATGTCGGGTGAATTTTGGATTGTCCACATAGATCCGAATACGATCACGACGTCGGATCCGACAGTCTGAACCCACCCCAAATTCTTCCAATTTACGAAAAACTCTAGATCGACCACTCTCCCCCTCCGCATCCTAAATTTTCAACCACATATGTCCGCTTGTTCGGCAACTATCATAACCAACACATATGTCGATAAATAGAAGGTGTCTGACACCTGCTTGTGGACATGTCTAGACGTGTTCACGGAACATATATGCAGTCAAATTTGAGTTCAGTTTGAAATGCTCTACTCCTCTGATATGTCGTAACAGCCTTTGAATGGTTCACCACATAGGGGGTAGCATTAACACGAACATAAGACTAACCCTGCAACTGCAAGAACGTTTGCGCTTTAGGTTCCCCTGTCCTTATGCATTGTACTGCACATATGCCCAGCATGGGCATTATAATAATTAAGAAAGCTGCGTGTACGTGTACGGTGGAGCTAGCTGGAGGGGAGGCGTGCAGCTGAGCAGAAGCCGGCCAGTCGACAAGCGCACCTGACCTGTGTCTCCCGCGCGAAACACCAACACATGCACGCTCCATCCATCGACGTACCCTCCCCACCTATAATCAATCATCAACCTCCATCGTCGATCGACGCATAATCTCTATTTCACTGTTAAGCTAAGCTGCTGCACACTCTCCTTGTCTTTGTCGCCATCCTGCAATGCAACCCCCATCACTCAATATATGCATCATTCATTCGGACTTATCTCGCTGTTAATTAATCCTCTCTTCTTCCTTCCTACACCTCCAGATAGAGATAGCTCCGCTCCTTATAAAGGTCGTGTTCTGAGTATACATCCCTCTGCCCTTTCCTCCAAGAATTGCTAGAATTTCTCTTCTTCAAAAGCCCCAAATTAATATGGGGTTCCCGGTATTGTACTCAGAGATGCCGAGGCTGCTCCTCAACCTCCTCTTCCTGCTCGGCCACCTCCGCCGTGTCTCCTCTTGGCTGCTCCGCCTCGTCGGCGCCGCCGACGATGATGTCACCTTCGACTACTCAACCACAACGTCGTCCGACGCCTTCGCCGACCACCACTATCGTCAGCAGTACCACAACGAGACTAGCGGCGGCTGCGGCGGCCTGGAGCTGGAGGAGCACTCCCCCGCGGTGCGCTTCGACGCGCTCTTCTCCTCCTCCGCCGCCGGCCAAGACGCGCCGCTGCTGCCGGAGGGCTGCGCGGTGTGCCTCGGCGACTTCCACGGCGCCGCGAGTGTGCGCCGGCCGCGCGGGTGTCGCCACGTCTTCCACCGCTCCTGCCTAGACCGCTGGGCCGCGCACGGCCACCGCACCTGCCCGCTCTGCCGGGCGCCGCTCACCCCGCCCGTCCTCCTGCCCCTGCCGCTCCCTCCTTCGTAGAAGTACAAGGATCGGCTGGCTGGTTGATTCAGTACTGCAAGCTCGCGGTGATGTTTGCATACATAACCTTGGTGACGACGATTCTTTCATGCGAATCCTGAGGAGAGGATTTGAAATTCGTCGCGAGAATGAGATGACAGCTAGCGGGCCAAGGAGGCCATGGCGGAGAGGCCGGGTTCGAAATATTTTCCGATTACCCATCCCTTCGAAGAACAGCTAGCTAGTGCCCACGGAAGGGGATTAGTTGCTCGTTTGGAGTTTGGTTACTTTGGACTTTGGACTTGGAATCGAATGGGCTGTGAAGCGAAAACCAATACCAGAGAGAAGAATACTAGCTAGGGGGAGTACAAAGAGGTGATGGATACATGCAGAGCAATTCGATAAAAGATCTTGCTCTGCACTTTTATTTTTCTCTTGTGTTTTTGTTTTCTCTTTAGATAGCATGGTGGCCCTCGTAAATGCGAGGACATTCTTTGTTGTTGGTTGAAATAAAATATGGTTTTATCTATATCATAATATTTCTTATTATATAACAATTTAAAAATACTAGCTAAATGCCCGTGCGTTGGTACGGAGCTTACAGATAAATAAATTGATTTTGAATCATCCAATCATTCAGAAGAAAATGTTTGGCGATACTTTATCACGTCACACTATTTCATCATTGAATTCAGGTTAAATCTTCCACGAGATGTCCCTTTTATCTTTTCAACATAAGGTGGAGAGTTGATTGCCTATGCATTCACATACTATGTGAGACACAGTTGTACTACTCACTCCGTTTAGAAATAAGTGTATCAAGTTTGATTAAAAGTGGATGCATCTTAACATGTTTCATGTCTAAATACATCCACTATTTGGCAAACCTGAGACTTATTTTGGGACGGAGAGAGTTCAATATACCGATATACAAATAAAATGATCCCCACCTACAAAGATAGATAGTGGTGTAAGAAATATATTTTAATAATCAAATATCCACGTGATACATAAAAAAATTTGAATCTCTTCCTATTCTTCGATGGCAATAGATGCAAGTAACATAAAAACAAATGTGTATATAGCTGATAAAAACAATCTAAACATGAATACCTGATAAACAACCCTCCTTTAAACTTCTCTAAATCATTGGGCTATACACAGTACTCCATAGTGCATTAGTGAAATAATTGTACAAATTTGACTTAATACATTATTTTTACGAACCCACACCAGCGTTCACTTGCCTGAACATGAGAATTCTTCTCTGAATTCCCCAATGTGACACGTCACAACATCCTAACTCAAAGGAATCCTTTAGTCGAGCAACGCCAGCCCTTTGGCTCTATTTATGTGGCCTTCTCCTAACATGTTGCAGCGCCTACTGCACTCCGCGACTCCCACACAAAAACTCACGGCATGCTCTAAACACACACAAACACAACCTAAGTAGCAACACAATGCATGCACAAGGTTGATCTAGTAATTTATGACATTGTTGGTCACAGAAAATAGAAACTTTAAATCCAAGCATCCAGACTTTTCACGTCAAGGATGTCTGCGCAAAAACAGTGGATATAAAAGTAAGGTTAGCATTTCACTCAAACAATTGTATAATAAAAATTGTTGTCGTAAGGCACACATACATTATAACCATGATCAGACAACACAATAGTTACACAAGTACCCACCCCTTCACTGAGCTTCAAAATTTTCATGCATATGTGGCAATGCTTTCATCAGCGGCGCTGACTGACGCATGCTTCTCCTATTTTCAAAAAACAATGCAGCCAGCAATGGCATACTCACCATTAAACATAGTGCCATGTCGAAACACAACACTATGATCTAATACCTCAAGAAACTCGGGTCATGAGTACAATGCTCCTAAACATCATGGAAAGCTAACTTTCGGAGTGAGGAGGAATCTCACTTACCTGAATAATTTCATACAATTTAAACAATTGAACAGCTAGTTGCTAAAGGCTCCTTAGAACAGCAAAATACTCTCTTTCAGTCAGGTGAAAAATGAAAAGCTTCTTGCACTCCAGATCATCACATAGGTCATTAGAGTTACCTGCTCCCAACTCCAAATAATAGATGATAACATAAACCTATTAAAGCAAGGATGTATATTGGGCTTGGTTACATGTGGAGGGCAGTAAGGAACATCACGGTCTGAAAGTTTGGCCTCCACCAGACAACAACACAGTCACCAACCTGGAAAAGAAAAACATATCATAGCGTTATCTTAATAGACCGAGTTCATATTTATATTAAAAGCAACTCCTGACAGCATGTCAACATGTCGATGACAGAACATTTTGTACACGAAAGGAAGACAACCATGAATAATAACCAAAGAAAAATGGAAGTTGGCTCAATGTGAGAAGAGGTAGACCACTTCTCACGCGCAATCCTGGGAACAATATGATGCATAGCACACTGCAGCTACCTAGCTGCCTTGAGAAACATCTTGACATTAACTCATTTGTTTCTCTGATAAAAATCATAAAACTATAAACCAACAACTTTTTTATGATTCTGCAACACATAAACAGTGAGGAACAGTGGAGCTTTAGTTATACACTGCAGAAATACGAACCTTCTAATACTTTGGTGTGGTATCCCTCGAGCGACGTGTTGGGGTAGAGCTGTTAAGAAATTCGCTTTCTCACCATTGCACCGAATTCTCTGCAGTAGTGTGCATTTTCAAAAAGATGTTACGAGGTTTGTTTATGATGATTGCATATCTTGTGTCCACAATTAATTGTGTGCATTCCCATCAGTAATAATAAAACGATTTTTTAATATTCTAAGACTAAGAAAATAGAATAAACTTGAGATATTGGACAATTTCGATTCAGATTTTCTTCATTTACTTGTACCACTATACTACAATCCTCTCAAAAGGAAAAAAAAGGTCACTTACCATCCAATCTTTGTTTTTAACATGGTTAGAGAGGTACAAAACATCGTACTCATGCAATAATGTTTTTCTCCTTGCTCATAATTTCCGGGTCATGCCGCTCAAAGCTTATCTGATTAGCTGATTTCACTCCGTAACATCGTTATCCAGAGTAGGGCATGACCATCAGACTCAACCTCAAAGGCTTGTACAGAGCTATCCAATTCCTGCCTCAAACAATTAAATCATCAGATATACTCAACAATTCCTACATCATGATATTTTATAAGTATGACAAACAGAACGAAAGCATGATGCTAACTCCAGAATTTTTTCTACAAAAAGCAATAATGTGATCCATCTCAGATAAATAAACTATTGATTGCGTAGACACTTCTCTTTATATTAAACGGGATCATCACCATTTCTCTCGAGAGTATACTGAACTTATCAGCTTCCTACAAGAAGCTGCAATCCAAGATAAACCAAAGTCACCTTTTCATCCGTATCGCCATGACTTGTACTAAGAAAAAGGCCTGAAATAGTCCACATAGACCTCTCAAGTTACATCTCTGGACTATACATTCCCCTTCACTCTGCCATGAGTAGTAGAGGGTGTTGATTCGCATTCTTAAGCGCAAACACATGACACACAGGGAAGTTTGCCTTCAAGTAACAAAGACCCAAATTGATCCAATCTCCTCTGTAATATGAGCAGATACCCATATGAGCAGATACCCTAAATGGCTCAACCGCTTACTCTGAAATCAGCAAGTAGTGCGAGACTCGAGTCTGTTGTCAAGTAGTGCCTCGAAACAAAAGAGCACCACCCAGAAACCAAGCACACATAGCCATCCATGACGAACTGGACAACAGGAGGCAGGTACAAAGAATGGACAAAATTAGAGAGGGAGGGAGATGATGTGTGGAGCATCTCACTGTCGGCCCTGCCCATCTGGGTTAAGGCGTCGACGAAGTGCTCGTGGAGGTTAGCAGTCCACCGGAGACGATCGCTTGGGGTTCGCCGTCAGCACCAGGCTTGGCACGCCTCCTGGCCGTCTCCTACCTCCGTTACCATGGACGCTCCCCGAAGAACCATAGACGGCGGCACTCTGTCGTGGGAGAGGATAAGATTCCATGGGGCGTGCGGATGGTCGGCAGCGGATAGCTCCACGCGTGCGGCAACGCTCTGTCGCGGGAGAGGACAGAGTGCTGGTGGCCCGCGGCGGAGAGCACAGAGGCGTGCAACGGCGGCGTCGTCGCGGGAGAGGACAAAGTGCTGGTGTGACGTGCGGGTGGCGGGCGGCGGAGAGCACAGAGGCGTGCGGCAGCGGCGATGGATATTGCGGCTAGACTGAACCCTAGTTGGCGCTCTGTCGCGACAGGAGAACAAGAAGCGATGATTGTTTCGTGGGCCGGCCCATACCAGCGATCGTGGCGATCCGGCAGACCGCTCGGCTGAAATTTTCCTGGAGGAGGGGTACGAAGTACCAACTCCCATTTAATAGTAAAGATTTCTACAGTTATTGTTAATGTTTGATATAGCAATCTGAAATGTGTGCCTAAATAATTATCACGCCTTTTGTTGGAACACTCGTGTCAGTGATATTACATCTGTGAACGACATTTTCACGTGATATTAGATCAATATGAGAGATTAGTTATGTTTGTTAAATCATTGAATTAAGATAAAACAATCTATCCTCATTAATATGTATCTCATATTAAATAGTGTGAATTCTCTTATTTTTTATGTTTCTCCCTCTCATTTACTCACTCAATGTCACTGTGTGCCACCTTATAGAAACATGACAGAAATATACTGCTAAAGATACATTAATTTATTTTAGCCATATTATACACGTCAGCCATTATTTATATATTAATATACTGCTAAAGTTACATTACTTTCTTTTAGGCATCTCACTGATACATCAATGGTCAAACTTAGAGAATCAGTAGTCTACCCACCTTGTTACGTGTATATTATGTGTTCTGGAAATTGTATACATAGCTTAGATAACATAGTTCATGACTCTTAATCCAATTGAAATGACTTGTGTTCTCATGTTTATTTCATTTCACGACAGAAATAGACATACAATAGTCCAAACATTTCTACCATATAAAGCAATCATAAGTGTCAAAATAATTTGCTTTTCACATCCTTAGATTAAAAACTGTATCTACTCACGGTGTGGATACTAAATATGACTATATAGTAATCAATAATATGGGGTGACTCAGTCCTAGTATCATTAAACCAAAATATGTAAGTGATCCTCCCATCGATAATGTGTCAAATGTTGCATCTTCAACTATCTTGAAGGTTTGATGATGTGTGTCTCATTTTTTTGGAAAGGAGGCTCACACGATGTTTTAGTCTAGGCATCGATCAACTTTTCATGTTTTTTTTTAGTTTGGAGATAGTTTTCCAGCCGTAGGAATTGATCAGATTTTTTTTCAGCGATTAGTTACAAAGTTAACGTTTGGGAGTAGCCAAGGTTGTTGGTCCCAGGTGTACATGATAGTTAAGTAGCTAGTCTTTTTTTCATCTTGGAAAGTAGCTAATCTTGTACACAAATGATGTTTTAATTGCATACACCTATTTATCTTGTACACGTTTCCTTTGTCACCACGTTTCAGGTCATTTTTTTCTATCACGTTCCAGGTTCTAGGCAAGGTACGGAGATTAGTTTTTTTTGTTTGGTAGAAACGTGATCTTTTCAACATAAGTGTCGTGTCGAATATGTTACTTGACCCTTTTTTATCAGCAATATGTTACGTAACTCTTAACTTAGTAAAAATCTTGACCGTACATATTAGATCTAACAACTAAAATTAATTAAAATGATGTGGCTTAATGTGGTGGCTCTGTTAGATATTGTTATATTGTTTTTAGTATATAATAGATACCGGTATACCACAGTTGTCATTTCCCTCTTTATTAATACTGCTCCATCCGTCCACAAATAGATAATTCCCTTGCGACCGTAATTTGGGTAAAAAAAGTACAAAAACCTCAGTAAAGAAAATATGATGCATATCTGACTAAATGTGACTACTTTGCAAAACGGAGCATCATACTACACTACTAGTTTGTAAAATGTAGCATCATACTACATTACACTACTCTGTTCAAATTTTGCTATGGAAGCAGTGGCACACCTTATCATCATTATTACAAATAATCCTAATCCCGTTCAAGATCTGTGCAGCTAATGTAACGGCTAAAAAAATCATAAATACTTCCATTTTGTTTAGTTGGATGGGCCACAAATATACTCTAGAAAAACATCCACTGCAACTTAGCATTAGTCAGATCAAATTGGAAAATAAATAAATCTACACACTTTAAAAGATTGTCATGGTTGAGCAAATAAATACCTTATTTTTCATAATCATGAAGCAGAGTGATGAGCAGGTTCATCTTTGGAAGAATCATTGTCCATGCCAACATTTGGGTAGCTAATGTAACAGCTAAAAATTCAGAAAATACTTCCATTGTATTTACTTGGATGTGGCCACAAATATACTCTCAAAATAGGTTTTCGTCCCGCTTTATAAATAAAGCAACCAACGTTTGAGACCGCTGTTGGGCCAGACAGCACAACGCCCAAAAGAAACAACAGAAAAAAAGAAAAAAGAAAAAGAAGAGAAAACAAAGCCAACAACAGTGGCTAGACAAAGGTAGACCCACGACCGCTGCGCCCTCCGGAGAAATCCCACCACGGTCCAAGCACCGAAGCATCACGTGAAGGGGTTACGGTGCAGAAAACAATAATTTTCTAGCGTATGAAACCCTAACTTAGCCAGGATCTATCTATCTAGTACATATGATAACGGTGGCGGAACGGGTTACATTACCTCCATGTAGACCGATAGCGGGGATTACGCTCCCGCACAAGCGTTGACGATGAAGTCGTGCGTAGCCGACCTCGAGGTCGCGGAGAACTTGCCGCGATGACGAAGACGATGACGCCGGGGTGTCGACGATGACCTGCGTCGACGGGCGTCAGGCGGAAGATGGCGAGGCGCCAACACCAAGGGGGGGTGCGCCGGCGGCAGAGGGGGGTGGCACGGCGGCTGCAGGGCGAGACGACGTCGCCCAGGTTCCTAAAAAAGAGTTACCTCCGAGCACTCGCAAACATACGGAGCTTAACGACAACCCCCGGTCATTCAGATCCAGCTAAAATCGTAGGGGTAGATCTTATCTGGAATCCCGCAAGGAAACGGCGCCCGGCGGTATAGCTTAGGTGGAGAGAGGGGGCAAAACGGGCGAAGAAGCAACTCGGCCGGCCTGCTATACAATTAATTGTATTTTCCAATGAATTAATCCAATTAATATGCCTTGCTATATAAAGGGGGAGGGGGTGTGCAAACTCCCAAGCTCCCCCATGTGGGACTAAAGGAGGAGAGGGAAGGGGGGGTTCGGCCGAACCCCCCATGGGCTGGCCCCCCTCCTAGTCCAACTCGGACTAGGGGGCCCAACCCCCAACTTTCCTTGGTGGTGCGGCTCCCCCTTCTTGGGCCCTCTTAGGGCCCATGTAGGTGGGAGCCCCCTTTTCTCCTTTATTAAATTAATATAAAATATAATTGATTCATAATTAATATATTTAAATACTATTTAACATCCCGTGACTCCGAAACATTTTCCGAACCACCCGAACAACTTTCGGACATCCCTGGAACCATTCCAGACCTTCCCGGAACTCCTTTCGGACCACCGGAACTCTTTCCGGATCATTTCTCTCTCTCCAACAAAAACCTATATTATTCCAGAACCTATCTCCTAGCGTCGCTAAGACCTTAAGTTTGTTACGCTACGGTTCGAGAACACTCCATACATGGTCGAGACACTCCGCTCACCAATGACCGTCAGGGATACCTGGATGTATATGACGGCCCCTGTGCATTCTACGAATATCGTCGTTGAACCATAAACATGATATTTATTCCCTTTGTTTCTGCGATACTACCTTGTCCGAGATATGATCGTAGACACACCGATGTCTTTGTTGTATCTCGTTACCGACAAAGGTTATTAACTCGTCTGCGATATTACATCTCCATGACCTACTTATAAGCTGCGCAGCTATATAGATGTAATCTCACCAAGTGGGCCCAGAGTATCTTTCCATTACAAGAATGAACAAATCCCGCTCTTGATTATTACGTCTCGATGCTCTTTCGGAATACCCAAGATGGACACCGTTATTGTCATGCTATATAAGACACAACGTTTGATGCTCTCAAAGCACCCCTACGAAGCATCAATAAGTACGGTCTCACGGTCTAAGGAATAAGCTATCATATTCTTATCTATTGCAAATGACAAATATCGTAATACGATCTTATTGCAATACTTTGCGTATGTCCATAATCTTATTCAACTAACAAGATGACCCCACTGTCAACCGACGTCATTGTCCTTGATCGGGAATCTCGATCAACTGTTTCCCAATGGACTAGCTCATATAGAGGCTTGCTAGGGACCTGGTTGTCTATGTATCACACGTGTATTAATAATTCCGATTAATACAGTTATAGCATAATACACAAACCTATTATAAACTTATGAGGTAACGCAATAAATACTACTTTTTTTTGAAGTTTTATGACAGTAGGCAAGACTCCTACTGCCTCTAATTAACCAACCACAACATTACATATTTACAGGGGGAGGGGCCGAGCCCCAAAGTTTTTCAAAGTCTATTAACTAAAGAAAAAATGAAGGGGTGTAAAGAGGACTTAGTCCTATATTGTAGCAAAGAGAAATCTTCCTTAAATCTATCTTTCCATGAAGTCAAGGAATGTGGGAAGCCTTCGAATAGTAATCTGTTCCTCTCCTTCCAAATGCTCCAAGCAGTTGTGGTGAATATCTCCATAAACAAGGGTTTATTCCAATTAGCTCTACCAAAAGAGACAAGAGTCAATCTGTTGATAGCCGGCCCCCAGCTAAAACCAAGTTCGTTCCAGCAATCTCTACTAAAAGGGCATTGAAAAAACAGGTGTTCCACCATCTCCTCTGGAGCAGAATTGCAAAGCAAGCAAGAGTAGTTGTTTCCAATATTAAAATGCCTCCTTCTAAGCATGTTCCTGGTGTTGAGCCTATCAGCAAGCAGCAGCCAACAGAAGAACTTAAGCTTCGGTGTCAATTTGGATTTCCATAACCACAGGAAAGCGTCGTGAGGATTGATATTTCTGTGACAGAATTTATAATATTTACTGGCAGCATAGCTCTTTGAACCCCATTGAAAGATCCAACTGTCACCAGCGGCATTACCATCTAGAGAGATATGAAGGGATGCTTGCTGCAGAGCTCTAACCTCATTTAAGTCCTGTGGTGACAAGGGCAGATGAAATAGGGCTGCTAAATCAGTAGTAGTTAAGAATTCTTGCACATAAATATCCTCTTTCTGGGCATAGGAGTAAGCTCTGGGGTAAGAACTGGAGTTTTCAACTCCTAGCCAACTATCCTTCCAGAAAAGAACACTAGTTCCAGATAACACCTCACATTGAGTTATCCCTCTAAAAATTGGGTTCAGTTTAAACACATCTCTCCACCAGAAAGAACCACATGGAGCCAAAGCATGAGGAACCTTCCCTGTATAATATGTTCTCCAAATAAGTTGTACCCACGGGGTGTCATTATTGGAATAAAATTTATGTAAAGCCTTCAGCAGCAGAGCTTCATTCTGGACCTTGAGATTAAGTACACCTAATCCTCCTTGAGAGTTACATTTTTCCCCATCACCAGTTTTCTTGTTCCACAAACAGTGTCTCCTAATTTTTTCAATGTGCTCTAAAATCTTAGGAGGCACTTTAATAGAACACATGGCAAACATGGCAATTGACGTCAGTAAGGAGTTGATCAATGTTACCCTGCCACTGTAGGCCATCATCATATAATTAGCAGAGAGTTGTCTTTCAATCCGATCTACTAGCGGCATTAAATCAAGAACAGTAGGCTTAGTAGTTCCCATCGGCAAACCTAAATAGGTGAAGGGCATTTTCCCAATGCTACACTGCAGAATGTCAGCCAACTCCTTAGCCCTAGACTCAGACAGGTTCAAAGGAATCATTGAAGATTTATGATAATTAATGCATAGCCCAGTCGTTGTTGCATATTTATTCAGGATTTCTTTCATTATGATAATCTGCTGGGGACATGTAGGCATAATCAGAATGGTGTCATCTGCGTACTGTACAACAGGGTAGTCCATCCCAAAGTCGGGGAGAGAGGTGTTGTGAGGATATTATCTCGAAACGCTTTGTTGATAGCAGATTGGAGCAGATCAGCAGCCAGCACAAATAATAAGGGAGAAAGAGGGTCACCCTGCCTGACACCTCTCCTGCAATGGAACTGTCTCCTAGGAGTACCATTCAGAAGAACTGCAGACAGGCTAGACTGAAAGATAAGTTTAATCCAACTAATCCATTTAGCATAAAACCCCATGCTTACCATGTTTTGAGCATCGCCTCATGGTCAATAGTATCAAAAGCCTTAGCAAAATCCAACTTAAGCACTATAATTTCTTTCTTGGAGGTATAACATTGGTGAATAAATTCAAAAGCCCATGCTAAGCAATCCTGAATTGTCCTCCCCTTCAAGAAACCATACTGATTCTTATGTACTATCTTGAGAACAATTTTTTGCAATCTGTTGGCAAGCAGTTTGGTGAGAATCTTGAGGCAGCAATTGAGCAAAGTGATCGGTCGATAGTTATTAACACCAGAAGGAGCACCAATTTTAGGAACCAATGTAATGTATCCCATGTTAATACTTTCTATATTCAATTTCCCCTCATAAAAATGAAAACAGAGCTGATATATGCCTTGCTTCACAATATGCTAGGTACTCTTTAAGAAATGCCCATTAAAACCATCCGGGCCAGGGGCTTTATCACCAGGCATGAGCTTAACAATATCATCAATCTCCTTTGTAGTAAAAGCCACTGAGAGCTCTTCCAAACCAGGAATTGGTTGGATAAGTTGATTCAGATCAAAAATCATCGGAGGGGAGTAAGACGTACCAAGTCTGTCTTTGAAAGTGTCAAAAATAACCTTTTCTTTTTCCATGTGGGAGACAGCTTCAGAGCCATCCGGGAGAACCAGCTTAGCAATATTATTCCTTTGTAACGCTCAGAGGCAATAGAATGAAAGAATTTTGTATTCTCGTCACCCAGCTTAGTCCATCTAACTGTACATCTCTTCTTCCAATACTTGTTCTGATAATCAAGTAGCCTCAGCAAGTGTTTTTTCAGGATGACTCTACAGTTGTATTCAGGAACAGATAGCCCTCTCTGATCTTCAAGAAGATCCAGCTCACTTATAGCCGTGTTTGTGTTATCAATACATATCTTGAGCTTAGAAATGCCTTTACTCCAATGCTTAATATCAGAACGTAGTCTTTTAAACTTAGCATTCAAATTAGCAACACTATTACTCTTATGTGTAGGCTTACACCAACTAGCCTTCACTGTATCAAGGAATCCAGGATGGGCAGTCTAGTAATTTTCAAAACGAAACAACTTACTTCCAGGGATAGAAGTTTTAATGGACACTACGCAAGGAGTATGATGAGAGGTCGGTTTGCCTTGAGGATTAACCACTGTATTCGGAAAAGAAGTAGTCCAGTGCAAAGACGTGAAAAACCAATCGAGCTGCTCGAGTAATGGATCAGCTTGCATATTACTCCAGGTATATTGTCTTCCTTTTATAGGTAATTCAGTAAGGTTTTGTTCTCGGATAAAATCATTGAAAAGCATCATGTCAGTTGTATTGCCCCCTAGTTTATTGCGGTTGCTCGAAAAACGCATAAAGTTGAAGTCTCCCAGGATTAACCAATCCTCATCATCTGGTATATTCAGATCAAATAACCATTTTACATAAGTATCTCTCTGTTCACCAGAACATGGACCATACACATTCACTAGTGTCCAAGACTGAGCAGATTGGGTGGAAGTGAAATAAACCGACAGTGCAAAGGGTTCACAATGCATGACCATGCCACTGAAGATAGAACTGTTCCAAATCACAATGAGACCACCCGAGGCCCCAGCAGAGGGAACATATACAAACTCATCAAAACGGGCAGGGCAACAAGTCTTAATAAACCCATGATCAAAGTGATACTTCTTAGTTTCTTGCAAACATATTACAGCACAACCACTAACATTAATAGCATTCCACAAAGCTAACTGCTTATCTCTGGAATTTAAACCTCGAATATTCCAGCACAAAACACACCAAGTTTTTAATATACTCATTAAAAAACTAGATCAAATGGTGGATGAAGTGGGGGGCTCATCCAACTGGAGACTAGCCAGCAGGTTTTCTTGAGAAACTTCTTCAGGTGGAACACCACATAAGTTGATAGCAATGCTTTGCAGGACTTGGACCGGGGTGTCAAGAGGGATCTCAGTGCTTATGGCCTCTTGCTCCGTGATCAATTCTTCCACAGAAGTATCAACATCCAAAGCTAGATCCGGCGTTCTCCTGGCCTTAACCTTTGATTTATAAGGCTTAGAATCAGAGACTGCATTGCACTTAAAGCCATCATATCTAGTACTTCGTGTACTTCGGCGTACCTGAGTGGAGCATGCTGGCACAAATCTCTTGATGCGACGAGCTGTAACAGGAGCAGGTGTAGCAGACAATAAGCCCAGATCAGCTGCAGAGTTCGTCAACTGTTCCCTGCAGATATAAGGAACAATGGCCAAAGGGTTATCAGCCGGGGACTGAGCAATAAATAATTTCCTGGAAACTCTCCTAGCCCCAAACTGATCCAGTGGGTGATAGATTTCAGCAGAGCTTCTCTTGCCACCAATAGAATTGGAATGCCAAATCAAACTCTCAAAGCTGGGCTGTAAGATTGTGTCAGCAAAAGGATCCGGCACAGTCAGTCCTCTAATCTCCCCTGCAGCAAATGAAAAACCCCCCAAACTAGGGGAGTTAACAGGCACTAATGCTAACGCATCATGAGTCTGATCTCCAATCTGAACAAACTCCACCACATTATCAGTTAATCCACTGTCAGCACTGTCTGGATCACTGGTAACCGGTGTAATGGAATCATGCCAAGCCTCCAAAGGATTGTCAGTAATGTTACCATCCCTAGGATGGAAACCAGCCGAGAAAGAGATTCCCTGATCAGCTAGGAACTGTGTAAAGCTAAGATGGTGAGACAGTTGGGTGGCAATAAGTGGTTGGTCAGACTGAGGGCTGGTAGTATCTTGTGCAGCAACCACAACCTGAATAGGATGATGGTGATGATTGTGGTTTTGCTGCTGCTGCATCCCAGGTGCCCCATTCTGCTGCAACCAACGAGTTACTTGCTGCTGAAAGATCTGTTCAGCAGTGAGGTAGTCACCATACATGGGGTGTGGGTGCAAGTTGTCAGGTTCAGGATCTTCACGTGGTGGAGGGACATGGTGGATGTGTGCATTTCAATCGCTACTACGCAGGATATGAACAGGCACTGTCCAAGAGTTTCTAGCACCTCCCAACTGACGGATCACTAAACTCTTCGGCACAAATTTGGGGTGCACTAACCAAACTTTCACAAGGACTCTATAGTGATTCCCCCTAGGATTGTGCCAAACCGAAAGCAGTCCGAAGTCACTCACAGCACGATTGATATAAGCATTGGTCTGGTAATCCAAAGGAAAGCCCAAGTACATAATCCAAGTTTCACGACCAAAAGTGGTTAGCCTTCTATTACTAGCAGCATCATGCTTAACAAATGTAACAGTGGTGATCTCATCCAACTCAAAGGAAAGCCCTACGACTGTATCCGCAATCAGGGTGGAGTGAAAGGTGAGAGTACCAATGCCGAAGGCTGTATCATCTGAATGTGCCACTGGGTAGCCACTCTCAAAAAGAAGATCAATGATCGCTAACCTTGTTTCTTCGCGGAGCTGAATCGGGATAAATCTGCTAGTCTCCGCAATCACCACCCGGTCGTGCTGCAATGGAGGTGTCGGTGGCACCACCATGTCAGAGCGAACCTTGCGATCAGCTGGGCCATGGTCAATGGACATACCATCCGGGAGGAACGGGACGGGGTTGAGTGGAAAATTTGCCATGGCGGCGATGGGCTCGGTGCAGGGGAGGGTTTCTGTCTGCGGAACAGGGGCGATGTAACATCCTGGGATTTGAAAAATCAGAAAAATTTAAAACTTTTAAAAATTCTTTGTGTGTTACTTTGAAAAGAAAATTCAAGCATTTCATTCATGCACTCATGCATTCATGCATCAACATCATTTCCTCATGTTGCTTAAATTAAACCAGAGTTTGAATTTTAATATTTATTTATATGTTTGTTTTGGAAATTATTCCATAAACATGTCATTTGTACCTTTTATAATATTCCATTTTTATTAATTTATGTTTGTGCAATAATACTACCAAAAAGTTCTAAATTAAACAAGCTTTCCAAAACATATTTTTATGATTTTTTCTGAAAAGTTTTGGTTAAGTTTTAAAATCAAATTTTGATTTAAAAGTTGAAAACAGAGAAATGTTTTGTCAAAAAAATAAATATAACAGGCCGCTTTCCCGAGCTAACTGGGCCGAAGCCCACTTCTCTCCCTCCCGCGCGCGCAGCGCAGCAGCCCGGCAGCAGCCCATCACCTTCCGTCAGTCGCTGACAGCCGGTCCCACACGTCATCCCCTCCCATCGTATCTTCAACCTCCACACGTATCCCGTCCGGACTCCGGAGAACATCGATTTGGTTACGACCAAACCTCACCGATTCTTGCGGGATAAGCCGCCTCCGTGCACCCCATAAATAGCCCGAGGCACCGCCTCCTTTTTCCCCTCGAAACACTAACAAATCCCGCCCCCTAGCTTCCAGAAAAGCTCGCCGGAGTTGCTTTAGCCGCCGCCGCCTTTTCTTCGAATCCGGTGAGCCCCATCGACCCCCGAGCCCGTGGCCTTTCCCCTTCTCTTCGCCGTGCCCGGGAGACTCCTTCTAACCCCATCCCCGACCTTCTTTCACACCAAATCGAGCGGGACAAGCTCGCCGGAACCGCCGAAGATATTCACCGCTCCGCCCGCGCCTCCTCGTCTCTTCACGCCAGCCGAGCCGACGCCACCACCTCCATCTTGCTCGCCATCTCCTTCTACACGCTGTCGTGTCCTTGCAGGATCGAGGAGACAACCGCAACGACGAGTTCGTCGTCGACCGAAGCCGCGCCACCGTCTTCATCGTCGCCGGCAGCCACCACGCCGCCACGGTATGACCACCTCCTCCTGGCCATCCGATCTTGATCCATCGGCTAGGATTAGATCTCTTATTCGAACCGGTACCGTCCAATCAGAGGAAGCCACGTGGACGCTCCGTCAGCAGCACAGTCAGCGCCAGATCAGCGCCACGTCAGATTTGATTTTCTGCGATTTTCTTAAATAGATTAAAACTGGCAGTTTTGCAGAAATGCCCATGTATCTTAAATCTATTATAACTTTTATTTGGTTTGGCCAAATTTAACAAACTTTATGTTTTTGAAAAGCTCTCGACTTGTAGAATATTTTAGCACTGTTAGTTTTCTGTTTCGAGTTTTTTTAAATTATTCAAAATTCAAATTAAGAGTTTGAGTAAATTTGACTTAGATGTAAATTCATAAGTCCAAAAATTTCAAAAAAAATTTATTTTAAAACCTTGGAGTATGTGTTATATGATTCCACTGTTAGAAAATATTTTTCAGTATTATTTGGACTATTTCAAAATCATAATTTCAAATTGAATAAAGTTTGACTAATTTCGACATAACTTTTGACAGAAATATTATTTTCGAGTAAATCCAATTAATATAAATTTGAATGACTAAGTATTGGTAGTATGAATTTTCTACTAATTTTTGTAGAATAATTTTTCTGTGTATTTTGTAAATAATATTGATTTAATACTTTTAAATGATATTTTAATGAATAAAAATTAATTAAAAATATATTAAAATTAATTTTATCATCTATTCGAAATTTTAATGTACTTAAGTCATTTATGATCACTTTGGTCACAAAAAGTATTTAGAAATATTTTGCCTTCTCAAACAAAGTAATTTTCGTCTTTAGAAAATATTCAAGTTTGATGTTTTCTTGTGATTAAACATTGCATTGCATGCATGGCGTGTTTATTGCATAGTTATTGTTTTTCTCTAAGTTAAGTTTATTTTCGAAATAGTTGTTTTGGTAAAGTGATTATTCACTTAGACACTTGGGAATTGCAATATGAAGACTAGAAGGCCAACGAAGACTTAGAAGAAAACAGACTCTGAATGCATCTCCAAGAAGCAAAATACGCTTAGAAGAAAATCAAGAGGAACTTCAAGAAGACAAACCCCTTTATTTCTCTAAATCTTTCTCTCTTTTCTTTTCTAAGTTATATTCAAGACCACCCCTGGTGATATACAAATCATCAAGTCTGAAGAACCATCAAGTCTACATGATTCAATGAAGACATTACCAAGGAGAAAGTTACAAATCTGAAGATGAAGCCTAGGAGATCAACTATATCTTCTCTGTATCTTTTTCTGTCTCCCCATTCTTCTTCCACTTTGGACATAAACCAAGTCCTTAGTGATTTTGACCAAGTCCTTAGAATGCTAATTGAAGATGAAGGAAACTACAAGGGAGTTGAATAATTCAAGATCAAACATGATGAAGACTAGGAGCAGTCTTACAACTTAGTCAAGTGGACTTATAGCAATGGATTTTATGACCTTGGTCCTTAGTCATATTTGGCTAACACACTTGCCTTGCATTCACTTAGAATAATTTCTTGGCATGGCATGCATCTCTAGTTCTTAGAAATATTTTGCACATCATGCATAACATATTTTTGTATGGTTATTTTGTTTGTATGTTTATTTGTGTCTTGTTTGATGTGTTAGAAATTTCGGAGGGAACCGACAACTGTTGCAGCTGCTGTTGCTATTCTTCCTGTTGCCAAGGCAATTGGCACACCCTCATAAATTTCCTAAGTATCTTCTATGCATTACTTAGTGTGTTTCTTATATGCATGTGTTGGATAGTATTGCTATGCTGAAACTACTATATCCCTTACACTAGTTGTGTCTAGAATCCTATGGGTAACTTGGTAGAAATATTGATGCTATGCAAAAGTTGTTTTGTGAAAAGTTAATTTCTACTAAGTTAAAGATACTTCTGGGTGGATGTGGCAAGAGGATGGAGGTTAGAGTTGAGTGGCTGCTTAGGCTCATTTAGGTGGGTGCACCTGGCTAAGACCCAGGCTCATTTAGATGAGTGAACCTGAGTGCGT
The DNA here is from genome assembly GCA_026929855.1 of Poa annua. Classification (NCBI taxonomy): domain Eukaryota; kingdom Viridiplantae; phylum Streptophyta; class Magnoliopsida; order Poales; family Poaceae; genus Poa; species Poa annua. The sequence goes on from CM049430.1 coordinate 9,968,867, forward strand.
ACACTTGAGGATGGCCACCCAGGAGCAAAGGGACCAAAGTTTTCTCCAAGTGAAGATGTTTCCAGTGCAGCCACGTGGTATAATGGCTCTGCCTTGACTTTTCCCCAAAGGTCTCGTCTCAGGCTTCTCCTTTCCTTTTCACTACATGAGGGTCAAGGACAGAAGGGTTGTTTGAGTCTCGTGGTGAAAGTGCACAACCTCGTGTAAAACTAAGTACTTAGCCGTGTCCCCGGTTACGGACAATCTGAGAAGCTGATCAAGGATTCAACGGAGGCTCCCAACATTCCAATTTCTAAGTTAAAAGTTGATGGGTGAACAAGGGAAGATGAGATTATGGTTTTCATGCCATACTCGTCTTGATTTCAAGAAAGTGTTTTCAAAAGAGTAGGAAAAATTGGCTTTATGCAAATTAGTCTTGAACTCCACCAGCCAAATATGCATATACGCTATAGAGTTATTCCATTAAGTGTCCACCATAGTGTCACTTGCCAGACTCCATTTTTAATGGAATCTGACCCACTCTGTTGCAAAATTTTATTTGTTACAGGTTATTCAAATGACGAGTGAGGTTTCGTTAAGGGATTTCGAGTCTGCAACCAACATGTTTTTGCCTGTGGCGTGTCATGAAGTTGGAGGCTCATTGAAGAGTTATTTCCGCTGCTTTATTGTTTTGAGCTAGCTTTAAGCTATGCAAAGATGTATCGAACTATTTATTTTTGTAAGTCTGGATCATCGATGTAATAAAATTGATACTTTGGTGTGATATTACATCGTAAACTGTGTGTGCAAACGAATCGATCCAGGGTTTGCACTATACACAGGTACCTGCCATATTTTAAAGTGCAGGTACGTTACAGGCGACTAGCTCGAGAGAAGAGGAGGGGCAAGGCATAAGAGGACGCTTGGGTTTCCAAACCTTGTTTTTTAGTCGCGCCGCCGCAAAGCAACCCGAGATCGAATGGCCATAAAACCCGCAGTGATCACATCGAACGGTCCTGGACACAGCCGTCTTAACAACTTTGGGGTGCGCAGAAAACTCAATCCCAGAATCCAATGATTGCGGTTTCTTTAAAGAACTACCTATAACAACCCATTTGAGTTTATTTTTCCGTATCAAATCTGAATCTGTTATGGCAGTATCAAAATTAACCTTCTGTGAACAAGAAGATCCAATATGTCCAGATGTGTTGCATTTAAAACAAGGATATCTTGTTGACTGAATCTCCTGAATGAACTGCCGTGATGGAATGCCAGAAATTCCCAAAGTTTTTGCAATCTGATGATTCTCATATCGTGACATAATTAGATCATCCATATGCCCAAAAAGATCAGAATCAAAGATTGGTCCACGTGGCTTGCTTCCCGCAAACTTGGGTCCACAAAATTTCCATGCACGTCGCTGCGCTGATTCAGGGTTTTTCAAAACCGAGAACGTTAGCGATCCCAAAGAAACGGGGATAACGTCAACAGTAGGATCCAGTAACTTCGGAGGAACCAATTCCGGAGGAACATTCAAACGAGAATTACTTGAATCAAACGGATCAAAGGATCCCAATTGCAGATGAGTCTTATCAGCCGCCAGAGGTGAACAATCCAACTTTGATCTAGGTTTAAACGTGGACAAGCTCGTCAAAGAATTTTTGAAGGACACAACATTGACATCTCCTCTGAACAATTTGAATAAAATTTGGAAATCTGGTCAGGTTCTTTCCCGTAGGGAATAAATGAAATGCCCAGCATTATTAGAAGCCAGAGAAAACCGAAACCTCTTATCAGCAATCTGAATCACTCGGAGCAAAGAGGGATCACCACCAATGCAACACCGTAAGGCCAAAGCAACCGATTCCACTGAAAGATCGAATGAAGCATGCACAAAGTGTGCCACCAGAAAGAACTCCTTGGAGGGTGACGAGGGAGAGAAATGGACCGTAGATCTGAAGAAACGACGCACCTGAGCAGCCACTGCACGACCAGGGGAAAGATCCCAAGAGGAGAAGAGATCCATCGAAGGAATCAATCCACCAGAACATCATCGCTAGGGTTAGAGTTGGTGGGAGAGGTGGGTAGCCGGTGGGGGAGGTGGGAGAGGTGAGACGCCATCTCCATGAACACTTTATGATACAGCTTCAGGTGCTCGCCTGTCCTTGGGGCGACCATTCATTAGCTGAGCTTGAGCGGCCATTGTTGTATGTCTCTACAGGCTTGTGGGGGGAGATCTTCCCTGCAGGTATTAGAGGGTGAACCCAAACGCTAGAACACGGATCAAGGGATCGTGCACGCTTATAGGTCCCCTCCCAATAAATACTACTTATTTATTTGCCTCTAGGGCATCTCTCCTTCAGTCTCCCACTTGCACTAGAGTACAAATAAACTAGCTGCATCAAAATCCCTTATCAAATAAGAATCATTTGATAATGCTTGCTCGTGGAAGAGTGTTACTCTGACAATCTGCACAATCCATGATTGTACATACTTTTGCGATTCATTGATATCAACTTGCTTGATATCACCATGTTATCCAATAACATACATGCAAATACCGTAACTAAGTGAGACTTTTGTTTCCCAGCGCTTACTCTGATTATACCAACCAGATAACTGCCTAGAAAAACACACTCAGTCACAATGAGCCCCTTGTAACAATTACAAACTCGCGATATCTACATACTTTCGCACCAATGTAGAAAACTTGACATTCTCATGTCAATCCATCAACTGACGCACTTCTACTTTCAGTAAATTCTTAATTTACTTTTACAACTGTTCTTTTCTTAAGAACATCGGTTATATTTTATCGAGCAGATAATATGGTTTCTGTATGATGTCTAATATTACATAATAGACCAACATGACATACAACCGTTACTACCTTGTATCATTACTCTTAATGATCAATTGGATTTCAAAGGACCATCCTTTTGATTCTATTCTGACTCCTCAGATATAATCCAAAACAACTCGACTAATTATTTAAAATTCCCGTTCTATTCCAAATAGACACTAACTTTCAAATAGTTTCACAACTTCATCCTTATCATCTATTCTACTGGTACAATTTCACAATGTGTCATTTACACAAGATGAATTCGGCTCCCACTCAAAACATGTTTCCACATATTTGAGAACACGAGCTCCCACTCAAAAACGTGTCATCCACATATTTGAGTTCCTAAGCTCCCACTCAAAAATATGTTCTTCACATATTTCACCTGAGTGAACTAACTATGACTCCCACTTAAATCGACATTTTGGTCAAACCAAAATCATTGATCTATTATCAACTCGAATTTAATACAAACTATAGTATTACATTAATACAGATCCTTCAGACTTCAAGCATGTCTACATAAATGTAGTCAACAAATTTGATCTTGTCCAAGACACATTTCTTGAAGACATGCTTCCACGTCTTTCTTATAGTCACATTTTTCATATAACACTTTATATGACGATTAAACAATCTTATTCCTCTAATAAGAATTGCAGCAACAATTACTCTTTTAATCCTTTCAAATGTAACTTGGATTTCCAGGCTGAAAAAAAATCTTTGTTCATATTCTGATATTTTCTCAACTTTCTTTGTATTCATAAAGTGCACCTTGATCTGTCAACAAGATCTGAAACATTCAATATTATGCTGTGACCTGACAACAATATTAAATATAACAACACTTTACTTAGAAGCTTCTTTCATGAAAATATTATGATCTTTATGAAGAGGATTGCAAGCAGAAAACAATTTTCTAGTCTCCCTCACTCTTAATCACCAAATTTTCATCTGTAGAAATATACTCTTTGGAACACCTTCCAACATTCTACTTTTATGAATATAGGTCTGACACCTTATTTCAAGCTTCTAATTCCAATATATAAACCATAATTCGAAAAATCATATTTTCCTCGGAATTACATAGACAACAAAACAATTTTTGTTTCTATTTGGTTTTGGAATACACTCCCATCCAATGCGAGCAATCTACAAAGAACTATTCATGTATATCCCGAATTATCGTATAATCATATACATGTCGACACTCTTGTCGATCCCACAAATTCTCGTTGAGAAAAATATCTATTTTCTAAAGTGGACATCGACTATAATGTTTCGAACATATTAGGAGATTCTAAGACAGATTCTGACAGACCACACTTTATTTAAAATAGAGTATGATTATAATACCCCATATATCACCATATATGACATTATAATATTGTGAAACATATTTCCACAAGTCTTTTGTGTTGAAACCATAATTCAAAAATATTGTCCTTTGATCGAATCGTGTGAATACAACATTCACCATTCTTTCCTCCGAAAAAGCCCATTTGATCTCTTATCAAATTAATTTCAGACTTATGATTATCAGGAAAATACTCCTATTTACCAGTAATCATAGAAGAATTCGGATCAAGCAAAAACACCATTAATTAATCATTTAAAATGACTCTTAATTAATTTCCTCTCGTATTGAAACTTCAATACTATGTTTCAAACTTAATCAACTCGGCACTCGAAATACTTAAATGGGCCAAAATTATCCATTTCTTCTTTCATTGTCTTTATGACTAAATTTGATGGTGTTTGTTCTTTGGACATATAATTTTATCATTCCTGCTATTATAAATGTATATCATACGCATAATGTAATTGAGATGTGATGCAAATTAGTCATAACATGAAACAACTGCTTTGCTTCATAACATAAAACAACTGATGTGTTTTATATGAATAATTATGTCTTGTAACATTCAAGACACCAAACTAGATCACACTCTCACTTATTACAAAATGTCTTATCAAAAACTATTGATGATAACTAATATGATATCTCGAGGGCGTGAGCACTACTGGCCATTAACCTGCCATCACTTGTGCACTGTCACGTCACCCATCGCCGCATACTTGTGATAATCAGGGACTGTTTCATAAACAGAACAAGTATCAAATACTTTTCATCAAGTATGAGAAGAATACATTTATATCTTTGTATATCAAATATACCCATAGCGTCGAAGAACTCTTCTTCGATGAAATCAACTTTTAGAGATTTGAACTTGTTCACGAACGTGAAGAAGCTCATCGTGTCTCTATAGCATATTCACGCACATGCTATTCACAGCTAGGAGGCAAAGCGCAATCTCTATTACACTGGAGTTCGCTATCTAGAAATCGTAGATATTCGTAAGCCTGAAGTAGATGTCATACAACTTCTTCAATTTAGTCTCCAGACAGGTATGCTCCCCATGTGAATGGTCCGGAACTTTCTAAGCTTTCTGAACTGCTCAAGACTCAATTCGTCTTTGAAGTGACCTTTGATCGCATCAATCACGACATATGGCTCCATGTGTTGAAACAACTTTCAACTCTGGTGCTAGGCATACGCTCATGACGACCTTCACTTCCATGAAAACATCATGATGCTTACGGAACTCATCATCTTCCTCCTTGCTAGCAGAATCATCTGGTCTAACTCCTAACTAATGTTCTAGAACATATAGGATGTATGTTGTGTTTGGAGAATGTTTCTAAAACCAATGTACCAGCTGATGAAGTTGGACCCGTCGGCTTCTAAGATAGAATCCGGGCTCTTGAGGAAGTAACCGAAGTATAGTTGCGTAGTCTACAGATGTGATCGCAAAAGAGGTAAGGTAAAGTTTATAATATATATGTGAGTTTTAGTTTTATAATCACATTATCAAAACACACCACACCAAGATTATTATCCCTAAAAATAATAATGGCGATTACACGACCCTCATCCACCACACCACCCCCGATCATCACGGCCGGCAGCACAGCTTCAAAGGTGGACATAAAATGTCGATCACAACAACTCTGTGACGAGGTGCTAACTCGACAAGTCCCAGGGTTGTGCACCCCGGGTTGATTGATGGGGAGAGAGGAGAGTGCAAGGTGATCACGACGGCTGACAAGCGAGGTTTACCCAGGTTCAGGCTCCCGGAGGATAACACCCTACTCCTGCTTGTCTGGTTATTGATGCGAGTAGCGATTACAATGGCGAGATTGCGATCTCGCTAGGGTTTGTGGTTCTGAGCGTGTCCTCTAGGACGGGCAACCCTCCTGGCTTTATAGGCAGCCAGGTCTCGGGTGGTTGGTACAGATACGGTAGGTTACAAGACCTAACCGAGTTGGACTAGGATACTAGGTACCCCGAGTGGGCCTTCTGCGGGCCTTTCCATCCTTGGCGCGGCCCAGGTAGCATCATCGTGGGCTACCCGCAAGGTAGCCCCACGTCAGTAGCCCCCGAGTGCTTGGTCGAAGCGCAGAGTCGGACAAAGAACTCCTTCCTCCTCCTGGACGCGCCATTGGATTGCTTGATCTTGAGCTTGAACTCGATTTCTTCAGTCGAACAGGCCTCTCCCGATGGGAGTAACCTTTGCAGTCGAATTACTTTGTCATGTTCTTCATGTGAAGCTTGCTTCTATTCGGCCTGTTGGCTTACTTGTAGATCTGATTTGGCTGCGGGAGCTTACTCGACTTTCTTCGTCACCCGAATAAACATTTCGGGTTCCCAGATTGGCACTCTGTCTTGTTCCTGAAAATGATAGTTAAAGAAATTCGACTCCGGCCGTTGAGGGCTTACAGAGGATGCTTTAGTCGTTAATGCTTCGACTGAGTCTATTGGGAGCGCGAACAGCGCTCCCGATGGGAGTAGCCCCCGAGATTAAGCTGAATTGCTTGTAATTGAGGTTAATCTCAAAAACTTCTCAGTCGAAAAGAGATCTCTGACACCCTCCCGATGGGATTGACGTTTAGGAACTCGCTGATGGAACCACTGTCCTTTTTTATTTGAGTGCTCATTCAGCCCGACGGCCTACTTGGTGGATTCGACAAACATATCCAGTATTTGCTCAGCCAAACGGCCTACTGCATTGTTGGACCTGTATGGCGCAGCCCCCGAGTGTTCGAGTGCGGCCTAGGTTTTCTTGTTGGACCTGTATGGCGCAGCCCCCGAGTGTTCGAGTGACGGCCTAGGTTTGACTTAGACCTGTGCGGCGCAACCCCCGAGTGCTTCGGGTGGCGGCCAAGGATTTTTCGAGTTATACCTGTATGGCGCAGCCCCCGAATGCGTCGGGTGACGGCCTAGGTTTTCTTGTTGGACCTGTATGGCGCAGCCCCCGAGTGTTCGAGTGACGGCCTAGGTTTGACTTAGACCTGTGCGGCGCAGCCCCCAAGTGCTTCGGGTGGCGGCCAAGGCGAATTTGTTTGTGACCTGTGCGGCGCAACACCCGGGAGAGCATCAGGTGTGGCCGAGGCGAAAATTTGTTTGTGCGCGGCGGACTGGAGTCGACGCGGCGGAGTGGTGCCGTAGAGGCAGTCGACGCGGCGGACCGGAGTCGACGCAGCTGAGTGGTGCCGTAGAGGCAGTCGACGCGGCGGACCGGAGTCGACGCGGCGGAGTGGTGCCGTAGAGGCAGTCGACGCGGCGGACCGGAGTCGACGCGGCGGAGTGGTCCGTAGAGGCAGTCGACGCGGCGGACCGGAGTCGACGCAGCGGAGTGGTGCCGTAGAGGCAGTCGACGCGGCGGAGTTGTGCCGTAGAGCCAGTCGACGCGGCGGACCGGAGTCGACGCAGCGGACTGGTGCCGTAGAGGAAGTCGACGCGGCGGAGTGGAGTCGACGCGGCGGAGTGGTGCCGTAGAGGCAGTCGACGCGGCGGACCGGAGTCGACTCGGCGGAGTGGTGCCATAGAGGCAGTCGACGCGGCGGACCGGAGTCGACGCGGCGGAGTGGTCCGTAGAGGCAGTCGACGCGGCGGACCGGAGTCGACGCAGCGGAGTGGTGCCGTAGAGGCAGTCGACGCGGCGGAGTTGTGCCGTAGAGGCAGTCGACGCGGCGGACCGGAGTCGACGCAGCGGACTGGTGCCGTAGAGGAAGTCGACGCGGCAGAGTGGAGTCGACGCAGCGGAGTACGTCGAGGTTGACCCGTAGAAGTTGTGGATGTCGTAGTGGGTGGAATCGACGCCGTGAAGTGCGACGGAGGGAGTCGAAGCGGCGAGCCGGAGTCGACGAGGCGGAAGTAGTTGAGGTAGATCTTGATTTGACCGACCGTGCGATCGAGATTGGTGTAGTAGACCCGATCCGTGCGGCCGTTGCTGAGGTTGTCGAGGCAGTCGTCGCAGATGCGATCTTCCCAGGCGCGACAAGAGCGATCTCCGCGGGTGCGGCAGACACGGTCTTCGCGGGCGCGGTAGATGCGATCTTCGCGGTGCGACAGATGCGATCTTCGCGGGTCTTGATGAAGTCGACGGTAGATTCGCCGATGCGGGTGCCGCCGCGCATGGCGCAGTTGCCGCGGGTCTGAGTATTCTGCGACTGTCGGTGAAGCAGCACACGGAGCCGAAGGTGATGCGTATACCTTTGTCCAGACCGGCGTACACCGAGCGGTGAGCCGGAGGGTGAAGGACGTACTCGAAGGAGCCGAAGGTGATCGACTCCCTGGCGATGCGGACGTCGACCTTCATTGCGGATGGAGCCGGAGCGACCATGATTCCAACACTTTTTTGACTTCCCACAGACGGCGCCAATTGACGAGGTGCTAACTCGACAAGTCCCAGGGTTGTGCACCCCGGGTTGATTGATGGGGAGAGAGGAGAGTGCAAGGTGATCACGACGGCTGACAAGCGAGGTTTACCCAGGTTCAGGCTCCCGGAGGATAACACCCTACTCCTGCTTGTCTGGTTATTGATGCGAGTAGCGATTACAATGGCGAGATTGCGATCTCGCTAGGGTTTGTGGTTCTGAGCGTGTCCTCTAGGACGGGCAACCCTCCTGGCTTTATAGGCAGCCAGGTCTCGGGTGGTTGGTACAGATACGGTAGGTTACAAGACCTAACCGAGTTGGACTAGGATACTAGGTACCCCGAGTGGGCCTTCTGCGGGCCTTTCCATCCTTGGCGCGGCCCAGGTAGCATCATCGTGGGCTACCCGCAAGGTAGCCCCACGTCACTCTGTGACTCGTGCTCGATCTTTCGATCTTCCCGTGTTCCGAGGCCATATTTCTGAATATGCTAGGCTCGCCAATCAAACCTCGAAGACCCTGCGCGTGCAACATGGCTTGCACCCACTGTATGCGAACGACGAGATGTGTGACACCCGATCATCACGGCCTGCCTCATAACGTATAACTTTCTTGGTGGTGCGCAATGAGGGAGAACACAATTTTGGTATTTGTTAGGGATCATCCTATTCAAGATGCTACCGTTGTATATCTAGCATATAAGCAATCAATAGGATGCACACACAACAGCACACAATAATGATGCAATGAAGTGCGATGTGACATGGTCGATGCGCCTGGACCTTCATGAAGGGGATCGTGTGCAGAAAACAAAAAATTTCCTACCAACGATATCCTAAAAGCATGCCAAGATCTATTCTATGCAGATATAATAGTACGAACGGAGATCGGAATACGTACCCTTGTAGACCGAAAGCGGGGATTACGTTCCCGCACAAACGTTGTCGATGAAGACCGACGAAGCCGACCTCAAGGTCGTGTAGAGGAAGCAGGCCTCCGAGTACCGCTAGCGCAGCACCTCGCAGGGAGTCGCACACGTACGGTGGAGACAACGGCCTCCGAAGCTCCAGTCTAGGACGAGCAGCGGAAGACTTGGACCGGAACACCAGCAGCGCGGCAGCGGGCTATGGTGGAGGAGATCCCCTTGCTCTTCTCGGCGCGGCTCCAACTTGTGAACCACGAGATCGAGAGAGAAATCGGAATCAATTGGTCAATTAAAAGGCCAGGGGTGCCCTTTCTTATATAGGCTCCCAGGGGGAGCCAACCTTGCCAGCCAGGCAATGTGGGACTAATCCCACATGCCTGGTGCGGCACTGGAGGGTGCGCCGGCCCCCTTAGTGGGCCCTTGGCCCACTTGGGTCAGCCCCTCCTGGCCCCCACCGAATTCCCCTTGGGAATTTTCCCCTCTTGGGCCTTCTTTCGACCAGAAGGCCCATTTAGGGAAATCAGCCTAAATAAATCCGAAAATAAATATATAAAATCATATTTTCATATTAATTACACTAATTAATATCAAACATAATATATATAATCTTTCCTAGCTCCGAAAACTCTTTCGGTGCTGCCCGATATCCATCGGACCCCTCCCGGGACGCTCCCGGTGATCTCCTTCCTTTCCGGTTGTGTCGAAACCCCTTAAGTGTGTTACCCTAGCGGTTCGATATAATATCAGGTGTGATCAAGACTCCTCAATGATCAACGACTAACTCGTAGGCCTGGACCCCATAAATTAATCACTGAGATATAACGAATGACTTTCGTATATCAAACCTGAACGTAAAGTCTTAGACCTTTTGCCATAGCGATACTTAGCACGTCTGAGCGTCGTTCCATAGATATCTCCATACCTAATCCCGACCTCGTTACCGACGACGCTATCTTCTACTCGTTCATGATCTCATGTCTCCATGACCTAGTCACATGCTTGCAAGCTCATTAGACATGATCTCACCGAGTGGGCCCGAGAGTATCTATCCTGCTATGCGGACTTGCAAATCCCGCTCTTGACCCCTCGTCTCAACTACTCCTTTCCGATACCCAAAAGTATCACCGTTATTGTCATACTAAATAAGATACGACGTTTGGTGCAATCAAAGTATCTTCCAGGAATAACAATAAGAGTTGATCTCACGGTCAAAGGCGTAACGACTACGTTCTCCAAATCTGGGTCTGTCCATACAATCGTTCTCTAGCGATATGACTCTCATTGCCGACCGGCGCCATGCCCCATGACCGGGAAACCTCGATCATCAATTGCGCAACGAAACTAGTCTTAGTAGAGGCTACTAGGGACCTGGTTGTTTACGTATCACACCTGCATTAATGTTTCTGCTTAATACGGTTCTAGCATGACACAAAAACCTATTATGAACAAACGAGATATGATAAAGAATACACTTTATTAATTGCCTCTAGGGCATATCTCCTTCACTTCATGGCGCCATGTGCCTGGCCCCCGGCGCCCCGGCATGGCTCAGAGTCTACGGAGCCCTCCATTGCCTATGACAGTACGAGTAATATCAAAATTTACCGTAACCATGTCACATAAAAAAACGCCTCTACAACACAAAATTAGACGCCTCTAACTTTATTTAGTTTTGCAAGTTTTACGTGGCAAAGAGGCTTATTCATAAGAGAGTCGCTTCTCTACCTACAAACTTTGTACCACAACGTCGATCGTATAATTGCATGTTTAAGCATCCCTTTCGGGCCTTCCATTGAAAATGCTTTGCCGACTAGAGAGAGAGAAACAGACACCCGCCAGCCACATATACGGTGCAAGCCGTATGTCAGTGGTGGAACCAGTCTCGCGTAAGCGTACACGTAAAGTCGGTCCGGGTCGGTTCATCAACTCAATACCGAAGGCATCGCAAGTGCACGCTAGAGGGTAGCAAATATAAGAAAGACTCCCTCATTCAACATGAGTTCTAACCGTACCAGCAGTACTACGCATAGATCGGCTCTGATACCACTGAAGGGGTTAGGGTGCAGAAAACAATAATTTTCTAGCGTATGAAACCCTAACTTAGCCAGGATCTATCTATCTAGTACATGTGATAACGGTGGCGGAACGGGTTACATTAACTCCATGTAGACCGATAGAGGGGATTACGCTCCCGCACAAGCGTTGACGATGAAGTCGTGTGTAGCCGACCTCGAGGTCGCGGAGAACTTGCCGCGATGACGAAGACGATGACGTCGGGGTGTCGACGATGACCTGCGTCGACGGGCGTCTGGCGTCGGGCGGAAGATGGCAAGGCGCCGGCACCAAGGGGGGGTGCGCCGGCGGCAGAGGGGGGTGGCGCGGCGGCTGCAGGGGCGAGACGACGTCGCCCAGGCTCCTCAAAAAGAGTTACCTCCGAGCACTCACAAACATACGAAGCTTAACGACAACCCCGGTCATTCAAATCCAGCTAAAATCGCAGGGGTAGATCTTATCTGGAATCTCGCAGGGCAACGGCGCCCGGCGGTATAGCTTAGGTGGAGAGAGGGGGCAAAACGGGCGGAGAAGCAACTCGGCCGGCCTGCTATACAATTAATTGTAGTTTCCAATGAATTAATCCAATTAATATGCCTTGCTATATAAAGGGGGGAGTGGGTGTGCAAACTCCCTAGCTCCCCAATGTGGGACTAAAGGAGGAGAGGGAAGGGGGTGATTCGGCCGAACACCCCATGGGTTGGCCCCCCTCCTAGTCCAACTCGGACTAGGGGGCCCAACCCCCACCTTTCCTTGGTGGTGCGGCTCCCCCTTCTTGGGCCCTCTTAGGGCCCATGTAGGTGGGAGCCCCCTTTTCTCCTTTTTTAATTAATATTAAATTAATATAAAATATAATTAATTCATAATTAATATATTTAAATACTATTTAACATCCCGTGACTCCGAAACATTTTCCGAACCACCCGAACAACTTTCGGACATCCCTGGAACCATTCCAGACCTTCCCGAAACTCCTTCCGGACCACCGGAACTCTTTCCGGATCATTTCTCTCTCTCCAACAAAACCTATATTATTCCAGAACCTATCTCCCGGCGTCGCTAAGACCTTAAGTTTGTTACGCTACGGTTCGGGAACACTCCAGACATGGTCGAGACACTCCGCTCACCAATGACCGTCAGGGATACCTGGATGTATATGACGGCCCCTATGCATTCTACGAATATCGTCGTTGAACCATAAACATGATATTTATTCCCTTTGTTTCTACGATACTACCTTGTCCGAGATATGATCGTAGACACACCGATGTCTTTGTTGTATCTCGTTACCGACAAAGGTTATTAACTCGTCTGCGATATTACATCTCCATGACCCAGTCATAAGCTGCACAACTATATAGATGTAATCTCACCGAGTGGGCCCAGAGTATCTTTCCATTACAAGCATGAACAAATCCCGCTCTTGATCCTTACGTCTCGATGCTCTTTCGGAATACCCAAGATGGACACCGTTATTGTGATGCTATATAAGACACAACATTTGATGCTCTCAAAGCACCCATACGAAGCATCAAAAAGTACGGTCGCACGGTCTAAGGAATAAGCTATCATATTCTTATCTATTGAAAATGACAAACATCGTAATACGTGAAGGGGATCGTGTGCAGAAAACAAAAAATTTCCTAGCAACGATATCCTTAAACTAGCCAAGATCTACACTATGCAGATATAGTAGTACGGCGAAGATCGGAATACATACCCTCATAGACCGAATAGCGGGGATTACGCTCCCGCACAAGCGTTGATGATGAAGACGTCGTAGCCGACCTCTAGGTCGCGGAGAACTCGGCACGACGAAGACGACGAAGATGACCCCGAGGTCGGGTGGAGGAAGTAGGCCTCTGAGTACCGCTAGCGCAGCACCTCGCAGGGCGTCACACACATACGATGGAGACGACGGCCTCCGAAGCTCCAGTCCAGGACGAGCAGCGGAAGACTTGGACCGGAACACCAGCAGCGCGGCAGCGGGCTATGGTGGAAGAGATCCCCCTCCTCTACTCGGCGCGGCTCCGAGAAGGGAACCACGAGATCGAGAGAGAAATTGGGAATTAATTGGTGAATTAAAATGCCAGGGGTGCCCCTTCTTATATAGGCTCCCAGGGGGAGCCAACCTTGCCAGCCAGGCAATGTGGGACTATCCCACATGCCTGGTTCGGCCAAGGCTGGTGCGCCGGCCCTAGGTGGGCCCCATTTGGCCCACCTAGGCCGGCCAAGCCCCCCCACCGAATTCCCTTGAGGGTTTTCCCCCCATGGGCCTTCTTTCGACCAGAAGGCCCATTTAGAGAAATCAGTCTAAATAAATTCGAAAATAAATATATAAAATCATATTCGCATATTAATTACACTAATTAATATCAAACATAATATATATAATTTATCCTAGCTCCGAAAACTCTTTCGGCGCTGCCCGATATCCATCGGACCCCTCCCGGGACGCTCCCGGTGATCTCTTTCCTTCTGGTTGTCTTGTCGAAACCCCTTAAGTGTGTTACCCTAGCGGTTCGATATAATAACAGGTACGATCCAGACTCCTCTATGATCAACGACTAACTCGTAGGCCTGGACCCCATGAATTAATCCCTGTGATATAACGAATGACTTTCATCTATCAAACCTGGACGTATAGTCTTAAACCCTTTGTCATGGCGATACTTAGCGTGTCCGAGCATCATTCTCAGATATCTCCATACCTAGCATGATCTCGCTACCGACATCGCTATCTTCTACTCGTCTATGATATTATGTCAGCTGGTGAGCTAGTCACATGTTTGCAAACTCATTTGACATAATCTCACCGAGTGGGCCCTAGAGTATCTATCCGGCTATGCGGACTGACAAATCCCGCTGTTGACCCCTCGTCTCAACTACTCCTTTCCGATACCCAAAAGTATCACCGTTATTGTCATACTAAATAAGATATGACGTTTGGTGCGATCAAAGTATCTTCCAGGAATAACAATAAGAGTTGGTCTCACGGTCTGAAGGCGTAATGACTATGTCCTATAAATACTGGGTACGTCCATCACATCGTTACTCCTAACGATATGACTTCCAATGCCGACCGGCGCCATGCCCTATGATCGGTAAACCTCGATCATCAATCGCGCAACGAAACTAGTCTTAGTAGAGGCTACTAGGGACCTGGTTGTTTATCTACCACACCTGTATTAATGTTTTCTCTTAATACAGTTATAGCATGGTATAAAACATATAATGAACGATTGGGATATTGCCAATAAACTATGTTTATTAAGTGCCTCTAGGGCATATTCCCTTCAGTCTCCCACTTGCACTAGAGTAACACTTAATCTAGTTTACAACCTGGTAAAATCTCAACACCCACAGCATCTTGGTGCCTGCTCGCCTCGTGGAAGAGGAATACAGTCAATAGACCTCACACATTGAGACCTATATGTGCTTTGCAACACTTCTATGTCACCTAGTTTGACATCAACCCGTATCTTACAATGACGGTGAAATATATCCCAGTGGATGGAGTGAGACTCGAGCATTCGCGTAGCATGCGCCTTAAAAGTCTAAGAGATCTATTAAGGGGACCACCTACGCTCGGAAAACTGCTCAGTCCAATCACACTTGCTACTTCTAAAGTCGCGATATATTTCTATGTCTATGTAGATTATGCGACCGTGCATTCATATGCGACTTCGCAAACTAACCATGTCTATTTTCAAAATAAAGGACATCTCCTATATGAGATTTCTAGTCGTATGGGTCAGTGTCATAACTTGCATCATCGTAACTGCTTTACGGCAAGTTGCCATTCCACTCTTACCCGTTACAAGAAAACCTATCCTCATTTCTCATAGACACTGAAGAATAAACTTAATGTTTGTTCATTGATCCACACAAGGATCACTCTAGAACATGTTCTTCAACCAAGAACTTGGGTCACATTAAGTCGAGCTTTCAGTCTGATAGCATCTATGTCTGATACATAGATAATGTCGAACATCATTTGCTATAACTGAAGATGCCAAGATAAACTTAATATTTTACCTAGTCATACAAGTAAGAACCTCTTTCTTTGCTTGTCCTATTCTGAAACACTTCAGAATCTTGACTAAGGAAATATTCCGACCTAATGTTATTAAGCCCCTTCTGATCTATACAATTATAAATCGGATGCCTAATACTCCTAACTTCATTTCATAGAAAATTTAATCACTTAAATAATCCTTTACACTCTACTAGAGGATCTCTGTCATTCAATATGTCGCTACATACAGAATCACAAATTACACCTAGCTCCCACTCAAATATGCCTTCCGCATATAAGATCAAGGAAAGCTACTTAGCTCCCACTCACCTCTTTGCAAATGTAGGTTTCTTCAACTATTTTGGACAACTCCAAAATCCTTTGATCACATTATCAAAGTGAAGATTCCAGCTCCGATATGCTTGCTTCTGCCCATGAATGGACAACCAAAGTTTGCACACATGTTCAGCATCCTCAGGATCACCAACTCTTTCTTAATGACACTATTAAGAAACATGGTTTCCTTATCCATCTATCAATTTCTCATTCGAAATTATAGTGATTGCTAAACGACCCAGAATAGATTTAGGCTTCGCCACTTGAGACAAACTCTCATGTGGTCAACTTTTGAATCTGTCGAAACTGTTTCACGATAAACCGAATCTGCTCAATGTCTACTCTCTCATAAAATTCCATATACTATTAACATCCTAGATGCCATCAGGAAGATCTCCCAAGTCAATACCTGGTAATCGTATATGGATTTTATTTCGGATCACAAATGACTCATAGCCATTTCTCGGACTTAGGTCCACCATCTCTTCTTCGTAGTTCGTAGGTCTATCATATTCCATTAATATGATCTTCATAACAAGATTGTCGTAACACACAGTGTGGAACACAACCTCGTATGCCTACGCTCTTAGTATGAGCTCAGAACATCATGATATTGAATCATCAGCCTTTTCAAGCTGTGGAGCCTGACACCGAAAACACTTTCGATTGCGCCACTCTGATGTCTGTAGAGGAAGTTCACCAACTTCGTCTTGCTCTACTTTCTTTCTCACTTATACCCTCAGACAAGAAACTATTTCTTTCGCAAGGTATATCCCGGCAATGATTTTGCCTATGTCGTGAGACATGTACCCAGCTAACTCTTTAGGTAGGGTATACTACAAAGATTAATCCATTTTAGGTTCGATCCATCGAAACACTAAATTGCTGAAACGACAATCCAGGCTCAAAAGCCATGCCATCACTCGTATGGTATTGTCTCCATGGATTCAAATGGTTTCCCTATTTGCTAACGTGAGTGTTTACGTTTCTACCATATGACTCTAACGATCACAATAATTCGGTAAGAGATTTATTTTCCACACACTATCCGATAGGGTGTAATTACGACGTCCTAACACACCATAACACTATGGTGTTCAATGCGACGTAATTTGTGGAACTCTTCTCACAAGTCTTCCAATGATGTGCCAACATTATAACTCAAATCTTTATTCCTCGATATGCATCGCGGGAATTTGATTTTCTTGTTAAGTTTATTTCCTACTTCATTCTGAACTTCGTTTGATCGAATCAAAATTTCAAACTAACATTCCCCGGAGTGGATATCCATATATCTACTCGGAATATTCATGAAGTATATGAAATAAAGACTTCCACTACACGTCAAAGTACTTCATTGATTCACATGCACCCACATGCACGATTCTCAACAAGCTATACTCAAAACGTTCAGTGAAGTTCACAAAATAAAGGTCTCCACTTCCCGTCAATTACTTTATTGAACCACATACATCTCTATGTATGACTATCAATAAGTTATATGCCCGTTTTCCGAAAACGGTGTCACAGTTATTTTGCAAGTGTCAAAAGATCAAATCTTAGGACTTGTAGGTCCATCCGGTGTGGAGCTAATGCATTGACTATAACATTGACATGACTAAACGGTAGTGCCACACATATGTGGTGTCTTTATTAAGTTTGTATCCTTTGGCATTAATATTATGAATGTGGGAGATTCTACCATCTAAACTCAAACCGGCATATGATCATTATTTCATAAATATAGGACACCAATTTGTCACTATCATGTATGAACAAGTGTCTCGCTAGAGGAGACACACTCGTAACGATCATACCAACACCCGATCATAACGAATTTATTCAAATGGTAGATCTAGAGGGAGAGTGTCTATGGCCGTCACAACAACTTGACTGCCATTATCAACACGCAATGTCGCCTCATCCTTTCAAGCTACTCAAGCAGTAAACCTGGTTTTTCACAAAACATGACTAGTTCAAGACTTAGTCACTACTGCGAGCACTTGCTTAGCTAAAACATTCATAACATGTATATCATATATACACCATCATCATTGATGACTTCCGGCGATCTGTTTCATCTTCTTGATACTTCCACCGTAATCAAGAACCATGAAGGTGAACGATTCCCCTTGCATGACATAGTCTATGACAGAGGATTTGCACTTGGCAACGATGTCTGTCATCCAGTGATTGAGCTGAGTGAGGCGTCTCAAGGTTCATTAAGCATGAACATATGTCATTAAGTATGACCGCCACGTGCTCCCTTAATATGTGTATTCTCTTCCATCTTGGTTGAGAAGACAATCAGTCAACGTACTGATAAACTTCATCAACCCAACGTTTGGGGTACCCCGAGTTTTGCGACCATATCATATGTTCGCGATATAAAAACTCGTACCCACCGTTGGTTCTTTATGGCAGAGATCATAGCATACACTGGACTATGATGATATCATCCGCACAAAATCCGACAATCCAAATTATCTTTTGTTAGCGGAATGTACGGGTTTATCTCCTAGCGGATATTGTAACACAAAGAGCTAACGATTTAAACAAGGAGTATCCTCAAGATAAAGTATAAAACTATGAAGTTTGGACCCAACCTTTTAAGCTTCTCAATCGCAGGAATGCGCCTAATTTGAAAAGATGCTATCACAATGGTTAATATCTACAAAAGTTTGCAAAACAGACTCTGTTCATTATATTCTGAGTTCTAGTATTTTAAAAATAACTATCCGAACTCCCACTCAAACGAACATCCCTCCTGGTCGTTTAAGCGATTACACGACCCCCATCCGTTGCACCACCCCTCATCATCAGAGCCGGCGGCACAACTTCAAGAGTAGAAAAATGTCCGCCACACCAATTTTGTGACTCGTGCTCGACCTTTCGGTGTTCCTGTTCCGAGGACATATTTCTGAATATGCTAGGCTCGCCACCAAAAACCTCCACGCTGACGCTTGTGCAACATGGCTTACACCCACTGTATGCGAACGACGAGATGTCTGACACCCGATCATCACAGCCTGCCTCATAACGTAGAACTTTCTTGGTGGTGCGCGTTGGAGGGAGAACACTAGTGGTATTTTGAAGGGATCATCTTATATAGCTACCGCCGTGTAACTAATGTATACTATACACACAATCACACAATATAAGATGCACACAAAACATCAAATATAATGCAATGTGATATAGTCCATTGCGCCATGGTCTTCTTGGCGCCCGCAGTTTATAAACAATTTAATAAACCTACCTTGACCATATCACATAGCCCCTGCAAAATAAAGTTAGACGCTTCTACTTTATCTTTTGCATATTTTACGTGGCTCGGGTCTTTCGTAAATAGAACCGCTTCATACCTACGAACCTTATGACCACAACAACGATCCAATAATTGCATGTTTAAGCATCCCTTTCGGGCCCTCCATTGAAAATGCAAAGCCAACTAAAGAGAGAGAAACAGGCACCCGCCAGCCACAGATACGGTACAAGCCGTATGTCAGTAGTGGAACCAGTCTCGCGTAAGCGTACGCGTAAAGTCGGTCCGGGCCGCTTCATCAACTCGATGCCGCTGGAATCACAAGTACACGCTAGAGGGTAACAAATAACAGGAACGGTGCCCCCGTGCAGAACACGGGTTCTAACAGCGTACAGCTATATCTACGATAGATCGGCTCTGATACCACTGAAGGGGATCGTGTGTAGAAAACAAAAAATTTCCTAGCAACTATATCCTTAAACTAGCCAAGATCTACACTATGCAGATATAGTAGTACGGCGAAGATCGGAATACATACCCTCGTAGACCGAATAGCGGGGATTACGCTCCCGCACAAGCGTTGACGATGAAGACGCCGTAGCCGACCTCTAGGTCGCGGAGAACTCGGCGCGATGAAGACGACGAAGATGACCCCGAGGTCGGGTGGAGGAAGTAGGCCTCCGAGTACCGCTAGCGCAGCACCTCGCAGGGCGTCACACACATACGGTGGAGACGACGGCCCCCGAAGCTCCAGTCCAGGACGAGCAGCGGAAGACTTGGACCGGAACACAAGCAGCGCGGCAGCGGGCTATGGTGGAAGATATCCCCCTCCTCTACTCGGCGCGGCTCCGACAAGGGAACCACGAATCGAGAGAGAAATTGGGAATTAATTGGTGAATTAAAAGGCAAGGGGTGCCCCTTCTTATATAGGCTCCCATGGGGAGCCAACCTTGCCAGCCAGGCAATGTGGGACTATCCCACATGCCTGGTTCGGCCAAGGCTGGTGCGCCGGCCCTAGGTGGGCCCCATTTGGTCCACCTAGGCCGGCCAAGCCCCCCCACCGAATTCCCTTGAGGGTTTTCCCCCCTATGGGCCTTCTTTCGACCAGAAGGCCCATTTAGAGAAATCAGTCTAAATAAATTCGAAAATAAATCTATAAAATCATATTTGCATATTAATTACACTAATTAATATCAAACATAATATATATAATTTATCCTAACTCCGAAAACTCTTTCGGCGCTGCCCGATCTCCATCGGACCCCTCCCGGGACGCTCCCGGTGATCTCTTTCCTTTCCTGTTGTCTTGTCGAAACCCCTTAAGTGTGTTACCCTAGCGGTTCGATATAATAACAGGTACGATCAAGACTCCTCTATGATCAACGACTAACTCGTAGGCCTGGACCCCATGTCGTGGTATCGGCATAATTGATAGAAGACGGGGGTCCTCTAGCCTACGTATGGATTGTGGGGAAGAAGGTTGGAGTCGTCGAGGTCGAGATTGAACACGGCGAGTTTACCCATCTTCGGATCCCACAGCGGTGGCGGGATCCTACGTGCTGCTATAATTCACTATGAGGCAATAGCCGTGAACAGGTTACAATGAGTATGATGCCTATGAGATTGTCTCTGAGCTTGGTTTAGCTTGGCCCTAAAGGCCTCCCGGTGGCCGGCTTATATAGGCGGCCAGACCCCGGGTTACAAGGTAAGTACTTGTCCGGCAAGTAAACAGAGTCCTAGCTGTAGTCGGCTTTGGTTGCCGCCTTCCATCTTGGGCTTGGTGGCTTGATGGGCTTCAGTCTGCTGCCTTCCTTGGTCCATCCGCCTACTTCCTTGTACGTCAGCTATCTGGGCCGCCCGGCAGGCATCAGCCTTACCACCCTTGGGCCACCCTGGACTAGCCGGATTGATCCATGTTAGAGATACCCCTAGTTGGTATATCCCCAACATTAGCCCCCAGAAAGGTTGAAGTTCTCCAGGCGCCGGCTTCTTCGTCTTCTCTATCTTCAGTCTTGAATGTTGGCGGCTGCAGGGCTTGAACCATTCTGAATATAGGGGGTCGCGTGTCGGCTTGATCGTGCGGCCGCCTTTATCCTACATGGGAAAGACGGCTAGCTAAACTTGTCGCATGGCTTCTCGGGGGAGCCGCATCTTTATTGACAGGTCAAATCAATGTCTAATAGATGACGTCATTTGGTTCACGACAGCTTGAACTCAAATGTAACGAAATCGTGCACTGTCGGCCATACCACGGAGGCGGCCTTTGCCACGGAGGCAACCATGTCGCTGACGACAAGGTGGTTGTGCCATGAAGGCGGTTATGTCGTTGACGACAAGACAGTCATGCCACGGAGGCGACTGTGTCGCTGACGATAAGTCGGCCGAGCCATGGAGGTGACCGTGTCGCTGACGACAAGACGGTCATGCCACCAATGCGGCCTTCTTGTTGACGATAGAGCTGCATGTCGTGCAGCCCCCAAGTATCGAACGAGGGCAAATATCGATGTCGAGCCCCCGAGTGTCGGAGTTTTTCTTGATCCGCCTATCTCCAGCCCCCAAGCGTTGAGTCGATGTACTCGGAAGTCGTCTCGACGTTTGGAAGAACTTGTGGCGTTGTAAGTCGATGATTGCAGTCCCGGAGGCTCGTGCCGGCTTGACTGAAAGATGGCTTGAGACATGATGAAAATGCTGCGATTGCAGCCCCCAGGTGTAAGTATCCTGCATAGTACACATAGCTGCATTAAGATGTACTTTTAATGAAAGCTGAATAATTTGAAGGACTGAGCCGGTAGATTTTAACAAACACTTATGGGTTGTAAATTTTATGTGGCCCGCCTTAATATTTATCTGGTTTATATGTTTAACTTTTCATATGTTAGCAGAACCGCAGCCGGAAACTTTAGCTGAGACAACCAGGGCTAGTACCAAATAGTTTAGAATCAGAGACAAATTAAAGCCGGCATGTTGGTGCTAATGACATACTACTAGGTAATCCACACATAAACAATCAGATAACGGTATTAGGCGGTGCAAACTGATTGCTTAATTTGGTCCGGAGGCGGAAAGTATCTAAAAGTTTGAACCATGCAGCGCAGAGCAAATATCAGGTAACTTAGATACTAAGAGGGATATGATCGAATGAAAAGACAAAAGATGGCATGATCTCAGAGCATAATGAGCAAACCACAGACTTTTATTTCATGACCATATATATAATAAATGTTAAGTGTATATAAACTTAGCTTATTTGACGTTGATGTCGAGGAGGCGGGCGTGACGGAAGACGCCAGCCCCAGGCTGAAGAAAACAACCCCCAGTATGTAGGCGGCTGCCCTAGGCTGACAATATCAGCCCACAGGATCGTCAAGATGATTCCAGTAAGACTGTAGCAGCAATTAAGCTGGATGGCAGCGACGGACCGCCATGTCACGTTAGCAATTAAGCTGGATGGCGGAGGTTGACAGTTTTGTATCGATCGATGTCTCCCCAAATTAATCAGACTTGGGCGATCAGAAACGACAACTAGCAACTTGATGATGAACTTATCTAAACCGTATGTGCTGATGGCGGCGTCCCGCTTAACATCACAAATACGGCGATTAGTATAATAATATTATCCGCCATAATGTTTTTACACAAGTTATGGCATGGATTTGTCGATATATTTTTGCCCAAGCTATCCGCTCGCTTGACTGATCAAGTAAAGGCTGGTTTTAGTGCGTACCATGCGTGTGGAGGTAGCAGCCAGCAAATCCTATCTCTTGACTGATCAAAGAGTAATAGAAGTTTTGAGCCAAGCTAACCACGGTATGATGCATACGGAGAAGGCTGACATTGAGCTAGCTCTTTCCTTATTTGATCATGCTAACCAAAACGGATTTGGCCACCGAATGGGTTGGACCCAGCCTCGGATACATGTGACGTCTTCTCCTGAGAAACTCCTGCCTAAATCCTAATCACCTGCCTTTGATGCCTTGGTCGTGCGTGACACGGAAGGATAGCAAGGACGTAGAAATTGGTAGGAACACGGGAGCGAACCGACAACGTATAGCACGAAGCTGGTTGTGGAAGGCGGATTTTTCCGATAGGAACGCTCGTTGATGTGAACGGAAATCGTCCGCCAGATGCGATCTGGATATTGGAGGCGATCTGACAGAATCGATTCGGCGGGCACGGAGCTCACGCGTACCGGCAATTATGATTAGCCGACTGGATCGGTCTGCCTGAGCACGGAGCTCGTCGTACACATAATTTAGCCGACTTGATCGATCTACCGTGCGCTGACGCATATTAACCGGTTAGATACGATTTTGTCGACGATGATGATGTTTGATTGAGTCGGCCTACCGGGGCAGAGTACACGGCTAGACGATCATGCCGACCTGTCGGAGAGTACACGGCTAGATGTGATTTGGTCGCAGTAGATGAAGATGACGATCGGAATCGCCGGCTACGGACAGCCAACATTGTTCCCGCCTGGAACGTGACGCCAGGAACCTTACGCCCCACGGTGGGCGCCAACTGTCGTGGTATCGACATAATTGATAGAAGACGGGGGTCCTCTAGCCTACGTATGGATTGTGGGGAAGAAGGTTGGAGTCGTCGAGGTCGAGATTGAACACGGCGAGTTTACCCAGCTTCGGATCCCACAGCGGTGGCGGGATCCTACGTGCTGCTATAATTCACTATGAGGCAATAGCCGTGAACAGGTTACAATGAGTATGATGCCTATGAGATTGTCTCTGAGCTTGGTTTAGCTTGGCCCTAAAGGCCTCCCGGTGGCCGGCTTATATAGGCGGCCAGACCCCGGGTTACAAGGTAAGTACTTGGCCGGCAAGTAAACAGAGTCCTAGCTGTAGTCGACTTTGGTTGCCGCCTTCCATCTTGGGCTTGGTGGCTTGATGGGCTTCAGTCTGCTGCCTTCCTTGGTCCGTCCGCCTACTTCCTTGTACGTCAGCTATCTGGGCCGCCCGGCAGGCATCAGCCTTACCACCCTTGGGCCACCCTGGACTAGCCGGATTGATCCATGTTAGAGATACCCCTAGTTGGTATATCCCCAACACCCCATGAATTAATCCCTGTGATATAACGAATGACTTTCATCTATCAAACCTGGACGTATAGTCTTAAACCCTTTGTCATGGCGATACTTAGCGTGTCCGAGCATCATTCTCATATATCTCCATACCTAGTATGATCTCGTTACCGACATCGCTATCTTCTACTCGTCTATGATATTATGTCAGCTGGTGAGCTAGTCACATGTTTGCAAACTCATTTGACATAATCTCACCGAGTGGGCCCTAGAGTATCTATCCGGCTATGCGGACTGACAAATCCCGTTGTTGACCCCTCGTCTCAACTACTCCTTTCCGATACCCAAAAGTATCACCGTTATTGTCATACTAAATAAGATACGACGTTTGGTGCAATCAAAGTATCTTTCAGGAATAACAATAAGAGTTGGTCTCACGGTCTTAAGGCGTAATGACTATGTCCTATAAATACTGGGTACGTCCATCACATCGTTACTCCTAATGATATGACTTCCATTGCCGACCGGCGCCATGCCCTATGATCGGAAAACCTCGATCATCAATCGCGCAACGAAACTAGTCTTAGTAGAGGCTACTAGGGACCTGGTTGTTTATCTACCACACCTGTATTAATGTTTTCTCTTAATACAGTTATAGCATGGTATAAAACATATAATGAACGATTGGGATATTGCCAATAAACTATGTTTATTAAGTGCCTCTAGGGCATATTCCCTTCAATACGATCTTATTGCAATACTTTGCGTATGTCCATCATCTTATTCAACTAACAAGATGACCCCACTGTCAACCAACGTCATTGTCCTTGCTCGGGAATCTCGATCAACTGTTACCCAATGGACTAGCTCATATAGAGGCTTGCTAGGGACCTGGTTGTCTATGTATCACATGTGTATTAATAATTCCGATTAATACAGTTATAGCATAATACACAAACCTATTATAAACTTATGAGATAACGCAATAAATACTACTTATTTATTTGCCTCTAGGGCATATCTCCTTCATCACGTACCAACCAACACCTCCAAGAAGGAAAGCGACGGCGACGACGCTGCTGCGTGGACAGGTCCTAGGGTTTCCCCCAGTACGATACGAGAGGTAGGGAGGAGATACACCCGACACCCTTCAAGAAGGACGATGATACCCACAGGCGTCACCGTGCCGGTGTCAAATGACAATGATTTCTCACGTGCCCTCCAACACCACTCCCAGACGCTTCGTATTGCACCACCAAACTCGCCGCCCACCAGCATACACCACCACGGTCAAGAAGCCACCGACGTCTCGCCGTGAAACACGTTGCGAGACCGGTAAGAAAGAAAGGAAGAGACTTTGGTGAGGGTTAGCAAAGCAGGAGCACGCGGGAGGGAACTGCCTCCACCGCCTTCCAGCGATAGCCGACCGGATGCATCAGCAAGTCAAACCAGGCCACCTGGCCTAGCCGTGCCCGAAAGGGCTCGTGAAGTCCCACCACCGCATTGCAGCTAGGGTGCTACTATCCATGCCAACCCCGGCACTAGTCTCGACTCCTTCTACCACAAGATCCACGGGATCACCGCCGCCAAGTAGCAGCGTCGTCGCCCACGTGCTCACCCGGGCTCGTCGGACCACCGTCGGTCTAAGGAACACCACCCCAGCACAGACCATCCCCTAGCACACACGACCTGGGAGGTCAAGAAGCGTCAGAGAGGACGCCGCTAGACCTGGCCCCACCCGGTGAAGGGAATATGCCCTAGAGGCACTTAATAAACATAGTTTATTGGCAAGATCCCAATTGTTCATTATATGTTTTATACCATGCTATAACTGTATTAAGCGAAAACATTAATACAGGTGTGGTAGATAAACAACCAGGTCCCTAGTAGGCTCTACTAAGACTAGTTTCGTTGCGCGATTGATGATCGAGGTTTTCCGATCATAGGG
Source organism: Poa annua (assembly GCA_026929855.1). Classification (NCBI taxonomy): domain Eukaryota; kingdom Viridiplantae; phylum Streptophyta; class Magnoliopsida; order Poales; family Poaceae; genus Poa; species Poa annua. The sequence continues at coordinate 9,994,988 of CM049430.1, forward strand.
CATGGCGCGGGTCGGAAATGGAAGTAATATCGTTAGGTGTAACGATGTGATGGACATACCCAGTATTTATAGGACATAGTAATTACGCCTTAAGACCGTGAGATCAACTCTTATTGTAATCCCTGAAAGATACTTTGATCGCACCAAACGTCATATCTTATATAGTGTGACAATAACAGTGATACTTTTGGGTATCGGAAGGGGGTAGTTGAGACGAGGGGTCAACAGCAGGATTTGTCAGTCCGCATAGCCGGATAGATACTGTAGGGCCCACTCGGTGAGATTATGTCAAATGAGTTTGCAAACATGTGACTAGGTCACCAGCTGACATAATATCATAGACGAGTAGAAGATAGCGATGTCGGTAACGAGATCATATTAGGTATGAAGATATCTAAGAATGATGCTCGGACGCGCTAAGTATCGCCATGACAAAGGGTTTAAGACTACACGTCCAGGTTTGATAGATGAAAGTCATTCGTTATATCGCAGGGATTAATTCATGGGGTTCAGGCCTACGAGTTAGTCGTTGATCCTAGAGGAGTCTTGATCGTATCTGTTATTATATCGAGCCGCTAGGGTAACACACTTAAGGGGTTTCGACAAGACAACCGGAAAGAAAAGAGATCACCGGGAACGTCCCGGGAATGGTCCGATGGAGATCGGGCAGCGACGAAAGAGTTTTCGGAGCTAGAATAAATTATATATAATATGTTTGATATTAATTAGTGTAATTAATGTCTAAATATGATTTTATATATTTATTTTCGAATTTATTTAGGCTGATTTCACTAAATGAGCCTTCTGGTCAAAAGAAGACCCATGGCGGGGAAAAACCCTCAAGGGAATTTTGTGGGGAGGCTTGGCCGGCCTAGGTGGGCCAAATGGGGCCCACCTAGGGCCGGCGCACCATCCCTAGCCGCACCAAGGCTGTGGGATAGTCCCACATTGCCTGACTTGGGAGGTTGGCTCCCCTGGGAGCCTATATAAGAAGGGGCATCACTGGCCTTTTAATTCACCAATTAATTCTCGTATTTCTGCTCGATCTCGTGATTCCCTTTGTCGGAGTTGCGCCGAGGAGGATGAGGGGATCTCTTCCACCATAGCCCGTTGTCGCGCTGCTGGTGTTCCGGTCCAAGTCTTCCGCTGCTCGTCCTCGACTGGAGCTTCGGAGACGGTCGTCTCCACCGTATGTGTGTAACGCCCTGCGAGGTGCTGCGCTAGCGGTACTCGGAGGCCTACTTCCTCCACCCGACCTCGGGGTCATCTTCGTCGTCTTCGTCGCGCCGAGTTCTCCGTGACCTAGTGGTCGGCTACGTCGTCTTCGTCGTCAACGCTTGTGCGGGAGCGTAATCCCCGCTATTCGGTCTACGAGGGTATGTATTCTGATCTCCGTCGTACTTCTATATCTGCATAGTGTAGATCTTGGCTAGTTTAAGGATATCGTTGCTAGGAATTTTTTGTTTTCTGCACACGATCCCCTTCACTTGGCCCAGATCCAGCCCGTACACGCACGGCACCCCTCTGCCGCCCTCTACGGCCACCACGACCACGGTCGGAGACGCCGCACCGGCCCTGCCTGTTCCAGGACCGTAGCAGGCCCACCTGGCCCGCCCTCCGAGGATTGGCCCGTAGCCGTCAGAGAAGGCACTCGGTTCCACCATCAACTTCCTGGCCTCCGGTCACGCTGCTCTGGAAGAATACTGCCAGAGACGAACCTGCTCACCTGCCAACGACGGCCAGATCTGGGCCGAAGCCGAACCCAACCGACGCCGGCACACAGCGCCAGCAAACCGCCGCACCGCCGCCTCCCCTGCTAGTCCCTGCGTCAGGCCCATCCCACGAAGGAGACGAGGTCGCCTGACCGGAACCAGGAACGACCCACAGCGCGTCCCGCCCCTGCACGGGCCACCTGGCCCAGAGCAGGCTTGGGTCGTCGCTGCACCCTGTCGCGCCTTCCGCCGCGCCTTCCACCGCGCCGCCCGCCGCTGCCGCCAAGATGCGCCGCCAATCAACCAACCTGCAGAGAAGCAGGAGGGCAGGACCTCGCCGCCGCCGTCCGCCGCCTAGGGTTGAGCCTAGCCAGCTTCCTCCGGCCGGCGGCGAGGGGGTGGAGGAGGTGGGGGGTGGCGGCGGCTGGGGGGATTAGGGGGTTCCGCCCGAGCCGCCCCCTAGGAGACGGCGCGGGGGCTTTTTTCTCTAAGTTAGAAATACTCGGCAAGCGTCACGAATATACTTTGAAAAACATTAGCTGAAACTTAGCAGCAGAGTGATGAGCAGGTTCATTGGAATAATCATTGTCTATGTGCTAAAGCTAAACCTAGAAAGAAGCATTGTGTACCAAAGCTTATTGTGTGCATCAGGTTCATCTTCAGAGCACTCATGTGAACTCCAGATGACGTTCATGAGTCCAAAAAATGCCATTTAGCTCAATGTATACAGATTCATAAATATTCAGAGGAATCAACTGTTTCAAGGTGTGTTGCTGAAAGATCATGGCCTTCAGCTAATTCATTTGAAACTCTACTGCCATAGAGGATACTATAGAAACATTATAAATATGAAAAAAACAACTATACTGGAAAAAGGGTATGAGTTACATAGCAGTAAAATGAATTTACGTGCAGTACCGGTGCTAGGGAAATAATCGGAGAATTGATTGGTACACTTATTTACAGGCAAAAGGACGGTATATGAATCAGCTACTTATTTGGAGATACAGAGGCCGGGTGGTCTTTAATTTAAGAGAAAGATAGTAAGGCTGGACTTACAGTTTACTGATGCGTTGATAAGCTACAAACCTTCTACACAGAAGTAAAATAGCATGCATATGTAGATTAAGTACGCCCATTGTCGTCAAATAGATTTTACCCATGAACAGTAAAGATATATGATCTAAATTGCCAAATATATTCGCCCGGTGATCTAATCAGCCCTGGAGGACTCTTCGGTGTGGTACTCTATGTACCCCGCAGACGACGTCGTGAGGTCACTGGAGACTTGTATGGCTGAGAGATATCTTAGCATCTAAATAGGAATCTGTGGTGGTGATGGTGCATTCGGTACGTTCTACGCAGCAGACGATTCCTCCTTTGATGACCGCTCGATCCATCACCCCTCCACGTCGCTCGTTTGTTGTTCGTATGTCCGTTTTTTTTTCAGATTCACCCTTAAAATTGTAGGCGCTTAACCGCGCTCCACCATTGCTCAGTTCGCCACATCTCCTTCGCCGCTGCCATCATGCACGCTGCCGCAAGCATGGCCACTGCACCCCCAGCCTGGTTGCCTCGCCGAGTCCGGCTCCAAGGCCGTCTTCTGCAGAAGTAGCAGCAGCCGTCAACGGCGTACAACATCCTCGTCGACGCAACAAATATTGCGAACCGGCAGCAAGGGGATCTCACGCAGCTCATCTCTAAGAAATACGACGGTCTCGAGGTGATCTCCTTGTGGAGAACGGGCGGCAAATCGGGATGACATGCTTGCTAGTAGGGGTGTAAATGGATAGGATAATTTCCGATTTCAAAACCGTTTTCAATAATCCATATCTGGTTTTAAGGAATCCGTCGGATAAGTATATCCTATTCCGAAGTTGACACCCGGATATGGTATAGGATATGATATGTAAAATAGCATAAAATATGGATTATCCGATGGTTTGAATCCGAATAATCCGATTTTCTACCAAATTGTCTAGTCTAATATAGCATAATTTGAATCTAGTAAGTTGTCGAATTCGTTAGTCGAACAACATCTCACTTAAATAGTCATTATAACGACTATGAATTACAAGTTGGTTACTTATTAAGTTATCAAACAATTATTTTTGTATGTATGGTTTGAAAATTTAATTGTACACGTATATATTCGATTAATTTTGTTACTGGTCCGAATCCGCTCCGTTTCCGTCTCCAAATACGTCATCACGGATATCCGCATCCGAATTTGCATCCGGTCATTATCCGATCTGCTCCGAATCTGATGAAAAAATATGGTTTAGAATATTGTAAAGGCAAAATCCGCTCCGATCCGATCCATTTACACCCCTACTCTTCTGTTCCCTCCGTATGCCACCTTCTTTCCCCTCGGCGTGCGCCCCTGGAGTGTCGCAGCTCGTGCCGCGCACTTTGCCGGCGGCGTGCTGTGCGCCGGCCTGCCTGTCGCTGCTCCTTGTGTCTCTGTCCGCATCTTCCCCTTCATCATTTTTGTTTCAGCTATTCCAATTTAGTGACGCTTTCCTATGCCATGTACACTTTCTTATATGGTATATTTCAAGTTTGAGTTCTCGCTGAACATATGCTCTGAGATTTCTTATACAGGATAGGGTAATGTAACACCACTCGTTGGAACAACTTGCCAGCGAGGCGGTTGTCTCATGCGTCAGCCCAAGATATCTGGCCGCACGTAGCGACAGTGTAATATATATGATATCATTACACAACAGGCACATAAATGCTATAAAAGGGTTTACGAGACCATCGAGGCACGACAAAATATCGCGCCAAGCATGGCACAAGCCAGAGTTTAACTGGCAGCTGATGAAGAATTGAGGCAACGGCTTGTAGCGACTCCATTTCCACAGGCGTCTGGCTGGGCTACGGATCCTAGCACGCACGCTCTTCCTCCATCTCTTTGCTAAGGTAGAAGATGAATCCTCGCCGATATCTGGTCACAATGAGCCCCGTGAGTACATTAATTATGCACTCAGCAAGAGGTAGTCACTTGCTACAAACAATTTAACAATCATGCATCAAACAATCATGTGACAAGTTACTCATTAATTAACAGTTTAAAACATGGTGAAATCTACGTGAGACATGACATAAAATGGTAGCATGGCATAAGTATAGAGTATAGCATGGCATGTATTCAGAAAATAAAATGTATCGTTCACATGGGTAAGATCACAATTGCTGGCACTCCGGCCTCTCGCCAATTCTGGCGCAACACTTAGACTATACGAGTCTCGCAACCTATTTCAGCAACCTGTTTTAGCAACATGTTTCAATTTTATTTGCAAAAGTTTTTCCCGTGACCGACTCTAAGTGTGACTCGATCCAAATGTGTCCCGTGACCTTGGGACTAGGCTAGAATCTAGATTGACACTCTCGAGAGGTTGCAACAATACACACGTTGGAGTGCAGACAGATTCCGTCGGATAATTCCACACTCCCCAACGCTCCACAAAATCAAGACGCCCACTGTATAGTTACCGACATGCCCTAGGGTCTTGTCTTAGGCTGAACTAAAATTCCGGCACGTCCCCAACGTATGAGCGACGCCGAGCTCAGGAACCATCACAAGACCAGCCCCGACCACACAGGTAACCGACTAGACTCACCAAGGGGTGACATCACAAGGGAATCCCGATAATGCTACTAAGTTGGGTCTACCATTTCAACGACCCGTGACTGAGCTAAAAGGTTTGGTGAATGACACCGATGACTCGGGTGATTAATTTATTAGTCAAGTTTCTCGAGATCTTTCCAAACATGTTTCCACAACAATGATTGTAAAATCAACATCTCCAATGCAGCAATAAAACAGGGTTAGGATGATAGCAGTCAAGTATGATGAGCACAACATTCACATATATTCATAGCACAAACAAGAAACACTCAAGTCAATTGAACCGACCGGGTATTCGCGGCGGGTGTGCCGGAATTACCATGTGTCATCTTTAGTGGGTTCTTAACAGTGATAATATCCACAAACAAGAAAACAATCAAAACTAATTTATCCGACCGGGTATTCGCGGCGGGTGTGCCGGAATTACCACGGGTCGTCTTTAGTTTGGTTGTTAATATCCATCATTTCATTGACGGCGGTGGTACCCCTAGTCCAATGTCTCAAGAATGGTGAGGTTAACACATAATAAATAACAGAATATAAATAAGTCAACATGTTAGATGAATCAGTTAGATGCAACATGACAGGCTTATATGTACATATATATAGCAGCACAATAACAAATATTAAACACACGACTAACAATAAGCAATCAAACAAATAAACAATCAAACATGTCGGGACAGATCATAGCAAGGGGTTAGCTTGCCTTAGAAGACAGGTTCCAAATGCTCCGGAAAGTCTTGACGTCGTCACGTGTCGGAAACTCAAAACAAACAAACGGCGAAACGACAAACAACACGTTTGAAAATAACAGCGAAATAAAATGTTTCCAAATGATACAAAACTAGTACCAACGGGTAGATCTTATCGAGACAAAGATTTAGAAATTTGAGTAACTCAAAACGGAGCTACGGTTCAAAAGTTACCATCGTTTGAAAATCAGATCAGCAGGAAAAGAAAACAACGGACGCGAAACAAACAACGGGACGGGCTGCTCGGCCGCGCGGACTAGGCCGCGACTGGGCCGAGGCTGGGCGCCACAGCGCTGCGCACGCCTGGTAGGCCGAAAGGCTGCTGGGCCACGAGGCTGCTGCCTCCTCTGCGTCGAAAACGGTTCGGGAGGGGAAAACCAGAAAAAAAAAATGATGAACGGGAGGTCGTCTCCTTCCTCCGTTCCGTGCTCTGGAACGCCGGGAGCCGGCCGGGGATGGGCAGAGGAGGAAGCTGGGAGGGCGGGAGGCGGCGGGGATGGGCACGGGGTGGCTTCCCATGGTGGCCAAGGACGAGAACGAGCGAGGGGTGGCCTCCCACGAGCTCGTCCGAGCTCCGGCCATGGTGGCCATGGTGGGCAAGATTTGTAGAGGAATTGGTGGAGATCTTTCTTACCATCATGCACCGTATGGAGAGAGCAGGGGATAGAGTATTGGGGGGAATGGCTAGGGTTTCGGTGGCTGGCTTGGGAGAGGGCTTATATAGAGGGCGAGGAGAGTATATAGAGGGAGAGGAGAGGAGAGTGGGTGAGTGCCATTGCTGACCATGGAGGTCATCCGTGATGTTTCTCCCCTCAATCAGTGACGAGAACAGAAGGAGGTGAGGAGTGGCTGGGGTTTTTGGGACGTGGAGGCTCGAGAACCACTTGGTTAAACTGGGGTTTAGGGCTAGGTTAAATTACGCTATGTCAAAGTGTGCGTCCCGAGCGTTCCGGTGTAACGCGAGCGACATCGTCGCATTCCCGGAGACTCGAAGCTCCAAATGCGAAAACAAGGGTACCTATGTCTTGCTAAGGAGAAGGCCTACGCCACTGCACTGGTCTCACACTCGAAAGATGCACTTGGCAGAACAAAGTTTTTCGAAAACTCCACGCACAGAAGATGTTCGACGAAACAACATGGGTTTTACTCAACCCAGAAATATCCCAAATAAATACCACAAGGTACTCTGGGTTTATTGAGGGTGTCTATAAAGTTTGGGCTCATTGGTAAAGGTTTGGCAAATATGAGCTAAGCTGCGTACCGACATCGGTGTTTGGCCTACAAAGGAAGTAGGTCAAGACTTGCTCAAATGGATTCGGGTTCAACTAGAGAAGTGTGGGAAATGCAAAAATATGCATCCTCGCAAAATATGAGAATTTTTCGAGACTCCTAGGTTGACGGAATAAATTGAGGCGGGAGCGACATTCGACAGTTAACTCCGAAATTGAAAATATTGTATTGGAGTCAGCAATATTTTTGGGTGGGTCTTTTAAAAATGGATAGGTGTCGGGTTATGACTCCCAGGAATCGGGGGTAGTTACTTCCTGAAGTGTAGTTCGAAAGGGGATTGAACGCGGAGGTCTAAACCCTCAAGTGGCTCCGCGATGTTGCTCGCCGGACCCGAAGAAGACGCACACCCGACCAAGGAAAACACCGTCCTTTACCCAGGTTCACGTCCCTCGTGAGGAGGTAAGACCGCTACTCCTGCCTGTCTGTATTATATGTGGGAGATTACAATACAATTGGGCTTGCCGGAAACCCCCTTGAGGCAGTTCTTGCCTGGGGAGGGAAGCGATGATCTTCTTCCTCCTCCAGCCAGAGGCTAACCTAACTAGAGCTGCTAGGGTTTACAAGGGTGTTTTGCATGCAAGGAGCCGACCCTTGCTACGATGAAGGTCTCTCGCTTTTATAGGCGCCTCGGGCCTTCTTCTTTGGCTTGGCCTTCAAGGTGGCTCCCACTTGCCAGTGGCGGGGTGGAGCACGAGTCCACCGCGCTCCGTTCGTCCATGGACTCGGTCCATTGTTGATAAAGGTGGCGCCGTGGCCGACAGGCGGCCGACCGCGCTTGTAACGCCTGCAGAGCGGGCAATCTCTGAGGTGGAGCCCACGATGACGATCTCCGTTGGAGGGTTGCGCCGCCCACATGCTTTATCGCCGGAGTAGAAGGTCCTCACAGCTGCGTAGCAGGCGGTGCAGCTTTGTTGACCGCTTTATCGACAGGGACAGCGACGGGGGTGTGAGCGCCTCTGTACGGGTGTGGCAGAGGTCACGTGCGCGCTGTCGGGATTCCTTGGCGACGACGTTTCCCTCTATGCCTGAGGGGAGATTCATGCCGGACTTCCCTCAGGCGGGTTAGTCCCTTGACGAGGAGGACCCCCCGGGGCGAGGGGTCCCTTGAGGCCCTCGCTCCCCCTTCAGGCCCTCGAGGGGAATCGCCTCTCGAGGGTCCCGTCAGGCGGTGTCGCCTAGTCCTTAGCCGTTTTGTCCGTCTGGCCCGCGAGCGAGGCCTGGGGGGAATGGGCTCTTGATACCCCAGTTCCCACTGGGCCGACAATAGGGAAGTCCTCCGGTAGATAAAACGAGAGAAAACGCAAAGTCAACTTATCTCGAAAGACTTTACAAACATTTATCTGAAATAGAAAGGTTTTTCTGGCGTCAAAATAAATTTTAAACTCGGTGTAAATTTTCGGGGCGTTACAGGTAACCTTCGGCATTTGAGATTGTAGTTTGTACTATTCATGTTGTTTCCTTTTTGAAGACGTCGTTTGGGAATTATGTTCGCCTCGGACGAGGCAATGCCTCCTTTTTGTGGTGAGGATGATGTTCTTTAGGAAATTTGTATCTTGTCTTGGGTGTGTGTGATGTAATGTTGAGTTGTATGTTGGACTTGTATGGTAGTTATTAGGGATATTATAACTGGCACAAATTGGAGCCTTCTCAGGCCAATACCTTTCTTAACCGTTGAATTGATATACTTTGCTAATCACGTCCGTTTATTGAAGTCCTAGGGGATGCTACTCCCCACATCAAATTCCCGCATCCTAGTTAGTTGGGCCGGTGAACCGAACGGCCATATCGTATATGGAATCTATTACTACATACCAACTTCACAACACCTAGGGTATGTTCTTATATCTTTCAGGTAGAAGCAATAAAGAACTTTGCATAGTATACTTGGATTGCACAGGATTTTTTCTTCGATACTCTTTGGAGTAGACCTCCATTTTTTCATATTTTTTTTTAAATTCGACTAAATATTGGCCCATCTATAACAATCCTCGAATTTCGTTGTGATGTTTCAGAAAGATCTGATGGGCGCATACAAGCGACCTACGTAGTAAACAACTTAGGTGCAAATCTTATATTTTTTCTAATTGTGATTTAGAATCAGCTTCCTAACCTCTTACTCTCTACTCTGTTCATGCAGATTTGGCAAAAAATAGTGTCGTTTTACATAACTTGGTTTTCTAACCAGTTTGTTTTCTACTGTAAGGGTGTCAGACCCTGAATTCAAGTTACACAAACGAAACGTATCGGTTGGGCCACACAACCAAAAACATACTGGGGTTACCAATCCCAGGAAACAATCAGGCCATGCTCGGAATGGATCATCGGCCGACAGCTCTTGGCGACCCCAACGTCACATACGTTTCCAGATTGTGCACGCAAGAAGCCAAAAAGTCTTCCAACTCGTATACTTCAACCATACACACATGGTATACGAGTCGGATTTTTAACAAGTTGAAACCACAGAATAAACCTAAGACACAAAGAAAGGAAATAATATCCAAAAGCTCTCACTGAGCAAAATATATCGAATGGCACCAATCAGAGGACACATGTCCCAACATTACATCATGCAGCGGAAACAAACCGGTCTGAGTACAGACAAGAAGCAAAGGGCTCAAGGCCGAAACGGAAAAGAAGGCCCATCCACGCAGTCCACCAGGAAGTAGCCCAGGGGAACTCAAACTACTCGTCGTAGCTCTCGTCGTCGAACTCCACGTAGTATCCACCCAATTGGTCGAGCGAAGAATCCTCAACTGCAGAAAAACCACAGCCCGCGAACGGGTCAATACACCGAAGCGTATCGAACAAGCTTAAGCTAACAGGTTACAAGACTGTAAGATTCCCAAAAATATGGGGGTAAGTGTACTTAGCGGCAGCAGCACTAGCAACCTAAAGAGACGCGCTAAAACTTCCGTCTAATCAGAGAGGGATAAGAGAGCGTTTTAGTAGCCATCTACAACTGACACCAATCATAACCCATTCTCGAATTAACCCCCTCAACCAGATATGAGGAATCAATTCGGGAATACTCTCACGTTAACCGTTTTAGTTACCAGTTATTGTGAAGTAATTCTATATTACTAGTCAAATTATTTAACAATGATTAGGTATAAGTTGTCTAGATCTCATTAGTCGGCAACGCACCAAGTTGTCCATAACCGCGGACGCGGCTCATCGATAAGATTATACCCTGCAGGGGTGCACTACTGGACCCATACTCGCATGATCAACCCAGTCAAAAACATTAGGGCTTTTCAACCCAACTCTTTTCCTTCACCGCAACAAGTCTAGGAGCCACGGGAGCTATGCTGGTCCTGGCCAAAAGGGTGCGGTCTCCCGCAGGACACACCCCTCCGCACCAACAGGCCGCGCCCTATATGCTTGTAACAAGGCACACCGCCAAAGTAAAATACTACACTAGTATCATCAATGCATATGAGACAAATGGAAAACCCGAACTAGGTGTGGCTCCCGGACAAGTCTAAGTTCCAGTCAAAGTCGAGGGGGGCTCCATAGGGCCTCCCACAAGTTGTTAGTGCGCTCTTGGATTAGGGGAGCAAGATCTCAGTTCCTAGGTCGACACTTAGCAGAACAAAGCACCTCGCAAGGCCTTCCGCCGGTGCCTTATCTTTTAGTTATATTACCCCAATATGATATAACATTTTATTAAGGTAGAAAAATCTATCATACTAAGCATATGAAATAAAAGACCAACTGACGACTCGCACAAACAACTCTAAGCATGCACTACGACTCGCAAGGCCAACAGATAAACATGCAACAGGTATTAGGTTGTGGGGATAAAGCTGTATGGGTTGCAGGATAAACATGTGATGGGATCACAAATTCAAGAATCGATTACTAGGGTAGCAGAGATCAACGGCAGGAATGAAATACAATGTATAGGTAAACAAGCAAACTTTGCTTGCCTGGAATCCCGCATGGAAGCAGATCTTGTCGTTGGTCACACATCTCAACGTCTTATCCACGAAGAAGCAACAAACACTGGAAAGCGTAAAAGATGCATTTTACAACTACGGCAGAAGATCCAGCATGATTATTTGAGAATGATGCATGACATGGCAAGATGCAACACAAATGCAATTAATCCAAATTAAGCGGGAAAGCAACCCCGACAATTAATATTTAGGTGTAAGTTATTTATTTACCAGCAATATTAAATGTTGGTTAACATGGCAACACATGACATGGGTGACCTAATTAAATTAAATGGAATAGGGCATTAATTAAATAAAGCCCAACGCATTCCATATTTAATTTATTTAGTTGCAATTAACAAATTACACTAAGCAATTAAATAACAGATGCAAAATGACATACAAATGGCATATTAATATTCCTTGCATGTTTCTGATAAATAAACATATAAAGATTATTTTATTTGGAGTTATAGAATTAAAGTTATTAACATATTAAGTTTCTGGACTAAACTGTAAAGTGCAGGGACCTGTTCGTGATGGAAAAACATGACAGTGGGGGTTCTGTGGCAAAAACAGGGAAGACAGGGGGCTCTGTGAAAAACCCCAGCGGTTCTGTTTCCTAGAGCTTTTGTCACCGAAGGAGAACACGCCCCACTGACTGACCTGTGGGACCCAGGGCTGACTAGGCACTGACTGGGCGCTGCGGGCACCCACTGTCGCTGACAGGTGGGGCCGCCCTGTCAGTGACCGAAAAGGAAAAAAAGGTGCCTTTTGTTGTTCACCACGGCACTGGGGTTCGAACTCGGGATCGCGTGGTGCGGATAGAGCGCGGCTCTGCTAGCCACGGGGCCGGAGATCGTTTTGGTGACAGAATAAGGGCGCGTTTGGGTATGAGGTGACTCTGATGAACAGTTTCTGACGAAACTGCAACTCCAATCGGACCACTGCGATGGGCAGCAGCCACAGCGGGAGCGACGCCAGCGAGCGGAGGTTGCCGGTGACGACCATATTCGGGCGACGCTGGAAGAGGGCGTGCGTGCGGTGTGCGTGCAGGAGGGAGGGGAGCAGTAGAGGAGGAGCAGAGAGAAAGGAACGCGGGCGGAGCTCCTCGGTTATTCATGGCGGCCGGGCTCAAAATCGGGCACGCCGGTGACTCCTACGGCCAGGAAAAACGAGAGGGAAGAGCGGGGATGGAACCAGGGGGCTCACCGAGGTGCTCGATGTGGTTGTTCGTGCTCGGGGAGGCTTTTGTCGCCGGACTTTGGAGGCGGACGTCCGCCGGTCGCGGGGGAGACGAGGACTAGTTCGTCGGCGTCGAGCGCTCCCGGCTCAATTTCTTCGGTGGAGGGGAAGGTGACGATGTTGCGGACCTTCGAGGCCTGATGGAGCTCCTTCGACGGCACCGTAGCGGCGGGGCGACGATGAGGTGGTTCCGGTGAAAACTTTGGGGAAAGAAAAGGCAGTGGATGGGGAAGAGAGGCTGGCGGCGGCGCAAGGAGGGAGAGGGAGGAGGAGTTAGGGTTCGGGAGGGGGAGCAGGGCCGGCTAAAGTAGAGGGGAGGGGGGTGGTTGGAGGTGGGGGCAGCCATGGTCGAGCTGGATAGGTGCCCTCTCCTCTCTGTCTCCGTACGAAGAAGAAAGGGACAGAGGAGATGGGCTTAGGTGGTAAGTGGGCTTCGGCCCAAGTTTTATTTTTTCTCTGTTTTTGCTTTTTACCTTTTTAATTCTTTTATGTTTTTGCATTTAAAACAAAATAGAAAAGAATTTGTATAAAGAAACTTTACAAAATAGTTTTAGTTTAAAATGGGCAATTTAATAAACTAGTTTTTATAATATTCGCAAAAGATTTAAAATACACATTTTAATTAATTTGAAATGAATTTGAATTCAAATTGTGTGATTTAAAATTTAAATGCAAAAATTAAATGAAGTGACAAATGCATGACGATGTGATGATATGATGATGCAAGGGGAAAAACAAGAAAAACTAATTGGGGATAAATCCCGGGGCGTTACAAAGGGTCAAACTTAAAACTGATTAAGTTTTGTATTGCAAATAGTGTAGCTTTAGCTACTAAAATACTATTACTTTTTTTTGGATGTAAGTATTGTGAGTAAATGCTTTTTAAAAAATAATAGTTTTTGTATTTCTTTTCAACCCTCTGAAATAGGAATATGTTTTCATATCTATTTTTATTTGTTATTTTCATCTTGGTATTGCTCGAATTGATTTATTGACAAATTATTATCATTGGTTTAATATTATTCTCTATTAGGCGGTTCTCCATCTTACAAAATATAAATATATTGTCAAAGAGTATAAATCTATTTACCTAATAGACGGGCGCGGCAACGCGCGCCTACATGATCTAGTTTTATTTATAATACGGGCTAGAAGCCTATTTCTAGGCACTCATCGTGGTTGGGTCACTATAGCTCTCGCCGGTGATGGACAACATCGATATATTAATTATAAATAATTTTGCCCTTATATTTTTGAATTAGATAATATCTGAATGCACATATTTTTTATACTCCCTCTGTTCAGAAAAACTGTCGCAAGTATAGCTATGGAATTGTACTAGGCAAGTTAATTTTCCACGACATTTTTAGTGGATTGGAGGGATACTATGTTTATCATGAGGGTGGGTGGTATAGTACCTTGACTTTTTACGGTCTTTAGTGCACACTTTTGACCATAAACTAATACTCCCTCCCTTCCAAACTAATACATGCTCTTTTTGATAAATAAAAGCCATCTAATTTAGAACGGAGGCATTTGGCATGTACAAATTGTGTCATGCCAAGTAGTATCGTTTTATGTCTTTATATATACTGTTTACAAAAATAATATAAGCACAAATCATAATTATACTAGTATTAGTTATGTCTCTCGAAGACAATTTTTTTTTAAAAAAGAAGTCAACCGTCATTAAAAAAAGTCAAACGTACTGGCATTTCTTGAGAGAGGAAGCAAACATAAACATTTAGAGGAGGATACTGTCGAAAAATAGAATTAAGAGACGTGCGGCCACACCATGAGTCGGCCATGAGCAAAAAGAAGGAAATAAATTGGTACGTGCGCTCAACTCGTTGTATTGAACGTGGAGCCGACTCATATCGATCTGCCCGACAGCTTATGATCTATATAAACCTGCATTCCTCTGAGACACGTACGGATCTACGCTGTTGTACCTTGGATCAATCGACTGCGTAGCTACCTATACCTTTCGCGATCACCATGGCGAGGGTTCAGGCGATCGTTGCGGCGGCGGTGGTGTTAATGGCGGCGGCGGCACAGCTCGCGACCGCTGGTTTCCCTAACCAGTACTGGCCGGCGCCCGCTGCTCGGACTCCGTCGGCTCCTTCCACAGGCTTCCCGACGTCCGCGTGGAAGGATGGCAGCGCCACCTTCTACGGCGACGACTCCGGCCTCGGCGGCGACTTCGGTACGTAGTACATCCATTCGTGCATGCGTCGATCTTAGCTAGGGACGTACGTACGTACATTACGTGCGAATGATGGCGTAAGTCATTTGCAGGCGGCGCTTGCGGGTACAGCGGGGAGAACATCGCGTCGCTGTACTCGACCCGGACGGCGGCGCTGAGCACGCCACTGTTCGCGGACGGCAACGGGTGCGGGCGGTGCTACGAGATCCGGTGCATGAAGTCCAAGTGGTGCGTTGCGGGCTCCCCCACCATCATCGTCACCGGCACCAACCTCTGCCCGCCCAACTGGTACCAGGCCAGCGACAACGGCGGCTGGTGCAACCCGCCGCGTGAGCACTTCGACTTGGCGCCGCCCTCCTTCTACAAGCTTGCTGCCAGGGTGGCCGGAATCGTGCCGGTGCAGTTCCGCCGCGTCCCATGCCAGAGGTCCGGCGGCGTCAGGTTCTACGTCACGGGGAACAACTACTGGCTGCTGCTCCACATCATGAACGTCGGCGGCGCCGGTGACATCTCCGCCGTGAACGTTAGGTCAGCCGACAGCAGCAATTGGATCGAGGCGACGCAGAACTGGGGTATCACGTATCAGGCCTTCACCGCGCTGGACAAGACCGTGGGGCTCGTCGTCAGGATCACCACCGGGAGCTCGCCACAGAAGACCGTCGTGATCGACGACGCCATCCCCGCGTATTGGGCATGCGGACTAACCTACCAGGGATCCAACAACTTGTGGTGATCGCGATCGATACATCCACCGGTTGACGATCGAGACCTACATGCATCCAACCATGTGATCGGTTCATATATATACTTCAGTTCAATCGATTGATCGATTCGCAAGTGTATGTTTTTGTTTGATTGATTACGCAAACTTGGAGTACGTTGTAACTTTTGTGTTCGATCAACCTTGATATCTTGTTCATTTTGTTCTCGGCTTTAAATGTTGTACTGTACGTTCGAGTTCCTCCTGGTCATGTATATTATCGTTGGCTTCTGTATACATTTTGCGTGTCCTAGAGTTTTGATAATTCAGAGTTACTCCCTCCGTCCGCAGAAAAGTGGACGTCTAGGGTCGAGTAGTTTTCCAAAATTAAGTGTACGTCTTCGTGTACGGTAGGTACTTTTGCATTCCACTCCCTGGTATATGCCTCGAGCATTGCTCCAACGCAGCAACTCCTTCGTTTGCATTGGCTATGTGTGCTTTATAATTCACTAGTAATCTTGCACGCGCAATGCGCGTCTAAGTTTCATGCCCTCATGAAACCAATGTTGTGGTAATGTCTAATTTAATTTAAGACTATATTTTATCCAATGTCAAAACATCACCGACATCCTAATGATATTTCTTCTATAAAAGCATGCATTAATTTTCCAATAATTCTAAACTTTCGGACATTTTGTATTAAAAATCGGACCATATTTATATCTACACCGTATGCTACTACTCTTAAAAATCGGAATATGTCCGTAAGTGAGTTCCGTAAAATTTGCGTCGTAGTAAAACATTACTTTAAATTCTCACAATTTTCTTTCCTCCAATAATGTCCATATCAATTGCTTGTTGCTATTATGGCAAATTAATGGTAGTTTCCAAAATACTGACCGTATGCATGACTAGAGGTTTAATTCTCCAAAAAATCCGTACCCCTAATTAATTCTTTGATTACCACTTGTTGATTTCCATGAGAATAACCGATCGTGCATGTAATTTAATTTTCGGCATGTCTCTACCGTAATTGATCCCCTAATATTTAGCGATTACTACCGGTGGGAGGGCAAAACCGTCCAAACGAATGAAGGATGACAATGTGTTTTAGTGTTGATTTGGTCCGTTAGATCTAGCATTAGACGGTTAAAATTGTTTGGATCCCCACCCTCTCTGTCTTTTTATATTAGTGGTGATGTTGCATGCGCAATAACTCGTGTGGATTGAATCGAAGCAACGCATGGGCTGGTGGAACAACATAATCAAGGGAAGGAGGGTGCTTTTTGCAAAATGCTTAATTTATCTCAAGAAACTCAAACTAGTGGAAAAAGAAACAGCAGTACCGGTCGGGAGGGGCATCAGTACCGGATTTGCAACCGGTACTGCCCAAGCGGGACTGTTGCCCCCCAACATCAGTACCGGTCGTGTTGCGACCGGTACAAAACGCCTACACGTGGGGTCGCGGACTGAGGTTTCGACTGGAGAGATTTAGTACCGGTCGATGTTACCGACCGATACTACAATTTTTTTTTCAAAATAATAATTATTTTTTAAAACTTTCAGAAACAAATATTTTTAGGATTTCGAAATTTCTCACTTAACTATCCACTAACCCACACTTAATCTCTAGTCTAACTCTACACACTTAATGTCTACACATTTAACCTCTACACACTTAATCTATTTGAGATCTGTTAAATTTCCCGATTGGTCACCCATCTTAAAATTGCTATAACACTAGCACGCTTAACATTTAGATTCCTTTCAAACTACATACGGAGAGAGAACTGAGAACTTACTGATAGTTCTATCTTATCAATCATGTTAACCACTCGGTCATGATTAAACATTTAATCATTTCTTATACTATAAAAATTTACTTGATTAAACAATTATATTATATAATAATAATATTGGAATAAATAATGATAAAACAAATATTACTTTATTTTAAAAATAATTATATAATAAGAAATATTTAAATAATGAAATAATGTGATAAACACTTCAAAGAAAGAAATCTTTCTTAGGAAAATTACACAACTAGTGGTTATATTATATAGCAATAATATTGAAATAAATAATGATAAAACAAATATTACTTTATTTTAAAAATGCTTATATAGTAATAAATATTTAAATAATGAAATAATGTGATAAACACTTCAAAGAAAGAAATCTTTCTTAGGAAAATTACAACACTAGTGGTTATATTATATAGTAATAATATTGAAATAAATAATGATAAAACAAATATTACTTTATTTTAAAAATGATTATATAATAATAAATATTTAAATAATGAAAATAATGTGATAAACATTTCAAAGAAAGAAATCTTTCTTAGGAAAATTAAACAACTAGTGGTTATATTGTATAATAATAATATTGAAATAAATAATGATAAAACCAATATTACTTTATTTTATAAATGATTATATAATAATAAATATTTAAATAATAAATAATGTGATAAACACTTAAAAAAAGAATTATTAGAGAGTTACTGTTTGCAACAATAATACTACTATAAAATATTAGAGATAATTTTCTTGCAACAATAAGACAACACACATCTAACAATAACACTACTACAAAATATTAGTGATAATTTTTTTGCAACATAACACTACTAGCTACAAAATATTAGAGTGTTTGAAACAATAACACTACTAGCTCACATCCCAACAACAACAATACTGCATATATACATGAGGAGACCATCAAGGCACTACAAACACTAGCTAGTAATTGTCATCCGAATAATCAGAATCAGAAGGCTCCTGGCGCACCGGTCGCGGTACGAGGTGACGCTGCCCGTAGTTGATGATTTAATCTTACGGTACACCTCGTATGCAACATACGCATCTATTGCTGCATACTCAATGTTGCAACCGTCAAGTGGGTACTTCTCCCAAAGATAATGCTGGCCACTCTTGAATCTTTTCTTCATATCCTTGTATGCGTCCTCGTCGAGCACGGCGCTTGCCATAGCAGCCATTTCAGTCTTGAGATGCTCAAGCCTAAAGATAGCATGGAGATCAATGTGACAGGCAGATGGTATCTCAAGTCCCGGCCAGGTGTGTCATCTTGATCTTGTCATTTGTTATATCAACGCTAGCAAAATGAATGCCGATGCGAAGAATCCATGAGTGGTTGACATTGCTTGTCACTTCTGCAACAAAAATGGAACACATGTTAAAAATACTAACAACAACTATGTACATTGCAATGCAACAACAATGTACAATAACAAAAAAACTATATATATATATATATATTCATATATCAAGATATTTTTAGTCAAACTATGCAAACTATTTAACTATTGAAAACTATGCAACAACAACAATATAGACAATTGAACAATGTATAATTCGGCCAACTATTGAATTAACAATCTCATTTCGGCCAGCTATTGAACAATCTTTATTTTGGCCAACTATCTATTATATACTAAAAGCAATATAAGGATGTTTAACAGAGACATCACGTTAAGCCACATCACCTAAATTAATTGTAACAATTAGATCTGAAATCAGTGGTTATGATTTAATAAAACATTATAATTGCGTAACATACAAAAAAAATACACAGTTGACACGTCTAAATAAACAACTGAGCCGAAGGTCCCGTACAGTACACAAATTATCTTAAAGTTTTCCTTTTTCTTTTTGATGTTAGCTAGAGCTGACGTATTGACGTAGGACTCTCTATATGGGCCCATTTTAAAAACTACATATGTAGGATAGGTCGTGGTGACACACTGGCCGGTTTGCCGGCCGGAGACTTCGCTCGGTTACAGTTGACATTCTGTTAATGGCATATCCAATGTCCAGTTCTCTCGCCATGGATGAAAGCATGTATATATGCATCTATATCGTACATCAAATTATGTTCATGTACACCAACGATTCATGCATGTATGAAAATGGAATGCATGAATCTATATGGTGCACCTTAATCAAATCATGTCTACATATACTCCAATCATCCAATGATTCATTCACGTCGTAAGTTGCATGATAAAAAGAGATATGCGGCATGATTATGATAGAAGATGGTTACGCGTGCCTTTGTAGTTTCATTGCTTAAAATCCCTTTGTTTCAAAATGTAAAATGTTTTAGCCTTTTTGATCCAGATGTATGTAGATATGTTTAAATATAAGATTCATTTAAACCTTACACTAAAACATGTCTAGATACATATGAATCCAAAAATATTAAAACAACTTACATTTTAATACCTAGAGAGTAGTAACATGTGTGCTCATGCATAGGGTTTTATAAAAAAAAATAGAATTAAGATTAATTATACATGTTTTATAGAAAAATAACGTGTCGATGGGCTCTACTAATAGTGTGTCCAAAAATCCAAGTCAACTTATTCTCATTTTGTTCTAATTATTTTGAATTAATCTAGCGTAGTTTCTAAGCACTCTAAATTAGTCATTGTTCCAGGGTAAGTGATTCGTTATGTCAACATCGCCATATGCTAAAGATGAAGTACACCGTTAAGAGGAGTGTAGACCGGATTCCAACCAAGTCTCATGTGAAGCATATGACTGGCAATCAATAGGTGATCACTCAATTTTTATGCATTTGTAATTTTTGTAAAATTAATTCATTTATTCAAGAGACATTTGTAATTTCTGTGGCAAATTTGGAGAGTCGCCAAGAGCATATATTCTTAGAGGAAAAAGAAGGTGCTTGTGTGACCGGAAAAACATCAATATGGTACAAGAATACATGAATGTAGACCAAATAGATTGCTAGCGGGAAGATGTCAAGGACTTAAATATGATTAAAATGACTACTTCAGAGAGTAAATAATTTGTTTAAATTTGAGCACAAAAATCATTTATTGACTTCAATTTTTTCAATATATTTATAGAAAAGTTGAAAGCTACATCTAGGAGATTGTTTCTGTTACTAAAATGCAACATTTTTTAGAACGACAAAGAATGTCAAGTAGTCGATAAGTGAGGGAGTAAATTAACGAGGAAAGACATTGATTAGGACAATATAAAATTAAAATACTCGCTATATACTTGATCTACTGTCCAACCTGATTTACTTTATTTACTTACGTGAAGAACTTTTTTGTTTTCCGTTAAATATCTATAAATCTTTAAATTATTATACAAGCTCCAAAGCAAATTATCATATTGTGTTATGTGTTTTTATAGTTATTTTATCCATTTAAATGTCATAATCTCACCGTTAATATATTGTATCCTAATTATTATAGACTATGAATAGTTGATAATTCAAAGTCATTAATGAGTAATTATTATTTAGACATCCTACATGTTTTTATTTAAAACTCAACTTCTATTGAAAATTGACGAGTATAATATAAGACTTAAACTCACATGGAAAGTAACATCAAATAAACCTACTTCCTAGATTACAATGTTAAAGTAATCATATGTACTTATTTAACATCACCATGTAAAAAAATGCGCATATGCTCCTTGATATGTTATTTTTCTTGAAAATACTCCCTCCGTCCGTAAATAAGTGTGTCAACTTTGTTAAAAAGAAGATGTATCTAGACAAGTTTTTTGTTTAGATACATCTTCTTTTTAAAAAACTTGAGACACTTATTTACAGACGGAGGAGTACTATATTCTCCCTCTAAGGGAACATGATTAAGAACTATGTTAATTCAAACCACATAATATACGTTTATATAATCATAATAAATAGACACATTCAGATGTTCCCTCGCATTTGCGAGGGCCACTGTGCTAGTTGATGAATAAAAATAATTTCATTTCGGCGCAACTATATATATATATATAGGGTAGCGCTATTTGACTCCCTGTGAGTAGCGTAGTTATTCTACACCTACCCCGTATCTTTTGAATCGTAAAGAATTTTTACGTAACGTAAATTTTGCCGTACTTCGTAAGTTCATAGAAATGTAAGAAAATATTAACATGACGTAAAAAATTATTCATGTGGCATATAAAATATATTATGTAAAATACGCATTTTTACCTATTTTTACACTGTCATGACTTATATATTGCATTTCTTATGTAAATTTTTTAGTTATGGGGCAAAATAAATGTAATTATTTGGATCATAAACATATTTTCTTTTATAAAAAACAATGTAAAAACTCTCGGGTGCAAAATAATTTATTCTGCACCTGGGTGCAGAATAGGGTTTCCATATATATATATATATATATATATATATATATATATATATATATAGGACATATTCATACTACACCCGGGTGTAGCTACACCCATGTGTGTTTCACACATGTATGGAGTATCTATCATACCGGGAGATATGTAACACGTAGTATGGAGTATATAATGCTATTTTAATACTATAGATACTTCTTTTAAGGTAGTATGTAAAAAAATTCTACATACTTCTGTTTTATATTCATATATGACGATATTTCGAGTATATAGTGTAAAATATTAGTACAATTGTGATTTTTTCATGAAACTTGTTTTGGAGTATCTTAGATATAGTATATGAATATACTCAAACCGATAAAGTATGACAAATACTTCCATAATGTGGTATATGAGACATGGGTGTAGTTACACCCGGGAGTAGAAAGCATTTAACCTATATATATATATATATATATATATATATATATATATATATATATAGGACATATTCATACTACACCCGGGTGTAACTACACCCATGTGTGTTTCACGCGAGTATGGAGTATCTATCATACCGGGAGGTATGTAACATGTAGTATGGAGTATATAATGTTATTTTAGTACTAAAGATACTTCTTTTTAGGTAGTATGTAAAAAAATTCTACATACTTCTCTTTTATATGCATATATATGCATATATGACGGTATTTTGAGTATATAGTGTAAAATATTAGGACAACTGCAATTTTTTGACGAAACTTATTTTAGGGTATCTTAGATATAGTATATGAACATACTCAAACCAATAAAGTATGACAAATACTTCCGTAAGGTGGTATACGAGACATGGGTGTAGTTACACCCGGGAGTAGAAAGCATTTAACCTATATATATATATATATATATATATATATATATATATATATAGGTAAAATGGTTTCTACCCTCAAAGGTAACTACCCCACGTCTCATATACCAACTTACGGAAGTACTTTGTCATAATTTATCGGTTTGAGTATGTTCGTATACTATATCTAAGATACCCAAAAACAACTTTAATGAAAAAATTGCAAATGGTCTAATATTTTACACTATATACTCGAAATATCGTCATATATGCATATAAAAGAGAAGTATGTAGAAGTTTTCTACATACTACTAAAAAAAGTATCTATAGTACTGAAATAGCATTATATACTCCATACTACATGATACATACCTCATGTTATGATAGATACTCCATACATTGTGTGAAACACACGTGGGGTAGTTACCTTCGAGGGTAGTATGAATATGTCCTATATATATATATATATATATATATATATATATATAGGTTAAATGCTTTCTACTCCCGGGTGTAACTACACCCACGTCTCGTATACCATATTACAGAAATATTTGTTTTTGAGTATGTTCATATACTATATCTAAGATATCTCAAAATAAGTTTCATGAAAAAATTGCAACTGTCCTCATATTTTACACTATATACTAAAAATACCGTCATATATGCATATATATGCATATAAAAGAGAAGTATGTAGAATTTTTTACATACTACCTAAAAAGAAGTATCTATAGTACTAAAATAACATTATATACTCCATACTACATGTTACATACCTCCCGGTATAATAGATACTCCATACTCGTGTGAAACACATGTGGGTGTAGTTACACCCGGGTGTAGTATGAATATATCATATATATATATATATAGGTAAAATGATTTCTACCCTCAAAGGTAACTACCCCACGTCTCATATACCAACTTACGGAAGTATTTGTCATAATTTATCGGTTTGGGTATGTTCGTATACTATATCTAAGATACCCAAAAACAACTTTAATGAAAAAATTGCAAATGGCCTAATATTTTACACTATATACTCGAAATATCGTCATATATGCATATAAAAGAGAAGTATGTAGAAGTTTTCTACATACTACTAAAAAAAGTATCTATAGTACTGAAATAGCATTATATACTCCATACTACATGATACATAACTCATGTTATGATAGATACTCCATACACTGTGTGAAACACACGTGGGGTAGTTACCTTCCCCAAACCGATAAATTATGACAAATACTTCCGTAAGTTGGTATATGAGACGTGGGGTAGTTACCTTTGAGGGTAGGGTAGTATAAATTTTACCTATATATATATATATATATATATATATATATATATATATATATATATATATAATCAACAATCTCATTGGAACTATATGTATACAACAACAATCTCATTTAATAACTATTGAACAATCTTATTTCGGCCAACTATTGATGAACAACAACAATCTCATTTCGACCAACTATATATATTGATTAACACAATCTCATTGGAATGTATAATTAACAACAAATCTCATTTAATTCGGCCAACTAATTTATTGAACAATTAATCTCATTTCGGCCCAACTATTGTACTATCTATATCGGCCAACTATATATTGATGAACAAAACAACAAATCTCATTTCGGCCAACAATCAACAAATTAAAGTAAAATTGCCCCAAAATATAACATTTGGACGGATGAGATTTGTTGTACCTTGCCCATTGGAAGACCAAGACATACTTCTTAAAACATAGTTGGATTACCGCAACCTCTTGCTGATTGGCGGTGTACTCGAAATCGAGACCGATGAACTTCTCTTGATCCCGAGCTTCACCAATCCATTTCTTGAAATCGGAGAGATAACCGCCCACCAACGTGCTATCGTTGGTATAAACCACCTTCAGATTGGCGGTGTGTGCAAGCACCGGTCCACAGCGCGCTATTGGTGGCGCCGGATTCATGGTGGCCGGAGTGGATGAAGAGATCAGAGGGGAGAGAGAGTGTCGCCGGAGTGAGAGAGGAAGAAGAGAAAGCCCTGGCCGTATCAAAAAATGAAGAGACAGGGAAGAAAACTGTCCACTCCCGTCTAAAATCGTGGCGGGAGTCAAACGGTTAGTACCTTTAATACCAGACCGTAACACGGCCTAGTACTAAAGCTCCCCTCGCCAGCCCCTCGCGGCCGTTGCCATCACGACCCGGTACTAAAGGTCCTTACAGACCGGTAATGTTGTCCCCCTCCCGTCTGACAGTTCGAACCGGTACTAATACTCATTAGTACCGGTCGCAAATATAAGCAGGACTAATTCTCTGTACGTAAAATCTTTTTTCCACTAGTGTCACACGTACACTTTTCTGCGGACGGAGGGAGTATACCTATACATTTGGTATGGGAGGGAGGGGGCGTGGTATCCTCGATCCTGGCCTAAATTAATATGATCTGGTCATAACGCGAGCGTAAACGAAATAACTCGAAGCATGTGAGAGCAAAGAAAACATAGTCGTCACTCATCAGGTTCTTGGTTGTTTCGTAACTATGAATTCATAATTGTTTATTGCGATCGTCCTTTCCTCAAGTTAGACCTTGAAAATTAGAACCCCCTATGCCGTATGTTTCAAGATTTCTCTTTTTCCCTCCAAATTACAACCCGAAAATTTATGAGGTAGACTACAATAAGCATGCGATAACTAGTTATAAAGAATCCTGAAATGCACAATCTCGTATGCAATGGTCGAAGTGCACTCATCCGTAAGAGATGCATCCAGGACAATTTAAGTATGTTTTAGGCATGATCAGAAAGTTGCACAAGTCGCAACACCCTTTTGGCCTTCCTAAAATTTTGGGCCTCTTCGATTCGCATGATTTGAGAAACGCAGTAATATGCATATTGCAGCAACAGAATGTCATGACACGACTTGAAATCTATGGGAACCAAAAACGCAGAAATTAGTAGTAGATGTTGTTTGGTTGCAGCGTAGGAGAAATGTAGGAACATTCTATTGAGATTTAGTGGATCTCATAGTTGTCATAAAGACACAAAGGATTTTTTCAAGGGTACCACCTCGAAGCTCTATAAACTTGAAGATTTACAAAGAGGTCCTTAGGTCGGACAGGCCGGTGGAAATTTACAAAGGAACTCTTTCTATTATAGTGTGCTTTATGCAACCCGCAGTTGGCAGTTGCCTTTTTAGCAGTCGTGTAGAGCCGCTGAAGGAGAGGAGGGAGGAGCTGGAAGGCTGGAACACGTCCTAGGCGAAAATGATCTCAGATCCGCGGCACCGAAACTTCGACCTCCGTAGAAGTTAATTCCGTCTCCACTCCGATTGGTGTTCATCGATGAACTCTGCTCGGTAATGGCGTGGGTACGGGGAGGGTTTATATAGGGTCTCCCCATCGATGAACATCATGAAATTGAGATGATGTACGTTTAGTTAGTGTGTAGGAATCGTTTTCCTACAAGATTTGTGCAAAAAGTATGGTTTTTGATGTTGCCATGCTTTGGCTCGAGTTCATGCCTGAAAACAGTCAAACTATCCATTGAGGCTTTTTGGGGGTTGAGTAGTATATGGTCACCTTCTATTTCATTTTGCATAGGGAAATCCCAAATTTCCCGAAGTTTAAACTTCAATGCACAACGCTTAGACTTGTTGGCCAAGTGGGGGTGGGTGTGCCTGAGAGAATAGGTTTGTTGTTGACTTGTTGGGCCACTATGGAAAAAATATCGGGCCTAGCCACAAATTCATCGAACACAACATGTATGTGCTGCATCTTGGGTGAAAAAGACTACCATTTCACTTGAGCCATTGGGCTTTTTTAAACTTTTTCGATTTTTTCGGGATTCACCACTACATTCCTGAATCTATACTTCTTATAAAGCAAAACCCCACTAACTTATAATAAATGATTCAATCTCAACATGCAAGCCATACACATCACTTCTTCTTTTAGCCAACCAATTATCCACATCATCTCACAAAAATTAATTACTTATTGTCCATCTCTACATGGAAGTATCCACATCATTTTTTTCTTTAGCCATTAAATTAGCCACATTCAATGATAAGACCACAATATTCCTCAATGTAATTACTAAATTAAATCATATGTTATTCATGCATGCATATTTCTATAGTTTGTTTGAGAGTTTAATCGTTTATTTTGTTCTTAGTGATACCCGCTGCAACGCGCGGGGTATCCATCTAGTTTTCTATAAAGAAAGGGAGTCTTTATGGATCAGTCGACTAGGAAATAAGTTTTTTCCTAGTCGATTGCTTTGAGCACGGTCGTTTCAACCCAATAAGACGCTTGCTTCATTCCCCTTTTTCCTTGGGCTTTTTTCCTGGTCCGTCTTATGTCTTGTTCGTTGTAGCTGGGCGTTGTATTTGTCGGGCCCTTTATTGGCCGAATTTCATCCAGTACTGGTAATGGCCATGAGCTACTCTGTCGCTAACACTATTGCAAGTGTTCAGTCTAGAATCTGTCATTATACTTGTAGACTACACATTATCCCAACGTCAAAGGAGACGGCAGTGAGACGTGATTTTGAAGCAACACGACACAGAAATGCTGGCCAACTACACGGCGCCATGTTTGTATAATGGACGACGGAACGACCTGATTAGCAAATGCTATGACACTCGCCCATGACACCGAGCATAGCCTGCACATCAGCACGAGAAGGCGTTTCGACGCCATCATCACACTCGTGATACGGATCGTGTACGAGTCCTCGTGTTGGAGCTCGTCAAATTTAAAAATAACAAAAAAGTGAACTAAGAATAGATAAAGAAATAATCCAAAAATAAAAATTTAAAACAATTGGCACAAGAGTCAAACCGCCTACTGAGAAATATCAACTACGCCCCCACCCAAAATATGACAACCATGAGACACAATGCGCGGTTACAACTCTACTTCCAACTAACTTATAAAGACGGATCCTTATTTGCAACCCCTACTTGTAAACTCGGCACAACACCCCCCCCCCCCCCCCCCCCCCCCCGCAAAAAATGTCAGTTCGTGTGTCGAATTGCGACTGATTCCCTCTATAGTTGGGAGGGGTGAGGTGGAAAAAATAAGTTGCGTGTCAAGTTGCAACTGACCCTCGAATGTTAGTAGTGTGCCGAGTTGCACATGCATAAAAAATAAATAAGACAATGATCAAAGGGGGAGGTTCATTTGAAAAATGTCAGTTACAACCATAAATGAAACAAAAATTCCCAGTTGCGCGTTGAGTCGCAACCGACTCCTTTTTACCGTCGGAGGAGGAGGGGAAGACAGGGATGTCAGTTATGTGTAGAGTTGCAAATATATATAACGATAAGTGGAACACTAAATCCCTTAGTTGTAACCCTAGTTGCAACTGACTCCATTTGCAGTCGAAGGGGGAGGCTTATTTATAATGTCAGTTACAACCAATAATTGAAACAAAAAATCCAGTTGCGTGTTGAATTGCAACCGACTCCTTTTTTAAGTCGGGGAAGGAGGGGGGGACAGGGATGTCAGTTACGTGTAGAGTTGCAACTATATATAACGAGAAAAAATGGAACACAAATCACTCAGTTACACCCCTAGTTGGAACCGACTCCATCTATAGTCAAAAGGGAAGGTTCATTTGAAATGTCATTTATAACCATAATTGAAACAAAAAAATCTGAGTTACGTGTTGAGTTGCAACTGACTCCTTTTTATCGTCAGCGGAGGAGGGGGGAGAGGGATGTTAGTTACGAGTAGAGTTGCAACTATATACAACGACAAAAACAGAACACAAAATCACTCAATTACAACCCTAGTTGCAACTAACTCCATCGACAGTCAAAGGGGTAGGTAATTTTGATTAAAATGTCGGTTGTAACGGCAAAAACATGGATCACAAAAATATGCCACGAACAATCCTAATTGTAACTGACTCCATCTACAGTGAGGAGGTCATTTGAAATGTCAGTTCCACCCGTAATTGAACCCAAAAAAAATCCCAGTTGTGTGTCGGGTTGCAACTGAATACAACCCAGTTTGCAAATAACTCTCTCAACAGTCGACGTAAAAATGATAGTTACATGTTGAGTTGCAACTGACTCACTCTACGTTCGAGGGGATGTCAGTTGCGTGTGAAGTTGCACAATCATACGAGATAAGGTATCACATGCACCAGCATTAAAAAGTCGGTATTAGATATCAACGTGTGATCATATCAACGACTAGACCATACGGCGACACCGATTTTGGATTGTGGACAACACCTAAAGGCCACAACCATGCACGGGACAAAAAAAATTGGTGGCTCGCCCATGATACTGACCATGATTTACACGTCGGCACAAAAAAAGGCATTGTGGCGCAAGTCTCACACCGCGTCCATTACAAAAATTTAAAAGGGTAAGAAAATTAAAAACACCCCTAAACAAACAAAAAGAACAAAATTTAAAAGGGTCAAAAAAATTCAAAACACCCCTAAACAAACAAAAAGAACAAAATTTAAAAGGTTCAAAAAATTCAAAACACCCCTAAACACGGGCTAATTTTTTTAATAATACATTTATTTACAGAATTTAGAGGAATAATATGCGTTTTGTACCAATTTCATAAATAATACGGCCTCGGCCCAGCCGTGGCTGATAGGGCCTTGTCGGCCCAGCCTGATCGGCTGGGGATAGCGCGGTATCGGCCGTGGGGTGGCCGACTGGTCGTGATCGGCTGCGACGTGGCCGATCGATGCATGGCCCCGACGCATCTCAATCTTGTGAGACTAGTTGATGGCGCGGCCGGTGCGGTCGGGTCGACGTGCACAGCTACTCATCCACCGACATCCACTCCGGCGGGATAGACGCTTTCGTGTGCGCCGCCATGGTGCCGTGCGCCTACAGGGGCTTGGGCTGCGAGAGCTACGCGGTCTACCACCAGGCCGAGCAGCACAAGCGCGTGTGCCAGCACACGCCCTGCCTATGCCCGGAGCCCGGCTGCGGCTTCCAGGGCTCCCCCGCGGCGCTCCGCGACCACTTCGCCGCCGCCCACTCCCGCCTCATCCACGCCGTCCTCTACGGCCAGCCCTGGAACCTCAGCCTGCCACTGGCAAGTCGTCGTCGGGCAAGAGGACCAGAGCGTTTTCATGCTCACCCTGGGCGACCTCACCGCGGCCGCCACCGCCGTGTCGCTGGTCTGCGTCAGGGACGACGGCGCCGCCGCGGCCGCCTGGGCGCCCCAGTTCTGGTGCAAGCTCTCGGTGGAGCACCCGGGAGGTGACAAGGAGTCAACGACAAGGTGGTCCTCATGGACGCGCTCGCCATCAGCGTGCCCATCGATCAGGTTCAACCCGTGGCCAGCAAGGACGACGAGGAGGTTCCATTGAAACACTTTGGTCGTCTTGATAGCTTTGCATGAATTAATTGGCTTACGGACTGTCATCATCAGTATCCATGCATGCATTTTGTTGGCTGCTACTGTATGCTTTGTTAAGCTAGAATGGTTGATGGGTTCAGAGTTCAGCACAGACGCGATACGGGGCGCGGCGACCTGCTGCTGTCAGTGGCGGGCTGGAGGACGGACGACGCGGCGCTGCCGACGTGCACGCGCGGCCGTGGCCGTGGCCGGAGAGCGCGGAGACGCGACACGGGGGCCTCGGCGGAGAGCTGCGGCGTGCTGGGCAGAGCAAGGCGAGGCGCGGGACCAAGGCCTCGGCGGCGGCGTGCTGGGCGAGCTGGTCGGCCATGGTGCGGCCGACTAGGCTATCGGTGCCGTACACGCGCGTACATGCAGGCCCACGGACATTTATCGGCCACCACTGGGCCGAGAAGCCCCTATCGGCCACGGCTGGGCCGACAGGCCCCTATCGGTCACGGCTAGACCGAGGCCGTATTATTTATGAAATTTATTTAAAACGCGTAATATTTCTCTAAATTCTGTAAAAGAATGTATTATTAAAAAAAATTAGCTAAACACGGACACACTGACAGAAAAAAATGCAAAAAACAGCCCTCACAAAAAAACGTACAGACACACGGATCCAAGTAATCACGGATCTAAAAATTAAAACTATACTTAGTACAAACGGAAAGGTTGGAGTAAGAGCATAGCTAGCATTGCATGCATGTATTCACATCAGATGTTTGAAATTGCACGTACGTGCATACGAGTGTGAGCACGCGTAGGCAATCGCAATGTTGTTCGATCGATCGAATCAGTACTGCTACTGGACCGCAGCAAAAAAAAGAATACAGAACAGCCCGCAACAAGCAATATGGGTCCAGAAAATACACTAGGGACAACACGGGCCGAAACAAGAAGCTTCTCTAGCCCGCACGGGGATCTCGACGCGGAGGAAAATCCAACGGTGGGAGACTTAGCTGGGCTATACGGTATTTCACAGCTAGCTAGGAAATAGCAATTCTCATAAAGAAAACAGAATTTTAAAACAACTTCCCAAAAAACGTTTGGAATTGTCAGATTCGGGAAATTCAGATCAGGAACGGGAAATTTGTGATTTGGAACTCGGATCGGGAAATATGCCCAGCCTGACAACTACACCTCAGCCGTCTCCTTAGCGGCATCCTGATACACTAACAGAGATCATAGAAAGACTAGAAATTCGCTATTTCCAGTGACTGTCAGGGTATACCTGAATGAGCAACCAAGACACATTGAGAAGGCAGATGAATAAAGCGAGAAGGGTATGAAATTGATCTTATTGGTTCTTGTACGTAGTGTTGACTTTGCGTTAATGAATTGGTGATTTCAAGTTCACCATGTTTCTTCCATACTCGCGTCGTACAGATCGATGGAAAAAACCATTCGAATCAAGTCCATCCTTGTCTAATTTTCACTAAAAAATAACTATCGGCACGGGGAGAACTATCAGTATCACGACTGAATATTGAACGAATTATCCCCTGGCCGCCAGTCGTTACGCAATGCAGCCATCATCGACGTCTCCACGCAGCAGCTCCAGCTCCTTACCTTTGCCCCAGAGGAAGGCGTAGAGCCCCACGACGACGAGCGCGGCCCCGAGCACGCCGCCGAGGTAGACGTCGGTGCCGAGGACGACGGCGTCGACGACGGTGGTGCCGACGAGCGACAGCGAGTTGAACATGGGCGGGTACACGGGCCCGCGTCGCGCCACCGCCCACGACACCAGCACGAACGTCACCGCCGTGTTGAACACCCCCGAGTAAACCACTGTCACCAGTTGCATGTCCCACCGCAGCCTCCACGCCGACCATCCCCCTTCGGCACTGGCGGCGCCGGAGAGGGCGACCGCCACGGCAGCGGCAGTGGCCGATTGAAGGCTCCCCGCCGCGCAGGTCAGTGTCGTGGCCCAGTACCTGGACGGGAACACGATGGCGACCCTGGCCTGGACGATGAACCATAGCGCGTAGCTCACGCAGCTCCCGGTAAGGAACAGCGTGCCGACGACCATGTTGTGGCGGCCGATGACGACGGCGATCGAATTGGCATGGGAGGATTGCTGGATGTGCGGGAAAAGAAGGTGGGTGCCCTTGCAGAGGCTGACGACCATGGTGCCGGCGACGCCAGCCACGGCGCCGAGGAGCTTCGTCCTTCCGGGCCAGAAAGCAAGGGAGACGCGTTCGGCCCGGAGCGCGACAGCGATGAGGAAGGTGGCGACGGGGATGAGGTTGAGGAAGTTGACGGCGTAGGCGGGGCTGGTGACGCGCAGGCCGCAGTAGTACAGCCCCATGGCCAGCAGAACTCTGCATGGCATTATTTGGGAGCGAAATTGTGACAAGAATGTACATGGAGCGAAATTTGTGCATAACAAATTGACAAGGCAGCTGTAATTAACAAGGGATTATAGTTGCAGCAACTGTAAGTCTGCGATGCGAACCCGAATGTAGCGTTGATGGAAATCCAGCCCAACGCCACCAGGTTCAGTTTCTTCCACACATCCCTGCAACCAACATACAGGAGCTCAAGTAAGAAGACAGATGTGCAGACTTGCAGATAATTGACAAACATCAATCTTGTGATCTTGCGTGAAGCGAGATACATTCAGATAGGCAGAAACAGAACGCAAACACGCAAGCAGTAGGTGTACATTTCCCAAATTGGCATAGACAGAGTTAGTGCAGCGTCTTATATATGTGTGCAAATGTTGTATCGATCGAGACGGCAGTATGGTCAGTTAGATCAGCACATAGCTGGCAGCTTTCATGCATCAGCATGTCTAGCGGTTGTCAAGGAAACTGATTCCAAAAAGGTTAGACAACTTCATGCAAAACTTTTCAGGTTTTGGTCAAACCATTGTCACTGTGCATGAGCAATTTATGTGCACCACCAGATGGACAGTGGTGATCGAGAGGTAAGTACCTCTCGAAGATGAGGGCGAGGGGAGCGACGACGGTGGCGGCGACAAGGTTGCGGTAGACCAGGAGGACCAGCGGGTGCATGCCGGCGTTGAGCGCCACCTTCGACATCAGCATCGTCAACACCGTGAACACCTGCACCAGCACCATCCCCGCCGGCAGCGCCACCCGCTCCACCTTCCTCCTCCTCTCCGCTGCCATGTCGACGGCAACCGCGTCCACCGCCATAACACAAGTGCGGGAGCTTAATTTCTTGGTAGACGACTTACACGAGCAACGCAATGGCCGGACCGGAGAGAGTGAGGTTGCAATATATATATAGCCGGAGAGAAACGAACAGTGCAATACCGTGGGCTGGCTTTGCGTTGCGTGTGGTTAGTTGTTGGCTAAATGCCTAAATCTACCTAGTTTCTGTGCAGATATACTGCGTGAAAAGTCGATCCATGCAGTTCCTGCAAAAAATATCGATCCAGATATACGGAAAATATGAAAGATTTCCAGGGCCAGCCAATAAAATCCTGGTTCAAACATGCCAAATAACAGATCAGGGAAATATCTTGAGAAATTAACATTTAGTTTCTCAAGTGTATCCTGGAATTAAGTACAGTGGTTAAAACTGATGATGTCATATGAAAACTTGCCATCTAGGGGCGTCAACCTTAGTTTCCGCGTCACACACGCCTTGCCCTTTTGTATAGTGTGGAGTGAGTTTTGAGTCAATTCTGGAACACAAGTGTTTCAATAGGGGATAGATCACCCTCGTCGAGCCTACTGCCCCAGTAGAAAATTAGACATCTAATATATGCTCCATCTGTTTTAGTAAAATATTTCGTTTTCTTTGATGGAGGTTTTAACCAAAATTATGCATTTCATATGTGACATGTGATATAAATCGTAATCATAAGTACAATTATTTCAATTTTATGTCACATAAATTAAATATTAGTAGACTAATGATATTGGTCAAAGCCTTGGTAAAAGCAAGCGAAATATGGCTTATCTTTTGAAATGGAGGTAGTATTGAGCGCTTCTAGTTTGCTGAATGGAAGACCTGAATTTATTTCACCATATTTTTTAAAAAAAAGCTAGTGTCTCCCGATCTGACACACAAACATAAAGCTATCAAGACACTTTATACTTATCCATTCTAGTTTGCGTTATGAACATCGTCTCATGACCATGAATCGTATAATAAGCGTTGTGGTGATTGAGTTGTACTCTCTACTCATGTACTTTGGACTGAAATATTATGCTTTGAACAAGGATGAACAGGACACGGTGAGTACGATACTCATCATTCTCTTACTCACTCACGGAGTCATCAAACGCATCTCTTAGCGGTTCTTGTATATAAAGAGTGTCAAATTTAGTGTGCATGCCTCTTGAGTTTTGATACTAATCAATGAAATTTGATCCAATGGTTTTATTTTTACACCACATCCTTCAAAGAACTAAACTCGCTAGAAATAGAGCTCCCTTGTTCATCCACGTGTCAACATCCTACTGGTTTAAAACATGGTTAAAATAATATTAGTTGTCCATCCAGATTAATACAAAAAGTATCCCAAAAAATAGAGCTCATCCACGGCTCAACCTTCTAATAGTTTAGACCAAAATAAAAATAATAAGATTTGTCGACTGAAGTTAATACAAAACTTATTTTTTATCTACTACATACAAAATTACGGCGTTGCCCCTCTTTTAGAGCATTTTCAATAGTTTCCCTATTTTAGGGCATAACTCTTTTTAGACAATTTGATGTCGAAATCTTGCTTCAGCAGCTACCTTTACAAATTTTGTTATCATTTATATAAAAAAACACGAAGTGTTGTAAATATAAAACATTCAGACTGATGCTAAATAGTAGAAATACGAACACGCACAACGTTAACTACCAACCAGAAGTTTTATGTCGCCCTCACACCTCCTACAACCATGCGTTTTCTCACATGGATTTTGCCTCGATTGTGCAGTACCGCCACAACTCAGACCTATTTGGCAAATCCACCACCACTGTACAAACAGTACACATCAGGAGGGTTTCAACCTCGAGGGACGGCAGCCGTTGCTCCCCCCCCCCCACACACACACACACACGTGGCCACCATCGATTCTCGTCCAGATTAGGTCATTTGGTACCAAAAATCTTGCTCCAGTAGTTGTCTTTGAAGTAAATTATCTCAATTATGTTGTCAAACCAAAAAATAGCAAGTGTTGTAAAACACTTGGGTTGTTGTTATAAAACAGAAAGGCCAACGTGTGCATGACTATTGCCAATCAGAATTTTCATGTTGCCCTCACGTCTCTCGTCCGGTGACCACAGTTGACTCTTCTCCCATCGATTTGGCCTTAAATCCGGCAACTCCGCCACAACCCTGCCGACTCAACCGCAAATTCACCACCACTACTCAAGGGCACCACCTATCGGAAGGGATTCAACATGAGTGATGTCCCAGCTCCCCTTCCGTGCACGGCAACCAGTGACTCTCTTTTGTGACTCTGGCTAACGAGTCATCCGAGCAGCCCTCCTATCCTCTCCTTTTTTATTGTGCCTCATTCTTCCCTGCAAGAACGAGCACGATCGACAAATAATAACTCTGCCTTCAGCTGCACCTCGACTAGCCCTTCCTAGCATGACTCCTACGCCTCTACAAACCAGTTGTCGGGATCGTCTCGGTAAAAGATTGACAAATTTAAAATTGTTACTTTTATATTATATATAGTTTATAAGTTGCTAGAAACGGTACATACAATATTTTTCTAAAAAGGTATGAATTTCTAGCTGGTCATGTATGAGACACTAATATTTACTCAGATGACCACAATATTACCTTGGGCACGGCAAAGCGAGCATTCCCCTTCTAGTATTAACTAGCCGAGATGGATATACACTTTTGCCTCTCGGCTGAAACACAATTAATGTCTCGTGAAAATTTTGATCAAATTTCTTAAAATTTACAGTTTTCGGTGAGAGTCGA
Source organism: Poa annua (assembly GCA_026929855.1). Lineage (NCBI taxonomy): Eukaryota > Viridiplantae > Streptophyta > Magnoliopsida > Poales > Poaceae > Poa > Poa annua. The sequence continues at coordinate 10,030,761 of CM049430.1, forward strand.
GAAAACATAACCTTGTTCAAATATTTTGATCAATTTAATAAATTATGTACAACAAATTTCTAATAGGTAATAGCAATTATAAGGTAAATGTGAGGTGCTAGTGTAGTGGTAAACGGTATTGGATGTTGAATCCATGGTCTCGAGTTCAACTCCAGGTCTCATGATTATTTTTGCTGATTTGATTTAATGTCCAGAATTTGAAATCTGGACGGTTTTTTTTGAATGTTTTCTTCCAAATTTGGACAAAATTTGCGAATTTCGTTGGAGCGAAAGAAATAACCAAAACAAAATAGAAAACCCTGTGTGAACCTTCGCTGATTGACGTTTCAGAAATTCTTTCTTAATACTTCATCCCTTCAGAATTACCCCACGTTCTAGGTTTAGTCAAAGTAAAACTTTTTAATATTTTATCCAAATATATAGGAAACATTAATAACTACAAATAGATTTAATAGTATTATATTCATTAAAATTATTTCGTATTATACGCATTTGATATTGTAGATCTTGATATTTTTTCATGTATACTTGGCCAAACGTTTAAAGGTTTGACTTACAAAAACCTAGGATGCAAGATAAATAAAAACATAGGGGGTATAAAGTTGACGACACCCTCTTCCCACCTAGGGGCGGCGCCACCAGAGGGGCGAGGTGGGGCGGCCGCCCCCCCTCCGCTCGGGTAGATTTTCTGCATATACGTATGTATGTCCAGTTATTTAGTCTAGTACGTATAGAAAAAAAATGATTGGATAACCTGCTAGGTCTCTCCGTAGTCCGTTCGATTCCCCAGTCGTACGCGTGGTCGCCTGCTCCAACTGCAGCCAACGCGCCGCCGACCCTCGATCTGCCGCTCACCCTCCTCGCTGCTCCCCCATCCGCCGCCGGGCGCTCTTCTCTGCTCCGAGCCGCCGGCGGCCGCTCGTCCGTTCTCTCCTGCGTCATGCCTGCTGCCAGCTCCAATGTCCAATCGCTCGCCCTTGATTCCGGACCTCCGGTGCGAGTTGCGCTGCCGAGTGCCGCCGGACGCCAGCGATGGATGGAGCGGAGGATTTTGACTTGGAAGTCTGGGAAGCTGTGCAGCTCGCGTTGGAGCAAGAAGAGGAAGAGAAGGCAGCGGAAGCCTCGGCCTCATCTCGAAATTGCAGGACTCATCTGATGTAGGCCGAGGAGGACAAAGCTGCAACAGCCGTGGTTCTAGCTCGGCAAGAAGAGGAGGCAGTCATCTCCAGAAACCTCAAGAGGTTACGTCAGGTTAGTTTCCCCTTTTGATTTCAGATTTTAATTATGATGTTGAATGTTGATGTCTGTTGTCTATTGACCGGCAGTGTGTAGCCGTGTAGGAGATGTTGATGAAGATTGATTTCGATTTTTGCATTGCAGGATACTCAAAAAGCAAATGCTGCTGAAATCTTTGATGTACCAAATGTCAGTTGCTGATTTTGGATTTTGGAGACCAATCCATGAATATGGTACCCCTGAAATCAGAGATAAAAAGAGATACAACGATCGTAGAGGTCATCTTCCTCGACACTTTTGCCTTGCCAACATGGATTCAACTTAATGGTACTATCTTCTTATCAAAATGTAGCACTATTTTGTATGTATTTTTTTTGTTCTTTGTAGTCAGCTCGTACTTGTGCTTCCGTATAATTGTGGATTACATGGGTTGTCCAAAAAAAAAATCGCCGGTGGCACACATTTTACTGTTCGCCCCCCCCTCGTCTCAATTCCTGGCTCCGCCACTGTTCCCACCTCCTCCTTCCCTCTCGTGCAAGATAAATAAAAACAGAGGAGGTATAAAGTTGACGACACCCTCTTCCCACATCCTCCTTCCCTCTCTTTCTACACCACCAACTTACTCATCTAGTCATTCTAGACACCAATCACTCTTGTCCGGATTGTCTAGAAATACAATGTTGTGCAATCAATTTGAAACAAGAAATATTAATTAGATATAACATTATGGCGCCACGTCTTCGTTTTTGCGCCATGTGCTTTCTCGCGCCAAAGTAATATTATGCCCTATAGCCCATCTCTCACCATCCACACGAGCACCAAAAACACAGGTCTCCGCAAAGTCGTAAGACCATAGGCATCCAAAAAGGTATCCTCGTTGGTACCTGAAGGGACCATATGGGGGAGAGAAAACACATGGGTACTTACATGTCAAATTATATAAAACAGTTACGAGAAGTGTTCGTATTATGTTGTTTTCATTTAGGTTGAAATCCAAAAAACAATACTCCCTCTTATTCATATTGATTGTCGTTTGAATCATATGTATCAAGCACGAAAGCTTACCTAGGTACATATGATTCAGCTATAATTAATATGGATCATATTGGTGTAAGTTTGTTTGAAATGGTAAACGTTGGCTAGATCTAGAAAAGGCCATCAACCTCGTATGTAATGGATCTTCCTTCATGTAACTAACATACATCAAGATGTGTACACGTAACTTGTTTGTTTTAGCGTGAAGCTTCGTGTATATATGGACTAGTTGAAAATGAGGTTGGGAGAGAATTGGAAGCATGTCATGATGATGTGTCACATGAGCTGATTATGAGGCTGATTATGGACTCAATCCATCACAATAAAGCAGATTTACTTATCCTCGACATTGACCTCCGCCTTGTAATGGTTGCTTAGGAATAGATTGCTGCAACCAAGATGATGTTTCCCTTGGATTTTCAAGAAGTATAGCTGGATCTAGCACATTTATAGGTTCCCCTCCGCTCTATCAACCTAGTCTTGCCGGCTTACTCCAATCCACTAACATCGTCATCACCGTTCTCATTGGTGTTGAAAGTGGAAGGGCAAAGATCAGGAAGAAATATCAATGTCACTTTATCACGATTGGGATAGGAGTACAATTGCTTTTCTGTCTATATATGGATTAGCTGCAAAATGAGAATGCACAAGGAATTAAAACGAGTCCATATATAGTATTAAGATCCAAATTCAAAACGAGGCAAAGCATTATTCCGCTTGTCACTAGCTCTTACATGTGTCATGATGACCTGTCACCACAATGACATGAAGTACGTATCAGCTGAAATTGCAATGTGATGGCCGCATTGGCCCATTCAGATTTTGATGGATTCTACGAGTGGTAAGTGACCACAGAAACTTCCATGGACTACTTTCTTAGTCCAATTGTATCACATTCTTAGAAAGAGATTATGTCTTCATACAAGTTTTCCACACCATCTAACTTTGAAAATCTGTCCAAAGTATATATCCATGGGAAATTATATGATATCTCAGTCAAACATTTCTTTCCTAATTTTTGCGTTTTAAAAATCCTAGGTTTCAAGGAGATACATCTTCTTTTTGAGAGACTTGAGACACTTATTTGTGAACGGAGGGAGTAGTTGATTTGAGAGTCCTTTCTAGCTAGAACGACCAATTAAATTCCTAATAGCTATATGAACAAAAAACGATTAATTAATCAAAATTAAAACAAATAAACAATGTCAGCCATGTACTTGCTCACTTCGGACGAACCCAAAACCGTACTGCTTTCTCGCTGCCATATTACTCTCAGGAAAATCACCATACCGTGTGAGGATTCTATTACTTTTTTTGTAGAGAGGAGATCCTCTCTTTTTTGAGAAAAAAATAACTCTTTGATTACAAAACAGAAAGCACAACTTAATTTTATAGGACTCGTTGGTTCTTCATTTTTCGGTTTATTTTACTCCCTCATAGGCTCCTATCCACAACAAGTGTTGCAAGATGCAAATCTGAAGGAGATATGCCCTAGAGGCAAATAAATAAGTAGTATTTATTGTGTTATCTCATGAGTTTATAGTAGGTTTGTGTATTATGCTATAACTGTATTAATCGGAATTATTAATACACGTGTGATACATAGACAACCAGGTCCCTAGCAAGCCTCTATATGAGCTAGTCCATTGGGCAACAGTTGATCGAGATTCTCGATCAAGGACAATGACGTCGGTTGACAATGGGGTCATCTTGTTAGTAGAATAAGGTGATGGACATACGCAAAGTATTGCAATAAGATCGTATTACGATGTTTGTCATTTGCAATAGATAAGAGTATGATAGCTTATTCCTTAGACCGTGAGACCGTACTTATTGTTGCTTCGTAGGAGTGCTTTGAGAGCATCAAACGTTGTGTCTTATATAGCATGACAATAACGGTGTCCATCTTGGGTATTCCGAAATAGCATCGAGACGTAAGGATCAAGAGCGGGATTTGTTCATTCTTGTAATGGAAAGATACTCTGGGCCCACTCGGTGATATTGCATCTATATAGCTGCGCAGCTTGTGACTAGGTCATGGAGATGATAATATCACATACGAGTTAATAACCTTCGTCGGTAACGAGATACAGCAAAGGCATCGATGTGTCTACGATCATATCTCGGACAAGGTAGTATCGCAGAGACAAAGGGAATGAATATCATATTTATGGTTCAACGACGATATTCGTGGAATGCACAGGGGTCGTCATATATTTCCAGGTATCCCTGACGATCATTGGTGAGCGGAGTGTCTCAACCATGTCTGGAGTATTCCTGAACCGTAGCGTAACAAACTTAAGGTCTTAGCGACGCTAGGAGATAGGTTCTGGAATTTTATAGGTTTTTATTGGAGAGAGAGAAATGATCCGGAAAGAGTTCCGGTGGTCCGGAAGGAGTTCCGGGCAGGTATGGAATGGTTCCGGGAATGTCCGAAAGTTGTTCGGGTGGTTCCGAAATAGTTTCGGAGTCATGGGATATTGAATTATATATAAATATATTAATTATGAATTAATGGGATTTTTATATTAATTTAATATTAATTAAATAAAGGAAAAAAGGGGCTCCCACCTAAATGGGCCCTAAGACGGCCCAAGAGGGGGAAACCGCACCCCACAAGGGAAGGGAAGGCTGGGCCTCCTAGTCCAACTCGGACTAGGAGTTGGAGAGCCCATGGGGGGTTCGGCCGAACCCCCCCCCCCCCCCCCTCCCCTCTCCTCCTTTAGTCCCACATGGGGGAGCCAAAGGGGTTGGCACACCCCCTTCCCCCTTTATATAGCAAGGCATATTAATTGATTTAATATATAGGAAAATCCAATTAATTCCCGATTTCTCTCTCGATCTCGTGGTTCCCAAGTCGGAGCCGCGCCGAGCTGAGGAAGGGGGTCTCTCTCCACCTAAGCCATACCGCAGAGCGCCGTTGCTCTGCGGGATTCCAGATAAGATCTACTCCTGTGATTTCAGCTGGATCTGAATGACCGGGAGTTGTCGCTAGGCTCCGTATGTTTGCGAGTGCTCGGAGGCTACTCTATTGAGGAGCTTGGGCGATGTCGTCTCGCCCCCTGCAGCCGCCGCGCCTCCCCCCCCCTCTGCTGCCGGCGCACCAGCCCCAGCGCTGGCGCTCTGCCTTCTTCCGCCCGACGCCCGTCGACGCAGATCATCGTCGACACCCCGGCGTCATCGACTCCGACATCGCGGCAAGTTCTCCGCGACCTCGAGGTCGGCTACGTACGACTTCATCGTCAACGCTTGTGCGGGAGCGTAATCCCCGCTATCGGTCTACATGGAGGTAATGTAACATGTTCCGCCACCGTTATCACATGTACTAGATAGATAGATCCTGGCTAGTTAGGGTTCCGTTCGCTAGAAAAATTATTGTTTTCTGCACCGTAACCCCTTCAGTGGTATCAGAGCCGATATATGCGTAGTACTGCTGGTACGGTTAGAACTCATGTTGAATGAGGGCGTCTTTCTTATATTTGCTACCCTCTAGCGTGCACTTGCGATGCCTTCGGTATTGAGTTGATGAAGCGGCCCGGACCGACTTTACGCGTACGCTTACGCGAGACTGGTTCCACTACTGACATACGGCTTGCACCGTATCTGTGGCTGGCGGGTGTCTGTTTCTCTCTCTCTAGTCGGCAAAGCATTTTCAATGGAGGGCCCGAAAGGGATGCTTAAACATGCAATTATACGATCGACGTTGTGGTACAAACTTCGTAGGTAGGGAAGCGATTCTCTTACGAATAAGCCTATATGCCACGTAAAACTTGCAAAACTAAATAAAGCTAGAGGCGTCTAACTTTGTTTTGCAGAGGCGTTATTTTATGTGACATGGTTACGGTAAGTTTTGATATTACTCGTACTGTCGGAGGCAAAGGAGGGCTATGTAGACTCGGAGCCATGCCAGGGCGCCGGGGGCCAGGCACATGGCGCCATGAAGGTCCAGGCGCATCGACCATGTCACATCGCACTTCATTGCATCATTATTGTGTGCTGTTGTGTGTGCATCCTATTGATTGCTTATATGCTAGATATACAACGGTAGCATCATGAATAGGATGATCCCTAACAAATACCAAAATTGTGTTCTCCCTTGTTGCGCACCACCAAGAAAGTTCTACGTTATGAGGCAGGCCGTGATGATCGGGTGTCACACATCTCGCCGTTCGCATACAGTGGGTGTAAGCCATGTTGCACGCGCAGGGTCTTCGAGGTTTGATTGGCGAGCCTAGCATACTCAGAGGTATGGCCTCGGAACACGGGAAGATCGAAAGATCGAGCACGAGTCATAGAGTTGTTATGATCGACATTTTATGTCCACCTTTGAAGCTGTGCTGCCGGCCGTGATGATCGGGGGTAGTATGGTGGATGAGGGTCGTGTCATCGCCATTATTATTTTAGGGATAATAATCTTGGTGAGGTGTGTTTTTGATAATGAGATTATAGAACTAAAACTCACCTACATATTATAAACTTGTCCTTACCTCTTTTGCGATCGCATCTGTAGACTACGCAACTATACTTCGGTTACTTCCTCAAGAGCCCGGATGCTACGTTAGAAGCCGACGGGTCCAACTTCATCAGATGGTACAGGGGTTTTAGAAACATTCTCGAACACAACAACATTCTATATGTTCTCGATGAACCATTAGGAGGAGGACCAGGAGATTCTGCAAGCGAGGAGGAGGAAGATGATTTCCGTAGGCGTCGAGACATATTCATTGAAGTGGAGATCACCATGACCGTATGCCTGGCACCCGAGTTGAAAGAGATGTTTCGACGCAAGGAGCCAAGCGTCATGATGGATGCGATAAAGACGCACTTCGGGGATGAATTAAAGCGTGAGCAATTCAGGCAGCTTAGAATGTTCCAGACCGTTCACATGGAGGAGCATACCTGTCTGAAGACACATTTGAAGAGATTGTATGACATCTACTTCCAGCTGACGATGGTCTTCGATTACTGGATGGTAGATTCTTGTGCCATTCGGACTGTCCTGATATCTCTACCTCCTAGCTATGAGAAGCATGTGCGCAAGTACATTTTGAAAGCCGACGATATGAACTTCTACACGTTCGTACGTGAGTTCCAGTCTCTGAAGGTTGATTCCATCGAAGGAGAGATCTTCGATGCTACAGGTAAATATTTGATATATGCAGAATTATGAATTCGCCCATGGTATATGATGAAATGTTTGATAATTGCTCTGTTTGTGAAACAGGTCCTGATTATCACATATATGCGGCGCAGTTTGATGTGACCTGGCGCTGAAGCTGGTAGTCAAGGAGTTGATGGCCTTTTGGTGTTCACGTCCTCAAGATATCATAGTTATCATTAATAGTTTTTGATACGATCTTTTGTAATAGTGAGCGAGTGTGTGTGTCTTGATTGTTGCAAGGCAAAGTTATTCATGTAATAAGACAAGATCAGTTGTTTTATGTTATGGAACAAGTCAGTTGTTTTATCTTATGAATAAAGTTTCCACATCTCAATTACATTGACTGTATGATAAGTATTCATAATTGTAGATATGATAAAATAGCTTGTCCCATGAACAAAGGTTCTACTGCTAGAACAAACACCGTCGAGTTTAGTCATAAAAGCAATGAAAGAAGTAATGGATGTTTTGGTCCATTTAAGTATTTCAAGTGCTGAGTTGAAATCAAGTATTGAAGTTGCAATACTAGCGGAAATTAATTGAGTGTCATTTTTAAATGATTAATTAATGGTGTTTATTGTTTGATCCGAATTCCTCCATGACTTTGGCAAATAGGAGTATTTGCCCGATAAATTGTGGAGTCTGAGATTAATTTGATAATAGATCAAATGGGGTTTTTCAGAAGAAAGATTAGTGAACATTGTATTCACAGAATTCGTTCAAAGGACAGTATTTTTGAATTATGTTTTCAACACAAGAGACTTGTGGAAATTTGCTTCGCAAAATTATAATGTCATATATAGTGATATGTGGGGAATTATAAGCATGCTCTATTTTAAATAAAGTGTGGCCTGTCAGAATCAGTCTTAGAATCTCCTAATATGTTTGAAACATTATAGTCGATGTCCACTTTAGAAAATAGATATTTTTCTCAACGATAATTCGTAGGATCGACAGTAGTGTCGACATGTATATGATTATGCGATAATTCGGAATATACATGAGTGGTTCTTTGTAGATTGCTCACATTGGATGAGACTGTATTCCAAAACCAAATAGAAACAAAACTTAGTTTGTTGTCTATGTAATTCCGAGGAAAATATGATTTTTTGAATTATGGTTTATGGATTGGAATTAGAAGTTTGGAATAAAGTGTCAGACTTATGTTGGAAGGTGTTCCAAAGAGTATATGTTTGCTAATGAAAGTTTAGTGATTAAGAGTGAGGTAGACTAGAAAATTGTTTTCTGCTTGCAATCCTCTTCATAAAGATCATAATATTTTCATGAAAGAAACTTCTAAATAAAGTGTTGTTATATTTAATATTGTTGTCAGGTCACAGCATTGTATTAAGTATTTCAGATCTTGTTGACAGATCAAGGTGCACTTTATGAATACAAAGAAAGTTGAGAAAGTATCGGAATACGAACAAAGACTCTTCAGCCTGGAAATTCAAGTTACGTTTAAAAGGGATTAAGAGAGTAATTGCTGCAATTCTTATTAGAGGAATAAGATTGTTTAATCGTCATGTAAAGTGTTATATGGAAATGTGACTATAAGAAAGACGCGGGAGCATGTCTTGCCGAGAAATGTGTCTTGGACAAGATCAAATTTGTTGACTACATTTATGTAGACATGCTCGAAGTCTGAGGGATTTGTATTAATGTAATGCTATGGTTTGCATTAAATTCGAATTGATGGTAGATCAATGATTTTGGTTTGACCTAAATGTCGAATTAAGTGGGAGTCGTAGTTAGTTTACTCAGGTGGAATATGTATGGAACATATTTTTGAGTGGGAGCTCAGGAACTCAAATATGTGGGTAACACGTTTTTGAGTGGGAGCGTGTGTTGTCAAATATGTGGAGACATAGTTTGAGTGGGAGTCGAATTCATTTTGTGTAGTTAACACATTATGAAACTGTACCAATAGAATAGGATGAAGTTGTGAAACTATTTGAAAGTCAGTGTCTATTTTGAAATAGAACGGGAATTTTAATAGATAGTCGAGTTGTGTTGGATTATATCTGAGGAGTCAGAATAGAATCAAAAGGATGGTCCTTTGGAATCCAATTGATCATTAAGAGTAATGATGCATGAAAGTAATGGTTGTATGACATGTGGGTCTATTATGTAATATTAGACATCATACAAAAACCATATTATCTGCTCGATGATATATAACCGATGTTCTTGGAATAAGAACAGTTATTTTGGAATTTACTGGAAGTAGATGTGCGTTAGTTAAGGGATTGACGTTTGAATGTCAAGTTTTCTACATTGGTGCGAGAGTATGTAGACATCACGAGTTTGTAATTGTTACAAGGGGCTCTGCATGACTGAGTGTGTTTTTCAGGGCAGTTATCTGGTTAGTATAATCAGAGTAAGCGCTGGGAAGCGGTAGTCTCACTTAGTTGCGGTGTTTGCATATATGTTGTTGAACAACATGGTGATATCAAGCAAGTTGATATCCGTGAATCGCAGAAGCATGTACAATCATGGATTGTGCAGTAACACTTTTCCACGAGCAAGCATTATCAAATGATTCTTATTTGATAAGGGATTCTGATAAAGTAAAATGCGGCTAGTTTATTTGTACTCTAGTGCAAGTGGGAGACTGAAGGAGATATGCCCTAGAGGCAAATAAATAAGTAGTATTTATTGTGTTATCTCATGAGTTTATAGTAGGTTTGTGTATTATGCTATAACTGTATTAATCGGAATTATTAATACACGTGTGATACATAGACAACCAGGTCCCTAGCAAGCCTCTATATGAGCTAGTCCATTGGGCAACAGTTGATCGAGATTCCCGATCAAGGACAATGACGTCGGTTGACAATGGGGTCATCTTGTTAGTAGAATAAGGTGATGGACATACGCAAAGTACTGCAATAAGATCGTATTACGATGTTTGTCATTTGCAGTAGATAAGAGTATGATAGCTTATTCCTTAGACCGTGAGACCGTACTTATTGTTGCTTCGTAGGAGTGCTTTGAGAGCATCAAACGTTGTGTTTTATATAGCATGACAATAACGGTGTCCATCTTGGGTATTCCGAAAGAGCATCGAGAAGTAAGGATCAAGAGCGGGATTTGTTCATTCTTGTAATGGAAAGATACTCTGGGCCCACTCGGTGATATTGCATCTATATAGCTGCGCAGCTTGTGACTAGGTCATGGAGATGATAATATCACAGACGAGTTAATAACCTTCGTCGGTAACGAGATACAGCAAAGGCATCGATGTGTCTACGATCATATCTCGGACAAGGTAGTATCGCAGAGACAAAGGGAATGAATATCATATTTATGGTTCAACGACGATATTCGTGGAATGCACAGGGGTCGTCATATATTTCCAGGTATCCCTGACGATCATTGGTGAGCGGAGTGTCTCAACCATGTCTGGAGTATTCCCGAACCGTAGCGTAACAAACTTAAGGTCTTAGCGACGCTAGGAGATAGGTTCTGGAATTTTATAGGTTTTTATTGGAGAGAGAGAAATGATCCGGAAAGAGTTCCGGTGGTCCGGAAGGAGTTCCGGGGAGGTATGGAATGGTTCCGGGAATGTCCGAAAGTTGTTCGGGTGGTTCCGAAATAGTTTCGGAGTCATGGGATATTGAATTATATATAAATATATTAATTATGAATTAATGGGATTTTTATATCAATTTAATATTAATTAAATAAAGGAAAAAAGGGGCTCCCACCTAAATGGGCCCTAAGAGGGCCCAAGAGGGGGAAACCGCACCCCACAAGGGAAGGGAAGGCTGGGCCTCCTAGTCCAACTCGGACTAGGAGTTGGAGGGCCCATGGGGGGTTCGGCCGAACCCCCCCCCCCCCCTCCCCTCTCCTCCTTTAGTCCCACATGGGGGAGCCAAAGGGGTTGGCACACCCCCTTCCCCCTTTATATAGCAAGGCATATTAATTGATTTAATATATAGGAAAATCCAATTAATTCCCGATTTCTCTCTCGATCTCGTGGTTCCCAAGTCGGAGCCGCGCCGAGCTGAGGAAGGGGGTCTCTCTCCACCTAAGCCATACCGCAGAGCGCCGTTGCTCTGCGGGATTCCAGATAAGATCTACTCCTGTGATTTCAGCTGGATCTGAATGACCGGGAGTTGTCGCTAGGCTCCGTATGTTTGCGAGTGCTCGGAGGCTACTCTATTGAGGAGCTTGGGCGACGTCGTCTCGCCCCCTGCAGCCGCCGCGCCTCCCCCCCCTCTGCTGCCGGCGCAGCAGCCCCAGCGTTGGCGCTCTGCCTTCTTCCGCCCGACGCCCGTCGACGCAGATCATCGTCGACACCCCGGCGTCATCGACTCCGACATCGCGGCAAGTTCTCCGCGACCTCGAGGTCGGCTACGTACGACTTCATCGTCAACGCTTGTGCGGGAGCGTAATCCCCGCTATCGGTCTACATGGAGGTAATGTAACATGTTTCGCCACCGTTATCACATGTACTAGATAGATAGATCCTGGCTAGTTAGGGTTCCGTTCGCTAGAAAAATTATTATTTTCTGCACCGTAACCCCTTCAAAATCTACTAGCTAGGTTGTTTTTATATGACACTTATAACGAATCGATGGAGTAGTATACATGCATTGATGGCTATGGATGGGATTTGGTTAACCATTTATCTTTTGGTTCAAAATCCTAATAACCGTTTTATCTAAATGGATAAATAGGTTAACCATTTGGTTAATTAGGTTAGAGATGGTTAATCGAGATTCGAACCTTTATACAATGATTATGAATATTTGGAGTACTAAAATTTGGCATCATGTTTGCTGAAATAAGAACCCACTTCAACATTGTACATAGGAAAGTGGTTATCTGTAACAGTCCAATGTTAAGCTGATTCGTACTGGATTTCTGCATTACTGAATCAAAGAATTGAAGATGTATAGTATAGCAGAGTGCAAAGAGAATCACAGAAGTAGAATCTATGAGCAGTAGTACTAGGTCGGAGTAAATCGAATCACTCTCCATCGGACTAAATCGAAGCAGCAGCAGCTCACCATCAGCTCATGGACGTGGAAGACGCCGACAACATGACGGCCTTCTTAAGACGCCAGCGGAGGATGTCGGCTAGCAGCAGCGGCTGGAATCGACGGACCAACCGGAGAAACGCCGAACACGGCGTTCCCTCCCTGCAGTGCATCGAAGCACGTGTGTGCGCTCCGGCGAGCAAGCCATCCGTTACGCTAGAACACCTGGGCACATGTCTCGGCGTCGACTGGGGGAGGAAGAGCCGGCTTGAGGGAGGAGGAGCCATGGCTAGAGGAGGAGAGACTAGCGGCGAGGCGACACTTGGGGGATCACGGGGAGGCGTCCAGGCGGCTGGGCGGCGTGGCGAGGTGGCCGAGCCGCTCGCTGGTCGCTGTAGATGTCGAGGAGAGAACAGAAGGAACGATTACCCTTGGGTTTTTCGGTACGAACCTATAAAACCTAATGAATTTGTGGACTATCCATTTAACTCATTGGGTTGCTTTTTAGGTTAGGTTAACCTAACCATTGGTTAAACGGGTTACCAATTCCTAGGGTATCGTTATTTAGAGAGTTGCCTTCAGGAAGGTCCATATGCTCCCGCAAACTAATTTAATCTCGCCGCGTGGCATCACAAAACCTCCGCGCGCTGGCTGCCTGCGCCCTGATCGTAGCTAGCTAGCAGCCGCGTACGAGGCGTACGAAACCAGCTTGCTACCAAGCTATTGTAGACAGCCCGGCCTCCAGTCTCCGCCCGCGTTTGACGAGCGTACAAATTCACTAACGCGTTCGTACGTCTGACCGGCCACACACTACAACCGAGCTAAATACGTAGTACAAACTATTTAAATTGGGAGTACAAGACGGTGTACATAAACTGAACACATGAAGTACATGGATTTATTAGTACAGCTACACAAAAAATGAAGTACATACTATCAAGATTTAAGAGTACATGTTTGCAAAAATGTATGTACATAATGATGCTATATATAAAAATATCTAGACTCAGTTAGTACAACTAAACAGAAAATAATGTATAGATTATCTGAAACTGGATGTACATAGTATCAGAATTGGAAGTACATACTACCATAAATGGGAGTACCTATTGTACAAACTACACATAATACGAAGTTCTATACAGACCCAAATTGTACAATTACACAGAGAAAGATGTACAAAGGTACACAGAACATGAAGTATAAAAGTATAAAAAGAGAAAGTACACGAACATATAAGAGGATGTACAAACTATACATAACTGATTGTACGAAAAAAAAGTTTATCAAAACCTATCAACATGGGATCTAGTTTTGAAGAACTCGACGCGAGGAGCTCAAAATTGAAAACGGTTCGTAATTTAGACAAACGATTATCGAGATATTTTGTTTTTAAAATTCGATTTCAAAAAATAAAGGGAAAATCTGCCAACTCACTCCTTTCCGTATCCCCTTCTTTCTTATCTTCATCCCCACCTTTATTCTGGTAGCAACACTTGGCGGACATGCAAAAAATACATGGGACCAAAACAAGTAGAATGTGACACTTGTCACGACATGAGTGAGGGTAAAGTTTCCTTTACAAAGGGAAGACTTTTTTTAGTGATTTCCTAATTCCCATCCTTAATTGATGCACATACAAGAAGAAAAGGTACCAAGCTTAGGCCGTCGTAACTAATTAAGGCCATCAGCAGACATGAGGTGCATGGGAAAGTCCACAGTGGCACCACATATTTGCATATGTAGATGCTACGCCACATTGGGTCTGGCCTCTATGCCAATATCTTATACAAAGAAAATATCATCAAATGCTAATTTGTGAGATCTTAATTAATTAAGCTAAAATGCGACGTATTAATCATGTGCAGACGCGCAAACGTACAACCCGGGTGCATTGGCTGCTCATCGTTTGATGTCCTAGGCTAGATCTATTGCCCACGTCCTTCGGTTTTTTTGCATGCTACTTCAGAGCCAAGCGTTGGTACTTCATGGAGAAGAAAGAGAGTTTGGGATGATGAACATATAGATAGGCACGAAAAACCTTATTTTAATTGTCCAAAGAAATTCTTCGTGGTGGGCCACACAAATCACCAAAACACTATAAGAGACAACCTAAAGATGGGAAGTATCTGATAGGTGCTCTGCTGTTTGATTACGTCGTAAGCAAGGGTGCTCTGGAGAAGTCTAACCCTGACCTTCAAATTAAGAAGTGGCGACCATGATGTAAATGGTTGGTCGGACTCCGCTATACCGCGGCACATTAAGTTGTGGAATTTTAAATCGACGCTTTCACTTCCATTAAAACCAGAAAAAAACAGTTTCATAAAAAATCACATAATAAACATTAGCACGTCTTATCTACACATAAAATCTAATTAGTTTTATTATTACATAAATAGAAAATACTAAAATATGATAACTGACTAAGTTTAGTGAATTGAAACGTGCATAGCCACTGTAATTGGGCTATGCATCATGTGTGTGCACCGCTAGCTAGCATGGGCATTCTCCTTGATTGCCTATACTACACCTCGGTTCTATGAATCACCCTCCACTCCAGGGATGGAGTCAAGATTAGCAAATAGAGAGGTTCAAATAAAGACTAAACTAGTTGAAGGGGGTCATATTGTTAATTTCTCATAAATTTAGGGGTCAAAATATAGATTATATAGGGGTATTTTCACAAAAAATTCCAGCACATGGGGGGCCATGGCCCCAGCTCGCACCCGTGGCTCCGTCCCTGCTCCACTCACCCCCACGACGACTCGTCGGAGTCTTCCTCGTCCTCCACGGAACGGGCTAATGTCTCCTCCATGTCGATCTTGAATTGCGTATACTGCTCGGCTTCCTCCTTGAACTTTTCTCAGCAGCGACATCAACCTTGATCTTGGATAACAGTGTCACCGACTATATGATCGCTCATCCAGCAATCATCTTTCTCACCCTCTCCAGGCACCGGAGGAGATCCGTGGAGGGGACATAATGGGAGTACCCAGGTGTTGGGGTTTCTTGGCATAAAACAAAAAATTCCTACGACATGAACAAAATGTAGCCAAGATCTATCCAATGCATATGTAAGGTAACAGAGGGAAACAAAGATCATTTGCTTGAGGACCAAAAGCGGGATTAACATTCCCGCACAAACGTGGTTGATGAAGTCGAGACATAGCCAACCTCAAGATCGTGAAGATGAACAGCTCGACGATGACAATTGCGACAAATGGCAGCACCTCCGTAGTTCTACACACATACGGTGTATAGACGCCTCCCGGTCTCCAGTCCAACAGAGCAGCAGAAGAGAAGAAAGACTCGGACCGGAAATCCAGCAGCATGACGGCATATGGAAGGTGTTAGAACCTCCAACCTGCAATCAGAACTCCAAACGGAGGCATGCACAAGGAGAGGGAGGAGAGAATGGATGGGGGAGAGGTGGGGAGACCTCCTCCTTATATAGGAGTGGGGGAGGTGGAACCTCCGAAGGTGCGCCCCCACCAGGGAAGCCGCTGCACCACCTAGAGTAGGCGGGCCCCTTCACTGCTAGGGTTTAGGTGCACATGGGACACCCTCCCTTTGGGGGCAGGGATCCCCCCCCCCCTAAGGGCTCATTTGGCGGCAAGGGATCCCGAGCGGTTCCGCGGCCTTTTCCGGGGTGGACATTCCATGGGCCCAATTCACTTGGGGCAGCCCTGTTGGGCCATTTGGTTGTCCGTGGTGGAAGGGAGCCCGACATTTTCCTCTCTTTTCCCTGGGCGCGAATTCCACTAGTCGACAGGTCGGGGAGGGATTCCTCGCTCTCTCTCTCTCTCTCTCTCTCTCTCTCTCTCTCTCTCTCTCTCTCTCTCTCTCTCTCTCTCTCTCTCTCTCTCTCTCTCTCTCTCTCGCGCGCGCGCCTTCCTCTGGTTGTCCGGCGACCAGTAGAGCGTCGGAAATGGATATTGTTACCCCGATGGGAGGGAAGCCCACGTGCGGTAGAAAATTCCCGATGTGGGGTTGGTTCCCTGGGTCTTTCTCCCCTTGCTGCCAAATGAGCCCTAATGGGCTGCCCCATGGTGCTGCATTAGGGGTTAGAACCTTTTTTAATTAATTTTTCAATATTTTATTCAATCAGTTCAATAGTAAATTATTAATTAACTCCTAATTATATTTTCTTTATCCCGGAAATTTTTTGATATCATTTGTAACCTTTCTAATATTGCCTGAAACCTTTCCGATACTTCTCTTCCATATTTCTGATATTTCCAAATCCATCCCTAAGCGTCGTATAACCTTAAGTGTGCCACCCTACGGGACAAGAGTACCCTATTCAGCCGAAGGATGTGGAAATCTATGTTGACCGTTTGTGCACTCCTGATAAATATATTACCATTGAACTACGTTGAGTTCCTTTCCTTTTGTTTCATGATACATGGTTTATCCGAGATCTGATCTTCGGTATCTCTATACCGTGTGCAATCTCGTTATCGACAAACACACTCTCCTTGTTCACATGATGTTGCATCCATGTTGAAGCGGATCGCAGGCAGAAAACAATAATTTTTCTAGCAACGATATCGTTAAACTAGTCAGAATCTATACTATACAAATATAGTAATACGAAGGAGATCGGTATACATACCCTTGTAGACCGAAAAGCGGGGATTATGCTCCCGCACAAGCGTTGACGATGAAGACGAAGTAGCCGACCTCAAGGTCGTGTAGAGGACGTATACCTCCCAGGCTCCCAGCACCACTAGCGTGGCACCTCGCAGAGCGTCACACACACATACGGTGGAGACGACGACCTCCGAAGCTCCCGGCCGGGACGAGCAGCGGAAGACTTGGACCGGAACACCAACAACCCGACAGCGGGCGTATGGTGGAGAGTACTCTCTCCTCTGCGCAACTCCGACAAAGGGAATCACATAATCGAGGAGAAATAGAGAAAGAATTGGATGAATTAAAAGGCCAGGGGTGCCCCTCTATATAAAGGGGCAAGGGAGCAGCCAACCATGCCAGTCAGCCGGTGTGGGACTAAACCCCACACCCCCATGCGTCTAGGGCTGATGCGTCGGCCCTAGGTGGGCTCCATGTGGCCCACCTAGGTCGGCCAAGCCTTCCCTCTCCCTTTGGGGGGAGACTGCCCCCCCCCCTCCCTCATGGGCCTTCTTTCCACCAGAAGGCCCATTTAAGGAATTATGCTTTAAAAAATTGAAATTAATTAAATAAAAATATAGCTAACTATTAATTACATTAATTAATATTAAATACATATTATATAATTTATCCCGGCTCCGAAAAACTATTTCTTCCCTGCCCGATCTCCATCAGAACTTTCCCGGGACGTTCCCGGTGTTCTCTTTTCCTTTCCGGTAAATATGTCGAAACCCCTTAAGTGTGTTACCCTAACGGTTCGATATAATAACAGACATGATCGAGACACATCTCCGATCAATGACTAATTCGTGGGCCTGGACACCTTGAATTAACCCATGTGATACAACGAATGACTTTTGTCGATCGAACCTAGACGTCGAGTCTTAAACCTTTTGCCATGGCGATACTTAGCGTGTCCGAGACTCGTTCATAGATATCTCCATACCTAGCATGATCTCGTTACCGACAACACTATCTTCTATTTGTCTGTGATATTATGTCCTGGTGACCTAGTCACATGTTTGCAAACTCATTTGACATAATCTCACCGAGTTGGCCCTAGAGTATCTATCCTGCTATGCGGATTGGCAAATCCCCTTCTTGATCCCTCGTCTCAACTACTCCCTTCCGATACCCGAGAGGGACACCTTTATTGTCACACTATATAAGATATGACGTTTGATGCAATCAAAGTATCTCTAGGAATAACGATAAGAGTTGATCTAACGGTCGAAAGCGTAATGACTACGTCGTACAAATATTGGGTATGTCCATTACGCCGTTCTTCCAATGACATGACTCCATTGTCAACTGACATAAATGTCACATGATCGGGAAACCTCGATCATCGATTGCACAATGAACTAGTACGTCACGTAGAGGCTACTAGGGACCTGGTTGTTTATCTACCACACGTATATTAATGTTTCCGCTTAATATAGTTGTAGCATGGTATAAAACATATAATGAACTAACTGAGATATGGCGAATAAACTATCTTTATTAAATGCATATAGGGCATATCTCCTTCACATGTGACCTAGTCACACGCTTACAAGTTTCGTAGATGCAATCGTCACCGAGTGGGTACAAAGTATCAATCTGTCACGAGGATGAACAAATCCCGATCTTGATGCATACGTATCAACATACTCCACTGGAATACCTAATATACACCATTTTGATCACCCAGTTACAGTGCGATGTGGAAGGCGAGTGGAAAGAGAAGGAGTCGGGCCTTTTCTGTCATCGGACAAGGAGAATTTTACTTGGTGGCCGTAAAAATCAAAGGGGGAGGGGGTTGTGAAGTGCATACGCGACGTTCGGGCATACAACACAAAAACTTTACCATACTTTTTCCTTCACATTCAAGGAAATCGAGTTAATTACGGTGGGGAACTGGCTCGGTCGTATCTATGTGATTTTTTCCTTTTCTATGTTTATAGGAATCCTGCTAACCAAAAAAGTGCCAAATGTTGTAATAGTTGGATTCGATGGATGTCTGAATCTGTTCGAGAGAGAGAGAGGAACATCGACAGAGATCTGAATTGTGCTGGTTGAGTGGGGTTCCCTCCAAAAACACCTGCACCACTTCCTCCTCACCTCCCCTGCCTTCCACTCATCTCATCTCCACTCTATCTTCTCTCCCGCTCCCGCTGCTTAACCTCCCTCCCCTTCGCTCCTCCCCGCAGCTCGCCGATCACTCCCCCTACACATCAACGCACTCTCCATACCACCGTTGCGGCGCCATGGCCGCCGTCACGGCCGCGGCCGTTTCACTCCGCTCCGCCACGACCACCTCCAAGTCCTCCGCCCCGTCCAGCTCCTACTGCAGCTTCCCCTCCTCCGCCCGCCGCGGCCTCCTCCTCCGCGCGCAGGCCGTCTCCACCGACGAGGCGGCGGCGGCGGCACCGGTGAAGCCGAAGAAGGTGTCCAAGAAGCAGGACGAAGGGGTGGTCACCAACAAGTACCGGCCAAAGGAGCCGTACGTCGGGAGTGTCCTGCTCAACACCAAGATCACCGCCGACGACGCGCCCGGGGAGACGTGGCACATGGTGTTCGGCACCGAGGGAGAGGTCCCATACAAGGAGGGCCAGTCCATCGGCATCATCGCCGACGGCCTCGACAAGAACGGCAAGCCGCACAAGCTCAGGCTCTACTCCATCGCCAGCAGCGCGCTCGGCGACATGGGCGACTCCAAGACCGTAAGCGAGCTCACCTCCAGCCTCCAGGGTTCTACCAACACTCGTCTCGACCCAGTTCATTTCACCTGAAATGTTAACTGTATATTTGTGCAGGTTTCGCTGTGCGTCAAGCGGCTCGTGTACACCAACGATCAGGGAGAGGTTGTCAAGGGAGTATGCTCCAACTTCCTATGTGAGCTCCAATTTCATCTCCTTCTCCTGCTCTGCTTCTGCTCCCACCTCCCAGGATGAGAATTCTGCATTGTTCGGTTCTAAACAATCTGCTAGTAATTTATCCAGACTTCAGAGGGTTCAGATCTTTCAGGTTTTTCTGTTCAGAATCGGTTTATTACTTTCAAAACTAGTATTCTTCAGTGGGGGGATCCAGTGAATTATATCTCCAACGGAACTTTCAAGTCGATAGTATCTCCACTGCTATTCTTCGATCAGTTGCATCCAGTTCTGCCCTCTGAAGAATACGCTAGGGTTCAGTTTTCAGAGTCGGTGTGCAGTTCAGGCTTTGCAGATTAGAATCTGTTACTTTCTGATTCTTTCTTAAAATGATTCCGCAAATTTCATCTGGATCTGGATTTTTTTATAATCAGTTAGTAGTATGCCACTCACATGTTCTTTACCATGCTAATGCAGGCGACCTGAAGCCTGGTGCTCCAGTTAACATAACAGGGCCAGTAGGCAAGGAAATGCTCATGCCTAAAGACCCCAATGCTACAGTTATTATGGTAACATTTAGTTCCATGCTTACAAAGTTCAACAGTTCATCCATTACAAGCTTATGGTCAGTTGGAAATAACTATTGACCACGAGTTGACTACCTGCAGCTTGCGACAGGGACCGGTATCGCGCCGTTCCGGTCATTCTTGTGGAAAATGTTCTTTGAGAAGTATGAAGACTACAAGGTATATATTTTCATTATGCTGTTGTTGTTGAAACGCTCCTACCTAGTATGAAAGACACCATGCATGTCTACAAGATGACTACTTGTATTGAGAAAATCTGAATCAACACTTAATGTGTGAATTCTTGTGCAGTTCAACGGCCTAGCATGGCTCTTTTTGGGAGTTCCAACCAGCAGCGCTCTGCTCTACACGGAAGTAAGAACATCGATAATCTATCATAGCATCAACGAGATTTTATCCAAGTGTTACATCCTTACTTATGTGTGATACTTGTTTGTTTGTACTGCATTTGTAAACAATAGGAGTTTGCGAAGATGAAATCAAAGGCACCAGAGAACTTCCGGGTCGACTACGCCATCAGCAGGGAGGATACCAACGCTCTAGGAGAGAAGATGTATATTCAGACGAAGATGGCCGAGTACAAGGATGAATTGTGGGAGCTCCTGAAGAAGGACAACACCTACGTCTACATGTGTGGATTGAAAGGCATGGAGAAGGGTATTGATGAAATTATGACCCCGTTGGCTGCAAAAGAAGGTACTCAATATGCGTCTGAATAATTTGGATCCATTCATTTCGGCATTATTATTTGACTGCAAATGGTTCTAATTTTGCATGGTTTCAATGCTAGGAATCGACTGGTTGGATTACAGGAAGCAACTGAAGAAGTCGGAGCAATGGAACGTTGAAGTGTACTGATTTTTGTATTATTACTCTGAACTTCTTGTGCATATGTGCGTGCGCCTATTCGTGCAATCAAAGTCTACGTAAATAAAGTAGATAAAGGTGCATTCTTCTGTTGTTTTTGGTTTATTTCGAGCTATATACACACTACTATTCATCTCAGCTGGTTCGTGAAAAACAGAACTATTCCTCTACTCAATTTTTTCCAACAGTATTTTACTTGAAAATGTCATGTGTAACTCAGAATCGTAGTTAAAGTACTTCATATATATGTCCCGTCCCCAAAAAACAAGTAAAGTATAAACATCTTTAAAATATATGCTAAACATGGCAATTGTAATACTTTCTGTCTCTGCCGTTGCTATGAAATACAGCTTTAACGAATACCCTAGTGTTGTTTGGATTAGAGCCTAAACAGCTTCATCGCGAATAATAGTGTCCCGAAGCTCAGTTTACATCAGATTGGTGTTTTACAATATCATGAAAAACGAAAAGAAAAGGAGTTGGAGAACTTATTGCTGCACTTGTTAACACCCAATGGAGGGCTCCCACTATCTCACTGTTCAGTCATCAGGGCTGCAATTACACTTGCTGCTGCTGCTGCTGCTGCTGCTCCCTGTTCTCTTCAGCAACTTTCGGAGGCTGTTGCAATGCCTCCTGCCTTTTACCCCACAGAAGTAGGTACAGCCCACCAATCACAAACACGGATCCCAGAACACTGCATACAGCAGATTTGCAAGTGTCAATCCTCATGAATAGATGATCTTTCAAGTTTCTGAAAACTCTGAATCTGAATGCATGTGTGTTTGCGTGATGCCCTGTAAATAATTGTAGCTGTACCTTCCGAGGTAGAGCGATTCATGCAGGATGGTGAAGTCGATGACGGAGACGATGATCTGCACCACCGGGATGAAGGCGGCGACGAACACCGGGCCCCGCTTCTCGATGCACCACGTCAGCAGCACGAAGGACACGCCGCACGCGACAATACCCTGATCACCGAATCAAACCATGCATAGGGAAATTAATCATCAGTAGCAAAACAATCTACTCCGATATTTTTAAGGAAGTTGAGGAATTAATTAATGGTTGACAGTATTACAGCGTAGAGGATGGTGAGGATCTGGAACTTGCTGGTGACGATCCATGCGGCGAGGCTGCGCTTGGCGCAGAGGCCGACGGCGGCGACCTGGAGGAAGCTGAAGGTGGACATGAAGGCGTTGCAGGAGTAGACGTAGGGGTACTTCTTGGCGAGCCTGCTGTGGAGGAGAAACCAGCATGAGAGGCAGATGCAGTTGCCGAGGATCGCCACCGTGCCGAGCGTCCACCGCCGGCTGGAGTCGGCGGCCGACAACAGCGGCGGGGACGTAGGAGAGTAATCCTGGTGGTGGTGGTCGGCGGCGGCGTAGGTGTGGGTGAGGGGCACTCCCTTGTAGAAGGTAAGCACCATGGCGCCGGCGACGGAGACGAGCGTGCCGACGAGCTTGGCGGCGCCGGTGCCTGTCCTGATGTTGAGCGTCTCGGAGCGGGTGGCGGCGGCGAGCAGGAAGGTGAGCACCGGGGCGACGTTGGAGAAGGCGGTGACGAAGGTTGCCGTCGTGTACCGCAGCGCCACGAAGATCATGTACTGCCTCAGCGCCGCTCTGCATAATCTCTCAATGCAAAAGCAAAATCATTTCAAGATTTGGTCGATCGAGCAGAGAAAGAAAGAAAGAAAGAAGAAGAGCATTTGTTTGCATGCAGTTACCCGAGCGCTGCGCTGACGAAGAGATAAGCGAAGATCTCCAGAGTCATCTTGGGCCTGGACTTGCTCTCCCTGAAGAAGGCGATGGGGCCGAGGAAGAGCGCGGCGGTGAGCTGCTGGAGTGTGACGAGCACGAGCGGGTCCAGGCCGCCGTTCATGGCCACCTTAACCAGCGACACCATCACCGCTGCGATCACGTTGAGCGCCACCATCACCACCACCGGCAACACCCCGGCTCCGGCGCCGAGCCACCGCATGCTCCCCATCACTCGGTCTCGGTCGGTCGGTCACTCTCGCTCGCTCTGCCACCGCACGCAAGAAAGCTGATAGATGGATATGCGGCAAGAGCAAGGTCGGTTTCAGGTGGACTTTATAGCCGAGCCGGCCGCTGGGCTATGTGCTGCGTGTGAATAAGAAGAGGAGGAAGAAGAAGACGATGATGCATGAAGCAGCCACGTCCACGGGATCGGATGATCTATGCTGATTGCTGAGTGAGGAAAGAAAGAATCGTTTCAGGTACGGCTTTTAAATCCAACCCCGCCGAAAAAAGGAGTCCCAGATTAGATTGGTTACAACTGCAGCAGCCACTGCCCACTGGCCGTAGCTACAAGATAGTGCAGTGAGAACTGTAGCGCAGGAGTGTGTGTGTGTGTGTGTGATTCATCTTTCGCTGATCTAGTGTAGTGCAGTGTGTAGTGTCTAGTGTGTGTGTGGTACCACACTGGAAATGTAGCCATGCACCTATCTTTTCCCAAAGGCAACAACAAAAAAGCTTTTTCTCCCCCTTAACTGTAGTACATGTTGGACATGTCGAACGAAAGAAAAGAAAAGCTGGAGTATATCTTGGATATGTCATATGTAGTGTGTGGTATCCCTTGTTGTCAATGATCGATGCGTGCGCATTCTGGTCCATGCATGTTCGGTTGCGGTAGCTACACTCCCACGCTACATCCTCTGAAACTATACCTAGCTACATGCAACAGCTTGGCATTTCATCTCATTCGCACATAAGTAAACATTACTCACTCATCCGTTCCATAATATATATTACAACCAATACAATACAATACAATACAATAGCACATCGATCGCAATATATAACATCTTATATTACATGGCGCACACACTTATAACATAAGACTTATGAGATTGACACATGACGATTGATTTTGCTACTCCCTCCGGTCAGGAAAGATTGGCGTGAGTAGTGAAGAAACTTATACAGACCTAGCTTTATTCCACGACAATCATTTGCAACCGGAGGTAGTAGTAAACTTATGAGATGTTGCTTTGTAGGAGTAGGACTGCACTTACTAAAAAATATCTTATTACTCCAATGTTGTTATCCTCTGAACAAACCATAGGAGTTCAAACAATAAGCATAAATTGTTTGTCTAAATTTGTAAATAAATATATGACACGGGCATTCTTATTTTCGCAGCATCTGTACTCCGGAAAGGCATCATGGTTAAAGCAAACGGGAATAGAATCTGCTCGTCAAGAATAAACCTTGAGTTGAAATTAAATAACATTTGTACCAAAACAGAACAAAACTGTATCCCATCCCTCCGGCGTCACAATGCCGACCAAAGATTGCATTTTTCTTTCACAAGGCTAAGCTACAGGGGAATTGTAGTATGTCCAGTCAACTGTGGATTGAGATCAGAGGTGAGAAAAGAATAGGAAGGGGATGAGGGAAAATGCATCACCTTTTTTGTCGGAGATGACATGAGATGAATTGGAATTGGAAACCTGAACCTATCTCATCCTAGCTTATATATAGCCTGTCAAGTGCATGGGAGAATCACTCGGTCAGTCAGTCATTGGAATTGTTCCATTCTCTCCCAGTGACAACTGAAGCTGAACCAATTACATGTATAAATAGCAAAAGGTTTCAGTTGACATGGGGGAAAATATTGTTCAGGGACAGCAGCATATGGATCCGATGCTGCTCTACTTTAACTGAATAATTTACCCCCTCTTGTCCCCGTCGAACTGAAACGACGTCTCTGGACGGCCTGTTGCAAGGTACGTATGATCACATTCATAAACCAAATCAGAATCTCCTTTTTTTTGTGTGGTTCCCTGCATGATCAGTTCAGTTCGTGTAACTGTTCTGAAACTTTCTTTCTCGATTCTTTTCTCTGCCATGGTTGGCAAGTCACCACATTCATAGCTAGATGTACATGATGATGATCAGCTTGACTACTCGACAGTAGTGGCACTCGCTGCTAGCTAAGCTTACTCGCCTCGATCCGGTAGCCAGCATGCATTGATAATAGATCCAATCCAGCTACATTACGAGTTCTGAAATTTGCAATGAATATAGGCTGCAGGAATCACTATCGCCTAGCTTGGCTATTACGTACTCCACTACTCTTTGAGGTAGCCCGCCTTTGCTAGTCATCTCATCTTTCCACTGGTATAGTTGGAAAATTTAGGTCTTTACTAGTTTATATTACTTGTTGAAATAGTTGAACACTTCCGCCAAACACTGACTCCTACCTCAGACTCATATTTCAACATCCACTGTACTCCATTGATTCAAAGAAGCCCCTTTGGATAGCAGGGTTGAAAAACACAGAAAATTAAAAAAACACGGGAATTCCACATGTTCATCAGTGCAGAACAGAGGATTGTCAACGCAGAAAAGCTACATGAATAATCTTTCGGATGAAACGCAGGAAAACCACGGGAAAAGTGCCTTGGTCCTATGTACTCGAGTCTTAAAAAGTGGTTGGGGGTGGATGTTTCACATTCCTATGAATCCAATCCATATGAATTAGGTAGTAGCATACCTTTGATCCAAAGGCAATCCATAGGAAAAATCCTTATAATTGGCATCCTATAAAAAAACCTATTAAATTCCTACAATGTGGGAGGAGGAAGGAGGGAAAGGTGGAAGACGATGAACGGGAATGCTCTTGCGGAACACCATGTTCTTTTTGGATAGCGCAAATAGAGCCCTTTGGTTCAAAGAAATTTCCTAAGATTTTTATAGGATAGAATCCTATAGAAAATTTTCCTATATAAGGTGTTTGATTTAAAGGATCATATCCCATAGGAATTATTCCTATAGGAATCTTGTGGTGTAACTCCTATAGGAAAAAAGCGCTAGCCCATACCTTACTGAAATTTCCTTCACTGCAATCAAAGA
Organism: Poa annua; assembly: GCA_026929855.1. NCBI lineage: Eukaryota > Viridiplantae > Streptophyta > Magnoliopsida > Poales > Poaceae > Poa > Poa annua. The sequence continues at coordinate 10,056,999 of CM049430.1, forward strand.
AACTTGCTCTTCTCATATTATTTAAGTGTACTGGACATTTTAATCCTACAAATTTTCCATTTATGTACATTACCTATCTTATGAATCAAAATGAGCCATAGTGCGTGGTATATAATAAAATAACGCCAAACCGTGAGAGACAGATAAAAAGGCCGTCAAGCCCAGAAAATCTTAGCCCGGCCCAACCCAGCCTATAAACACACCACCTTCACTCTCCACCTCCTCCCCTTGATACAAACCCTCCTCTCCACCGCCGCCGCCGCCGCCACCGCCACCGCGTGAGGACTGAGGAGAAGAGCCAAACCCGGCGAACGAAGATGAAGACCATCCTGGCGTCGGAGACGATGGAGATCCCGGAGGAGGTGACGGTGAAGGTATCCGCCAAGATGGTGTCGGTGACGGGGCCCCGCGGGACGCTGACCCGCAACTTCAAGCACCTCAACCTCGACTTCCAGCTGCAGGAGGGCGGCCGGAAGCTCAAGGTGGACGCCTGGTTCGGCACCCGCCGCACCATGGCCGCCATCCGCACCGCCATCTCCCACGTCCAGAACCTCATTACCGGCGTCACAAAGGGCTTCCGCTACAAGATGCGGTTTGTGTATGCTCACTTCCCCATCAACGCCTCCATCAACTCCACCAACAGGGCCATCGAAATCAGGAACTTCCTCGGCGAGAAGAAGGTAGCTCCTTTAACCTTTTTATTGCCTACCCTACACACCATGTTCGCTCTTTAGATTAATGCATAGGTTTGGAAAGATCTCGCTCGTTATGAGACGAAGGTTGGGTAATGTGTTCTGTCGTGATCGATTGGTCTGTGCTGTGTTGTGTGCAGGTGAGGAAAGTGGACATGCTCGATGGAGTGACCATCCTGAGGTCCGAGAAGGTGAAGGATGAGGTCGTCCTCGACGGCAACGACATCGAGCTCGTCTCTCGCTCAGCGGCCCTTATCAACCAGGTGAATCAAGATGATTCAGTCCCTTTATTTCTTCTGTACATGGTGATGGTACCTGAATAATTTGATGTGCAAAAGATTATGGTGCTTATGCTCCTTTCCCGAAGGTAGAACGTTAGATGTGTTTCATTGCAGTGCTTTAGATGTATGATGTCTAAGTGTTGTCTGGTAATGCCTTCTATTCACAGTGGTCAACTTGTGGATCCTGTTCTGGTGTTAGTAGTAGTGGTTAAAGTAGAATCTAGTTCATGTGTCCTTATGATCTGATATAGAAACTAGGAGCGTCTGCATTGCAAAGCTTGCTATGCTCAGATACTTGTGTTGTTAACTGTATCAACAGTGAATTTCCAGTTATTTTGACAAGTAGAGCCACCAAACGCATGACCAGCCTTCTCACAGTAGGTAGCAGTTCAAAGTTATAGTCAGAACTTATACAAGTCTTTGATTTCGGTACGAACTTTGGTAGAAATGGACTTGCCTGTGGTAATATTTACTCAATTCATGGTACTTATACAAGTCTTAACTTTGCTTGCTGTTTCATAGAAATGTCATGTGAAGAAGAAGGATATCAGGAAGTTCTTGGATGGTATCTACGTCAGCGACAAGGGCGCGATCAAGGAGGAGTAGGGAGCTCCACTCCAGGCATAGTCAGTAGCGAAAACTTTCTTGGTTGGTATCCAGAAGTGCTGTTTCTATCTGCTGTGTGTTTGGTTGTCTTAGAGTGACTGAATTTTGTAGTGGGGTTAACTAGGATGTGCAATGGAACATGTTTATTTTTTCTCCTACATACTCGTACTGTGAGGTTTATCTTTCCCCCAAAACTTGGTTAACTGCATGTATTTGTGGTTAAAAAAGAACATAAATGTGCTTCCCTGTGCTCTGTTTAAATATTTTCGATGAGTTTGCTCACATTGATGTTGTGTGAGCTGAAGCAGCAATGCATGCACCATTGTTTCTTCTTTTTAGATGTTTGATTGTGTCAAAGATTCTATGTTGAGACTAGTTGAATACCCGTGCGTTGCTACGGTTTAATTTTTTTATTATCATGATGTATATCGTACTTGCAAACACATATGCTTATAAATTTTCATGTATATATGTTAAATATAGGCACATAATATTTAAAAAGTTATAAGATTGACCTCACATAATTTGACTCGTGTGTGGATTAATATGGAAGGGTACATGTATGTATATGACATGATACATTTATGCACCTACGTATATCAATCGAATTATTATTTCATTTCGTGAACTTTCCGTCTCTCCAACCAAACATAACTCAACCTCATACTATTTGTTATCGCATCTCTCATCCTAAAATGTACCGAAAACTTAACACAAGATTAATTTGTGCCTTTTCAATCAAGGTTCACTATTGAGCTAAAGAAAAGTGGTTTCAAAGTAAATAAGAAATGCACCTAACTTGCCTTTTTGTGCTACCCATAGAAATAACAACGTCAAATCATGTTTTCTTGCATGCTAGAGTCAGATTACCTTGTATGGTAATATTTTGTAATCAACACCAAACTTTAGCGAAAAATGACGGTACTTGATTCAATAAAATTAAATTGATTACATAAAGTAAGAAAAAAGGATATTAAAATGGGTTAAGCTTTTACAAAAAATGTATACCATTTCATCTAATGACCATACATGTAAAGAATATTTAAGCCAATCTTGGGCCCTTCCAAATTGAGCATTTCTCCAACAAAACAGCTAAGTCCTTAACTAAGTTATGTGTACTATTGTTACTTACATAGTAGATGACCCATTACAATGACCATGAATCAGTGCTCATCTAGCCAAGCTTTGGCCCTTCCACCTCTTCCCAGATTTGACACTCTTGCCTAGAAAAACTCTCTTGTCGGATTCAAAGATTAGGATTCCGGCAAGAAGATGTAAGCATTTGTACCATTGGGAAGGGCAAAACACAATAAACACCACTTCCAGTCAAAGGCGGTACAACGAATAAGGTCGGTCTAGGTGTAAAGGCCGGAGGCGAACCAACTACGGTGGCGACCTAGGATCATGTTATGCGGCATAGGATGCACCGGTGCAAGGGGGCATCTGGTTGTTCTATATAAGCAGGGATGCATCATGAGAATTGATAAGTCCACCACATCCCAACATTCCCTCTATCCAGTGAAAATGATAAATAGAAGTAATGTGATGGCTCCATATTACCATGGCGGCAGAGAGCATGCATGGCCACATCCCCGCCTTCCCTCGCCTCGCTGGCCACTTCCAGGAGCTCTGCCCGAGAATCAACACCAGTGTCGTGTTCAACCCCGTGATGCAAATGCGCAAATTTCTCCTCTCCAAATCTTTTACCCAAAACAGTGCACCGCGTGATGAAAACATCCAGGTCGTCTCATATAATGCTAACTCACACAGGGAAGGGATCCTAGAGTTAGTAAAGAAAAAAATCACTCTTTGACCAGATAAAGTTAAGGTACCAAATCTAAAAGGAAAGAGCAAACAATAATCCTTGTTACTACCATGAGAAGCAAATGACCTTATGCTCTATAATATTTAGAAGAAAATGATAGGAGACAATCAATTTCAGAAAAAAACATTGTGTTGTACTTGATGGAACACACCCTTCGGACATTTGATTGTCCACATAATTTTTCTTTGGGAAACCATTCCAGATCTCTCTCAAACAGTAGGGTTTCAAGGCATTAAGCAATTCATCTGAACTAAGATGCACCTGTACAACATCTTGCGTACATAAAGTGGCACACTTTGGACAAAGTAAAGGAAATTAGACATTTTCAAACTTAAACACCAAATTAGTCTACTGAATCTATTTTTGACACTAAACTATCAGGCTAACCAAATCAAAATAACTTTATTTTTTAAACTAATATATTTTTGTCGTCAAAAGCACAAGGATAAAAATCTGAAGTCTTGTAGCAACTATCACCATCTTCCAACATCATGATCAACCAAAAATCACATACCCAACACTGATCACAAAACTGTGACTCGTATCCATAAGCCAACAAGCAAATGCAACAGATTCTAGACATTTTCCATCCAATTTTTTTAATGCAATATACGTTTTTCTAGGATTTGCTTTGATACGTAATGCACAATGAACTATATAGCTCTAGAGTTTCATAGACGGTTTATAAGTAAAAATATACCAAAGGCTGCAATAAGAAAGTACTGCTAGTTTGTAAGCATCAAACAAACAAACGTATAATTTGTCAGGTTAAATTACAAAAGCATGCATAGATAAAGTACAACTAATCTCTCAAACACAAAGTATTGCTAATTACCAAAGATTGTCAATTATTATACATATACATGTGCTTTGATACTTTGATTTGCAAGAAAAGGAGATAAAGAGACAGTACACGGATTTGTTCCTTACCATAATATTTAATGGTATGATGCTTTCATCACTACTCAACCCTCTCGGTCCATTTGAGAAAAGCTGCATTAATAGGGATTCTGAATCAGTGAAGACATGCTCTAACAGCACAAACTTGTTAAACCAAAGATTACAATCAGATCATGGATGTATTAAACATGAAATGTCGAGCAAGATTTCATAGTCATAATTGTACATATACTTGAATTACGATATGAACAAAGTCCCCTACAGGGATACCAGAAAGCAAATTTTCCTATATCGACCAAAATCTACAGGTTTGTAACACAACATCCTGCACTCTATTAGCGATTTCTCAGTTACCTAGGTTTCGGTGGATGGGAATATAAGGACGGCCGGAGGCTACGCCGCATTCTTCCATCCACGGGTCTTACCGGCCGCTTCCTCCTCCGTGTTGGCTGCCTCCCAACTCCCACCATCAAACTCTAGCCGCCGCCGCCGCGCTCACCTGTGTTCTTCCCTGGCGAAGCCGCTGTGCGCAGCTCCCCTGCTCCGCGGCACTTCTTTCGTGGAATCCGACAGCCCCCACGCCTTGGCAGCGGAGAGGCTTCAGAGAGGGGGAACGAGGAATTAATCACTGAAAGAGTCATATCAACTAAATACTCTGTACTACCAAATTGGCTCGCTAACACTACTCGATTGTCAATAGCAAGTTTGAAAAGTAGCTAAATTTGCAAGGACGAAGCAGCGGGAGCAGGAGCGTTTACCTTTGGTTCACGGGGTAATTAGGTGAAGCGTAGGGCGACGCCTTGAGCCTGGAGCTGCTCGCCCGGCCACCCGGTACGGGACCGCCGGTAAACCTAGAGTTGTTGTTGTTGCCGGCGCCCGCGTACCTCTGCATCTCCCCGAGCAAGTCAGTAGCAGCATGTCGCTGCCGCCGCTGCGGACAGACCACCCGAATTCCCCGCTGCCACGCGAAACCCTAGAACCGGATCAGGGCGGCTCCCCGCCGATTTCGACGGGATCCGAGCACGAACCACGAGGAACACCCGATCCCAGCCTACAAAGATAGGGTTTTGGCGGCCGTGACTTCCTAAATACGCGAATTTTCCACGAAAACAATGCGCAACCCGGCCTGGGGCGGAGTAGAGCAGGAGGGAGCGTGGAGAGGAGAGTAGGAGACTGCCGGGGAAGGCGACCGGGACCTCTGCCGTTACGGTGGCGGAGGGAGGACCGGTCCCGTCGGTGAGCAGGGTGGGACGACTCGGCGAGTCAAACGGTGTCTCCATTTTGTTTGATTTGCGGCGGCGCTTTGGGGAGAGCATGGCAGGGTTGCGAAGGGGCTTCTTGGGCCGGGCCGTGTTACCGATGGCAATGCGCCAGCGATTGCGTGGAAGCCGACATCGGCTGAAATTTTCCTGGAGATGGGGTACGAAGTACCAACTCCCATTTAATAGTAAAGAATAGACAGTATCAATTGAAGAATCGAGATGAGAATGGAGTATTATTATTGATTGTCACAAACTGAGTATTTATTTATTTTGTATTTGCACGCAACGAATTATGCATTTCAGTATTTGACAGGCAGAAGATGAATCACTGCCGGTATACAATACATGATCTTGTTTAGTTATTTTGTATTACTATGGGAGATTAGATGTGAATTCCTCCTCATTCGGATGTATCTGCTTCATTTGTCCGTGTTTTTCAAATTGTCTAGATTCTAGACGGAGGAGAAAATTTGATGCGACTTGAACTGGAAATGAATTATGCTTGCAATCAAGAATCTCTACGCCCTGATCAAGATGGATTGGACCAACTCGATTGACCCAATTGACCCACGCTTATCAATGATCGGCGGTGGAACAGGTCCTATAAAAATTTCTCGTTGGACGTCGAATTGTGCGACCGTGTAGCTGGCACCAAGGTAGCGAGTATTTGTGAGCAAGCCCATATAATCATTTGTCTCACCTCTAGCCCAAAATTTTGGCTGGCCCGTTTAAGGCCGGCTGCATGAGACTCGGCTTCATGGCCTTGAGAAGTCCTTGAGAAATAGTAAGTCACGCTAAGGGGGCAATTCTTATAAAAAGGCTTCCCTTTGCAATCTCACATGCAATAATTTCGGTTGTCTGCATATATGTCAGGTGTCACAATTAGATTAAAAGTGGATGAGCATGAGAGAGGGAAGCATGCATGTATGTGGACATGCAATTTTCTTTTTTTATCTTTTACTTTTTAAATCAGAATTTAAAAAATGAAATATCTTGAGAATCTTTTTTTCAAATTACAAACCCTTTTTCATCTTTGAACTCTTCGCGTCGAGATTTTCAAAAATAGATCACATGTTGATAGGTTTGGACGATTTTTTTATATACTTTTGGTTATGCATAGTATGTACATCCTATCATGTGTATTTTATACTCTCACTTCTGTGTACTTTTGTGCTTCATTTTCGGTGTACTTTGTACTTGATTTTTTGTATAGTTGTACAATCGTGTCTCTATTTTGTACTTCGTGTTCTGTGCAGTTTGTACTTCTATGATGTGTAGTTTGTACAACTTATTTCTCTTTAATACAACGTGTTATGTGTAATTGTACAAATTTGTGTTTGTACATACTAGTGCAACCGGATGTACATACACTGGTGATGGCTTGTGCATGGATGTACGCAGATGGATGTAAGCGGGGCTCGTTGTGCATGTAGCGCGCGAAGCTGTACGGGTGTAGGCGGGTCTGATCATGTGCATGGACTCGAGCGATCGAGCTGCCAGAACAAGAAAGGACAGAGGGAGCAGCAGAGACCTCATCGTCGCCATGGAACTTACCCAGACACTACACTACACGATCAATTGGCTACAGCAAGAATTTTTCTTTTGCTGTGATCGATCAGTAGTTGATTGAGTGATCCTTGTCCTTGCGAACTCTATGTACAGTACTTGGGAACCGCACCGCTTACTAAGATGCTGTCAGCCTGACAACCTGGTTGTTGCGTATGCATAATGCATGTGCTAACCTCCGCCTCAGTTAACTATCAAATGCAAGCGCGTCGAAGCGAACTGGTCAATACAGGGAAAATGGAAAGATTAATAATAGTAGACGGCACCGATCGAGCTGCTCACGATACGCGAGTGAGCGAGCAGCCCGACCGGGCGTACGCCCCAGCGCGTGACCACGTGGCATGCTTGCTGTGCTTCAATCAACGACCTTTCAAAAGGGAAACCTTTTTATATTTGTACCACGCTAAGGGTTGCTCCAAATCATAAACATGCAGAATAGCGGCAAAACGAGGCAAACCCTATTCGACACTCATATCGCCTGTCTGGGGACGTAGTGCACCCATCACCATACATCGCTGGAAATTGGGTCTATTCTGTTAGGGGAGAAAGCAGGTGACGGGGAGGAAGAAGGTGACCATGCGCCCAAATCACTGGAGAAGGGGATGACATGGCGCGTCGCTGGTCGCGGCGCCGTCGGTGAGGCGAGGCTTGGACCTCACCGGAGAAGGGGACAAAGTGACTGGCCACGGCGTCATCGGTGTAGGTGAGGAAGAAACTTAACTTGAAGGGTGGGAGCGCGAAGAGCTCGCCGGCAACGAGATTAAGGTTTGGAGTGATGACGGTTCGTCGGAGGGGGATTTAGAGGGAGATTAGGGGCTATAGGGGGCTGCGACCGAGGAGGAAAGGGCTGGCTGTGGGTGGCGGCATCAGGCGGTCCGATCGACGTTGAAGAAGACAATGAAAGCTTTTTTTTTTTTTTGAAAATACGATGAAAGCTATTCAGTTGCATAGCTGATGCTAAGAGAGTTAATAGAACCTCACGCAAAGCGGTTCACTCGTTCTAGCTCATGTCCACCTTTTGTACTAAACAAGTCAAATCCTATTTGCCGTCTTTAGCAACTTGAAGCAACTTGTTGGGCGTGCATGGGGAGCGGTCTTCTTGAGACGTGGTTTTTGTTTGTTTCTTGTTTCGGTTTTCTTTGGGTGTAATTCATTTTGTTTCAGTTTATAGCTAGGCGTGTGTAGGGAGCAGTCTTCTTGAGCCTTGGTTTTTGTTCCTTTTATTCTATTTTTGGAGCATATTAAAAATTGTGCACGGTTTAGAGAAATATTCACTGGGTTTAAGAAGTGTATGAAATTCAAATGGTAGGACCACATACTAGAAAAGAAAATGTTGTGGTCGTTTAAGAAGTTTATGAAATTCAAACGCTCCTCAAACTGAAGCAAGAGATAATGAGGACCCGGGACTGGACTGAGAGCGAGTAGTGGAGAAATAGAGATGTCATGCCGCAATGGTTTTACTTAACGCCAGATTCGACTCCGGTTTTTTAAAAAAAATTGTACTTTGGCACTATGTCTTGTAAAATACTACTCTGATCCGAAATAACTGTCGGTAGCAGTGTGTAGTTTTGTACTAGCATAATAGAAATTTCGTGCCACATAAACTGGACCGGAGGTAGTAGCATGTTTGCAAGAAAATCGGACCAAGCCTAATTAACAGCATGCAACAACCTTTGGTCAAGAGTATCACAATATACAGTGCAGCCGTGAGTGAGCTGTAAAAAACAGGGCTGGTTACATGTTTACTGACAGTACATGAAAACTGCATGAGCAGTACCTTGGCCATCGGAAAGGTAATTAAGCCATCAAAACTCCTAGCCTTTTTTTAGGTATGGTTCATGCTTCTTTTGGGATGCTCTGTCTTGCAGCGAGCACAAAAAATTGAATCCTCATGAATTTTAATATTCTCTGCCAAAGTTAAAGACCGTTTGACAAGAGAAAATATGACAAGATTTTGGAAGATTCTTTTTTAAGTATCCTGGACATGTCTCTATCTGGGTTCTTCATGGAGCAGGTAATGCTAGTGGGCCGTAAGTAGCTAAAATGAATGAAACAATAGCCTGAGCAGAATTATACCGAGAGAGAATTTAATTAGTGAACTAAAAAAACTGGAAGTAGCACACACAGAGCACAATGCATGTGTTGCCTCTTCACAACTGGACCTTCTGCTCCTATATATGAGCCGAAAACCAAAGATGATACATCTTCTTTTTTAGAGACTTGAGACACTTATTTGTGAATGGAGGGAGTACTATTTTGTTCCGGTATACGAGTGAAAGAAACAATTCGATTTTCTTCGCTCCCGGTTCCAAGATTTTCTGGTGCTCAGTTCTGCTATAGCGCTATGCTCTATTTCTTCCTTTTTCTAAGTTTGTAGTTTACCTGATGTAGGAGGATTACCCTAAAATCTAATGCTAGTATTTTGGATTATATTGGGAGTTTACCTGATGTTTTCCTAATACCAAACGTTTTTCCACCAGCCGGCCCCTTAGATACCCAGTTAGCGCCGTGGCGCGTTCACGCGGCGCACGGCAGTAATGGCCACCCACCGCCGCCCCTTCGCATGGTCGCGCTGCTATAAAATCCCCCCGATCCTCGCCGCCCATCGCCATTCCTCTCTTGCCGCCTCTGCCTCACACCTCTCTCACCTCTCCTCCACACCACCGAGCCCTAGCAGCCAAGGCCTACAATGGCGTCGCCGCCGTGAACGGCTGGGGCTGCCGCCACATCCACAAGGAGGAGGCATGGGCGCTGTACCGCGCAGGCTACCCATGCTCGCCGGACATGCGCGTTCCCAGCGCCTCCGCCGGGCAGGGGGGCTAGCAGCTCAGCGCTGGCGGCATCCCCGTGCCTCATGTTCCTGCCGTCGAGCAGTTCAGGGCGGCCATGACGAGGTCTGCGCCTCCCTCACCCCGCTCCAGGCCGCAGAGCACCGCTGGAGGGCGGAAGGAAACAACCGCTTCTGGTCGGAGTACTTCCGGCGCCGCCACGACGAAGACGTCGCCGACCGCGGCAGCAACGGAGCGGTTGAGGGGCGATGTAACTCCAAGGGGCGCAAGCGGTGGTGGGGCGGCGATAACAGGACCCTGCCGTGGGTCCTGGACTACATCGAGCGTGGCAACGAGCCGCAGCTGACAATGCCGCCGCACTCGTGGATGCCGCGCCGGATGGGTGAAATAGCATTTTCCCTCATGTGTGGTTTTGGTAATTGAATGACAATCTCTATGGACTAATGTTTACTTTGAGATATCATTATAGATCATGTCCATGGAATTGTGGAGTTCATGTGTTGGACTCTTGAAGCTTATGTGTTGAGTGAAGCTTATTGCAAGAATGTCTTGAAGATTCAAGACATCATCTTAGTGAAGAAAAGATGAGTTGTGTAAGACCAAGAGAAACATTCTCGAAAAGATCCTATGCTTGGTGCTTGCAATGGATACATGAAGATGAAGCTAAGCGAGACTCTCCCATTGTGAGCATGGGGAGTATTTGGAGAAGTCTTCATCAAGCAAGTGATTGGACGCGCAATCAAGAAAGATGACCCACTTGAAGAGATCAAGATAGTCATCATCTAACTCAAGTGGAATGCTCAAGGCAAAGGTATGATCTTGATAGGGCTATAGGATAGATAGTCGTACTATCAAGAGGGGCTATCAAGTTAGTAACTTGATCGCATTCTTGTGGAGAGCTCAAACCTTTGCATACTTGGGATATCGTGTTTCTTGGTTCTTATTTGGCTTTTATGTTGGTGATGAATTAGAGTTTGGTTCATCTCCATGTCAAGCTCTAGTTCATCGAAATCGGTTTTACTTTGGACAACTTGTTGCGTTTTCGGTGGCGGAAATATTGCCGGTTCTACCTTGAGGAAAGTCCCACACCTTGCCATGTGTGGAGATTTTACTCTATTTATGGGATGCAATATTTCTAACAAAATTGGTCTCACCTCATTTGGAGTTCATTTGCAAAAGTTATAGCAGTTTTCTTTTCGGTGTTTTTGCTGATTCGGATGATTGGGGTCGGATATTCCGATCTACCGGAATTTCCGGTTCCCCAACTCATCCAAGAAAACGGCTAAGGAAAGGAGAAAAAGGGTTCTGACTTCAGTCGGAAATTGTGCTCGGAAATTTCCGTCTAACGGAATTTCCGAGTGCACCCAGAAAGCCCTCCAGTTTTGGCTAAGGAAAGAAGGATTTTTTGTTCTGACTCGAACCGGAAATTGTGCTCGGAAATTTCCATATACCGGAATTTCCGAGTGCACCCAGAATAGCCTTCCAGAAACGGCTAAGGAAAAGTTTGGTTTTGGTTCTGACTCCAGCCGGAATTTCAGCTCGGAAATTTCATGGACTCGGAATTTCCGATTGACCGGAATTTCCGAGTCTCTCTTAGACCGGAATTTCCGGATGACCGGAATTTCCGAGTCTCACTTATACCTGAATTTCCGAGTATCGAAACAGCCAACGGCTATATTTCCTGGAGGGGTATAAATACCCCTCCCCTTCTTCCTCCCCAGCAAATCGAAGGCAACACGACTTTCCCCTCTCTCCTACTCCATTGTTGAAAGAGCAATTGAATGACAATCTCTGTGGACTAATGTTTGCATTGAGATATCATTATAGATAATGTCCATGGAATTGTGGAGTTCATGTGTTGGACTCTTGAAGCTTATGTGTTGAGTGAAGCTTATTGCAAGAATGTCTTGAAGATTCAAGACATCATCTTAGTGAAGAAAAGATGAGTTGTGCAAGACCAAGAGAAGCTTTCTCGAAAAGATCCTATGCTTGGTGCTTGCAATGGACACATGAAGACGAAGCTTAGCGAGACTCTCCCATTGTGAGCATGGGGGAGTATTTGGAGAAGTCTTCATCAAGCATGTGCTTGGACGCACAATCAAGAAAGATGAATCACTTGAAGAGATCAAGATAGTCATCATCTAACTCAAGTGGAATGCTCAAGGCAAAGGTAAGATCTTGATAGGGCTATAGGATAGATAGGCGTACTATCAAGAGGGGCTCTCAAGTTAGTAACTTGATCGCATTCTTGTGGAGAGCTCAAACCTTTGCATACTTGGCATATCATGTTTCTTGGTTCTAATTTGGCTTTTATGTTGGTGAGGAATTAGAGTTTGGTGCATCTCCATGTGAAGCTCTAGTTCATCGAAATCGGTTTTACTTTGGACAACTTGTTGCGTTTTCGGTGGCGGGAATATTGCCGGCTCTACCTTGAGGTAAGTCCCACACCTTGCCATGTGTGAAGATTTTACTCTATTTATGGGATGCAATATTTCCAACAAAATTGGTCTCACCTCATTTGGAGTTCATTTGCAAAAGTTATAGCAGTTTTCTTTTCGGTGTTTTTGCTGATTCGGATTATTGGGGTCGGATATTCCGATCTACCGGAATTTCCGGTTCCCCAACTCATCCAAGAAAACGGCTAAGGAAAGGAGAAAAAGGGTTCTGACTCCAGTCGGAAATTGTGCTCGGAAATTTCCATATACCGGAATTTCCGAGTGCCCCCAGAAAAGTCCTCCAGAAATGGTTAAGGAAAAGTTTGGTTTTGCTTCTGACTCCAGCCGGAATTTCCGAGCTCTCCTAGACCGGAATTTCCGGGTGACCGGAATTTCCGAGTCTCTCTAGACCAGAATTTCCGGATGACCGGAATTTCCGAGTCTCACTTATACCGGAATTTCCAAGTGTCGAAACAGCCAACGGCTATATTTCCTGGAGGGGTATAAATACCTCTCCCCTTCTTCTTCCCCAGCTAATCCAAGGCAGCACGACTTTTCCCTCTCTCCTACTCCATTGTTGACCTTGGAAAGCTCACTTCCCTCTCAATCCCTCCATAGATTCTTGCATATTCTTTAGGGCAAGTTGAGAGGAGATCTAGATCTACAATCCTACCAATCCATCTCTCCTCTAAGTGAGGGGAACTTAGTGGATCTAGTTCTTGGAGTTCCTTTGTGGTTCTTCCTCTTTGTTCTTCCTCTCTTCTCCCCCCATAAGCATTAGTTGCTTTTTGTGGGATTTGGGAGTGAAGGATTTGACTCCTTTGTGGTTTGCTTTGTTCTTCCTCTCTTATTCCCCCATAAACATTTGTTGTTGTGTTGGAATTTGAGAGTGAAGGACTTGAGCACTTCGTGTGCTCTTGCCATTGCATTTGCATCGGTTTGAGCCCTCCACGAGGATTTGTGGTGGTGATACTTGTGAGCTTGTTACTCTTGGGTCTTTGGACCCTAGACGCCTTTTGTGGCCGGCCTTTTGTGGCCAAGACCTTTTGTGGTCAAGACCTTTTGTGGTCACTTGAGAGCCCCCAATTAAGTTGTGGGTGTGTGCCTCAAGACTTGGGAGCCCCCAATTAAGTTGTGGGTGTGTGCCTCAAGAGTTGTACGGGATTCGATCTCCGCCCCAAAGGAGATCAATAGTGGAAGGTGAACTCGAACCTTTTGTGGTTGAGTTCATCAGGAGGAGAAGATGAGCCTTTGTGGCGTTGCGGCTAACCTGTTGTGGTTGCGCACACCTCTCCAAACGAGACGTACACCTTTGGGTGGAACTCGGGAATACATCCTCGTCTCCGCGTGCCTCGGTTATTTCTATACCCGAGCTCTTTACTTATGCTCTTTACATTGTGATAGCCTTCGTGCTTGAAGTCATATATCTTGCTATCATCTTGTTACTAGTATTGCTTAGCTTAAGTTGTTGGTGCACATAGGTGAGCCTAGTTTATATATCTAGGTTGTATGCTTGTTAAAGTAAACCTCTAGTTTTATTCCGCCTTTATCAAGCATACCGGAATTTCCGGGTCATTCGGGACCGGATATTCCGGCTCCTCGGAATTTCCGGGTCATTGTGGACCGGATATTCCGGCTCCTCGAAAAAGTTTTAAATCGCCTATTCACCCCCCCCCCCCCTCTAGGCGACGTCTACCCGTTCAATTGGTATCAAAGCCAGGTTATCTCATTATTAGGACTAACCGCCTAGAGATAAAGATGTCGTTTAGAGATCTAGTGCACAATCCCTCTTATAGATTCGATGGCACAAATTATGATGTTTGGAAAATTCGCATGCTTAATCTTTTTAGAGACATGGGTTCAAATTTAGAGAGTATTGTAGATATGGGTTTTTCTCCTCCAAATGATTCACAAGAATTATCTTTAGAGGATGAGAAAAACTCTTATCTAGATACTCTAGCATCTAATGGTCTCATATGTGCTTTGAGTGATGTAGTCCTTGCGTCAATCATTCCTTTTGGGAGCGCTCATGAATTATGGACAAAACTTCAAGATATATATGAGGTGTCCAACATTTCCAAGGATGATTGTCCTTCTTCCACATTCGGTCGTGATGAGCTCACGACTTCCTCCACTTCACCGACATGTGGTTTGCCACAAGGTAATGATATGGTGAGTGGTGATAGAAATTGCAATCTTGATGGTGAACCTACTATTGACTATACCTCACACTCATCTTATTGCAATGCTCTATCTTTGGACTTAAACACCTCTAGCAGTTCGAATGTCATACATGCTAGTGTTGATAGTCCTTACATATCATGTAGTAGTTGCTTAACTAAATCTCATGATGATATGTGACGAGGTGCTAACTCGACAAGTCCCAGGGTTGTGTACCCCGGGTTGATTGATGGGGAGAAAGATGAGTGCAAGGTGATCACGACGGCTGACAAGCGAGGTTTACCCAGGTTCAGGCTCCCGGAGGATAACACCCTACTCCTGCTTGTCTGGTTATTGATGCGAGTAGCGATTACAATGGCGAGATTGCGATCTCGCTAGGGTTTGTCGTAGTAGTTCTCCGCGTGTCTTCTAGGACGGGCAACCCTCTTGGCTTTATAGGTAGCCAGGTCCAGGGTAGTTGGTACAGATACGGTAGGTCATAAGACCTAACCGAGTTGGATTAGGATACGAGGTACCCCGAGTGGGCCTTCTGCGGGCCTTTCCATCCTTGGCGCGGCCCAGGTAGCATCATCGTGGGCTACCCGCAAGGCAGCCCCACGTCAGTAGCCCCCGAGTGCTTGGTCCAAGCGTAGAGTCGGACAAAGGACTCCTTCCTCCTGGACGCGCCGTTGGATTGCTTGATCTTGTTCTTGAACTCGAATCTCTTCAGTCGAACCAGCCACTCCCGATGGGAGTAATCTGTGCAGTCGAATTACTTTGCCTTCGTCTTCTTGTGAAGCTTGCTTCTATTCAGCCTGTTTTGGCTTACTTGTTGGATGAATTCGGCTGCTCGAGCTTACTGCGTTGCCACTCGAATGGTTTCTTCGGGTGCTCAGATCATTGGCTGATCCTACCTTGTTGATTTCAGCTGTGAAACTTACCACTCTAACAACTCCTTCGAGTTTCTTCGGTTGATTTTGGAGCCGTTGGCTTGATGACGTCATTGATGACGATCTGTTGCACGCCTCTGCGCCCGATGGGACGTGACGTGGTGGGCACCCCCAGGTGAGTTTCTTTGCAGTGTGTCCTTCGAGTTGTAATTTGCAGTTTGGACGTTTTGATTCGACTGGTGTTCTTGGTTTTGCTGCAGCCATCGTTCTGACGATGTTAGCTCCCCCCTTCGGGACGTGGTGCTCACATCCGCCCCTTCGACTGGGTTGGGGACGCCAGTGGTGGTGGAGAAGGTGCATGCTGAGCCTGCCGGTGTTGCATCTTCTAGCCGCGTGCCTCCTTTGACTGCGGAAGACCTTGAACTCCTGGACCACGTAAGTCTTGCATGCTTCTTCTTGCGTTCTTGATTTTTCATCGGGTGCGCGATCAGCGCTCCCGATGGGAGTAGCCCTCGAAGGTGTGGGTGACTAGTATAGTCGCCCGCAACTTTATTGACATCTTGCTTCTGTTTCAGCCTTACTATCGCCAACAGCTCGACGCGGCTGCAGCTTATGTTCGCCTGGAGAAAGAGAGGGACCAACTGCGTGCCTCGCTGGACCAGGCTACTGGGCGGGTTGATGAGCTTGAGAAGGCTCTTCACGAGTCTCGAGAGCGGGAGCTAGCGCGGGTCGCCAAGGAGAAAACCCAAGTTGGTCGTCTCCTTTCGCTCGCCGGTGTACTTGGGGGTGAGTTTCGGCTTGACGCCTACTGAGTCTTTATTCTTTTTCTTATCCTGACTTTGAATTTTTGCGCAGAGACTTGCGGTGGAGCTCCTCCAGAAGATGCGTCGAGTGACACGGTTGACCTGGCGACCGCTGTTGGCTTCCTCGACCGGGTATGCGCCTATGCTTCGGACGCGCTGAAGAAGTCTTCAGCCGCGTTGCAGAAGTCGACTGGAGCTCTGGCCGTGGTGCACCAGAGCATCTTCCCGGGTGACCAGCCGCCGGCGACCGTGGACGCCCTGGCTGCACCGTTTGAGGACGCGACCACCATCGCCGACTTCACGCGGTCGCAGACGGTACGCGGCTCCGAGCTCACCTTCCAGCTCCTATTAGGCCACCAAGTTCCAGGTGACTTCGAGAAGGTCGTCAGCGGTTTTCCTCGCAAACCCGATGGCCGGACCGCGTCGCTGAGTGGCGTGAAGGAGCGCGCCTCGCAGCTGGCTGCGCAGCTTGTGGCACTCTTCGAGAGGGCCCTTGCTAAGGCGACTGAGGCGGCTGCTCGGAAGGGCCGTTCCCGGTCGCAGTCCGCGGCCTTAGAGTAGGCATAGTTGTAGGAATGCGGCAGTCGCCGCGATCTGTATTTTGAACTTCATGCTTGTAATGAATATTGCCCTGTCGGGTCTTTTGGTCTTCAATATTGATTTTGCTGGTCTCTATTTCTTCTGAGTTGATCTGTGCTTTGCAGTCGCATGATTATATTGACTCTGCGTATCCCTGGCAGAGTGCTGCGCGCGATGATGCTCCGCCTTCTCCAGTGGCCGTGCCGAGTGGCGCGGCTTCTTCTTCGGGTGCTCGCCGTCGCCGGGCGGCGCCGGCCCCTCCACGCAGTGCAAATGATCAGCGGATAATCACATGTTTGAAGAACAAGGTGGCGGAGCTCGAGGCGACCCTGAAGAATACTGAGCGGCTGCTGCATCGTTCTCAGTCGCATCCCACGGCGGAGTTCTCGCGACGTGAGGATTTTTTGCTTGGAGAGATCGACCTGATCAGTCGGCAGCTGCAAGGTATGTATCCTTTTTGGCGGCTGCCGTCCTTTGTGGCTTTTCCTTCTCGTTCTGACTTGCATTTTATGTGCGCAGATGTTAATCCCGACTGGGAGGCTGAGCGGGTTCGCGTTGAGGAGCGCGTCACCCGAGAGGCGTCCGGCGACTCCTACGAAGCTCGACAGTTCTGGGTGAACCGGTCGAGGGGGCGCGTCCTTGCCACCATGCTTGATCGCACGTGGCGCGCTTCTTTTCTTCTGGAGAGCTGCCGGAAGACACTCTGGCACATCAACCGTGTGTACTTCCCGCATAATGCGCAGCCGAACGGGTTGTCTGCCTTGCTGGAGAGGTTCCGCGATGGTGAGGGGTTGAAGGAGGTCGTCGACGCCCAACTTGTGGCCGGTGCGAACGCGGCGTTGGCATACGTCCGGATGCACCGGCCACATCTCCCGCTTGAGAGGGTGCTTGAAGGCCTGCCGGGTGACGACGACTTTGACGAGACCTTGGCGGCTGCGCGTCGGATTATCCGGTAGGTTCAGGACCTGAGCGAGCGCCTTGTAGGGCCCCTTGATGCGCCGAAGGCTGAACCTGCAGTTTAGAGTAGCTGTTGTCTGTTGTACAGGGTTAGCTATAGGGGGCAAATGTGCTTGTGTAAGTATGATAACAGATAGAAATACTTTCGAGTTATGAGAGTTGATCTTTTTACTCGAAAGTGAGAGTGCCTGATTTTAATCTGTAACCTGTATGGCGTAGTCGCCTAGCATGCTAGGCAGCGGCCTAGGTTTTTCAAGTTTTACCTGTGTGTCGTAGTCTCTGATTTTATCAGGTGGCGACTTAGGATTTTTGTAACTTGACCTGTATGGCGCAGCCCCGAGTCGCTCGAGTGGTGGCCTAGGATTTTGGTTAAGACCTGCTTGACGCAGCCCCCGAGTAGGTCGAGTGGCGGCCTAGGATTACAAGTGTTACCTGTTTGGCGCAGCCCCCGAGTACGTCGGGTGGTGACCTAGGATTTTTGGAACTTGACCTGTGCAGCGCAGCCCCCGAGTGAGTTCGAGTGGCGGCTGAGGATTTTTATGAGAAGGCCTGTTTGTCGTAGCCCCCGAGTGAGTCGGGCGGCAGCCTAGGGTTGCAAGTGTGACCTGTGTGGCGCAGCCCCCGTGTGTGGCGGGCTGCGCCCTAGGATTTTGGACTTGACCTGTATGGCGCAGCCCCTGAGTCGGTCGAGTGGCGGCCTAAGCTTTTGTTTCAACCTGTGTGGCGCAGCCCCCGAGTAGCTCGGGTGGCGACCTAGGATTTTGGCCATGCTTGTATGGCGCAGCCCCCGAGTAGTTCGGGTAGCGACCTAAGCTTATATTTCAACCTGTGTGGCGCAACCCCCGAGTGGTTCGAGTGGCGGCCTAGGATTTTTGAGCTTCCTCTGAGTGACAGGTAAAGGAGACAGAATTTCTTCAAATCACTTTATTGATTCTTGCGAACAGGCCGCCTCATTAAAACCCTTCCAGTCCCCTCAGGTACCCTGGTAAGGGAAAGAGTGTGTCTGAAACCTGCCGCGCTGGTTTTCTTGTACAATGGCCGTTTTGAACTAGGCGTAGAACCGGCGGAGTTGTGCTACGTTCCATGGGTTGCTGCAGTCTGCTCCTGTCTTCGAGTCTTTTAGGCGGTAAGCTCCATTGCCTATTGCTTCTGTTACGATGTACGGGCCCTCCCATGGGGAAGCGAGCTTGTGCACCTTCTTTTGCTTGAGTCGAAGAACCAGGTCGCCTGCAACGAACGCTCTTGGTCGCAGCCTCCGAGTGTGATAATTGCGCAGGTCCTGCTGATACACGGCTGATCGTGCCAGGGCGATGTCTCGTGCTTCATCCAGGGTGTCTCTGCTGTCTTCGAGTGCCTCCTCTGCTTCCGACTCGTCGTAAGCGACTACTCTTGGTGCGTCGAACTTGATGTCGCAGGGGAGGACCGCTTCTGCACCGTACACCATGAAGAATGGAGTATACTGGGTGGATCTATTCGGCGTTGTTCGCAGACTCCAGAGGACCGATGGCAGTTCTTCCACCCATGCGCCCGCTGCGCGTCTTAGGGGCACGCGCAGTCGTTTCTTGATGCCGCTACAGACGAGGCCGTTGGCTTTCTCCACTTGTCCGTTGGATTGCGGGTGCGAGACAGACGCATAGTTGAGTTTGATCCCCTGCTCTGAGCAGAAGTCCTTGAATTCTTCGGCTGTGAAGTTCGAGCCGTTGTCGGTGATGATCCCATTTGGTACCCCAAATCTGAAGATGATTGACCTGATGAAGTTGACCGCTGTGGATGCAGTCGAACTTGTGATTGGCACGGCTTCGATCCACTTTGTGAACTTATCGACTGCAACCAGGAGGTGAGTGTGACCTCCGGGTGAGGATTTCTTCAGCGGGCCCACCATGTCCAGACCCCATTGGGCAAAGGGCCAGGCTAATGGTATTGTCTTGAGTTCTGACGCTGGGGCGTGCGGTTTGTTGGCAAATTCTTGGCACCCTGTGCATTTCTTCACCAGTTCCTCGGCGTCCTGCATGGCTGTCAGCCAGTAGAATCCGGCGCGTAGCGCCTTGGCCACCAGTGCCCGACTGCTGGCGTGATGCCCGCAGATACCCGCATGGATGTCGAGTAAGATGGCTTGGCCGTCGACTGGATCTATGCACCTTTGCAGGATTCCTGAGATGCTTCTTTTGTAGAGTTCTCCGTTGATGACGGTGAAACTTTTGGAGCGTCTGATGATGCGCTTTGCTTCGACTGGGTTGGCTGGCAGCTTCTGATGTAATATGTATCCCAGGTACGGTCCTGTCCATGTGGCTTCGACAAGCATGACCTCCATGGGGACCTTGTCTTGAATTGGCGGGTTGGCATCGCCTTTTGTTGTAGCTGTGCTTGCTGTAGTCTTGATGGATCTCTGCGTGATGCACTCGAGGAAGACGCCGGGTGGGACTGGCACCCTGTCTGAGCCCATGTTAGCGAGGACGTCGGCTTCCTCGTTGCTTTCACGGCCGATGTGGCGCAGCTCGCAGCCGTCGAAGTTCCCTTCCATCTGATTGTAGAGGTCTCTCTAGCGATCATGTTGTCAGCGACGGCGTCGCAGGACTTCATGGTTTGCTGTACCACCAGGTAGGAGTCGCCGTAGATCATGAGGTGCGTGGCGCCGCAGTTCTTGGCCATCCGCATGCCGTGGATCAGGGCCTCGTACTCGGCTTCGTTGTTGGACGGCGTCGGAAAGTCCATCTGTAGGACATACTTGAGCTTGTCGCTTTTGGGGGAGATGAGCACGACTCCTGCCCCGGCTGACTTGAATTTCTTCGAGCCATCGAAGTACATTGTCCACTCGTTGGACAGGTCGGGGACATTTGGTAGCTGGGCCTCTATCCACTCGGTGGTGAATTCTGGGAGAACTTGGGCCTTGATGGACTTCGGGTGAGCATACTTCAGCCCCCATGGTCCTAGTTCGACAACCCACTTGGCGACTCGTCCCGTCGCGCGCTGGTTTGTGAGAATGTCTGCTAGTCCATAGGAGCTTACCACCGTGATCGGGTGCTCAGAGAAGTAGTGGACGACCTTCCTGGAGGTCATGAAGACTCCGTATGCCAGCTTCTGGTAATGAGGGTAGTTCTGCTTGGACAGGGTGAGTACTTCGCTGAGGTAGTAGACGGGCCTCTGCACCGGGTGACTGTGCCCTTCTACTTCGCGTTTGACTACGAGCACCGTGCTTACCACCCTGTTTGTTGCTGAGACGTATAGGTACAGCGGCTCATTTTCCAGTGGTGCCACGAGGACTGGAGAAGTTGTCAGTGTTTTCTTGAGATGGTCGAACGCGTCCTGCGCCTCTTGTGTCCACTCGAACTTGTCTGCCTTCTTCATCAGTTGGTAGAAAGGTAAGGCTTTCTCTCCCAACTTACTAATGAACCGGCTGAGAGCTGCGACTCGGCCTGCTAATCGTTGCACCTCCCTGAGCTTGGTTGGTGCTGGCATTGTGAGTATGTTCTGCACCTTCTCGGGGTTTGCTTCGATTCCTCTTGCGGATACAAGGTATCCTAGTAGCTCTCCGGCTGGTACGCCGAACACGCACTTCTCTGGATTGAGCTTGATCTGATATACGTCCAGTGCGGCGAAGACCTTGCGTAGGTCGCCGACTAGGGTACCCTCCTTTCGGGTTGTAACGACGATGTCGTCGACATAGACTTGGACGATTTGCCCGATTAGCCCCTTGAGGCATGCTTGCATTGTCCGCTGGTACGTGGCACCTGCGTTCTTTAACCCGAACGGCATCGTCTGGTAGCAAAAAACGCCGTCGGGTGTGATGAAGGCTGTCTTTTCTTCGTCCTCGACTTTCAGCCTGATCTGCTGGTAACCTGAGTAGGCATCCAGAAAAGATAGGCGTTCGCAACCTGCAGTCGAGTCGATTATCTGGTCTATCCGCGGGAGCGGGAAGTGGTCCTTGGGGCAGCATTTCTTGACTGCGGTGAAGTCAACGCACATCCGCAGTTTCTTCGTCTTCTTTTTCTCAACCAGAACCGGGTTGGCGACCCAGTCCGAGTCCTTGATCTCTCGGATGAACTTGGCGTGTAGTAATCTGTCGACCTCCATGGTGATCGCGTCTCGTTTGGGCCCTGAGAAGCGTCGCATGGATTACTTGACTGGTCTTGCGTCCTTGTGGACTTTTAGAGAGTGCTCGGCGAGTTCCCTGGGTATCCCTGGCATGTCAGAGGGTTGCCATGCAAAGATTTTCCAGTTCTCACGAAGGAACTCGACGAGCGCGCCTTCCTATGCGGGGGTTAGACTCGATGAGACCTTGACCGTCTTTCCGCTGTCAGTCGGATGGACTTGGTGGGTGACAGTGTCGTCATTCGAGTTGAACGCTGCGTCTTTGGCAGACTTTTTGCGAGCCGGGAAGATGGTTTTGTCGTTGTCGGCTGATATGGCCTTGAAGTGCTCTTCGACGCCGAAGAACTCGGAGATCTTGGCGAACTCGCGGTCGCAGCTGTTGGAGAGCCCGAAGTCGCCGCGGACGGTGATCACTCCTTTCGGCCCGGGTAACTTTATCATCAGGTAGGCGTAGTGGGGTACTGCCATGAACCTGGCGAAGCTTGGGCGTCCGAGGATGGCGTGGTATTGTGACTTCCAGTCGACGACCTCAAAGTCTATCGACTCCTTCCTGAAGTGCTCGGGTGTGCCGAGGATGACGTCGAGTGTGATTGTTCCCATGGGCGTGATTGCTTGCCCTGGTACTATGCCGTGGAAGGTGGTTTCCGATTCCGGCAACTTCTCTGTCGACCTGTTCATTCGTCTGAGGGTATCGGCGAATATGATGTTGATGCCGCTGCCTCCGTCCAGGAATACCTTCTTCAGGTTGTAGTCACCGATCAAGGCCTCAATCACGAGTGCGGCGTGCCCGGGTCGGACTACCTCCGCTGGGTGATCTGCCCTGGAAAATGTGATTGGTGTCTCCGACCCGCGCAGGTAGTCTGGTACCGCGCGCGGGCTGTTGATGGCTTGAAGTACTTGGCGTGTGATGATTTTCTGCCTCCTGTTCGACGGAGGTCCCTTCTGGATCATGTTCAGTTGTCCCCGTGCGGCTGGATACGTGTCGGCTGCTGCCGACGGACCTTGCTGCTGCTGCTGCGGCTGGGGGAACGCTCCTGCCGCCTGCACTTGATTGTTGTTTGCGGGTGCTGCCTGGATGGCTAGCTGTGGTGCCGCTTGTATGGCCTGCACCGGGGCGATGATTTGCTGCATGGCATGGTAGATCTTTCTTGCTTTGCGGCAATCCTTCAACAGGTGGTTTGAACCCCACTTTCCTGTTGCCGGGTTGCGAAACGAGTGATGCTTACAGGGTTGCATCAGTTCCTCTGCTGGGGTCAACGGGCGCTTCCACTCGCGCTTCTGACTTCCATCATTGTGGTCGATTCTGCTGCTGCCG
This sequence comes from Poa annua, assembly GCA_026929855.1. Taxonomy (NCBI): domain Eukaryota; kingdom Viridiplantae; phylum Streptophyta; class Magnoliopsida; order Poales; family Poaceae; genus Poa; species Poa annua. Next base: position 10,080,148 of record CM049430.1, read on the forward strand.
CGGTTGTACTGACTCGAGCTGGGCTGTCGACTTTGCTCGTACTGTCGACTGCCGTCACGCTTGTCCTCACGGGGGGTTTCATAACCCGCCGCTACTAATTCGATTGAATCGTGGGTGTAACGCGCCTTCTTCTTTTGACGTGCCTCACGCCAGTTGCTTGTTTCGCCTTCCTTTTTGGGAGAAGTTTCGCGGACATAATCCTCTCCTTCGGCCCATTGGTTGGCTGTCTTCATGAGTTCTATTGTGGTCTTCGGCTGGAGCCTACCGAATTCCTCCCGGAGGTCGCGGCGAGCGACGCCATGCATGAAGGCGTCCATCACTCGATCCTCTGATACGGGTTCCATGGTATTGCGGAGGAGTGTCCACCTCTGGATGTAAGAGCGGAGCGACTCATCCTTCCCTTGCTTGCAGGCCTGCAACTCGATGTAGGTCGTCGGCCTGGCGAATGTTCCTGAGAAACTCTTGATGAAGTTGTCCTGGAATTCCTCCCATGTCCGGAAAGAGTCTTTGGGTTGGCTGGTGAGCCACCCGCGTGCCGAATCTGTCAGCATGAGCTGGATGTACTGCATTGCTGTAGTCGACGTTCCGCCTTGACAGGTGCAAGCGATGAGGTAGTCCTCGAGCCATAGCTTTGGGTCTTGCTTCCCGTCGTATTTTGGTGTGCCAGCCGTCAACTTGAAGCCTTTAGGCATGCAGGTGTCGCGGATGTTGAAGCTAAAGCAAGCTGCGCCGCACGGCTCGAAGTCGCGGTCGGCGTTGTCGTTCGCGTGTGCCACGCTAGCCGAACGCTCCTTGCGGCTGCGGTCCATCGTCTTCTGTGTCAGGACGTCACGGAGGTCCTTGACTGGCTGTCGCTGCGCCGCTGGTATGCCCGATGTCGTTGGTTCATTCGCTCGGTTGCTTGGCCCTTTGGCCGCCAGAGCTTCTTCGATTGCCCTTATGGAGGCAATTTGTTGTTTGTGGAGAAGGGAGCGCGCGTCCCCCTCCGGTGGCTGCGTGAGCCGGAGGTATGTCTCGACTGCGATCAGGGCGGCATTCGCCGTCTTCGGGACGGGTATCCCGTTTTAATCTTCGGTGACGAAGGACGAGTCGAGGTTGCGGGTGAGCCTTGTTCGATCAGCTTCTGCCATGTGGGGGACACGGGCTCTCGTTCGCCGTGCTCCCTGGTTCACCTTTGTGGAGGATGTGAAGGAGAGGGCGGCTCGCCTGGCACTCGATGCATCCGCGTCCCTTTTGCGCCTGAGAAGTTCGGCTTTTTCAGCGCGAATTCGTTCGCCTTCCTTGCGTAGCAAGTACTGGACCGCCAGGTGATCTTCTCGAGGTGCGTTGGGTGGCGGGAACGTGCCTTCGTCCACATGCTTCATGGCTTGGATCGCCATGTCATGCGTGATGATAAGTTTAGTCTGGTCCGGCATGTCCACCTCAAGTGGGTATGCGGGTTCGTCTTCGTCGTCATGCGGTGCTGTGCCGGCCATGAAGACTTGCTTGGGGTAGACTCGAATTGGAGAGTTGGTGCTGCCACTGCTGCTTCTGTCGCCCGCTTCTTGCTCGGGGTCGAAAATTGCTGCAACGTGGCGTGCGGCGCACCCGTTGTCGCGTCTTTTCGCGATTGTCCATGTGCTCACACTCGCCAGGCGAGTGCAATTGGCTTGGGATAGACTTGAGATCTCCACGAAGACGAGGGCGTGCGTGACATGGCTGTCGGACGCGGGCCCCTGGTCTCCCGTGCGGGTGCGACGGTGGAGGTGGATCTTGACTTGATCGACCGCACGACCGAGGTTGGGGTAGCAGGCTCGATTCGCGCGGCCGTTGCCGAGATTGTCGATGTATATGTCCTCTTCGCGGGTGCAGCTGGCGCGACCTCTGCGGGTGCGACAGATGCGATCTTCACGGGTTCGGCGGTCGCGATCTCCGCGGACGCGGCAGATGCGATCTCAGCGGGTCCGGCGGTCGCGATCTCCGCGGATGCGGCAGATGCGGTCTCAGCGGGTCCGGCGGTCGCGATCTCCGCGGGTGCGGCAGATGCGATCTCGGCGGCTTCAGCGGGCGCGATGGTCGGCGATTTTGGTGACGCCGTCGCGCGTAGCGCAGCGGTCGTAGACCTGAGTATGCCACGACTATCTATGCAGCAGAATATGGAGCCAAAGGTGATGTGTATACCTTTGTCCAGATCGGCGTACACCGACTGATGAGTTGGCGAGTGGATGACGTATTCGAAGGAGCCGAATCGGATCGACTCCCTAATGGCAGATGCGCCGATCTTCATTGCAGATGGAGCCGGTGCGACCATGATCCCAGCACTTGTTGAAGCGTTCCGACAGACGGCGCCAATTGACGAGGTGCTAACTCGACAAGTCCCAGGGTTGTGTACCCCGGGTTGATTGATGGGGAGAAAGATGAGTGCAAGGTGATCACGACGGCTGACAAGCGAGGTTTACCCAGTTTCAGGCTCCCGGAGGATAACACCCTACTCCTGCTTGTCTGGTTATTGATGCGAGTAGCGATTACAATGGCGAGATTGCGATCTCGCTAGGGTTTGTCGTAGTAGTTCTCCGCGTGTCTTCTAGGACGGGCAACCCTCCTGGCTTTATAGGTAGCCAGGTCCAGGGTGGTTGGTACAGATACGGTAGGTCATAAGACCTAACCGAGTTGGATTAGGATACGAGGTACCCCGAGTGGGCCTTCTGCGGGCCTTTCCATCCTTGGCGCGGCCCAGGTAGCATCATCGTGGGCTACCCGCAAGGCAGCCCCACGTCAATATGCTTTCCTTGTCTTGTTGCCATAATCAAAATGTGTTTATTTCCTCTAGTACTTGTTTGGCTAACAATGTAGAGGAATCCCAACAATTGTTGGAACAAGACTTGGACCTCAAAGGTGCTTCAAGTGTCTCTTCATCGTCTTCATCCACTAATCACATTTGCCTAATGGCTAAGGAGTATAAGGTATCTCCTACCGTGCACTCCAATATATCTCATGATAATGATGATGATGATGATGATGATCTAATTAAGGAGAAATTTGATATTGTCTCTCATGCTCTCTTAAATAATAAAAATGCTCATGAGAACTTCTTAGAAATCATGACTACCCTTTTTGAGCTCAAGAAGACCTTTGAGGCCATGGAGACCCGTTGTCATGAAGGGTGGGGTCTTGCTCGTGATTCCGCGGGTGAGGTTCATAATCTTGAGAATGCTCTTGAGGAAGAGCAAGAAACTCGGGTTGCTCTTGAGGAGAGATTAGAATCTAGTGAGGAGTTAAACAATGAAGTAATTGCTAAACTCACTAAAGAACATGAACATGCTATTGCTAAATGTAATGTGCTTAGTAAACAAAATGCTAAGTTAAATAATGAGCTTGTCATGTTGTCTCCTTCCACTTCTAATGATAATGATGCTTGTGCTACTAACTCCACTTTGTGTGAAGCATCTATTTTGAAGGAGAATGTTGAGCTAAGAGCTCAACTTGATTTGCTAACTAGTAAGTATGGGAAGTTGGAAGAAACTCATGAAAAGCTTTTTAGCTCTAATGAGGATCTCCTAGCATCCCATGCTAAGATAAAGTTAGCTCATGAGGCGGTCACTACGAAGGTAAAATCTTGTGCGCCTCCTATGGACACTAGCACAACTTCTACTACTAATGCATTATTGCAATGTGCTAGTACTAGTAATTCTACATCACATACAATTGCTACATCTTGTGATGAATTACTTTCCTTGCCTTGTTGCTCTAACAATGTGGATAGTACTTCCTCTAGTATTTGTGTTGAAACTAACCATGTAGAGGAACTCAAAGAGCTCAAGGCACAAGTCACTTCTTTGAAGAAAGACTTGAAGAAGTGTCATGAAGGAAAGTCCACCCTCGACAACATGTTGAGAGTGCAACAACTTCCTCATGACAAGAGTGGACTTGGATTCAACTCCAACAACAAGAACAAGTCTAAGAACAAGATGAAGCACAAGTTCGTCAAGAAGAAGGGCCAAGAACAACTTATTGATTTGGCCAAGATTGTGTGCTTCAAGTGCAAGGTTGAAGGGCACCATGTGAGATCTTGCTCTTTGAAAAATAAGCCTCTTAGTGAGAAGCAACAAGGGAAGCAACCTCAAGTTCAAACTCAAGCTTCCCAAGTTGAAGAACCTTCCCTTCCCAAGAAGAAAGGTAAAAGCCGCCTTTGCTACAAATGTCGTGGGAAGGATCACTTTGCTTCTTCATGCACTCATGGTACCTTATCCAACCCTCCTACTATTGATAATGTTCATTCTCTTCGGAAGGATAAGGTTGGCAATGTGTTTGCCAAATTTATTGGTACTCAAAGTGGTGTCAAGAAAAGAACCATTTGGGTTGCCAAACCTATTGTGACTAACCTCTTAGGACCCAACTTAGTTGGGGACCAACAAGCTCAAACTTGATCAATAGGTGTAAACGGAGGACATTGGAGACTTGACTACATCATGAAGAATTAAGGGATCTTCATCACTCATATTCTCTCAAGTCAAGTCAATTGGATTATATTGTCTTAGCATATATCTGATGCTCCTCCTTGCGGTAACTTGTATCTAATTCATATGTATACATTGAAAGTTACTTGCACCCTTACATGTGTTTGCTTTTGTGCCTTACTAGTGTTTCATATGTGTTGTGCACTCTACTTACTTATGTTGAGTAATCAAGCTTGTGTATGATGGTTTGCACACCATGTATGTTTGAGCCACTTGTCTATTTGCTTTCATCTTAATTGGCTCTTTTAGTGATATTAATGGACTATCCCATTTTGAGGTAGTGATGTGCTTTTTGGTAACTCACCGCCCTAAAATGTGTATTCATGAGGAATACCACTTAGTAGTGATATTTCAATATTATCTACTCTCTTTGTGGTAAGTCTTACTCATGAGAAATTCAAATTCTAATGTCCATTAATTATCTCTTGTTGGATTTCTTTTGCCTCTTGTTACAAATAATGGATTATCACATTATGCGGGAGTAATAAGCTATGTGCATATTACAAGCCTAGAAAATGTGAACATGAGAGGTAGTGTCACCTAGAGTTGATATTGTTGATTATCTTGTTCCTAGGTGACATGGTACTCAAACAAGTTCCATATTTGCTTAAATGCATTTTGATCAACCATCTTTTGGTATCTTGTTTGTGAGAAAGTTTCTTGATGCTTAGAATGATCATTGAATATGTGAAGTCATCAAGAATATCATGATAAGCATGTTTTTCAATTCGTTTATTTTGCCACATGCTTATATTTTGTGAATATGATCTTGAATACATATATGTCAATACCACCGAGAAATATCTCCATACAATCATTGTCTTTGACAAGTGATAATTATATTTGTGGTAAATGTATTGATCATATTTACATTGGCTATTGTTAATAAATTGTCTTATCTTTATCGCCAAGCTTTGTTTTGATTTAACCACCCATTTGTCTTCTTTGCTTCATTTACATCTTTTTGTTGCTCTACTCATAATTTGTGTTGTGCTTTCTTGAGTTAGGACAAGCAAGGATCCCATTGTTGTGCAATTACATTCGAAGACTTAATTTTAAGTAATGCACTATTCTTGGGGGAGCTATCCTACATTGAGTAGAACATCATCCTTTTAATTGTTATCGGGTCTTATTGATTTTCTTGAACTTTGTGTTCAAAAGGATATATGGAGGGCAATGATCCCACCTGTGTGCATTTTGTATTTACCTACAAGATCTCAAATAATGCACTAATCATGGGGAAGCTACTCTATACTCTTTAGAACATTATTCCTTAAATTGGTTTTTAAATTGGTTTTGTATCGTATTGCTCTTCTTGAACATGACTAATTGTTTAACAATATATACGGAAAGTGATGATCCCATTTATGTGCATTTTGTATTTAAATATAAGATCATAAGTAATGCATAAATCTTGGGGGAGCAATCCTATATGTTATTCAACATTAGTTGTCTTCAATTGGTTTTTGATCCCGATGATATGTCCCTTTGAAAGACAAACATTTTTCGTCTTGGTACTTTGTGCCATCATGAAAAGTGTAGAGGGTTTGGTTTATTTGTTGGAACCTTACTCTTCTTTGTGGAGTTGGCTATCTCATCTCATGGTTCCTAGTCTACCTTTTCGGATGAGATAAACCTTCGAGCATGTTTGTTTGATTTATTTCTTATGCTCATTGGTTTAGCCTTGACCTTGTTTTCATTTGATATCTTTTCAAATTGGTTTCTCCTATCATGTGTTGGTTTGAGTCTTTGATACAATAAGGACAAATCCTTCTCTTGCCACACTTTTGTGTAGCTTCTTGTTTTAATTGGTGTTTTGTCCAAATTGTATCTCGCTTGGTTCTTGAAAGTTTTGTGCATGCATATTTACTATATGTATATCGTATGGCATGTTTACTTTCGTTGATCCAATATATAGGATAAACTCCGTCAAATCCTAAATGGCTAAGATGTGCATGAAATTCTATTTCATATCAATATGCACATATTTATGTGCATTTTGTCCTATGTATTGTAGTTGGACTAACTACTTTGGACCCAATTAGTTTGGGTACCATTGTGTACTTGATTTGTTTTAGGTACATGAGAGATGCATTGGAAGCTTGCCTCTATTTAAAGAAGATGTCTTCACCATGTGCTTCTTGGAGTCAAACTTGGATGATTGTGAACTCTCATCTTCTACACCGTCAATGCTATCTCGGTAACAAGTATCTAACTCATACATATACTTCTAGCTCTCAACCTTGTGTAGGTTGTTCTTTGGCATGAGTTTCTCTAAGTTGCATTTGATATGGTTTTTTGCAAAGTTTGATTCAATACATCTTCATTGCAAATGTGAGTTAGCCGGGATGATTAAACATCAAGGGGAATATATATTTATATATAATCATTTTCATGATTCACGGATCCGCAATGTGTTAATCTAGCAAATTCATTTCAAAGTCTCTCATATGCAATATTGATGAATTCTCTTAAACCATTTGCCTTATGTGATATTTGTTTTGTGTCTCGAAGTATCCCAACTATCACTTATCCTATGTGGGTATTTGTGATGATTTGAGAACTTGGTGTTGGAAGTTTATCTATACCCTTTAAGAATAATTTGAGCTATGTGCTTTGCTTTTAAGCAAAAATTCTTATCGGTGTATTTATGACTTCCTCTTGAATATCATGTGCTTGACCTTGTACCTACATTGTGTGTGCATGTTTCTTTGAGGACTTAGTGTCCACTTAGAAACTTATACACATGAGGGTAGTTACATATTTAATTGGTATTCAAAATCTTTAGTGATCACCTTTTACTACTTTCTTAATTCTTTGCTTGACCTTGTACCTACATTGTGTGTGCATGTTTCTTTGAGGACTTAGTGTCCACTTAGAAACTTATACACATGAGGGTACATATTTAATTGGTATTCAAAATCTTTAGTGATCACCTTTTACTACTTTCTTAATTCTTTGGTGATCTCTGAATGGCACAAGCTTTGTTTTTCTATTGGTTTCACATTGCCTCTTAATAAGCTTGTGATCCTATTTGATTTATCATCTTGGGTGTGCTTGTTTGCAAAATACATGATACGCACTATGTGCCTCATAATTTGAAAGACTATGATGTTGCTTAGGCTCATCCTTGTTTAGTCTCCTAAATTGTATTTCCATGTCACACCCATCCTTTCCCGGTTGAGCAAGCCTTTATATAACCTTGCACCTTTTTGTGTTCGAAAGAACCTAGGATAGAAAGCGAGGATTCCATGTTATGCACACCATATTGAAATACAAATCTTTTCATTGTGCATGTACCTTGGGGAGTTCCCTCTTGATTATTAGAACACTTGGTTGATCTTATCATAACATCTTCTTGTGCTCAATTGGTTTTTGGATCCCTTGATTGCTTGCTTCTTTGTGAATGCTTTCCCCCTTTTGCAATTGGTATCCTTCCAGTGGATTTCAATTGATATCTTTCTTGTGCAATTTTTGGATCCTCAATATAGTTTGATCCCCTTCATCCTTTCACATTGGATAAGTGCATTTGATTTCACTCATATCACGAGAAATGCATAAATCATGAAGGAGATCTTATTATGTTACCTTTCCAAAACCTTTCGCCCATTTCGGCAATCGTTGCCAATGGGGGAGAAGTTTTGGAGGGTTGTATGGAATTGCCTTTTTACTTTGGTATCTACTTTGGTATCTTCTTAAGTATTTGCCTATTTGCCTTCCTTGCCTTTGCATTCGTTGCTTGGTTTTATATATATAGTGGAAACTCCACCATCGGTAATGGTCGATAATATATGCAATGAATTCATGTTCATACACACGTGCATAAATTATGGGGGAGTTTGCTCTATATATGTGGATGGACTAACATCACATACCTTTGTAGTATTTGATGTTAGTGCAACCATTCTTGTTCGTTAAATTCCATATTATAAACCCTCTCAAAAGAGATTGTCATCAATTACCAAAATGGGGGAGATTGAAAGAGCATTTTCCCTCATGTGTGGTTTTGGTAATTGAATGACAATCTCTATGGACTAATGTTTGCATTGAGATATCATTATAGATCATGTCCATGGAATTGTGGAGTTCATGTGTTGGACTCTTGAAGCTTATGTGATGAGTGAAGCTTATTGCAAGAATGTCTTGAAGATTCAAGACATCATCTTAGTGAAGAAAAGATGAATTGTGCAAGACCAAGAGAAGCTTTCTCGAAAAGATCCTATGCTTGGTGCTTGCAATGGACACATGAAGACGAAGCTTAGCGAGACTCTCCCATTGTGAGCATGGGGGAGTATTTGGAGAAGTCTTCATCAAACATGTGCTTGGACGCACAATCAAGAAAGATGAATCACTTGAAGAGACTCAAGTGGAATGCTCAAGGCAAAGGTATGATCTTGATAGGGCTATAGGATAGATAGGCGTACTATCAAGAGGGGCTCTCAAGTTAGTAACTTGATCGCATTCTTGTGGAGAGCTCAAACCTTTACATACTTGGCATATCATGTTTCTTGGTTCTTATTTGGCTTTTATGTTGGTGAGGAGTTAGAGCTTGGTTCATCTCCATGTCAATCTCTAGTTCATCGAAATCGGTTTTACTTTGGGCAACTTGTTGCGTTTTCGGTGGCGGGAATATTGCCGGCTCTACCTTGAGGAAAGTCCCACACCTTGTCATGTGTGGAGATTTTACTCTATTTATGGGATGCAATATTTCCAACAAAATTGGTCTCACCTCATTTGGAGTTCATTTGCAAAAGTTATAACAGTTTTCGTTTCGGTGTTTTGCTGATCCGGATTATTGGGGCCGGATATTCCGCCCTGCAGCACAGAAGGCAGGGTCAAGAACACCATATAGGTGTGCCCGAGAATAACCATCAACATGGCTGTGTTTGTAGATCAATGCATGGATTGTTGTATAACTTTTTATCTCGAATTGCAAATTTTGGAGAGCCTCAGGTCCAAGGCCAAATATTGGCGAAGACTACGATGAAGAAGATGCTCCAAAGCTACCCAAGATGGCTCCCACCAAGCGTACCTTGGCAGTCTGGTGGAATATTATAACCTGTAAAATGAAGAATCAGATGTCTTCAACGTAGTGAAAACACATATGGGTGGAGTAAAGATCAATATGGCGCGAATATAAAATGACAATTATAGGAGATGCCCAAACCCTATGCATGTACAATCGCGCTGCTGGAGTGAGAAAAAGAGCAGCGACACATGAGAATGCAAATTGAAACCTAGGATGCAAAGTCCAGACTCCATAGCCATAGAGTAAGCTCTACTGAACACAAGAATCATAAAGATTGCACAATCCTTAATAAAACGGAAAGTTCGGTTCAGCATTCCATCCTATGCTATGGCACTAAGCGTGAAAAATGCCCTAAGCCTCCAGATTCCAAATTCAGACCAGCTGCACAAAGCTCGAGCCAAGCTTGTCAAAGCTGAGGCCACTCGGATCGTGACAGGTTCGCTACCGCGCTTGTTCATGGCACTGATATGGTACTGCTTAGCTGGGCCGCCGCTAGTGCCAAATGGCTCAATCCGGTGGAGCGCTTGTCTGGTAGCAGCAACCGAACTAGTACGCTCTAAGCTGCCATAATCTCCATTAGGTTGCAATAGCTACCCTCACGTGCGCGTTCCACTTCCACCCTAAGATCGAGCTGCCGGGAAGCTTTGGCGGGACACTGGGAGGAATCCCTAGGAGGGGCAGCGTTTACCTGTACGGCTCGCCGGCGAGGCTTCGAGCAGCGGATCACCTCCGACGAAGGGGCTGCGGATGCGGTGCCGAGACGGCGGATGGCGGATCTCGTGCCGCGAAATCTAGGAGCTGGGCTGGCGGGCGACCGAGCAGCGGAGCAGATCTAGACAGAGGCGGAGGAGACGACTGCGGCGGCGGAGGAGGGCGGCGGCGATTGGGAGGAGCAGGGAGAGTAACGGGCTGGGGGAAGACGAAGAGGAGGCCAAGGCGGAGTGGTGGTCTTGCTCCAGATTTTCTGTGGCCGAATTTTTTTGCAGGGTTTTCTGTGAAATAAAAATCGTTACTCATAATGGATGAATTTGTTTTGTTTTTTTGCTATAGGCATGTGGCATGTGGTTGGCTGAGCCAAAGATCCTGATTGATTCCCCAAAGTTTTTTTTTTGAGAAACACTGTACACGCACATCTTACACGTGAGCACCTTTGAACGGCGATTAAGTCCTTGAGATTGACGAAATCATCACGGACGTCTCGCTGTCGATGGGAACGTCGCCTCTCACTGAAAGAATATTCTGCCTAAAGGCTACACTCAAAATTGAGGTTTGAATTCTGATAGGCTAAAGGTACAACCATCCGGCTAACCATCCAAATATCCAACCACATATTGGTTTGCATTTGATTCCCGAAGTTTTCATGGTCCATCCAAATATCCAACCGTGCTCGCGCCGCCGCCTGCTACCGCATTCCTCCGGCCCCGCCGCAACCCGTGCCGGTCCCCTATGTCATCCTCGACGCCGACAGCGAGGAAGAGGAGCCGCCACGTACCCTGCAGCAGAGCAGGTGGTGGGGCGACGGCGACGATGGCCAAGGCCCGAGCGGCCTACGCAAGGACGACGACGACGGCGACCCAGACTATAGCCAGGAGATCGCCGCCAAGCTCGGCCTAATCGACTAGGCCGTTTTATGTTTTATGTTTTAGTTTACATCTCTGTAATCGCCTATGTGCGCCTAAAATAAAATCCTCTATGTTTTAGTTTAAATCTTTGAATGAAATCGACTCTGTTTACACCAATTTATGTTTTCGCCTTTTTGAATTGCGTGGGCCGAATGTTGGGCTGGGGAACGACTGAAAATTTAGTCCCCAAGTTTCAGAATAGCGTCATTTCACGCTGCGGCGGACGCAAAAATCCGGCGTTTTATGCCCTATGGGAGCGCAACGACTGGAGATTGCAACGACTGGAGATGCCTAAGTAGCGTCATGCAGCATGTGGGCAACAAGAGAATAGTAAAAGGATTACCACGTGCGGCGAAGTTGCCTGTTGAGGCCGTTACATCGACGGCATTAACCTTTGCTCAAAGAATCTTAAGATATCGTTGACAGCCACCGTGAGTAAGCTTGAAAATTAGTTAGTTTATCGTGGCGCCAAAAGACTCAACATTTCATATCATCGTACAATGCGGCACATGGTAATCGTTGCAATCCATATAATGCGGTCGAGAAAATACTCCTCAGTTAAACGAGCAGACGAACGACCGGGGGAAGTTTCCCTTTTTGTACTTTTATTTATCACTGTTCTTTGTCTATTGGAACTATATAGTACTATTTTGTTCCGGTATACAAGTGGAAGAAACGATTCGATTTTCTTTCTAGGTTTGTAGTTTACCTGATGTAGGAGGATTACTCTAAAAATCTAATGCTAGTATCTTGGAGCATATTGGGAAAAAACAAAATGCATATCATGTCTCGGGTGTAAAACTGAACCCAGTAGGTTCACATGGCAAGACATTGATCTACAGCCACATGAATGATTGTTCCAAGACTAGGAGCACTCTTTGTCATTGTTAACAAAATGACCGTTTGCAGAAATATACCAATACAATTTCACAAAGAATGATATAGACATCTGACCAAACCACAATAAATTGATCTCGCTGCAGCATTAGAAGTTCAGATCGCAGCTTTCAAAGAGCTTTCCAAGACTCCTACTTTGTCGTCTACAACATTTATTTTCCTAGTTTCTACCGTGAGAACATAAACTACCAAGACTTGACGAAGTTATCTTCATAGATTGCAACACGTGAACTTTATCTAGTACTTCAGCTTCAACCTTATAACTGCCATGTGAAAATCAGGCCATGACTTAACAGGTCTGCATTTTTTAGGTGAACTAGGTTTGTCATGATCTATCTTTCCTTTCAGCCTTATATTTATGGTAGAAATTATCATTACAAATTATCCCGGTGCCATCACATGCAAACAGATAAATATCAAGGATAGTTTCCCACTAGTCACTATATAAGCTCTGAGTATGATCAACTAGAAAGCGGACATTGAGAAACTGTACTTTCTTAAGTTACATACCAGTCATCAACTGAAAATATAAATATGAAGGTCAGCCTACAACTTGTTGTCAACTTGTCCTGTATTTGTATTTTATGGTGGCTCAGACACCCAAAGAACTAATATTCACCAAAAACAAATCACACGGTAAATAAATATATCTTTCTAACGCATTAGACCGGGTTTCAGATCTTATTTAAGAAGCACAAATATGAGAACGTTTAGTTCATTCCTTTATCCTAATGAACCCAAGTTGCATTATTAAACAACCGAATTGGAGGACAAAGACCGGCTCCACTTGCAACTTGCATTATTCTGTGCTTTTGTCCCTTGCCAATTTGCCATAACAAATGACGGGGACCTTCAACTAGTACTTTAGTTTGCTGGAATTAATTGGCAAGTATATAAGAACAGCTTTCAATGTCACAAAAAAAAGAAACATGTTGAAGCAGCATCATGAACCGTGATGGACATAATGGTACGTGATAATTGTATAGCCATACAAGTGCCAAGGAGCTGTAGCATGTACCTGAGACAGGTATACTACTGAAACCCAGATGTGCGAGATCTAGCAAGCCGTGGGGGTTATGACCTGCACTCTCAGAATGATTGATCCTTCACAAGACACCATAAAAATAGCCTCCAAGAGGCATTTCACCGAAACTACATGTGCAGTCCATCCAGGGAACTTCATCGAATACGAACCAATTTGCTCCACCAGATATGGTTCCATCTAAAATGCCAGCTCATTACGAGCCTTACTCCAACAACATCCTATACAATATATTTCATCCGTCAACATCATGACATGTTGTAATGGTCTCATGCAATGTAATATGCAACTAAATCCTTATACAAAGAATTAGCTTACTCTCCTTATGTAATTATGGAATAACATACGGCAGTTGATATGAATGATTGAAGCTCGTTAGTCAGAGATAAGACAACTTGGCTGTAGTTGGTGTCTATGTATTGGCATACAGCTACTGCGAGGAAGCTACATGGCATAAGCATCTCCTAGAGGTCAGAACTCAACGAAGCTATGTACTAGAAAAGGGATATAATAGGCAAGTCCTGACTGGTCACGAAAACAAAGCATTGCCATGTCCACACAACTGTACTCTTGATTAGGCATGACAGGGCTGATGAGTATTGACTATTCCCCAACAGCTTTGGGGTTTGGGTTAGTGATGCACTCCCTCCGTTCTGAATTAATTGACTCAGATTTAGTACAAGTTGTGCTAAATCTGAGTCAATTAATTTAGAACGGATGGAGAAGTATTCTAATGCATTTTTACAAATTTTCAAATAAAATCTCCCCGAAGAAAACAAGTTTTGCAAGATAATATGCAGGGTAAAGAAGTTACAGAGATGTGAATAAACTGCAGCATGGTCAACTGAAACATGGCCGTGAACACACGGACAACTTCGACTCCCCAACAAACAAATTATTGTTCCGCTGCAATACAAGCTTGAGACAGACAAGTTGATATAAAATTTATACAAGACAAGTTGATGGAGTCATGACATGATTAGTAAACACCAGACAGGCAGATGCAAGCAAAACATCATGCCAAGCCAAGGTGCGGCGATGCTATGTGCTCATGTACTGCTATAAAATCAAGAGATCAACTCAGGCACATCTTCACATCACCTCAAGGCGCCTTGTTCATGTTCCACCACCGATTATGCAAGTATCACCCAGCAACCAACTAGCATTCCACAATCCAATGGAGTCACCACCGATTACCCAAACACCGCCCATCAAGAAAAAAAATTCAGGTTCAACGGAGTACCAGCTGAGGAACAAACTTCTTCTGCTGGCCACTCTGGTAGCGACGGTGACATATGCGGCGGGGCTCAACCTGCCAGGGGGAGTCTGGCAGGAGACACAGGATGGACACACCGCCGGCGACCTTATCCTTCATGATACCCACTACAACCGCTACATCACGTTCTACTACTGCAACGCAACTGCATTCGCCGCGTCACTTGTGGTATGCCTCCTCCTCCTCGTCAACAGCAAGAGCGAAGCCTGGGCAGCTGCGCTGCGGGTGGTCATGGTTCTCGATTTACTTGGCCTCATGGGGGCCTATGCTGCTGGGAGCTGCCGTGATGCATTCACAACCATCTACTCCTCGGTGATAATGTCAGCCGTCTTCGCCTACATACTGATTGCTTTCTCCGTCTACGTCTTCTCCTATCGCTACTCCATATTATTATGTCAGAAGCAAGATAAGGACCCTGAGCTTGTGAACCAAGAAGCAAATCATGAGAAGCAAGACGAGGATTCTGACAAAAGTAAGCCTGAAGATCAGCATGAGGTCTTGATGCTACTCGCGACCTTTGTTATCACCATCACATATGTGGCTGGGTTGAACCCACCAGGTGGCTTTTGGAGCGACTCCCAGGATGGCAACCGTGTGAGTGACCCAATTCTGCAGGATCGCAACTCCAGCCGCTATCAGGCGTTCTTCATCTGCAACACCACTGCATTTATTTCATCCATTTTTATTGTCATGCTGCTCCTCGACAAGAAGAAGAAGCTGATACTCTTACTTGAGAAGATTTTAAACATGCAGTCTGTACGGTTGGTTGCACTGTACGGGTTCATCATTGTCGCGCTATTAGGCCTTGTTGGTGCCTATGCTGCTGGGAGCTGCAGGGAGCTTGACACCACCAGCTATGTTGTTTCTCTGATCGGTGCGGTTCTTGCATACATCTTCCTTCAAGTGGCTTTTACCAAAGCCCTTAATAGAAAGGCTGCAGAAACAGCAAGCGCCACTAGAAGTCTTAGTAGGTATGTAAACACTAATTCTCGCCCTTTTTGTATCTTTTAACTTCACTATGTTGAACTCTGTAATTTGAAATTGACAGGGATAACAAAGCACCAGAAAAAGCTGAAGCCAATGGAGCATTGGAAAATTCCAAGACCGACAAATCCTTAGAAAAACACAACAAGACACCGGGAAAAGCCAAGGTCGAAGCACCACAGAGTGGCACGGCCAAGGAAGCATTGGAAAAAGCACGCAATCTTGTTGTATTGCTTGCTACTCTCGTCGCGAGCATCACATACAGTGCTGGGCTAGATCCACCAGGCGGCCTCTGGCAAGATGACCAGGATGGGCATAAGATTGGCGACCCAATACTGCTCACAACGCACCCTGCACGGTACAAGGTGTTTTTCTATAGCAACTCAGCAGCTTTTGTGGCATCATTAATTGTCATAACAATGGTCCGGAGTAGGTCCCTACTTCAGCGCCATACACTGGAGGCAGCCATGTTATTGGATTTATTTGGTCTCATAGGTGCATATGCTGCTGGGAGTTGCAGGGAAGTAAGCACCTCCATATATGTCCTCGCCTTGGCTGGAGCTGTCCTTGTCTATGTGGTCATTCATATCGTTTTCTTCACATTAGATGACCAGGGCAACCAGAAAGATACTCATATGTTGGATAATGGCCGTGAGGTGTTGCTGCTCTTGGCAATCTTGGTTGCTGCACTCACTTATCAAGCTGGGTTGACACCACCTGGCGGCTTTTGGTCAGCTGATGACAACCTGGGGCACCATGCAGGCTTTCCAGTTCTCCTAGATAACTACCCTCACCGTTACAGGGCATTCTTCTACTGTAATGGGATGAGCTTCATGGCATCTGTAGCTCTAATTGTCCTCCTTGTGAACCCAAACCTATACCGGCCAGGCATACGGTGCTATGCACTCTATGTTTGCATGGTGGCGGGCATGTTTGGCCTCATGGGTGCCTATGCTGCTGGAAGCTCCCGCAACCTAAGAACTTCCATCTATGTATTAACATTGGTTGCTGCAGTGTTTGCCTTTGTCATCTTGCAAGTGGTCATCTTCTGGATTCGTCACCCAAAGACAAAAGCTGCTAAACAAGTTAACGAGTGCTTCAAACTGGTCATCGACTGGATTCGTAAGCAGAAGACAAAAGCCGATGATCAAGTTGCAAACAACAGCAGCAATGTGCCCCCCAATCCAGCAGATGGCCCCTCTCCCTCCAGGCAAGCCAGTGGTGTTCCTCCTGAAATAAGTGAAGACAATTTAGATACTGGACACCCCAATAATGAAAAAGAGAAGAAAGTCAAGGATGAAAAGGAAAATCTCAAAGATAAGGATGACAGGGACCTACGGGAGTACCTGATGCTGCTAGGAGTCTTAGCCGCAAGTGTGACATATCAAACTGGTCTAAAACCACCAGGCGGCCTCTGGGAAGACAATGACAATGGACACACTGCCGGCAACTCAATCCTCCATGACACCAACAGAAGCCGGTACCATGCTTTCTTCTATAGCAACTCCACATCGTTTATGGCTTCTATTGTTGTCGTCATCTTGCTTCTTCCATGGACTCTGCACAAGCACAAGTTGCCACTCTGGCCAATGCACACAGCCATTTTGCTAAACATGCTAGGCCTCCTGGTTGCCTACGCAGCAGGCAGCGCCAGGGACTGGGAGACGTCCAGGAATGTCATATTTCTAGTCATCCCGGTGCTGGTCTGCATTGCAGTCTATGCAGCCTGCTCAGTCCATAAGAAGAAGAAAGAGAAGAAGAAACAAAGTCAGATAGGAAATCTGCATGAACCAACTGTTGACGAGTAAAGCTAAGGCGTCGTGTGATGTTTTGTCTGCTTTCGATTTGATTCAACTGCAAGAGTTTGCATGTGTATTTAAACACATTGAGTTCCTTCTTCACATGTACTTTCCCTATAGTACTCTCTACGGATATCTATTACAAATTATGAGTTCTTGTATATCTGAGGGGAGAAGTATACCTTCTAGTTTTTGCCTAGCTAGCTAATGCGTAAGATTACAAACATATAGCAATTTTTTTTTTTGCAGATGCCAAGCTGTGATTTCAGGCTTCTTCATTGGTCTTTGTGAAAGGCACTTTATGGCTTTCTGCAGCAATTTTAAGAATCTCTGCTCGCTGGCAGCCTTCCGAGTTATAAGTTCTACACTGTGCGTGTAACTGTGTATGTGTTAGAGCTAGGTCCATGTATGTGGAATTTTATGTATAGCACTGTAGAAGCAAGAGGAATATTCTGCAGACATTACACCCAAGTGAGCAAGCAGACACCCACGTCTCAGTCTCTTCCCTGATAGCGTCTGGAAGTTGTTACTCTCGAAAAGTGTCCGGAAGTTGTGAGGTATCCAGGTACTCGCCACTGAAGACCGCTGTGTTCTTCTGCTTCCAGATCCAGCAAGTGGAGAGCATCACCAGAGAGGACATGCCCTTCCACTGCAGTTTCGGAGCAGATTGCGTGGTTTGCGACCGCCACACCACGAATCCATTCCAGGTAGCTAGCGGTTGTCGTGTGGATCACACCCAACAACACAACACACCACAAACCATAGGAAGCGGGAGAATCGGCAGTCCAGAGCAGATGGCGCATGAACTCCGGGACTTGGAGAAGGTGAGAGAGTGGCACGGAAGACCTTGTCGTGCCACGAGAAGCAACCCGACTATTCAAATCACCGTCCGGGGATCTAGGTTTGTGTACCAAATCACATATATTTTAGTTTCAGATAATCAGATTATGGGTAGTGCGCGCCACCTTAAAATGCACTGTGTTGAAGCAATGTGAAGAATCAAGATGAACAAACATAGGGTAGAGGGCGCACATACCTGGAACCGGAGCGTGTATGACATGTCCCAGTCACCGTCAGGCATCATAGCTGAGCGCAATCCTCGCATGACTTGAGTGACGCGGTCCTGCGGAGGCGTTCGGACATTCCGTCGAGCACCTGGCCGTCCTGCGCGGGCGTCTCGTCCGGCCGTCCAGCTTGGTGATTCAGAAAGGAGTTTGCTGGTTTAAGAGGAGTCCGCCCGTCTGCCCGTGTCGAGGGAGCGAAGAGGACGGCTCGACGGAGGGGAGCGCATCGCCGGGCCAGCGGCTGGCAGAGACGCCGGAGGCGAGAGGAAGCGGCGAGAAAACAGAGGTTTCCACGGCCAGAGCTGCAGATCTGCTTCTCCTTTCCTCGTTGCATTACGCCGACGTGGGCCGATGGGTTTTCGAGAAGGCATACTATTACCAAGGCGGTTTTTTCGCAGCGCCCTCCATCCGTTTTGTTAGAGATTCATGCTAACTTTTTGCATCGATCTCCTTAATTTTAAACGTTCTTACACTGAAGTACTCGGTATTATGGAGATACCTACCTAACTTTTTATCATTATCATTAATAAGTGCACAATACATTTTTCGGATTACGTAATGATATATTTTTTGGTTTCTATTCATTCGGATTAATGTAATAACAAAATAGTTTGCATTGTACTCAAATATGTGATAAAGCATTTTTGGAATGATGTTTATAAATATATAAAAAAATACATATACAAATTACATACTTGTTTATATATATATATATATAATTGTATGTAGGGTCCGAGTTCTATAACAAAACAAATACATTTTCCGAATGTAATAACATTTTTTGGATATTTTTTATTCGGATGTAATAACATTTTCCAAATGTAATAACATTTTTCTGGACGTAATAATATTTTCTTGGATGTAATAATATTTATTTCAACTAGTCATTTTCCGAATAATCTCCCAATCATGGAATACTATTTTTTTATCTGTTAGGATCCATATATATAGTGGATCGTTTTATCTATTTAAATAAATTGAGGGTCTTTTTACAAAATATTACACGGACCGTCGGATTTGGGATATACGTCCCAGATAAGCAGTGTGATCGCATATAGTTGCGTAGTTGCATTTCCGATACTATTACTTTCTCCGTTCCCCACTTTTCAAAAGTGGTTATGTTAATACTGTTATAGCATCTTCACTGGGGGCCTCCAAATGTGTGTGGGCATGTGCAACAGTTTAGTCAGACTCTGTCTGTAATCAGTCCACGTAAGTTATCGATGGCAGATATAGACACCCTCTACAATGTACAAAATTAAACTGCCTTCCCTCTTTTTAGGAGATTTGGTAAGATTTCTTTCCAGCGACCAGCCCACGATTGAATCCAGCAACACACGGTAACAGAGAAAAGGAGTCAGTAGCGAGCGAATTTGATCGACTGCTAAATTACAGACGGCCTCATTCTCTCTCCTTATTTTCTCACCTCTACCTCACCTAAAATCTTGCGTGGCACCTCTTATAGACAGCTGAGTAGACACTATTGTACATGCCCTTAATTGGGACTACTTTAGGGTGCTGGACATATGTCTGGGCAACCTTTGGAGGGCCCCATAGCGACACTCCCCAAAGGTCCACCCCAAATGCACGCAAATGGTCGAACACCTTACGAGCGACATGAAATTTAAGCGATTCAAAGTTAAACGATTCAAATTAAACTAAATGATTGAAATTTAAACTCTAAGCTAAACCCTAATCTAAACTCCGCCGCCTTGACATGCCTCGTCGTCGTAGTGGGGCGCCTATCCTGCCAGGGAGGCCTTCTAGCTCTCCTGTGCTAGGCGCAAGCGGACACGCCTCTCCTGTCGGAACGCGCTCGCTGCCCGGCGCATGTCATCCCTGACAGCCCTTGCCCTCTCAGCTGATGTTGCGCCTGCCTCGCCTCGCGCGTCCGGTTCAGCTCCTCGTGAACCGCCTGCTAGGCGCTCCATCGAGGCCGGATTCTTCCGTTCCGCGGCCACGACGTTGAGGTTCACGTATGCCACGCACTCGGCGGCCATGAAGACGCGGCAGCGAACGTCTCGCTCCACGGTCTCGAGAGAGGCCTTCAGGATGGCGGCCTCGACGGCGTCACCAACTGCCTCGTAGCCGAGCCTGAGCTGGTTGGCGGCCTGCTCGGCGCGCCAGGTGTCGAAGGAGTTGACAACGATCACCTGTTCGGGCCACACCGGTGGCGGCAGCTCCTGATCTGGTGTCAGCTCCTGCTCTTGCGTCGGCTCCTCCTCCGGAGGCGGCTCCTGCCCAGGGTAAGGATCCTGGGTTGGCACATGCTCCTTCACGTCGATGAGGTGCACCCTATATCTTTGACGGGTGAGGTGCACCTGTCGAAGGCCATGTCCGGTTAATATCCGACACTCACAGAACGGACTCCAAACTCCCAATTTTGGGTGTCGGACTCAGAGCGAGACTCTAGTGAGAGCCGCTGGCGGACGTTTTTGATATCCCACCCCGATTGAGATGAGGAAACCACACAAACCTAATCCTTTCTATGCGTGCTCTGGGCCCGTGAGCGCCCAAAACAGTGCAGTCCATGAAGAAACCACCAACGCAGGATGAGAGAGCCATAAGAAAACGCAGGATGAGAGAGCCAATACAGTGTTTAAGCCTGTACCTCATCCATACGGACAAATTAGGGTTCAAAAGATTCCAAGGGAGGACGGTAAAAAGATTGTAGCCTGCAATGCAATACTCTGACCATGTCCAGCCAAATTCAGCCCGGCATAGGCTGTACCCAAAGAGCACTTCGTCTGCCTGCAACCATGCAGCCAGGCAGCCGTAAATGCTTTCTACATGTCGATCTTGCTCGTTTATTTACCTCCACTTACTTCCA
This sequence comes from Poa annua, assembly GCA_026929855.1. Classification (NCBI taxonomy): domain Eukaryota; kingdom Viridiplantae; phylum Streptophyta; class Magnoliopsida; order Poales; family Poaceae; genus Poa; species Poa annua. Next base: position 10,101,187 of record CM049430.1, read on the forward strand.
CGCACTCAAGCATGTTGGTTTTCTGGCTAAGAGACACGAAGGAAGAGAGTGTGTGCTGCGTAAAAGCTTACAGCTTTTCTGTTGCGTTCTCCTTTTATTTAACAGGACCATCAACGATCCACCAAAATCGCTAAGGAAACGATCAACGCTTGACTGAGCTTACAGATCGTGCCATCCCACGATGCCCATGCCAAGTCGTGATCCTAATGCCGCAAAGCTCTCTCAGTCCATGCCATCCCATGGTGCTCGCCGTGCGGCCTAAACTACTTAACGGAAACTAGCTAAGTATCCTATCAGCGCTTCGTGAACAAGTCTCACGATCGCGCCGTTTATTCAGTTTACTGAAAACCTGACGAAACTGACAGATGACACTAGCCTGACGATGAAAAGTGACCGACAACAGGGTTATGATCAACAGTTCTCCCCCTAAGCCTGATTGTCTGCCTTTACCTCCATGACACCGAGCTTGAGGCGCATCTCGATGAACTTAACGCGGCCCAGTGCCCTGGTGAGAGGATCAGCGAGCTGGCCACCTGTGCTGACATGAGCAACCTCCACTCTGCCATTTTCAATGCACTCACGGATATAATGAAAACGTGTATCAATGTGCTTACTTCTTTCATGATGAACCGGGTTCCTGCTTAGCTCGATTGCAGATTTGTTGTCCACGTGCAGCTTCACCGTTTCCGGAGCTTCCCCGATCAACTCCCCCAGAAATCGACTGAGCCAAACTCCTTGACATGCTGCCTTCGCTGCTGCGATGTACTCCGCTTCGCAAGAAGAGAGTGCAACCACATATTGCTTCTGCGACGTCCATGTGATGATGCTGGAATTGAGGAAGAAGACGACTCCCGTTGTGCTCTTCCGATCGTCGACGTCCCCGGCGTGATCACTGTCACTGAATCCCACCAGTACAGGCTTGTCTGTGTACTCCTTTGCATATCTGCATCCGTATCCCAGTGTTCCACTCACATATCGCAGGATTTGTTTCACTGCCGCCCAATGTGACGCTGCATGAGCTTCCATGTACCTGCTCACTACCCCGACAGCGTGTGTGATGTCAGGCCTTGTGTTGCACAGGTATCTCAGGCTTCCAACGATGCTCCTATAGCGGGTGGCGTCTGTGACGTCGCCGACACCCGCCTTGCTCAGCTTCAACCGATTCTCCATCGGCGTGTGACATGCGTTGCAGCCTGCCAGCCCAACGCTCTCCAGAATCTTGCTCGCATATGCACTCTGACAGAGCGTGATCTCGCCGGCCTCCTGCCTGACCTCGATCCCGAGATAGTAACTCAAGAGACCGAGGTCGCTCATTTCGAACAGCTCGTGCATCTGCGCCTTGAACTTTGTGATGTCGCCGTTGTCAGTGCCCGTGATGATTAGATCATCAACATAGACACCGACGATCAGTGTGGACTTTCCACTGTTCCTCTTGTACACGGCGTGCTCGAGCGGGCTGCGTTCGAAGCCCAGCGACGCGAGAGACGCGTCGAGCTTCGCATTCCATGCCCTTGGTGCTTGTCGCAGTCTGTACAGTGCCTTGCGTAGCCGGAGCACCTTCTGTTCGTTGTCGACGTCGACGTACCCGGGTGGCTGGTGTACATAGACCTCCTCCTCAAGGTCGCCGTTTAGGAACGCCGATTTGACGTCCATATGATGCACTTCCCACCCGCAGTGTGCGGCGAGTGCCAGTAGCAGTCGCACAGTCTCCATGCGTGCCACCGGCGCAAACACCTCGTCGAAGTCGACGCCCTGCCGCTGAGCATAGCCCTTTGCGACTAAGCGTGCCTTGTGCTTGATCACGTTCCCGACAGGGTCCTTCTTGACCTTGTACACCCACTTGAGCCCTATGGCTTTGTGCCGGGGAGGGAGTGCTGCGAGCTCCCATGTTCCGTTGCTGACGATGGATGCCATCTCGGCGTCCATAGCGTTCTTCCAGCTCTTCTCCCCCAGGGCTGCGTCCACCGTGCTTGGTTCTTCAGCTGCAACTAGACATGCCTCCTCCTCCTGCACCTCACTCTCAACCTGCATCACGTAGTCAGTGTACACTTTTGGCTTGACGATGCCGTCGCGCGCACGTGTCGTCATTGGATGCTGAGGTTGAGGTGGCGGTGCAGATCCCATGTCGTGGTCCTCCGAAGCCATGGTCGATGGAGAGACAGTTGCAGGCGAGGCAGGGGTCCGTGTCGCGGACGAGCTTGGTGTCGTAGTGGCTTGTGTGGCCGGGCTTGGTGTCGCTGGAGAGCTTGATCCTGGCATGATCTGACTCGTGCTGGTGCTGAGCACGGAGCGAGAGACGAACTCGACGTGGAATGGCACAGCGTCAGCCACCTCCCCGTTCCTCTCCCAGTCCCACCGTGCTGCTTCGTCGAAGATGACATCACGCGTGACGTGAATGCGGTTCTTGATTGGGTCGAACACCCTGTACGCAGCGGAGCCAGGCTCGTACCCAAATAACACCATTGGCGAGCTTCGATCGTCAAGCTTCGAGGGGTTCGGCTTCGTGATCTTGACGTGCGCCACACAACCAAACACACGCAAATAACTCACGTCAGGTTTGTAGCCATGCCATACCTTGAACGGAGTCATGCCCTCGACGCTCTTGGTTGGAGATCTGTTGAGGAGATAGACGGCGGTGGTCACCGCCTCTCCCCAAAAGCGTGCAGGGATCCCTTTGGCCTTCATCAAGCTCCTCGTTGTTGCAACGATCGTCTGGTTCCTCCGTTCGACGACGTCGTTTTGCTGTGCCGAGTAGGGCGCCGTGAGCTGCCGTCCGATGCCCTCGTCAGCGCACTATGCTGCGAATGTAGCCACCGTGAACTCGCCGCCGCGATCGGTGCGCAGCAGCTTGAGTTTGCGTCCTGTCTCCACTTCCACACCTGTTCTGAAGCGAATGATGGCCGTGGCTGCCTGATCCTTTGTGGCCAGTAGCGTGAGCCACATGAACCGGCTCTTGTCGTCGACGAGTAGCAGGAAGTAGCGGCGTCCGGCTGGCGTTGCCGGCGTGATGGGGCCGCAAAGATCGCCATGTACTAGGTCAAGCAGACCTTCCGCGCGTCGCTTGGCCTGTTGCGGGAATGAGGCCCGCCGCTGCTTTCCTGCCAGTCAGCTGTCACAAATCTGATCTGCGTGATCAATGTGTGGCAGCCCACGCACCATGTCGAGGCGCGACAACTTTCGGAGCGCGTCGAAGTTGAGGTGACCGTAGCGAGCGTGCCACCTCCAGGAGATGTCGTCGTGCACCGCCGTCAGGCACACTGGTTTGGCGATGTCGAGCCTCACGACGTAGAGGCGGTTGCGTGATCTGGGCACCTTGGCGAGCAGACGTCGTCGCCGATCGTGCAGGCGCAGGTACCCGCCATGGATGTTGACTTGACAGCCATGTTCGTCGAGCTGCCCGAGGCTCACGATGCTGCTGCGGAGCCGTGGGATGTAGTAGACATCCGTCAGGGCGCGGTGCTCGCCATTTGGACAGGCGAACAGGACCGTGCCGCGACCCTTGATGTTCACCACGGATCCATCCCCGAACTTGACCGTGCCGGTGATGGAGGAGTCTAGTTCGGAGAACGCGGAGAGCTTGCCCGTCATGTGACTGCTCGCCCCCGTGTCGAGGAACCATATATCGTCCTGCTGGTCCTCCTTGGCGATGAACACGCGATCCTCAACTAGATCCACGTGCTCCGAGCTGTCGCTCGCACCTTCTTTTGCTTGAGTCGAAGAACCAGGTCGCCTGCCACGAACGCTCTTGGTCGCAGCCTCCGAGTATGATAATTACGCAGGTCCTGCTGATACACGGCTGATCGTGCCAGGGCGGTGTCGCGTGCTTCGTCCAGGTCGCCTCTGCTGTCTTCGAGTGCTTCCTCTGCCTCTGACTCGTCGTAGTCGACTACTCTTGGTGCGTCAAACTTGATGTCGCAGGGGAGGACCGCTTCTGCACCATACACCATGAAGAAGGGCGTGTACTGGGTAGATCTATTTGGCGTTGTTCGCAGACTCCAGAGGACTGATGGCAGTTCTTACACCCATGCGCCCGCAGCGCGTTTTAGGGGTACGCGCAGTCGCTTCTTGATGCCGTTGCAGACTAAGCCATTGGCCTTCTCTACTTGTCCGTTGGACGGCGGGTGCGAGACCGACGCGTAGTTCAGCTTGATCCCCTGCTCTGAGCAGAAGTCTTTGAATTCCTCGGCTGTGAAGTTCGAGCCGTTGTCGGTGATGATCCCGTTAGGTACTCCAAACCTGAAGATGATTGACCTGATGAAGTTGACCGCTGTGGACGCAGTCGAACTTGTGATGGGCACGGCTTCGATCCACTTTGTGAATTTATCGACCGCGACCAGGAGGTGGGTATGACCTCCGGGTGAGGATTTCTTCAGCGGGCCCACCATGTCTAGGCCCCATTGGGCAAAGGGCCAGGCTAGTGGTATTGTTTTGAGCTCCGATGCTGGGGCGTGCGGCTTGTTGGCAAATTCCTGGCACCCTGTGCATTTCTTCACCAGCTCCTCGGCGTCCTGCATGGGTGTGAGCCAATAGAACCCGGCACGTAGCGCCTTGGCCACCAGTGCCCGGCTGCTTGCGTGATGTCTGCATGTACCCGCGTGAATGTCGAGTAGGATGGCTTGGCCGTCGACTGGATCTATGCACCTTTGCAGGATTCCTGATATGCTTCTTTTGTAGAGTTCCCCGTTGATGACGGTGAAACTTTTGGAGCGTCTGATGATGCGCTTTGCTTCGACTGGGTCAGCTGGCAGCTTCTGATGCAGTATGTATGCCAAGTATGGTCCTGTCCATGTGGCTTCGACTAGCATGACTTCCATGGGGACCTTGGCTTGGCTTGGCGGGTTGACATCGCCTTTTGTGGTTGCAGTGCTTGCTGTACCCTGAGTCTTGATGGATCTTTGGGTGATGCACTCGAGGAAAACGCCGGGTGGGACCGGCACCCTGTCCGAGCCCATGTTAGCTAGGGCGTCGGCTTCCTCGTTGCTTTCACGGCCGATGTGGCGTAGCTCGCAGCCGTCGAAGTTTCCTTCCATCTGATTGTAGAGGTCTCTGTAGGCGATCATGTTGTCAGCGATGGCGTCGCAGGACTTCATGGTTTGCTGAACCACCAGGTAGGAGTCGTCGTAGATCATGAGGTGCGTGGCGCCGCAGTTCTTGGCCATCCGCATGCCGTGGATCAGGGCCTCGTATTCGGCTTCGTTGTTGGACGGCTTCGGGAAGTCCATCTGCAAGACATACTTGAGCTTGTCGCCTTTGGGGGAAACGAGCACGACTCCTGCCCCGGCTGACTTGAATTTCTTGGAGCCATCAAAGTACATTGTCCACGCGTTGGACAAGTCGGGGACGTTCGGTAGCTGGGCTTCTATCCACTCAGTGGTGAATTCTGGGAGGACTTGGGCCTTGATGGACTTCGGGGGAGCATACTTCAGCCCCCATGGCCCTAGCTCGACAACCCACTTGGCGACTCGTCCTGTCGCGCGCTGATTTGTGAGGATGTCTGCTAGTCCGGAGGAGCTTACCACCGTGATCGGGTGCTCGGAGAAGTAGTGGACGACCTTTCTGGAGGTCATGAAGACTCCGTATGCCAGTTTCTGGTAATGTGGGTAATTCTGCTTGGACAAGGTGAGCACTTCGCTAAGGTAGTAGACGGGCCTCTGCACCGGGTGGCTGTGCCCTTCTTCTTCGCGTTCGACTACGAGCACCGTGCTCACCACCCTGTTTGTTGCTGAGACGTACAGGTAGAGCGGCTCGTTTTCCAGTGGTGCCACGAGGACCGGAGAGGTTGTCAGTGTCTTCTTGAGATGGTCGAATGCGTCCTGCGCCTCTTGCGTCCACTCGAACTTGTCTGACTTCTTCATCAGTTGGTAGAAGGGTAAGGCCTTTTCTCCCAACTTACTAACGAACCGGCTAAGAGCTGCGACTCGGCCGGCTAATCGTTGCACCTCCCTGAGCTTCGTTGGTGCTGGCATTGTGAGTATGTTCTGCACCTTCTCGGGATTTTCTTCGATTCCTCTTGCGGATACAAGGTACCCTAGTAGCTCTCCGGCTGGCACGCCGAACACGCACTTCTCTGGATTGAGTTTGATCTGGTATACGTCCAGTGCGGCGAAGACCTTGCGTAGATCGTCGACTAGAGTATCCTCCTTTCGGGTAGTGACGACAATATCGTCGACGTAGACTTGGACGATCTGCCCGATTAGCCCCTTGAGGCATGCTTGCATTGTCCGCTGGTACGTAGCACCTGCGTTCTTTAACCCGAACGGCATCGTCTGGTAGCAGAAAACGCCGTCGGGTGTGATGAATGTTGTCTTCTCTTCGTCCTCGACCTTCAGCCTGATCTGCTGGTAACCTGAGTAGGCGTCGAGAAAAGATAAGCGTTCGCAACCTGCAGTCGAGTCGATGATCTGGTCTATCCGCGGGAGCGGGAAGTGGTCTTTGGGGCAGCATTTGTTGACTGCGGTGAAGTCCACGCACATGCGTAGTTTCTTCGTCTTCTTTTTCTCAACTAGAACCGGGTTAGCGACCCAGTCCGAGTCCTTGATCTCTCGGATGAACTTGGCGTGCAATAATCTGTCGACTTCCATGGTGATAGCGTCTCGTTTGGGCCCCGAGAAGCGTCGCATGGATTGCTTGACAGGTCTTGCGTCCTTGTGTACTTTCAGAGAGTGCTCGGCGAGTTCCCTGGGTATCCCCGGCATGTCAGAAGGTTGCCATGCGAAGATTTTCCAGTTCTCACGTAGGAACTCGACGAGCGCGCTTTCCTATGCGGGTGTCAGGCTTGATGAGACCTTGACTGTCTTTCCGCTGTCAGTCGGATGGACTTGGTGGGTGACGGTGTCGTCGTTCGTGTTGAACGCTGCGTCTTTGGCAGGCTTCTTGCGAGCCGGGAAGATGGTCTTGTCGTTGTCGGCTGATATGGCTTTGAACCGCTCTTCGACGCCGAAGGACTCGGAGATCTTGGCAAACTCGCGGTCGCAGCTGTTGGAGAGCCCAAAGTCACCGCGGACGGTGATTACTCCTTTTGGCCCGGGTAGCTTTATCATCAGGTAGGCGTAGTGGGGTACCGCCATGAACCTGGCAAAGCTTGGGCGTCCTAGGATGGAATGGTATTGTGACTTCCAGTCGACGACCTCAAAGTCTATCGACTCCTTCCTGAAGTGTTCGGGTGTACCGAGGATGATGTCGAGTGTGATTGTTCCCATGGGCGTGATTGCTTGCCCTGGTACTATGCCGTGGAAGGTGGTCTCCGATTCCGGCAATTTCTCTGTCGACCTATTCATTCGCCTGAGGGTATCGGCGAATATGATGTTGATGCCGCTGCCCCCGTCCAGGAACACCCTCTTCAGGCTGTAGTCGCCGATCAAAGCCTCAATCACGAGTGCGGCGTGCCCTGGTCGGACTACTTCCGCTGGGTGATCTGCCCTGGAAAATGTGATTGGTGTCTCCGACCCGCGCAGGTAGTCTGGTACCGCGCGCGGGCTGTTGATGGCTTGAAGTACTTGGCGTGTGATGATTTTCTGCCTCCTGTTCGACGGGGGTCCCTTCTGGATCATGTTCAACTGTCCTCGTGCGGCTGGGTACGCGTCGGCTGCTGCCGACGGACCTTGTTGCTGCTGCTGCGGCTGGGGGAACGCTCCTGCCGCCTGCACTTGATTGTTGTTTGCGGGTGCTGCCTGGATGGCTAGCTGCGGTGCCGCTTGAATGGCCTGCACCGGGGCGATGATTTGCTGCATGGCATGGTAGATCTTCCTTGCTTTGCGGCAATCTTTCAACAGGTGGTTTGAACCCCACTTTCCTGTTGCCGGGTTGCGGAACGAGTGATGCTTACATGGTTGCATCAGTTCCTCTGCCGGGGTTAACGGGCGCTTCCACTCGCGCTTCTGACTTCCATCGCTGTGGTCGATGCTGCTGCTGCCACGGTTGTACTGACTCGAGCTGGGCTGTCGACTTTGCTCGTGCTGTCTGCTGCCCTCACGCTTGACCTCGCGGGGGGTTTCATAACCCGCCGCTACTAACTCGATTGAGTCGTGCGTGTAACGTGCCTTCCTCTTCTGACGTGACTCGCGCCAGCTGCTTGTTTCGCCTTCCTTTTTGGGAGAAGTTTCGCGGACGTAGTCCTCTCCTTCAGCCCATTGGTTGGCTGTCTTCATTAACTCTATTGTGGTCTTCGGCTGGAGCCTACCAAATTCCTCCCGGAGGTCGCGGCGAGCAACGCCATGCATGAAGGCATCCATCACCCTGTCCTCTGATACGGGTTCCATGGTATTGCGGAGGAGTGTCCACCTCTGGATGTAAGATCGGAGCGACTCGTCCTTCCCTTGCTTGCAGGCCTGCAACTCGATATAGGTCGTTGGTCTGGCGAATGTTCCCGAGAAACTTTTGATGAAGTTGTCCTCGAACTCCTCCCACGTTCGAAAAGAATCTTTGGGTTGGCTTGTGAGCCACCCGCGTGCAGAGTCTGTCAGCATGAGCTGGATGTACTGCATTGCCGTGGTCGATGTTCCGCCTTGGCAGGTGCAAGCAATAAGGTAGTCCTCGAGCCATAGCTTCGGGTCTTGCTTCCCGTCGTACTTTGGTGTGCCGGCCGTCAACTTGAAGCCTTTAGGCATACGGGTGTCGCGGATGTTGAAACCGAAGCATGCCGCACCACATGGTTCGAAGTCGCGGTTGGTATGGTCGTCCGCCTGTGCTGCGTTAGCCGAACGCTCCTTGCGGTTACGGTCCACCGTCTTATGTGTTAGGACGTCTCGAAGGTCCTTGACTGGCTGTCGCTGCGCCGCCGGGATGTCCGACGTCGTTGGTTCGTGAGCTTGATTACCTGGCCCCTTGGCCGCTAGAGCTTCTTCGATTGCCCTTATGGAGGCAATTTGTTGCTTGTGGAGGAGGGAGCGCGCGTCACCCTCCGGTGGCTGCGTGAGCCGGAGGTATGTCTCGACTGATATCAGGGCGGCATTCGCCGTCTTCGGGACGGGTATCCTATTCTCGTCTTCGGTGACGAAGGACGAGTCGAGGTTGTGGGTGAGCCTTGTTCGATCAGCTTCTCCCATGTGGGGGACACGGGCTCTGGTTCGCCGTGCTCCCTGATTCACCTCTGTGGAGGATGTGAAGGAGAGAGCAGCTCGCCTGGCACTCGACGCATCCGCGTCCCTTTTGCGCCTGAGAAGTTCGGCCTTTTCGGCGCGAATTCGTTCGCCTTCCTTGCGTAGCAAGTACTGGACCGCCAGGTGATCGTCTCGAGGTGCGTTGGGTGGCGGGAACGTGCCCTCGTCCACATGCTTCATGGCTTGGATCGCCATATCACGCGTGATGACAAGTTTCGTCTGGTCCGGCATGTCCACCTCCAGTGGGTATGCGGGTTCGTCTTCGTCGTCATGCGGCGCTGTGCCGGCCATGAAGACCTGCCTGGGGTAGGCATGGATTGGAGAGTTGGTGCTGCCGCTGCCACTTATGTCACCCGCTTCTTGCTCGGGGTCGAAAATTGCCGCAACGTGGCGCGCGGCGCACCCGCTGTCGCGTCTCTTCGCGATTGTCCATGTGCCCGCACTCGACGGGGCGAGTGCGAGTGGCTTGGGGTAGACCTGGGACTTCCAGGAAGATGAGGGCGCGCGCGACGTTGATGTCGGACGCGGGCCCCGGGTCGCACGTGCGGGCGCGACGGTGGAGGTGGGGCTTGACTTGATTGACCGCGCGATCGAGGTTGGGGTAGTAGACTCGATTCGCGTGGTCGTTGCCGAGATTGTCGACGTAGATGTCCTCTTCGCGGGTACGGCTGGCGCAAACCTTGCGGGTGCGGCAGATGCGATCTTCGCGGGTCCGGCGGTCGCGATCTCCGCGGGTGCGGCAGATGCGATCTTCGCGGGTCCGGCGGTCGCGATCTCCGCGGGTGCGGCAGATGCGATCTTCACGGGTCCAACGGTTACGATCTCCGCAGGTGCGGCAGATGCGATCTTCGCGGGTCCAGCGGGCGCGGTGGTCGGCGATTTCGATGACGCCGCCGCGCGTAACGCCGTAGTCGTAGACCTGAGCATGCCACGACTATCGATGCAACAGAATATGGAGCCGAAGGTGATGTGTATACCTTTGTTCAGATCGGCGTACACCGATTGATGAGCTGACGAGTGGATGACGTACTCGAAGGAGCCGAATCGGATCGACTCCCTAATGGCGGGTGCGCCGATCTTCATTGCGGATGGAGCCGGCGTGACCATGATCCTAGCACTTGTTTGAACTTCCCACAGACGGCGCCAATTGACGAGGTGCTAACTCGACAAGTCCCAGGTTGTGCACCCCGGGTTGATTGATGGGGAGAGAGGAGAGTGCAAGGTGATCACGACGGCTGACAAGCGAGGTTTACCCAGGTTCAGGCTCCCGGAGGATAACACCCTACTCCTGCTTGTCTGGTTATTGATGCGAGTAGCGATTACAATGGCGAGATTGCGATCTCGCTAGGGTTTGTGGTTCTGAGCGTGTCCTCTAGGACGGGCAACCCTCCTGACTTTATAGGCAGCCAGGTCTCGGGTGGTTGGTACAGATACGGTAGGTTACAAGTCCTAACCGAGTTGGACTAGGATATGAGATACCCCGAGTGGGCCTTCTGCGGGCCTTTCCATCCTTGGCGCGGCCCAGGTAGCCTCATCGTGGGCTACCCGCAAGGTAGCCCCACGTCAGCGTCCGGCCGCGTCTCGTGTGCCTGCATGTCCGTTATCACTGCCATCAGCAGTGAGGGATTGTCGTCGTCGCTGACAACGCACGCGCGTGCGAGATGGAGAGCCGGTTCGTCCTCATCCACCTTCGCCACGAGCGCGCGTCCTTGTGGCTGCTGCACCTTCCGTTCGCGGCGCGGCTCAGGGCAGTCCCTGGAGATGTGCCCTGCAACCTTGTTGCAATTGTAGCACTTGATCCCGGTCATGTCGCGGCCGCCGTTGGAACCACGGCAATCGTCTCCGCGGGTCTGCTGTTTGCCGCGTCCGTTGTTCTTGCCGCTGCCACCGTTCAAGCTGGCGCCCTGTCCTTGCTCCTTTTTCTTCCCGCGTGCGGCCCACTCCGCCTCAGTGAGAAGCAGTTGGCTCCCTGCTCCCTCCGTGGTTCCGATCGAGCACCGCTCCGATGCCGAACGGAGGCGGCCGATCAGCTCCTCAACACTCATGCCGTTGAGATCAAGGAGCGTCTCGATCGAACATGCTATCTGCGAATACTGAGAGGGAACTTCACGCAGAAATTTCTGAATAACCTTTACCTCCTCGACCGTGTCTCCCAACGAGCGCAGGTTGTTGGCGAGGTTGGTGATGCGCATGCCGAACGCGTCGAGCGTCGAGCCGCTCTTGAACGTGATCACCTCGAACTCCTTGCGTAACCGTTGTGCCGTGGCCTCGCGTGCACGCGTCACGCCCATGCGCATCAGTTTGATCGCCTCCCACGCGTCTGCCGCCGTCTCCTTCACCGCCAGAACCGGCACCATCTCCGGTGGCACCGCTCGCAGCAACGCCGAGAGCGCCGCCATGTCCTCGCGATCGCTCGGCTCGCCCATGCCGGATACCGCCTCCCACAGGCCTTGAGCGCGCAGGTTGATTTTCATCACCAGCGCCCACTCAATGTAGTTCGTGGCCGTGAGGGAGGGATACACGATCTGGCTGCCGAAGTTCGTGCGTTCCTGGACGACGCGCTCGTGGACGACCACCTCGTTCCCGCCGCGGCGGACGACGCTACGTCCGCGGCTCCGACTTCGCTCCTGTGTCGCATCTGGCGCGACGATCCCGGCTGATCCACCCCCACCCGGGGCTGGCGTTGTCGGCGTTCCTCCGCCGTCGTTGGACATCGTCGTTGCGGATCGAAAGCGGCTCTGATACCACTTGTTGGTTTTCTGGCTAAGAGACACGAAGGAAGAGAGTTTGTGCTGCGTAAAAGCTTGCAGCTTTTCTGTTGCGTTCTCCTTTTATTTAACGGGACCATCAACGATCCACCAAAATCGCTAAGGAAACGATCAACGCTTGATCGTGCCATCCCACGATGCCCATGCCAAGTCGTGATCCTAATGCCGCAAAGCTCGCTCAGTCCATGCCATCCCATGGTGCTCGCCGTGCGGCTTAAACTACTTAACGCAAACTAGCTAAGTATCCTATCAGCGCTTCGTGAACAAGTCTCACGATCGCGCCGTTTATTCAGTTTACTGAAAACCTGACGAAACTGACAGATGACACTAGCCTGACGTGAACAGTGACCGACAACAGGGTTATGATCAACAAAGCAGGCTCCGTGGAAATCTTAGTTAATTTTCGTTACGAAATCAACGTCCCATAAATAAACATTCAACAAGGATAAATAGTTTTTGAGATTTCGGGATTCGTTTATGTTAATGTATCTTTTTTTTGTTAATTAAAAGGAGTGTGATGGATAGGATAGGTACGAGTACGAAATGGGATGGAGGGTACCGACAGAGAGACTGGCGCCTAGGCATTGTCGTTCTCGTGCCGGGATGCTCCCACCATTTCCGACGGAACCATCATCATCGCCTCAGCGAACGAAATCCACGGCCATTTCCTGCAAGGACACGAGAGCGAAAGAAAGGAGAGGAAGGTGGCCTTTCAGTTTCAGCGCCCGGCACGGCACGTCGCCATCTCCCCTTCTCTTCTCTTCCTTCTTTACCACACTCCCGCGGCTCACCCCGGGCATAAAAACCCGAACCCGAAGACCAAACCCGAAAAAACCGTGACCGAAACCGAATTAACCGGTAATTCGGTCTTCGGTTATCAACTCGGTCTCGTGAGCCAGGTGACCGAACTAAAATTGGTCTGCTCGGTTATGATAGTCTGAAGACCGATGCGACCGAATTAACCGTGATATTACGAGCGAAGCGTATCGTCGAGGCCCAGGCCCATCGAGGCCCTCACGTCTCCTCTCAATCTCTCATACGCAGCCATACAGGCTCAGGCGCACAGCCATACTCGCTCGTCTCCAGTCCCCAACTCACATTAGCATGACCTAGCTAGCTGCGCCTGCGTGCCTGTGCCGCCGCCCGCCGCCACATCACCAATCCCGGCCGCCTGCAGCTGCGTCGCCGGCCCGCCGTCGCATCACGGCGCAGCATCTCCGACGACCGACGCTGCCGTGCCAACCGCCAATCTCCGTCCTCGCTAGCGACTGCATCTCCGACGCATCTCGGACGCTGCCGCGCTTCATCTCCAACCCTGCTGCATCTCCGGCACAGTGTGCAAAAATCCACGGTAAGAACTAAACTGAGGAATCGATTCAGCTCTACTATTGAATAGTGATAGTCTCAACCAGATTTAGCTCGACCAGATGCAGCTCTACTAGCGCCAATCTCCTCTGTTATTCTATTCTTCTGTACTAGTGGCCTAATGGAATCGATTCAGCTCTGCTAGACTGCTAGTGATAGTCTTGACCAGATTCAGCTAGACCAGATTCAGCTCGAACCTAATGTTCCATGTATTTAGATATTTGGGCTATTTTGTGCTGCTATTTCCGTTTGTATTTAGATATTTACAAGACTGCTAGCTATTTTCATTTGGAATAAGAGATTTGCTTACTGTTTTCGTTGTTGTAGATGACATCTGAGCATGACCTGGTGGAATATAACCATGAGAATGAGTTGAATGCACGTACGCTTGCGGAGGCACACGCAAATGACCTGAATGCAGTTGTGAGTTGAGACTAAGTGCTTATCAGATTTAATATTGGCTATGTTTTGTATGGATATTTGCTACTAACGTATGGATATTTGCTTTGGATTATCAACTATTATTTGTGCTAGATTGTGCTAACATACCACCGTGAGGTGTGGACGTGTTGTGTTGCATTTTTTGTGCTGCCTTTGTGGTATATATTTGTGCAAATATGCTGGTTTGTGTTGCATTGCTGCCACAGAAAGCCATTTTGTTCATATTAGTGCAAGTTGTGTTACCATTTAGTTCTTGTTTGAGCTGCCACCGTAAGATGTCGTGCTGCCATTTTTTTTGCTGCCATTTCTTATCTGGTCTATATGGTCATGACCGAAGACCGGACCGAACAGACCGGAGACCGAATACAGAATAACCGAAAAGACCGTAGGTAATATGGGTAGCATTTCTGGATGACCGAAATTCTCACTAACCGAAAAGACCGGACCGAGCAAACCGAACAGACCGAACGCCCGGGGTGACCCGCGGCCACCTCCCCAGTCGCAGCAGTAGCAGAGAGAGGCCTGGTCAGCAGTCAGTCAGTCAGTCAGTTAGTCAGACACCCCGATCCGCCTCCTCCGGGCGCTCCTCCTCCCACCTTGTCTGGTGGCGGTTCCCTGGCGGCGCGCATGATGAAGGTTCCGGCGGTCACCCCATTCTGGTGAGATTTCTACTCCTCATCCTGCTCCTCTTCTTCTTCCTGCACGGCAGCGCGCATTCCCCTCCCATGTTCCTGTTCATGTAGATCTGCGACGAACGCGGGATTCCCAACTGCTGCTTTCACCCGCTGTCCGGCCTCATCATGATTTCCCTACTTTTATCATCGTTTTACTTTCTTTCCGCAATAAAGTTCGCGTTTTGACGGGACAGTAAAGGAATCAAGTCGCGGCGGCGGCGGCGGTGGCAAAGGACGCCATTGACGCGCCTAAAATGCCGCTCCGTCGGTTGCAGTGCACCGGCAAGGGGAAATGCCGTTGAGGAAAGGCCTGGGTTTTCTCTCTTTTTGGGGTGGGGAAAGAAAGAAGAGAAAGATGGCGCCTTTGATGGGACATGGCATCTTTTCCGATCCCTGTCAAATGTTGTTTACTGCAAAGTGTCCATCATGATTACAGTTAGTGGGCGGTTGGGCAGGCTTCACTTGTTAACGCCCTGTATGTATATGATAATAATCAACTTTATAGAGTCCGGTTGTGTTCAGTGTTGTGAAACTAGGTCTCGCTTCTCGGTCATGGATCTGAGGTCGTTCCTTGACTTTGCTGGGGATTCAGGGTCCCTTGCTCATTCAGTTGGTGTGGTCATGCAATTCCTGCCTGCATTTTCTTTCTTGCATCTTCAGGTTTTATGTTCATATACGATTTATTTCTTATTTTTGGCAGATTTGGAATGCAAGGCTACGCTACACCTTCACTGCTCCATCCATCCAAGCTCAAATCTGTGATTCACCAGTAGCATGCATTGCAGTCTGGTCTTCAGGTTTCGGTTCTCAGAGCAATGACTCCTTCCAAGATGATGCCCCAGACCCTCCCCACGACCCCAAACACACAACAGGGGAGACAGTGTTCTTGGAACGGTTCCACTGTCGATACCACCAATCCGAGTAAGTTGCCTGAATCAGCCTCGCCGATGAAGTTGCCGGAGACAGCTGTCTCGACCAGTCCGGACAAAGAAACAGAGTCCAAGGACCAGAAACCGCCTTGCAAGCTGCACGACCCCGTCGATGTCGCATCTACCGAGGTTCCTGCAGGTGATGGGAAGGACATGGTGGAAAATGGACATGTGAAAATATCAGACTCGGCAAGCGGATCGAGTGCCAGGCTGATGGGGAGATGCGACACCGGGGAAAGAGGCGGTGTTAGCAGCAGGTGCAGGCCGAGCACGGGCAGCAACGTCAGCGAGGAGAGCGCGTGCAGCAGCTTCAGCAGTACCAGCAAGCCGCACAAGTCGAACGATTCGCGGTGGGAGGCGATCCAGACGGTCAGGACCAGGGATGGGACCCTTGGCCTGAGCCATTTTAAGCTGCTGAGGAAGCTAGGCTGTGGGGACATCGGCAGTGTGTACCTTTCGGAGCTGAGTGGGACCAAGAGCTACTTTGCGATGAAGGTCATGGACAAGGCGTCGCTTACGGGCCGCAAGAAGTTGCTTCGAGCACAGACCGAGAAGGAAATCTTGCAGTCCCTGGATCATCCTTTTCTTCCGACGCTGTACACACATTTTGAAACGGATAAGTTCTCATGCCTTGTTATGGAGTTCTGCCCCGGGGGTGACTTGCATACCCTTCGACAGAAGCAGCGTGGCAAGTATTTTCCAGAACAAGCTGTTAAGTATGTCTCATCTATATTTTACCCTGTTACATACCTTATTGTCATCTGGTCTTCTAGGATATTAAGCATTTTGTTACTATTGTAAACAATAGTTTTTTTCCATTTTTCTGTGCTCCCATATATTTTCGAGAGGAAGTATGGCAGAATTTAGTCAGTAAATTAGCTAATTGAAGAACAATTTTGCATAATCTTGTGTAAATTGTCAAAAAGAAAGCAACAGTTGCACACTTAATTTGCCTCTATGAAATTCATTTAATTCGCTACAAATTACTTCCTAAATATGCATCAGATTAGATGAAGAAAATATAACATATAGCGACATATATATCCTTGTTATAGTTGTTTTGATAAGAAACAAGTACATCCTGAATTTAACTATTTTTTCCTAATAATTAAAAACTATGGAAAACTAATCTGATTGCATTTCCTTTGAATTGCAGGTTTTACGTAGCAGAGATCCTCCTTGCAATGGAGTACTTGCACATGCTCGGTATCATATATCGTGATCTCAAGCCTGAAAACATCCTTGTCCGGGAAGATGGACACATCATGCTCTCCGACTTCGACCTCTCCCTTCGTTGTGCAGTGAGCCCGACTTTGATCAGGTCATCTAATCCTGAAACAGAAGTACTTCGGAAGAACAGCCAAGGTTACTGTGTACAACCAGCTTGCGCAGAGCCATCCTGTATGATACAGCCATCTTGTGCAGCCCCCACGACATGCTTCGGCCCTCGATTTTTCTCCAAGTCGAAGAAAGAACGAAAACCAAAGCCTGAAGTTGTCAACCAGGTCAGACCATGGCCCGAGCTCATGGCAGAACCTAGTGATGCACGCTCAATGTCATTTGTTGGCACACATGAGTACTTGGCTCCTGAAATTATCAAAGGTGAGGGCCATGGCAGTGCTGTTGACTGGTGGACCTTTGGTATATTCTTATATGAGCTTCTATTTGGGAAAACACCTTTCAAAGGTTCAGGAAACCGAGCAACACTGTTCAATGTCATCGGTCAGCCACTGCGTTTCCCTGAATACCCAGTTGTGAGCTTCTCAGCAAGGGATTTAATAAGGGGGCTACTAGTTAAGGAGCCCCAACAACGCTTGGGTTGTAAGCGTGGCGCCACAGAGATAAAACAACATCCATTTTTTGAGGGTGTCAATTGGGCGTTGATACGCTGTGCAAGCCCTCCAGAGGTTCCAAGACCAGTTGAGATCGTGAGGCCTTTGAAGCAGCCCGTGTCGACATCTGAGGTTGCTGCTGCACCTGCTGGTGCTTCCCAGAAAGGCTCTGATAACTATTTAGAGTTTGATTTCTTTTAGCAAACAGATTAGTTTTTCATTTGTTTGCAGCATCAAAAGTTGTAGGCTTTTCGCATGTATGTATCTGGTAGATTATTGGTATGTAGATTTTTGTCTTCTGTCACCCGTTTTCTGTTTTCTAGTGAACAATGGGATGTTCCAAATTTATATTCATCCACCAGTTTTGATGTGGCCAATCTTCTAGTGACCCAAACACCCCTATTCTGTGAATTGCAGAATTAAGTTCATTTTTGTTCAGCTTATACCGGTCGTAATAATTACTGTTAGCAATGGTTCTGTCTCATGGAGCAGTTCAAGGTTATGGTGTGTCTGCTGACTTGCCAATTATACTGTTAGTCCGATTTCTTATTTCTGCTTCATTTTGTGCAAGATTGGAATCACATTAAGGTGAAAAAGTGTTGCTGAGTATTGTTTGATTGAAGTAACATACATGGTCCAGCACAACAGTTAATCATGAGCATATCAGCTTGAACATGGTACTGATGACTTCATTACTGTTTTAGTTGATGACCACATGATTAAGCAGTATCTTTAGCTTCACAATTATAACTCACTGATTGTCCTGATAATTGTTCTAGTAAATGATTTGCTATAAATTATACGTAGTCATGTGCTGTGTGATCAAGCTTCCAGTCATTCATCTGGTTCAAAAATCTTTCTGAAACCTTAGAATTACTGAAGTATTTACACTATATATATGTTTCCATTTGCATCCTTGATGTAGCTCTAAAGACATTAGAAGAAAATATAGTCTTCATTACAAAAAGGAACCTGGATAGATATATATATATATACTGAAAAAGCTCAAACATATGACAAAATAATCTCATTTTTACAACATAAATTGATTATACAAAAAAAAATATGGCAAAAAATGTTACTCACAAACATTCTGCCATCTGAAAATGGTGCATATACAACATTGCAGCTGTGGCAGCGACTGAAGCATCAATCAGATGATAATCAAGATGACAGGCACCTGAGAAACTTGGGAATTTTCTTTCGTTCTCTGATTTTGCTATCATCCTGTTCATCAATTGTGGCTTTGCTTTCATGGTTTGGTGTGGACGATGGTGGTGTCGGATTGCTAGATCTGCTGCCGTTATGTACAGGGGAAGGTGAAAATGGTGGTGTTGGATCAGTCGCCGCTGTAACTTCTTTGCCATCACAGATTGTCTTGACTACGCAGTAGAGAGGTGCGTTCTTCTGTACCTGTCCTGCTATAGTGTTTCCTTTCTTCAACTTCCTGCAGAAGTATATTAGGCAAATCTTGAGCAAGTGATTCAAAATGCTGCTAATTTGTATGCTTCATGGTTTGTAGACCTTACCGCAAGTTGGATTTCGAAACCCCCAGCACTAGCTGCTTTACGGTGAGGACAGGAATAAGCTCGACAACGGCTTCAGCAACTTGATCACTCTCGATGAGGTACACGTCGAAGTTGACCTGAACATATTTTGGAGAACGAAGTTTTTACTATGAAATTTGGGATGCAGAAGCTGCTAGCTCAAAGTTTTTAAAAAATCAAAAAAGTTTTTGATAGCTCGCAGTGCAGTTAGGAAGTAGAAAGAAAATGCCAAGAACTGTTGTCGCAATTTTACCTTAAAGTCGCGGCAGTGGTCCAGATATTTCTGCAGCATCTCTCGTCTCTTGGATTTCTCTTGGTTCATGTAACTTTCTACCTGCTCGGGTGTTGCTTGTCGCTTAGGCATCATTCCTACTATTTCACAAAATCAACGCCACATGTGTCAGGTTCCCCAGACGATAAATTTACATTGCACGGATGAATACAATCAGAAAACTCTGATATTCAGACTGTTAAATGTCCTGTCGACATAATTCATAGAGATGTGATGAAAGGAAACAGAAGGTGTAATATACTTGCGAACAAAAAAAGCACATGTAAATGCCCTAAGACTATTTGGGGTTACGTGTGTGGAAGAAGTAAGCTAGCAGAATGGAATCTGAAATTGTTCACACTTAGTGGCGGGCTAACATCAGTGGCTAGTATGCTTCCTACTCTTCCCGCTACCCCTGGAACCTAAGCTGTCAAGAGTGGCATCCTATGCAGTCCACAATTCCATTCCCTGACCTGCCTTAAGCTCAAAAGTTCAATCTGATAGCTGAGAATATATGTCTTGTCCGCGGAATTCGCAAGCATCTGTTCTTATCATTTTCTGACTAACATTGGACATGTAAGATGGGAGCTCTCTTTTTCAGCATTAACCATGTATTGTTTTGAAAAACATCATGGGCCATCTCTAGTGGCGAGTGTGATAGTTGATCGATCCAACTGTCATCTTGTGACTTTTGTGCAGTCATTGAACCAATAACTAACATAGGCCAGCATCGACCCTTCAGAATTTTCTTGTTGCAGCTTGGCGACCGGCCAAATTTTTTCTAGTTATTGCTCCAAGAACCCCTTGCCCTTGGTAGGCACATGTGAGAGGTGCGCAACCTTTGTAAGTTCCAATCACACAATACCAAATTTTCGTAAGAACAGTCCAATAACATGGCCTCGTTTGCAACCACCCTTGCTGAACTCTTGTGTATTCCAAGCTAGTTGATGGGACCCGCTTGACTTGTTTTCCTTACTTTTTTCATCTTGCAAAGTAACTATTGGTTATTCTGTTCTTTTAGACGATCGTCTTGGCTTCTGATTGGTTGAATGCTTGAGCAACCTTTACACTGATTAGCTTCATCTCGCAATGCTCAGGTGAAATCGTGACATTGGCTGAAGCATCATCCAGGACTGATGCATGTCGGGAAAACGCAGACGACGACAACAAGGAGACGGACAGGGTTTGGCTTGCTTACATGGAGTGGGGATGGTGGCGACGGCGGGGAAGACGTGGACGAGGTAGACGAAGCTGCCGGGCCTGGCGAGTCGCCGCAGCGCCCACGACAGCGCCGCCATGCTGGACCCGCCCTTGCCCACCGCCACGTACACGTCGTCGGCGTCCGAGACCGGCTCCACGGCCGCGACGGGAGGAGACGCCGACGGTGGACCGGCCACCTCCTCTATCTCCCACGTGTTGTCTTCCTGTTCCTCCATCGCTCTGCCGATGCGAAGTATGTCGTCGTCGTCGTTGTCTCGGACTCCCTCGGCCATGTCGACCGACGTCCTCGGATAAGCTCTCCAGCGGATGCTGGTTCTAGCCTTCTAGGTGGTGAATGGCGAGGGAACGAGACGACGGAGACGAAGGGAGGAGATGTGCGTCGTGTCTGCTACCTGTCAATAATGTGGAGGGACGGCCATTTTGGACTTTGGGAGGATCGTTTTGTTTCCCGTTTGATAAAACAACATGGAGAGAATATGCATTTTTTTCACGAGTCGTTGTAGAATATGCAGTACAAAACCGTATATACCTTTTTTGCTTGTTTCACGAGTCGTACGGCATGGAGAACTACACGCATGATTCTGAATTTTGATGTTGTTTTCGAAGTACATATGTCATATGTGACGCAGATTGATTATCATGGGAGAGTAGTTATACGCCGGGATAGTATTGTATATTGCAGGGCACCGTGGACGGAGAGCGGGAGAGGAATATGCTGGGGATCCTGGTCGGATATACCTTTTCCGCTGGCGATCGATCGGCCGGGTCAAAGCTAGATAATTGATCTAGGGCGTGTTTGGTAGTCCAGGATGATTTCAACTAAACCCTCGGATGTAAAATTTGACAATTTGATTCCTTGACGATAGCCTGTATTCTTTCATGACCCCAACCTTAAAGCATCTTCGGAGCAGGCCCAATAGAAACAGCCGAATCGATCGATCGTTCTCACTGAGCCACCCTCGAGGACACTGTAGCCGCCGGTGCAGAGAAGGTGAACATGGAGCCAAGTTCGTCCGAGCTCGAAGATGACGTGAGCTCTCATGCGCAGGCGAAAAAATGCGGGACGATATTCACTCACCGCCCAAGTACTGTTTTGCTCGCCTATTTCACCTAGCAGCCTCACACTCCCACCACCATTCCCCCTCGAGGTCGCCCTTTGCAGGTTATTGGGCCACACGTGCAAGTAAGCGGCTATCTCCGGTGGTCAGAGGTGACTATCGGTGTTGACTGGTCTTCGTCCTCTTTTTCGAGATGTCCTCCTCCTACGTAACCCTAGATGTGATAGTATGTGCCAGATTTAGCGCGTGATGTGGTAGTTACTTGATCTTGCAGTCCATGCTTAGCTTAAGCTTCGGAAGTTCTTTGATGTTGTAGTCCACTGCTAGGGTAGTTTTATTTATTTTGTACTCCATGGTTAGCTCCAGTTGCGGTAGTTCTTTGATCTTGTAGTCCATTGCTAGGGTAGTTATCTCTCTAAATACTAATCTCCCTAGGATTGATGCCTTCTCCTTTTCCCACAAGTCTAAATCATGGTAGACCCCACTCACTTTTCACTTTATATTTAATTATAGTTCACATTTAAATACAATTTGAGAACCATTTATTAAGATATACACATATGTGTAGTTATCTACTACTCTCTCCCTCCCAAAATACCTATGTCTACATACATCCACTTTTTATTAAAGTTGTGACACTTATTTTGAGACAGAGGGAGTAATTTTTTTGTGAAATAAAAAGTGAATTCCATCTATATAAAAAGAAAAAATGTGGTTGTAAGAAAGACAAATTAGCTCCAATCTGCTAAAAATTACTCTTTTTGTGTAGACTAAAATACTAAAAGAAATCTAGAATGCGGTAATATGTTTTATTTCAAAAAAATAAACCTAAACATGTTTGTTGCGATTTTTGTAAAGAACATGCGGTGACTTTGGAGCTCGCTGATATTCGATAAATCTCTTTTATCTTTGCCTAGCCACCATAGCGTCGCACAGCCTGTGCCACGCGAAACCAAATCTCTTCCTCCGCCTCCCTCGAGCCGTAATCTACCGAAAGCAACATTCAATGCACAAAGTTTGCCTAACTCTCCACACACACCTCTGACTCCATCAAGCACTTGACTACATGGCACCTCCATCCCTGATGTCCAGCCTCAAGTGTATTGTTAAGTTGCACCCCCGTGCGCTCCCTCTGGTGACCACCCAACACCAAGTCCAATGTTAACTTACACGCCATGTCCGCTCCCCTCTGATGGCCACTCAACGCCATTGACCCGACTTCCTACAACGTTCACTCGTAGTAGCTACATGTGAACACCCTTCCCGCCACTCGCATCGGCCGTTGTCATCGTTTAGTGGTCAACTGTCCATTTGATCTTATACTCCATGCTTAGCTCGGTAGCTCCTGATGCGATAGTTATTTGATCTTGTAGTTCATCTTACAGTGTCACTTTCAAGGTTAAACCATATTTTTTTATTCAAAGTTTTGTCAATATTTACAATTAAAAAACCAATACAACAAATAATTTTTCTTGTCAAATTTGTATAGTAACAATGAAATACTCATCTATTTAATAGTTGATTTTTTTAGGTTCCACATACCATGCACTACATAGATGTATTGGGAGAAGATTATTAAATGACATAAATATCTACAGATTAGAATCCATGGAAAAACGAAGATTCACACGTACATGTGTCTTGCTACATTCTCTCTCCCTTACGTACGTGTATGAAGTATTGTTTCCCTAATACGGTCGGCGGCATGTTAGCTGTTTTTTTTTCACGGGCAAGTACTTGTTGGTGCGTGAAGTGAGACTAGCTCAGCTGGTTGGTTCCTTATGGTGGAACCAGTTCACCCTGGTTCAAATCCCAGACTCAGAATTTAATCGACGTTATTCTTTTAGTGGTAGGTGACGTGCCCGTGAACAACTGTGATGACTTTGTCAACCTTAAGATATGCTGGACCAGTATCTCGGAGGTGCTCATAGGGTAGGGTTTGCGTGCGTGCGTTCATGAGTTGTTTGTACGTGCATGTTTATAAGCGTCTGTGTCTGTATTATGTTTCTAAAAAAAACTTCTTGGTGTAATAGGCAGCGCGGCAGCTAACTCAGGGATTTTTTTTCACAATCTTAACAATAACTTAATATTTTATCTAGTATATGAGAGACGATACCAACTCTTCTGCAAAAAAACGTGTCAAACTTAGTTTTCATGTTTACGTGACTATTCATCTATTATTAAATCCTATATATTTTAGATCTAACAACTAAAACTAATTAAGATGATATCCGTATTTTTATAAGTATACAATGTAAATAAATAAACACCCACATTTTCTTTAGATTACATCCACAAAATTTTAGTACTAGTTCCTGCCTACCTGGTAAAGCCTAAATTGAAAGGTGTGTTTACAAACGCCTCGGTGTCGGCTCGCAAAATTTCCATCAAGTCAAAGAAACCCACACACACCAGCGCAAGGCCAGCGGGATTCCCTTGTTGCTCCCGTTGGTCCTCTCAACCCCCGCCCCGCCGCTCTAGATCTCTCCGACGTTCCCTGGATTTGGTGGTTTCGCCGAGCTCTTGAGGCCCCCTTCCTGGAGGTCTTCGCTTCCTTGTTCCCCATGTGAGTGTTCTTTATTATCCCGGCTTGAGGATGGCCTGTTCTTTCTGAAAAATGCAGGGTTTTTTTCTGAAAATCATATATTGGTCCTCTTGAAAGAAAACCAAGAATTGCTCGATCTTAAGTACGAGTGTAGCCAGCTAGTTGATTGTTGGTATTGTTTTTGTTGGATTAGAATGGCTGCAGCTACATCTCACCATGCAATAATTTCTACACAACCCCACCGGTGCAATGGAAGGAGCTCTAGATTGGACAAGAGAATGACCAATGCGGGTTTGGTTTCATTTAGAAGTTGCTGCTCAGGAAACAGAAAACTGGGCTTGGTTTGTGCATTGGTCTCAAAGTCTTCGGTGATTGGCCCGGTTCAGCTACCCTCGAATGGCAAGGGTGACCACAGCCCTGCGAAATCAAGTAAATTTCACAAGTTCAATTAGTAGAATGAATCCTTTTATCTGGACAGAAATGTACTAGTTCTCTAAAGTTGCTACCTTTTCTGGCTCTAGGTGAAAGTTCTCTTATACTGATTCGGCATGGGGAATCGATGTGGAATGAAAAGAATCTCTTTACTGGCTGCGTCGATGTGCCCCTGACACGGACGGGTGTCGACGAGGCCATCGAGGCAGGTAAGAGATTATGCAACATCCCAATCGATGTAATATTTACTTCGGCAATGATTCGTTCTCAAATGACCGCAATGCTTGCTATGATGCAGCATCGTCGCAAGAAGGTTGTCTATCTTCCATTTGCTGGATGTAGTATTTATATATCCACTGTCCTGGGCAATCATGTTGAGAGCCCTGTTTATGTATTTGCAGGTTCCAATCATCATGCATAATGAGAGCGAACAAGCTCACAGTTGGAGTCAGATATTCAGTGAAGATACAAAAGAACAGTCCATTCCTGTCATAACAGCTTGGCAATTGAATGAACGGATGTAAGAGTCCCCCCCTGTTATGCTATAATTTGCTAGTTAGGTAATGCACATAGCAGCTTCAGAGTTTTGTTTCTCGAAACATCCCATGTGACTTTCTAGGTATGGTGAGTTGCAAGGCCTTAATAAGCAAGAAACTGCAGAACGGTTTGGCAAAGAACAAGTGCATGAATGGCGTCGTAGTTATGATACTCCTCCTCCAAAGGGCGAGAGCCTAGAGATGTGTGCAGAGAGAGCCGTCACTTATTTCAAAGATCAGGTAACAATATGCCTGGATTATTGAACAGTGCATTATATACTTCTACGATTTAAAGTTTTAAACCTCTACTTCTCGCTATCTGTAGTCTATACGATAATATGCGGCTTAATGAAAGAAAAAGAACTTCTATGTCACATGACTCACAAGCATCAAAAGCTATGCTGAAGACTATACAGTAATGCAGTATTATATTACTAATTTCGTATCTGTTGTTAGAACTGCCGACCTGATGTCAAATATTGGACCAAAACAGTTTTAGTTTATTCTGTACTTGAACTGGACCAAAACAGTTTTAGTTCATTCTGTACTTGAACTATTATTAAAGTTCCCATCTAACCCTCTAAGGGATTGTCTAATAGGTTGTTCCACACCTCATAGCCGGAAAGCATGTGATGGTTGCTGCACATGCAAATTCACTTCGATCAATTCTAATGCATTTGGATAAATTGACTTCTCAGGAGGTGATCTCATTATTGTACATATAATCCTGTTCCACCTTCCCTTTGATTTGGTTCCTTCTTGCGTTGTGCTGAATGTGGGAGTGATACTCTGTTCTTCAGGTAATCAGCCTCGAGTTGTCAACAGGCATTCCTATGCTTTACATCGTCAAGGAAGGGAAGTTTATTAGACGGGGCAGCCCAGCAGGACCTTCTGAAGCCAGCGTTTATGCTTACACAAAGGTCAGGGTCTTGTTAGTTTTTGAGCACTGATGTATTCACAAAACAATTAGCTGATCCACATATATGTTAAACAAACTGATAAACTTCAATAAAGAGATAGAACTGTCCTATTGGCATATCTCAAATTCTTAATGGTCTCAAGTTCATCTTTATACACAATTTCAACCAGAAGTCAAGTTAACTTAAAGTTTGCTTTAATAATGTATTCCGTGTAATTTTGTGATTGACAACCTTGTACTGTCAAATGTGGAAAGAAACACATAGACAAATTTGATTGTAGTAAGGTCGGCCTTTAGTTTGATGCTGACAACGCCCATGGTATGCCCAAAGAATGTTTAAATATGCTATTAGCACCGTGCTTACAAGGTTAACCTTTATATAATTTTTCTAGTTAAATGACATAATACTGTACTTTTCATACTTGCCATTTTCAGTTATTTAGGGCTTATGTTTTTGTGATCTTATTAAGCTTGTGCTTTTCTATGTTGTTTTTAAGACTTTGTTTCTTGTATGCAGAACTTGGCTCAATACAGGCACAAGCTTGATAATATGGTTCAGTAAAAGGTAATTAAGTTATAAGAATGCGAAAATTGATTACCAATGAATATTCCAATATAGCTATATGCTAAATTTGCGTTTTCTGTTCGGATGTATTTTCAGGTTTTGTAGATTAGGAGTGACACAAATATTTCTCGAATATGCCATTGTTACTGGTTAGGTAGAATTTAAGGTCACCACTATTTCGTGGGATTTACAAGTGAATTATCACCAGGAAACTTCTTCCTTTTGTAACAATGAAATCTGTGTAATTGGTCTACAATGAGGGTAAATGAAGCGCTCCATCATGTGTACTAAATTGAATTTATTGAAGAGGGCTATACAATACATTTTTAACAATTTTGTTTTCCCAAACTTTATGTTGATAAACTAAACCATATGAATATGAAGGCCTATTCTATTCCTAATTTCGTCTACATATTTTATTATGAGGATATAAGTCTAATTCATAACAATCAAGTGGACCTACTTTACATTTGAAGAATCACACATGAAGTAAATAAAAATAAATATCAAATTGTTGCCCCTTCTCTAGCCAGGAGATAACTAGCATGGACCCATTTGATTAAATTAAAATGCTCATGTTGCATAATTTACTGCATCGATATATAAAACAGTTTAAATACCTGACGTGGGGCTGCCTTTCGGGTAGCCCACGATAAGGCTACCTGGGCCGCGCCAAGGACAGGAAGGCCCACGCGGGGTACCATGTAACCTAGTCCAAGTCGGCTAGGAAGCATAACCTGCCATATCTGTAGTTGCCATCGGCACCACCTGGCTGCCTATAAAGCCAGGAGGGTTGCTCGTCCCAGAGGACACGCTCATAGCTACGGCACAAACCCTAGCGAGATCGCGATCTCGCCATTGTAACCACAACTCGCATCAATAATCAGACAAGCAGGAGTAGGGTGTTATCCTCCGGGAGCCTGAACCTGGGTAAATCCTTCCTTGTCAGCCGTCGTGACCACCTGCACTCATCTCTCTCCCCATCAATCAACCCGGGGTGCACAACCCTGGGACTTGTCGAGTTAACACCTCGTCAATTGGCGCCGTCTGTGGGAAGGTAAAACAAGTGCTAGGATCATGGTCGCTCCGGCTCCATCCGCAATGAAGATCAGCGTGTCCGCCGTCAGGGAGTCGATCCGATTCGGCTCCTTCGAGTACGTCATCCACCCGCCAGCCCATCAGTCAGTGTATGCCGATCTGGACAAAGGTATACACATCACCTTCGGCTCCATATTCTGCTGCATCGATAGTCGTGGTATACTCAGGTCTACGACTACCGCGCTACGCGCGACGGCGTCACCTAAATCGGCAACCCCCGCGCCCGCCGAACCCGCGAAGATCGCATCTGCCGCACCCGCGGAGGCCGCGCCCGCCGAACGTGCGAAGATCGCATCTACCGCACCCGCGGAGGCCGCGCCCGCCGAACCCGCGAAGATCGCATCTGCCGCACACGCGGGGGCCGCGCCCGCTGCACCCGCGAAGAGGGCATCTACATCGACAATTTCGGCAACGGCCACGCGAATCGAGTCTACTACCCCAACCTCGGTCGTGCGGTCGACCAAGTCAAGATCCACCTCGACTGTCGCACCCGCACGGGCAACCAGGAGCCCGCGCCCGACAGCCATGTCGCGCGCGCCCTCATCTTCGTGGAAATCCCAAGTCTACCCCAAGCCAATCGCACTCGCCCCGGCGAGCGTGAGCACATGGACAATCGCTAGAAGACGCGACAGCGACTGCGCCGCGCGCCACGTTGCAGCAATTTTCGACCCCGAGCAAGAAGCGGGCGACAGAAGCAGCAGCGGCAGCACCAACTCTCCGACTCAAGTCTACCCCAAGCAAGTCTTCATGGACGGCACAACACCGCATGATGACGAAGAAGAACCCGCATATCCGCTAGAGGTGGACATGCCGGACCAGACTAAACTTGTCATCACGCGGGACATGGCGATCCAAGCCATGAAGCATGTGGACGAGGGCACGTTCCCCTCACCCAACGCACCTCGAGAAGACCACCTGGCGGTCCAGTACTTGCTACGCAAGGAAGGCGAACGAATTCGCGCCGAAAAAGCCGACCTGCTCAGGCGCAAAACGGATGCGGATGCATCGAGTGCCAGGCGAGCCGCCCTCTCCTTCACATCCTCTACAGAGGTTAACCAAGGAGCACGGCGAACCAGAACCCACGTTCCCCACATGGCAGAAGCCGATCGAACAAGGCTCACCCGCAACCTCGACTCGTCCTTCGTCACCGAAGATGAGAACGGGATACCCATCCCAAAGACGACGAATGCCGCCCTGATCTCAGTCGAGACATACCTCCGGCTCACGCAGCCACCGGAGGGAGACGCACGCTCCCTTCTCCACAAGCAACAAATTGCCTCCATAAGGGCAATCGAAGAAGCTCTGGCGGCCAAGGGGCCAAGCAACCGAGCGCACAAACCAACGACCTCGGGCATCCCAGCGGCGCAGCGACAGCCAGTCAAGTACCTTCGCGACGTCCTGACACAGAAGACGGTGGACCGCAACCGCAAGGAGCGCTCGGCTAGTGCGGCCAACGCGGAGACCATGCTGACCGCGACTTCGAGCCGTGTGGTGCGGCATGCTTTAGCTTCAACTTCCGCGACACCCGCATGCCTAAAGGCTTCAAGTTGACGGCTGGCACACCAAAGTATGACGGGAAGCAAGACCCAAAACTGTGGCTCGAAGACTACCTCATCGCTTGCACCTGCCAAGGCGGAACGTCGACTACGGCAATGCAGTACATCCAGCTCATGTTGACAGACTCGGCACGCGGGTGGCTCACAAGCCAACCCAAAGACTCTTTCCAAACATGGGAAGAATTCCAGGATAACTTCATCAAGAGTTTCTCGGGAACATTCGCAAGGCCAACGACATACATCGAGTTGCAGGCCTGCAAGCAAGGAAAGGATGAGTCGCTCCGCTCTTACATCCAGCGGTGGACACTCCTCCGCAATACCATGGAACCCGTATCAGAAGATCGAGTGATGGACGCCTTCATGCACGGCGTCGCTCGCCGCGACCTCCGGGAGGAATTCGGTAGGCTCCAGCCAAAGACCACAATAGAGCTCATGAAGACAGCCAACCAATGGGCCGAAGGAGAAGACTATGTCCGTGAAACTTCCCCCAAAAAAGAGGGCGAAACAAGCAATTGGCATGAGGCACGCCAAAAGAAGAAGCCACGTTACACCCATGATTCAATCGAATTAGTAGCGGCGGGCTATGAAACCCCCCGTGAGGACAAACGTGACAACAACCGACAGTACGACCAAAGTCGGCAGCCCAGCTCGAGTCAGTACAACCGTGGCAGCAGCAGCATCGGCCACAATGATGGAAGTCAGAAACGCGAGTGGAAGCGCCCGTTGACCCCAGCAGAGGAGCTGATGCAACACTGTAAGCATCACTCGTTCCGCAACCCGGAAACAGGCAAATGGAGTTCCAACCACCTGTTGAAGGATTGTCGCAAAGCAAGAAAGATATACCATGCCATGCAGCAAATCATCGCCCCGGTACAGGCCATACATGCGGCACCGCAGCTAGCCATCCAGGCAGCACCCGCAAACAACAACCAGATGCAGGCGGCAGGAGCGTTCCCCCAGCCGCAGCAACAGCAACAACAACAAGGTCAGTCGGCAGCAGCCGACACGTACCCAGCCGCACGGGGACAACTGAACATGATCCAGAGGGGACCCCCGTCGAACAGGTGCCAGAAAATTATCACACGCTAAGTACTTCAAGCCATCAACAGCCCGCGTGCGGTACCAGACTACCTGCGCGGGTCGGAGACACCAATCACATTTTCCAGGGCAGATCACCCATCAGAGGTAACCCGACCCGGGCACGCCGCACTCGTGATTGAGGCCTTGATCGGCGACTACAGCTTGAAGAAGGTGTTCCTGGACGGAGGCAGCGGTATCAACATCATATTCGCCGACACCCTAAGAAGAATGAACAGGTCGACGGAGAAATTGCCGGAATCGGAAACCACCTTCCACGGCATAGTACCAGGGCAAGCAATCACGCCCATGGGAACAATCACACTCGACGTCATCCTCGGTACACCCGAGCACTTCAGGAAGGAGTCGATCGACTAGAAGTCACAATACCACGCCATCCTCGGGCGCCCGACCTTTGCCAGGTTCATGGCAGTACCCCACTACGCCTACCTGATGATAAAGTTGCCCGGGCCAAAAGGAATAATCACCGTCCGCGGCGACTTCGGGCTCTCCAACAGCTGCGACCGCGAGTTCGCCAAGATTTCTGAGTTCTTCGGAGTCGAAGAGCATTTCAAGGCCATATCAGCCGACAACGACAAGACCGTCTTCCCGGCTCGCAAGAAGCCCGCCAAGGACGCAGCGTTCAACACGAACGACGACATCGTCACCCACCAAGTCCATCTGACTGACAGCAGAAAGACGGTCAAGGTCTCATCGAGTCTGACCCCCGCATAGGAAAGCGCGCTCGTCGAGTTCCTACGTGAGAACTGGAAGATCTTTGCATGGCAACCTTCTGACATGCCAGGGATACCCAGGGAACTCGCCGAGCACTCTCTGAAAGTCCACAAGGACGCAAGACCAGTCAAACAATCCATGCGACGCTTCTCAGGACCCAAACGAGACGCGATCACCATGGAAGTCGACAGACTACTGCACGCCAAATTCATCCGAGAGATCAAGGATTCGGACTGGGTCGCCAACCCGGTTCTAGTGGAGAAAAAGAAGACGAAGAAACTACGCATGTGCGTTGACTTCACCGCAGTCAACAAGTGCTGCCCTAAGGACCACTTCCCGCTCCCGCGGATAGACCAGATCATCAACTCGACAGCAGGTTGCGAGCGCCTGTCCTTCCTGGACGCCTACTCAGGTTACCAGCAGATCAGGCTGAAAGTCGAGGACGAAGAAAAAAGGGCCTTCATCACACCCGACGGCGTCTTTTGCTACCAGACGATGCCGTTCGGGTTAAAGAACGCAGGTGCCACGTACCAGCGGACAATGCAAGCATGTCTCAAGGGGCTAATCGGGCAGATCGTCCAAGTCTACGTCGATGACATCGTTGTCACGACCCGAAAGGAGGATACCCTAGT
Source organism: Poa annua (assembly GCA_026929855.1). Classification (NCBI taxonomy): domain Eukaryota; kingdom Viridiplantae; phylum Streptophyta; class Magnoliopsida; order Poales; family Poaceae; genus Poa; species Poa annua. The sequence goes on from CM049430.1 coordinate 10,132,486, forward strand.
CGTCGACCTCCGCAAGGTCTTCGCCGCACTCGATGTGTACCAGATCAAGCTCAACCCAGAGAAGTGCGTGTTCGGCGTGCCAGCCGGAGAGTTACTAGGGTACCTCGTATCCGCAAGAGGAATCGAAGCAAACCCCGAGAAGGTGCAAAACGTACTCACAATGTCAGCACCAACCAAGCTCCGGGAGGTGCAACGATTAGCCGGCCGAGTCGCAGCTCTCAGCCGGTTCATTAGTAAGTTGGGAGAGAAAGCCTTACCTTTCTACCAACTGATGAAGAAGACGGACAAGTTTGAGTGGACACAAGAGGCGCAGGACGCATTCGACCATCTCAAGAAAACCCTGACAACCTCTCCAGTCCTCGTGGCACCACTGAAAAACGAGCCGCTGTACTTATACGTCTCAGCAACAAACAGGGTGGTGAGCACGGTGCTCGTAGTCGAACGCGAAGAAGAAGGGCACAGTCACCCGGTGCAGAGGCCCGTCTACTACCTTAGCGAAGTACTCACCTTGTCCAAGCAGAACTACCCTCATTACCAGAAGCTGGCATACGGAGTCTTCATGACCTCCAGAAAGGTCGTCCACTACTTCTTCGAGCACCCGATCACGGTGGTAAGCTCCTCTGGACTAGCAGACATTCTCACAAACCAACACGCAACAGGACGAGTCGCCAAGTGGGTTGTCGAGCTAGGACCATGGGGGCTGAAGTATGCTCACCCGAAGTCCATCAAGGCCCAAGTCCTCCCGGAATTCACCACCGAGTGGATAGAAGCCCAGCTACCAAATATCCCCGACTTGTCCAACGCATGGACAATGTACTTTGATGGCTCCAAGAAATTCATGTCAGCCGGGGCAGGAGTCGTACTCATCTCCCCCAAAGGCGACAAGCTCAAGTATGTCCTGCAGATGGACTTTCCGACGCCGTCCAACAACGAAGCTGAGTACGAGGCCCTGATCCACGGCATGCGGATGGCCAAGAACTGCGGCGCCACGCACCTCATGATATACGGCGACTCCTACCTGGTGGTACAGCAAACCATGAAGTCCTGCGACGCCATCGCCGACAACATGATCGCCTACAGAGACCTCTACAATCAATTGGAAGGCAACTTTGACGGCTGCGAGCTGCGCCATATTGGCCGTGAAAGCAACGAGGAAGCCGACGTCCTTGCTAACATGGGCTCAGACAGGGTGCCAGTCCCACCCGGCGTCTTCCTCGAGTGCATCACGCACAGGTCCATCAAGACTCAGAATACATCAAGCACTGCAACAACAAAAGGCGATGCCAACCCGCCAAGCCAAGACAAGGTCCCCATGGAGGTCATGCTAGTCGAAGCCATATGGACAGGACCGTACCTGGCGTACATGCTACATCAGAAGCTGCCAGCTGATCCAGTCGAAGCGAAGCGCATCATCAGGCGCTCGAAAAGTTTCACCGTCATTAACGGAGAACTATACAAAAGAAGCATCTCAGGAATCCTGCAAAGGTGCATAGATCCAGTCGACGGCCAAGCCATCTTACTCGACATCCACGCGGGTATCTGCGGGCATCACACCAGCAGTTGGGCACTGGTGGCCAAAGCGCTACGAGGCGGGTTCTACTGGCTGCCAGCCATGCAGGACGCCGAGGAACTAGTAAAGAAATGCACAGGGTGCCAGGAATTTGCCAACAAGCCACACGCGCCAGCATCGGAACTCAAGACAATACCATTAGCCTGGCCCTTCGCCCAATGGGGTCTGGACATGGTGGGCCCGCTGAAGAAATCCTCACCCGGAGGTCACACTCACCTCCTGGTTGCAGTCGATAAGTTCACAAAGTGGATCGAAGCCGTGCCCATCACAAGTTTGACTGCATCCACAACAGTCAACTTCATCAGGTCAATCATCTTCATATTTGGAGTACCGAATGGGATCATCACCGACAATGGCTCGAACTTCACAGCCGAAGAATTCAAGGACTTCTGCTCAGAGCAGGGGATCAAGCTCAGCTATGCGTCTGTCTCGCACCCGCAATCCAATGGGCAAGTGGAGAAAGCCAATGGCCTCGTCTGCAACGGCATCAAGAAGCGACTGCGCGTGCCCCTAAAACGCGCAGCGGGCGCATGGGTGGAAGAACTGCCGTCGGTCCTTTGGAGTCTGCGAACAACGCCAAACAGATCCACCCAGTACACTCCATTCTTTATGGTGTATGGTGCAGGAGCGGTCCTCCCTTGCGACATCAAGTTCGACGCACCGAGAATAGTCGCCTACGACAAGTCGGATGCAGAGGAGGCACTCGAAGACAGTAGGGACACCCTGGATGAAGCACGTGACATCGCCCTGGCACGATCAGCCGTGTATCAACAGGACCTGCGCAACTATCACACTCGGAGGCTACGACCAAGAGCGTTCGTTGCAGGCGACCTGGTTCTTCGACTCAAGCAAAAGAAGATGCACAAGCTCGCTTCCCCATGGGAGGGCCCGTACATCGTGACAGAAGCAATCGGCAACGGAGCTTACCGCCTGAAAAACTCGAAGACGGAAGCAGACTGCAGCAACCCGTGGAACGTGGCACAACTCCGCCGGTTCTACGCCTAGTTCAACCCAATCATTGTACAAGAAAATCAGCGCGGCAGGTTTCAGACGCACTCTTTCCCTTACCAGGGTACCTGAGGGGACTGGAAGGGTTTTAATGAGGCGGCCTGTTCGCAAGAATCAATAAATTGATTTGAAGAGAATCTGTCTCCTTTACCTTTCATACAGAGGAAGCTAAAATCCTAGGCCGCCACCCGAACGACTCGGGGGCTGCGCCACACACGTTGAAAGAAAAGCTTAGGTCGCCACCCGAACCACTCGGGGGCTGCGCCATACAAGCATAAATCAAAAAATCCTAGGCCACCACCCGACATACTCGGGGGCTGCGCCATACAGGTCAAGTTCAAAATCCTAGGTCGCCACTCGACATACTCGGGGGCTGCGCCAAACAGGTAACACTTGTAATCCTAAGCTACCACTCGACCTACTCGGGGGCTACGCCATACATGCCTTCTCAGAAAATCCTCAGCCGCCACTCGAACTCACTCGGGGGCTGCGCTGCACAGGTCAAGTTCAAAATCCTAGGTCGCCACCTGACATACTCGGGGGCTGCGCCAAACAGGTGACACTTGTAATCCTAGGCTGCCACTCAACCTACTCGGGGGCTACGCCATGCAGGCCTTCGCAAAAATCCTAGGCCGCCACTCGAACAACTCGGGGGCTGCGCCATACAGGTCAAGTTACAAAAATCCTAAGTCGTCACCTGATAAAGTCAGAGGCTGCGACATACAAGTTACACTTGAGAAAACCTAGGCCGTCGACCAACATACTAGGCGACTGCGCCAAACAGGTCAAAAATCAAAACATGCATTATCACTTCCGAGCAAGCAGATCAGTTCTCATGACTCGCAAGTATTTTAATCTATTACATTACGACTTGCACAAGCACATTTGCCCTCTATAGCTAACCCTGTACATCAGACGACAGCTACTCTAAACTGCAGGCTCGGCCTTCGGCGCATCGAGGGGACCTACAAGGCGCTCACTCAGGTCCTGAACCTGCCTGATAATTCGGCGCGCAGCCGCCAAGGTCTCGTCGAAGTCGTCATCACCAGGCAGGCCATCAAGCACCCTGTCGAGCGGAAGATGCGGCCGATGCATCCGGACGTATGCCAACGCCGCGTTCGCCGCAGCCACAAGTTGGGCGTCGACAACCTCCTTCAGCCCTTCACCATCGCGAAACCTCTCCAGCAAGGCGGACAACCCGTTCGGCTACGCGTTATGCGGGAAGTACACACAATTGATGTGCCAGAGTGTCTTCCGGCAGTTCTCTAGAAGAAAAGCAGCGCGCCACGTACGATCAAGCATGGTGGCAAGGACGCGCCCTCTCGACTTGTTCACCCAGAACTGCCGAGCTTCGTAGGAGTCGCCGGACGCCTCTCGGGTAACTCGCTCTTCAACGCGAGCCTGCTCGGCCTCCCAATCAGGATTAACATCTGCACGCATAAACTGCAAGTCAGAACAAGCAAGCTTCAGCAAAGATAGCAGCCGCCAAAGGGATACAAACCTTGCAACTGCCGACTGATCAGATCGATCTCCCCAAGCGAGAAATCCTCAAGTCGCGAGAACTCCGCCGTAGGATGCGACCGGGAGCGGTGCAGCAGCCGCTCAGTATTCTTCAGGGTCGCCTCAAGCTCAACCACCTTGTTCTTCAGGTATGTGATTATCCGCTGATCATTTACACTACGTGGAGGAGCCGGCGCCGCCCGACGACGGCGAGCACCCGAAGAAGAAGCCGCGCCACTCGGCTCAGCCACAGGAGAAGGCGAAGCATCACCGCGCACAACATTCTGCCATGAATACGCAGAGTCAATACAATCATACGACTGCGAAGCACAGTTAAACTCGGCAGAAAGAAAGTCAGCAAAAGCAATATTGAAGGCCAAAAGACCTGGCAGGACAATATTCATTACAGAGCAAGAAGTTCAAAATACAGACCACGGCGACTGCCGAATTCCTAAAGATACACCTACTCTAAGGCTGCGGACTGCGACCGGGAACGACCCTTCCGAGCGGCAGCCGCCTCAGTCGCCTTAGCAAGGGCCCTCTCGAAGAGTGCCACAAGCTGCACGACCAGCTGTGAAGCACGCTCCTTCACGCCACTCAGCGACGCGGTTCGGCCATCAGGTTTGCGGGGAAAGCCGCTGACGACCTTCTCAAAATCACCTGGAAGCTGATGCCCTAAGAGGAGCTGGAAGGTGAGCTCGGAGCCGCGTACCGTATGCGACCGCGTAAAATCGGCGATGGTGGTCGCGTCCTCAAACGGCGCAGCAAGGGCGTCCACGGCTGCCGGCGGCTGGTCGCCCGGGAAGATACTCTGGTGCACCACAGTGAGGGCTCCAGTCGATTTCTTCAACGAGGCTGTAGACTTCTTCAGCGCGTCGGATGCATAGGCGCAGACCCGATCGAGGAAGCCGACAGCAGTCGCCAAATCAACCGTGTCACTCGACGCTGAAGGAGATATGCCCTAGAGGCAATTAATAAAGTGTATTCTTTATCATATCTCGTTTGTTCATAATAGGTTTTTGTGTCATGCTGGAACCGTATTAAGCGGAAACATTAATGCGGGTGTGATACGTAAACAACAAGGTCCCTAGTAGCCTCTACTAAGACTAGTTTCGTTGCGCGATTGATGATCGAGGTTTCCCGGTCATGGGGCATGGCGCCGGTCGGCAATGAGAGTCATATCGCTGGAGAGTGATGTGATGGACATACCCAGATTTGGAGAACATAGTCGTTACACCTTTGACCGTGAGATCAACTCTTATTGACATTCCCCGAAGATACTTTGATTGCACCAAACGTCGTATCTTATTTAGTATGACAATAACGGTGATACTTTTGGGTATTGGAAAGGAGTATTGAGACGAGGGGTCAAGAGCGGGATTTGCCAGTCCGCATAGCAGGATAGATACTCTCGGGCCCACTCGGTGAGATCATGTCTAATGAGCTTGCAAGCATGTGACTAGGTCACGGAGACATGAGATCGTGAACGAGTAGAAGATAGCATCGTCGGTAACGAGGTCGGGATTAGGTATGGAGATATCTATGGAGCGACGCTCGGACGTGCTAAGTATCGCTATGGCAAAAGGTCTAAGACTTCACGTTCAGGTTTGATAGATGAAAGTCATTCGTTATATCTCAGGGATTAATTCAGGGGGTCCAGGCCTACGGGTTAGTTGTTGATCATTGAGGAGTCTTGATCATAACTGATATTATATCGAACCGCTAGGGTAACACACTTAAGGGGTTTCGACAAGACAACCGGAAAGGAAGGAGATCACCGGGAACGTCCCGGGAGAGGTCTGATGGAGATCGGGCAGCGCCGAAAGAGTTTTCGGAGCTAGGAAATATTATATATATTATGTTTGATATTAATTAGTGTTATTAATATGCAAATATGATTTTATATATTTATTTTCGAATTTATTAAGGCAGATTTCCCTAAATGGGCCTTCCGGACGAAAGAAGGCCCAAGAGGGGGGAACCCCCTTGGGGAATTCGGTGGGAGCCTAGGGGCCGGCCTAGGTGGGCCACAAGGGGCCCACCAGGGGGCCGGCGCACCCCCTTGGCCGAACCAGGCTGTGGGGGGTTAGTCCCACATTGCCTGGCTGGCAAGGTTGGCTCCCCTTGGGAGCCTATATAAGAAGGGGCACCCCCAGCCTTTTAATTCACCAATTAATTCCTGATTTCTCTCTCGATCTCGTGGTTCCCAAGTTGGAGCCGCGCCGAGCAAGAGGAGTCGGGGATCTCCTCCACCATAGCCCGCTGCCGCGCTGCTGGTGTTCCGGTCCAAGTCTTCCGCTGCTCGTCCTGGACTGGAGCTTCGGAGGCGTCGTCTCCACCGTACGTGTGCGACTCCCTGCGAGGTGCTGCGCTAGCGGTACTCGGAGGCCTGCTTCCTCTACACGACCTTGAGGTCGGCTACGTCGGTCTTCATCGACAACGTTTGTGCGGGAACGTAATCCCCGCTTTCGGTCTACAAGGGTACGTATTCCGATCTCCGTTCGTACTACTATATCTGCATAGAATAGATCTTGGCTAGTTTAAGGATATCGTCGGTAGGAAAATTTTTGTTTTCTGCACACGATCCCCTTCAGTGGTATCGGAGCCGATCTATCGTAAGATATAGTTGTACGCTGTTAGAACCCGTGCTCTGCACGGGGGCACCGTTCCTGTTATTTGCTACCCTCTAGCGTGCACTTGTGTATTCCAGCGGCATTGAGTTGATGAAGCGGCCCGGACCGACTTTACGCGTACGCTTACGCGAGACTGGTTCCACTACTGACATACGGCTTGTACCGTATATGTGGCTGGCGGGTGACAGTTTCTCTCTCTTTAGTTGGTCTTCGCATTTTCAATGGCGGGCCCGAAAGGGATGCTTAAACATGCAATTATTGGATCGTTGTTGTGGTCATAAGATTCGTAGGTATGAAGCGGTTCTATTTACAAAAGCCCCAAGCCACGTAAAATATGCAAAAGATAAAGTAGAAGCGTCTAACTTTATTTTGCAGGGGCTATGTGATATGGTCAAGGTAGGTTTATTAAATTGTTTATAAAACCGCGGGCGCCAAGAAGACCATGGCGCGATGGACTATATCACATTGCATTACATTTGATGTTTTGTGTGCATCTTATTTTTGTGTGACTGTGTGTTACACGGCGGTAGCTGAATAAGATGATCCCTTCAAAATACCACTAGTGTTCTCCCTCCAACGCGCACCACCAATAAAGTTCTACGTTATGAGGCAGGCCGTGATGATCGGGTGTCATACATATCTTCGTTCGCATACGGTGGGTGTAAGCCATGTTGCACAAGCGTCAGCGTGGAGGTCTTTGGTGGCGAGCCTAGCATACTCAGAGGTATGGCCTCGGAACAGGAAGACCGAAAGGTCGAGCACGAGTCACAAAATTGGTGTGGCGGACGATTTTGTCTACTCTTGAAGTTGTGCCGCCGGTTTTGATGATGAGGGGTGGTGCAATGGATGGGGGTCGTGTAATCGCTTAAACGACCAGGAGGGATGTTCGTTTGAGTGGGAGTTATGTCAGTTATTTTCTAAAATACTATAACTCAAAATTATTATGAACAAAGTCTTATGTTGTTGCAAATTCCATTGTAGATGTCTCGCCCCTCGTTTAACCTAGGTCTGTTCCTTGAGAAAGAAAAGCTTAAGACCAATGGGTCAAACTTCATGGCCTGGTTCCGCAACCTGAGGATCCTCCTCACTCCCCATAGGGTGGCCTACGTCATTGAGGCCGCCATAGGTGACCCTCCTGCAGATGATGCCTCTGAGAATGAGAAGAAGGTCTTCCAGACCCGATCGGAGGATTCTGCCTTTGTCCAGAGTGGCATGCTCTACGCCATGGAAGACGACCTGCAGAAGCGCTTTGAGAAGATGAGCGCCTTTGAGATTATTTCGGATCTTAAGGCTGTCTTCGCGCCGCAGGCTAAGGCTGAGAGATATGAGGCTTCTGAGCTTTTCTTCTCAGCCAAGATGGAAGAGCATAGCAGTGTGAGCGAGCATGTAGTCAAGATGTCTGGCTACGTTCAACGCCTGAATGCTCTGGAGTGCAAGATTCCCGATGAGCTGGCGATTGACAGGGTGTTGCAATCGTTGCCACCAAGCTACAAAGGCTTCGTCATGAACTACAACATGCAGGGCATGGCTAAGTCCCTGGGTGAAGTGTTCGTGATGCTCAAGACTGCTGAGGTAGAGATTAAGAAGGAGCACACGCTGTTGATGGTCAACAAGACCGTTGATTTGAAGAAGTCCGGTGGCAAGGGAAAGCAGAGCTGGAAGCTCCGGAGGGAGGCCAAGTTGGCTGCCAAGTCCAGGACTAACAGGTCTGGTCCCAGAGCTAGCGTGGAGTGTTTCTACTGCAAGGGGAAGGGTCACTGGAAGCGCAACTGCCCCAAGTATCTGGAGGATAGGAAGTCTGGCAAGACGGTCGACAAAGAGCAAGGTATTTTTGATATACATGTTATAGATGTGTACCTTACATACGCCCGGAGCAATACGTGGGTATTTGATACTGGTTCTGTTGCTCATATATGTAACTCTCAGGAGGAGTTACGGAATAAAAGGCGGCTGGCGAAGGATGAGGTGACGATGCGCGTCGGCAACGGACCGAGAGTCGACGTGGTGGCTGTCGGCACGCTCCCTCTGCATCTACCATCGGGATTAGTTTTGGTTTTAAATAAATGTTATTTTGTGCCATCCTTGAGTGTAAACATTATAAGTGGGTCTTGCCTGTTACAAGACGGTTATTCATTTAAATCAGTGTCAAGCAATTGTGCTATTTATATGAATGATATCTTTTATGTTGATGCTCCCGAGAGTAATGGTTTATTCTTGTTGAATCTCGATCGTAGTACTCACATCCATAACATAGAGGCCAAACGAATTAAGTGTAGTGACGATACCGCCATGTTTTTGTGGCATTGCCGTCTTGGTCATATTGGTATAAAGCGCATGAAGCGACTCCACTCCGATGGACTCTTGGACTCGTTGGATTTTGGATCTCTCGATACATGTGAACCATGCCTCATGGGCAAAATGACCAGGACACCGTTCAAAGGTTTCGTTGAACGGGCGTCGGATTTGTTGGGGATCATACATACAGACGTATGTGGACCAATGAGCGTTTCGACACGCAATGGTTATCGTTACTTCGTCACCTTCACTGATGACTTGAGTAGATACGGTTATATCTACTTGATGAAACACAAGTCTGAAACGTTTGAAAAGTTCAAAGAATTCCAGAGTGAAGTTGAGAATCAGCTTAATAGAAAAATCAAGCATCTTCGGTCCGATCGCGGTGGAGAGTACTTGAGTTTTGAGTTTGGCACACATCTGAAGAGTTGTGGCATAGTGCCCCAACTTACGCCCGCCGGAACTCCGCAGCGTAACGGTGTGTCCGAGCGACGTAATCGTACTCTACTGGATAGTGTCCGATCTATGATGTCTCTTACCGATCTGCCAGTGTCCTTCTGGGGTTATGCGTTAGAAACAGCCGCATTCATTTTAAATAGGGCTCCGTCCAAGTCCGTTGAAACGACACCGTATGAATTATGGTATGGCCACAAGCCTAAGTTATCGTTTCTGAAGGTTTGGGGTTGTGAGGCGTACGTTAAGAAACTGCAGCCCGACAAACTCGAACCGAAGTCGGAGAAAGTCGCCTTTGTAGGATATCCGCGGGAAACCGTTGGGTACACCTTCTACAACCAAGCTGAGGGCAAAACTTTTGTCGCGAAGACCGGTACCTTTCTAGAGAAGGAGTTTCTCGCGAAAGGAGTAAGTGGGAGGAAGGTAGACCTCGATGAAATCGTTGATCCTGAACTCGAGATTCCGAGTGGCGCAACGGAAGCAATTCCGGAAACGTCCTCCGTGGAAGGAGTGGGAGAAACTGTCGAGGATGATGTTCTACCTCGTAGGTCTGGTAGATCTCAGATCGCACCAGAATGGTATGGCAATATGGTTTGCACCGTCATGCTAGTCGAGCAAGACGAACCTACGAACTACAAGGAGGCGATGGAGAGTCTAGAGTCCGAGAAATGGCTTGAAGCCATGAAATCCGAAATAGGATCCATGTATGATAACCAAGTGTGGACCTTGGTGGATATTCCCGAAGGGCGCAAGGCCGTCGAGAATAAGTGGATCTTTAAGAAGAAGACTGATGCTGATGGTAATGTGACCGTCTATAAAGCTCGGCTTGTCGCAAAGTGTTTCCGACAAGTTCATGGAATTGACTACGATGAAACTTTTTCACCGGTAGCGATGCTTAAGTCTATTCGGATTTTGTTAGCGGTAGCTGCCTACTATGATTATGAAATCTGGCAGATGGACGTCAAAACGGCCTTCCTGAATGGAAACATTGAGGAAGAGTTGTACATGGTACAGCCGGAAGGTTTTGTCGATCCAGGAAGTGCTAACAAGGTGTGCAAGCTTCAGCGATCCATCTATGGATTGAAGCAGGCATCTCGGAGCTGGAATCTTCGCTTTGATAAGGTAATCAAAGGTTTTGGATTTATCCAGAATGTGGAAGAGACCTGTATTTACAAGAAAATGAGTGGGAGCTCGGTTGTGTTCTTAGCACTGTATGTTGACGACATATTGCTAATAGGGAATGATGTGGAACTTCTGAATAGCGTGAAGGAATATTTAAACAGCAAGTTTTCCATGAAGGACTTAGGAGAAGCTGCGTATGTTTTAGGCATAAAAATCTACCGTGATAGATCAAGGCGCCTATTAGCACTAAGTCAGAGTACTTATCTTGATAAAATATTGAAGCGTTTTCATATGGAGAAGGCAAAGAAGGGTTCTCTGCCGGTTATCAAGAATAAGATATTGCGTAAGGCGCAGTGTCCGGTGACGGAACTGGGTAAGGCCGAAATGACGAAACATCCTTATGCTTCAGCCATAGGATCGATCATGTATGCAATGTTGAGTACTCGACCAGATGTGGCATTAGCTCTAAGTTTGACAAGCCGGTTCCAGAGTAATCCTGGAATGCCGCATTGGGTAGCTGTTAAGAGCATTCTTAAGTATCTCAATAAGACAAAGGAAATGTTCCTTGTGTATGGTGGCTGCGATGAGGAACTTGGCGTAACGGGTTACGTAGATGCAAGTTTCTGCTCAGACCCCGATGACAGTAAGTCACAGACAGGTTACATGTTCAAGGTGAATGGAGGCGCCGTGTGCTGGAGAAGTGGGAAGCAACCCATCGTCGCACAATCTACAATGGAGTCGGAGTACATTGCTGCCTGCGAGGCCGCGAATGAAGCTGTGTGGCTGAGGAAGTTCGTCATCGAACTTGGAGTGTTCCCGAGCGTGCAAGACCCCGTGGTCCTCTTCTGCGACAATACGGGTGCCATTGCGAACGCCAAGGAGCCAAGGTCTCACTCCACCGCCAAACACATTCTCCGACGCTTCCACGTGATACGTCAGTACGTACAAGAAGGCGATGTGAAGATTTGCAAAGTACATACGGATCTGAATGTGGCAGATCCGCTGACAAAGCCTCTTCCGCTTGATAAGCATGAACAACACCAGTTAGCTATGGGTGTTAGGCTTTTACCAAGTTGTAATCTAGATTAAATTGTACTCTAGTGCAAGTGGGAGACTGAAGGAGATATGCCCTAGAGGCAATTAATAAAGTGTATTCTTTATCATATCTCGTTTGTTCATAATAGGTTTTTGTGTCATGCTGGAACCGTATTAAGCGGAAACATTAATGCGGGTGTGATACGTAAACAAAAAGGTCCCTAGTAGCCTCTACTAAGACTAGTTTCGTTGCGCGATTGATGATCGAGGTTTCCCGGTCATGGGGCATGGCGCCGGTCGGCAATGAGAGTCATATCGCTGGAGAGTGATGTGATGGACATACCCAGATTTGGAGAACATAGTCGTTACACCTTTGACCGTGAGATCAACTCTTATTGACATTCCCCGAAGATACTTTGATTGCACCAAACGTCGTATCTTATTTAGTATGACAATAACAGTGATACTTTTGGGTATTGGAAAGGAGTATTGAGACGAGGGGTCAAGAGCGGGATTTGCCAGTCCGCATAGCAGGATAGATACTCTCGGGCCCACTCGGTGAGATCATGTCTAATGAGCTTGCAAGCATGTGACTAGGTCACGGAGACATGAGATCATGAACGAGTAGAAGATAGCGTCGTCGGTAACGAGGTCGGGATTAGGTATGGAGATATCTATGGAGCGACGCTCGGACGTGCTAAGTATCGCTATGGCAAAAGGTCTAAGACTTCACGTTCAGGTTTGATAGATGAAAGTCATTCGTTATATCTCAGGGATTAATTCAGGGGGTCCAGGCCTACGGGTTAGTCGTTGATCATTGAGGAGTCTTGATCATACCTGATATTATATCGAACCGCTAGGGTAACACACTTAAGGGGTTTCGACAAGACAACCGGAAAGGAAGGAGATCACCGGGAACGTCCCGGGAGAGGTCCGATGGAGATCGGGCAGCGCCGAAAGAGTTTTCGGAGCTAGGAAATATTATATATATTATGTTTGATATTAATTAGTGTTATTAATATGCAAATATGATTTTATATATTTATTTTCGAATTTATTAAGGCAGATTTCCCTAAATGGGCCTTCCGGACGAAAGAAGGCCCAAGAGGGGGGAACCCCCTTGGGGAATTCGGTGGGAGCCTAGGGGCCGGCCTAGGTGGGCCACAAGGGGCCCACCAGGGGGCCGGCGCACCCCCTTGGCCGAACCAGGCTGTGGGGGGTTAGTCCCACATTGCCTGGCTGGCAAGGTTGGCTCCCCTTGGGAGCCTATATAAGAAGGGGCACCCCCAGCCTTTTAATTCACCACTTAATTCCTGATTTCTCTCTCGATCTCGTGGTTCCCAAGTTGGAGCCGCGCCGAGCAAGAGGAGTCGGGGATCTCCTCCACCATAGCCCGCTGCCGCGCTGCTGGTGTTCCGGTCCAAGTCTTCCGCTGCTCGTCCTGGACTGGAGCTTCGGAGGCGTCGTCTCCACCGTACGTGTGCGACTCCCTGCGAGGTGCTGCGCTAGCGGTACTCGGAGGCCTGCTTCCTCTACACGACCTTGAGGTCGGCTACGTCGGTCTTCATCGACAACGTTTGTGCGGGAACGTAATCCCCGCTTTCGGTCTACAAGGGTACGTATTCCGATCTCCGTTCGTACTACTATATCTGCATAGAATAGATCTTGGCTAGTTTAAGGATATCGTCGGTAGGAAATTTTTTGTTTTCTGCACACGATCCCCTTCAGACGCGTCTTCCGGAGGAGCTCCGCCGCAAGTCTCTGCGCAAAAGATTCAAGGTCAGGCAAATAAAAAGATCAAGACACAGTAGGCATCAAGCCGAAACTTACCCCCAAGAACACCGGCGAGTGAAAGGAGACGACCGACTTAAGTCTTTTCCTGGGCGACCCGCGCCAGCTCCCGCTCTCGAGACTCATGTAGAGCCTTCTCAAGCTCATCAACCCGCCCAGTAGCCTGATCCAGAGAAGCACGCGGCTGGTCCCTCTCCTTCTCCAGGCGAACGTAAGCCACGGCTGCGTCAAGCTGCTGACGGTAGTACGACTGAAACAAAAGCAAGATGTTAATAAAGTTGCGGGCGACTATACTAGTCACCCACACCTTCGGGGGCTACTCCCATCGGGAGCGCTGATCGCGCACCCGATGAAAAATCAAGAATGCAAGCACAAGCATAAAGGACTTACGTGGTCCAAGAGGTCAGGGTCCTCTGAAGCCGAAGGAGGAACGCGGCTAGACGATGCAACGCCAGCAGGCTCAGCAAGCACCTTCTCCACTACCGCCTGAGTCCCCAGTCCAGTCGAAGGGGCGGATGTATGCTCCACGTCCCGAAGGGGGGAGCTAACATCGCCAGAACGGTGGCTGCAGCGAAAACGAGCACACCTGTCAACTTAAACGTTGCAACTACAAAACACAACTCGAAGGACACACATCATAAAGAAGCTCACCTGGGGGTACCAAGGTCATCGTAACTCTCCAGGGAGGGCGAAGGCATCCGCGCAAAAGAACGAGGAGTTGCGGAGCTGACTGGAGGAACATTCAGGGGTTCATCCCAGCCACCCGAGGACCGCGCACCCGACGACGTCGCGACGACCTCCTCCAGAGTAACGTCGGCATCCTTAGCAGGTGACGACGCAGTGGCAGAGTCGCCACGACTCGGGAGCTTCCGCTTCTTCCGCACGGGTTCCTCGACTTCATCCTCTTCCTCCACCTCTTCGTGGGGAGAGTGTGCGGAGGGAATCTCTTCGTCGTCGTCTTCCTCCTCGACAAACTTCGACTCGTCGTCGGGTCCGTTCTCGGGAAGAGGAGGAAGGCTGATCAACAGAGCCCGACCCTGAAGCAAGTAGACACAAGTCGAATCAAAAAGAAAGTAGACGCAAGTCGAGCAAAGACAAAAGGAAAACAAGCCAAGACTTACCTTAGGAACGGGGTTCGAGGCCCCGTAAGCAGCAATCGGGCACTTGACGTTGCACGTGTCCACGACTCGGAGGTTGGTGATGGCCTCCTCATCGTCAAGCGGCTCGGTGCTGACGCCCTCGGCGGCCCACATCGGGCGAGGCCGAGCGCTGAGCGGCTGCACCCGAAGACGGAAGAAGGTGGCCATCAGGAAGACGCCACCCGCCTCGCGCCCAAGGGTCTTGGTCAGATCGCGCAGCAGGCTCAGCAAGGGCCGCACGGCCTCCTTCTCCACGGCAGTCAGCGGGTGCGCCCAGGCGCCGGTCTTCCGCAGTCCACGTCCGCTGTCGAATGCATCCAGGCCGTCCTGGTTCACCTGGACGTAGAACCATCTCCTGCGCCATCCCTGGACGGAGTCGCACTTCTTCATCTGGAAGTACGCGGTGTCATCGCGCACTTGGATTCTGAAGCCGCCCACGGGGAAGGTCAACCCGCTCTTCCCAACGTTCTTGCGAACGAGGAAGAGCGACTTCCACAATGCCCAATGGGGCGCGACACCCAGGAAGCACTCGCAGAGCACGATGAAGCCCGCGATGCTCAAGACGCCATTGGGGGTCAGATCGTGAATCTGAACCCCATAGGCATACAGGAGACCGCGCACGAAATCGTGCATGGGGAACCCGAAGCCCCGCGGAAGGAAATCCGCGAAGCAAACACGTTCCCCATCGCGGGGAGTGGGGAAAACCTCCTTGCCAGGAACGCGTACCTGGACTTGGTCAGCAGGTGGAAGCAGACCCTGCGCGCGGAAGAGCTCCACCTCGGCCTTCTTCATCGACGATCTCTGCCAGTCGCCGTCGGGCTTCTTCATCAGCCCGGCTTCGTCGGCGGCGGCGGAGGAGCCAGTGGCGCTCTTCGGCTTGCCGATGGTGCCGCAAGGCAGCGCAAGGTGTACGGACAGATTGCACGGAGCTCTGGATGGCGGCGAAAATGGTAGAGCGCGGAGGAAAGGGAGCACAGAGCGATTGGAGAAGATGAAATCCCAAGCGTCAAAACACAGTACTTATGCCTCGAAAAGTCTCATCTCAACCGTCCACAGAACAAGGGCTCCGAGCAGGCACATCCGGCCGTCCACGTGTCGCACGAGAAAACCAACCGTCACCGCCCACTTCGTCCACTACGCACGAAAACCGAGGCGTCATCATCATGCCGCGCAAATTTCGCGCCCACTTCGGAGACGTGACAACTGTTGACCGCGGTCAGCTCTGACAGCAGGGCCCACCAAGTCACGTCCCATCGAGCGCAGAGGCGTGCAGCAGATCGTCACCAGTGACGTCATCAAGCCAACGGCTCCAAAATCAATTGAAGCAACTCGACAGAGTAATTCGAGTAGTAAGCTTCAAAGCTGAAATCAACAAGGTAGGATCGGCAGATGATCCGAGAACCCGAAGAAACCATTCGGGTGGCAACAGAGTAAGCTCGAGCAGCCGAATCCATCCACAAGTAAGCCAAACAGGCTGAGTAGAAGCAAGCTTCGCAAGAAGATGAAGGCAAAGTAATTCGACTGCAAACGTTACTCCCATCGGGAGTGGCCGGTTCGGCTGAAGAAATCGAGTTCAAGCTCAAGATCAAGCAATCCAATGGCGCGTCCAGGAGGAAGGAGTCCTTTGCTCGACTCTACGCTTCGACCAAGCACTCGGGGGCTACTGACGTGGGGCTGCCTTTCGGGTAGCCCACGATAAGGCTACCTGGGCCGCGCCAAGGACAGGAAGGCCCACAGGAGGCCCACGCGGGGTACCATGTAACCTAGTCCAAGTCGGTTAGGATGCATAACCTGCCATATCTGTAGTTGCCATCGGCACCAACCACCCGAGACCTGGCTGCCTATAAAGCCAGGAGGGTTGCTCGTTCCAGAGGACACGCTCATAGCTACGGCACAAACCCTAGCGAGATCGCGATCTCGCCATTGTAACCACAACTCGCATCAATAATCAGACAAGCAGGAGTAGGGTGTTATCCTCCGGGAGCCTGAACCTGGGTAAATCCTTGCTTGTCAGCCGTCGTGACCACCTGCACTCATCTCTCTCCCCATCAATCAACCCGGGGTGCACAACCCTGGGACTTGTCGAGTTAACACCTCGTCAATACCCATGTGGCACATATGAAAAAATGGACAGTTGGGGACAATAAGAGTTACTTTTCGACAGCTGAGCCAAACAGAGTTAGGCGGAAGGTGTCAAAATCATACATTTCTTTTGCGTAGTACAGTGAAAATCAATATTTGAACACTAAGGACATCTCCTACGGGGCTGCTCAAATCCGGACCGATTTGGTCCGGGTTTTGTCCGTTTGAGCAGCCCCGGACACTGCGCGGACACGGGTCGAAACAGGTGCACCCTACGGGGGTGCTCATTTCAGTCTGGACACGAGGCAAGATTGCGTAGGGGCCACAGTGCCCATTGTTTAACACTTAAAAAAAAGAAAAAAACATATATAAACTAGCCACTGGATAAGCCAGTGGAGGCCGGTGGCCGGACTTCTACGCCGGACTACTCAAGAATGACGTAGTCCGGGTCCTGGATGAGGTGCGCGGGCAGCCCCTGGCGGCGTGGTGGAGTCTGCGACTGCTCCGGCGGCGGCGGCAGCTCGTCCGCTGGCCCGGTCCACTGCCAGCGCATGCCAACTTGTGGCATGAACCAGTAAGGGACCTTGCCGCGGTCCTCCTCCTCCTCCTCCATCGCCTGCCGCGCGCCTCCTGCCGCTCCATGTCCTGCTGTGCGGCGACGGCGGCCAGCGCGGCGGCGAGGGCCCTCTCCTCCTCCGCGGCGGCTTCTTCCACCTCCCGCTTGGACTCCTCGATGGCCTGGGCGAGGGCCCTCTCCTCCTCCTCCGCGGCGGCGTCGTCACCGTCTTCCTCCATCTTGACGCTCGGGGGAGGCGGCGGCGCGTACCTATTGTCGCCGCGAGGTGGGGAGGGCGGCGTGTACTGCGCTGGGCCGCTGGCGTGCCGCACTCCGAAGTATCCCCTCCGCCGCTGGTTGTGCTCGGCATGGAACCAGGTGTCCCAGTTCCTGCTGTTGACGGCGTAGGCAGGGTCGTGGCGGAGGTCGTCCGGCAGCAGGTCGCGCCGCCGAAGGATCTCCACCTCCCTCTCGAGTCCCCACTTCGGGACGGGCGGCACCGGAATCCGCTCCGGATTCAAGTGCCACCCCTCGAAGAGGTGGACGTCCGGCCATGGTACTGGGATCGCGTTGTCCCAGTACCACTGGCACTTCCTCTTGCCGAGGTAAGGCCGGACGCGTCGGGGAGGTGCCGGAGGTGCGGTGGCGCGCGGTGCGGCGGCGGGCGCGGGCGGTGGCGGCAATGCTGGTGGAGCCCCTGACCGCGAGGAGCGGCGAGAGCTCCCCGCCTCGTGGTCGTTGGCGTCCTTGCCGAGCCACCATCTCCCCTTCCCCATGGCGGCTAGGGCGGGGGGTGCGGTGCGTGGCGGTGGTGGCGTGGCGGTGTGAGAGCAGTGTGGGGGACGGTGGGGGCGGCGGCCCCATTAAATAAGACCGGTGGGGGATGCCAACGGTCCACGGGTCACTGACCGGTGGGGCCGGGCAGTTTGACCGCGAAGAGGCGGGGGCGTCCGCGGGCGTCCACGGCTGCTCAAACCTGGACAAAAAATGAGCAGCCCCACAAGGGCCTGATTTTATCCGGGCATGCTCAAATCCGGCCTTTCCGGGGCAATTGAGCAGCCCCGCAGGAGATGTCCTAACAGTATCAGGACCATATCTACATACGAGTAGGTTTCACACCGACCATATGAATCTTCGACTCAACACTCAGAATTTGGAACGCGTGAAGGATCAGTGACCTGTACTATACAATGTGCATCAGAAACAAAATGAAGATGAAGAGACCAATGACAAAAGTCAGCAAGCATCTCTTTGAAGATATCGACACCCGGGTCTCCTCCATTCCCGAGATCTCTTCTTTCGCCGAATGGCTAGTCGCAGCGGCGATCTTGTCCATGTCACACACGGCATGATCGACGCTACCTGCACATCCTTCGTCAACCAGCATGGCAAAGAGGTTTCTGAAGATGTCGTCGATCTCGGTGATGGCATGCTCTGCCTCTAGTATCCCCAGTTCCTTCTCATTGAAGTCGGCTTCAAGTTCTTCCATTCCAGTTGCCAGAAGCTGCTGCTGCGTTTGCTCGGCAATTGTACCAGCGGCAGCAGCGATTACAGGTCGCTCGGCTGCGACGATGCTCTGCAGAACTTGCCGGAGGTCCCTGAGGGCCGTCTTGAAATCCATGGCCAGCTTCGAGGTCGAGCAGAGGGCAATCCTCTCGGTCTCGGTGTCACCGGCGGCTTGCTTGAGCTTCTGCGACGTGATTTTAGCCAGCCGCATGGCCTCGGATCGCGCCGCGCGGAGGCGGCCGCGGAGAGCGGGGGTGTCCCTGGGCGTGCCGAGCGCGTCGCCTAGGTGCCGCAGCGCCGCCACCTTGGTGTTGATCTTGAACACGGCGTGCGCCGCCACCTGCGCCAGCGGAAGCGGCGCCGGCCGCAGCGTGCCCGCTTCGAGATCCACGAAGCTCATCGCGCGCTCTATCGGTTGTAGTAATCACTCGGGCACGAATCAAGGCCGAAGCAAGCACGGATCGAGGATTCGTCGCCCTTTCTTATTCTGCACTGACGATACCTCTGGGGTTCATGGGTTATGTTTTGACGGAGTGAGAGGAGAGGACACCCGTACGTCTCCGAGTCGGATTGGAATAAAGATCCGGTTTTAGACTATCCGGTGTAGGTTCAAATTCGGAGTCCGAGAAAGTGACAGCTGAATAACGAACGGATACACGGTTTGCTACGGAGGGTTCTGATTGGTTGTGTTGAGATCCATGCAAACTTTTGTTGATTTCACTACTAGGATATGCTGTCTCAGCCGGGTACCAAAAATACTCGGCGAAGACTAAAAATAAACTAGGCTTTGCCTAGCCTAGCATGACACTCTGCAAACCACACTCAGTAAATACACCTCGGCAAGAAAAGTTTGCCAGTGTTTTATTGTCCTCTCGGCAAAATAAAGTTAATTGGGAGACTATCCAAATGGAACTGCCTTGTCAAGTGCCTTCTGTTGGTACTCGGCAAACCAACTACCTTTGACTATTTTCAGTGTATTTTTGTTGGATGCTTTGCCGAGAGTCATACTCGGTAAAACTAATTACAGTAAATTAAAATAAACACCACCGGCCGTGGCGATGGCAAAGATGTCCCTCCTTGGCATGTTGGGTGCACGCCCTGACGATGGCCTCGAGGGGAGGAGACGCACATGACGACAAGCGTGATGCGCACCCACGGCTACGCGGCGCCAGGATATGTCTAGACGAGCCACCTGACGATGAAGAGCGTCCGTCTCTATGCCGCCAGAGTACGTCCAGACGGGTACCTCCGCGTCGCTCGACCGGACCACCGCAGCCTCCACACCACGTGAGCCGGACGGCGTCTCCCGCTCCGAAGCCTCTACGCCGCCGGAGCCGGACCGTCAGAGCCTCACCGCCATAGCCTCCGCGCCGCCAGCCGCGTCTTCACCGTAGCCTCTATGGCATGTGTGGAAAGGAGAGAAAGATGAGGTCAATGGCTGGCATGGGTGCAAAGGAGATGAAAGGCTTTGTAGGCTTGTTTGACTTGACCGATGATAAACGACGATAGGGAGTCTTCAAACACCGAGCGGGATATACAAGAGACGAGAACGTGGCGGGGTAGAGGAGTTTCCATGCTGAAGTGTAGACGACAAAGTAACCTTTTGCCAGCCAGGGGCAGTGCTGTTGTTGGGGCGCGGTAATTCAGAAAAAGCGAGCATTATGAACGCACACAAGGGTCATGTCATATTATTGTCGGCCCAACCTGTAAATTATATAAGTAGGTCCAGAATGTATCATACTTAGCCCAACACTGGTAAACGGGGTTGACTCGAAGAAACACTCCGTTTAACCTTTTACGAAGCTTTTGTTTCAATGTGGATAAAAGGGAGGGAAGCTAACAACTGTGGGCAAAATTGAGTAGTGCTAAGTGAATTGGGGCACCGTAATACAAATTTATAATGTATTCTCATTATCACAAAAATTATCTCAATCTCTTCCATCATCTTACAGATCATGATCAATTCACTTTTAAAGAAGTAGCTTTTTTTCCTCTAGACATTGCCTGTAAAGATTTTCGTTTTCCTATTTCTCACCCAGGATTCAAAATTAAGTTAGATCTCACTCACCTCTAATCCCGTCAGATTTGCATTGTGATTTGTGTGGTATGTCATTTATTCAACTCATCGAGTTACATATGAGTCACACATAGTTGCACATATGAGTTATAGTTGCGACCGAAATTTTCCAGTTGCAGTTGGGTTGCACATATTATTTGCAAAGGTGTTTCAACGAGAAGTTTCACAGGCAAATGAGTTGGTACGTGGAACAAAATTCAGTTGCACTTGGACTACACATGAGTTACACATTCATCCTTATTTGAGTGAATTCTTACTCGATTGAGCCCTAGTTGCCCCCTAAAGAATAAATTTCATGTGCGTGGCCTGGCATTAGCAAAACCATCCTGAGTTATGCGGTTGTTTTGTAAGGGGGAAAAAATAGTCGAGGAGAAAAACACAGGTGTGCGGTAGCTAGGCAGTTGAACGACGAGCGCCAAGACCTTGCATGCATGCCCGGCGGTTGGCAGCAGAAATCACACAAGTCCCTCCCTACCACCCAGTTTTCTCCACCCACGTTCCTCTCTGCCCACTGGCAAGAAACCAAAAAACGGATGGGAAATTTGCTTGACGGCATCCTCTCGATCAAAGCGGCAGCAGAACCGTAGCTAGCCGCGGCCTACGCCGCGATCGAATGCCGGCCAAACCATGACCGACGATTCCTGCCCATCAAACCCCTGCAGATTGCATAAACGGCGTCAACGACAGAGGTAAGATCGATCTTCGATTTTTCGCAGACACAGCGGAACGCATTGGCATTGTGGCGCGTCCCTGATTCGGCATTGCTGTTGTCTTTCCAGGAGCGGGAGCGCATCATGTCCAACATCTTCGGCAAGAAAGGGAAGAGTTTCAGCGGTTCAGGTGAGAACCAATTCCCCATGCATTCAGATTCATTTCGCATGATTTAGTTGTTTTTTCCCCTTGTATATCCGTTAATTTGGGGCTCCAGATTCACCCCGTCGAAGCACCGCACGCGTACGGTTCAAGAGCGCGAGCCTGAACTGCGTGGACTCGCCCAAAAAGCAGAACGATGACACCTGCAAATACAGGTAATTAACCCAACCAAATTGACAGTTCTCAGCTAGCTTGCTCATCTCATCTCTGAACGGTATCACTGCTGCAGGGTGTTCGTTGGTACGTGGAACGTTGGCGGGAAGACTCCAAACGACGGACTCAACCTTCAGGACTTTCTGCAGGTGGACGAGTCCTCTGACATATACGTCTTAGGGTAAGGCCGCGCGCCTTCCTCTGAATGTGACCTGATAATTAAGTTTGATCGATGGTGCAGTGCCAATGTGCCATGTATGTACGATCGCTTGAGTGTTCTGACGCTTCATGCATGTGTAGGTTTCAGGAGATCGTCCCGCTGACCGCCGGCAACGTGCTGGTCCTGGAGGACAACGAGCCGGCGGCCAGGTGGCTGGCCCTCATCCACCAGGCGCTCAACAATCCGCAGGAGCAGTCCGACAGCGACGAGCCGGCGCACTCGTCCGAGCCACCTAATTCCCGCCGGCGCGACTCCATGGCCACCACCACCAGGACCTCCAGCAGCAACCTCTTCTTCCAGACGCCGTCGCTCAAGGTCCTCAGCAACAGCTACCGCGTCGACAGCGCGCTCGTCAAGACCTGCAACTGCTCGGCCGAGCTCTCCGCCCTCCGCCGCCGGGCAGCCGAGGCGCGCGAATCCGTCTACCGCGCAGAGACGCCCTCCACCAGCACCAGCACCGCCGCCGGGAATGCTGAGGCCTCTTCTTCGTCTTCTACGGGCACCACCACCATCACCATGCCGGCGCAGTGCGAGCAGTCGGACGACGGGATGATGAGCTACTGCCTGATCGCGAGCAAGCAGATGGTGGGGCTGTTCATGTCCGTGTGGGTGAAGAGGGAGCTGGTGGAGCACATCGGCCACCTCCGGGTGGACTGCGTCGGGAGGGGCATCATGCGGTGGCTGGGAAACAAGGGGTGCATCGCCATGAGCATGACGTTGCACCACACCAGCCTCTGCTTCGTGTGCAGCCACCTCGCCTCCGGCGAGAAGGAGGGCGACGAGGTCAGGCGGAACGCCGACGTCGCCGAGATCCTCAAGAGCGCGCACTTCCCCCGCGCCTGCAAGCCCCATGCCCAACGCGTGCTCCCCGAACGCATCCTCGAGCATGAGTGCGCAACGATAATTCTCATTTCATCTGGTTCGGTTACTTTTTTCCCCAGTCTACTCTGAACAACAAAGTAAGTAATAACAAACAACCTTGCATTGGATTGATGCGCAATTCAAGCAGCAAGATGATATGGCTGGGCGACCTGAATTACCGAATGTCTCTGAGCTACGACGAGACGAGAACGCTGCTGGAGGAGAACGACTGGGACGCTCTGCTGGAGAAAGATCAGGTATATATACTGTCTGAACTGCATAAAACTCTTCTTCAGTCAGACACACTGCACCGTCTACAATGCATGCATGGCTCCTGTGCTGTGCAGCTGATGATGGAGAGGGAGGCTGGAAGGGTGTTCGCCGGCTGGAAGGAGGGCAAGATCTGCTTCGCGCCGACGTACAAGTACACGCACAACTCCGACGCGTACGCCGGCGAGACGGTCAAGTCCAAGAAGAAACGGCGGACACCTGCATGGTACTGTTGTGAAAGTTGCGGCCAGAGTGCATGCCTTGTATGTAAGTAAAAAATGAAGTTACTGATGCATGCATGCCATCGATCGTAGGTGCGATCGGATACTGTGGCACGGCGACGGCGTCGAGCAGCTGCAGTACCTGCGGGGGGAGTCGAGGTTCTCCGACCACCGGCCGGTCTGCGGAGTGTTCGCGGTCGAGGTGGACGCGGGCGTCGACGGCGGCGGCAGCGGCAAGATGAGGACCTGCTACTCGCTCGCCGGGCGGATCGGCGGCCATGAGAAGCCGGCGTCGCAGCTGACGCACGGCAGCAGCTCCGTTGAGCCGTCGTCGTAGCTGCATGCGTCCTGTAGTTGTATCTTGTACGTACGTACTATGTAGACACGTACGTATAGCTTACTGATTGAGGATCAGAGAAGATTGTATAGCGACCAACCATTAACACGTACGGTGCGACTGCAACTCGGCTGTTTTGTCAGGCTAATGTCTTACAGTCTGTGCCACGGAGCGGCGCCACGCTCTCTATTCTAGCAGTGGGGTTGCACATGTACCAGTTAGAGGCACTGAGGCAGCTTGCTGCCGTGTATATAGCATGTATATCAAGAAAAATCTCTTAATTAAAACATCTCTAGTGAATGTGCTGCTGTTTGGATCTGGCTGCTGTGTGACCAGACAGTATGATCGCTTCAAATCCGCGATTTGTTTTTTAAACAATGAACTTCTTAAATTGCAAGGATTTTTATGATCAGCAAACATATTGTTGCATTACAAATATTTTTTGAACAACAAGAATGATTTGTCGGAGACGTATTGATTTTTTTTTGCACCCAACATTTTTTAAATACACGTTTTATCCTAAATCTAAACATTTTAAGTCAAGAACATTTAAGAAATCAATTGATTTTTTTGAAATCTGAAACATTGTTCAAATTTCTGAACATCTTAAAAAAATCTGAATTATTTCAAAACCGATTAATTTTTAAATCAAAATATTTTTAAAATTTTTGGAACATCAATCCAGTTTCCAAACGATGGCGCCGACCCCTGCTTCCTACCAAACCGTTGTTGCTGCCCTGTGCCCTGCCAGGACGCACCCGTGGACGCCTCCTGTCAACCCGCCCACGCACTGCGCGCACCCGCATGCGGCTCGCCCGCCTACGCCCGGCACCGGCTGCGTGCCTGCTCCTTCCGTTCTCCTGCGTGCGCCCCGCACTTGGCCACCATGCTCGACCGTCTACGCCCCATGATATACATGGAGCTTTGCCAAAACGTTTCGAGGCGGATGCCGGATCGGGCCAAGGGCGAACTGCAGGGCGTGATTACCTCAGCGGTTTGAGGGAAGTTTTTCCCTGATTTGGAGGGATGATTGTTTGGTCACACTCTGGGTTGTTTTCTATTAGTGGTGATTAGTGGGGATGGTGATGACTAGTAGTATATGTTTTTTTTTGGGAAAATGCTATTAGCTACAGCCGGTTGGCTCGCTCACACCGCCCTCCCCTCGCGCCGCTCAACCGCTACCTCGCGCAGCCCCTACCTCCCCTTGCGTTGCTGCTCCCGCAGCCCGGCATGCGCTCCTCCTTTCTCCTCCCGTCGGCCGACTCCCCTAGAGGCTGGAGCTCTCGCATTACGGCAGCACGCAGCCCTGCGACCAACCGCCCCGGCTCCCCTGGACCTTCGCAGCACCGCCCCACGCCTCACTCTGGCCAGCCGTGCCCAGGCCGACCCGGCGCAGCATGCAGTCCCCGACCAACCGCCTCTATGAGCTCTCGCCATGGATGGATAGCTCCAACGCAAGCCTGGACTTGTAGAAGACCACTCCTTGGGAGCGGATTTGTTGTGGCTTCATCCGATCCAGAGTGAAGGGGAGTGGGGAAGTTTTTGGTGGGCTGATGTCGAGAAATTCGTGAAGGATGAGCTGAAATCAGCCATGGCCGTGCCTCCATGGCCGGGAATGGTGGTTAGCATTTGAGATTTTGGGGATTTTCATGCAGTGTGAATTTTTGCTACATGAGTGTAGCTTTTTTGTTTTGCGACTATGGGCAAAGTGCTACACACATTTGTTTTTATGATGTTTTGCTACAAGTAAACTAGGATTTGTTACATAGTCTTTCGGTTTTTGCTACATGACATTGTTGAAAGTGCTACACCATTTTTTGCTACACGGTCGTAACTTTTATAGATCTGAGATTTTTTTACTACACATAATGCACACGAGTCAAAAAAAATGTTGTGTTTGACTATTTTAGCTACATAGATCGAACACAACATTTTCTGAATTTTTTTTGCTATATATGATGTTACAACCATAGAAGCAAAGTGCTACGCGCGAACCGTTTTTGTTATACAGATCGGATGGGCGGGATCGATCCACTAAAACAAATCCGACGGCGCAGTCTTGCTACAGCCTAGTGTCCGCTAGCACTTGCCTTTTTTTTTGCCACTGGACTGAGGAAACCGTCCTGCGTTTGCTTTCTCTTTCTACCTCCGGTGAAATATCAGCGTCAGTCAGAAATAAAAGAAGCAAACATCCCGGGTCATGGCCGGCGGCGAGACAACCGATCCGAAACCTCGCGCTCCACCACCACCACGGGTCGGAGATGGCGGCCTGGCCCAACCCGTATCTGCCGCTCCTCCTCATCGCCGCCCTGCTCGCCTTCGAGGACTGGCTCTCCACGCCCTCTTGCTCCGACGGCTCGCCCGCGCTTGTCCCCGCCTCCGGCAACCTCAGGGCCATGATGGTCGCCGACCTGATGCTCCTCGGTTCGGACGCTACGTACGTCGACCGCTTCTTCCGGTATCACCTCATGTCCAAGCTTATCACGGTAAGTGCTCCGCGATCAGATTCAGATGCGACCGACCCCAATTTCGTCCAATTGCTTTTTGTCTTCTTTTCTTATCTTAGGTGTATGCGCGCTAAAGTATAAAAAGAACTCCTACTGTATTTATCATCATCTGAATAATGTAGCTATCATACAGGCTGAAGTGAACTCCGAGAAATGGGAATTAAGAGAATTAAGTAATTTGGATTCACAGATGTATTCTTTAGGTTGAGTATTCTACATTTAGCAGAAATGGGCTGCTTGTTTCACCTTATGATTCTACGGTGTACAATTATTCACTGCACTGGAATTCTCAAAATTTAGGAATCTGGAAAAGGCAGTTTATATGTCTGTATCACAGAAGCTATTTTCAATTTTTTTTTGAGTCATAGATGCCATTTGATACACAAGGAAGTATTTAAAGTGTAAATACCTATGACCTTTTGGATGGGTACTGCTACTACTATACACATTTACGGTTATTACTCGGTAGCATGCATGTGCAAAAGCTTATTTTGCTTTGTTATGCCCTTTGTCAGAAATCTATTCAAACTACGGATCCAGATATGATCATAGTCCTTGGGGACATCTCAGCAAAGGGTTCAGAGCAGAATGAGAACAAATGGATAGCTGTTCTTGAACAGTTTGAGGGGATCCTGGGGCAGTACTCTTCCCTTCCTCTTCATATTGTGTTAGGTGATAAAGATGTTGGCGGATGTTCGAGTTTGGATGGTAAATTGGTGCACCGTATGGCTAAGCATTTGCCAGGATTAGATTCAAGTGGCTGTGGTGCTTTTGAAATCAGTAATATCAGTTTTGTTTCTTTAAATGCGGTTGCACTGCTCTGCGGTGACAACACGTTGCGGTTCAGCGTCGAGAAGGTTATGGAGATCCAAAGCCATCGTTTTCAAAGTAAAAGTTCAAAGGGAGGAGAACATGATTCACTGGGAAGTGAAAAGGGACAAGATTCCGGTGGCCATAGTTGGAGACAAAACAGCATGACTTCGGGATCTGGTCCAATCATTTTGCTCCATATTCCGCTACATAAGTTCGATGAGTCCGATGGAGGAGTCATAGGCGCACCCATATTTCCAGAGGGATCTGTCTCAGATCATCACTTTGTTTCATTGAGTTCAAAACAAAGGTAAATTCTGATGGTATGTATTATAAGTTGAGGCCTAATTCATTTTCCCTTTCAATGCGATTCATTACTCATGTTCCATACCTCTGCTCTTCTGTTTCCATCATTATGAAAGGTCGGTAGTTAGAAGTTAAGCAATATGTGATACATTATGTGATATTTGAACTCATTTAGCAATATCATGTGAGCTTTACACATCCATCCAAGATTTTATACCGCTAGCCTTCAACTTTGGAACAATGATTGTCGTGAATGTGCAATTTTGAGTCACTGTTGTCTGTGTTTTCCTTATTGTTGACGTGTAATTTGATCCGGCAGTGGAGCTGATGGCACAAGGATGTATGATCGGCTGCATACCCTCCCTGCAAATTCAACTCAGTATATTCTTCAAGCACTTAAACCAAGGTTAGTTCTTGGTAGACCGCAGTATTTGGTAAATGCATATACGTGAATTGAATCACTTATAATTATTAGCGATGATTCTTTTGTTGCATTGTTTACCTGCTGCAAATTTTCAGTTACACGTGGTAAATTAGTGTTAAGGGGAAAAACATTTAGTTTGATATGCTTGTTGAAACAAATTCGCACTGAGTTTATTCCTCATGTGAAGGCACTTGAAGGCTACTCTTATTCTTCTTATTACAGGATTATATTTAGTGCTCATGCTCATAGCTTCTCAGACTATACACATGCTGATGGTACACGAGAAGTACAGGTGCCTGCTATGACATGGAAAAAGAGAGGAGTGCCAAGCTTTGTCGTCGCTACATTTAGACAGCAAGGAGTTGTATCTGTGATGTGCTGTTCGCTAGCTCAGGAATGGTACATAATGACTGCATATTCAGCATTTTTGTTCCTGACGGCTCTTGCTGTGAGATGGTCACATTGGATGTAAATTGGAAGTACCGGACCAGTTTCAAGGTGGTCTTTCATATCTTCTTTATATGTTTTCTACGAGTACATAATTTTGTTTCATGTGTTAAGAACTTTGTCTTGTATTAGGCTTCCTATTGCCTCTACTCGTTTTGAACAAATCTCAGTACAGCCATGGGTGGAGCTAAAACCAATAGCCTGGGTGCACGGCTATAGAACATGGTGCCCCAGCAGCCAAAAAACTTGTTCTCAGGGTAGCACATACAGTGAATAATTGCTACTTTACAAAGAAAATTCTTTTTATGCGGTGTCCTGTGCAACCCCCAAGCTGCACTTGGAGCCGCTCCTAATACAGCTGAGTGAAAAAGACAAACGGAGATTGGGTCTACTGGAGTTTGGTTTAAAAAATTGAAAAACATATTTATACTTTTATTTTATCACAAGCACATATAGATCGTAATATTTCATGAAGAAATGATTTTATTACAAAAAACAAAATGTGGATCTATAATGGAGTTACTATTTGTTATTAGAGATACTCAGTTTTTCTAGCATAGAATCGAATTTATTAATTATTGAAATTGCACGGATGTGCAGCTCACACTAGATTTAAATGTTGGGGTTCTCAGATAATATTTTGAAACTTCGAAATATCAGGATGAACTAAGAATCAATCAAAGTTACCCCTAAAAATATTCAGAACCTATATCTGTCCATTCACATTCTGTCCAGGTGAACAAAGCACCTATGAGTCTATGACTCTATTACTACGAACTGTTATCATTCCTATTTCTCCATATTTATCATAGGCTGTTATGAGATCACCGGAAATAAAACATGATCAGATCCTTGATCTTATTGTATAATCTTCCTTTTTAATCACATTAAGCAAATACTTCGCTGATCTGAATTCGAACTTGTAAGCATCTTGTGAAGAAAAACAAAAAATGACCATTAAACCCGTCTGAAATCTGCCTCTATGATGCATATTCAGTACAGACTGTTGGCAATTCAATCTATCAGTTACAAAACATTGTAGCATGGTAGATCCCAGGAAACATTCAGTACAAATGGAAGATGTAATCCAAATCAGCTCAGTAGATTTGATTTGGATGTTCCCTTTATAAAGACCTCCTTGTTTTAGGTTTGTCCTCCATTTCTCCTCTATTCCTGTTGTTCAGCAAACTCATCGCATGTCAGCTCGCTAGTAATGCAAGTGCCATAGAAACGTTTGTGTCAACAAATGTGCAGATATTAAAACGAACAATGTGTCCTCAATACGTCAAGCCAAGCCACAAATTTAAAATTAATCATTTTTGAAATCATCATAATACTAAAACACTAAAACATGTCCCAGGCACCAACATCTAAATTTCACAAATATGCCATAGTATAAATTGAATTCACAGATAAACATGTCTATAAATTTAAAATCAGAGAAATAGGCGATCTTGAAAAGGAAGTGATCATGCGGAAAATAACTGAGGAATCATCTGAATATTTTTTTTCAAAAAGAAGGAGCTCTCATGACCCTCAATTTATTTACCACAAGGTCTTACAAAACACAATCTCACCCACACCCACACCCTAGGTTTGCGCTTCAAAACATGAGCATACCAAAGTATAAACTTCTACACACCACGAAAGTGCAAAATGTAAACACATGCACCACACCCCCGTGGAAGTTGTGCTGCATTTTGTTAAATATGCATCTCCTGGTAGAGCTAGCTGGCTGGTCTTTGCTGATGGGGTCAAGACATGGCATTTTGCATAATCCAATCGATGCATTGGTCACTTATGTACTCGTCGTCAAGCGCTGCTGCTCCCTACCCATGGGCCATGGCATGACATCGAGCAGCCACTCATATAGAACCAGGCATGTGGGCTGCCACCATCAGAATACCCTTCCTGCATGTGTCACTTCTGTCCAGCCGCCATGGACATGTTGCAGGTTTCCTCTGCTTCCATGAACCTCCACACTCACGTATCTGAAGCAGGCGGAGTCCTTCCGAGCCCTGTCATCCAGCAAACTCGCCTCTCATTGCAGGAGACGGTCGGTTGGGGAGACGTCTGTTTTGCATAATTATGTTATTCTTATGTATTTCAAAACAGATATACTTAAAGATGGCTATGCAGAAAATATGGATCCTATGAGCACTTTAAATTATGATATATTTCTTATATACAACAGTATATTCAGAAATCCGATATACCGGCATTGCTCTCACGTCAGTAAAAAGAGCATATGATTCTGAGAAAAAGGAAAAACAAATGGATGACTATTACTTCAGCAGAATCACATGGAGAACCAATGAAGTAAAGCAGGTTGGCCAGTTGAATTTATGTACCTGAACTGCAGCCCATACGAAAAATACGTTGTTTTCATAATGCGCTACAAACCCCCCTGCACCAAAGTGTTCAGGCCACAACCTTCAGATCAAAAAATTCAAGGATCAATACTACTCTCGAACTGACTACCGCCAGCATGGAAGCCCTGTGTATTGAGTAGCCACGCCTTCATCGTTGGTCCGGTCTCCTATCCATGCCGGTCAGTGGTAAACTAAGGAAGAATCGACACACAACAAAAAAACAGCAAGAAATGAGCTATTGGCTGATAATATCTTGACTTGAAGAACCCCACTAATGCACTCAAGCAAGTATTGAAGATTTGGTCACCAACAACACATGCACATATAAATACTGAATCTTGACAACAAGTAATGGAACACTAGGACTGCATCCAAGGTAAAATGAGTCAAAATATATTATATAATTATAAGCAGAAGAATAGCAAGGTGCACAAAGACAATAAAAAACAGAACAGTGAAAAAGCAACCAGAACATTTCTGTAACCTAAATAATAGCTCCAACATACACTGTAAATGTGGCTCAAGCTTAAACGAAGATCACTGATAAAACATGAAGCTCTTGCTATGATGCAATGTGCCAATAATCATATTATCTACACTAATTAACAGCCTGAAATCCAAGGATCATTTCATTAGCCAACATCCACACAATTTGATGGGCCCTCAAACAAGTACTGACCAAAAATGTGCATATAGAGTAGAGCTCTAGCTATACCTCTGAGTCCTCTTCCGCAATGACGCCAAGGGGCTCAAAGGGCAGGCTGGCAGTATAAGGAGAAGGCCAAGAACAAAGTTTTGTGTCCACCCTGTAGACTGTAGTAGAGGTGGCTACCATGGAAAAGCAAAGGCTTGTGCATGCCACCAGATCCTTGCACTTTAAGCATGTTCCAAGAATGAGCATGCCAAAGAGTATGTCTCGCTTGATACTAACATGCCAAAGAATATGTATCGCCTCATGAGATAAAATCAGGAGCACATAATTTAGTGTGATAGAAAATTGTAACATCAATTCATCAATTTTCTCCACAAAGTAGCTCTAATCCATGAACATGAAGGGCAACTAGAAAACCATATATTACATGAACCACAAGCAAGAAAAGATGGAAGCAAACAAAACCCCGTGTGCAGTCCGGGCCTGTGAGATTTGACACGCCCTGTGCAGTCCACCGGGGCAGTGGTGCACCATGCATGCAAGTGCAAGGTCCCCTTCGTCACCACTCACCAGTCGGAAACGCCCTGTAAAGCTCCCCATGGCAGCTCAGCTCTCACTCTCCGTTAGAGTAGTTGATGACAAGCTGCAGCCCACCAAGGACGACGATCCCTTCTTCTCTTTCACTCGCTAGCTCGACACGCTGTGTCCTCGCGCGCGCGTGCATAACGCAGAGTTCCAGAAGAAGGATGACGATGGAAGTGGAAGCAGCAGCCGCCGGCGACGGCTTGGAGCTGGTGGTGTTCCCGTGGCTGGCCTTCGGGCACATGATCCCGTTCCTGGAGCTCTCCAAGCGCCTCGCCGCCCGGGGCCACGCCGTGACCTTCGTGTCCACGCCGCGGAACCTCGCCAGGCTTCCGCGCGTGCCGTCCGAGCTCGAGCTGTCCGCCCGCCTCCGCTTCGTGCCCTTGCCGCTGCCGGCCGTGGAGGGGCTGCCGGAGGGCGCCGAGTCCACGACCGACGTCCCGCACGGCAAGATTGAGCTTCTCAAAAAGGCCATGGACGGACTCGCCGTCCCGTTGGAGGCTCTCCTCGCGGACGCCGTCGCCGCTGGGAGGAGGCCGGACTGGATCATCGTCGACTTCTGCCACCACTGGGTCCCGCCTATCGCCGACCACCACAAGGTATGCAAATGAAGCAACTGCGTCGGTCGCCGCGCGCACTTATGTATCTCCGTTGTTTTAAAATCAGTTGGGTTTCATAGAAATTAACAGAATACAGTGATTTCAGCCAAAATATTTCAGTACTAGAAAATATATTTTTTCATTATTCAAATAAATTTGAAGAGGAAAATTCTTTCATCTGAGCGGAACGATCGAAAACCATTTTTTTTACGAAACTGAAATTTAAAACCACCGCCACACCTTGACTGGATATGTATAGGTGCCATGCGCGGCGTTCCTGAATGTGTTTGCCACCTGTTCGGCCTTCTGGGGCTCGCCGTGGGTGAACGCCGCTCACCCACGCACCAAGCCGGAGGACTTCACCGTGCCACCCAAGTGGATCCCCTTCCCGTGCGCCGCCTTCTTACGCCGCCACGAGGCCGAGTTGCTCACCGGCTCCGTGCATGCCGAGCCATCAGCAGGTGTGTCCGACACGGAGCGTTCGGCGCAGCTCATGGAGCGTTGCCGCCTCACTATCCACCGGGGCTGCCACGAGCTGGAGCCAAGGATGTTCGACCTCCTCTCTCATCTCTACCGGAAGCCCGCCATCCCTGCCGGGATCCTGCTGCGGCTTGACGAAGCAGAAGAAGACGACGCGAACAGCTCAGGGGTCGCCCGTCCCCGCCTCCTGCGCTGGCTTGACGACCAGCCTCCCAAGTCGGTCATCTATGTGGCGTTGGGAACCGAGGCACCCGTGACGCTGGCAAACATCCATGAGCTCGCCCTGGGGCTGGAGCTCGCCGGGTCGCGCTTCCTTTGGGCGTTGCGGAAGCCTGCCGGCGCCAACGACGACGAGCTGTTGCCGGCCGGGTTCGAGGAGCGGACGCGGGCGCGCGGGGTGGTCTGTAAGGAGTGGGTGCCACAGGTGAAGGTGCTGGCGCACGACGCCACGGGAGCGTTCCTCACGCACTGCGGCTGGGGCTCCACCATCGAGAGCTTCGCCTTCGGGCTGCCGCTCGTCATGCTCCCCTTCATCGTCGACCAGCCCATCATTGCCCGGGTGATGGCGGAGAGAGGGATTGGCGTGGAGGTGGCGAGGGACGAGCGTGACAGCTCGTTCGACAAGGACGGCGTCGCGGCGGCGGTTCGTCACGTCATGGTGGAGGAGCGAGGGAAGGTGTTCGCGACCAACGCCAAGGAGCTGAAGGAGCTTCTCGCAGACCAGGGGCGGCAGGAGCACTACATCCTCCACCTTGCCGACCACCTGAGACGCTACAAAGATGTGTGATATACTAATTGCCACGTGCAATTGGGTGTGTGTCGTGACATTATTATTTCATCTCATTTCCTTTCTATTGTATTCGTGAAAATAAGGTTCTCTCCACAATATCCAAGGCATGCATCATGTAAGTATGTAATGTAACAAGTCGAAGGATTATTGACACCTCTTTCCGTTTCTTAGTGTATGGCCTGAAGCTAGCAAACAAAGTACAGAAGTTTTCTGGAGACTTTCGGTTTCAACATCCAAACAGGCAACAGAACTGGCTCTGCAATGTGCCTGCATGTCCCAAAGTTTAGAATAGCCGGTAATAGCAAAGCTATAATGACGCTAGAGCATTTTCTACATCATGGCGCTAAGTAGTGGGGTTAAAGGTAGCAGAAGCAGAACCCTTAAATAGTGGGGTTATAGAGGCGATTTAGCAACGCTATAGCTTTTTTCGAAGGTTGTCGCTAAATGGCTTAGGCCACCATTTAAAACTTTGGTATGTCCTAGGAGCTTCGAACACTCAGCCTTTTGCTCCCATACCAGCATTCCAATTTTTTGGGATAATTTACATTTACAATATCCTCCAAATAACTCAATAGTGTATCATAGGAACAAAGCAACATTATGTTGAGCTCTTTGTTGTTTGTTTTTTAAGATTGGTGCTAAGGCTGCACCAAAAGGAGCTTTAAACCTCGTGCTTGGAGCCTCTTGAGTGGTCTCCACCAGGTGACACGTTAGGCTAACCCTACATCCGCCACCTCAACCCCGCCAGGGCAGAGCTAGACCAGCGCCGACCCTGGTTCACCGGAGTGCATGGCGCTCTCTGCATCAAGTTTTTAGTCACATGCGTGCATTTTTCATGGTGTAAGGTGGTGCAGAAGCTGATTTCTTCGCAAAAGTAGAAGGACAAATAATTCCGACCCTAATGCATGTGCACCAGGGTGAGTACATGCAGCTCCGCCCAGCGAAAAATAACTTTCGCCGTTATTTTTGCTGTAATTTATTGTCCCACTATGATAGGGAAACATATGGTTTTCAACCTTGAAAATGCACTGAATATCTATATTTACATTTTTTTGACGTAGCAAGTAAGAGGGGGAAATTAAATTGGTTGTCAAAGTGGCGGGTTTTCCTGATTTACATAGGATGTTTATTGATTTTTTGCGAATAAGTTTTACATACGAATTGACATAGTAAGCAACTTTATGTTTATGTTTGTAACAACAAGAGGTGCTAATCCCAACAGCGTCCGATGGTCAGAGTTGATCGCCTTATGTGAAAGGAAAACTACAAACCTATTGCTTTTTAAAAAAAAATT
This sequence comes from Poa annua, assembly GCA_026929855.1. Classification (NCBI taxonomy): domain Eukaryota; kingdom Viridiplantae; phylum Streptophyta; class Magnoliopsida; order Poales; family Poaceae; genus Poa; species Poa annua. The sequence continues at coordinate 10,167,451 of CM049430.1, forward strand.
GGACTCGGCCCAGCAGGCCCATCTCATCATATATCCAAATGTGAGAAGATTTACAGCGCTGTTACCGGGCCGGGCTGGGATATGAGAGGCGTGCTAGCCGTGCAATGCGCAAATGTCCGACTGAATCTACTACTACCGATTAGAATACTTTCCCATATCTTTTTTTTTGTCACTCAGTAACTGCCGCAAACAAGACGCAAATCAGCGTCGCATATCAAAGCAGTCAACACAATCCACCTCTACGGTCCACTAGTACAGTACGATAGCAACGTCGTCGTCGACGTGCCTTGAATATTCCGTCGCCGTAAGAAGAAATCGCCATGGATAGCTACCTTCTGATCACTGACAGCGGCTCCGCTGAACTGTAGAGGAAATTGCATAATAATGGAAGAAGATTAGCATCACAATCTCTAGGCAACACATAGATCCATTTTTTTATTGTGCGCCACCACATCGATCTTCAATGCATGATCCACGGTGTATTGCAGCAAAGGTAACGATTACTAAGTTTCCACCAAAAAATATTACACGCGTGGTCGGACGCAGGTAGCTCTCGTGTCGTGGCCCTACTCGAAATTGATCGATCGGCCATGGCGTCTCGGCTGGTTCAGCAATGGCTTTCTTACCAGTTCAGGGTCTCTATCGGCGCATGCTCGCTTGCTTCGTAAGGTCTCAGGATCACTTAAAACGGAGCGATCTATTGAATCCGCACGGTTTGTCGCGGTCCGTTTGCATCGAAGTGAAGTCTCAATACGCAGACACGTAAAATCGTGGCTCGTTAACAAAGTGAGTCTAACTCGACTGGTTTGGTTACTTGTGATGAAATCAGCCCACACAGGTTTAAATTCCAGACTTCACATGAGTGCTCGTATTTTTCTGGATTTTGCTGAATTTAACCGGCACTATGCTTTCAGTGGTAGGTGACGTGCCCGTCAACAGTGAGGCGTCCGTGGTAACTTCATCAACCTTAAGATATGCCGTACAAGTCTCTCGGAGGTGCTCATAGGGGTAGGGTTTGCGTGGGTGCGGTCATAGGGGTGTCTGTATGTGCGTGTTTGTGAGCGTCTGCATCTATACTGTGTATTTAAAAAAAAAATCGTGGCTTTTACGATTTTTATCCGGTGAGTGGATCAGATTCTTCCATTCTACCTAGATTTGGTCAGATTACGTCTCGGCGGACAAGACAGAGCCTCCGTGTGTTCGCCCCCTTGTCCTCCCTTTGGCCCACATGGCAATGGTTGCGCGTCGGTCGCCCTCCCCACCGAGTTTGTGAGGTTTGTTCATTAAGAAGAAGAGAATATCTCTATCTTTACTCATATAAAAACCACAATTGGTGATGATGGTGTGCCTGCCATCTTTCATGCAGGATTGTTCGATTTATATCTAACGGACATGATCCATTTGCAGATAACCCCCTGTGTTCCTATCTCTCCACTGCCTCATCCAACCACATGAAAATGGGGAAAATGGTTAGACTTGTCGTGGCAAAGCACGTACTTGGAGAGTTTTCCCACCCCCGCGCCGCCAGGCCTTGGCGACTCAGGGGCGACCAGCAGCGTCGGCTCCGGCCTCCCCCCACCTCATGCCCTCCCTCCCGCCACCGCCAGAGGTCCTGCCGGGTAAAGCCCAGGCGCGACCGCGGCGAGGACCTTCTCCTCGCGCGGTGGTGGCGACCAACCTGGCAGCAGCGGCGCATGGTTCGGTGGCGATTCGGCAGCAAGGGGCGGCGGGATCCCGGCGGCGAGCATGCTTGGCGGTCGGCAGTGGAGGCGAGGCCTCCCCGCGGCGGAGGCGCCCCTACCGCCATGACCGGACCTCTGGTCATGCGCGGGTCCAGATGGGCTTGGGCGGGCCGGCGGCTCTGGGCCCGTGGCTGCGGGTGTGCGCATGGAGCCTGATGGCGCTGGTGGCTGGGCACCGTGGTGGTGCCAGCGGTCGGCGAGGCTACGGCGGGCTGGATCCTCACCATCCAGTCCCCGTTTGGTGGTGGTGAGACATGGTGCGGCGCCTCCTGCTCTGCCGTCGACGCTTGGTCTCGCCTCTCGACGGCGGTGGTCAAGCTTGGCTCTTGCTGCGCATGTCCGATGGGCGATTAGGTCGATGGCAAGGGTGCCGGGGAAATGCCCGCATGAAGCTGACGACGGCGACGCCCGCGGGCGCCGTCACCTTCTTGGAGGCGTCGTCATGGCGTTGTACATGCTTCCCCACCTCGAACACCGGGGGAAACCCTAGAGACAGCCTTTGGTTCGGGCGGCGGCGACGCGGTAGCGTCGTTCCCTTCTTGAAGGCGTCGTCTAGGTGGTTTGTTGAGTCCTTGGTTCACCAGTTGTAGTCGTTGTTGGTCGCCGCTTAGAGCGTGAGCTTCCATGGCGCTATGTACTTCGTCGCCGGTGGCTCTTGGTGACGCCTCATCCGGTTTGGTTCAGCCCGCCGTCCCCTCGCCGACTCTCTCTTTGGCGCTTATGGGTGGGCGGTGCTTGGCTTGTGCCATCTTGGTGTTGGTTTCGGTCTCTTGTTCCGGTCTTCGGTAGTGACGCGGCTTAAAAGCTCGGTGTATCTCTTCCTTGCTTCAGGGTTGGAGAAGATACAAGACGAGTCGTGTTGTTCGACCGGTGTGGGTTGTCTTGTATCCATGTGGCGTTGTGTTTGTATCGTGTGCCTTTTGGCGTTGTTCGGCCGTCTAGGCCTCTTCTTCTATGAAATCGATGCACCCTGCTTTCAGGTGTATCCTCAATATATGGAGAAAATTTATGAAAAAAAACTAAAAACTCGATTAAACTCAAACTGTCCCTCGTAAAATTATTGATAAATGTGATGAATAATGATACATTTGCTTTATTTAATATCTTTATAAGGGTTAAAATAAATAATGAACATAGCAACGCACGAGCATTTAACTAGTTAGGACTAAAACGTGTCACATAGTAATTCCCGCGAACAAGAGAACTAGATGAGCGTCACATCTCAAAGCACTAAGCAGTCAACTCTATCGATCTCTGCGGAGTAGTATAGTAGGATAGCAATGTCGACGTCGACGTGCTACGAATATTCAGTCGCTGCAAGAAGAAATCGCCATGGATAACTACGTTGCTGACCACTGACAGCGGCCATGTTGAACTGTACACGAGACTGCATAACAAGGAAACAAAATCAGCATCGTAATCTCCTACTGTACACGTACTAGTCAGCACACGGACCAGTCAACCATGACTGCCAGTCACTGGATCCATGGTTGTTTTGTTGCGCACCACCACGTCCATCTTCAACGATGCACGGTTGCACTGCAGCAAAGATAACCATTCCCGATTTTCTACTCAAACATTGCTTACCAGCTGTGAATTGATCGATCACGATCAGCCATGGCTGTCGGCGGCGTCGAGAGCCAGATGGACTGGAGCTACGGAGGAGGTGGCGGCAGGATAACGGCCTTCGTCGTGCTATCGTGCATCACCGCCGGCATGGGCGGCGCGATCTTCGGCTACGACATCGGCATCGCGGGCGGGGTATCGTCCATGGAACCATTCCTGCGCAAGTTCTTCCCGGACGTGTACCGGCGGATGGAGGGCGACTCCGAGGTCAGCAACTACTGCAAGTTCGACAGCCAGCTCCTCACGGCCTTCACCTCCTCGCTCTACGTCGCCGGCCTCCTCACCACCTTCTTCGCCTCACGCGTCACGTCGCGCCGCGGCCGACGCCCGTCCATGCTCCTCGGCGGCGCTGCCTTCCTCGCTGGAGCCACCATCGGTGGCGCGTCCGTGAACATCTACATGGTCATATTGGCCCGCGTGCTCCTCGGCGTCGGCCTCGGGTTCGCGAACCAGGCCGTTCCGCTGTACCTGTCGGAGATGGCGCCGTCTCGGCACCGCGGCGCCTTCAGCAACGGCTTCCAGTTCAGCGTCGGCATCGGCGCGCTCGCGGCCAACGTCATCAATTTCGGCACGGAGAAGATCAGTGGTGGCTGGGGGTGGCGCGTTTCCCTCGCCCTCGCCGCCGTGCCAGCCGGTCTCCTGCTCGTCGGCGCCGTCTTCCTACCCGAGACGCCCAACAGCCTCGTGCAGCAAGGGAAACATCGTCGGGACGTGGCTCTGCTTCTGCGGAAGATTCGTGGAACCGACCATGTCGACCGCGAGCTGGACGACATCGTCGCCGCCGCCGCAAATACTACCGGGGGCGGCCTGCGGATGCTCCTCACCCAGAGGCGGTACCGACCACAGATGGTTATGGCCGTGGCGATACCCTTCTTCCAGCAGGTGACGGGGATCAACGCGATCGCCTTCTACGCGCCGGTGCTGCTGCGAACGATCGGCATGGGCGAGAGCGCGTCTCTCCTATCCGCGGTGGTCACGGGCGTGGTCGGCGCGGCCGCCACGCTGCTCTCCATGTTCCTGGTAGACCGCTTCGGCCGCCGCACGCTCTTCCTCGCCGGCGGCACCCAGATGCTCGCGTCGCAGGTGCTCATCGGCGGGATCATGGCCGCCAAGCTGGGCGACGACGGCGGCCTCAGCAAGGCGTGGGCTGGGGCGCTCATCCTCCTCATCGCCGTCTACGTGGCCGGGTTCGGGTGGTCGTGGGGGCCCCTGGGGTGGCTGGTGCCCAGCGAGATATTCCCGCTGGAGGTACGGTCGGCGGGGCAGAGCTTGACGGTGGCGACGAGCTTCGTGTTCACCGTGTTCGTGGCGCAGGCGTTCCTGGCCATGCTGTGCCACATGAGGGCCGGTATATTCTTCTTCTTCGCGGCGTGGCTGGCGGCCATGACGGCGTTCGTCTACTTCCTGCTGCCGGAGACCAAGGGGCTGCCCATAGAGCAGGTGGACAAGGTGTGGCGCGCGCACTGGTTCTGGAGGAAGCTCGTCCTCGTCCCCGAGGAGGATGCGCCAGCGAGCGGGAAACTCTGAAGAGAAGTCCAAATCAAAAGTTTGCTATTGCACGAATCACAATGCAATCCATGATTCGACCTGCTGATTTTTGTAAAGGTGTTAGGCATTTTGTTGGGTGAAACACAGTGATAAGCGCTCATATACGCGCACATAAACACCACACCCTTATGAACATAGGCACACACACCCTACCCCTATTAGAGCATCCTAGAAGTGCCTTTAAAAGGGCAAACCCTTAAAAACAACTGTTTTTTAACGGATTTGGGTGCAAAACGTAGACTAGCATAACCCTTAAAATCAAAAATTAAGGGTTGATCCTTGTTTTCTCCTCCCAACCTGTACAAGTGAGGGTTGGGGGTGAAATTTGCCCCAACCCCTACTCGACGCGCGGGCTGAAGTTTCAGCTTCCTCCTCACCGCGCGCACCCGCGATTCGTCCGCCGCCGCCGCACCCTGCCGCCTCCGGCCGCCCCCCACCGCCCCTCCACTCGCCTCGGCCACCCCTCCCCGGCTCGACCTCGCCGCCGCCGGATCCAGCTCGCGTGACCTACCCCTGTGCCGCCCCGCACCCGCGCCAATCTGCCCGCCGCCGTCGCGATTGGCTCGCACCCGAGCTCGCGCGAGCTCCCCTGACCTCGCCTCGGCCGCCCCACCCCATTCCGAGCTCGCCACTGGCCTCCCGCGCCCCTGCCTCCCCATCGCCGAGCCGCCTCGGCCTTCCTCTGCGCCGCCAACGCCACCCAAGCGTCGCCCCGCCCCCGGCCTCGCGCGAGCTCCACCCGACCCGCCTCGTGCGCCGCCTGCTGTTGCCGCCCGCCTTGCCACGGCTCGAGCTCGCCGGGGTCGCCTCGCTGCCCGATGCCCTCTGTTTCCAACCCACCACACCGCACGCGCTCACAGGTTTTTTCTTTTATTTTCCTGTTTTAAGGGTTAGATTTGAGGGTACTGATCTACGCCCTCTGTTTTCAACTCTTAAAACTGCCATTTTTTGACCTTTATTCCACTTTTAAGGGTTGACCTTTTAAGGGCTCTGCTAGTGATGCTCTTAGCACCTTCAAAAGACTGAGCCGGCGGGTCAGGTCTTGAGATTGATTAATTCACCACAACTACATCATTGGCGAGTGGAACGTCGCCTCCCAATGAAAAATATTCCGTCTAAATGAGCGTCAAATCTGAGATTTGAACTCTGGTGAGTTGGGCGTACAACCACCCTTCTAGCCATCTTACCACAAGCAAGTTCTCGTTAGGCATTATAGTTAGCCCCTATCTTTGTATACAATGTCACTATGTTTTTCGTGTCAAATTTTGAATTTTAATTTTAGTCAACTAGTTATATTTTATTAAAAAATATCCTTGAAAAATTATTTCAGCTAATGACATACTTTTAGTGGTACATAACTCAGATCTTATTGGTAAAATTATAGATTAAAGTGTGTACTAGAAATATGAAGTGACCTTGTATTCAAAGGCAGAGGGAGTATGAAAACATTGTTTGGATTACAATCATTCCAAGCCAAGCTCAACTCAGGTAAGGACCACATCAGCCTGAGATTCATCCATCGGTCTCCTCCATTACAGCTTGTTGCTCACATCTTCAAGATTCATCTAAATATTCCGAGCAGCTAAATGAATAAAAGAAAGAGTTCATTTTCTGTTAACATTGATCCTTCCCAAAGGTGTCTAGATAGTTTTGAAATAGTTCATTCACTGTGTCTAGATAGTTTTGAAGGAATCTAACGGGAATTATCAATCCAGACTTCTCATTTATCAAAAATCTCATTGTTTCGGTGATGCCAAACCCTACACGAAATAACATCATTACTTTACATGTCTTTATTTCGACTATCAAGCCATGATAACCCAGCGATAAGAAAACTTATCATCACAAGGTAGGTTTCGGGGTTATCCAAAACTTTCCCTCATTCCACCGCCTTAGAACAATACATAGTTGCATAGTAAGCCATCTTGTCATCCATACCACAAATGGAATATGTTGGAAGATCTGGAACCCTTCGGCTTATGTTGAACTGAATAACAAGACTATAATTAGTAGCAAGTTTCCACGTGTTTATTTTGTCCTTTGGGTGGAAATTTGCACTCCATATAGTTTTCCACAATCTTTTGTCTGCATTCTGGTTTGTACATGAATTTGAAAGGTTGGAGTTACTCAAATTTGCCGTGATATTGTAAGCACTACAAACCGAGAACATACCATGCTTTCCCAGAGTTCAAGAGACAAAGCCTCTTCATCATAATTTGGGAGGCACATCTTTAGGATCTATGCATCAAAATGCAGAAAAAAAATCCGATTTAAATATTCTTTCCAAGTATGGTATTCAAGATTTATCACTCACTCTACCCTTCTGAATCTTGAGGTTTTCACATTGGGCGTAATTTTCATGTCGCCTCTTGGAACACAGTTATCTGTCTGGATCCTTATCTTTTGCCCATCACCAATTCTCCGTATAATACCCTTCTTCAGAAGCACATGAGCGTGCACCAACAAGGGGACATATTTTGATGAAAGCACAGTAAAATACCATGAAGAATAATACTTTTCTCTTAATATCCTCACACACAAACTGTTAGGATAAGTGATTAATCTCCATGCTTGTCTAGCTAGAAAGGCCTGATTAAAAAGGTGTAAGTCTGTAAATCCCATGTCCTCTGTCCTTTCTTGTAACTTTATCCCAGCTCATCTAGTGTGTGTGTCTTCTCTCATTTTAAATCCATGAATATCTTGCTAGTTTCACAAGCTCTTTACAAAGGTCTTGGAATTAAAAACATTAAAAGAGCTAGTAAGTAGGAATGGCTTGAACCACTTACTTTACCAGAACCTTTTTAAACGAGTCAAAGTCTTTGCCTTTCAATTAATTAAGAGAGTTTTAGTTACAAAATCCAAGTCGAAACTTGGGAAAAAGGGTCTACTCTCTGGGCATATTATTACAAAAGATGATACATCCCCGCAACACACCAAAGCACGGCGATTTTCTGGATGGGCGCAACCTGACTGCCACCTTCCGAAACAACCGGACATTAAGCTCATTCCAAATTTCCCAAGCGGTGAGAATGACAAGAGAAGGTCCCTTCCACCGAGAAACACCATAACCAAAGAAAAGTTTCTCCAATTAGAGGTGTCCAAATCCGACATGCCCACCTGATCCCTGAAACCATTCTAAAAGCAACGGGATTATCTACACTTAAAACATGTGGGAGTGATGGTCGGGTACGTGCTATTATTACTCGATCATGTGGGAGTTCAGCAAATAATACATCGATCACAAGATGAATTCACACGCTCTTGAGCAGGTACACTAATTGAATCCGTGGTAGTATCCTGGAGAGTTCCCATAGATATTATTAAGTACTAACTGTCATTGAGAACTTGTTTGTGACAAGATGGTTAGCAGATGGTTGTATCCCCATCTCACCAGAGTTTAAACCCCAGGTTTGACGTTGGTGTTTCTCATTTAGGTGAAATATTTTTTAGTGGGAGGCGACGTTCATGTCGACAGCGAGGCACCTATGGTGACTTCGTCAATCTCAAGACCTGACCCGTCGACTCAGTCTCTCGAAGGTGCTCATAGGGGTAGTATGTGCATACGTGCGTTCATAGCGCTGAGTGTGTACGTGTGAATATGAGCGATTACGTTATACTGTTTCTAAATAAAAAAACTAACTGTCATTGTGTATACATACTAGTACAGAGTAAAATGGAGTTATATATACAGTTCATGGGGAAACCACCGGTATTAATTACTCTGTTTTAAATTTGTGCGTGGAAAGAACACTGGTTCAGGTCCTTCTTTGAGAATATTAACGTCGCAAAAATATCCACATCGCCAAAGTGATGCGTAACGTAAATCTATGATGATGCTAGGAATTTAGGAAATCAAAACACTCTCATCGTAAGTTTGTTAGATGCCGTCAGATGTGATGAAGAAGCTAACAAACTAACAGTAGTCGTACGTATTGCATATATAGATGCATTATCACGTAAATGATTGATTAGGGAAATCATCATGATCAGCTAGCAATACTTTATGGGCCCGATCGATCGTCGTTTCTTTCCAATAATTTCCTCCGAATCAAATTCGTCGCCATTTGTTGTCCATCATGGCTTGAGAGTTCGAACCAAATACCAAAAGGCAAGGGCCAAGGAGACGAAGCATCTCGATCGGTATGGACGCGGAGAACAGGGTGATCAACCATGGCGGATGGATAAGATTGCAGATGTTTCTTTCGGACACCTCGGCATGGTGCCCTGCATTATTGGGGTTTCGATCGGCACGTAACGTACGTACGTGACAGTGATCGACATACTGACAGTGTCATAGTGACATGTATACGTGATAAGTGCACCTGCTCATCTCCATGTGAACCGGTCGGCTGAACCAACAACTAATAGCCAATTTCAGTTAACACTACCGGAAAAAGTTCATACGCATGGCTCGGCATAGCCCTTGTTTACCGTCGGCGTAGGCAAACCCATCGGCCTATCTTTCTCTACTCCGACGGCTTTCATTTTCCAATTTTTAAAATATATAATTTATTAAGTTTTCTCTATTTCAATTTTTTAGCACATACTTCATCACTAACTACACACTTAATATCAGTCAAAGTACTTAATCTAATAAACTTCTCATTCGGTCACCCATCTTCAAATTGCTTCAACTCAAACACTCTTAACTTGGGTTTCTTTCAACTCTCCCTTCATTCTGAGTTAATTGACTCAAATTTAGTATAATTTGTACTAAATCTTAGTCTATTAAATCAGAACGGAGGGAGTAGATATGAAGTGAGTACTGAGAGCTTATTAATATTAGTATTATATCAATCATATTAACCACTCGGTCATGATGTTACCATTCTTTATTGTATGAATTAAAAAATTAGTTAAATAAACAATAATGATTATATAATAATAATATTGAAATGAATAATGAGAAATGAATTTTACTTTTTTTTTCTCTTTTTCATTTAGTACGGAATAATTCATATCTTTAAATCCAAAAATTAGAATTTGACAAAGAAAATTCTAAATCGATTAGAAAAATTAGAGGAATCCAAATATGGCATCATATCAACTTTTGCATCAGAAAAAACATCGACAGTTCTAAAAAAATGACCTATTTTAATGAATAGTCTTGATGGCCATTTTGACCTTTTAAAACAAATCAAATAACGTGTAAAACCCTCCAAAAAAATATCCTCTGACTATGTGTACGAGTGTCTATGAAAGATGATAAACTTGATTTTTAAAAAATTATTAAAAAAAGTTTTCACAAAAAGATCTATCATTTGTAAACATCTTTAAGTTTCAAGTCAAATGATTAAGTTATGACCATTCCCACGGCATAATTTATGATAAAATTCTCATATTTCACAAATAGGTGCATATGGGTAAAGTAAACAATCAAGTCGAAGGGATGTTTCAAATTATAGTTATAAATATCATTTTCTATTTTTAAGTGCGAAAAATAACTATTTTGTGAACCAAGTATAAAGAATATGGTGCAAAACGATCTAATTTTCACAAAGAGTAGTCTACATTTTATATATAATCCCCAAGTATTATTAGTTTTCTTGATTTCTACCCGATTTCACCTAGTTAAATGAGTTTTTGTTGATTATTTGGAAGTCATCCAAATTTAAACTATAAGTGTTTGATAGTTTGGTCTGAGTTAAAAAAATAGGTACACCACTAGTGGTTATATAACGGAAGCATCAAATTTTTTTAAAAAAATGACCTCTTTCGATCATGGTGACTATTTTGATCGTTTTTTCAGAAAAATCAAATAAAGTGAAAAAAACCTGGAAAAATATATTCTTAGGCATTGAGTCCTTTTATATGTACTTGCTATGGAAAATGATGAAGCTATTTTTTGACAGATTGTTCAAAAAAGTATTTATAAAAAGGTCTATCACGTATAAATATCTATAAGTTTCAAACCAAATAATCAACTTATGACCATATCGATGGCATAGTTTGTGATAAAGTTCTCATATTTCAGAAATAGGTGCATATATTGGTATAGAAAACAATCATGTCGAAGGGAATTTTCAAATTAGTTTTATAAATATTATTTTTCTTTTTTAAGTGCTAAAATGATTTTTTTTCTATGAGCAAATACAAACAATATTGCCGACGGCTAATTTTGGCTGATGAACGGGCTGCTCGGCTGCCCAGATCCCTAAACCTATGGACTCGACTTTTGGCCGTCGGCGTATGAATTCAATCATGTAGTGTAAATAAGGAACATTGATAACGTCGAGAGCATCTCCACCGGATCAACGAACTCTAATAGCCCTCCACCTATTAGAGGAAAGCAAGCTATTAAAATTTGACAATTTTATTTGAGCTTACATGATAGCAGAAAAGAGGGAAGATAATAAAATTGGCTCTCAACACTTGCTTCTAGGAACTTTACGAGCATAAAATATGGGCTATGTCTTAATAAACTAGCATATTTTTTATAACTATTATAGTTGATTATAGTATTGGCTATATATGACTTGCACTACATTACCTTATAGCCAGGTGTTAGCTCTAGTATTGAACTTGCTCTTACTATTAAGCCGCCGGGCTTAATTTGTCGAATATGCCCAATACCATGTTCGACACTCTCATCAAAGAACCGGTCCACATGGAGTGGTGTGGTGGTGCCAGACAGATGTAACAACTGTTGCCACGTCAGATACCGACAGATAGGGTGATCCTGATAGTGACAAAAAACCAATCAACTTAATTAATAGCTACTATCGACACACCAGTGAGTATAATTTATTCTGGGTGTTTCCCTAGGCATGAGCAGAACGCGTCGGACCCTCGTCTTCTCTACACGAGTTGATGCATATGGCCTTCTCATGCCATCTTTGACGGGCTGGCTATCCCTCCGGTACCTGTCAACGAGTACCAGTTGCGTGACCCGGTCCTAGAGCATTGTCCTCACGCTGACAGAGCAGGTGGAGCCTCACTATGTCGAGAACAACGTGATACGGCTACCAGACACCACATCACCTTGTGACGTGGTTCGCGCTAGTGTCCACCTGCCAGTGAAACCTTCACAGGTGGATGAGGTGGTGGCATGGAAAAGAGCCGTAAGACGTGCTTGCGAATTATGGCTACCAAACAACACATCTGTTCGCGATGGTGTTAGACTCTATGTGACACACCTCTTCTTTCCCCAGTGGGCGTCAACACCGACTGCCGTCCTCACGTGGTCCAGGACCCCTAGTGGTCCCCAAGCATAAGCAACAGCTACAGTCGTCTTCGCGTGCTTTCGCGGCGCCGTTTTGGCTTAAAAAAACCTTGTGAGAGCTCCTAAAGTTTTGGAAACGACGTCCTTAATTCACATCCAAACTTATATGTAGCGTATAAAGGTCGAAGTATATTCTTTAGTCGATTCAAATTCTGTTTTATCGAACATACAAGTAGTACACTAATTACTAAGACTGATAAAGTCGCTAGTAGAGTTTCTATTATTAGAGCTTGGCAATGAAGACAACGCAACACATTTTAGCACTACCAGAAAGGGTCCTTATGATTCTTTAGGTATGCGTTCATTTCTGTAGCACTAAAGAAGAAGGTTCCTTGAAGATTCTGTTCAAATTTGTACTGTTAATGCGGAGTATACGATTATATCTCAAATTTGAATGGAATTCACTGTCACCGTTTAAATTCTTTATCATTTTCCCGTTGACACAGCTACGTGTGTGGACGGTTACCATAACGGCAGCTGTCGGACCGTGAATTGTAGCCTGCACGCACGCGAGCCGCGTGTAGAAGTTTGAGTCGAGGAGTTTTCAGTGCCACGTCTCACACTGCCAGGGTACTACGAACCTGTCAGATCATTTAAACTTTGAGTTCAATCACTGCGTCGGCAACCACTAGGCAGAGTACACATCCCGGCTAGGTGTCCTCAGGTGGAGCCTGGGAATCAAACATGAACAGAAGAAGAGATCCAGAACCAGCATATGTGAGTTGCTAATCGTGAGTATCCAAGTCGGCCATGTGTCCGTAGCATGTCAGCTGCCAGATCCAGTGATTAGTTCTACAGAGTGGAGTATATATAATTCTTTCGGGCATTCAACGGCGAAGGCGTGGAGGCCAATCATTCATCGCCATTTGGCCAGAGTATATCTTATAAGCTGCTTGCTAGTACCCCGCGGGAAGAAGCGCAAGAAGAATCGGATGAAAGCATTTCTGGTTGTTGGGAACGAACGAACCACCGGAATATTAGGTTCTGTTCTGCAGCAGCTGCTGATCGTGCCAACAAGTAGGATAGGGAGCGGAGGAAGGAGGAGGAGGAGACCGATCGGATGTTGATCTTGGAGCTGGGCCTCTGGGTGCTGCCCTTCACGCTGCTGCTCGCGCCGGCGCGGCGGATGGTGCACCTCGTCGAGGAGCTGCAGCGGATCCTCTTCGCCTTCGCCTGTGGCCGTCGCCGGCCCGGCCGGGCATTCGGGGAGGTCTGGAGCCGCCTCGACCGTCTCGACTCCGCCACCGTCATCGCCTGATCGACCACCCTCCGCGGCGGCGGCTCTGCTCCATCATCGTGTAATTACCTTCGTGCGCTAGCTTGTATATTCTTCGCCTCCGAATCCGATCCTGTAAGTGTAACTGTTCTTCAAGAAAGGATCCATGCGGTCCTTTTCCTATGAGCTTTCATCGAAAATGCAACACCACAACTCGGAGCTTTCATCTGATCCTCATCTTTTGTTCTATTTCTTGTCTTCCTTTCTTTGTTGCTTCCGAATATACTCCTATCTTCTCTGCAATCGCGCGTGGATGAGTTGTTTTGTCAGGGGCGTGCTGAGACGATGATCGATGTACACTAGTATTTTTTATCTGACTGGTACTGGAAATTCTTCAGATGTTTAGTTATACAGAAACAAGAAAGAGTCCATAATTTTCAGATTCTTATGATGATTCATGAAAAGATTCGGCTCGCGTTTGTCCTGTGCATGATGACATGACGGTGTCGTGCCCCCAATCAAGCACGTAGACGTAGTATCGATTATTATTTCTATGTTTCACAAAACACAATTTCCTCCAAGAGCACGTATAGCATTTATCCCTCTCAAGTCCCAACAATATATCATCGCAGTTTTTTTTTTTGAGAATCAGTAATATATCATCGCGGTTGAGCTTGAGCTTGAGCACCGGAAAAGATCGCAGAACCCTTCCCGCGTATGCTGGAAAACAATTATGGAATATACCTTGGATTGTGTACGCCAAATGTGGAAAAGATGTGAAGTTATGTAAATAGTGCGCCGTTTTTTCTTCCAGGCTTCGGCGAGCACGCATATTGGGAAAAGGGAAATTATATGAGGTTGTGATGTTTTGTAATGGATGCATAATACTATGATCCATATGAGCTCCAACTAGGACGACCGTCAAATTGCCCGATAGCGAACCAACCGGGTCAGTAAAACTCGCTGCCCACACAATCCCAGGTCGCCACCCACACTAGAGCAAAACAAGCCACTTGTCCCGGGGCGGGAGGGTTTTTTGTTCCGGGCACGCGCCCGGGACAGCGTATTCGGGACAAATAACCTCCCCTATTTGTTCCGGGCACGCCACGGCCCGGGACCAATAGGGGGTCACGTGACCAAACAAGTCAGACTCTGGCTGCCACTCATTTGTCCCGGTTCGTATTACGAACCGGGACAGTATATATGATTTTTTGTTTTCTTTTTTTGCTTCTTTTTTTTGTTTCCTATTTTCTATTTGTGTTTCTGTTTTTTATATTTATGTTACTGATTTTTTTGTGTTTCTGTTTTTGATATTTATGTTTCATTTCAAACAAGATCGAGTTGCATATTATACGCTACTATATAATATATATCATGAATACACGATTTTTTCCTCGGGATATAGTCATGAATACTACTAGTACACGAGTTCTCCCAAACAAATATTTACAACCGGAAGATCATATCTAAATATTTACAAACAGAGATCATTACATGACAGAGATGCATTAGACCCTATTTTTTCCTCGGGATGGTCTTTTTCGACGGCTGGATTATACTGCATTCTGCGCCTGGCTTTATGACATAGTCAAGCAGAAAGCCCGCAATTTCCTCCGCAATCGGTAGTAGGCGGTCTTTTGCATCAAGCCTGTTCCGGATCGTCTCAAACTAAAAAAGAGAGATCAACACCAATATATCAACCATTATGAAAATAATTCAATTTGAAAAGTGAACAAATTTGAATGAATTTTTAACGTACGCTATTCCAGTCTGCACCCTCATTGAAGTGAATTCGGATGAACTCGCAGACATAGAATCCACACAAATTGGTGCATTGTTGATGCTTCGCGCACTTTATGATAGAATAAGATAAGAAACCAATAATAAATAATCAAAACTATTGAAAAATGGTATTGTGAGACTGAAATTAAGAATATGCATATGTGGAACCTAACTAGTACGGCTTACCTCTCGCCATTTAAAAGTGAGGTTCCGGGCTATACCGACGTCCTTGTGGAAAGAGGTGAACTTGTCCCAAACCCTGAAGTTTACGGTATGAAAAATTAGTAAAAAAGTTTACTAATTACTATATATTATTAGAAAAGACGAGGTCGATTATGATAATGAACGAAATTACCTCTGTAGCATCTGTTTCGTGCCGTCGAACTTTTCTTCAGGTTTCGATAATGGGTCGAAGACATCAACAATTGCCTTTTCAACATCAATCTCAAATAATACCCAGTGAAATCTGCCATATGTTTATATTTGTTAATAACTAAATCATCAATTACATATATTTAGCATTGAGTATGTATAAGAAAGTAAACAACTCACTCGAAGTTGAACGGGAAAATTATGGTGTTTTTGTAATGTTGCGCCATCAAATAAGTAAGCAAAAGCTCCTCCGTATTCTCTAGCTAATGTAAAAAACCATGATGATGAACTCGATTAGGGTCAATGAATCCAATCCTGTGACTGAGTCCCAGCTTTCGAGATTGTATAATTTTCAGCCTGCATAATAGAGTACAAAAGTAATATAGTGATAAGGATAATTACAAGCAATGAAAAATAAGTTGAGATAGAGAATTACTGACATATATACATAATTTAACTACTTACATGCAAAAGACAGTGATGATAGATTTGTCGAGCGCGTCAAAATTGAATAACTGCCATAATTTGCAATACTCAATTTAAATCTAATCATCACCTGGGCCATAAAAATCCGTTGGAATTTTCCCATAGAGCCAGTCTCCTTCTTGACTTTTCGTAGTACGCATGTACCATGCATTTAGTTGGTGCAACCTAGCTGGTAGAGTGCGCACCATAGCAGGGTCGACAAGATCTTCTCCTCTCACATATTTCCGCACCACCTCATGTATGGTGACACTCTCGACAGATTGTAATGCCTTAAGCTCTGTCAGAGTTATACCCATATCTCTAACTTGCTGTGAAAGTACATCATCGACCGGGTTCCGGTTGTAAGGCGCCAATATGAGTGGAGGGGCCGATTGTCCCGCCTGTATTCCGAGCTGTGGAACATCTCTCTTCTGGGTGGCAGCAGATTTTTGTTCTTCCCGCACTCTCCTAGATGTACGCATCAGAACGCGTGTGTAGTCATCGTCCATATTTAGTTCATATTGTGACGGATGCGTAAGAAATTCTATGGCCCACCGTATCGCATCCGAAGAATATACCGGAACAGGCAAATGCATCTTTTTTGCCTTCTTTCTCTGGGAAGCCTGGATCTCGTTGACCCATATATCGACATCTTCGCGAGAGTTCACAAAGCGAGACTTCCCCGTTTCACTTTTCTGAGTACTAGTCGACGCAGCGGTGCACTTCCGCTTCTTTTGCGGAGGCGGCGGAGTACGCTCACGCGACGGCGGAGATGGACTAGCGCCTTGGTTGTCGTTGTGGGGTGTCTGGACTAGCGCATTGGTTGTCGTTGTTGTAGTTATGTGGACTGGCATGTGGACTGGGAGGGCGATTTTGCTGCATGTGTGGGAACATGATGTATTCCTTTTTCCATAAGCAGGTACTCTTGAGGGCAAATCTCAACTCAACCTCGTCTTCACCCGTAGGGAAGTCCAGCTTAATTCCCTCATATGTCTTGATAACCTCATCAACCCCGACAACAGCATATCCATCTGGAATAGGGCGGCAATGATAAGTTCCATTTGGTCTAGGCGGTAGGGCAAAGTCGTGCGCCACCTTCACGGTTATGTTCAAGCATGGCACATGTAGGTCGCAAAGTTCCCGCTGCACGATATTATCCACGGGGTGACGAGGACCCGACATATCATTGTGGCGATCGAGCTCCGTCGAAGCCACGCTGCTTCTCCGCATTGATTTTGGATCGGGAGAAGGATCTTCGGGCGTCTCAGATTCGCAGGGCATCCGTCGAGTCTGCGCTGTCTTTAGCTCTGCTATCTCCTTCTCATGATGTAGTAATTTATTTTCCATCCACTGGGCCCGGTCGGCATGCTCTTTCTTCTTTCTCGATCGGCTTCTGTAAGTGCCAACATCTTTGGGAAACCCAATTATCCACGGTACGGAGCCGACGGTTCCTCGTGTTCGTCCACTGTGTTCAGGATTCTTAAGGGCTCGCGATAGCTCGTCCTTCTCTCTGTTAGGGTGGAACCTGCCTTCCGTGACCTCCTTCCATACCTCTCTGAGAGCTTCAATAGGGTCAGGTCCGTGCTCCTTGGTAAGAAGACAGTCACATGTTTCAGGGTCTAACTTTCCACCATGCCCATAGAACCAAGCCTTAAGCCGGTCTGGCCAGTCAAATGTCTCGATCTCTATACCTTTAGCCAAAAACTCATCCTCCATTTTCTTCCACTTAGGCATGGCCGTCAGGTAGCCACCTGACCCCATGTTATGGTGATATATCTTTTTCTCTGCATTTTTCTTATTTCTCGCTGAGATTTTCTTAGCGGCTTCCGATTGCTTGTACGTCTTAAATTCGGGCCACTCATCTTTTATCTTTTCATAGACTCCGACAAATTCTGGAGTCTTACCTTCAGTTATGAACCTGTTTAGCCTTTTCTTCCAGCTGCGGAACAATTCACCCATCTCAATATAAGTCCAGGCCTTGCATCGATTATCTATAACCGGCTTCTCTACATCCTCCTCTTCCGGTAAAGTGAAATTCTGCATGAGCTCGTCCCAAAGGAGTTGTTTGTCTTCATCTGAGACATAAATAACCCCCTCTTTTGGCACCTTTGGCTTATACCATTCTTGAGCCCGGATGGACAGTCTGTCCCGAACGATGACTCCGCACTGAGGTACAAATTTTCTTGCGTGGTTAGCGGGAGCAATCGGTTTGCCTTTTTCATTGATTGCGTCGATATGGTACTTCTGTTTCCCTTGGAGCTTTTTGGTCCCGGTTCGTGGCCCGCCTCGTTTCACGGATGCTTTTTTCCTTGGTCCCGGTTCATGGCCCACCGACGGCTAAACACAAGAAAAAGTGATAGTTAATATATGTATACACATAAATCTATTCAACGGAGACAAAAACCTGAGGGCATATATCTACCTCGGCGGCCGACTTTCCAACAGTAGAGTCGGTGAACTGTCGGTGAGCTGAACTGTCGGTGACGTCTATTCCGTCTGAATGCCCCTCCAGTCCATCACCGGACTCGTTCATAAATTTCCCGGTGAAATCGTCTAAGTGTTCCTCTTCTTGTTGGTCCAATCCATCACTTTCGCGGATGATGCCGAACATGTCCTCTTCTTGTTCAAGGTTTCTACCGGTGTCCATAGTTTCTGCAAGGGATTTCATTTGCAATAGTAATGTGTTAATAATGTAGTCAAACAATATATAATATGTTAATTTATATTTCAATCATCCATTTATATTTCACTAAAATAGTCGAATATTCCATTTAAAAAACCAATAATACATCTTAAATAATCCATTTACATTTTCTTGCTCGTCTGACAGTGGCGGAGTAGTCGAAGAAAGTTGGGGCTCCGAGAGGGCGCGAAATCCGAGGGGGCAGCGCTCCGACACGGTGACAAATCAGAGAAGCTGTATCAACACATTACAATATTTCAACACATTACAATAATTCAACACATTACACTACTTCAACAACTAAACATCAATTGCTAATGACCTAACAATTTTCTATGATTTTGTTTTCAACGACCAAGTGTTGAGCTATGAAAATTCAAAACATTTGCTTCAATGTTGGAAAATTGTTTGAATTCAACAAATTTTGTCATGACACACAAAATAATATCACATTTGCATTTGCAACAATATTCCAACAATTTTTTTGTTTATTCAAACTTATTCAAACACACAAAATAATGACACACCAACATGTATTTTCTTTTTATGAACATTTTGATAAAAAGTTTGTATTTTTCTGATTTAAAATAATTTAATTATGATTTTCTATAGTTTAACATAGTTTCTGAAAATGATGACGTCGTGCTGACGTCATCAATGGTGAACCGAATCCAGTAGAGGTCGAATTCAACGAATTCGTGCGATTTTGCACGAATTGATTGGTGCATTCTATAGAGGGCGACGAGGGGGGCCTAGCAGTGGTGGCGCCGCTAGCGCAATTTCATCGGAGAGTCACCGGCGACGACCGAAGCGGCGGCGGCCGGAAGAACTCTAGCTAGGGTTTGATTTCTTCTCCTAGGTGACGCACGCGGTGGCGGTGGAGTACGGCACAGTTGCGTCGAGAGAGAGGGAGGAGGATAAGAGGACTCACCCTCGTCGCCCTCGGCAATGGCTCGGCGGAGCTCCGGTCTCGGCGAGGAAGAAGACGGCAAAGATGGCCGGAGGCGCGCACGGGGAAGGACGGATGCGCTGGGACGGCAAGGGCGGCAGCAGTGCGCAGCGGCGTCGGGATGGCCGGAGGCGCGCACAGGGATGGCCGGAGGTGCGGGGACGGCGAAGAAGGAGGCGGCGGCGCGACGGAAAAATTCGGCAGCCTGACGGCGTCGATGTGAAATTTCTCCGGGTTGTGGCTCGAACCGTGGCTAAGTGTTGGTTATATAGGGGAAAGGCTATTTGTCCCGAGTGGTGGCTCAGCCCGGGACAAATAGGGGTCATATGTCCCGGGCCGTGGCTGCACCCGGGACAGATAGCACCCCATCTGTCCCGGGCTGAGCCACCACCCGGGATAGATATCACCCCATCTGTCCCGGGCTGAGCCACCACCCGGGATAGATGGGGTTTTTTCTTTTTCTTTTCTTTTTCTGTTTTAAATAACTTTGGAATTTGAAAAAACTTTCAATATGAAAAGTGTTTGAATTTGACTAACTAATACAAAAACATTTTCTCTTTTCTATAACCATTATTTTAATAAGTTTAAAACTATTTTGAATGTGAATTTGTATAACTTTTGCAAACTTTGGAATTTGAAAAAACTTTCAATATGAAAAGTGTTTGAATTTGACTAACTAATACAAAAACATTTTCTCTTTTTTCTATAACCATTATTTTAATTAGTTTAAAACTATTTTGAATGTGAATTTGTATAACTTTTGCAAACTTTGGAATTTGAAAAAACTTTCAATATGAAAAGTGTTTGAATTTGACTAACTAATACAAAAAACATTTTCTCTTTTCTATAACCATTATTTTAATTAGTTTAAAACTATTTTGAATGTGAATTTGTATAACTTTTGCAAACTTTGGAATTCTGAGCTGTTCGATCAACACTTTAACTTCCAAACCGGGACTAAAGAAGCACATGGATCGTGTGTTTCTTTCAAGCACTTGTAAGCCGTTTGATCAGGTGTGTGTTTATTTTGATTGCTTCTGAGCTGTTCGATTAACGCTTTCAGTTTCAAACCGGGACTAAAGAAGCACACGGATCGTGTGTTTCTTTGAAACACTTGTTAGCCGTTGGATCAGGGGTGTGCTTCTTTTGAGCACTTGAGAGATGTTGGATCAACACTATCAGTACCACTGGTTGAGCCTGTGACCCTATATATAGCCCCCTCTCGGACGAGGCGAGCACTCAGTGTTTCCTCCTTCTAGTGCCTAGCCGGGTGGTGTGTGGTATACAAATCACTCGGATTCCCTGCATACGCCCCACGGTGCATTTGATATGCAGGCACTCAGGAGCCACCGTGGGGTTGTATGCAGGTGAAATCGTGTGTTTTGTTCTATCAAAAGAATAGTTCAATTCATCTACTGAGGAATATATACAAATCGTGTGTTTTGTTCTATCAACGCCGACGGATCCATTTGATATGCAGGTAAAAATGGAGCATCTTCTTCATATAAAAAGTTTAATATATTAATTATTACATATCGCACCAACATCTCCATCACACAACATCGCCAGTTCTTCTGCGTCGGAACCATGGAGCATCTTCTTCAATCAACTTGATGATTGGGTCAATGTTCACTACAAAAGGCGGAATTTCATCAAAATTATTATAATCATATGACATGTCTGTCTTGTCCTCCACTCCCACGATGTTTCTTTTTCCTGAAAGAACTATGTGACGCCTCGGCTCCTCCACTCCCAGGATGTTTCTTTTTTTGGGTCTGCTAGACATGTCTTTCACATAGAAAACCTGAGCCACATCATTGGCTAGCACGAATGGTTCGTCTCTGTACGCAAGATTGTTTAGTCATTCCGTACATCTTGTCTACCTCAACCCCGCCTTTCAGATTGACCCATTTGCACCGAAGCAAAGGGATCTTAAAAGAAGGTCCATAGTCAAGTTCCCATATCTCCTCTATGCAACCATAATATGTGTTCTTCTGCCCATTGTTGTTTGTTGCATCCATGCGAACACCACTGTTTTGGTTCGTGCTCTTTTTATCTTGGACACTCGTGTAAAATGTATTCCCTTTTATCTCGTACCCTTGGAAAGTACACATAGTTGTAGATGGTGCCCTGGCCAACAAATGTAACTGTTCATCAACCTTGTCTTTATTTTCAAGATGTGCTCGCAACCAACCGCCGAACGTCGCTGACGAGGTGTTAACTCGACAAGTAACAGGGTTGTGCACCCCGGGTTGATTAATGGGAAGAGATATGAGTGCAGGTGGTCACGACGGCTGACAAGCAAGGATTTACCCAGGTTCAGGCTCCCGGAGGATAACACCCTACTCCTGCTTGTCTGATTATTGATGCGAGTAGCGGTTACAATGGCGAGATTGCGATCTCGCTAGGGTTTGTGGTGGTGGCTATGAGCGTGTCCCCTAGGACGGGCAACCCTCCTGGCTTTATAGGTAGCCAGGTCTCGGGCGGTTGGTACAGATATGGCAGGTTACAAGACCTAACCGAGTTGGACTAGGATACGTGTGAAGGAGATATGCCCTAGAGGCAAATAAATAAGTAGTATTTATTGCATTATCTCATAAGTTTATAATAGGTTTGTGTATTATGCTATAACTGTATTAATCGGAATTGTTAATACACGTGTGATACATAGACAACCAGGTCCCTAGCAAGCCTCTATATGAGCTAGTCCATTGGGCAACAGTTGATCGAGATTCCCGATCAAGGACAATGACGTCGGTTGACAATGGGGTCATCTTGTTAGTTGAATAAGGTGGTGGACATACGCAAAGTATTGCAATAAGATCGTATTACGATGTTTGTCATTTACAATAGATAAGAGTATGATAGCTTATTCCTTAGACCGTGAGACCGTACTTATTGTTGCTTCGTAGGAGTGCTTTGAGAGCATCAAACGTTGTGTCTTATATAGCATGACAATAACGGTGTCCATCTTGGGTATTCCGAAAGAGCATCGAGACGTAAGGCTCAAGAGCGGGATTTGTTCATTCTTGTAATGGAAAGATACTCTGGGCCCACTCGGTGATATTGCATCTATATAGCTGCAGCTTATGACTAGGTCATGGAGATGTAATATCACAGACGAGTTAATAACCTTCGTCGGTAACGAGATACAGCAAAGGCATCGGTGTGTCTACGATCATATCTCGGACAAGGTAGTATCGCAGAGACAAAGGGAATGAATATCATACTTATGGTTCAACGACGATATTCGTGGAATGCACAGGGGTCGTCATATATTTCCAGGTATCCCTGACGATCATTGGTGAGCGGAGTGTCTCGACCATGTCTGGAGTGTTCCCGAACCGTAGCGTAACAAACTTAAGGTCTTAGCGACGCTAGGAGATAGGTTCTGGAATTTTATAGGTTTTTGTTGGAGAGAGAGAAATGATCCGGAAAGAGTTCCGGTGGTCCGGAAGGAGTTCCGGAGAGGTCTGGAATGGTTCCAGGAATGTCCGAAAGTTGTTCGGGTGGTCCGAAAGAGTTTTCGGAGTCACGGGATATTGAATTATATATAAATATATTAATTATGAATTAATGGGATTTCTATATTAATTTAATATTAATTAAATAAAGGAAAAAGGGGGCTCCCACCTATATGGGCCCTAAGAGGGCCCAAGAGGGGGAGCCGCACCTCAAAGGGGGGTGGGCCCCATTGGCTGGTTCGGCCAGCCCATGTGGGGGCCGAACCCCCCCTCCCATGTCCTTTGTTTAGTCCCACATGGGGGAGCCAAGGGGTTTGCACACCCCCTTCCCCCTTTATATAGCAAGGCATATTAATTGATTTAATACACGGGAAATTCAATTAATTCCCGATTTCTCTCTCGATCTCGTGGTTCCCAAGTTGGAGCCGCGCCGAGCTGAGGAAGGGGGTCTCTCTCCACCTAAGCCATACCGCAGAGCGCCGTTGCTCTGCGGGATTCCAGATAAGATCTACTCCTGCGATTTCAGCTGGATCTGAATGACCGGGAGTTGTCGCTAGGCTCCGTATGTTTGCGAGTGCTCGGAGGCTACTCTATTGAGGAGCTTGGGCGACGTCGTCTCGCCCCCTGCAGCCGCCGCGCCTCCCCCCTCTGCTGCCGGCGCACCAGCCCCGGTGCTGGCGCTCTGCCTTCTTCCGCCCGACGCCCGTCGACGCAGATCATCGTCGACACCCCGGCATCATCGACTCCGACATCGCGGCAAGTTCTCCGCGACCTCGAGGTCGGCTACGTATGACTTCATCGTCAGCGCTTGTGCGGGAGCGTAATCCCCGCTATCGGTCTACATGGAGGTAATGTAACCCGTTCCGCCACCGTTATCGCATGTACTAGATAGATAGATCCTGGCTAGTTAGGGTTTCGTTCGCTAGAAAATTAATGTTTTCTGCACCGTAACCCATTCAGTGGTATCAGAGCCGATCTATGCGTAGTACTGCTGGTACGGTTAGAACTCATGTTGAATGAGGGCGTCTTTCTTATATTTGCTACCCTCTAGCGTGCACTTGCGATGCCTTCGGTATTGAGTTGATGAAGCGGCCCGGACCGACTTTACGCGTACGCTTACGCGAGACTGGTTCCACTACTGACATACGGCTTGCACCATATCTGTGGCTGGCGGGTGTCTGTTTCTCTCTCTCTAGTCGGCAAAGCATTTTCAATGGAGGGCCCGAAAGGGATGCTTAAACATGCAATTATACGATCGACGTTGTGGTACAAAGTTCGTAGGTAGGGAAGCGGTTCTCCTACGAATAAGCCTTTATGCCACGTAAAACTTGCAAAACTAGATAAAGCTAGAGGCGTCTAACTTTGTTTTGCAGAGGCGTTATTTTATGTGACATGGTTACGGTAAGTTTTGATATTACTCGTACTGTCGGAGGCAATGGAGGGTTCTGTAGACTCAGAGCCATGCCGGGGCGCCGGGGGCCAGGCACATGGCGCCATGAAGGTCCAGACGCATCGACCATGTCACATCGCACTTCATTGCATCATTATTGTGTGCTGTTGTGTGTGCATCCTATTGATTGCTTATATGCTAGATATACAACGGTAGCATCATAAATAGGATGATCCCTAACAAATACCAAAATTGTGTTCTCCCTCGTTGCGCACCACCAAGAAAGTTCTACGTTATGAGGCAGGCCGTGATGATCGGGTGTCACACATCTCGTCGTTCGCATACAGTGGGTGTAAGCCATGTTGCACGCGCAGGTCTTCGAGGTTTGATTGGCGAGCCTAGCATACTCAGAGGTATGGCCTCAGAATACGGGAAGATCGAAAGATCGAGCACGAGTCATAGAGTTGTTATGATCGACATTTTATGTCCACCTTTGAAGTCGTGCTGCCGGCCGTGATGATCGGGGGTAGTGTGGTGGATGAGGGTCGTGTAATCGCCATTATTATTTTAGGGATACTAATCTTGGTGTGGTGTGTTTTTGATAATGAGATTATAAAACTAAAACTCACCTATATATATTATAAACTTATCTTACCTCTTTTGCGATCACATCTGGAGACTGCGGAACTACGCTTCAGTTACTTCTTCAAGAGCTCGGATTCTACCTTGGAAGCCGACGGGTCCAACTTCATCAGCTGGTGCATTGGTTTTAGAAACATTCTCCAAACACAACAAACATCCTATATGTGCTAGAACATTAGTTAGGAATTAGACCAGATGATTCTGATAGCAAGGAGAAAGATGATGAGTTCCGTAAGCATCATGATATTTTCATGGAAGTGAAGGTCGTCATGAGCGTATGCCTAGCACCAGAGTTGAAAGTTGTATTCAACACCTGGAGCCATATGTTGTGATTGGTGCGATCAAAGGTCACTTCAAAGATGAATTGAGTCTTGAGAAGTTCAGACAGCTTAGAAAGTTCCGGACCATTCACATGGGGAGCATACCTGTCTGGAGACTCAGTTGAAGAAGTTGTGTGACATCTACTTCAGGCTTACGAATATCTACGATTTCTAGATAGCGAACTCCAGTGCAATAGAGATTGCGCTTTACCTCCTAGCTGTGAATAGCATGTGCGTGAATATGCTATAGAGACACGGTGAGCTTCTTCACGTTCGTGAACAAGTTCAAATCTCTAAAAGTTGATTCATCGAAGAAGAGTTCTTCGACGCTATGGGTATATTTGATATACGAAGATATAAATGTATTCTTCTCATACTTGATGAAAAGTGTTTGATAATTGTTCTGTTTGTGAAACAGTCCCTGATTATCACAAGTATGTGGGGAAGGGTGACGTGACAGTGCACGAGCGATGGCAAGTTCATGGCCAGTGGTGCTCACGCCCTCGAGATATCATATTAGTTATCATCAATAGTTTTTGATAAGACATTTTGTAATAGTGAGAATGTGATCTAGTTTGGTGTCTTGAATGTAACAAGACATAATTATTCATATAGAACACATCAGTTGTTTTATGTTATGAAACAAAGCAGTTGTTTCATGTTATGAGTAATTTGCATCACATCTCAATTACATTATGCGTATGATATACATTTATAATAGCGGGAATGATAAAATTGTGTGTCCAAAAACAAACACCATCGAATTTAGTCATAAAGGCAATGAAAGAAGTAATGGATATTTTTGGTCCATTTAAGTATTTCGAGTGCCAAAATTGATTAAGTTTGAAATGCAGTATTGAAGTTGCAATACTAGAGGAAATTGATTGAGAGTCATTTTTAATGATTAATCAATGGTGTTTTGCTTGATCTGAATTCTTCTATGATTTTGGTAAATAGGAGTATTTGCCCGATAAATTATGGAGTCTGAAATTAATTTGATAATAGATCAAATGGGGTTTTTCAGAAGAAAGATTAGTGAATATTGTATTCACAAGATTCGATCAAAGGACAATATTTTTGAATCATGGTTTCAACACAAAAGACTTGTGGAAATTTGTTTTCACAATATTATAATGTCATATATGGTGATATGTGGGGAATTATAATTATGCTCTATTTTAAATAAATAAAGTGTGGTCTGTCAGAATCAGTCTTAGAATCTCCTAATATGTTCGAAACATTATAGTCGATGTCCACTTTAGAAAATAGATATTTTTCTCAACAAAAATTCATAGGATCTACAGCAATGTCGACGTGTATATGATTATGCGATAATTCGGAATATACATGAGTAGTTCTTTGTAGATTGCTCGCATTGGACGAGAGTGTATTCCAGAATCAATTAGAAACAAAGTTCAGTTTTTGTCTATGTAATTCCGAGAAAAGATGACTTTTCGAATTATGGTTTATGGATTGAAATTAGAAGTTTGTAATAAAGTGTCAGACTTATGTTGGAAGATGTTCCAAAGAGTATATGTCTGCTAATGAAAGTTTAGTGATTAAGAGTGAGGGAGACTAGAAAATTGTTTTCTGCTTGTAATCCTCTTCATAAAGATCATAATATTTTCATGAAAGAAACTTCTAAATAAAGTGTGGTTATATTTAATATTGCTGTCAGATCACAGCACTGTATTAAGTATTTCAGATCTTGTTGACAGATCAAGGTGCACTTTATGAATACAAAGAAAGTTGAGAAAATATCGGAATACGAACAAAGGCTTTTTGAGCCTGGAAATCCAAAGTTGCATTTGAAAGGATTAAGAGAGTAATTGTTGCTGCAATTCTTATTAGAGGAATAAGATTGTTTAATCGTCATATAAGGTGTTATATGAGAAATGTGACTATAAGAAAGACGCGGTAGCATGTCTTGTCGAGAAATGTGTCTTGGACAAGATCAAATTTGTTGACTACATTTATGTAGACATGCTTGAAGTCTGAGGGATTTGTATTAATGTAATACTGTAGTTTGTATTAAATTCAAATTGATAGTAGATCAATGATTTTGGTTTAACCAAGATGTCGATTTAAGTGGGAGTCATAGTTAGTTCACTCAGGAGAAATATGTGAAGAACATATTTTTGAGTGGGAGCTTGGGAACTCAAATATGTGGATAACATGTTTTTGAGTGGGAGCTCGTGTTATCAAATATGTGGAGACATAATTTGAGTGGGAGTCGAATTCATCTTGTGTAGTTAACACATTGTGAAACTGTACCAATAGAATAGGATGAAGTTGTAAAGCTATTTAAAAGTTAGTGTCTATTTTGAAATAGAACAGGAATTTTAAATAGTTAGTCGAGTTGTGTTGGATTATATCTGAGGAGTCAGAATAGAATCAAAAGGATGGTCCTTTGGAATCCAATTGGTCATTAAGAGGAATGATGCATGAAGGTAATGGTTGTATGACATGTGGGTCTATTATGTATATATTAGACATCATACAGAAACCATATTATCTGCTCGATAAAATATAACCGATGTTCTTGGAGTAAAGAATAGTTATGAAAGTAAATTTAGAATTTACTGGAAGTAGAAGCGCGTTACTTAAGGGATTGACATTTGAATGTCAAGTTTTCTACATTGGTGTGAAAGTATGTAGATATCGCGAGTTTGTAATTGTTACAAGGGGCTCTGCATGGCTGAGTGTGTTTTTCAGGGCAGTTATCTGGTTAGTATAATCAGAGTAAGCGCTGGGAAGCAGAAGTCTCACTTAGTTACGGTATTTGCATATATGTTGTTAGACAACATGGTGATATCAAACAAGTTGATGCCAGTGAATCGCAAAAGCATGTACAATCATGGATTGTGCAGTAACACTTTTCCACGAGCAAGCATTATCAAATGATTCTTATTTGATAAGGGATTCTGATAAAGTAAAATGCAGCTAGTTTATTTGTACTCTAGTGCAAGTGGGAGACTGAAGGAGATATGCCCTACAGGCAAATAAATAAGTAGTATTTATTGCATTATCTCATAAGTTTATAATAGGTTTGTGTATTATGCTATAACTGTATTAATCGGAATTGTTAATACACGTGTGATACATAGACAACCAGGTCCCTAGCAAGCCTCTATATGAGCTAGTCCATTGGGCAACAGTTGATCGAGATTCCCGATCAAGGACAATGACGTCGGTTGACAATGGGGTCATCTTGTTAGTTGAATAAGGTGGTGGACATACGCAAAGTATTGCAATAAGATCGTATTACGATGTTTGTCATTTGCAATAGATAAGAGTATGATAGCTTATTCCTTAGACCGTGAGACCGTACTTATTGTTGCTTCGTAGGAGTGCTTTGAGAGCATCAAACGTTGTGTCTTATATAGCATGACAATAACGATGTCCATCTTGGGTATTCCGAAAGAGCATCGAGACGTAAGGATCAAGAGCGGGATTTGTTCATTCTTGTAATGGAAAGATACTCTGGGCCCACTCGGTGATATTGCATCTATATAGCTGCAGCTTATGACTAGGTCATGGAGATGTAATATCACAGACGAGTTAATAACCTTCGTCGGTAACGAGATACAGCAAAGGCATCGGTGTGTCTACGATCATATCTCGGACAAGGTAGTATCGCAGAGACAAAGGGAATGAATATCATACTTATGGTTCAACGACGATATTCGTGGAATGCACAGGGGTCGTCATATATTTCCAGGTATCCCTGACGATCATTGGTGAGCGGAGTGTCTCGACCATGTCTGGAGTGTTCCCGAACCGTAGCGTAACAAACTTAAGGTCTTAGCGACGCTAGGAGATAGGTTCTGGAATTTTATAGGTTTTTGTTGGAGAGAGAGAAATGATCCGAAAAGAGTTCCGGTGGTCCGGAAGGAGTTCCGGAGAGGTCTGGAATGGTTCCAGGAATGTCCGAAAGTTGTTCGGGTGGTCCGAAAGAGTTTTCGGAGTCACGGGATATTGAATTATATATAAATATATTAATTATGAATTAATGGGATTTCTATATTAATTTAATATTAATTAAATAAAGGAAAAAGGGGGCTCCCACCTATATGGGCCCTAAGAGGGCCCAAGAGGGGGAGCCGCACCTCAAAGGGGGGTGGGCCCCATTGGCTGGTTCGGCCAGCCCATGTGGGGGCCGAACCCCCCCTCCCATGTCCTTTGTTTAGTCCCACATGGGGGACCAAGGGGTTTGCACACCCCCTTCCCCCTTTATATAGCAAGGCATATTAATTGATTTAATACACAGGAAATTCAATTAATTCCCGATTTCTCTCTCGATCTCGTGGTTCCCAAGTTGGAGCCGCGCCGAGCTGAGGAAGGGGGTCTCTCTCCACCTAAGCCATACCGCAGAGCGCCGTTGCTCTGCGGGATTCCAGATAAGATCTACTCCTGCGATTTCAGCTGGATCTGAATGACCGGGAGTTGTCGCTAGGCTCCGTATGTTTGCGAATGCTCGGAGGCTACTCTATTGAGGAGTTTGGGCGACGTCGTCTCGCCCCCTGCAGCCGCCGCGCCTCCCCCCTCTGCTGCCGGCGCACCAGCCCCGGTGCTGGCGCTCTGCCTTCTTCCGCCCGACGCCCGTCGACGCAGATCATCGTCGACAGCCCGGCATCATCGACTCCGACATCGCGGCAAGTTCTCCGCGACCTCGAGGTCGGCTACGTACGACTTCATCGTCAACGCTTGTGCGGGAGCGTAATCCCCGCTATCGGTCTACATGGAGGTAATGTAACCCGTTCCGCCACCGTTATCACATGTACTAGATAGATAGATCCTGGCTAGTTAGGGTTTCGTTCGCTAGAAAATTAATGTTTTCTGCACCGTAACCCCTTCAACGTGGTACCCCGAGTGGGCCTTCTGTGGGCCTTTCCATGCTTGGCGCGGCCCAGGTAGCCTTACGGTGGGCTAGTCGAAAGGTAGCCCCACGTCAGTAGCCCCCGAGTGCTTGGTCGAAGCGCAGCGTCGGGCAAAGGACTTCCTCCTCCTGGACGCGCCATTGGATTGCTTGATCTTGAGCTTGAACTCGATTTCTTCAGTCGAACAGGCCTCTCCCGATGGGAGTAACCTTTGCAGTCGAACTACTTTTGTCTTGCTCTTCATGTGAAGCCTGCTTCTGTTTGGCCTGTTGGCTTACATGTAGATTTGATTTCGGCTGCTTAAGCTTACTCAACTGTTTTTTTTTCACCCGAATGGATGTTTCGGGTTCTCAGATTGGCACTCTTTCTTGTTCCTGAAAACGATAGTTAAAGAAATTCGACTCCGGCCGTTGAGGGCTTTCAGAGGATGCTTTAGTCGTTAATGCTTCGACTGAGTCTATTGGGAGCACGAACAGTGCTCCCGATGGGAGTAGCCCCCGAGATTAAGCTGAATTGCTTGTAATTGAGGTTAATCTCAAAAACTTCTCAGTCGAAAAGAGATCTCTGATACCCCCCCGATGGGAGTGACGTTTAGGTACTCGTTGATGGAACCACTGTCCTTTTTTATTTGAGTGCTCATTCAGCCCGACGGCCTACTTGGTGGATTCGACAAACATATGGAGTATTTGCTCAGCCAAACGGCCTACTGCATTGTTGGACCTGTATGGCGCAGCCCCCGAGTGTTCGAGTGTGGCCTAGGTTTTCTTGTTAGACCTGTATGGCGCAGCCCCCCCGTGTTCGAGTGACGGCCTAGGTTTGACTTAGACCTGTGCGGCGCAGCCCCCGAGTGCTTCGGGTGGCGGCCAAGGATTTTTCGAGTTATACCTGTATGACGCAGCCCCCGAGTGCGTCGGGTGACGGCCTAGGTTTTCTTGTTGGACCTGTATGGCGCAGCCCCCGAGTGTTCGAGTGACGGCCTAGGTTTGACTTAGACCTGTGCGGCGCAGCCCCCGAGTGCTTCGGGTGGCGGCCAAGGATTTTTCGAGTTATACCTGTATGGCGCAGCCCTCGAGTGCGTCGGGTGACGACCTAGGTTTGACTTAGACCTGCGCGGCGCAGCCCCCGAGTGCTTCGAGGGGCGGCCAAGGATTTTGTTTGTGACCTGTGCGGCGCAACACCCGGGAGAGCATCATGTGTGGCCGAGGCGAATTTGTTTGTGCGCGGCGGACTGGAGTCGACGCGGCGGAGTGGTGCCGTAGAGGCAGTCGACGCGGCGGACCGGAGTCGACGCAGCGGACAGGAGTCGACGCAGCGGAGTGGTGCCGTAGAGGCAGTCGACGCGGCGGACCGGAGTCGACGAGGCGAAGTGGTGCCGTAGAGGCAGTCGACGCGGCGGACCGGAGTCGACGCGGCGAAGTGGTGCCGTAGAGGCAGTCGACGCGGCGGACCGGAGTCGACGCGGCGAAGTGGTGCCGTGGAGGCAGTCGACGCGGCGGACCGGAGTCGACGCGGCGTAAGTAGTTGACGCGGCGAAGTGGTGCCGTAGAGGCAGTCGACGCGGCGGACCGGAGTCGACGCAGCGGAGTGGTGCCGTAGAGGCAGTCGACGCGGCAGAAGTAGTTGACGCGGCGAAGTGGTGCCGTAGAGGCAGTCGACGCGGCGGACCGGAGTCGACGCAGCGGAGTGGTGCCGTAGAGGCAGTCGACGCGGCGGACCGGAGTCGACGCGGCGAAGTGGTGCCATAGAGGCAGTCGACGCGGCGGACCGGAGTCGACGCAGCGGAGTACGTCGAGGTTGACCCGTAAAAGTGGTTGTAGAAGTTGTCGAGTCTTGGATGTCGATCTTGGCGAGTTGTGGATGTAGTCGATGCAGGTACAATCTTCGTGTGTGTGGCAGATGTGGCTCCCGCGGCGGGTGACGCCGATGGTGGCACACGGATGAGGGATGCGGGTGCCATGGCCACGCGTGGCGCGGTTGTCGCAGACACCAAGCGATGGGCCGGCGGGTGGCGGGCATACTCGAAGGAGCCGAAGCGGATGGGCTCCCGAGTGACGTCGATCTCGATCTTCATTGCGGATGGAGCCGGTGCGAACATGATTCCAACGCTTGATATCTTTCCCACGGACGGCGCCAATTGACGAGGTGTTAACTCGACAAGTCCCAGGGTTGTGCACCCCGGGTTGATTGATGGGAAGAGAAATGAGTGCAGGTGGTCACGACGGCTGACAAGCAAGGATTTACCCAGGTTCAGGCTCCCGGAGGATAACACCCTACTCCTGCTTGTCTGATTATTGATGCGAGTAGCGGTTACAATGGCGAGATTGCGATCTCGCTAGGGTTTGTGGTGGTGGCTATGAGCGTGTCCCCTAGGATGGGCAACCCTCCTGGCTTTCTAGGTAGCCAGGTCTCGGGCGGTTGGTACAGATATGGCAGGTTACAAGACCTAACCGAGTTGGACTAGGATACGTGGTACCCCGAGTGGGCCTTCTGTGGGCCTTTCGATGCTTGGCGCGGCCCAGGTAGCCTTACGGTGGGCTAGTCGAAAGGTAGCCCCACGTCAGTAGCCCCCGAGTGCTTGGTCGAAGCGCAGCGTCGGGCAAAGGACTTCCTCCTCCTGGACGCGCCATTGGATTGCTTGATCTTGAGCTTGAACTCGATTTCTTCAGTCGAACAGGCCTCTCCCGATGGGAGTAACCTTTGAAGTCGAACTACTTTTGTCTTGCTCTTCATGTGAAGCCTGCTTCTGTTTGGCCTGTTGGCTTACATGTAGATTTGATTTCGGCTGCTTGAGCTTACTCAACTGTTTTTTTCACCCGAATGGATGTTTCGGGTTCTCAGATTGGCACTCTTTCTTGTTCCTGAAAACGATAGTTAAAGAAATTCGACTCCGACCGTTGAGGGCTTACAGAGGATGCTTTAGTCGTTAATGCTTCGACTGAGTCTATTGGGAGCGCGAACAGTGCTCCCGATGGGAGTAGCCCCCGAGATTAAGCTGAATTGCTTGTAATTGAGGTTAATCTCAAAAACTTCTCAGTCGAAAAGAGATCTCTGATACCCCCCCGATGGGAGTGACGTTTAGGTACTCGCTGATGGAACCACTGTCCTTTTTTATTTGAGTGCTCATTCAGCCCGACGGCCTACTTGGTGGATTCGACAAACATATGGAGTATTTGCTCAGCCAAACGGCCTACTGCATTGTTGGACCTGTATGGCGCAGCCCCCGAGTGTTCGAGTGTGGCCTAGGTTTTCTTGTTGGACCTGTATGGCGCAGCCCCCGAGTGTTCGAGTGACGGCCTAGGTAGCACTTTGTAGAACTGTATAGTGTGCTCCAGTGAAAGAATGTCCATCCATACAAATTTTTGTTTTCTTTCCTAGTGTGCCTTTTCCACTAAGTCTACCCTCATGTCGTGATTGTGGAACACCTATCGGCTTAAGGTCATGAATAAAGTCAACACAGAACTCAATGACCTCCTCGTTACCGTAGCCATTGGAGATGCTTCCTTCTGGCCTAGCACGGTTATGCACATATTTCTTTAAGACTGCCATGAACCTCTCAAATGGGAACATATTATGCAGAAATACAGGACCGAGAACTTGAATCTCTTCGACTAGGTGAACCAGGAGATGCGTCATAACATCGAAGAAGGATGGAGGGAACACCAACTCAAAACTGACAAGACACTGGACCACATCATTTTGCAACCCTGGTAGAATCGCCGGATCGATTACCTTTTGAGATATTGCATTGAGGAATACACAAAGCTTCACAATGGGTACTCGAACATTTTCCGGTAGTAGCCCCCTTAGTGCAATCGGAAGCAATTGCGTCATAATCACGTGGCAATCATGAGACTTTAGGTTCTGAAATTTTTGGAGTCTCACATTTACTATCCTCTTTATATTCGACGAGAACCCAACCGTGACCTTGATACTGCTCAGGCATTCAAAGAATATTACTTTCTCTTGTTTGGTAAGAGCGTAGCTGGCAGAACCTTCATAGTGTTCGGGACTTAGGTCGTCTCGTTCTTTCACATGTTTCTGGTCCTCCCGTGCTTCCTCTGTATCTTTTTTCTTCTCGTACACGCCCAAGTAGCCTAGCAGGTTCACACAAACATTCTTCGTCACGTGCATCACGTCGATAGCAGATCTAACATCTAGGACCTTCCAATATGGTTGCTCCCAAAATATAGATTTTTTCTTCCACATGGGTGCGTGCCCGTTAGCGTCTTTCGGAACCTGTTGTCCTCCAGGACCCTTTCCAAAGATTAGTTTTAGATCCTTTACCATATCAAATATTTCTTCACCAATACGGTTGACATGCCTCCTACTGTGATCAGCCTCACCTTTAAAATGCTTGCCTTTCTTCCTTGCGGTATGCCTGATCGGAAGAAATCGACGATGCCCCAGATACACACACTTCTTACATTTATCCAAATATAAACATTCAGTCTCACCCAAACAGTGTGTGCATGCATTGTACCCCTTGGTCGACTGCCCTGAGAGGTTAGCAAGAGCAGGCCAATCGTTAGTTGTTACAAAAAGCAAAACTCGTAGGTCAAATTCCTCATGTTTGTGCTCATCCCACACCCGTACACCTTCTTCCCGCCACAACTGTAAAAGTTCTTCAAATAATGGCCTGAGGTACACATCAAGATCGTCGTCGGGTTGCTTCGGGCCTTGGATGGGCAATAGCATCATAATGAATTTTCGCTTCATGCACAACCAAGGAGGAAGGTTATAAATACATAGAGTCACAGGCCATGTGTTATGACTGCTGCTCTGCTCCCCAAACGGATTGAAGCCGTCTGTACCTAGACCAAACCTTAAGTTCCTTGCGTCATCTTCAAATTCCGGGAACTCTCTCTCAATTTTTCTCCACTGCAACCCATCAGCGGGGTATCTACACATCGCGTCTTTCTTACGGTCCTCTTTGTGCCATCGCAACAACTTGGCATGCTCTTTATTCGCGAACAGGCGTTTCAACCGTGGTATTATAGGAGCATACCACATCACCTTGGCAGGAACCCTCTTCCGGGGACGCTCACCCTCAACTTCACCAGGGTCATCTCGTCTGATCTTATACCGCAATGCAGTGCATACTGGACATGCATCCAAATTCTCGTACTCACCGCGGTAGAGGATGCAGTCATTAGGGCAGGCATGTATCTTATGCACGTCTAATCCTAGAGGGCACACAACCTTCTTTGCTTCGTACGTGCTGCCGGGCAACTCGTTGACCTTTGGAAGCATCTTCCTAATTATCTGCAGCAACTTTCCAAATCCCTTGTCAGTCACACCACACTCTGTTTTCCACTGCAGTAATTCCAGTGTGGTACCCAGCTTTTTCTGACCATCTTCGCAACTTGGATACAACAATTTCTTGTGATCCTCTAACATCTGGTCGAACTTCAACCTCTCCTTTTCAGTTCTGCACTCTCTCTTTGCATCAGCAATGGCCCTACCAAGGTCAGCGGGCTCATCTAGTGCCTCTTCAGCTTCAGCTTCCCCCGTTGCAGAATCTCCGTACTCCGGGAACATAGTATAGTTGTCATCATCTTCCTCTTCTTCATTGTCTTCCATCATAACCCCTTTTTCTCCGTGCTTCGTCCAACAATTATAGCTGGGCATGAAACCATGCCGAATAAGATGACTTTGAAGGGTTCTCGCGTTTGGGTGATCTGTCTTATTCTGACAGTTGACACATGGACAACACATGAAACCATTGGTACTGTGGGCCTGGGCTTTCTCTAGAAATTTCCTCAAACCTGTCATGTACTCGGCAGTGCATCGGTCACCATACATCCATTGTCGGTCCATCTGCATTATATAATGAACTACATCAATAACCATTACAGAACATCGACAAATAAACACTGAACATGCACGTACGGTATCAATTAATTACAAATGAAATGAGAGAAAAATTAACCTTGATCGAAAAGAAGAATAAACTTTAAGTGTAAATCAAATCATTTTGTGAACTCTTTCGGGCATTTCATCGAACACTTTGCATGCATAAGTAAAAAAATATAACTAGCACACACCCCCTCCTACCATTTCATAAAAAAACGCCTCCTTGTTTTGGAAGAGGGGAGGGGCCTGCTGAGTATATATAGGCATGGGCCATTTGTCCCGGTTTCAATCACAAACCGGGACAAATGGGCTGGTGCCTTGAGGAACGCCCCATTTGTCCCGGTTCGTGATTGAAACCCGGACAAATGGCCTGCTGCACATTCGCCCGGCCTCTGCAGGCCCCCATCTGTCCCGGTTTGCAATACGACCGGGACAGATGGGCTATTTGCTTTTGGTCCTTTGGCCTATTCTCTACTACTGTAAAAAACCACGCAAGGGCACACCACTACCTCCTAAGACCGATGCTACCTGGAGGATTGACGCCGCCGTATCGACAAACCATCGCCATCCGGAGCCGCCGCCTCGACATCAGCCTTCCCCAACCATGGAGTCATCCTTCACATCTGTTGCGAATATGCCGCATCAGAGGACGGAACCAGTAACTCCAAAAGGACTCCCAACAAGCTAGCAAAACGTCCAACACCGTCACCCCTTCTCAATGGAGCTTAGGTTTTCACTCAGATCATCGGACTTCCCGCATCGGACTGGACCGAAGCTCCATAATGACGCAAAGAAGAAGGGAACGCCACCCAAAAGGCAGCTCTATCGTTGGCACCGACCGAGGGCCATGCAAGAATTTTTCACCCGGGTTTCTACCCGTCCGCAATAACTTGGGAAGCGACAGGAGGGCAGAGTGCCTCCATGGCCGACTGCCTAGCTGCATCACATGTCGGAACCGTCGGGGCACCTCAAGCCATGATGCTTGCCATGCCGACCCAATCTGTTGTGGCACCGCCACGGCTTTCTCGTCCATTGGAGACGGCAGGTCAACGAGGAGAAGCACAAAACCCACAATCTCCCCAATCCCATGAGCCTCCACCTCCCCCCCCCCCCCCCCCCCACACACACATGGCTTCGTTGACACACTTGCCTCCCGACAACGCTAGCCTCTAGTTCCACAACACCTGGGAAAGGCCTACGTTAGGGGCTTGCTTAACCTCCGCACCGGTGCAACGAAGCTCAAGGGATGCTCGGGGGGAAGATCCAACGCGACTCACACCCTTGCCGGCACACCTTCTGCTTCCCGTTCGGCCGCATCACCTGCAGAGCCCCCACGGTGCAAGGAACCAAAAGAAAACGCCCCACAACCACCACCCTTGAGGCGCGTGCGGCGTTGCCGATGGCCTCTCCGGAAGAGGTGGTGTGGGGAAGGAGGAGGTGGTCCCTACCGGTGTGGCGTTAGTGTTTCCTCGTGTCGCCAGAGCAGGGCGACACAGGGCGACGTGTTGTGTGGGGGTGGGGAGGGTTACAACTTGAGACGATGCCCCCACATTAATATTTTTTGTGTAGATTAGGGACGATGATATATTTTAGCGACGCAGACACACTTGAGGTGATGTACGATCTCTAAATGTTCCGGAAATGTGTTCGCAACGGATGATGAAAATTTAGACATCTGTAAACGGTTCACAATAATAATTGTGGTTCACCGAAAATTGATGACAATGAAACTGGAGATTCACATTCCTCCGGTGTCAGTTTTTTCGACGAGGTAGCTCAACTGGTTGAACGAAAAGACTTACAACAGAAAAAGGTGTGGAATAGATATAGTAAGCTTTTGTAAAAGGAATTTGGAATCAGATGACCTGGCCCGACAAATTGACACAATAAGTCTATGAAAAGTACTCTGATTGATTGTAAATTTGAAGAGTAACGATGTACAAATTATAAAATAGTAAAATGGATTCACAATATATAATATGCTAATAAATTTATATAACAAAAATGCTTGCGTGAGAATACTGCCGGGAAGAAGACATAATAGAGAAATCCCGCCAAGAATATTATTTTATTTTGTTCAGACAAAAATAAATGATTCAAGCTGAATATATAATTTAGACTACACCTTAGGTGTGGAAATTCATTTAGGCTCTCGAGCAACAGTGGAACCTTTATTAAAAAAACAAATACTGTATATAAAAGTTTAAAAAATATGAACAAACGTTCTTGGAGTATTCAATAATGCATATTATAAGCATGCCAAATCATAATACACAATTATGCTCAGTATAGGTTACACAAAAATGAAAAGTCTTGTATATATTCTAGAGTTTTGAAAAAAAATATACTCAAGTCCACACTGTCATTTTGAAAGTTTGTATTGAGCCATACAAGAGATGTGCTTAAAAACATAATGTACGCAGATGGGGCTAATTGGATGGGCAGCCGAATGTGGCCCAAGAAAGGAAAAAACTTTGTAAACGGAAGAATGGAGGGTTGGACTACGGAAAGGGTGGCCTTCGTGAAGGTCTATTTTGTGGTCCCGCACGTGAGCTGCTGCCGCCATGTGGACACGTAAATTGAGACGATCTCGCGCATGGACAGATTCAGATTCAGATTCAAATCCAGATCTAGATCTGGATCTATTATTAAATTTGCATAAAACACAAACTATGATAGTACATCAACGCAGAACGGGATGTACAACAACGCAGACCGGGCTGTACAACAACATAGACCGGGTTGTACAGCAACACAAATCAGTTTGTACGTGCAGCAACCCCGACCGGGTTGTACAGCAACGGAGACCGCGTTGTACAGCAACGGACACAGCGTTGTACAGCAACAAAAACCGGGTTATACAGCAACGCACAGACCGGGTTGTACAGCAACAACACCGGGTTGTACAGCAACACATGACATGTTGTACGTAAAAATACATTCGGGTTGTACAAACAACTACACGTAGCAAGTTGTACGTACAACTACAAAATTCAGTTTGTACGTACGACTACACTTAGGTGTACAAAACAAACACAATCCAAAGTATAAAAAAAATGTTTGTCGAAACCTATCAATATGGGATCTAGTTTTGAAGATCTCGACGTGATGAGTTCAAAAGTGAAAACGGTTCGTAAATTGAAAAACGGTTCTCAAGATATTTTGTTTTTAAAAAACGAATCTCAAAATAAATGCATGTACAACCCTCTGCCCACCAACAGGGAGCTGCCACTTGTCACCGCGTGGAGAAAATGTGGGAGCAGAAACGAATGAAATTGCGACACTTGTCAGCACCGGAGCACACGCGCGTGGACCTTTGCGAAGAGAACCCTTTTTGTAAGAATTTCCAAGAATGTACAATTGGGCCAATAGAAAGAATGAGAGAGCATATCCAACAGCGGCGCTAAAGCGAGCGGAAAAACCGTCAGTTTCGCATGGGCGGCAACTTTCGCACTCTACCAGCTGCGCTAAAACGCGCCGCGCGGGAAATTTTTAGCAGCGCGCGGGGAAATATGCGCCAACTCTGTCGCTTTCGCCGCCACGTGCGCTACAAAATGAGCGGCCACGCGAGCGGCTTCCGCGCGCTCGCTCTAAAATCGTCTCATCTCCTGCCGCGTGTCCACACGACTTGCGCTTCGCCTTCGCTGCTACCACCGCACCAGCGCGCCGCCGTGATGCCGCCATGCCTCCGTGGGAACTCGGGTACGTCGGGCCGAACGACACCTTCTCCGCACAGCTGCGTGTCAGCGGACAACGCCTCGGCCTCGACACATTCGAGACCGCACACGAGGCGGCCCACGTATGACGCCGTGACGTGGCGCGTTGTCCGCCACACGTGGACGATGAACTTCCAGGACGCTCGCAACACGCAGCAAGCCGACGACCTCGCGCCGCCGCCACGCGCAGCAGCAACGCCTCCCACGACGAGCACACCATGGAGGCCTGGCACGAGCGCTTCCCCAGGACGTCGTCAACAAGCTCGCGTCCTTCAAGGAGCGAGCGACGGAGCGGCGGAACGTGAGAGAGCTCAAGCAAGCGAGAAAGCACGCGATGGAGGCGCTGATGGACATGGGGGAGGACCTCCCGGATGCACTGTGGGATGATTTCTGGGCGACGACGGTGGAGGACACCGGCGACTCCGATTCCAAGTATAAGCTTAAGTTAGTGGTAGCAACTTTAGTATGAACTTTGTACGAACTTTGTTTAAATGTGAACTTTGCCTTTATATGTCATGATCGAAAAATTTGTTCGGCGCTCTAAAAGTAGTGCGCCTGTGAAACATGTTTCTTTTATGGTAATACGCTTCTCATTTATATAATAAAAGGTAGGTTACAAGACACGTACACACTGACGTTATAGATCTGAATAGATAGGATAAACCTATGCAAAAAACCAGCGCCGATCCTCCTCCTTCGCCAGCACCGAAGTGACCACCAAAATAACGGAAGACAGATCACCTCTACACCTGAGCTCGAAGCGGCTCCATCGCTGGTCAGCAGCTTTACGGACCTTCAAAGTAGTTTGCCAGAAGCAAAACCATTATCGTTGAACGAATCAGACCGGGGCAACGTGTCCCCGGACACGCCATCGAACTCCAGAACTGGCACCACCGCACGACTACGACGTCGAACGAGTGAGCCAAAACTGTCAACCTTCAACCACAAATCCAGCACAAGATACACCATCTTCCAGCTGTCACATACGCCAACAACAGTCTGCGCGTACTCCTGGACCATACATCCTCGCTGCTCCACCATGACGTAGGAGACAACGCCACAGCAACGGGAACAAAACAGAAGGAGAGACACACCTGATGGGGTCGCCGCCACCGCCTCACCGACACCATCCATGAACACTAAAACCACCGATCTAGAAGATCGGCAAGCACACGATGCCACCAACTCCGAGACGCCGCCATGAAGAAGAACGTCGGTGTGGGAGTAGAGTTGAGACAGATTTATTCGCCCGGGCGCCGCTCCCACCACCCAACGACGCACCATGCAAAAACAATGCAAAACCTAATCACCATGCAAAAACGGAGGAGACGGGGTCCCCCTCCCTCCCGCCGCTGAAGCAGCAAGCGGAGGAAAAGGGCCCCAACTCAATCGCCGGTGGAGATCGGTGAAATTTTTCTCCCTGGTCACCCGTCACCTGAGACGGCGGCTAGGTTATAGGAGTAGTCGTGAAACCTGTTTCTTGTGAGCGCCATATTTCAGGCGGCTGCTAGAGCAACAGTCGGAGCGGCGTAGAAATACGCGATACAACGCGCCAACTGGGTTATAGCGCGGCAACGTGTTTGGGCGTCTATTGGAGATGCTCTAAGAAATGAGAGAGCCGAGACATGGGTAAGCCCATTGCATGGACAGGGAGGACCGGGGGAGGGAGAAGACTTTGGCTGGCTAGGAAAGGTTTCGCCCAATTCGAAATTACTACCGTTCTAAATCCTTTTCCATCTGTAGAAGCGCCGGAAAATGATTATAGTTCATATAACTGCCCAATATTTTCCTATTTATTTTTCTGGAAATTTCAAAAAATCGAAATAACTATACCGGGCTTAGATAAGGTATTTTTAGATCCAAATTGATAATATTTAGTACATCATTTTGCTTATAGAAAGTTTTATAAGCCTTAAATAAAGTGTGCGGTGATTTGGTCGACGAGCTTCATGGAGCTCTTTTTTAAAACAAAATCATAAAGGACCTTACAAATATTGAATAACATGATTATTATTTTCAAGTGTGCGAAATATCAACTTGAAGTATTTTTTATTTGGTGTGTGTAAATTCGACAAATATTTGGATCTGTGATGTGGACTATTCACAATTCAATTTTTCAGTTTTTTCATTTTATGTAGACCACAATACCTTTCTGGTTGAAAATTTATATAACGTTAGAATACTTCATTGTCAATATCTAGGGCTTATTTTAGAATTATCTGAAACATTAAATTACATGTTTTGTTAAAACTAGCAAAGTGCCCGTGCGTTGCTACGGGATAATTTTGAACCGTCGAGGGAGGCAAAAATGTGAGAAAAGGTTTCCCTATCTGCCTTACAGCACCTTGCAATGCAGCTTCCATCATCTTCATGTCACGTTTTAGT
Organism: Poa annua; assembly: GCA_026929855.1. Lineage (NCBI taxonomy): Eukaryota > Viridiplantae > Streptophyta > Magnoliopsida > Poales > Poaceae > Poa > Poa annua. The sequence continues at coordinate 10,209,706 of CM049430.1, forward strand.
TTCTCTAATTCAACAAGTGGAATTCATCGACAATGTTCCTTTACCCCTTCATAATTTAACCTACTTTGGTCACAGGCTTATTTAGTTTCAGATTTGCCCGTGCATTGCTTCAGGTTACTTTTATTAGCTATATGATGGATGAGATGCAATAATTATTGAGATTCCCAATTGTCGGCGTGAGCAACAGTCATACACATTGGAAGTCCGAGACGACATAACATAATTAATTTCACCTTACAATATTAAATTTACAGCCTTTTCAATTCAAGTTTGGCAAATAAAATCAAGATGATTGTCTATATGCATAATTATATATTTTATTATCACCTATATTTTTGAAGATTTTTGTAATGAAACGAAATTATCTATAAGTATTAAGATATGCCCAGCCAACTATGTATGGAAATTAATAATAGTAAGTTAGAGCATGGACATTTTCTCTTAAATCCAAGCGACAAACAGATAATCTCTACTACGATCGAGTACACAATACATACGGGCTGCTCTAGATCCTTCTCAGTTGTGGCACCTATTCTCCTTGAGATTGTAGAGCTAGCTAGTTTTTTTACTGTTTTTTCTATTCAACATGTAATAAGAACTGCCAATTACCCGGCTCACCTTTGTGCCAAGCGTGCTAGCACATTGGATGTGACGGAGTGTTGGTTAATCGATACTCCTAGCTTCCTGTTCAGCAGTCTGATGGCTGACTGTCCAACGAATGCATTCTTTTGAATAAAGTTCTAGTTTTTCCTGCAAAAAAATTAGTGGAATATTAAATTACCCTCAAAACTGCCCGTTTTCACCACTCCTAGTGGAATACGTGAGCAACAACATGGTAGGCTGTGCGGGTCGTTGAATACTTCAGATACTACTTAAAACCACTCTATCAGCAATCAGCATACTCATGTACGGAGTTTGAGCTCCAAATCTATCTAAGTGTACCAAACTACAGAACTCCGCTCGGCTCTTCTCCACCTCTGCTGCCCAGCTCCAATCCTCACCAAGACACCATCCTGCCCCTCTCACCTGCATCTACACCGACGGGTGCAGCACAAGGCCGCAACACCATCCCCCATCCGGCCATCCCCATATGCCAGCACTGACGATGCCCTGTGCCTAGCACAATGCCCACAGAGGAGCACCGGGGCTGGTTGCTGTAGCCCGGCGCCTGGCCTCTGAGGATGACAAACATGGTGAAGAAGACCTCGAGTACAACAAAGATGTAGCGGATTGGCCTTGCGCAGATCCGGTGGCAACAGAGAAAAAATGATGGCCGGGACAGAGAGGAGTTCTGAGAAACGTGGGGACGATGGTGGCGGCGCTCGAAAAAATTGGCGGTGGGAGCTCCCGCTCCGGTACCTCACGCAAGCGCATACGGCCCAGCCGCCGCGCCGGATTCGTGTCCCTTGTGTGTGGTCCGCGTCCGCCTTCATGTCTCGGCCTTCGCCTGACTTCCCCATGCACCCAGCGGTCAGCTCCGGCGACCATCGAGCCTCCCGTGCACGAGATAGAAGAAGACTGTGCGAGGGAGGAGGCCACACGGTCACCGACAAGTCTGGCGCTGATGGCGCGCTGCGGGAGTTGTGTGTTGCAGGTGACCTAAAAGCTCCGGCCTAGGGGGTCGTGTCGGATTAGGAAAGCTCCGTCCCGAGGGATTAAGAGAAGGCGAGAAGGGACGAAGCTGGCGCAGCTCCGTTCGGTCGGGAATAGAAACAATTGAACCGGTATGTTGGACTGCGGCTTAATTTTGAGATTTGTGAGGGGCTAAAACGTAAAAAAAACACGACGTACCATGGACACGGTAAGCCGTATTATATAGTAGAGATAGGTGCTCTATGGACTCCAAAAGCACTTTCTGTTTAATAAATCGGTAAAATAAATTTCTTCAGTTTCATAAACCCTATAGGTTGGTTTTGAGTACATAAATATGCAGTTAGTAAGTTTCCAAAATTCATGTAAAGACTTCACGTGAGTCAGATGAGACCTAATAAAATAATAATCCTCCATACTTGGGAAAGTCATAATATTTCCTTTGCAAACAATTTAAGCATGGTTGGAAAAATATTTAAATGTTACTCAAGTCCAAGTGGTTGATATCAAATCAAATTGAAGAAAGTTGTTTTCGTATAGAATTTTGCAAACAAATATTTATAATTTGGATAGTCATGTTAATCCACCGCTTTATAAAAAATTTAAACCAAGGATGACATAAGTTTAAACAAGTATTTATTTTTTAATTTCTTCACAATTTTCAACCAAGACAACAAAAATCAATTATCATATTATTTTAGAATTACAAAATTCTAAAAATATATGTTACATATGTCCTACAAGCAAGGAGAAAATATACTACCCTAGACCTGAAGCTTACTAGTTACTTCCATGATGTTTTATTTCTCAGAAGATTTAATGAGCAGTGAGAGAGTGATAAATCTGTCAAGAATAAATGCTATACACAATAAATGTGCTACTCTAAAATAATTGATAAAGGTAACTAATTTGTGGTACTAGGGTAATGTGGTATTTTGAATATCTTGTGTGGACTGTGGAGTGCAAACAAAATACTGATCCAAAAGTGCAGTCGTTTATATTTGACAAGGCCTGATGTAAAAGAGAACATATGGTCCTCATTACGTACAGGAATTTGCTACTGTTGCGAATCTGACAAGCCGGAATGTTCCTGCAGTTCCAAACTTCAGAATATGTGTTCACGGTATTCTCAGAATTGGAAGTTGCAGGTTCACTTGTTAAATCAACTCAGAGGCCTGCGCACTAGCAACGAAGATTCTATTCTCTTGAATCAGGTTTTCGTCCCGATTTATAAATAAAGTCACACCGTTTGAAACCGTTGTTGGGTCAGACAATACAACGCCCAAAGGATAAGTGAAGAGAAAAGGAAAGAGAAAAAAGAAAAAAAAATGCCGATAACGGCGGAAAGACAAAAGCAAGCCAGCTCCACAACCGCTGCGCCCACCGGAGGCCTGCCACCAAGCTCCTAGTGCTCCAGAGCGTCGGTACCAATCAACACCTCCAGGAAGGGATGCGACGATGACGATGTTGTTGCCAAGGGTTTCCCCCGGTACGCGACGAGGAGATGAAGGGGAACACCGAACGCCCTTCAGGAAGGACTCGCGGCACCCACAAGCGCCGCCGCGCCGGAGTTGGACACGCCGACTAGGATTTCTCCCGACCCCGCATCAGCCCAGGCGCTCTGGAGCACTCCACTATACCGCCCACCACCCAACGCACGATCACGAAGCCGTTCACATTGTCTCAACACGGCACATAGAGGAGAGGCCTACACACCAAATAAAAAGAGCCGGGACTAAGGACCGCATCACCGCCGACGTGCGGGAGGGACCAACCTCCATCGTCGAAGACGGTAACCGATTGGACACAACAGCAGTAGCACACCAGGCCCGCAAGCCGGGTCGGGCCCCTCGAGGCCCGTGAAGTTCCCGCCTTCGCGTTGCAGAAGGCACAACGTTAGCGCTGCCGCCCCAGATCCGAGCTGCTCTCCAACACCAGTGCATAGAGAACCACACTATCGCATATTCGGTCCGACACGCCTAAAACTTATATGGGGACCGAAGACCCAGATCTGGGCCGAGGGCGGCGCGTCAGTCCAGCACCACAACGGACACGCCCCTGCCGCCAAGAGGAGGCGCCCCTACACTAAGTCCGGCCTAACCCATCCCGGACAACCCCAGGACCTGGACCAAGGCACCGTCGCAAGCCGAGCAGCACCGCGGCAACAACACGCGGGTAGGGGAGGTCCAGACGCGTGTAGTGGGCACAACAGCGCAACCGGCTGATCTGAAACCACCTGGCCCAGATCCAGCCCGCACACGCGACAACTACCGTACCAGGGACGCATCCCCGGCCAGCCACAACGACACCACCACACAACACCACCCACGCCGGAGAACCGCCGTCGCACTCGAAGACCGCCGCCATGGACGCCAACCCTGAGGAGGAACGCGCTGGACGTCGGCCGCCCAAGCTGGGCCAATCCAGATCGGAGCTTCGCCATCCAGACCTCCACCTCCTTGCCGCGTGGCCCTCCTCGCCATGGCAGACACCATCGAGCTCCCGCCAGTGCCCGCCTCCACGCCGCCGCGCCCTTCGCCAGCGCGCCGCCTCGACCCAGCGCCGCCGTCCCGCGCCGACCACCGCCGAGACAAGGGAGAGGAGAACCGCGCCGCCGCCGACGCCCTAGGCTCTGCCCGGCAGCGCCCACCAGCGACGGCACGGGGAGGGGAGGGCTGGTCGGGAGGCTCTCCCGGCAGTGTCGCTAGGGTTTCCCCCCGGTCGCTCGCGGGAGCAACACGGGAGGGGAGGAGAGTTGGATCTGTTGACGAAGATTCTATTAAGGATGTAAAATCCTCATAGAAGGTGGATCTGTGTGGTTGAACATGAATGCCTTCCAAAGTCCGTACTAGACATCAGGTTCAAGATTATGAACCTGATTCCTAGTGCCTAACTTGAAGTTGCTGCTGCAAAACTGAACCCAGAGCAAATCTAGCTACAACAGTTTCCATTTTCTCTAAGTTTTGCTACAGAAAATGTCCCTAACAGATCATATGGTTCAGTTTCAGCTCAACCTACACTCCAAATTAAACAACAAGTGGTAGACCACATTCAAGTACGAACAACATCACAATTCACAGACGTGTTAAAATAAGGAGCAGGTCACTGTATTTCATTCAGAGAAGTGTTTGCATGACTCGTCAAACCAGCACATATATGTATATTTACTTAGGTAGTGTTTAATCTGCACTCTCTATCTCTAATTGCGAACTGAACCTTCTAAGAGATTATATCCCCTATTTTTTAAATTACCTGAAACCTTGAAATAAGTGTGAGCGGGTGTATTTATATATCCACTCCAAATATGTGAAGTGCATGAACAGAGTACCTTGAGTACCTAACGAAAATAGAACTTGGGAAAATCATTTCCCCATTCGAAATCGTCTATCTCTCTCGCCCACATCTCAGAACACACAGACAAGCAAAATATCAATTTATCCAAAGAGTTTGTTTACCTAGTTTCCTGCCAGTGTTAAACCCCAGCTCTCATTTGCTGGACCAATAATTCACAGCTCTTGTGTTGTCAACATCAGCCATATTAGCATTACGTTGTCGACTAGCGGCCTATAGTTCTCAACATCAACTAAATATCAAACTTCATTGATTCCACGGTGTTGTCACACATCAGTGGCAGAAGAAACGTAGACGCATTCCGGTTGAGTAATAACTTGGTGGTTGACGTGTGATGTTTAAGGAGAAACGAATATGCGGTTATCTAAACTCTGTAATAAGTTCTGCACTCACCAGGTAATACCTATATCTATCATCACCATGTCTACAAACCGTATGATCCTGATCGTGTAGGTAGAACTGCAGGTATACGTTGTCAGTGTAGTTTATGGTGCATTATTAGAGTGGAGTATGATAGGGAGAAGTTTATCGATATGTGCCAAACCAGAAGTACACGCAACAAACATTTCATTTGTTATATATTGGTATCATTCTTATTTCCTGAAGTTTTTACCATATCTCGTATTGGTATTGATGCACCCACTTTGAGTACCAGATGAGGAGTTCTCCCTATCAGCGGAAGTTCTTATTTATAATAACCACGTCGAGATTTTGAGGTTGAAAGCGATGAGTCGCATGCTTAGAGGGCACTACAGGAATCAATAGATACGCTGACAGCCGGGAGCTACGCCGACATACGTCTACGATAAAAAAATTCAGCATAGTTCAGCATAGCTCCTATTTTTCATTTTTTTTCCTTCCAAATGGTCAATGTATATTGTGTCATAGTTTGTGATAAAATGTTCATATTTGGCAAATATATGACCATGGTATGGGAAATAACGTCACTGAACCGATTTTCCAAATTATTTTGAGAAGCAAGTAAAGAAAATATGGTCCCAAATGGCACCCACTAGGCTTGTTTGATTCATAGGATAGGAAAGTCATATCAATAGGAAAAGTATAGGATTGCTATGTCATGTACACTCCAATCCTATAGGGTTTGGTTTGTATCAAAATTTGTTTGATTCCACCAAAGGAATTGTAAAAAGAGCTTGGAGTGGATGTTAAAATTCCTATGGGAAGTAGTACAAAAATTCATATGGGAAAAATTCCTATAGGAACCAATCCTATGAATCAAACAACTAGGAAAGGAATAAATCCTATAAGAATCCTACAAGATTCCTATGAATCAAACAAGCCCATATCACAAAGATTACTAAATATTTGATGGATAATCCCTAAATATTAGCAATTGTCTTGCTTCCTATATAAATTCGCCTATTTAAATAACTTTATGCAGATTTTTTAAAATTAATTCAAATTTGAAATGCAAGTGTATGATAGTTTGCTCAGAATTTTTTGTAAAAATATTTTAAGATACACAAGTAATAGTTACATCATAGAAAAGTCAATATTTTAAAAAAAATCGACCATTTACGATGAATAGCCTTGGTGGCCATTTTGACCTTTTTTCAAATAAAACAAAACAAGTGAAAAAATACTCATAAAAATAAACTCTTGGGCATGGAGTCCTTTTATGTGTATTAGTTTCTATAAAAAAAATGATAAACATGAGTTTTGATAAACTTTTTGAATATACTTCACAAAAAGGTAATCATCTATAAACATGTATAAGTTTCAAACCATACGACCAATGCATGGTCATTATCGTGTCATAATTTGTGATAAAGTGCCCATATTCAGTAAATATGTGTGACATGGCATGAGAAACAACGTCGCCGAACCAATTTTCTAAAAAAATTAATATCATTTTCCATTTTCTAAGTGCTAAAATGACTTTTTTTGTAAAGCAAGTACGGAAAATATGGTCCAAAATGTCACCCATCTAATTTCTACTAATAAATTGCTGTACATATTTGATGGATAATCCTAAGATATTATGAATTTTCTTGATTCTTATCTAAATTCGCATGTTTAATTGATTTTATGCCAATTTTTGGAAAGTAATTCAAATTTAAACTACAAGTGTGTGATAGTTCGCTCGCAAATTTTTACAAAATAATTTTAAGGTGCACAATTAGTGGTTACATCATGAAACCGTTGATAGGTTTTTTAAAATTCACCCACTTTCGATGAATAGTCATGGTGGTCATTTCGACTGTTTTTCAAACAAATAAAAAAGTGAAAATTACTTTAAAAGAAAGGCATATAGTCCTTTTATGTGTGTACTCATTTCTTGGAAATCTGGTAAACATGAGTTTTGTCAAACTTTTACAAACAAAACTTCATAAAAAATTCAATCCTCTATAAAAACATAAAAACATGTTTCCAGAATTAGTAGGGTGAGGGCACGCCCGTTCAGAAAGCGCACCTAGGATGCATCCACTAGATGCACGTGTCCCACGCGAGTGGTTCTCAGCCCACCACGTGGTTATCAACGTGCCTTCGGTAGTTTGCATTTTCTTTTCTCTTTTAGATTCAAATATAAAAAGTAAAATATTTTATAAACCGATTGTTCAAATTATGATTCATTTTCAGGAATGGGTTAGTCGCGTCGAGATTTTCAAAATTAGATCTCATATTAATATGGTGATACAAACAATTTGTGCACCATTCGGAGTGTATAGGTTGCACTGCTGAAAAAGCATTTTTCTTCATGTGTGGTTTTGATAATTATATGATAATCTCTATGGACTAATATTTGCATTGAGATATCCTTATAGATCATGTCCATGGGATTAGTGGAGCTCTTGTGTTGAGTGAAGCTTATTGCAAGCATGTCTTGAAAAATTCAAGACATCATATGAGTGAAAAAATGTTGGAAGATACAAGGTTGATCAAGATGTTGATAAATACACAAAGCTACAAGATGTACCAAGAGCGATCATGTATCTCTTGTGATAGTAAACACTTGTCCGTATAACTTTGTGAACTAACCCATGATATATGTGTGTGTGGTATCATTATATGAGGTTAGGCATGTTCCCATGGGCTGGCTCAAATGAAGATTTCATATAGCTCATGGAGGATGACGTCATGTGGTGATCGTCATCAAGGTGAGATGTGCAAGACCAAGAGAAGCTTCTTGAAGAGATCCTATGCTTGGAGCTTGCTATGGATACATGAATACGGAGCCTAGCGAGACTCTCCCATTATGGGTATGGAGGAGTATTTGAAAAAGTCTTCATCAAGCATGTGCTTGGACGTGCAATCAAGAAAGATGATCCACTTGAAAAGATCAAGATAGTCATCATCTAACTCAAGTGGAATGCTCAAGGGAAAGGTATGATCTTGATAGGGCTACAGGATAGATAGGTGTGCTATCAAGATGGGCTCTCAAGTGAGTAATTTGATCGCATCTTTGTGGAGAGCTCAAACCTTTGCATACTTTTCATTTCATATTTCTTGGTCTTATTTGGCTTTTCTCCTTGTTGGGTTTTGGTGCTTGTTGCAATCTTCACAACAAGCCCAAGTTCACCGAAAACGAATTTCATATGGAAAACTTGTTGCGTTTTCGGTTTTGGAGTTTTGCCGAATATTCCTTTTTAGAGAGGTTTTACCTTTCTCCATTTGGTTTTATCTTTAATTGTTGGACTATGATGTTTCTCTGCATGATCTTGTAGAGCTCTTTGTTGTGATTCCAACAAGACAAGAATATCGAAAACGGAATTCAGATGGTCAAGTTATTAACGTTTTCGTTTAGCAGTTTTCTGCAGTTTCTGGACACTGTGGTAGTACCACGATTTTGGCCGGTACTACCGCACGTATCCGAAGGTTTTCGCGTTTCTGAGTGCACATATTGCCCATGCAGTAGTATCGGGTTTTGGGGGCGGTAGTACCGACCCTACGTAGAAAAACTGCTTAACGGTTAGATTTTGGAGGCCCTATTTAAGGGGGTCTTCTTCCCCATTGAACCTAAGCTTTCGAGAACGTTTTTCTCCTCCATTGTTGACCTCCTTGAGCTTGCCTATCTCTCAATCTCTCCATTGAATCTTCCATATTCTTTAGGAAAAGTTGAGAGGAGATCTAGATCTACAATCCCATCAATCCATCTCTCCTCTAATTGAGGGGAACCTAGTGGATCTAGATCTTAGAATTCCTTTGTGGTTCTTCTCTTTGTTCTTCATCTCTTCTCCCCCCCTATAAGCATTAGTTGCTTTTGGTGGGATTTGGGAGTGAAGGATTTGACTCCTTTGTGGTTTCATTTGTTCTTCCTCTCTTATTCCCCCATAAGCATTTGTTGCTTTGTTGGAATTTGAGAGTGAAGGACTTGAGCACTTTGCGTGCTCTTGCCATTGAATTTGCATATGTTTGAGCCCTCCACGAGGATTCACGGTGGTGGTTCCTGTGAGCTTGTTACTCTTGGGTCATTGGATCCTAGACGTCTTTTGTGGCCGACCTTTTGTGGTCACTCGAGAGCCCCCAATTAAGTTGTGGGTGTGTGACTCATGACTTGGGAGCCCCCAATTAAGTTATGGGTGTGTGTCTGAAGAGTGTTGTATGAGATTCGATCTCCAGCCCAAAGGGGATCAATAGTGGAAGGTGAACTCGCAACCTTTTGTGGTTGAGTTCATCAGGAGAAAAAGGTGAGACTTTGTGGCGTTGCGGCTAACCTGTTGTGGTTGCGCCCAGCTCTACAAACGAGACGTATACCCTTTGGGTGGAACTCAGGAATACATCCTCATCTCCGCGTGTCTCAGTTATTTCTATACATGAGCTCTTTACTTATGCACTTTATATTATGATAGCCTTCGTGTTTGAAGTCATCCAGGCCCGTCCATGGGGCAGTGCGAACTGTGCGCTTGCACAGGGCCCCCATAATTTTGGGGCCCCCAAATCTCAACACCATGTATATAAACTATAGATCTGTAGGCTTAAATCCTTAAAAAAATGCTTAACAAGCAAGAGAAGAGAAAGTTGCACATAACACTAATGTTTGGTGACAAAGTTGCACAAAACACAGAATCAAAACAATTTTTGCGGCTAGCCCCAACTTTTGGTGCAATATGTTGCAGCTAGCCCAAATAGATTTCTTAGTGTACTTAACAATTACCTAACAAATGAGGCCAACTTTTTATACTATATATCACATTTATAAAAATGTACAACATAGTTGTATGTAAAAAAAATAGAGGCATGTTTTTTTTCTATATTTTTATAATGGCTAATTAGCTTTTAAAATATGACACATAAATGCATAAACAATACATGTATGATAAATCTAGACCCACAAATAGCCAGCCACCCTGATACAATTTAAAGTATAAAAAATCTAAATATGAAATACTTTGTGTTTTAGCATAGACAAAATTGAAAATGTGAGGACATATTTGAGCGCAATATTTTTTTAATTATCATGCCTGGTACCTATTTTTTAGAATTGTCTTATACCATATAAAATTCTAGCCTCACTCGTCAGATACGTTGTTAAGAGTCATAAGATATCTATTTGGTCTATCCACAACATATTACACCAAAATTTTGGGTTATTAATTTTGTATTTTGTGCAACTTTATCACCAAACATTGGTGTTGTATGCAATTTTCTCAGTTATTAAGTACACTAAGACATTCATTTGGGCTTGCCGCAACATATTACACCAAAAGTTGGGGCTAGCCGCAAAAGTTGTTTTGATTCTGTGTTTTGTGCAACTTTATCACCAAACATTGGTGTTGTGTGCAATTTTCTCGCAAGAGAATGGCTAGCGCCTTCTGCGTGCATCGTGCGCTGCGCTGGTGCGTGCGTCTCCTGGTTAAAAGTACGATCAAAAGCCCGAAGACTAATTGTGTTGTGGCCTGAAAGCTTGTTCCTCCCGTGCCTTTTTTTCTACCTATAAAATCAGAAATTGACACATAGTTGTCCAATCTGTTACGTGTTCTATTAAAATCCATCACGACCTTCAAGTCCCAACCCCAGTTGTATCAAAATTCCTAATCACCTTCACCTTCATGAAGATCATAAGACGAGAACTGAGTGATAGCTCAGTGGCAGAGGCAGCGAGTGCGAGTGCGCGTCTAGCCGGACCGGGTTCGTCAAAATGGCTGCGGCGATGAATTCTCTGAAACCGAGCATCTCACTTTCTACGTAACAACGTAAAGTCAATAGAGTGATCATTCCCCCATTGGCCATGTTTTTTAATGAAAATCATAAGACTAGAAGGATCGAAAATTAACTCGTATCAGGGCCCCATTTGACACTTCGCACAGGGGCCCCAAATTTCTGGAGACGGCCCTGAAGTCATCTATCTTGATATCACCTTGTTACTTATATTGCTTAGCATAAGTTGTTGGTGCACATAGGTGAAACTAGTATATTTTATTTGTTTGCTTGTTAAAGTAAAACGCTAGTTCTATTCCGCCTTTATTAAGCATATCGAAATATTCGAATCATTCTTGGACAGGAAAATCCGGCTCCTCGGAAAAAGTTTAAATCACATATTCAACCCCCTCTACGCGACGTCTATCCGTTCAACTACATGTAGTGTAATGTTATTTTACAGTGCGTGGTGCACTGCAAGTTGCAGTATACTGTCTTCGATGGAGGATTGCACTATCTTTGATGGGGCATTGCACTGCTTCTTATTAGGAGTACAGTACAATGTTTCGGATATGACATTGCACTGACTTCTCATTTTGAGTGCAGTGCCTTGGATGGGCATTTCACCGCCTTCTTTTTTAGAGTGCACTGTCTCCGATAAGGCACTGCGCTTCCTTCTCTTTTATAGTGCATTGAGTTGGATGCGATATTGTACTGCCATCTTTTTTTATTGCACTGCCACGTGTATTGCACTGCATTTTGCACTGCCTCGCATTAGGGGCATTAAACTGCCTTCTCATTTGGGGTGAATAGTCTCGGATGGGCATTGCACTGCCTTCTCTTTTAAAGTGCACTATCATATCCGCTGCACTATCTATTTTTAGTGCACTGCCTCGGATGAATATTGCACTGTCTTCTTATTTGGAGTGCACTGCCTTCACTTTTAAGTATACTACCGGATATGGATATTGCCCTAAAAAATACATCCAACAAAATACAATAGAATTGGTGTATTTCGATGAAAAGAAAAGACAAATTGAAATTTGTACGGACAATGCTAAGCCAACATGCAAGCAGCTGGATCATTACTCATAGAGGTAGCTAGCAAGCTCGCGAGCGAGCGAGCGTTTCGGGCACGCAGGAGGTTGAGGGGAGATCTTACGCGCGTGCAATTACGCGTTTCACTATCCGCGTCCCCGACGCGCCGTGTCTAAGCTAGTCTCAAGCTAAATGACTAATGTATGGTAATTATCATACCATATGCTGTAATAAAATATCCATATTCAACAAATAGACGTGTGATGGTACGCAAAACCATTCTTTCAAAAAATAAAAATATCTAAGTCGATGCCTCGTCATAGGTAAAAATGCTATGCCGACGGGTTTCTGTTGGCACAACCCATGCCGTCAAGTGTATGTTACCGAATAAAACAGCCTTGATGCTACATCGACGGTGAAATAGATGCTGACGGCTATCGTCGGCCTAATCCATCCTACACCGACGGCTAAACAACGTTGACAACCATTATACTGAGCTGTCCAGATTGGCCTCTACACCGACGGTGACAAAAATTAAGCCGTCGGTGTAGAAAACGACCATCAGCATCTTGCTGTTTCTTGTAGTCAGCTGAGCAGTTGCGTATCCTGTATCCTACTTTATAGTCTCATGAGCCGCGTGTAAGGTTTTTAAAATGTCACCGTACCTCCCCAGCTAAGCAAACATGAATTCGGATACTGCTCCGCAACAGTAGCCGAGCTACCGACAGCGCAGTAGACGACTAGCTATATAAGCACTTGTATGCTACGCAATATCAGAGCAACACATAGCAACTAGACACTCATCAGAAGAGGGAGAGAGAGAGGGAGAGCAATGGCGACAAAGACCATTGAGGTTCCCACAGACGCTGAGCTACTGCAGGCACAGGCTGACCTGTGGCGCCACAGCCTCTACTACCTTACATCCATGGGGCTTCGATGCGCCGTCCAGCTTGAGATCCCGACTGCCATCCACCACCTCGGCGGGGTCACCACGCTGCCCGACCTGATGTCGGCGCTGTCCCTTCCCTCGAGTAAGATGCCGTTTCTGGGCCGCCTCATGCGCGTGCTCGTCACTTCGGGTGTCTTCGCAGCCGACAACGACTCCGACACCGGCGTCGAGCTGTACTGCCTGACCCCGCTCTCCCGCATCCTGGTGCACGGCGTCGAGGCGGACGAGCACCACAGCCAGAAGTACTTCGTGCTTGGCGTCACCTCGCCGCACTGCGCGGAGGCGGCGCTGGGGCTGGCCGACTGGTTCAAGAAGGATATGGAGGCACCGGTGCCATCACCCTTCGAGGACAAGCATGGCGTGCCAATCTTTGATGACCGAACTGCTCTCCTGGACGAAGAGTTCGACGCCGTTGCCAATCAGGGCTTGGCTGCCCACGACAACCTGGGGATCGCCACCATACTGAGGGAGTGTGGTGACATCTTCAAGGGGCTTGAGTCTCTTACCGACTGCTGCGGTGGCGATGGAACCACGGCGAGGGCACTCGTCAAGGCTTACCCGCATCTGAAATGCACTGTGCTAGACCTCCCCAAGGTGATCGACAAAGCCCCGGCTGATGGTCTCATCAACTACGTTGCGGGCGACCTGTTCCACACCGTTCCATCATCTCAAGCTGTCATGCTCAAGGTTTGACATGATCAATCATCAGATTTTTGTTTAGGTTTTGCGACTCATAAAATGCACAATTAATTTTTCCATATTAACTTGCCTATTGTTTGCAGCTTGTGCTACACTTTTGGAGCGACGAAGATTGTGTTAAAATCCTAGCTCAGTGCAGGAAGGCCATTCCTACACGTGAGGAGGGAGGAAAGGTAATAGTCGTAGAAATCGTGATTGGACCTTCATTGGGACCAATTATGTTTGAAGCCCAACTCTTGATGGATATGCTCATGATGGTGAACACGAGAGGGGGTCAACGTGATGAAAATGACTGGCGCAAGCTCTTCATGAAAGCGGGGTTCACAGACTACAAAATCGTCAAAAAACTGGGAGCTCGATGTGTCATCGAGGTGTACCCATGATCATGTTAAGAGCTAAGGATATAAATAAAGGAAGTTACTCTCCATGGAGTGAAGGACAGCTTCTCGGATCCTAGAGTACCTCAAGTGTTCGTGCTAGTACTTGCCTAAGGTCCATGCCCCTGGTGCTCCAACTGGATTCTTATCAGGATAATCAGGAAAGATTCATTGTGTCATGAGCTTGTGATGTACTAAAGTTTGTGTACTGGATAACTTGCTCCGTGCACATGATGATTGCCAGGGAACTTAGTCACCTAAATCTACAGATCGCAAAATAAATGAAAATTGAGTCGGAAGTTACTCTCCATGGTATGATGTAGCTACGCCTGACCTATGATCTTCTGTTCAAGTGATGTACAAGTGGTAAACTTTGAATTATAATGGTTCAAATATGATGATAATCTGGAGCTACTAACCTAAGTATACATGGTTATCTCGTTAGTAAAGGTTTCCGTTTCAAAGCAGTTCTACTTAATTATCAGATTGAGAATACTAGAGAAATTGTTTCTATAAAAGGCTTAAGTTAATTATAATGGTTTTGGCTAAGACATGTTTAAATTAATCATGGTTATCCAACTTACTACGGCTCGACAAGTTTAACTAAATAGCTGATCATCTATGTGAGCATTTAGTAGCAATTAGGCAGAAGTGGTACTAGTGGTTCACTAAGAGGGTCAAACCGGGCCCGAGATGATCACAAACGATTGTAATAATTATTAAAGCTCACGAGTTCCTTCCAAAAAAAAATCTATGTGAGCATTTGATACTGATGAAGTGTGTTTCACATATATTTAGTTCTATTTCCCGGAACTTGAAAATTGTTGCAGAAGTATAGTCTCCTTTCTATATATCCCTGTTGTATTAGAGTTTTCAGCACTTTACCACACATGTACATGTATTGACGTTTGATCCATTAAGAATACAGTTTCTCATTCCTCCAACATGGTATCAGAGGCTATTCCACCGCACGTAGCAACTTCGTGCTCCTCCACCTTTGTCGTCGTCGCTAGTTCCGACCCATGGGTTGCTTATTCCACTTCTATCGTGTCCTTATTCTAGTCCGGTTTTGTGTTACGTTCTTGAGAAAATCGAGATTGAGCAAATCAAGCTCCCGCTTCCCACGTCGATGCCGGCCTGCTGCGCCGCCACTCGCAGACCGCCACATCTAGCATGCCACGCTCCTGGTCTTGTGCGCCACCTCTGATGGCTTCTTTATCACTCAAGAAAAGTACATTCAGGACCTGCTTACTCATGCCACTCTTGGTGATTGAGCGCACGGTTGTGACTCCTACCTCATGCTACTAATGGTGACCCTCTCACTGATCCCAAACCCTATCGCCAACTCGTTGGGAGACTTGGGTGTCTTGTTGTCACTCGTCCAGATATATCGTATACTGTCCACATTCTGAGTACGTTTGTTTTGGCTCCCAACTTTGTCCCCTACAGTCACCTCCTACATGTTCTAAGATACCTTCGTGGCACGATCTCTCACCACCTTTTCTTTCCCCACTCCATCTCTCTCTAGCTCCAGGCCTATTCTGATGCTAAGTGGGCTAGTGATCCTTCAGATCGCCCCTCGTTGTCTGCTTACCGTGTGTTTTTCTTGGAGGTTCTCTCATTGGTTGGGAGACGAAATAACAAACTGCAGTTTCCTGCTCGAGCGTAATATTAACTAATGAGGTGACTTGGTTACAATGGTTACTAGAGGATTTTGGTGTTTCTGCTGCGGCACCAACTCCCCTATTGTTTGACAGTACATGCGTTATCAGCATTGCGCATGACCTGGTGAAGCATGAGCTCACCAAAGACATAGGTGTGGATGTCTCTTTTGTGCGGGCTGCTATGTAGGATCAGATTCTCGCTCTTAAGTATGTTTCCTCTGAGTTATATTTAGCGGATTTCTTCACGAAGGCCCAAACTAGAACGGAACATGGTTTCTTTCTCTCCAAACTCACTCTTGTTAATCCCCCGTGAGTTTGAGAGAGATGTATAGTCTCTTTTTTGTATATCCCATTGTATAAAAGGCTTTCTACACTTTAACACACATGTACATGTATTGGTTTTTGCCCCCTGAGAATACATTTCTCCAACAAAGAAGTGCCACAGGAATTATCGTACTATTTATTTTACCAATGACCATGTCTAGCTTTCATCAGGCTACTGTTTCCATGATGTTTTATTTCTCAGAAGATTTATTGAGTAGTGGGAGTCATAAATCCATTAACAAATGACACGATCTTCGTTTTTAAATACAAGATGTTTTAGCATTTGTCTATATACACATCTATACATATATTCTAAACATGTTTTAGTGTGTATGTTTACTCATTTTAGTATGCATCTAGACAATATGTGCAACACCTAAAATAACTTATATTAAAAAATGGAGGGGAGTACATAGTAATGCCACTCTGAAATTAATGGATAAGGGTAGCAATACCCTGGCTGCACGTTGCGGCAGGATTTTTTAATGTTTTTACGATACAAATAAAGAGATATAAGACTATGATGTTTGCAGAAGTATACAACATATCACAATTATAGAAAGATTAAATTATTTGACGTGATTTTTTTTGTTCTTGATGATAAAAAATAGGTGGCATGAAAAATTGGATGATGAGAGTAAATGACACAAATTTAATGCATGCAAGAAAATATTGGCTAAGAAAATGGATGATGTGGACAGCTTGCATATTGAGATACAAAATAAATGCACTTAGTGAGTTTTTGCTTTATAAGAGATATAGATGTGGTGATTTTTTGAATATATTGAGTGGAGTGGAATCGACATATGGATCGGAAAGTGCGGCCATTTATTTGACAAAGGTCGGATGTACAAGTGAGCGTACTGTCCTCATAACACTCCCTGGTCCTAGTTCTCTGGTTAGAACCTGAAGACATGTTACCGAAGTCACTTCTCCGAAAAATAAATAAAGAAACATCGAGGTACTGAACTTGGGTGACGACAGCCTCATAGAGGAATATGGGACTGTTGCGAATCCGACAATTCGGAACGTTACTGCAGGTCCTGTCGGGTTATGACTCTCAGAAATCGGGGGTAGTCATTTCCTGAAGTGTAGTTCGAAAGGGGATTGAATGCGAAGGTCTAAACCCTAAAGTGGCTCCGCGACGTTGCTCGCCGGACCCGAAGAAGACGCACACCCGACCAAGGAAGACACCGTCCTTTACCCAGGTTCAGGACCCTCGTGAGGAGGTAAGACCGCTACTCCTGCCTGTCTGTATTATATGTGGAAGGTTACAGTACAATTGAGCTTGCCGGAAGCCCCCTTGAGGCAGTTCTTGCCTGGGGAAGGAAGCGATGATCTTCTTCCTCCTCCAGCTAGAGGCTAACCTAACAAGTGCTGCTAGGGTTTACCAGGGTGCTTTATACGCAAAGGGCCGACCTTTTCTACGATTGATGTCGTCCCTCTTTTATAGGCGCCTCGGGCCTTCTCCTTCGGCTTGGCCTTCAAAGTGGCTCCCACTTGCCAGTGGCAGGGCGGAGCACGAGTCCACAACGCTCCATTCGTCCATGGACTAGGTCCATTGTTGATAAAGGTGGCGCCGTGGCCGACAGGCGGCCGACCGCGCGGTACTATCAGCAGAGCGGGCCGTCTCTGAGGTGGAGCCCGCGATGACGATCTCCGTTGGAGGGTTGCGCCGTCCACCCGCTTTATCGCCAGAGTAGAAGGTCCTCACAGCTGCGCAGCAGGCGGAGCAGCTTTGTTGACCGCTTTATCGCTAGGGACAGCGACGGGGGTGCGTGCGTCACTGCGTGGGCGTGGCAGAGGTCACGTGCGCCCTGCCGTGCTTCCTTGGCCGCGACGTTTCCCTTCAGGCCTGAGGGGAGATTCCCGATGCACTCCCCTCAGGCGGGTTGGTGCCTCGGGGGTCCCCTGAGGCGAGGGGTCCCTTGAGGCGAGGGGTCCCTTGAGGCCCTCGTTTCCTCTTCAGTCCCTCGAGGGGAATTGCCTCTCGAGGGTCCCGCCACGCGGTGACGCCTGGTCCTTAGTCGTTTCGTCTGACTGGCCCGCGTGCGAGGCTTGGGGGGGATGGGCTCTTGATACCCCAGTTCCCACTAGGCCGACAGTAGCCCCCGGGCCCATGATGGGCACGACTGAGCCCATGGGCTTAGGCGAAGCGTCGTGGGCCCTTAGTGCCCAGCCGGCCCGAGCCACGCGGCACTTGGACGATTAACGGCCTCGCACGATCTAGGGCGTGAGTCGTGGAGGGTCCCACCACGCCCCGGTAATTGCTCCTGGAGGGGACATAAAGCCCGAGCACTGCGGCAGGGAGACGTTACCGTTTCCAGTTCTTCCCGCAGAAGTTTCCGCTCCACAGAGCTCTCCGCCTCCGCTCTCTCCTGCGAATTTCTGTTCTCCCACTTCTTCCAATCTCTACGCCCGTGACAATGAGTCCTCTCAAGAACAAGGGCAAGGCCGCCGCGGGGTCCTCCTCTCAGGCGGAAGCCCTGGAGACCGTGATGGGCGGGGCGCTGCTTGGCGTGCGCGTCAACGAGAAGGCGCTCTCCAAGGTCCGATACCTGGTGGCAGACCGGACGAACGAGCACGGCGCCACCGCCCCGAAGCCTGCGGCGCACGGGAAGCGCCCGCGGAGATTTTTCCCGGTCTTCCAGCACTGCCTGGCCGCGGGACTGGTGCCGCCTTTCTCTCCGTTCCTGGAGGCGGTGCTGGCGTTCTACCAGGTGCAGCAGTTGCACCTGCACCCCAACTCCGTCCTCATCCTCGCCATCTTCGCCTACCTCTGTGAGGCGTACCTGGGACTGAAGCCCACGGTGGGGCTGTTCCGGTGCTTCTACGCGCTCCGGAACACGGCGAAGAACGAGCGCTCCGGGTGCGTCTCGTTCCGCATCGTCGACGGCATGGGGGGCGTCTACATCCCCATGTCCTGGAGCGAGGGCAAGGCTGTCACGCCCGTGACGAAGAAAGTAGACGACTTCCGCCAGAAGTGGTTCTTCGTCGGGGTGGAGCGTCCCTGCGCCTTCCTCGAGGTCCCCGACGAGCCTCCGGTGAAGAACTCCCATTGGGGCAAGGCTACCTTCGACGGCGCCAAGAATGCGAGCCTGATGGGGCGCCTGAGCTTCCTTCGCGAGGAGGGCCTCACGGGGCAGATGGTCGTGGCAGACTTCGTGACTCGCCGCATCACGCCCCTCCAAGCTCACTCGGTCCCCATGTGGATGTACTCGGGGCCGAACGACAAGATGCGGCTCCTCGCCGAGGACAACGACAAGGATGTCGTCGACAACATCCTCTCCGCGCTCTTCGTCAACCCCTGTGCTCCCCGCGGATGAGCTCCGCACGGCGCTCCGGCCCCTTCACCAGTACAACCTGACGGAGCGCATGGCCCGCCTGGAAGGGATGCCTTCGTTCACCCCGACAGGCCTGGCGGACTCTGATGTGCGGATGCCGGCCCC
This sequence comes from Poa annua, assembly GCA_026929855.1. NCBI lineage: Eukaryota > Viridiplantae > Streptophyta > Magnoliopsida > Poales > Poaceae > Poa > Poa annua. The sequence continues at coordinate 10,229,246 of CM049430.1, forward strand.
GCGGGGAGCGGAGGGGGCCGATTCTCCCTCGGCCTCAGGAGCTGGCCTAGGTGAGGAGGAAGCCACAACTGGGGAGGTCTCCTCTTCTAGGGCTGGGCCGTTTACTGACGAGATTCGTGATATCTCGTCAGGCGACGAAAACGCCTTCGTGGTGGCGCCCTCGCGCCCCGTAGAGGAGGAAGCTGAGGAAGGGGAGGACTCAGACGCGGGGGGCTCTCTAGGAAGGTGCGGGCCTCTCACCAAGGTCGTCGCAGACCACACAGGGGCGAGGCCGTCTCACGTCCCTTCCAAGAGGAAAGCGGAGGCGCCCCCCCGCGAAGCCTGCTCCCAAGCCGTTCCCCTCATGGCGCTCGCCAGGCCTAGCGTGGGTCGATGCTGGCGCTCCCCTTCCAGGGTGAGTTTATATGACGTTGGGTTGTTTGCCCTTTTGGTTTCTTTTTCCACCTCAACCTTTGTTGAAGTCTCTTCTTGGATTTTTGCCAGCGGTCCTGTGCCTGCTAAGCGCCGCCGGCTCCGCAAGGCGTCCGAGGTGAAGAGCGCCACGGCAGGAGCCGCGGCTGACGAGGCTGCGAGGCCTGTGGAGGCAGCCCCAACGCTCCCCCTTGAGGAGGCGCCTCAAGTAGCGGTGACTGCGCCCCTCGCGGGGGCGGCTGGTCCTCCTGTGAAGGAGGGCACTGCAGGCCCAGATGCACCTGCAGCGCCCCGCGAGCCTCTGGCGGTGGGGGGCTCGGAGGCGAGAACTGCTGCGCCACTTCGCGCTGCTACTCCGCCTCGTGCGGCTACGCCTCCGCGCGAGGCCACTCCGCCACGCGAGCCAACGCCGCCGCACGCGTTGACGGCTCCGAGTGTGCCTGCTGCGTCGCCCGCGCCCACCGCTTCTGCGCAGCCCGCGACGGAGACCCGCGAGGCACCGGCAGGTGCGGGCGCGTATGCCGGGGACGGTTCTTCCTCTCCTCCCCGCCAGGCCGGAGGCGAGGAGCGCCTTGCGGCTGCAGGGCCTGAAGGGGGCGCGGGCACGGGCTCCGGCGGGGCTCAAGCTAGCCCCCGAGTTCTCCCCGAGGCCGTACCCGCGGGACTCGACGCCGAGGCCGGGCCTTCCACGAGCCAAGACCTGGTGCTCCGCGTCTGGGATTGGAGCGCGGGGCGCCGCGAGGTCGCCTTTGGCCTCGTGAGGGAGTCCCTAGAGGGCTTGGAGGCGCACCTCGCCCTTGGGGACATATGGCTCGCTCGGCAGCAGGAGGAGCTGGCGAAGTCGTGGGCGTCCTTCCACGCGGCGGTCGAGGCGCGCCGGCTGGAAGATTCGGCGCTGCAGGCCGCCCGCGAGGAGGCCATCAGCTTTGCCAAGGAGATCCGCGATGGGGCCATTCGCGATGCTGCAGAGCTGCTCAACCCCCTCAAGGCGGAACGCGACGCTGCGGAGGAGCTCCCCCGTGAGGTCAGGGCGGGGCGCGAGGCGATGGAGGGCTCGCTGGCGCAGAGACGCCGCGAGCTGGACCAGCTGGAGGCCAACTGCTCTGCGCCCACCAGGCAGCATCGGCTGCCCTGGAGAAGGACCGCAAGGTCTTCGCCGAGCGTGAGCAGCAGCTGGTCCTCAAAGAGGAGGAGTTGCAGCAGCGCGAGGAGCAACGCCTCCAGGCGGAGCGGGACCTGGTTGCTCAGCGCGAGGCCCTTGAGGAGCGAGAGGGCGAGTTGGCCAAGGCGACCCAAGGTACGACGACAACGTCGCTGCCCAGAAGGTGGCTTACGAGCGCTTCGAGCGGCGCTTCGCCGAGAAGAAGAAAGAGACAAAGGACGCCCTTGCGGAGCGCGAGAAGCAGTTCCGTAAGTCCACTTCTCAGAAGTACCGCGACCTGGCCCAGTCGCAGGAGGACCGCTTCAAGGCCAAGCACGCCGCGGACGCTCGGAAGATCACCGAGCTCGAGAAGGCCAACTCCAAGCTGGAGGCCCGCCTCATTCGCGCTAAGGATGGCCGTCGCCGAGCGGAGGAGGCTCGCACCGAGGCTGTCCACAACCTCAACTCCTTGGCCAAGGACGTGGAGGAGCAGGTGGCCCCGGCGATGCAGCGGGCGACAGAGGCCTCGGATTCTGCCAACGCGGCTCGGGCGCTCACGAGGCAACGCGAGCACATGTTCGAGGCGCTGGTCGCTCGTGGCAACGAGCTGGCCTCGCAGCTGGGAGCAGAGGCGTCGCACACCGACGTTCGGGGCCGCGGCGATGCTGCCATGTACCTGGTCTACTTCGACCAGCTCTTCGCAGCGTTCGAGGGTCCCGTCGCCGAGCTTCGGGAGATGATCGAGGACGAGAGTCGGCAGCTCTTGGGGGTGGTGGTGGATCGCATCTTTACCAACCTCAAGCTCCGCATGCCAGACTTCGACCTCGGCTCTGTGACCGAAGCCGCCCAGGGCGAGGACGCGCAGCGGGTCTCAAGCTTCCTCCACGAGCAGGTGGACGCCTTCTGCAACCGCTTCAGGCGCACGGAGGCTGCACCGAAGGACAGCGAGGAGGAGGCCTGCTCTGCCGAGGCTGAAGAGGGTGCCGCGGAAGAAGTCCAAGGCGGTGCTGCTTCCCATTGAGTCATTGTCTATTGCGCCTGCGAGCGCTTGTATCTGCACCAGCTGTGTGCTTTTAGACATCTTGAAACTTTTGGTTTGTAATATACTTTTAATTGCTGTTTTAATGCGAGCTTGTCTGCCCCTCGTGAGGTCTCTTTGGACTCATCTTCATGTCTATTTGTTCTCTTCGTCGTTAGGTCCCATCTCTTCGTGCCATGACTCCACCACCTCGGTATGAAGGAGCAATGACTCCGCAAGGCCGGGGGGAGTTTAGGCCTAGGAGAGGTAAGAGCCTTGAGTCGCGATGCTAAAGTGCCCCCCCTTAGACGTGCGAGTAGTCCATGAAGCGTAAGGGAAAGCGAAGTCGCTCGAGGGGCAAAGACGCGCGCTAGGGAGAGAATCATGCTCTTAAAGCGTGGGTGCGAGACTTAGCTTCTCGAGGTTTTCGCTCTATGAAGGTTTTTCGCCTGGCGAGGTTGCCCACTTGAGGGGTCGCTCCTGGGGAGGCTCTTTGCCTGGCGAGGTTGCCCACTTGAGAGGTCGCTCATGGGGAGGCTCTTTGCCTGGCGAGGTTGCCCACTTCAGGGGTCGCTCCTGGGGAGGCTCTTTGCCTGGCGAGGTTGCCCACTTGAGGGGTCGCTCACGGATGCCCTTTCAGGCTCACGGGGGAGTTCTTCCCTGCAGGTATTGGATGGGTGAACCCAAACGCTGAAACACGGTTCAAGGGACTCGTGCGCGCTTATAGGTCCCCTCAGGCGTTCCTTGCGAGGAGAGTAAGTACCAAGGTCCTCTGTAGAGATGGCGTGTTTGTGGGATCTTGCCCTCCAGCCAGAGCTCGGACTCTTGGATTTTGCAGTGATGCTGGTGTGTCATTTGAGGCACTGGCACCGCACTCAGCCCCCGCTCCCGAGGAGAGTAAGTACGCATGTGGAGAGATATAAGCGCACACTTTAACAATAGTAATGCGTAAATAAAAAACCCCCAAAAACATTTTTTAAGCGGCGCCAAAGCGCTAAGTTCACTTAGGAACGAGATTGAGTCATTATGCTTGGGATTGCCAAGTTAATGCTCTGACCATGTCGAGCCATGGGGACCACCTGTTGGTGGCAGAGACTCTCCACGGCCCGAGGTGGCTCGTTTTAATTGAGAGCTCGGAGGGTTTTCCCTCGAGTGAAGCCTTTGGGGCTTTGGAGGTTTAAGCCGTTGGCGTTTTAACCTCCAGAGACAAGAATGCTTGGAGGTTGAGCCGTAAGCTGCCTCGTCCGCTAAGAGTCTCGACGTGACAATGATCACGTGCGTGGCAATGAGCACGGTTGCGTTTGTTCCCTTAGGAGACAAAGCATGCGTTTGAGGTTTAAGCCTTTTGGCATTTTAACCTCTAGAGACGACATTGCTTGGAGGTTGAGCCGTAGGCTGCCTCTTCCGCTTGTCTTCTCGACGTGACAATGATCACGGGTGAGGCAATGACCACTGTGGCATTTGTTCCTTTAGGAGACAAAGCTATGTTTTTGGAGGTTTAAGCCTTTTGGCGTTTTAACCTCTAGAGACGACATTGCTTGGAGGTTGAGCCGTAGACTGCTTCTTCCGCTTGTCTTCTCGACGTGACAATGATCACGGGTGTGGCAATGACCACTTTTGCGTTTGTTCCCTTAGGAGACAAAGCATGTGTTTGAGGTTTAAGCCTTTTGGCGTTTTAACCTCTAGAGACGACATTGCTTGGAGGTTGAGCCGTAGGCTGCTTCTTCCGCTTGTCTTCTCGACGTGACAATGATCACGGGTGTGGCAATGACCACTTTTGTGTTTGTTCCCTTAGGAGACAAAGCATGTGTTTGAGGTTTAAGCCTTTTGGCGTTTTAACCTCTAGAGACGACATTGCTTGGAGGTTGAGCCGTAGGCTGCCTCGTCCGCTTGACGTCTCGACGTGACAATGATCACGGGCGTGACAATAATCACTTTTTTAACTTGTTCCTTGCGGATACAAAGGTTTGCGAGGTTTAAGCCTTGAGCTTTTAACCTTGAGGGACAAAAAGGTGCTTGGAGGTTGAGCCGTGGGCTGCCTCTTTCGCTAGATGCCCTGACGTGATAATGATCATGGGTAGAACTTACACAGATGCATGATGTTCCATGGATTCTTGACGGGGACGCCGTCTTGCGTCTCGAGGCGAGCCGCGCCAGGCCTGGCGATGTGGGTGACCCTGTAGGGACCTTCCCACATCGGGGATAGCTTGTGGAGGCCTTCCCTAGAGAGGATTCGCCTGAGGACGAGATCGCCTGCCTCCAGGGTGCGCAAGCGCACATTGCGGCTGTGGTAGCGCCTCAGGGACTGCTGGTACTTGGCCGCCCGGAGGGCGGCGCGGCGTCTTAACCCTTCAAGGAGCAGCAGGTCGTCGTTATGGAGGTCCTCTTGCTGGTCCTCATTAAAGGCAAGGACCCGTGGGGATCCATGCTTTATCTCTGCGGGGAGGACTGCTTCGGCTCCATAGACGAGTGCGAACGGCGTTTCCGCGGTGGGCTTGGGTGGCGTGGTACGGATGGACCAGAGCACAGAGGGAAGCTCATTGATCCAGCTCTTGCCGTGGCCCTTGAGGATGTCGAAGGTCCTGGTCTTTAAGCCTTTGAGGACCTCTGCGTTTGCGCGCTCGGCCTGTACGTTGTTTTGCGGATGGGCGACTGAGGCGAAGCAGAGCTTGATGCCCATTTTCTGACAGTAGGCTCTGAAGATGCCACTTGTGAATTGCGAGCCATTGTCGGTGATGATGCGGTTAGGCACTCCGAAGCGGGAGACCAGGCCTCTGATGAACTTCACCGCCGGGCCTGCTGTGATTGTGCGCGTCGCCTCCACTTCAGGCCATTTTGTGAACTTGTCAATGACCACGAAGAGGTAGCGATATCCACCTTGCGCCGTTGGGAAATGTCCCAGGATGTCCAGCCCCCAGACCGCAAACGGCCACGAGAGCGGGATGGTTTGTAGCCCCAGCGCTGGTTGGTGGATTTGCTTGGCGTGGAATTGGCAGGCTTCACAAGCTTGAATGATGTCCGTTGCATCTTGAAGCGCTTGAGGCCAGTAGAAGCCGCTCCTGAAGACTTTTATTGCGAGGGTGCGGGCGCACGAATGGTGGCCGCATTCCCCGCTGTGGATGTCCTTAATCGGCAGTTTTCCTTCTTCAGGAGGGACGCACTTGAGCGCGATGCCGTTTGGGCGCTTGCGGTAGAGAATTCCTTCGAGGATTTGGTACGATTTTGCTTGGCGGGCAATTTGCTCCGCTTCAGCATCTTCCTCGGGAAGGATCCTTTTGTGTAGGTAGTCTTTGATCTCGCCGATCCATCCTGCCTCTTGGTGCACTGCTGTGAGCAACAGACCCTCCCCTGTGGGGGGCCCGCAGCCTGGAGATCCGCTTGCAGGTGGTGGTGGGAGCGCTTCGTTTGCGTTTGTGGGCAGGGCCTCTAGGGGCTGCTTTATGGATGCCTTGACGAGCCTTTCTTCAAAGACACCTGGCAGCTGGGCTTGCCTCTTTGATGCGCGCTTGGCGATGTCATCAGCCTCTTGGTTTTCCTTTCTTGGGATATGCATGAGCTTCATTCCCCTGAAGTTCTTCTCCAGCCTACGGACCTCTTCAAGGTATGCGGCCATGTGGTCGTCCTTGGCCTTGTAGCTTTTGTTGGAGAAGTTGACGAGCAGTTGGGAGTCGCCCTTGATGAGTATATGCTTGACGCCTAGGGCGATTGTGGCGCGTAGGCCAGCAAGCAGCTCTTCATACTCGGCGATGTTGTTGGATATCTTGTCGATTCCAAAGCACAGCTGGACTGCGTAATACAACTTGTCGCCTTTGGGTGAGGTCAGGACTACGCCTGCCCCACCGTGGCGACAAGCGAAAGCTCCGTCGAACTTCATGGTCCAGTAGCTGGGCACTGTGGCTCCAGAGGACTCGTGCTCTTCTTTCCAGGGCTCTTCAGGGGTTGGATCAGTCCATTCGGCGACGAAGTCTGCCAGCGCTCTTCCTTTGATTACCCTTGTGGTATCGAAGCGCAAATTGAATGACTGTAGCTCGATGTTCCATCCTATGACACGATCTGTTGCATTTGGGTTGCGCAGAATTTGCTCCAGGGGGAAAGAGGTTACCACCGTGATGGGGTGCCCCTGGAAGTAGTGTCGCAGCTTTCTTGAGGCGATGAGGAGTGCGAGGAGAAGCTTCTGCTGCATCGAGTACCGCTTGCGAGCATCCCGCAGTACTGTGCTGACGAAGTAAACTGGATGCTCGACGAGAGTAGTTCCTGTTTCCTTGACGTCTTTCGCCTGAGGTGGCCCAGCTTGGCCCTCGGTGGGGTTGGCTTCAAGGGGCTTGTCCTGGGCCTCTAGGGTGTTGGCCACGCGGCACTTGGTCTCGATGGACTCGGCCTCGAGGGGCTTTGCCTCGAGGTACGTGGCCTCGAGGGACTTGGCCTCGAGGGACTTTGCCTCGAAGCGCTCCTCCTGGGCCTCGAGGGACATGGCCTCGAGGGACTTTGCCTCGAGGGGCGTGGCCTCGAGGGACTTTGCCTCGAAGCGCTCCTCCTGGGCCTCGAGGGACGTGGCCTCGAGGGACTTTGCCTCTAGGGACGTGGCCTCGAGGGACTTTGCCTCGAAGCGCTCCTCCTGGGCCTCAAGTGGCTTTGGGCCTCGCGTTGGGTTTGTGAGGGCTTCCTCTTCTTCGAGCTCCTTATCAGGAGGCTTTTTCTTTGGAGTGGTTGCACTCTTTTTGTGAAGTACAGGCTCCTCTCTTTCCACCACAAGGACATCACTTGCTGTTTGTGGAGTAGCTGACAAGTACAGCTTCAGGTGTTCGCCAGGCCTTGGGGCGACCATTACAGGTGGGCTGGCCAAGTACTTCTTCAAGTCCTCAAATACTTTTTCAGCTTCAGGGGTCCACTTGAAAGTGCCTGTTCTTTTCATGATCTTGAAAAACGGCAGGGCTCTTTCGCCAAACTTGGAGATGAATCGACCCAAGCTGGCCATGCAGCCTGCCAGGCGTTGCATGTCCTTGAACCTGCGTGCAGGTTGCATGCCTTCTATGGCCTTGATTTTGTCTGGGTTCGCCTCTATGCCCCGATGAGACACGAGGAACCCCAGCAATTTGCCTGAAGGTACTCCAAAGACGCACTTGGCGGGGTTGAGCTTGATGTTCACCTTGCGCAAGCTGGCGAAGGTTTCTTCAAGGTCTCCGAGAAGAGTATTTCCTTCTCGCGACTTCACGACGATGTCATCGACGTATGCTTCAGTGTTTCGTCCCATTTGCCCACCAAGGGCTATCCTCATTAACCTCTGGAAAGTGGTTTCGGCATTTTTTAGGCCGAAGGGCATGCAGACGTAGCAATACACACCGCATGGCCGTCTTCTCCTCATCCTCTTTAGCCATCTTAATCTGGTGATAACCAGAGAAGGCATCGAGAAAACAGAGGAGGTCGCAGCCTGCCGTGGAGTCCACGATCTGGTCGATTCTGGGCATGGGATAAGGGTCTTTGGGGCAGGCCTTGTTTACATCAGTGTAGTCGATGCAGAGGCGGCCTCCGCCGGCGGGTTTTGGGACCACCACGCCGTTGGAGAGCCAAGTGGGGTGCGCGACTTCGCGAACGACTTTTGCCGCTTTGAGCTTCTCGACCTCCTTGACGATGAACGCTTGCTTCTCGGGGGCTTGCTTTCTTGCTTTTTGCTTGACGGGGCGCGCGTTTGGGCACACGGCCAAGTGGTGCTCGATCACCTCCCTCGGTACACTAGACATATCTGACGGTGTCCATGCGAACATGTCAGAGTTTGCCTGGAGGAAGGCGACGAGCGCGCTTTCCTATTTGGGAGGCAACGCGGCGCCAATGGTGACGCTAGCCCCCGAGCTTCCTGAGCTCAGAGAGATCTTCTTGGTAGCAGCTGTCTCCTGGGAGAACAACTGCTTCTTCTTCTTGGGCCTCTCGAGAGGCTCTTGGTCCTCGTCTACGGGGAAGGCCATAGCGGCGGTCTTGTAGGCCGTCTCAACAGCGCGCGTAGCGTCCAGGACATGCCCACGTATGGTGATCGTGTCGGCGCTGCCGGGGATCTTGACCATGTTGTACGCATGGTGCGTGACGGCCATGAACTTCGCGAGCGCGGGGTAGCTGAGGATGGCGTTGTACGGCAGGCCGATGTGCGCAACATCGAAGTCGATGTGCTCGGTGCGGTAAGTTTCCTCGCTCCCAAAGGTGACGGCAAGCCTGACCTGGCCTAGAGGCTCGATCGAGCCGCTGGTGACCCCCGTGAAGGGCCTCGAGGGCATAAGCCTCTCGTAGGGCACTTGAAGCGCTTCGAACGTATCTATGGAGATAACGTTCAGGCCTGCTCCGCCATCGATGAGTGTCTTGGAGACAGCCACATTATCGATGGTGGGGGTGCAGACCAGCGGGAGGGTTCCAACAGTCTTGGTGGACTTGGGGTGGTCCTGAGCGTCGAAGGCGATGGTGTACTGCGGCCACTTGAGGGGCCTGGAGGTTTCCATGCTTGGGAGGGCGGCGTTGAGCTCGCGTGTGAACTGCTTGAACTGATTGTTCGACTTCGGCGCCTGCCCCCCCCCCCCCCCCCCCCCGAGGATGCAGGCAATGGCGCCCCTCGGGGCTTGGTAGCCACCATCTTCCTCGTCGGGGAGGTTGCCGTTCTTTTTTGTGGCGTTGGCCTGATTTCCAGATGGTCTCTGGTAGCTGCCCTTGCGTCCGCTCCCGCGGTAGCCACGGCCTCGACCGCGGCTGCCACCGCCTTCTGCTTGCTCGCGCTCCTTGCTCAACCTTTTGAGGTCGTAGCAGGACTCCGTAGAATGGCCGCGCCTGTTGTGGTAGATGCAGAAAGGGTGGTGATCATCTTTCCTTTCTCCAGCCTCGGGGGAGTCCCTGCGGGTGCCTTTTGTGTCAGGCTCTGCCGCGAGAACTGCGGTGGCCTTGCGCTTGGGCTCCTCCTTCTTCTTCTGGCTTTTGGACCCCTCAGCGTGATCGTCCCCTCTCGAGGACATTTTCACGAAGAGGAGTCCCTCTTCAGCCTTGGCGCACTTGTCCGCCATGTCAAACAGCTTGACCACAGAGGTGAGCTTGTCGTGGATGCCCAGTTTCTCGAGCATCCTGTTGTTTGTGACACCCTCGCGGAAAGCGGCGATGACTTGGGTGTCGGGGATGTTCAGGATCTTGTTGCGCACTTGGCTGAAACGCTGGATATACTTGCGGAGCGTTTCATCCTTCCTCTGCACCACAGCGCGCAGATCGTTGTGGGTGAGGGCGCGCTCGTACGTCCCCTTGAAGTTGGAGACGAACTGCTTGCAGAGCTCCTCCCAGGAGTTCACAGAGTCCTCCGAGAGGTTCAGGAGCCACGACAACGCAGAGTCGCGAAGTGCGTGGGAGAACCAGTTGGCCATGACCTTGTCGTCTCCCCCCGCAGCTTGGATGGAGGTGGTGTAGAGCTGCAGGAACTCGACAGGGTTGCTGGAGCCGTCGTAGCCCTTGGGAAGAGCCGGCCTGAACTTCTGCGGCCAGACCACGCGACGCAGAGAGCGAGTGAACGCCATGCAGCCAGAGGTGTACGTAGCCACCCCGTGCTGAAGCGCGCCGCGGTTCTGCTGTCCCGCCTGGCCGAGCTCCTCCACAAGCCTGTTCTGGCGGTCTCGCTGGAGCTCCATCCCCACACGAGCGTCGGGCGCGGTGCGCTGCACGATGAAGCAATTGTGCGGCGAAGTCGCGTGCGAAGCAGCCCTTTGTGCCGCTGCCGGAGCAGGCCCTGGAGGTGGCGGAGGCGCATTGGTTGCGACCGTGCCCGCGAGAGAGGGGTGCATGTTGGACTGCGACGGAGCGGGGCGCGTCGTGGCGATGCCGACGAGGTGGTTGCGGCGTTGGAGCCACTGCTCGTGGGCCTCAGCGGTGGGCTGGTAGCGGAGCAGCTCCTGCGCCATGAGCAGCGCGGTATGGGGCGCAGGGTCCGTCCTCCCCGGGCCCGAGCCGCTCGGGCGCTCCGTCGTGTGGGACGACTGCGCGTCCTCCTGGTGCTCGGCGTCGCGCTCGGGCGCCTCCGTGTGAGGGCCATAAGGGACTTCCTCGTGACGGGGTCGGCCCCGCCGTGCGCGGGTGGTCGCGGCACCTGGGGGCGCGCGTGCTCCCGCATGCGCACGTCGGTTGACTCGGGCAACGCGGGTGGCGCGTGTGTTCACCATGGCGCGGAGACGAACTCGAAGGTTGTTGACGCGCCTCAATCCCCTACCTGGCGCGCCAAATGTCGGGTTATGACTCCCAGCAGTCGGGGGTAGTCACTTCCTGAAGTGTAGTTCGAAAGGGGATTGAACGCGGAGGTCTAAACCCTCAAGTGGCTCCGCGACGTTGCTCGCCGGACCCGAAGAAGACGCACACCCGGCCAAGGAAGACACCGTCCTTTACCCAGGTTCACGGCCCTCGTGAGGAGGTAAGACCACTACTCCTGCCTGTCTGTTTTATAAGTGGAAGGTTACAGTACAATTGAGCTTGCCGGAAGCCCCCTTGAGGCAGTTCTTGCCTGGGGAAGGAAGCGATGATCTTCTTCCTCCTCCAGCCAGAGGCTAACCTAACAAGTGCTGCTAGGGTTTACCAGGGTGCTTTGCACGCAAAGGGCCGACCTTTTCTACGATGGATGTCGTCCCTCTTTTATAGGCGCCTCGGGCCTTCTCCTTCGGCTTGGCCTTCAAAGTGGCTCCCACTTGCCAGTGGCAGGGCGGAGCACGAGTCCACAGCGCTCCATTCGTCCATGGACTCGGTCCATTGTTGATAAAGGTGGCGCCGTGGCCGATAGGCGGCCGACCGCACGGTACTATCAGCAGAGCGGGCCGTCTCTGAGGTGGAGCCCGCGATGACGATTTTCGTTGGAGAGTTGCGCCGTCCACCCGCTTTATCGCCAGAGTAGAAGGTCCTCACAGCTGCTCAGCAGGCGGAGCAGCTTTGTTGACCGCTTTATCGCTAGGGACAGCGACGGGGGTGCGTGCGTCACTGCGTGGGTGTGGTAGAGGTCATGTGCGCCCTGCCGTGCTTCCTTGGCCGCGACGTTTCCCTTCAGGCCTGAGGGGAGATTCCCGATGGACTCTCCTCAGGCGGGTTGGTGCCTCGGGGGGTCACCTGAGGCGAGGGGTCCCTTGAGGCGAGGGGTCCATTGAGGCGAGGGGTCCCTTGAGGCCCTCGTTTCCTCTTCAGTCCCTCGAGGGGAATTGCCTCTCGAGGGTCCCGCCAGGCGGTGACGCCTGGTCCTTAGTCGTTTCGTCTGACTGGCCCGCGTGCGAGGCCTGGGGGGAATGGGCTCTTGATACCCCAGTTCCCACTGGGCCGACAGGTCCAAACTTCAGAATATGTGTTCCCCTGTATTCTCAGAGTTGGAAGTTGCAGGATCACTTGTAAAAGGCATGGGTACTAAGCAACTAAGGTTCTGTGAAGAACGGAAAATCCTCATAGAAGGTGGGTCTGTGTGGTTGAACATGAATGACTATGAGAGCCTGTATCAGATATCAGTTTCAAGATTATGAACCTGATTCCTAGTGCCATGGCATGAAGCTGCTGCTTTAAAACTAAACCCAGAGCAAATCTAGCTACAACAGTTTCCATTTTCTTGATGTTTTTCTAGAGGTAATGTCCCTAACAGATCATATGGTAAGTTTTTTTTTTTAAATAATACGTTATTTTATTACAAATTCGGCCGGTAGTACGCGCGGCAGTGGATTTTCAAAACTAGCGCACCGTCGGTCCCGGGCGGGCCGAAAGTCAACTTTCGGTTTCGTCTGAGCCGAAAGTCCTCTGCGCATGCAGGGTGGCAGGCGGGGTGCCCTTCTTTCGGCCCCGAGGCGAGCGAAAGCCAGGTTTCGGCCTCGGCCGGAGCGAAAGAGCCTCCTTCGGCCTGGAGCGGAGCGAAAGCTCGCGGATAAGAATCGCCAGCTCCTCCCGGCCGAGCCTTCTTTCCCATTCCTTCCTCTTTTCTTCCTCCAGCTCGTGTTCTTCCTCTGTTCTTCATCTCCACGAAATGAGCAGCTGATTCTAGTCAGAAAAAATTGCTGCAAGTGATTAGATAGCTAAAAAAGAAGAGAGAAGTGCTGGGGCATCCAAGATCTGTTGATGGGTTAGGTTTTTTTGGACTCGTTTTGAGGGGTGGAGGTGGAGGATTGGGAGCAATGGTGGGCAAGAATGGTGGAGGATAGTGGTGTTGTGCGCTGGTGTTTGAGAAGGTGGTGCTGTGGTGGAGAGTGGAGGCGGTAGATTGAATCCGGAGAGCTGTGCTGACGGGATCCACACGCGTCAAGGGTAAACCCTATTTAGTCACTAGATGATTTATGTTTAGTGTAATAATAGTTTGTGAGCTAGCGTAAATAGTGTAGGTACTTTTTCGTTATATTATGTTAGTATATTGTCTAAATAATTTATTAGATGGATACGTTAATATTAGTGATAGTCTAGACATTTAACCGGTGGTAGTAATATTATATTTTGTCAGTTAGATTTAGTAATATTATTAAGTGCTCGTAATAATGGTCGGTATAAATAAATTTGTTTAGGTCATGGAAGTGGTTCATATTGTCGTGCACTATGGCGCCGGTAATGTCGGTGTAAATGAGTCAGGTGTTGATTTGAGTGAATTTGGTAATATGTCGATTCAGCTTACAGACCCGATGAATTTGAGAATAGCTATCATTCAGCACTATTTCACAATGAATTTCGGGTTTGATCCTAATAGCTGGACAGTTAAGATTTAGTCAATATGGAGCAAATCCCGTACAAATATTTTTCGGGAGTTGTTACCGCTGGATCGGACAAGTCAGTGGACATCTTGGCTGGCATCATGCCAACGCCGAGGTACACAACCCGAAATCTTGCTGATGTTTTATCTGAAGCAGAACAATATGGAACACGGTGGCGAGGGTCCGGAGCATGGACAGAGTAGTGAGCATACTGAATCAGAAAATATTGATTTGTTTGGCTCTGTGGCAGATATTTCTGAAAATTATGAACCAGCACTTAGTAGTCAGTCGGCCGGATCAACGGAAGTAGGGGAGGCAGATGGGGATGAGCTTTCAGGAACATTACAACAAGAGATGTTGAATGAAGATGAGGATGGCCTTGCAGAAGATCTTGATTCTGATAATGAAGAGGATGATGAGGAGGATGTTGATGATGTGCCTATTTCTGACTCTTGGAATGTGGACAAGTCGAACATGACAGACCCTCTTCGTCATGGGAGTATCACATGAATAATATTCAAATCGGTGCTCAGTACAGCACAAAGCAGCAGCTTCGGGAAGCCGTGATTAAGTGGGCTTTGTCCACGCAAAGGGTTTTCCGCACTGAAGTCTCAAACAGTCAATATTTGACTATGAGTTGTGTTGATATTAACTGTCCAGGAAGGGTGCATGGTCACTTACCCAAGTATGACGTGATGTGGGTGGTATCCGGCTTCGAGCCGCACACTTGTGAAATATCGAGTACAATGAGTGACCATCCAAACCTGACTTCAACTCTCATTGCACGCCTCTTGTATGATGAGATAGTGCGGACAAAAGATATGGTGGCGAGGAGCATTCAGTTGACGGTTAAGGCTAGATGGACCACAAGCATTAAGTATGGAAAGGCGTGGAGAGCAAAACAGAAGGCTCTGGAGGAGAGGTTTGGGACATTTTATGATGCATATGATAATGTTGTCCGTCAAATTACCACATTGAGCGAGAGGAATCCTGGCACCCATGTATCTTTGCAAGTAATTCAGATTCCGGAGCAGCCAAATTATACTGTATTTCGCAGGATGTTCTTCTCGTTCGCAGTATGCATCGAGTCATTCAGACATTGTCGCCCAGTCCTCCTCATTGATGGCACATTTCTCACAGGCATGTATAAGGGGCAGATACTAACCGCGATTGGTGTCGACGGTAACCAACAGATCGTTCCAATTGCCTATGCCTTCGTTGAGGGGGAGAATTATGAAAGCTGGTTATACTTTCTCAGGCAATTAAAAGAGGCAGTCGTGAAAGATCGGCCAAATGTGTGCATACTGCATGACAGACATCCAGGCATATTGAAGGCAATCAAGGCACTTCAGGAACCTGGTTTGGAAGAAACTCATCCCTGGACTGACCTGCATAGCCGATGGTGTATGCGTCATCTTGTTGCAAATTTTTACTCATGTTTTAAGAGTAAGAGGCTGATGAATCTGTTCAAATGACTCTGCAATATGAATCAGGAAAGAAAGTATAATTTTCTGTGGGAAAGACTAACTGAATTCACGAACAAACAAGTGAAGGAAAGAAGAGCTGCACAGGCAACAACTGTCGCTGCTCAGGTGGCAGCGGCTCAGGCTTCGCAGGCTTCTGCGTCGCAGACAGATGAAGGGGATCCTGTTGGATTGTGTGACTTGCCTGGAATTGACCCACCTGGAACAAAGAGAAACAAAGGAACTCGAATACGGAATATTTTAGAGTGGATAGAAAAAGAGCCTCCCGTCAAATGGTCTTTGTTGCATGATACACATGGAGCACGATATGGCATCATGACAACCAACCTTGCTGAGGTATACAGCTTCGTACTCAGAGGTAACAGGGGTTTGCCACTCACAGCATTAGTCGAGGGGATTATGCACGGAACAATGACATATTTCAGAGACAGACGTCAAGAAGCCGTGGAACATATTGAACGTTACCCCAACACACCGTATTGCAGGAGGATCAGACTGTACATGGAGAAGAAGACAATGAAGGCACGTTTGCATGGCGTCATTAGAATTGGTAACGAAGAAGCAAGGTATGAGGTGCGCTTACCGGTTGCGAGATTTGGTGCTGCTAATGAGAGGAGAACCCACGAGGTTACAATTACTGATGACGCACCGCCAACTTGTTATTGTACATGCAACAAGCCAAGACTACTTCATCTCCCATGCTCACATGTGTTGGCAGTATGTGGGCAGATGGGTATGAACCCATACTACTTCGTCTCACCGTACTATATGAAAGAGGCAGTGTTGCATACCTGGACCGGAGAGATGGCACGATATAGAGTTGTCGGTAACTTCAACAAGGTTGATCCGTCAACGCGAATATACATTCCCCATCCAGCCGACAAAAGGACAACCAGAGGAAGACGACAGTCGCGACGCATCCGGAATGATATGGACGAGGCTGAAGCAGGTGGAAGCACTTACCAATGCTTGCTTTGCACTATGTCTGGCCATAGAGAGAAGCATTGTCCTGAATACAACCAGAGAGGTGGTCCTTCAAACCAGCGAGGGAGAGCAGTTCCTCCACACGGACGAGGAAACAGAGGTAGAAGAGGACGTGCACAACGTGGCTAGCATTGGGCTAGGATCTATGTGGACTATGTTTTTATTTGTATTACGAATAATATGTCGTGCGGACTATGTTTTGTATTTGTAATATGTCGAGTGGACTAACTGTTTTATTTGTAATTTGCGCTACATACCATGGTTTTATTTGTAATTTGCGCTAGATACCATGATATATTGTAGTATGCAGATGGCTCGACGTGCCTTGCTTGATGACACGATTGATGCCAAGCATCGGGCTAGGATCTGGGAGTCAGGTAGTCAGCCTCCCCGATTACGTACGCGGACTGCAGGAGCTAATTGGCCGCTGCACCCCGCTCCGACATGCTTGTCACCCTCCGGACCTCGCCAGAGAAGACATCGCAACCATCCTCGGGCAGACGAGTAGCGATACTTTTATGTACGATATATTTCTATCTATATGTTGTACTAGACATATTTCTACCTATGTACCATTATGTAGTACACATTATGTATCGTTATGTACTAGACTTATTTCTACCTATGTAGCAAAATTTGATATGTAAGTAACCGGTATACATTGGTACGTAAGATAAGATACAACAAACCTCGATTACATACCAATCACACCACACAACAATAGGAAATGAAGGTACTGAAGGAGATATGCCATAGAGGCAAATAAATAAGTGGTATTTATTGCATTATCTCATAAGTTTATAATAGGTTTGTGTATTATGCTATAACTGTATTAATCGGAATTGTTAATACACGTGTGATACATAGACAACCAGGTCCCTAGCAAGTCTCTATATGAGCTAGTCCATTGGGCAACAGTTGATCGAGATTCCCGATCAAGGACAATGACGTCGGTTGACAATGGGGTCATCTTGTTAGTTGAATAAGGTGGTGGACATACGCAAAGTATTGCAATAAGATCGTATTACGATGTTTGTCATTTGCAATAGATGAGAGTATGATAGCTTATTCCTTAGACCGTGAGACCGTACTTATTGTTGCTTCGTAGGAGTGCTTTGAGAGCATCAAACGTTGTGTCTTATATAGCATGACAATAACGGTGTCCATCTTGAGTATTCCGAAAGAGCATCGAGACGTAAGGATCAAGAGCGGGATTTGTTCATTCTTGTAATGGAAAGATACTCTGGGCCCACTCGGTGATATTGCATCTATATAGCTGCGCAGCTTGTGACTAGGTCATGGAGATGGTAATATCACAGACGAGTTAATAACCTTCGTCGGTAACGAGATACAGCAAAGGCATCGGTGTGTCTACGATCATATCTCGGACAAGGTAGTATCGTAGAGACAAAGGGAATGAATATCATATTTATGGTTCAACGACGATATTCGTGGAATGCACAGGGGTCGTCATATATTTCCAGGTATCCCTGACAATCATTGGTGAGCGGAGTGTCTCGACCATGTCTGGAGTGTTCCCGAACCGTAGCGTAACAAACTTAAGGTCTTAGCGACGCTAGGAGATAGGTTCTGGAATTTTATAGGTTTTTGTTGGAGAGAGAATTGATCCGGAAAGAGTTCCTGTGGTCCGGAAGGAGTTCCGGAGAGGTCTGGAATGGTTCCAGGAATGTCCGAAAGTTGTTCGGGTGGTCCGAAAGAGTTTTCGGAGTCACGGGATATTGAATATATATAAATATATTAATTATGAATTAATGGGATTTTTATATTAATTTAATATTAATTAAATAAAGGAAAAGGGGGCTCCCACCTACATGGGCCCTAAGAGGGCCCAAGAGGGGGAGCCGCACCACCAAGGGGGGTGGGCCCCATTGGCTGGTTCGGCCAGCCCATGTGGGGGCCGAACCCCCCCTCCCTTGTCCTTTGTTTAGTCCCACATGGGGGAGCCAAGGGGTTTGCACACCCCCTTCCCCCTTTATATAGCAAGGCATATTAATTGATTTAATTCATAGGAAATTCAATTAATCCCCAATTTCTCTCTCGATCTCGTGGTTCCCAAGTTGGAGCCGCGCCGAGCTGAGGAAGGGGGTCTCTCTCCACCTAAGCCATACCGCAGAGCGCCGTTGCTCTGCGGGATTCCAGATAAGATATACTCCTGCGATTTCAGCTGGATCTGAATGACCGGGAGTTGTCGCTAAGCTCCGTATGTTTGCGAGTGCTCGGAGGCTACTCTATTGAGGAGCTTGGGTGACGTCGTCTCGCCCCTGCAGCCGCCGCGCCTCCCCCCTCTGCTGCCGGCGCACCAGCCCCGGTGCTGGCGCTCTGCCTTCTTCCGCCCGACGCTCGTCGACGCAGATCATCATCGACACCCCGGCGTCATCGACTCCGACATCGCGGCAAGTTCTCCGCTCGAGGTCGGCTACGTACGACTTCATCGTCAACGCTTGTGCGGGAGCGTAATCCCCGCTATCGGTCTACATGGAGGTAATGTAACCCGTTCCGCCACCGTTATCGCATGTACTAGATAGATAGATCCTGGCTAGTTAGGGTTTCGATCGCTAGAAAAAATATTGTTTTCTGCACCGTAACCCCTTCAGTGGTATCAGAGCCGATCTATGCGTAGTACTGCTGGTACGGTTAGAACTCATGTTGAATGAGGGCGTCTTTCTTATATTTGCTACCCTCTAGCGTGCACTTGCGATGCCTTCGGTATTGAGTTGATGAAGCGGCCCGGACCGACTTTACGCGTACGCTTACGCGAGACTGGTTCCACTACTGACATACGGCTTGCACCGTATCTGTGGCTGGCGGGTGTCTGTTTCTCTCTCTCTAGTCGGCAAAGCATTTTCAATGGAGGGCCCGAAAGGGATGCTTAAACATGCAATTATACGATCGACGTTGTGGTACAAAGTTCGTAGGTAGGGAAGCGATTCTCTTACGAATAAGCCTATATGCCACGTAAAACTTGCAAAACTAGATAAAGCTAGAGGCGTCTAACTTTGTTTTGTAGAGGCGTTATTTTATGTGACATGGTTACGGTAAGTTTTGATATTACTCGTAGTACCGGAGGCAATGGAGGGCTCTGTAGACTCGGAGCCATGCCGGGGCGCCGGGGGCCAGGCACATGGCGCCATGAAGGTCCAGGCGCATCGACCATGTCACATCGCACTTCATTGCATCATTATTGTGTGTTGTTGTGTGTGCATCCTATTGATTGCTTATATGCTAGATATACAACGGTAGCATCATAAATAGGATGATCCCTAACAAAATATCAAAATTGTGTTCTCCCTCGTTGCGCACCACCAAGAAAGTTCTACGTTATGAGGCAGGCCGTGATGAGCGGGTGTCACACATCTCGTCGTTCGCATACAGTGGGTGTAAGCCATGTTGCATGCACAGGGTCTTCGAGGTTTGATTGGCGAGCCTAGCATACTCAGAGGTATGGCCTCGGAACACGGGAAGATCGAAAGATCGAGCACGAGTCATAGAGTTGTTATGATCGACATTTTATGTCCACCTTTGAAGCTGTGCTGCCGGCCGTGATGATCGGGGGTAGTATGGTGGATGAGGGTCGTGTCATCGCCATTATTATTTTTAGGGATAATAATCTTGGTGTGGTGTGTTTTTGACAATGAGATTATAGAACTAAAACTCACCTATATATTATAAACTTATCTTACCTCTTTTGCGATCACATCTGGAGACTACGGAACTACACTTCGGTTACTTCTTCAAGAGCTCGGATTCAACCTTGGAAGCCGACGGGTCCAACTTCATCAGCTGGTGCATTGGTTTTAGAAACATTCTCCAAACACAACAAACATCCTATATGTGCTAGAACATTAGTTAGGAGTTAGACCAGATGATTCTGATAGCAAGGAGCAAGATGATGAGTTCCGTAAGCATCATGACATGTTCATGGAAGTGACGATCGTCATGAGCGTATGCCTAGCACCTGAGTTGAAAGTTGTTTCAACACATGGAGCCATATGTCGTGATTGATGCGATCAGAGGTCACTTCAAAGATGAATTGAGTCTTGAGCAGTTCAGACAGCTTAGAATGTTCCGGACCATTAACATGGGGAGCATACCTGTCTGGAGACTCAGTTGAAGAAGTTGTGTGACATCTACTTCAGGCTTACGAATATCTACGATTTCTAGATAGCGAACTCCAGTGCAATAGAGATTGTGCTTTACCTCCTAGCTGTGAAAAGCATGTGCGTGAATATGCTATAGAGACACGGTGAGCTTCTTCACGTTCGTGAACAAGTTCAAATCTCTAAAAGTTGATTCATCGAAGAAGAGTTCTTCGACGCTATGGGTATATTTGATATACGAAGATATAAATGTATTCTTCTCATACTTGATGAAAAGTGTTTGATAATTGTTCTGTTTGTGAAACAGTCCCTGATTATCACAAGTATGTGGCGAAGGGTGACGTGACAATGCACGAGTGATGGCAAGTTCATGGCCAGTGGTGCTCACGCCCTCGAGATATCATATTAGTTATCATCAATAGTTTTTGATAAGACATTTTGTAATAGTGAGAATGTGATCTAGTTTGGTGTCTTGAATGTTACAAAACATAATTATTCATATAGAACACATCAGTTGTTTTATGTTATGGAACAAAGCAGTTGTTTCATGTTATGAGTAATTTGTATCACATCTCAATTACATTATGCGTATGATATACATTTATAATAGCGGGAATGATAAAATTATGTGTCCAAAGAGCAAACACCATCGAATTTAGTCATAAAGGCAATGAAAGAAGTAATGGATAATTTTGGTCCATTTAAGTATTTCGAGTGCCAAAATTGATTAAGTTTGAAATGCAGTATTGAAGTTGCAATACTAGAGGAAATTGATTGAGAGTCATTTTTAATGATTAATCAGTGGTGTTATTGCATGATCCGAATTCTTCCATGATTTTGGTAAATAGGAGTATTTGCCCGATAAATTATGGAGTCTGAAATTAATTTGATAATAGATCAAATGGGGTTTTTCAGAAGAAAGATTAGTGAATATTGTATTCACAAAATTTGATCAAAAGACAATATTTTTGAATTATGGTTTCAACACAAAAGACTTGTGGAAATTCGTTTCACAATATTATAATGTCATATATGGTGATATGTGGGGAATTATAATCATGCTCTATTTTAAATAAAGTATGATCTTTCAGAATCAGTCTTAGAATCTCCTAATATGTTCGAAACATTATAGTCGATGTCCACTTTAGAAAATAGATATTTTTCTCAACGAGAATTCGTAGGATCGACAGTAGTGTCGACATGTATATGATTATGCGATAATTCAGAATATACATGAGTGGTTCTTTGTAGATTGCTCGCATTAGATGAGAGTGTATTCCAAAACCAATTAGAAACAAAGTTCAGTTTGTTGTCTATGTAATTCCGAGAAAAAGATGATTTTTCGAATTATGGTTTATGGATTGGAATTAGAAGTTTGGAATAAAGTGTCAGACCTATGTTGGAAGGTGTTACAAAGAGTATATGTCTGCTAATGAAAGTTTAGTGATTAAGAGTGAGGGAGACTAGAAAATTGTTTTCTGCTTGCAATCCTCTTCATAAAGATCATAATATTTTCATGAAAGAAACTTCTAAATAAAGTGCTGTTATATTTAATATTGCTGTCAGGTCACAGCACTGTATTAAGTATTTCAGATCTTGTTGACAGATCAAGGTGCACTTTATGAATACAAAGAAAGTTGAGAAAATATCGGAATACGAACAAAGGCTTTTGAGCCTGGAAATCCAAAGTTGCATTTGAAAGGATTAAGAGAGTAATTGTTGCTGCAATTCTTATTAGAGGAATAAGATTGTTTAATCGTCATATAAAGTGTTATATGAAAATGTGACTATAAGAAAGACGCGGTAGCATGTCTTGTCAAGAAATGTGTCTTGGACAAGATCAAATTTGTTGACTACATTTATGTAGACATGCTTGAAGTCTGAGGGATTTGTATTAATGTAATACTGTAGTTTGTATTAAATTCGAATTGATAGTAGATCAATGATTTTGGTTTAACCAAAATGTCGATTTAAGTGGGAGTCATAGTTGGTTCACTCAGGTGAAATATGTGAAGAACATATTTTTGAGTGGGAGCTTAGGAACTCAAATATGTGGATAACATGTTTTTGAGTGGGAGCTCGTGTTATCAAATATGTGGAGACATAATTTGAATGGGAGTCGAATTCATTTTGTGTAGTTAACACATTGTGAAACTGTACCAATAGAATAGGATGAAGTTGTGAAACTTTTTTAAAGCTAGTGTCTATTTGGAAATAGAACGGGAATTTTAAATAGTTAGTCGAGTTGATTTGGATTATATCTGAGGAGTCAGAATAGAATCAAAAGGATGGTCCTTTGAAATCCAATTGATCATTAAGAGTAATGATGCATGAAAGTAATGGTTGTATGACGTGTGGGTCTATTATGTAATATTAGACATCATACAGAAACCATATTATCTGCTCGATGATATATAACCGATGTTCTTGGAATAAGAACAGTTATTTTGGAATTTACTGGAAGTAGATGTGCGTTAGTTAAGGGATTGACATTTGAAAGTCAAGTTTTCTACATTGGTGCGAAAGTATGTAGACATCACGAGTTTGTAATTGTTACAAGGGGCTCTGCATGACTGAGTGTGTTTTTCAGGGCAGTTATCTGGTTAGTATAATCAGAGTAAGCGCTGGGAAGCGGTAGTCTCACTTAGTTACGGTATTTGCATATATGTTGTTAGACAACATGGTGATATCAAGCAAGTTGATGCCAGTGAATCGCAAAAGCGTGTACAATCATGGATTGTGCAGTAACACTTTTCCACGAGCAAGCATTATCAAATGATTCTTATTTGATAAGGGATTCTGATAAAGTAAAATGCAGCTAGTTTATTTGTACTCTAGTGCAAGTGGGAGACTGAAGGAGATATGCCCTAGAGGCAAATAAATAAGTGGTATTTATTGCATTATCTCATAAGTTTATAATAGGTTTGTGTATTATGCTATAACTGTATTAATCGGAATTGTTAATACACGTGTGATACATAGACAACCAGGTCCCTAGCAAGTCTCTATATGAGCTAGTCCATTGGGCAACAGTTGATCGAGATTCCCGATCAAGGACAATGACGTCGGTTGACAATGGGGTCATCTTGTTAGTTGAATAAGGTGGTGGACATACGCAAAGTATTGCAATAAGATCGTATTACGATGTTTGTCATTTGCAATAGATGAGAGTATGATAGCTTATTCCTTAGACCGTGAGACCGTACTTATTGTTGCTTCGTAGGAGTGCTTTGAGAGCATCAAACGTTGTGTCTTATATAGCATGACAATAACGGTGTCCATCTTGGGTATTCCGAAAGAGCATCGAGACGTAAGGATCAAGAGCGGGATTTGTTCATTCTTGTAATGGAAAGATACTCTGGGCCCACTCGGTGATATTGCATCTATATAGTTGCGCAGCTTGTGACTAGGTCATGGAGATGGTAATATCACAGACGAGTTAATAACCTTCGTCGGTAACGAGATACAGCAAAGGCATCGGTGTGTCTACGATCATATCTCGGACAAGGTAGTATCGCAGAGACAAAGGGAATGAATATCATATTTATGGTTCAACGACGATATTCGTGGAATGCACAGGGGTCGTCATATATTTCCAGGTATCCCTGACGATCATTGGTGAGCGGAGTGTCTCGACCATGTCTGGAGTGTTCCCGAACCGTAGCGTAACAAACTTAAGGTCTTAGCGACGCTAGGAGATAGGTTCTGGAATTTTATAGGTTTTTGTTGGAGAGAGAGAATTGATCCGGAAAGAGTTCCGGTGGTCCGGAAGGAGTTCCGGAGAGGTCTGGAATGGTTCCAGGAATGTCCGAAAGTTGTTCGGGTGGTCCGAAAGAGTTTTCGGAGTCACGGGATATTGAATTATATTTAAATATATTAATTATAAATTAATGGGATTTTTATATTAATTTAATATTAATTAAATAAAGGAAAAAAGGGGGCTCCCACCTACATGGGCCCTAAGAGGGCCCAAGAGGGGGAGCCGCACCACCAAGGGGGGTGGGCCCCATTGGCTGGTTTGGCCAGCCCATGTGGGGGCCGAACCCCCCCTCCCTTGTCCTTTGTTTAGTCCCACATGGGGGAGCCAAGGGGTTTGCACACCCCCTTCCCCCTTTATATAGCAAGGCATATTAATTGATTTAATTCATAGGAAATTCAATTAATTCCCAATTTCTCTCTCGATCTCGTGGTTCCCAAGTTGGAGCCGCGCCGAGCTGAGGAAGGGGGTCTCTCTCCACCTAAGCTATACCGCAGAGCGCCGTTGCTCTGCGGGATTCCAGATAAGATCTACTCCTGCGATTTCAGCTGGATCTGAATGACCGGGAGTTGTCGCTAAGCTCCGTATGTTTGCGAGTGCTCGGAGGCTACTCTATTGAGGAGCTTGGGCGACGTCGTCTCGCCCCTGCAGCCGCCGCGCCTCCCCCCTCTGCTGCCGGCGCACCAG
The DNA here is from genome assembly GCA_026929855.1 of Poa annua. Classification (NCBI taxonomy): domain Eukaryota; kingdom Viridiplantae; phylum Streptophyta; class Magnoliopsida; order Poales; family Poaceae; genus Poa; species Poa annua. The sequence goes on from CM049430.1 coordinate 10,253,549, forward strand.
CCCCGGTGCTGGCGCTCTGCCTTCTTCCGCCCGACGCCCGTCGACGCAGATCATCATCGACACCCCGGCGTCATCGACTCCGACATCGTGGCAAGTTCTCCGCGACCTCGAGGTCGGCTACGTACGACTTCATCGTCAACGCTTGTGCGGGAGCGTAATCTCCGCTATCGGTCTACATGGAGGTAATGTAACCCGTTCCGCCACCGTTATCGCATGTACTAGATAGATAGATCCTGGCTAGTTAGGGTTTCGATCGCTAGAAAAATTATTGTTTTCTGCACCGTAACCCCTTCAGGTACAACTACTAATTAATCGATACTCAAAGAAAGATACAACATAACTCAAATTAAGATTCTACCTATCTCCCATCAATGCAGCATGCACCATCCGCTCACGTAGCACCCTTGCCCTTTGACGATGATTCAGGCTTCTTTCCCGCACCCTTGCTCGATGTTTCTGCCTTCTTCTCCTTGCCCTTACGCACTGCTTCAACCCCCTTTCCTTTGACGACGGCATGAAATCATCGTCATCATCGCTGGAGTATACCCAAAGAAAGGAACGACCGTACCTCTCACGTATGTCTTGAGTTCGATGAATCGGCTCATTGGTAACATGCCTATCGAACTTATCCGCAAGCCTCATGATTTCAGCACGGATTTGTTCTGTGGTCCTATACGGAAACCCATCTTGGCATAGCCTCGCCCCTAGCAAAGCGAGATGTCTCTCACTACCAATAATTTCTTCAAGTGGAACTTCCCTACCATCTACCTTCAAATAGGTGATAATCTTAGCTAGATGCTCGGATGCGGCTATGTGAAAGCCGGACACACACTTCTCACAAGGTACAATACACACCATGCTGGCGCTCTTTGAGAGTACCCCGCTTAGCCTAGAGTGGTTTTTATAGGACAATTGAGGTGAAAACGGTCGCGGGAAATGGTGGCGGGAGGAACAGGCGGGAAACGGTGGCGGGAGAAACGGGCGGGAAACGGTGGCGGGAGAAATAAGCGGGAACGGCTGGCGGGAGAAACGCGCGCGAATCGGTGGCGGGAGAAATAGGCGGGAACGGCTGGCGGGAGAAACGCGCGCGAATCAGTGGCGGGAGAAATAGGCGGGAACGGCTGGCGGGAGAAACGCGCGCGAATCGGTGGCGGGAGAAATAGGCAGGAACGGCTGGCGGGAGAAACGCACGTGAATCGGTGGCGGGAGAAATAGGCGGGAACGGCTGGCGGGAGAAACGCGCGCGAATCGGTGTCGGGAGAGATAGCTGGGCGAGCGGGAAAAATTACATGCAACCCTCGTCTTCTTCCGTGCCGAAAGAGCCTTTCGTCTCGGGCTGGACCGAAACTTGTCAGCTTTCGGCCCGGGCAGGACCGAAAGTGTCCTTCGGCCCCTCCTGAAACGAAAGCAACTTTCGGCCTGGCCCGAGCCGAAAGTTGTAGCTTTCGGCTCTCTCCGGACCGACGGCGCGCTAGTTTTGAAATTCCACTGACACGCGTACTACCGGCCGAATTTGCAATAAAATAACGTATTATTTAAAAAAAAACTCTCATATGGTTCTCTCTCAAAAAAACATATGGTTCAGCTTAAGCTCTACCTAAACTCTAAATTAAACAAAAAGTGGTAAACCACATTCAGTTACCAACAACATCACAACAATTTTAAGATTGAGAGCAGGTTACTGAACAGTTTTAAGATTGAGGACAGTTTTAAGAATGAAACTTGTTTTGAGATATCTTAGATATAGCATATGAACATACCCAAACTGATAAAGTATTCAAATACTTCAGTATGAGAATATATGAGACGTGGGCGTAACTACACGCAAGAGTAGGAACCATATATATATACGTATATTTACTTAGGTAGTGTTTTATCTTCCACTCTCTTTCTCTAATTGAAAACAGAACCTGCAAAGAGATTATGTCCACTATTTTCAAAATTACCTGGAACCTTGAAATAAGTGTGTGCATGTGTATTTATATATCCAGCCCAAATCTGTGAAGTGCATAAACAGAGTACCTTGAATACCCAACGAAAATAACTTGGGAAAATCATTTCCCCAATCGAAATCATCTATCTCTCTCGCCCACATCTCAGATCACATACACAAGCAAAATATCAATTTATCCAGAGAATTTGTCTTAAGTTTCCTTCATGTGTCAAACTCCAGATCTTATTTGTTCGACCGATAGTAACAGATCTCATGTTTTCAACATCAGCCATGCATATTAGCATTACGTTGTAAACTAGCTGCGTAGACGTGTCAACATCAACTACAAAAGGCAAACCAACATGTGGTTGGATGGCCCCAGATTTGACGTTTGTGTGTTGCATTTAGGCGGAATTTTCTTTCAGTGGAGGCGACGTTCCCGTCGGCAGCGAGGCGTCCGTGGTGACTTCGTCAATCTCAAGACTCGATCCGTCGGTTCAGAAATTTGAAGGTGCTCATAGGGGTAGGGTGTGCGTGTGTGCCTTCATATGTGAGCGTCTGCGTATATACTGTGTTTCTCAAAAAAACATCAACTACAAAACAAAATTTATTGATTTTCAGAGGACGGAGCAGAGCTCATTGATTCAGCTTAAAACATCAACTACAAAACAAAATTTATTGATTTTCAGAGGACGGAGCAGAGCTCATTGATTCAGCTTTCACGTGTTGTGTTTCATGAGCATGGTGCTGTCCAAATCACCAACAGAGTGTTGTCATTCATCAGGAGTAAAAGAAACGTAGACGCATGTTTTAGCCTGTGTTTTCAACATCAGTTGCAAAGCTACGAGTGTTCATTGATTCAGAGAAATGGGGACTATACTCCGGTTGAGTAATAATGTGGTGGTCGTGGTTCTGGTGTGATGTTTAAGCAGCAGCGAATATGTGGTTGTCTGAAGTCTATAAAAGGTTCCACACTCACCAGGAAATACTATCTATCATCACCATGTCTAGAAATTGTGCTCTTCCAGGAAGCTCGATTCATCCGTATGATCCTGATCGTGTAGGTAGAATTGCAGGTATAAGCTGTCAGTGTAGTCTACGGTAAGTTGTTTGGTTGGAGTGTAGTCTAGGGTGCGTGTTCTCCCCAATAATCACGTCGAGATTTTGAGGTTGAAAGCGATGAGTGGCATGGTTGGAGGCGAACCATGACTATCTCGTAATATGTCATTATCATTGTTCTGTCAGTGTGTTGTGGTTAATGGTGTAATTGTTGTGCGAGAGAAATAAATATTATCAGTTTTGTTTGTCAGAGAAATAAACATGTCGTTATCCAGAACCAAGTGTTGCCGAAGTAAATTCAAAGGACACTATTTCAGCGCCAGGATACCTAGAGCCGACACTAATTGGTTTGGCGCTGGCGAGACAGGAGCCGAAATGACAAAATTTTAGCGCCAATGTAGTTGGAGCCGAACTGAAGAATAGAGACCGTCATCAGGAGGTTTTTATTTTTCAGGGACATTAGGGGTTGGGGATCCAAATTCAACATTAATATTCAACATGTCACTGAGGTTTTTGTATGTTACGCCAGCGAATTTTGCTAGGTAATCACCCCCAGAAACCAGAAAAAGAAAAACAGCCCACAGGACAAACCCCTGTTTCCTGTCACCAAAACATCTGGAGTAAAAGAATTCAGACAAACTGGCTAGAAATTAGAAGAGCGGACGCAGAACGAAGCCAGGATTACATAGCTATTCTCCTCCTCGGCAGGTTCCAGCCATGTTTCTGTCCAAACACTTCATGTGCCGCTCTCGCCAATCTGCTAGCCCCCTGCAGTAGCAGCCCTTGCAGCCCGTTTTTATGTAATTTCGCCCAAGTATTATAAATTGACAAGCAAGAAGTATACCATTTGCAGGATCCCCAGGCCTTATTCTTTCAAAACAAGATTTATTTCTTAATAGAAATTGGGGCCGTGGGGGTCCTTTGTAAATAAATAAATAAAAACATGTCACTGAGGGCAGTGTTAGTTGTTGTCTGAAGTTTTCTCTATTTTTACAATTTTAGACATATATATGTACTAGATCAAACTCTTCCTAGCAACCAGGCCAGTAGAGCGACCCACCAAATAAAATCATCAAGATTGGATGACCGATTTGATGCCACAGTTTGATTTAAGAAAGTGAGCCTAGCTTTGAATGGGAGAAACAGGAGTGTATAAGCTCATACTCTACTGTCTCGTGCGTGGCGTGAGACTGACATGCATGAGCTGACTGTGCACTTGCGTATCCTGTATCCATACTTTATAGTCTCGTGAGCCGCGTGTGAGGTTTTTGAAATGTCACCTTGCGCTGCCCAGCTAATCAAACATGAATTCGTATGCTGCTCCGCAACAGTAGCTGAGGTACCGACAGAAGTAGGCGACTAGCTATATAAGCACTTGCATGCTACGTAATATCAGAGCAACACATAGCAACTCATCAGAAAAGGGAGAGAGAGGGAGAGCAGCAATGGCGACAAAGACCATTGAGGTTCCCACGGACGCTGAGCTACTGCAGGCACAGGCTGACCTGTGGCGCCACAGCCTCTACTACCTCACATCCATGGGGCTTCGGTGCGCCGTGGAGCTTGAGATGCCGACTACCATCCACCACCTCGGCGGAGTCACCTCGCTTCCTGACCTCATGTCCGCGCTCTCGCTTCCCTCGAGTAAGATGCCGTTCCTCAGCCGTCTCATGCGCGTGCTCGTCACGTCCGGCGTCTTCGCAGCGGACAACGACTCGGAGACCGGCGTGGAGCTGTACCGCCTCACACCATTGTCCCGCATCCTGGTGCACGGTGTCGAGGCGGACGAGCACCACAGCCAGAAGTACTTCTTGCTCGGCGTCACCTGTCCGCACTACACGGAGGCGGCGTTGGGGCTGGCCGACTGGTTCAAGAAGGACCTCGAGCCACCAGTGCCGTCACCCTTCGAGGATAAGTATGGCGTGCCACTCTGCGATGAGAAAACGGCCCTCCTTGACGAGGAGCTTGACGATATTGTCAACCAAGGCGTGGCTGCCCACGACAACTTGGGGATTGCCACCATACTGCGGGAGTGCGGTGACATCTTCAAGGGAGTTGAGTCTCTGACTGACTGCTGTGGTGGCGATGGAACAACGGCGAGGGCCCTCGTCAAGGCTTACCCGCATCTCAAGTGCACTGTGCTGGACCTTCCGAGGGTGATCGACAAAGCCCCAGCTCATGACGTCATTAACTTTGTTGCTGGCGACCTGTTCCACACCGTCCCAGCAGCTCAAGCTGTGATGCTCAAGGTATAACATGACATATCATGCACTGCACAATCAGAACATCTCAGTTTATCAACTAGCCCAAATCACAAAACTTCATTTCTTAATTAAGTTTACCTTTACCCATGCATTTTGTAGCTGGTCCTACACTTTTGGAGCGACGAGGATTGTGTGAAAATACTAGCTCAGTGCAGGAAAGCAATTCCTTCACGAGAGGAAGGAGGAAAGGTAATAATCATAGAAATTGTGGTGGAGCCTACCTTGGGGCCAGTAATGTTTGAAGCCCAACTCTTGATGGATATGCTCATGATGGTGAACACAAGAGGGGGTCAACGAGATGAAAAACACTGGCGTGAGATATTCATGCAAGCGGGGTTCACAGACTATAAAATTGTGAAAAAACTTGGAGCTCGATCTGTCATTGAGGTCTACCCATAAGCTATTTCGCTATAAGGATATATAAATAAAGGAGGTGCTTCCTTTTCTACTTAAATGTTCCATGGATCTTATTATAATTCCAGTGTTCGATTTGTTGCCTTAATATCCATGTAACTTTGATTTACAGAAGTATTAAAGCACTGTGTGTGTGTAGGTGCTTATTATGTATGGTGTGTGCCAATAACGCCTGCTTTGGTATTACTTGTTGTGGTGCCTATTATGTATAATTATCATATTAAATTACTTTATATCAACAATGCATGAACGTTGATGCAATGACTAGATCGAAGTTTATTTTAGAAAAGGAGATCAATCCCTGACCTCTCTACCATTGATGCGGACAATTTTATATTATTAAATTTCAGGAAAAGCAAGCATGGTAGTCAAATAAAATCGATCCAAAACAAATAAAAGGCTCACATCGTATACCTCGTGCCAGTATCTTGAGCCAGATAACATAAACTCTAAGGTAAAAAATCTAGACAAACGAAAAGTAAACAATTCTTAGACTAAACCTTCAAAAAAGGACTAGATCAGCCAACTAGCAATCTATATTGAAAAACAAATCCTACGAGAAATGAAAAACATTAATGTCTGGGTACGTATTGAGCGATACAATTGTCTCAAACTATAAGGATAAGGTCTCTGCACAACACCGGCGACATTGTAAATAAAGTAAGAGTTAGTACAAACAACGAATGGTTGAAACTATCTCAAGGTAAACGTTTTAACGGTCTAAATATTAACATGGGTTATGCCACCACCTAGGATTTAGTATACCAAACCTTTGCTCCTTTTCTTGTTCTTGTTTATTCATGTTGATTTTCTGTTATATTTTTGGAGCAGTTGAAGGGCTAGTTTATAACTAATTCATCATATGATGCATACTACTTTGACCTCTAAAGGGTAAGGAAATAGAATGCCTATGATGCAAAGTGGGTGTGGCACTTGGCTCGTTTTTATATAGTCCCGCTACTCGTCTTGCTTCACATAGTTGTTGCCCGCAAAACTGCTGCTCAAAATCTCACACCATAATTTTGGGCGATGTGATGGAGTATTCAAAATTCCCAGGAGTTTCTCAATTGCGAACACAAAGTGTTCACATTGCGAACACAACCTGCAACTCCAAAGTTTATAACAGAATAACAAAATATGTTTTACCACAGTAGGGGTGTCTCAGCCCAAATTCTACATTATAACCAAAGAGACTAGACGCCGCACGGATCCTCAAGCGTGCATGTGACCTAGAACTCAAAGTCAGTGCCATCTAGGTACTATCCATCATAGACTTGTGCTTCTCCTTCAAGTTGATACGATATACCGCCGGAAGGAGTTCATGTTAGCTTTGATAGAGAGCTTTACAGATTCTTTTGGCAGGCGACCAATGGCTATCAGAAGTACCATATGGTTAAATGGACTGATATTTGCATCATAGGCATTTTGGCGTCCCGGTGCATGAATAAGGCGCTGATGCTGAAGTGGGTGCGACGTATTTTGAAGGGAGATGGGGGACTTTGGCTCCAAAACTTGTGAAGGCCAAGTACCTAAGGGGATGCCCCATCATGGCTTGTGAGCGAAAGAAGGGATATTAGTTTTGGACATCCATCCTAACCATTAAACATGAGATCCGGCTTGGGGCTACCTCCTCCGTAGGCGACGAAAGAGGTACCCTCTTCTTGTTAGACTCATGGCTTGGTAGGCGTCCCCTACGGTATGAGTTCCTGCAACTCTATGATATATGTTCGGACCCACTTCTGGTGGTCTCCACTGCGGCTCAGGACGGGCAGTGGAACATTGGGTTCCGCCGCACGTTTGGGCAGTGGGAGGAAAATAGGCGGGGGAGCTTGATGGCGTTACTCCCACAATCCCTCTAGGACATACCGGATACTTTCTCTTGGGCCCTCTCGCCTTCGAGAAAATTTATGGTGTGCTCCGCTTACAGGGCTATGTTTAGCGGGCCCGTTCTTTCTTGGACCTCCCACTTGTGGAAGGCTCCTTTGCCACCAAAGATTAAAATCTTTACGTGACAACTACTTAGAGACCGCCACCCCTCGGGTGTGGAGGTGGCAAAACGTTTAGGCCCTAGTGATGGCACCTACCCCCTTTGTGGGGTCCCCGAGTCGAGGACCCATATCTTGTTCTCATGTTCAGCGGCTCGCTTCCTGTGGTGCTTTATCGCAGAGGCGCTTGGGCCCGAGTGGCAGGCCCAAGACCTTGCGAAGCTCATGAAAGTGTAGGCAAACCGGACCGGTAGGAGGAGACTCCTCTTATGGTTAGTGTTGAAGTGATGACATGGACCTTATGGACGATTTGTACCAAGATGGTTATCGAGCGAGTCTTTCTGCAACGAACCGCTGACTCGGTTTTCAAATTCTTGGATTTTCTGCAGCAGTGGCACCCGCTATGTAGGCAGCCAACAGGGAGCGGCTGAATGGCATGCTTACCGATCTTTTGAGGTGGCACGCCTACTATCTACACCATCCAATCATTGAGCTCTACTACTTGTTGTTAATTTCAATATTATTATTATATAATATTTGTTGTTTATTCAACTAAAATGTTGTAATTCAAACAATGAAGAAGTGTAACATCATGACCGAGTGGTTAATATGATTGATAGGATATTAATATCAGTAAGTTCTCTGTTCTCACTTGGTATTTAATTTGGAAGGAACTCAATAGTTAAGCGTGCTTGGCTTGGAGCAATTTGAGGATGGGTGACCGAATGGAAAATTTGACAAGGTTGAGTACTTTGACTTGAAATTAAGTACGTGGCTAAGTGAGAAATTTTGAAATTAAAAAAATCGAAAAAAAACAAGGTCCTCCCCCTGTGTGGAGGCCTTTAACACCGGTCTCATAGTGTACCGGTAGCCCTTTAGTCCTGACCTTTTAGAACCGATTGCACAACCGATGCTAAAGGCCCTCTAAAAACGGTGGTATTGCCCCTTTCTCTACTAGTGAGTTGTACCAGGACTTGTTCTTTTTCTCTTTGGGCATCTTTGTGATGTGGCCGCAGTAGACCTTTTATTTTCTTGTTGGACCCTTGTACATGACCTTTGTAAAATGTGGGTTTTTGCTTCATATTTATAAAGCAGGGCGAAAGCTTGTTTCGGGCCGGTGAGATGACCGGGTCACTGGTTCACTGGTCCAACCGTTGGTTCAGTCGGTTCAATAGCGACAGAAAACCGTTAAATATAATAAATATTTATGGTTATTTTGGAGAAATTAGTCTTCAAATCCTATATACAACGTTTACTTTTGTAGTATAACATAAAAGAGCACTAGCTCAGGTGGTATTGGGCCTTAAGCGGTGTATCTGGGCCATCTTTGCATGCCATAGGATCGAATCCCAGCGAGGGCATATTATTTTCATTAAATTTTTGCGCTTATAAAACCAGACAGGGCTCTGGTTCCTTTTTTTCGGTCAAACCGCCGGTCCGGTCCGGTTTATAAAACTAGGGTTTAGGGGATATGAGAGGTTTTGTGCGGCAATGAGTACGGAAGGAGATGCCTGCTAAAATAATGCTCGAAAATCAATGTGTGGGTATACGTTCTTTTTATAATAGATGATGGATTCAAAGTCGAAATATCCAACTTTCTATTTAAAACATTTTCTTCCGTAAAAGAGTTGTATGATTAATAACTCTTTCAGTTTATCACCACAATTCTATTCATTCCTTGCAACGGGAATCACCCCCTAAAATATAGCTACATTAACGTGAATCACCCCTTAAACATAGCTCCATTGACTCTTCAGAGTTGCTCAGCTTTACCCATAAGATATTCACATCTCTCTTGTCACTTCAGTATAACATGCGCCAAACAGTGTCTTGACGGAGGTGATACAACAAGCCTTTTTACTCTATCATTTGAAGTCTCTACCACGAAACTCATGATCACTCGCTTACTGGGAGCCGACCGGTCAAGTGTCAACTTTGCGATCCAGGTTTTCGGTGTGTGACCTTGTGACTCCTCAAGATGAGGCCTTCCATTTAATTTCTTCTACCCCCCCTCCCACACCAAAGAAAAGGAGTAGCAAGTCATTCTATAGTACTCCATTGGATAGAGGGGACTACTAGGACAATTCAAATGAGGTAAACATGCGGTTCAGCGGGTTCTATGTTTCTCACTTGGCACGAGATTCTTGGACCTATGGCGCCACGAGTAAGGCATTCCACATATTACCCTTACTCTGCGGATTGGGGGTCTAGATGTACGGTCAATACATGAAAGGTTCGATAATCTCTGACCTCGTACACCAAGCATTAATCTAAGATCATCAAAATTCTTTGTGATATGGCCCTTATTATTCAAATCTACTCGCAAGTGATGTTGTTCCTAGGTTTCAAGGTAAACATGGTCAATGGTAGCAATTAGGCTTACTAATTTTTAGGCGTTAACTAATTTGCATGTCATTCAAAAACAAGATGGTAATTAAATATCATGCAGGAAAATAAATAACTAAGCTAGTAAATATTTATAATATGTGACATGCGGGGTCAACATGGTCAGGGAATTGTGACTTGCCTACTATCCCGCACTCGTTCTCCTTTTCCAGTTGATGTTCGTCTTCACCTCATACTCCATAGTCCATCCTTGTATATATACTCACCGTTACCGTGCCCTACTGCAAAATAAGATCCAAACACGAATAAGTTACAGCTGACAAAATGCAAGCTTGGAACAAAATACAATTAATTCTTAATCTAGAAGTAAAGAATAAATAGTAGCATTCAGATTCATGGTATAAGGGAAGTGGAAGGGAATCGGCGTTGGCTGAAATTAGAAGATGCTTCAGGTTAGTTGGACTAGACTTTCATTCGTCAAATTGTGTTCGAATGGATGCGTTGGCTGAAATTAGAAGATGCTTCAGGTTAGTTGGACTAGACTTTCATTCGTCAAATTGTGTTCGAATGGATTGGGCTCAAGGAAAAGCAAACTAGATGGGGTAACTGAATAAGCTTAACAGAGAGGTTTTTCTGTCTTACGGGTCAGAACAAACAGAAGATTCAGACAGGCGAAAGGGGATTTTGTCTGGTACGAAATCAACAATTGCGTCGCCGGCGAGACTCGCCAGCTCCAACCGAGAGTATGGACGCGAGCATGGGAGTTCCATTTTCGTGAAGAGAAGTAACATGTGCTAGAGGTGACAAGGTCGGCCTGGCACTGTCATTGGACTGCTCTGAGTCCAGTTCAAGTATAGTACAGAGCAACAGCAGGTACTGTACAACACAACAACGGCCTTAGGAAATTGAGAAACCGAGTGAGAAAGGCACCGACCCATGAGTTCATATAATGGCGGAGTCGGTTCAGCTGGAGCTTGAGGCGGTTCCAATGATGCGTCTCCTCCAGCGCATCATCGTGGTGGCGGCGTCGGACTTCTCGGCGACCAAGTGCGCGTGCGGTGCTGAGAGAGGGCAAGCAGGTTCACGCGCGTGCAGGTCGGGCGAGAGGCTACACGGAGGCGTGGCTCTGGAGCTCCCTTTTGCAGGTCGGCGGCGTGGCGCCCGAGGAGCTGTAACGGCGACGGCGACGGCGCACCGCGAAATCAGCAGCTGGGATTCGGTCGTTGGGAAAAAGGAACTGCTTCAGACTTTGTTATTGGCTATTTTTTTTTAAATAATTTTTTTTTAGAAATTATGGAAATATTGCGCAGTTTGAGTTATTTGCAAAAATAACACGGCCTCGGCTTGGTGGTGGCCGACTGGGGCTGGTCGGCCCGGAGGTGGCCGACTGGGCTCGTCGGCCCAGAGCAGGCCGACCAGCGCTGAGAGAGAATCACGGGCGCGGCCGACTGCCTGATCGGCAGCGATCGGCTACGGTTCGGCCACGTCGCGGCCGACTGGCCCGTCGGCTACCTCCTGTCCGACGAGGTTCTGTTTAACAGCCCGAGCCTTCTTCTTCCTCCCATCTCGTTTTCTCTTCCTCTCCTCTCTCTCTTTCTCTTGCTCCTCTTCCTCTCCTATCCACGAGCAGCAGAGGACGGGGAGGGCGCGGAGGGTGCGACGGGGAGCGGGCTGGTGAGGGCGCGGAGGCGGGCGAGCGCGGACGGAAGGGAGCCGTTGAAGGCGGAGGAGGCCGCGAAGGAGGAGGCCGGACACGTCGAGCCCCACGACGGTGCCGCGGACGCCGCAGGTGACGGCCGCACACGCTTCAAGGGTAAGACTTTTCCATGTATTAGGGTTAGGGTTAGGGTTAGGATTTAGTTTGTATTAGTAGTTTCGGTAGAATTTTAGGTACGATGTGATATTAATATTTGATGCATTATAATATTTTTTAGGTGAGCAATTATGTCGAATGTAGTAAAGTTTGTTTTCTACTACGTTGTCGGTTCAGTAAAGCAAAATGAGTATGGGATGGACCTGAGTGAGTTTGAGCACGTCGAGTTGGATCTGACTGACCCTGAAAATTGGTCTGTTAGTCAGTTAAAAGATTGGTTGGCACAGTGTTTGGGATTAAATGCAGAAACACACACTATCGGGGTGCACGCGTTATGGTCAAGGTCCAGTAAAAAAATTTGGTACACTCTGAGGCCGATTGATCGGGATTCTCAGTGGGTGAACTGGTTGCAAGGTTGCGAAAACAGGGGAAGCCACCCAGTTGCCTTGTTGCTTCCTGTCGTTAAGGAGGTAAATGTCAATCCTCCTGAAGGCGAGGGTGGGCACGATCCAGGGCAGAGCAGTGCAGCAACCATGGAAATTGAACATGATGACAGCCATGGTTACGAAGGAGGCAGTGCTTATGAATCAGGCCAGAGTAGTATGGCTGGAGGGCATGATGACGGTGAAAATGTGGAGGCAGATGGGGATGAGGAAGATGGCCGAATGCAGGACGAGATGGAAGATGAAGATATTGAGGGTCATTGCGGTGATGACAGTGATTCTGATTCATCGAATGACACAGAGTACGAGCCGGAGGTGCCTTATCCAGCTTCATGGACTCAGGACTTCTCATCTGGCATGACTCTGGAGGATGGTCATGATTCTTCCTGGCAATATCACCAGAGCAGCATGGCTGTGGGAGCAATTTACGCTGACAAGCAACATCTGCAGGAAGCAATCATACAGTGGGCAATGTCGACATCAAGGGTTTTCAAGACAACTGTGTCGAGTAAGAAATATCTGACCATGGAATGCTCGAGGATAGATTGTCCGGGTAGGGTGCACGCATATGTCCCCAAGTATGATACAAACTGGGTTGTGAGTGACATGGTAATGCATACATGTCGTATTCCCAGCATCCTTCAGGATCACCGTAATCTGTCATCCACGCTTATTGCTCGTTTGTTTTACACGGAGATAGTGGAGAGCAAGGCGATGGAAGTGAAGGCAATAAGGAACAAAGTCTTCACAAGATTCAATTTCAACATTTCTTATGGCAAGGCCTGGAGGGCTAAGCAGAGCGCGCTGGAGGCCAGATTTGGGTCATTCTTTGACTCATATGATTCTGTTGTCCGGTTGCTCCGCACGCTTCAGGCGAGGAATCCTGGCACATATGTTGATCTTCAAGACTTCTACATGCCAGAGTTCCCTACAGTTAGGGTGTTGCACCGTTTGTTCTTCTCTTTTGGTGTATGCATCGAAGCCTTCAGCCACTGCCGACCAGTGTTATGTGTCGATGGCACATTTTTGACCGGAAAGTACAAGGGTCAGATATTGACTGCTATTGGCCAAGACGGCAATAACCAACTGTTGCCCCTTGCTTTCGCTTTTGTTGAGAGCGAGAACACGAAAAGTTGGACGTGGTTCTTTAGGCAGTTGAAAAAAACTGTTGTCAAGGATAAGCAGAATGTTTGCGTTCTACATGACATACATGCGGGTATACTCAACGCTATAAAGGCATTAACAAACCCTGGACCAGATGAAGAAACACCGTGGGTGGATCTTCAGAGTCGTTGGTGCATGCGCCATCTAGGTGCTAACTTCTTCTCACAGTTCAGAAATAAGAGTCTCATGAATCTGTTCAAAAAACTCTGCAAGCAGAACCAGGAATGGAAGTACAATTTTCTCCGTGGCAAGCTTGATGAGTTCACGAACAAACATGTTCGGGAGAGGAAAGCTGCACGTAATGCGGCAGTGGCGTTTCATGTAGCCCAAGTAGCGGCACAAGCAGCTACAGGGCCTGCACCGCAAGAAGAAGAACCGATCGGTCTGTGTGATCTTCCAGGCTTTGACCCACCGGGCACGAGGAGAAAGGGTGGACAGTTGATTAAGAATTTCCAGCATTGGATTGAGCATGAGCCCGTGGAGAGGTGGTCATTGTTGCACGACTCATACGGAGCCAGGTATGGCGTCATGACTACAAACCTTGCCGAAACATACAACTTTGTCCTTCGAGGGAATAGAGCCTTGCCATTAACTGCCCTTGTGGAGGGAATTTTCCAAGGCATAGTTAATTACTTCAGAGTCAAACGCCAGCAAGCCGAAATGCATATACTTCGCACTCCAAACTCACCCTGGTGTGAAAAGATTACGAAGTACATGGATGCTAAGATGGAGAAGGCACGAACTTTCCAAGTGGTTGCCATCGGAAATCAGGAAAGGAGGTTCGAGGTCCGCTTACCTACCGACAAGTTCGGTTGTGGCAATGTGTTGAGAACGCATGAGGTGAAGATTGGAAATGAAGCATGGCCAACCTGTGAATGCACATGCAACAAACCGAAATTGTTTCACCTTCCATGCTCGCATGTACTTGCTGCTTGTGGGCAGCTTGGTTTGGAAGCAATCTCGTTTGTGTCACCGTACTTCAGTCGTGAAGCTGTCTTGAACACATGGACAGGTGAGATGCAAGGATTCCGAGCATTACTCGGATGCTTCTGGTTGGGAGAGTCAGCCGGACGTGTTTCTCGGTGCGGATGCGGACACCCAGTGGCTCAACATGTACAACACTCCTCCTCCACAACCCACACAGGATACACAGCATGCAGATGACGGGTCCTTAGTTCCTCCACGAGTCACCCGCCCACCCCATCGGTTTGGATGGAGCACTCCTCAGCCACATCCGCCACGTCGTGGCAGAGGCGATGACTGAGACTCTACTTATGTATCAGAGACCTTATGTTGGCTATTTTCCATGTACCGTCAGACCTATGTATGAGTACTACACTTATGTATCGTTATGTACTAGACTTATTAGTACGATCTATGTGGCAATATTTGATATGTCCGTAACCGGTAGACATTGATTCGATTAAGATAAGATACAACAAACCTCGATTACATACGGATCACACCACACAACAAACGGAAATGCAGGTACAACTACTAATTAATCGATACTCAAAGAAAGATACAACATAACTCAAATTAAGATTCTACCTATCTCCCATCAATGCAGCCTGCACCATCCGCAGATTTAGCACCCTTGCCCTTTGACGATGATTCAGGCTTCTTACCCGCACCCTTCCTCGATGTTTCTGCCTTCTTCTCCTTGCCCTTACGCACTGCTTCAGCCCGCTTTTCCTTTGACGACGGCATGAAATCGTCGTCATCATCGCTGGAGTATACCCAGAGAAATGAACGACCGTACCTCTCACGTATGTCTTGAGTTCGATGAATCGGCGCATTAGTAACATGCCTATCGAACTTATCCGCAAGCCTCAAGACTTCAGCACGGATTTGTTCTGGGGTCCTATACGGAAACCCATCTCGGCATAGCCCCGCCCCTAGCAAAGCGAGATGTCTCTCACTACCAACAATTTCTTCAAGTGGAATTTCCCTACCATCTACCTTCAAATATGTGACCATCTTAGCTAGCTGCTCGGATGCGGCTATATGAAAGCCGGACACACACTTCTCACAAGGTACAATACACACCATGCTGCCGCTCCGTGAGAGTACCCCCCCCCCCCCCCTAGAGTGGTTTTTATAGGACAATGGTGGCGGGAGGAACAGGCGGGACGTGGTGGCGGGAGGAATAGGCGGGAACGGTTGGCGGGAGAAACGGGCGGGAAACGGTGGCGGGAGAAAAAGGCGGGAACGTCTGGCGGGAGAAACGGGCGGGAAACGGTGGCGGGAGAAAATGGCGGGAACGTCTGGCGGGAGAAACGCGCGCTAATCGTGCGGAGAAATGGGGGATTTGCTGCCATGCAAGGATCGGCTTACCCTGGGCCGACAGGGCTGGTCGGCCACCTCCCAGCCGACCAGGTGTACGCCAGGTCCTGCAGGCGCGCAGATGCGGCCGACCAGCTCTGGTCGGCCAGCTCTGGGCCGACGAGCCAGAGTCGGCCTGCTCCGGGCCGACGAGTGCTGGTCGGCCACGTCGAAGCCGAGGGTGTATTATTTTCGTAAATTTCTACAATCGCACAATATTCTTCGAATTTCTGTTAAAAAAATAATATTTAAAAAAAATTAGCTTGTTATTGGGCTCCTGGGCTAGCGAAAAGTGATGCAAAGGAAAAAAGGCCTGAGGAGAAAAATGGGCTGCAAGGAAAAAGAAATAGTAAAGAAAACTTTGAAGTTGCAAAACAAATTTTGGTTAATAAAAATTTCAGGGTTGCTACAACTATAGTGTACAAATTAATTTACGAGTTAGGATTCAGTAACATGCAAGTATGGTCATATCTTTAAAAAAATGAGCTATTTTAGTGTTAAAAACGTTCAGCTGAAGGGGTTTAAGAATGCGCTCATGAAGAACCCCTTTGATTTGGAGGACATGTGAAAACAAAAACAAAGTAGAGGGTTAGGAAATTTTCAGGGATGCCACTATTCACTCCTTTGCATGTAAATGGTGAAACTGAAAATCATATACTCCCTGCGTTCAAAAATAAGTGTTTTAAGTTTGTTAAAAATAAGATGTATTTAGACACGGAGGGAGTAATATTTTCTCTGAATCTTGGTTTCAATGGATAATTTGGAGGAAAAAGAATGTACTCAGACCTCATGCTTCCTATGCACAAGGAACGAGGCAAGTTTACACTGCTATCCTTTCCAACTCATATTTCATGTCATATCCCTTTGATGATTTTTGGCATAGAACACGTCGGTGCAGGGGATGCAAACCACAACCGACCTATATCCTACGTCATCTGAAAGAATCTTTGATTCATAGGATTAGAGAAGTGTAGGAATAGGAAAATTATACGATTGGTATGACATGTCTAGTTGAATCTTATGGGAAGAGAAAGTTTGTTTGATTGGCAAAGGAGTTTTTCCAAGAGGTTGGAGCTCATGTTATTTTCCTATGGTGTTTGTAATACAAGATTCCTATAGGAATTTTTCCTATGGGATATGATCCTATGAATCAAATGGTTTCAAAGGGAAAATTCCCATAAGATTTCAATCCTACACCAATCTTTTGAGAATCATATAAATCAAAGGAGCCCTAACTTGGATTGGACAATCTGAAAGAATAACTTTTCCTTTCGCTCGTCAGGTATGGGATGAAGTGAAAATTTATTTCTATATTGAACTGAATCGGAGGAGCTTTAGCACACCTAGATTGTGGTGATTTCCTGGAGCATTGCTCCAAGCAAGCTGCAACGGTGTTGGCTGTCACGATTTTGACACTTGTGGGATGCTAGGAACAAGGCTCGGGAAGATGGAGTGATGTTAACCCCAACCAGCATTGCCATCAAGATCAAGTTCTATGTTAACATGATTCTAGCAGAGATGAACACCGCCAACCCCAACCACATGCGAGGGACCTCCACTGCAGGTTCTTGGTCTCCGCCGCCGGAAGGTTTGTTGATGGTGAATGTTGATGCGGCCATGTTCGAATCATCTCGGTGCATGGGCGCTAGTATTGTTGTCCCGAATCATGCAGGAGAATTTGTGGGTGCTTGCGCTGAACGAGTTTCAGAGATCATCTGCCCTGAGATGGCCGAAGTTGTGGTGATCCGTTCAGCGTTGCTGTTTGCCCAAGAGGAAGGTATTGACAAGCTCATTATCTCATCTGATTGCTTGTCCGTGATTCAGCGTATCAATGCCAGAGAAAGGGACCGATCAGCTATTGGTCCAGTGATCCAAGACATTAAGCTCCTGATGGAGTCTTTTCTAGTTTGCTCTGCTCGTTATATTAGTCGTTTAAATAATTTTGCTGCACACTTTCTTGCTCGGTCTGTTGAGTCTTCTGTAAGATCTGTGTGGCGTGGTGTGGCCCCGGTATGCATCCGAGAATCTATCTGTACCGATTTTGTTGGTTAATTAATAAAGTTAATTTCAAAAAAAAAACCTGGATAGGACATGCGACTAGTCTTTTGAATTGTTATAAGCACGCAATGGACCGAGACTTATACTGTACTAATAAAAACACTTGTTTTCCTACAACTTTCTTACATTCAGAAAAAAATACATGCTTTATTTTCTAGAACTTTCTTACAGTCAGGACAAATACATCAAAAACACCTTGTTTGTGCTCCTGGGCACACCTTGGAATTTATGTGAAATGTCCTTCATACATGAGGACGCATGTCACAATCGCTTCACGGGTTCGCGCACACGCCCACTACAAAGCATGAAAACACTGTACTTGCAGTAGGGATCGGAGTATCTTCTTTCGTTGCTCGCTAAGGCGTGAGGCATCTCCAACGGCACCTATTTTGAGACTAAATCGGACCGTATTTTGGAATCAAATTGTATTCGATTTGATCCGTTTGCGTCGGCCCGTAGACATAACATTGATTTTGTCCGCCCCTCTCGTCTGTTTGGGTCACATCCCAGTCCAGCGGCCTGACGCATATTTTTTTTTTAATTATATTAATAGATATATCAACGTTCAGGACTGAAAAATAAAGCAGAAACTAAAAAATATATATATAAAAAGGCCATGTTGTCGGTGAGGTCGTAGAATGGTGGCGGGTCACACAGGAAGGGCCATGCCACCGCCGGCACCGGACCCTGTGGCGGCGGAGGAGGTGATGGTGTCTAGGACGAGGACGCCGCCTCGAGCCATGGCGCCCAGCACTCCTGTTGCACGAGAGTGCGTGGCGGCGCCTCCAAGGCCTCTTGCTTCGGCGGTGGCAGCGGCGGCATGCGGCTGCTGGACGCGCCATGAGCCAAATACGCGGAGGCCCTCAGCATTGTGCTAAGGCCCTCCCGGGGGGCAAATTTGACTTTTTTGACCCTTTTTTGCATTCATTTCACAAAATGGACCAAATTTTCAAAAAAATCGTATGTGACCCTTTTGCACGGCGCCCGCCCCAGGGGCGTCGTATTCTTATGTACGACGCCGTGGTCAAAGGCGACGTGGACTTTGACAGCGCAGCGTGCATGGGGCCACCAGAAGCAAGCACAACGCCCCTGTATGGGGCGCCGTAGGACCTCACACAACGCCCCGGGGCAGGGCGCCGTGGTAGTTAGGGTTAACCTGGTTCGGGTTTCGTCCACGTCCCCCCTCTCCTCTGTTCGCCGCCTCCTGCCTCTCCTCTCCTCTGTTCCCCGCTGCCGTCGCCCCTCCCCCGCCGAGCCCCTCCTCGACGTCGCCGCCTCCAGCGCTAGTGGAGAGGGAGGCGTGCCCGACCCCGCCGCCTCCAGCGCGATTGGAGAGGGAGCGCCATGGATTTCGGTTGACCCCCCGAGCTGTTTGTCGCTCGCGGACGGGGCCGGCACCTATCCACTCCCATCTGAAGCTCCTCCCGAATCTCCCCACTGATTTGGCCCTGATCTTCTTCAAGGTATCACCAGCCCCCTCCCGATTGTATTTTTTCAAAATTGTGTAGTCTAAAATCATTGTCTAGATGCCTTTAGGATTGTTATGTTAATCTCTCTGTTAATTTAGACTTGTTAAAGGTGGGCAATATAGTTAACATGATGTGCAAAATTTCTGGACAGATCTAGAATATTAATTTTGAATGCTCATATGTGGCCAAAATTCTTTTGTATTTAAACAGTAGCCCAATATTACTGTTAATGTCTGTAAATTTTGTTGAATTAAACGAGATGGTTCAATTTTTGGCCAAATTTGAAATTACAAACATTTAGGCAGTAGGTTTTGTGCACTGATATCTCATTTTGTGCCCTGATATATCATTTTAATTTTGTGTAGGATGTCGATGGGTTATTCTCTTCTTCAGATACATTATGACGAGAAGCACCATGGCCATGATTTGGCGGAGTTAGGAGTGATGTACCCTCACCAGCACCTGAGGAACTCTCGCGTGGATGGTAAGACGGATGCACGGTATCCAAAGATGCAGTACAACGAGAGGTACACGAAGCACATTCGGAAGACCGGGCTTCTTCCATTCATACACATGGTGTCTCGTGGCACCCCGAAGTTGAACCTGTGTGCTCTCACCGCACTAGTTGACCGTTGGCGTCCCGAGACACACACCTTTCACCTGCCGTGCGGAGAGATGACTGTCACCTTGCAGGATGTTGCAATGATATTGGGACTTCCCATCAGTGGAGAGCATGTCTGTTTTAGCACTGACACCACAGGATGGCAAGGGCTTATGACATGTTTACTCGGGAAGCACCCAGAGACGAAGGCAGGTATAGCTGCTGGTGCCCCCTTTTCTTGGATTGCCCAGAATTTTGCAGTTTGCCCACTTGACTTGCACGAGGATTCTGAGATATTTCAACAGCATGCCCGGGCATATGTGCGGTATGTTATCAGTCGGGCATAACTCAAGTGGTAGGAACACCCCTTTTATGTGGCTTCAAATGTTAGCTGGTTGGGAGCACAAACTCAGCTGGGGTACGGCCGCACTTGCTTACCTTTACCGCCAGGTAAGCACGGCTAAAACTTGTGAATGGTATTGCAATTTGATATGAATGAGTGTGTACTTAATCTCATGTTATCTTGCTTCTGCAGTTGGACGAGGCGTGCCGCAGGGGTAACAAGGTCAAAGAAACCAATATTGGTGGATGCATGCTTCTCTTATCCGTGTGGAGTTGGGATTGTTTGCCTGTTGGCAGACCGGTTGTTACCAAGGAGGATCTCCTATGGGAGGATCACCACGACTCCGATCGTCTGTCTACGTGGGTGTATGTTTGGGACGGTCCAAGTCGTGAGTTTGGAACCTCGCAGAAAATGTATGTCCACTACACCAACGAGTTAGATGTCTTGAAGGCGGAATATATAAGCACAGCGGCCCTTCTACTTGTTTGTAAATTTGAATGCCAGCTTTGCTAACTACAATGTTGTTATGTTGCATAGGTGACTTGGGAGCCGTATGGACCGCCCGGTGCGATAGGCACAGGCGACCATAGGTTCACCTTGAACCCGACGTGTCGAGCGGAACAACATCTTTGGTGTATGGTCTGCCCATTGATTTTCTTCTATGCTGTTGAGTGGCACCTGCCAAACAGGGTTATGAGGCAATTTGGATTCTATCAGAAGACGCCAACTGGTTATGTTGACACAAGCCATGAATTGCACGGGTGAGTATTTCGTGTGTGTGCATTTAGTGTGACAAACATTATGTTGCCTTCTCCATTTACTGTTACTTTTGCCTTTCGATAA
Source organism: Poa annua (assembly GCA_026929855.1). Taxonomy (NCBI): domain Eukaryota; kingdom Viridiplantae; phylum Streptophyta; class Magnoliopsida; order Poales; family Poaceae; genus Poa; species Poa annua. The sequence goes on from CM049430.1 coordinate 10,274,609, forward strand.
GATATGTTGTTTGATAGTACTAATATATTTTCATTGTCTCTTGTAGTTTCGACAAACTGAGGAAAAAAGATGAGAAGAATTGGCCCAGGAAGCATTCAGCACACATAAACCAGTTCAAGGATATTGTTGCCAAGCTTGATTATGAGAATACAAAGGGGCTTCTCCCTACCCCCAACTTCACAATGAAGTAGCGTTCAACGAGTATCTAGTTTGGCTTCGAGGATGTACACGTCTTAAGCTGAATCCTCCCGCTTTTAGTAGAGAAGATGTCTTGACGACAACTAATCTTCCCTTTAACCAATTGGCCAATTTAAACTACAATAAGCTCTTTCGAGACGGAACGGGGAAACAAGACTTAGCGCCTGGTAAGTTCTATTATTTCGCACGTGCTCAAATTTGTGGTAACTTTGTGCTCAACTTTCGTATATATATATATATATATATATATATATATATATATATATATATATATATATATATATATATATATATATGTATTCATGTGGTGCTAATATTTGTTTCTTTTCACAGCCAACCGAGTTGGTCTCCCAAGTAAACGCGGTCAGGCATGCACTACGGCACCCTTATGGTTCAAAAAGCTCGACCAACACACTTAGAGCTTACGCAGAGGTATCACAATAAATCATTCCGTCTTCTAACCTCAAGTTTTTACTTAGTCTCCTGCAGCTAATCGAGCTTTTTCTTTTGTTATTTTACAGCACACCATGGCTTGGGCACGTGGCTTGGCTGCTCTTCTTGGTTGCCGTGTCGACGACACGGTTCCTACACGCTCGGTCTCATCTTCGGGTGGTGCTCCCGGAATTTCAGCCCAGGGCCATTCGGGAGGTGCTTCTTCTAGCCATCACCATGGGTCCTCTTCACACTCCTCTCAGTATGATTATGATGTAGGTTCCGAGGAAGAAATCCAAGAGGAGATCGACACCTCGCAGATTCCTGAGGATCCTGAGTACACTCGCACTCCTCACACCTCGCAGCGTCCAGATGGTCCTTCAGAGAAGCGTAGTGTAACGCCCCGGGATTTATCCCCTTTTAATTTTTGGTGTGTTTTCTTTTTTGCATCGACATGACATTGCATTTCATCTCATCATTTTAATTTGTTGCATTTAAATCATTTTTCCCACGATTAAATTTAAATGCATTTCAAATTAATTAAAAATGTGTTATTTTCAAATCTTTTAAAAATGTTAAAAACTAGTTTATTAAATTGTCTATTCAAAACTAAAAATTTTTTGTAAAGGTTTCGTATTCAAATTCCTCTTCGTTTTGGTTTTAAAAATATAAATCAGAAAATAATAAACAGGGGATAAATAAAGCCCAAGCCCATCTAACCCCAAACCCTAGGGTTTCCCCACTGGAAACTTATTTCCCACCCCCTGGAATTTTGCAGCCACCCTCCTCTATTTTTCTGGAATTTTGCAAAAGTCCTCCCACCCCTTTTTCTTTCATTTTCCCCCTTCCTTTCCTTTTTCTTTTTCCTTTTTCTTTTTCTTCTTCTCTTTTTCTCTTTCTCCTTCTTCCTCTTCCTCCCGTGCTCCCGCACCAGTCCGAGCTGGCCCGAGCCTGCCCCGGCCTCCCGCTCCCGACCGCCGCCGCCGCGCCGCGGGCCGCCGCGCCAACGCCCACCGCCGCCCGCCGCTGCGCCCTAGGGCCCGGGCCGCCGCGCGCCATCTCCTTCCCGAGCCCCGAGCTCCCCGGCCCGAGCTCCCGCCACCCGGCGCCCCGCGCGCCCGCTCCGCACCGCCTCCGCCAGCCGCCGTCGCCCCGGCCGGCCGCCCGCCGCCGCGCCCCCACGCAGCTTCCTCCGCCCGCCGCCGTCGCCCCGGCCGCCCGCCCGCCGCCGCGCCTCCCGCGCCCCGCGTAGCCCCCGGCCTCCTCCGCAGCGCCCCGACGCCCTCGCCCCCAGCGCCGGCCGCCGCGCTCCCGAGCGCGCCGCCGCGCGCCCCTCGCCTCCGCCTCTTCCCGCCGGCCGCGCGCCTCCCCGCGCCGCGCGCGCGTCTCCGCCGGCCTCCTCCTGCCGCCGCCAGCTCGCCCCAGCCCCGCACGTCCCAGTGCGTCCCGACGCGCCCGTCCGCCGCCGCACGCTCCCCTGCGCCTCCGGCCGCGCGCCCGGCGCCGTGCTCCACCATCGCCGCCCCTCACGTCTCTGCGTCGTGCCGCGCTGTGCGCCTCCGCCGTCCGCTGCTACGCCTCGCGTGCGTCTACGCCCGCGCCGCGCCGCCATCCCCGATGCCTCCTCTTTCCGGCCGCGTGCACACCGCCGCCGCCCGCCAGGTGTTCGACGCAATGCCCGAAAGAACTTCGGCGTCATTTTTTGTGTCCGAGTTGTCCACCCTTCGAGGTGTTGCTATATGCGCGTGCGCGTCCTCTTCCGGTGCCGCGTTCCCGTGACCGCCCGTGTCCGTGTTGCGGTGCCCGCCCGTGCGCGTTTCCTTCCGGTGTCCCTTTGCCGTGCTCCTACGTGCCACGACTACTTTGACCACTTCCACGACACCGACAAACGACGATGCTCCGGTTCCGCGACGACTGCTTCCCCGACGTCGACTACTTCCTCTACGGACCGAAGACATCGGTTTCGAACCCTAGTTCACCCGATCCGACGTACGGACCCAAACCCTAACCCTACCTATTTTATAAAATGTCATCTATCTTGTGCATATCGCATCATACTTGCATGTGTTGCATCTCTTGAGTTTGGTGGGGTAACGATTCACCTAAATAATAAATATGGAATGTGTGGGGCAAATCAATATATGTATTGCCCAATTCCATTTAATTTGACTAGAACACCTTTGACATGTCTTGCCATGTTAATGAACATTTAATTTGTTGGGTAGATAAATAACTTTAACATTAAGTATTAATTGTCGGAATCCTGGTTCCGCTTAATTTGGATTAAGTGCATCTTGCCATGCCATGCATCATTCTTCCATGATCATGCTGGATCTTTTGCAGTAGTTGTAAAATACATCTTTTACGCTTTTCCAGTGTTTGTTGCTTCTTCGCGGATACGACGTTGAGATGTGTGAGTAACGACAAGATCTGCTTCCATGCGGGATTCCAGGCAAGCAAAGTTTGCTTGTTTACCTATACATTGTCTTTCATTCCTGCCGTTGATCTCTGCTACCCTAGTATTCGATTCTTTATCGCGATCCCATCACATGTTTATCCTGCAGCCCATACAGCTTTATCCCCACAACCTAATACATGTTGCATGTTTATCTGTTGGCCTTGCGAGTCATAGCGCATGCTTAGAGTTGGTTGTGCGAGTCGTCTGTTGGTCTTTTATTTCATATGCTTAGCTTGATAGATTATTCTACCTTAATAAAATGTTGTATTATATTTGGGGTATTATAATTAAATGATAAGGCACCGGCGGAAGGCCTTGCGAGGTGCTTTGTTCTGCTAAGTGTCGACCTAGGAACTGAGATTTTGTCCTCGGATCCAATTTTGAGCGCACTAACCACTTGTGGGAGGCCCAATGGAGCCCCCCTCGACTTTGACTGGAACTTCGACTTGTCCGGGAGCCGCACCTAGTTCGGGTTTTCCATTTGTCTCATATGCATTGATACTAGTGTAGTATTTTAATTTTGGCGGTGTGCCTTGTTACATGCATATAGGGCGCGGCCTGTTGGTGCGGAGGGGTGTGTCCTACGGGAGTCCGCACCCTTTTGGCCGGGACCAACATAGCTCCCGTGGCTCCTGGACTTGTTGCGGTGAAGGAAAAGAGTTGGGTTGAAAGGACCTAATGTTTTTGACTGGATTGATCATGCGAGTATGGGTTCAGTAGTGCACCCCTGCAGGGTATAATCTTATCGATGAGCCGTGTCCACGGTTATGGACGTTTTGGTGATGATGCTGGCTAACAAGATCTAGACAACTTACACCTAATCATTGTTAATTAACCTGACTAGTAATATAGAATTACTTTCACAATAAATGGTAACTAAAACTGGTCAACGTGTGAGTTTCCCGAATTGCTTCCTCATACTTGGTTGAGGGGGTTAATTCGAGAATGGGTTATGTTTGGTGTTAGTAGTAGTTGGTTATCTTATGCGCTCTCTTATCCCTCTCTGATTAGACGGAAGTTATAGCGTGTCTCTCTAGGTTGCTAGTGCTGCTGTCGCTAAGTCCACCTCCCCTATATTTTGGGAGATGGTGTAGAAAGTAGGCAAGTCGGTTTTGCTTGCCAGGGAGTGCCCTGACCCTCTTTTGGGATGTGCTTTATGTGCAGTCAACAGGTTTGAAGTCTGACGACGTTAGCTTGGGAATCCCTCCGGCTTGGCTGGGCAGGGATATGGCGCCATTGCTTATCTTCAAGACTCTTAGTCCAATTTGCATCTTATCCGTAGTCGGATACTATTTTTACTTCCGCTGTTATTTGTATCTTTGTATTATAATATTTGTATCTTGACTCGTTCGAGTCGTTGTTGTATTTTATATCTTCTGTTGTATTTGTGGATGTATCGGAACTGTTGTAATGCTATCACAATTCCACCCACATAATGCGCATGTTTCGGCGTGCACATTATGTCTGGTGGGCGACCAAAAATCGTTATTATGCGGATTTCGGCGGGATCGCTTAAATCTACATAGTACCGATTTTCGGGCGTCACACGTAGTTTCGGTTTGAGGCCACCTGATCGACCGACGAAAGAACAATTTAGTCCTTTTGGGAGGAAGAGGAAGAATCTTGTGCCGCGCCGGAAGAAGCCGGGTGTTTGAACTTAGTCCTAGCTGTGATTTTGGCTAAACTTAGACCTACCTGTGAATTTGGATGAACTTGGCCTACATTTGAACTTAGTCCTTCTGTAATCTATATTTAGTGCTCTGAATGTGGAAGAACTGTAATGCACATATTAGTTATCTGTTTTTTGTGATATGTAGCTCTGAATTTGTGTTATCTGGTATTGTGTTATCTGCTATTTCTGCTAGCTGGAGATCTGTCGATATTTTCGGATCGACATACCAGGAAGCACAACGCCCCACCTAGGGCGCTGGACTGTTAAACATAACGCCCCACGCTACGGCGCTGGAATGTGCACAACAACGCCCCCGACTAGGGCGTCGTCACTACAACGCCATGGCCCGGGGCGTCGTGATCCAGAAATAGATCTGGGGCTTTGGGTATCCATTCCCCATTGTTCCAGTCAAAATCTCAGGCTCGACGCAACTCGCAGACGCGTCCTCTCCAGGCGTGCTCAGCTTTGGGCATCGCAAGGCAGGTGTTCTCCTATCAGTTCGGTAAGAATGAATCCCCCATCTGTTCTGAATAGAATCCCCAACATTTCACCTCATGCTCGTGGACGAAATTTCGCATTTGTATATGTATCCAATACGATTTCAAATTAGGGTTCATGCTTCTGAGACCTAGATTGCTTATTGCTGGGAAACGTAAATAGGGTTATCACTTATTTCCCCCTAGCCACACTTTCGGAAATAGTACGCATTATCACATATTCGGAAACCCTAGAAATGTCCTACGATTTGTATTAGGGTTCATTATTTATGATGTTAGGGTTTTGAGGAATGTACTTGTTATGTTTACAAACGAGTTTATTATGTTAGGAAGTTAAATATTATTGTCTAACTAAGATTAAAAATATTGTGTAGGAGACATGGTTTGCGCTGTGTGCTACACCAATAGTGAGACGACATTGTCTACGGCTGACTGCTTCATGATTCAGCTTGCGGATCCTCACACCACCCGACTGGTATGAAAATCTACGTTTTTATTCTATCGTAACTCATGTGGTCATTTGTTCAAGGGCACTTTACCATATTTGTTTTTTGTTCCTCTCACAGGTTGTACCGTGCCACATACGAGAGGATTTTAATGAGCTTGTCGGCAACGTCGTCGGCTTTAAGGTTCATGGGGACCACATGTATTGGATCAATGTGAAGAAACGGTAGGATAAGACCTATTTCCACGGGGAAGGTTTAGCGGACGTCCTCGCGACGTTCGCTCTATCTACTGGTGATTGTCTTCACTTTAACATGGATACAAAAGAAGCACCTCCCAGGCTGACCATTATTTATGTGAGCCCTCCTAACGTCGTGGAGCTGCTTGAGGAGGAGGAGGAGGACGCCGCCGAGGAGGAGGAGGACGAGGTTCACATCCCCCGATCTGCCGTGATAGGAGACGATGAAATGGAGCGTCTTCTTGCCTTACTACCTCACCGAGAAAACTACATCGGTGTGTCATTCCTGCATCGTTTGACGTGTACTAATATTCAAGGCAATAGTATGGTATGCATGTTGCGATAGTTAGTCAACTCGTTGTGTTGTATTATTTCTGTTTGCTACTTACATGGATTTTTTTTGTTTCTTTCAGAAATTGACTAAGCTTGTGGCCGAGATTACTTCCATTCCACCGGAAGGAACTCTTGATGTCTGTCATGGAGAGGTAGGGCGTTTCACCGCCATCCCGTACGTCGTCAGGACTGGTGGACGCATCCACCTCAATGGTCCAAAGTGGAACGCCTTCTATTCTAGGGAACATTTCCGCGTGGGTCGAGCTCTCGTCATGACTATGAGAGCTAGCAGCACATCAGCATACAAATGTCTGTTGGTGATCAACACTCTTTAGCTGGTAAGAGCATCCGAGGCGTCAGTGAAGAAGAGGAAGAAGCTGGTAGTAGTAAATGTAATCCTAATGTACGCTTAATGTCCTAGACTTGCACTTTGTTGCACTCTTTATCGTAATGTAGTAGACTTGCACTTTGTTGCGCATATTTTCGTATTAGCCTTATGTATTGGATATGATGTTTCTTAAGTTATGTATGCCTGGACTATCTACTCGGTTTGAGTTTCTTAAGTCATCGTTTCAGTTTTTAATTTGTCCGTACTCCAAAATAGGGATGTGTATTCTGGCTCTACAAGCATGAGGAAGCACAACGCCCCAGCGTAGGGCACCGTAGTGGTTAGGACAACACTCTGGCCTAGGGCGCCGTGCTCAAAGGCGCCCTGCCTCGGGGCGCCGTGATCTGAAACAAAAAGATCAATCAGCCGGATCTCGTGTAGGAGCCAGATATTTTTCCCCACGCTCTCGACGAACTCAAACAGAGGAGAGGCGCCCCGATTCCGCCACTCGCCCATATCGCATCCCCTCCTCCTCAAGGTTGTTTTGGTTGGATTGGATTCATCCCTCAAGGTTCTCAAGGTATTCCCCATTACCTACTTCATATCTGATGCATTACTTTCACTTTCCGAAACCCTAGAAATATTTGTATTGTGAGAACCCTAGATATTTTTCAGTATTCTAGTGCGTTTGCTCAAATTTCTTTGTACTGAGTGCAAGTGTACGTCTAGGTAGCACTATGGTCGCGTCTCAACCCAGCCAGGGAGCAAGGAAGTGGGAGGATGGAACGGATGGGGAAGGAGATAGACAGGGGTGGTGGGAGGAAGCTGCGAGAAAGGTTAGAGAGGATGAGGCAGCTGAGAAACTAGTGAGGGAGAAGAAGGAGAAAGAAGAGGCGGCCGAAGCTGAGTCGAAGAGGAAGTGGAACATGGACCAAGATCACCGCCGGCGGGTGAAGAGAGAGGAAGCAAAGAGGGTGGCGTTCGCAAAACAACGTCAGGCACAGTTCGAAGAGAACTGGAGGAAGTCAAGGCTAGAGTACGAAGCAAAAAAAGAAAAGGAAGATATGGAATTCAATATGAAGGTGCTTCGTGAGGTGGCTCACCATGCACGGGAAACGGAGGAAGAAGAAGAAGATGCGAGGAAGAGGAAGGGGAAGGGTCCTTCCTCAACACAGTAGAATCGTGAACTATGTATTCGTAGAGAACTTTGTGTGCCCACGCACATTATGGCTTGTATGTTAAGGCATTTATGTTGTCAATATGTTATCTCGTGAACAATTGTATGCTAATGCATTATGAAGCATGCAAATTTATGTCTCTTGATCAATTTATGTTAGTACAAATTTGATGTCTCTTGCCTATATTTAAACGGAATTATCAATTATGTGTATGACAAGTTTGTAATTGGAGAATGGTTCATGTTGCTACCAATGTGAAGTTCTCCAGGCATGCGGCTCCGAATAAGCCCCCTAGCTCCAAAGAGGGGCAGACCATGCAGAGGGAAGGCGAAAAAGGATTTCTTCACCATGAAGATGAAAGATTGAATTGAGACAAGAATGACGGTGGATCCCTATGTGACGCCAAGAGAGAATAAGTTTGGTGATCCATCATTTTGGACTAGACAACAAGCCGACATCTATAATGATGTAATTTAAAAGAGGAGCAAGGAGGTTGTCGAGTTGTGGACTTCAACTACCTTCAGGAAAACGAGTGCAATTTTGCCAATGTGAAGGAACTTTGTGAGAGGTTGGGTCTTCAGAAGATTATGAAATTCGTCCAAGATTACAATGTGTATGTTGTTAAGCAATTCTACGCAACCGTGTTCTTCGTGGATGATAACACAAAAACATTAAAGTGGACGACCAACAATGACATGTTTAGTGCGCCCTTCAGTGATTTTGCGAAGGCCATGGACTGTGAAGAACAATTTGTCACATGAGATAGCCTTCAATGCTATGGGGCAGGACTTCCGCCAAGTAAGACCTGTCTTAGGAGTCTATATCAAAAAGGGTACAAGAAGGTGGTCAACATCGTTGGTTTGAAAGAAAAGTACTACTACTTCATGAAGCTTCTGAACATGACCATCTGTGCAAAGGCCGGCGACTTTGGTATTGTTCGTGGACATGTAATCCAACTGTTGTATCAAGCTCGTCATCATGATGGTGAGATATATGTCATGCAATGGATGTACGAGACGATGAGACAGGTGGTCATGAACCACCGGTCTCTATGCTATGGACCATACACTACACCTTTATCAACTTTGTGAAGAATCAGTCTCAATACAAACATACACCACCCCTAGTGGATTTGTTTCCGGCAAATGTTTATCATCGTTCGTACCAACCGAAGGTGAAGCGGGCAAAGGACATGGTTGCTTCATCTAGCGGGGCTCGGGAGAACTCAAATGGGCTACGCAAACTTTTCACTAATATGTGGGACATGTGCAAGGCACCAAATGTTTGAGGTCATAAGATTCATCGTCTTCAGAAGAAACTTTTACAAGAGCACCGGGATGACCGCCGTCAACGTGGTTTCAATAATATGTACCACACGATGTACATGGTCTCCTTCAGGAAAGTGACGGCGAGGATTTTGACATGCCGCCTCTACACGACGATGACTACAATGGTTTTATGGGTTTTCCACCTCCTTTTGGTATTGGAGAAGATGGAGCGGAGGAGGAGGATGAGCACGATGAGGACGAGCATGACAGTGATGAGTAGATCGAGTTATCTGGCATGTGTTGTACGTGTTATGTTTTCGATGTGTGTGATGTGATGTTACTTTATTGTTTCCTACAAACAATGTGATGAACTCCTCTTATTTATCTATGTGTTGAACTTACACTGACCATATATTCATCCTAGGAATGTTTTTACTGCTGTCTAAATTTCCACGCTTGTTCCTATATGTTCTTGTCTAAATTTCGAGTCTCAAAATTTATTTGTCTAAATTTATTTCTGCCATTTCACATCCACAACACCCCAGGCGGGCGCGCCGTGTTAAGAACAAAAACACCACAAGATGGGGTGCCGTAGCAGTTACGCCACAAAACTTCCGGTGTAACGCCGGGTTGTAACAGAGTGTGCCCAGGTTTTATCCCGGACTTATGTGGTACAACGCCCCAGTGTAAGGCGTTGTGGTGTGATGTACAACGCTTTTCCTCGCGGCGTTGTGGATTTTGTCTCCAGGGTGATATCCGTCCCTGCTATGTTACGTCGCGGAGCTAACCCAGATATCCGAGTGTACGACGCCCCAGGCGGGGGCGTTGTGGTGTTCTGTATGGCGCCCTACATGGGGGCGTTGTGGTAGCTGAGTCCGGGCTGAAGTTCGTTTCTGCTCTGTTACGGCGCGGAAGTTGCCCGGAAGTCCGCGTGTTCTGGTACGGGGCATTCTATGCATACGTATGGCGCCCTAGTCAGGGGCGTCGTGTTCTGGAACATTAGAAAACTTAAAGGAAAAATGGGTGTTCGTGTGCGAAAGTAGTAGTAACAAAACAAATAATTTTCCTGTGCGAAGAAGACAAATATCGAAAGTTCAACTGACATAATTCTTCGAAATAAAAGGTTGGAAGCCACAAGGGGCAAATCCATTACAAATTATCTAAGATGAATCTTGCTTGCCAAGGTCCACTAGCTTGCGGTTGTTGCATCGTGGAACAAGTTCTCGTCGAGACGACACAAGATATAGCAACGCAAGATCTACAAGTCCAACACACGGGGCCATTTTCCCTTCTTGTCGCGCTCCGTGTCCTGGGCCCTTGCGAGTTCAGCCATGTCTCTCTTACGCTTCCTCTCCGCCGCGCGATTCTCTTTAGTGATGCGCTTCTCTTCCTCCTCTCTTTGGCGTCGAATTGCTTCCCGACGTTTGCGCTCTTCTTCCATCTTGTCTTGACGCTCCATCTCGAGCCACCTAGCCTAGCGTGGCGTTGCTCAATCGCCATAAGGGCCAAAGTAGCTTCCGGTTGCTGCATATCTATCCAAGTGTAGTACTCGCAAAGAAGAGGCGACGACTACAAAAAAGTAATAATGGTGACTTTCATGAGTTAGAAACCCCTGAACAGGTGTAAGCGGCGAGTACTAAGTTGGAAATAGTACTTCACATACCGGTGGGCGATCATACGTGTTCCGTGGACGCTCAGGAGAACGGCTGTAGTTGGGACACATGAAAAACCTTCGACCCCTAAGTGTGGAGTTGTCGGTGCAGCATTAGACAATACAAGGATCGTCACACCAACAAGTGGGAGTGACCACCCCTTTGTCCTCTTCCTTGTGCAATCGGTCACGCCTGGCCTTCCGTGGCTTGTACTCTTGGTCACCGCTCGGGGGCCTATTGCTTGGCTCCGAGGTAGACATGCCTAAAACAAGAAGCAAATATTAGCAAACTCATTTATAATATAATATGATTGAATATTACAATAATCTAAAGTAGAATCCATATAAGTTTTTTACCATTTATTTATTCCAAAAAGAGCTACGAAGGCCTACATTTTATGTTACCGGCGAGCACCCGTGCTCTACAACTCCTCCCAACACCCATACCACCTCCTCCAACTCCACGTGCACCCACACTACCTCTACCACTACTACTCCCAACACGACCACCACCACCACCTGTAGTACCACCACACTGCCTTCCGCGTACAGCTTGTTGGCTTGAACTTGCACCATCACTTCCCTTTGATTTATTTATAATCGCGGTAGTAATCCCGTGTTGTTCTTCTCTTGGCTCCACAAAGTGTTGATTGCCCCATACACGGTTGTAACCACCACCCCAATCGTCCATGTCATTTCTGAAACGCTTTGTATGGCGTCTTCCTACCTTTTGGATCTTTGTTCTAAGACCGGGGTATAGTGGGAGTCCTTCATAGACCGGCAAAACTGAAGGGTCCAAGAACGGTTCAAACCTCCCCGCCCATGTGGCCTTTACGGTCTCAAGTGAATGCTCTTGCATCCTTATATTGCTCGACTGCTCGTAACCCACTTTTCAAACCCTTCCTGCAACCATCATGTGTGAGCAAGGGAGACGGAACACGGTTGGTCTAGCACATGAACACTCTCCTACTGCTAGATAAACCTTGAACGAACAACCACCATATTTCACACCGCTTTGAGTTATTCCACGGGGCTTGTTGGGGGGGGGGGGGGTCGTAACCCGGTAGGTCCACCGACATAGAAGATAAGCCGGCCTGGCAGGAGGCTGGGCCGGATCAAGCCTAAATACAAGGGCCGGGTGATACGTAAGCTGGTGCGCGACGTATGCCTTGGCCCGCAAGCGAGAAGGATCCAGAAGGCTGGAGACCAAGTACAAGACGGAGTCCTGCTAAGGAAAGAAGAGGCTTAGAGGACTTAGAGTAGAGTCCGGGTATGATAGGAACCCGGATCCGGCCTTGTACCTCCAGCAAGACCCGCCACCTATATAAGGGGGTCTCCTGGTTCCAAGAGAGACAGGTTCAATCGACACGAGTCATAGGAAACACACATTGTAATCTCGAGACCCGGAAGCTAAGGCGCCGAGTCCCGAAACCCTAATCAGTAAAGCCGAAGCAGGAAGTAGGTCTTTACCTCAAGACGAGGGGCCGAACCTGGGTAAACCCTTGTTTCCCCACGCTACGCTAGACAAGCTCCTGATGTCGGAAGCCGCCATGGCCCACATCTCAAGTTACCTCCGGGTAACATCTGCCGTGACGATTCCACGACAGTTGGCGCCCACCGTGGGGCCTGCGGCCAAGAGCATCACTTTTTCAGGAGAAGCGCTGCGAGGTATGGAAAACCTAGCTATCGGCCAGATCCACACGCTCCCAGGAGGGGAGCGGATCGTGGACGACTCCGGCTGGACGGAAGAGGCGGATTTCTTGGAAACTGGATCTATGTTCATCTTTGGGCAGATCGATGTTTTCATAGGCGTGATCCGGTCCGAGGGAAACGACACGGAGCAGTATGAGCCAGAGTTCGAGTCCGAGTCCGGGTCAGCCACCATGACCCAGACAGACGGGGAGGAATCAGTCGGGTCACCAGGAGAGGGAGAGTCGATGAGCCGGGTCAGCGAGGGTCCCATCGTCACCCTAGTTAACATGTCAGATCTGGACACAGACACGAAGTCAATTTTACCTTTGTTCGACGATCGTTTTGGAGACGGGTTTGCAGATGAAGATTACCCGGCACCACTGGGACCTACGCGTCACATGACGATTCACGTGGTAACCCGGGCACCCCCGGTTGACGGAGCATCAGTTTCCGTAAGGGACGAAACAAGTGTTGAGGCGTTAGCAAGGCAGAACAGAGAAAACTGGGATCAACATCAAGCTCCACTTGCAGCAAACTACGCACCCCCTAATCCAGCAGTGGGAGGAATCTTACCGACTTTCAGTTCGTTAGCTCATATGCAGACTCCAGCCGCGGGAATCCCCCTTAGAAACCCGATACTCGCTGCAAGCCCGACCAACTTGGTCAGACCTCCACCACAGCAGCAAGCGCTCGCAGGAACCTCAGCAAGCCTGGCGCAAGGTGAAGTAACGAATAATAGCACGGCCATGATGAGAGAGTTAGAAGAACTGAGACAGGCGGTGGCAAGGGCAAACCAAGAGCGTGCAGCCGAGCACCGGCGTATCCAGGAAAGGGAACAGCTTGTGATCCAGCGAGAGCAAGACCTGTTGGAAGAGAGAAGCACCCTCCAGAGAAGAAGGGACGAGTTAACCGTTGTCCAGAACAGAAGGCGCGGAAGCCGGCTTCACCTCCCAACTGGAACAAATACCATAGCACCCGTGGCCTTGGAGTTCCAAACACCAAACCCGGTGCCAGCAGCAACACCGGTAGCGATAACTAACCCGGCGCCAGCAGCTGTCCTGCCAGGAGCACCAGCAAGAAACGTGGCAGAAGCCGGAGCAGCAATCGTCGAGCAACTACCACCACCACCCGGGTTTGATCCTCCTCCGGGTCATTACAATAACCCAGTTGACAATATTTTTGCAGCGACGCACGCCCTAGAGCGGATACCATTCGATAATTCACCGGCCGGCTTAGAAGCAAGGAGAGCCGTGGATTTGTTAAAGACGTCCGTGGTACAATAGAACAACAAACCACGAGGTTCACAAGCTTTCAACTCAGAGTCGGCAAGGACCCGTACCAGAACTCGGCAGCCAGAGCCGGTGGTAGCAAGATCAGTCCAAAACAGGCTAGGACCGGTAAACCGGCCAGCCCAGCAACCAGTTCAGCAGCAGCAACAGCAGGTGCATGGACCACGAAGGATGGCCGCGCCTGCCGCTTCCGCTGCCCAATCCATAGTAGACAGTTCAAGAGAAGATGTGCGGCGGTTGTGGTAGCCACACCTGAAGCTGGAGCAAGAGTCGGAGCCACGGCCCAACCCAGACCCGTCGTAAATTCGCCTGCGCCGGGTCAAGGAGGAGGCTCGTCTGCAAACTTAACAGGATCCAAGTGTTTGTCAGACGCGATCAGATCAGAACCTTTCCCAGAAAAATTTAAAGAGCCGAGTAAGGTTGTCAACTACGAGCCGAACATGAACCCAGAGACATGGTTGAGTGGGTACATCATGGCCATGGACATGAAGAACGCTTCACCAAACCTCTGTGCAAGATTCCTGTATCTGATGATGGCGGAAGGAGCACCCAAAAGTTGGTTAGACCGGTTTCCACCAAACAGCATCCAGTCATGGGAGGAACTTAAGACGGCATTTATCTCAAATTTTGCCGGCACATGCAAGAAGCAATACACCGAGGCGGACCTAGACCGGTGTGTCATGAGAAAAACCGAGTCAGCAAGACAGTGGGTAGCACGGATCACAGAGATTCTGCAATCCTCAATCAATATTTCAGCTCACACGGCAATAACCACGATGGAGAAAAATTGTGCTTTCGATTCTTTAACACACAAGTTGGGACGTATGAGAGAAGACCCGGCTCGCCAAGACATCGCCATCGGAGAGGTGGTCTCAATTGCTTACAAATATGCTGCCATAGACAAAAGAGTAGGCGAGACGGAAGAGCAACAGAAGAGCAACCGGGTTAGCGCAGCACGTAACCCGGCGCCAAGCCAGAACAATGGAAATCAAAACAATAAAAGGCCCTATGAGGGAGGAAACTCAGAGTTTGTTGGAACCACCCAAGCCTCAGGTTACAGAGGACCGAGACCCGGCGGAAATTTCAGAGCCGGTCCCCCAAGAGGGCCAAACATCAGCGAAATCTACAACATGCCGTGTCCTAGGCATGCTAGGAACGGTAAACCAGCCAGTCACACATTGGCACAATGCGCTGACATGAGGGCATGGAGAAAACACGAGCAATCTTTGGAACAGAACCAATGGAACTTCAATGGAAACAATGGGAACAGTGGTAATCCAGGAAATCTTGGCAACAACGGTAACCAGGGCAACCAGGGTACATGAGCCGGGTCTCAGGCACCCCCAAATAACAACGCCGGGTCAGGTCAGCACCAAGGCGGAGGTTATCAACAAACACCAAAAGAACTACACAGTCAAGGCCAATATCATGTGTTTACCACCAACACATGCAGGAGAGAGCAAAAGTTGAAAGACAGAGAGGTCAATACAGTAGCAACAGCTTTACCAAAGTACCTGAAGTGGTCAGAACAACAAGTAACTTGGAGTAGAGAAGATCACCCGGACAGAGTCAAACACCCGGGCCTCCTAGCATTGGCGGTAGCACCACAAGTGGACGGTTTTCGTCTAAACAAGGTCCTAATGGACGGAGGGAGCAGCATCAACATCTTATATCTGGACACTTTTCAAAGGATGGGTTTGTCTGAAAGCCGGCTAACGCCAACATCAACAATCTTCCATGGAATAGTACCTGGAAAGTCGGCTCACCCAATCGGCAAGATTAGACTGGAGGTAGCTTTCAGAGTAAGCAAGACGTAGTACAGGGCAGAATACTTGACATTCGAGGTGGTTGACCTTAAGAGCCCATACCACGCCTTATTCGGAAGGCCGGCTTATGCCAAGTTCATGGTGAGACCATGTTATATTTATATCAAGTTGAAGATACCGGGTCCCCAGGGGATCATCACCATTGAGGGAAGCAAAGACATGGCAATTGAGTGTGACCGAGGTGACGCCATCATGGCAGATCAGGCCTGCTCGGAAGAAGAATTGAAGTACTACAAGTCTCAGGTAGACCCGGCTGACAAGCGTGTGCTGGATAAGCCGGCCCACGAGGACGAAAAGAAGAAATTCAAATCCGCCCAAGACACCAAGATGGTCGACTTTGTGTAAGGAGATTCCTCCAAGCAGTTCTCGATCGGGTCTCATATGGACCCAAAATAGGAAAGCGCGCTCGTCGAGTTCATCCGTGAGCATCGTGACATTTTTGCATGGTCCCCTTCGGACATGCCGGGTTTGAACGGCAGTTGACCACCTAGAGGGGGGGTGAATAGGTGGTGGCCAATTTTTATGTCTTTTTCAGTTTTAGGCTAGCGGAAAGTAAGTTGTCTAGATGTGCAACTAGGTGACACAAGTGACAAACTACAAGGAAGCTAAGCAAGTACAGGAAATAAAGATGCGGGAAAGGAGAGTGGAACGAAACAACCGTAGGAACTCGAAGACCAAGATTTTATCCCGAGTTCCACCACATAGGTGTACGTCTCGTTGGAGAGGTGTGAGCTACCACAAAGGTTTGCTCAACGCCACAAAGGCCTCACCCTATTCTCCTGTGAATTCGACCACAAAGGTGCGAATCCACACTTCCACTAAGGACTCCTTTAAGGGCGGAGAAGGTCCCGTACAAATTCGTGAGGCACACACCCACAACTGAATTGGGGGCTCTCAAAACGACCACAACAGGTTACTTCCACAAAGGAATCCACAAAGGATCAATATACACAAGGTTGAACCTAGCTATCCACAAAGGAACCCTAGATTCGTTGCCCCTCAAGAAATAGAGGGGGAAAGTCAAATCGCTTTGGTGGAGATGTAGATCGGTGGCTTCTCCCTCAGATCCCCAAGTATCAACGGATTTGAGTGGCTAGATTGGGAGATCCGGGAGAAACGAGCTTCAACACCAATGAGGAGAGAGAAAATCTGGAAGCTTAAAATGCTGGAGGTAGGTGGAGGGGTATTTATACCCCTCCCCAAAATCTGCCCGTTGCACAGCCGCCAGCCCGGAAATCTCCGGGTTGAGGACCGGAGATCTCCGGACCCCGGAAATTTCCGGTGCAATTTCCGGCTGAGCAAGAAACTGGATCAGTACTGGTTGGGCTCCTTGACTTGGTCGAAAATCCTCTGTCACTCGGAGATCTCCATATTGGGGCTCGGAAATCTCCGAGCGTCGGAAATCTCCGGGAGGATTTCCGGCTAAAACTGTTTTGGAGTCAGTACGCAATTTGAGTTCTGGACTTGGTCGAAATCCCTCTGTCACTCGGAGATCTCCGAACTGGGTCTCGGAAATCTCCGAGCGCCGGAAATCTCCGGGAGGATTTCTGGCTCAGCTTGAGTTGGAGTCAGTACGCATTTCAATTCAGACTTTGTGAAAAATAAGGACGGCTCGGAAATCTCCGGTCTGGGGACCGGAAATCTCCGAGCCCCGGAAATTTCCTGACTGAATCCTGAGGAAGGACCAAGTGTGGTTGAATTGAAACTTAGGCAAACTAAGTGTTCCTCTTTATCAGTCTACCTGTAAAAGAGCCTGCATGCTTCATCATAAACATTAGAATACTTTTTGTGTTGTCATTAGTCACCAAAACCTGGGAGTACATAGAATGCACTTTCAATCTCCCCCTTTTTGGCGAATGATGACAACACAAAAAAATGGATTTGCAAAATATAGACGGAGCTCCCCCTAAGTGAGTGCACTATTTAAGAATGTCTTTGGAAAACAAAGTGCACATTCCTTAGAATCAACACTCCCCCTAGATTTTACAAAACACACACAAACACAATAGAAGCAACAAACTTAGATAAAGAGTTATTACAATAGAGAATTTAACAGTACTCATGTCTCACACACATGACGAACAAAAACAATCACGAAATAAAGGAACACTGAAGGAAGCAAAGCGAAAAGAAAGAAGTGCTCCTAGCCCATGCAAATCCCGAGAGTCCTAGAGATACTTCTCCCCCTTTGGCATCAAGATACCAAAAAGGGAGGAGGTTCCACTAACGTCCCATGACTCAAGAGTCGGAACCCGCGTCCTGATCATATTCCTCCTCCTCCTTAGTGTCAGCATTCTCAAGATCGCTGTCCTCTGGCACAGCATCATCCCAATCAAATTTGAGTCCATCTGCATTCCAATCCTTGAAGGGAACCCGAGGCTTCAAAGGTTGCTTCGGAGCAGGCATCTTCAAGTGAGCCATCATTGCTTCTTGGCGCTGCATAATGCGATGGTTCTGAGAGTAGATGGAGTAGTTCTCACTGTGAATGCAGCAGTTCATGTTCATGATTTTCTCAATTGCTCGAACTACCCAGGGGCGACTTTTCTTGGCAGCTTTCTTGATGTTGGGATTGGAGGGAACCCGAGATGGACCACCAAAAATGTCATCCTCATTGATCTCATGCATGGTGGCTTGTTGTTGAACCAAGTGAGCAGATTTATGGACAAGAAGGGCTGGCTTGTGAGGCTGAGTGGCAAAGGCTGCATCAAAGTCATCACCGTCTTGCTCAGAAAGCTTGTAGAGGCTCTTGATGAGCAACATTATATAAGGAGCATATGGAGGAACTTTCCTCTCAAAGACTGCTAGTGACATCTCCTGGAAAATAAAGTCCATGACATCCACCTTATAGACCTCCTGCTCAACCGCATACTCCCCAAGATAGGCATCATGAGCTTTAGCCATCAAGTTTACTAGAGCCCCGGCAATATTATCTGCATTGCCGGCAATGGGAGCAATGGTCCAACGGAACATGCGAAGCAGGATATCATAAGTGGGGAGGAGGCCATTCTGAGAGCCAATCCTCCCTCCAGGCTGGTAAAGATCAGTCATGACGTGTTTGTTGTAAGACACGCCATGGACATGCATGCGGGCACCAGCTGCAGTAGAAAGACGACGGAAAGGACATCCAAGAATCTGAGCAAACTCTCTGAAAGAGGAAGTCAAGCGCTGCCTGCCAGACATCCAAGTCATCCCAATATCCTCTGAGGAGTCAAACACCACAGTGGCATAGAACTGATGGATAAGAGAGACGCTGTAGTTGCACTCAGTTCTCATCAATGGCTCCAAACCCACAAGTCCACAAACCTTCACAGCACCACCAAAAGGACATCGGACCGGAGATTTCCGGACATCGGACCGGAGATTTCCGGACCCCGGAGATTTCCGGCTCTAATTCCGATTCAGCTTCGCCTGAGGTCAGTGCCGAAATTGAAAAAGGACTTAGGTGCTGAAAATCGCAGGGGCCGGAGATTTCCGAGTCTATGCCCGGAAATGTCCGGACACCGGAAATTTCCGGGACTATTTCCGGTCAAAAATCATCACAGGTCAGTGCTGATTTTTGAATGGACTTAGTCTCGAAATTCTCTCGTGGCCCGGAGATTTCCGAGTAGGGCTCGGAGATTTCCGTTCAAACCCAAAAACTCCAGGAACAAGAAACCAAAAGGGGACATGAGTGGGGAAAAGCATGTTTACAGGATAGTGAAAGGCTTAGGATAGACACTCAAACTGAAAAGAAGACACATTCAAGTTGCAAAAACCATACAACACAAGAGAAGACCAACAAGAGTGTGTTTTCCCAAAAGAACCAAAGACAATGCAAGTGAGAATTAAAGAATAAAACCAAATAGAATCCAAAGAGAAAGAGTGTTGGTGGCCGAGGCCACCGTGTAGGAGTTGTAGCATGGTACCGCGAAGATATATCTTGGGTCCATAACTACATCTCAACATTGAAGCTCACAAATTAGATTCAGTTTGAAGTTTTAGCAATGATATGTCACTATATGCATAATAGGGGGAGGAAGAGTCCAATGTATTAGGAAAACACTCCCCCTAAGTCCATGCGTACCTCTAGGTCTTATAAAGCCTTAAACGTTGGAGTGTGTGTACGGAGTTCAAGCCAAGGCCCGAGAATCTATGATATTGAGCTCATTCCTCAAGTAGCAAAAGCGGGCTTCATCAAGGGGCTTCGTGAAGATATCCGCCAATTGATCCCTTGTACCAACATATGATAGATCAATATCACCTCGTGCCACGTGATCACGGATGAAGTGATGACGAATCTCAATGTGCTTGGTCCTTGAATGTTGCACCGGATTGTATGCAATTTTGATGGCACTCTCATTGTCACATAAAAGCGGCACTTTGTCCAATAGGACACCGTAATCCTTTAAAGTTTGCCGCATCCAAAGAAGTTGAGTACATCCGCTTGCGGCAGCAACATACTCGGCCTCCGCCGTGGATAATGAGATGCAATTTTGTTTCTTCGAGGACGAACTCACCAAAGATCTTCCAAGAAATTGACACGTTCCGGATGTGGACTTTCTATCATCAATGTCACCCGCCCAATCGGAGTCAGTATATCCACAAAGAGACAAGGTGCCATCTTTGGGATACCACAACCCAAAGCAAGGGGTATGAACCAAATATCTGAAGATTCTCTTTACGGACATCAAATGACTTTCCTTAGGCGCGGCTTGATAATGGGCACACACTCCCACGCTTAAAACGATATCGGGCCTAGAGGCACACAAATAAAGAAGAGACTCAATCATAGAACGATACTCCTTTTGGTCTACCTCTTTACCGTCGGGGTTGAGTTGGAGGTGGCACTTGGTTTTCATAGGAGTCGTCACACCGTTAAGTCCAAGCAATTTGAATTTCTTGATCATCTCTTGAATATACTTGGCTTGACAAATGAAAGTCCCTTCCCTCAATTGCTTTATCTCAAAGCCAAGAAAGAACTTGAGTTCACCCATCATGGACATCTCGAACTTGTCGGTCATTAGCTTGGAAAACTCATCATTGAACACACGGTTATTAGAACCGAAGATAATGTCATCGACATATAATTGACAAATGAAGAGTTCACCATTAACCTTTTTAGTGAAAAGAGTGGGATCGATTACCCCAACCTCAAATCCACGGTCTACCATGAACTCTCTCAAGTGCTCGTACCATGCACGGGGGCCTTGTTTAAGGCCATAGA
This sequence comes from Poa annua, assembly GCA_026929855.1. NCBI lineage: Eukaryota > Viridiplantae > Streptophyta > Magnoliopsida > Poales > Poaceae > Poa > Poa annua. Next base: position 10,295,316 of record CM049430.1, read on the forward strand.
GAGCTTTGTCCAAGACATAGACGTGGTGAGGATGGTTGGGGTTTTCAAAGCCCGGGGGTTGTTTAACATAAACAAGTTCTCGCAAAGGACCATTAAGAAAAGCAGATTTTACATCCATTTGTTGCAATTTGAAACCATGGTGAGAAGCAAAAGCGATGAGAATACGTATCGATTCGAGTCTTGCGACCGGCGCGAAAGTTTCTCCAAAATCGATGCCTTTGACTTGAGAAAAACCTTGAGCCACCAACCGCGCCTTGTTCCTCACAACGATACCATGTTCATCTTGCTTGTTCTTGAAGATCCACTTAGTGCCAATAACGTTGCGGCAATCTTTAGGCTTCTCAACTAGACGCCACACTTTGTTGCGCTCGAAGTTGTTAAGTTCTTCATGCATAGCCCCTAGCCAATCGGGATCTTCAAGAGCATCAAAGACTTTCTTGGGCTCGACCATGGAAATGTGTGCTTGATGCTCACTAAAGTGAGCTAATAGACTTCGTGTGGAGACCCTTGCTCGAATATCACCAATGACCTTGTCGAGAGATAATGCTCTAAGTTCCAAAGACTTTGCAAAGCGAGCTTGACGACGAGTTTCAATTGCCGCCCTTGTGGTGGGGACAATTTCTTGACCATCTTGATCCTTTGGATCCTCGTCTTGACCTTCTTGAGGGCCTTGATCATCATGAGAAGTCTCTTCATGAGGTGGAGAAGGATGATCTTTCCCTTGAGTAGAACTTGGAGAAGTGGAGTTGGCTTCGATAATCTTGGTGGAGGAGGCATGATCTTTTTGTTGATGAAGATCTTGTTGAGATTCATCATGAGCTTCATCTTGAGAAGAAATAGCATGCCCTTGTTGAGGAGGATCTTGAGATTGTTCTTGAAGGGAATCATCATTTTCTATGGGTGAGCCACCTTGTGGTTCTTGTGATGGTGAGGTTTCCTTGATGGGAGAACTTGAGTCATCTTGAACAACTTCTTGATGGACTTCAATTGGGCGTAGAAAGCCCACCCCCATCTTCTTAATAGCATCAAAAGGTTGTTCATCACCTACATCAAAAACACCAACTTGCTCCACTTGGGAGCCATCATTTTCATCGAATTCCACACTACAAGACTCTATGATAATCCGGGAGGATTTATCAAAGACTCTATAAGTGTGGGACTCGCTACCATAACCGACAAAAATCCCCTCAAGAGACTTAGAGTGAAACTTACCCAACCGGACACCCTTGACGAGATAATAGCACTTACATCCAAACACTCGGAAGTAGCCAATGTTGGGTTTATTGCCGGTGAGGATCTCATATGGAGTCTTCTTCAAACCCTTGCGGAAGTAGAGGCGATTAGATTAGTGACATGCGGTGGAAATAGCCTCCGCCCAAAAGTTGATGGGAGACTTGAACTCCGCCAACATAGATCTCGCCATGTCGATAAGAGTCCGGTTCTTTCTTTCAGCAACGCCATTTTGTTGAGGAGTGTAAGCAGCGGAATATTGGTGACGAATGCCTTCTTCACTAAGAAAGTCATTAAGAGTGTAGTTCTTGAATTCCGACCCATTGTCACTCCGAATAACCAAAATGGGAAGGTCATGTTGGCGTTGAACTTCCTTTGAGAAGTCGATGAAGACTTGTTGAGTTTCATCCTTGGTCTTGAAGAAATAGACCCAAGTATACCTTGAATAGTCATCAACAATCACGAGGCAATATTTCTTGCCACCAAGACTTATCTCCGGAATTGGTCCAAATAGATCAACATGAAGGAGCTCCAAAATCCGGGATGACGATATGATGGTCTTGCTTGGATGAGGAATATCATGCATCTTGCCTTCCACACAAGCTCTACAAATTCGATCCCTTGAAAAGGAATCATGATCTTTTAGTCCAAGGATGTGGCCACCCTTGTGAAGACTTTGCAAAGTACGCATGTTTACGTGAGCTAGTCGGCGATGCCAAAGCCAACCCACGTCGGCTTTTCCGAAGAGACACATGGCTTGAGAAGTGGTGGCTCCGGAGAAGTCCACCACATAGAGCTCATGCTCCACGTGTCCCACGAAAGCCACTCTTAGCGACTTGCTCCACAAGAGGACCACAATGTCCTTATCAAAGAAGGGAGAGATCCCCATCTTTGTTAAGGCACGAACCGATAACAAATTATAGCCAAGAGATTCAACAAGCATGACATTGACTAGAGAAATGTCGGGGGCAACTACCACTTTGCCAAACCCGGTTACCTTAGACCTTGATAAGTCACCAAAAGTTACGGTTACTTGATCTTCATTAGGTTTCAACTCCGTAACAAGTTCTTTGCTCCCGGTCATATGACTTGTACATCCACTATCAATTATCCATTTTGAACCACCGGGAGCAAGATCCTACAAGAGACTAATTCTTGCATTTAGCAACCCATTGCTTCACAATGGGTGCTTTATGGTTAGCGACAAGAGATTTAGGAACCCAAATAGCATATGAAATAAAACCATAGTAGGGTCCAATGTAACGAGCACAAACATTCCCATAATAATCGACATATAAAGCATAGTTAGGGTTGTTGTCCCCGGCGTGATCTTTACGAGTAGGCTTGCCCCTTGTGACATTCCTACTCGCAAGACCTTCCTTGGATTGAATGGAGTCGGCCTTCTTGGCTTGGATGGGGTTGATGCTCTTGGGAATGCCCTTCTTGGCATTCATCTTGATGGGAGGCACATATCCAAGACCTTCCTTTCCTTGTCGAGTGTGAGGCTCCACGATGGGAGTCTCAACAACTTGTTTACCTTTAAGAAGGATGATCTTGGATGTGGCGGCCTTAGTCATCTCACTCTTCAACCTAGCATTCTCCTTCACAAGATTAGCATTATCACAAGAACACTTGGAGGTAGAGATGCTAAGAGAATAAAGGTTAGTTAGCTGAGTTTGAAGTTGGGCATACGACTCTTTTAGAAGAGCATGTTCACTCTCCAAAGCTTTGTGAGCTATGACGAGCTTCTCCATGTCCTCAATGAGTCGAACATGCCCAACCACAAATTCGGCTTTATCTTGTTGAGCCACCTTGAATTTAGCAAAGTACATATCACGATCCTTAATGAGCTTAGCATGTGAGAAGTTATGAGTTTCCTCAATAGTTTCAAGTTGCTCCTCAAGACGAGCATGAGACTCTTCAATCTCCTCAAGAGAGGACTTCAAATAAGATAGAGAAATAGCGTCTTCTCTTTCTATCTTACCCTTCTCTTCATTGAGATGCTCTAGCTCACCAATTCGAACCATGAGGGCACCAACATGTTTCTTGCTATCACCTTGCAAGTTAGTGATAAAGGAGTCGAACGCCACAAGCTATTGCTTGATTTGAAAGCTAGAGGCATCATCAAGCTCATTCATTTCATTCATGAGAGAGGAGGAGGATGAAGGTACCTTCGATGCCTTTGCCATAAGACACTTTGAGCTCTTGGTGATGGAGTTCTCATTAGGCAATGTGAATAGAGACGATGAAGAGCTTTTCGTAGTTGAAGGAGTTCTTGTCGTTGATGGAGAGATGGTAGTTGTCGAGGTGGTGGCAAGGGCCGCCACTTCATTTGGCGTTTCTTCCTCCGACTCTTCATCATCGGTGGGATACTCCTCTTGAGTCAACAACATGATGCGAGGCTTCTTGTTAAAAGGCCTCTTCTTTCCATAGGCCTTCTTGGGAGGCATCTTGGTTTTGTCCTTGAGCACTAGACGTCCACCATGCTCTTCTCTTTTCTCATAAGGGCACTCGGCAACGAAATGGAACTTGTCTTGACAATTGTAACATGTCCTTGACTTGGAGGGTGAGACCCTATCGGCTTGAGGTGCATTCTTGTCAAAACGCATCTTGCCTCTTAAGGGATTGTTCCAAAAGGTGCGAGCCGCAAGAGCGAGATGGTCATTGTAAGCAATCTTGAGTGCTTCCTCGGACATGGCGGCAAAGCTTCCAAGATCATCATCATCGTTGTCTTCCTCAACGGTAGCCTTCAAAGCAAGGTTGGTTGTGCCTCTTTGCATTCCAAGAGCCCTTGCCCTTGCATCTTGAGCATTCTTAGTGGCCACCTTATATGCGGCCATCTCTTGCATAACCTCATTAGATGTCATGAGATGATAGTTGTGTCTTCCTTGAAGACTCTTGACGTCGGTAGGCTCACAAGCCATCATAGAGCTAACATACTTCCTTTTGATCCAAGCATCATCAATATGAGAGGCACCCACTTCTCGAAAGCTTGTAGCTATGGTCACCAATCTTTGATACATCATCTCATGGTCTTCACCATCAAGCTTGAAAAAACCCTCGGCTTCATTGCTCAAAGAGTCATAGCGGTTCCTTCTCATGCTATCATTTCCAACGAACAACTCGGATAGACCATCCCATGTCTCCTTGGCGGTGGTGAGATGTTGGATGCGAGCCATGTCCTTGTTCCCAACCGCCTTTTGGATCATGTAGAGAGCGGTGGCATCAAGTTGAGCCTCCACCACTTCTCTTCTTGTTAGGTTGGTCGGATCATGCGGCTTGTATCCAACTTGAATGATGCGCCACAACTCAATTGAAGAGCTGCAAACATGAGACTTCATCATGTATTGCCATTGAGAAAAGGTATAGTCTTTAAGCAACGGGGGATCACCCCTATGAGAAACTTGCGGGTGAGGAATAATGGGATCGGGGGTATGGTATTGGGATGGGGGAGGAGTGGCGTTGTAGCCTTTAGGCACTTCATCATTGGATGATGGAGTGTTTTGATGGGTTGAGGAACTACTAGCATCACCCTTCCCATCCAAAGGCAATTGCTTTCCCTTTAACAATTCGGGGTCCACATCAGGAGTAATGCCTGGAAGCACCGGAGGCTTTGAGGGCAATGCAAGAGAGGTTTCTTTAGATGTCTTCAGAGACTAAAGCATATCATGAAACTTCTTGAACTCGGTTTGTATGGACGATGTCAACTTTGTTTCCAAAGAGTTGATATCGGCCATAGTGGCACCTTTCTCTTGCATTGCCGTCAAAGTCGCGGCGTCCGTTTCGGAACCCTCTTTTGGGTCAACTTGCATTGTCCAAGGTTGGTCTCAAGCGGTGAAGCTTTTAAAAGAAAACCTGGCTCTGATACCAATTGAACGGCGGTTGACCACCTAGAGGGGGGGTGAATAGGTGGTGACCAATTTTTATGTCTTTTTCAGTTTTAGGCTAGCGGAAAGTAAGTTGTCTAGATGTGCAACTAGGTGACACAAGTGACAAACTACAAGGAAGCTAAGCAAGTACAGGAAATAAAGATGTGGTAAAGGAGAGTGGAACGAAACAACCGTAGGAACTCGAAGACCAAGATTTTATCCCGAGTTCCACCACATAGGTGTACGTCTCGTTGGAGAGGTGTGAGCTACCACAAAGGTTTGCTCAACGCCACAAAGGCCTCACCCTATTCTCTTGTGAATTCGACCACAAAGGTGCAAATCCACAATTCCACTAAGGACTCCTTTAAGGGCGGAGAAGGTCCCGTACAAATTCGTGAGGCACACACCCACAACTGAATTGGGGGCTCTCACAACGACCACAACAGGTTACTTCCACAAAGAAATCCACAAAGGATCAAAATACACAAGGTTGAACCTAGCTATCCACAAAGGAACCCTAGATTCGTTGCCCCTCAAGAAATAGAGGGGGGAAGTCAAATCTCTTCGGTGGAGATGTAGATCGGTGGCTTCTCCCTCAGATCCCCAAGTATCAACGGATTTGAGTGGCTAGATTGGGAGATCGGGGAGAAACGAGCTTCAGCACCAATGGAGGAGAGAGAAAATCTGGAAGCTTAAAATGCTGGAGGTAGGTGGAGGGGTATCTATACCCCTCCCCAAAATCTTCCCGTTGCACAGCCGCCAGCCCGGAAATCTCCGGGTTGAGGACCGGAGATCTCCGGACCCCGGAAATTTCCGGTGCAATTTCCGGCTGAGCAAGAAACTGGATCAGTACTGGTTGGGCTCCTTGACTTGGTCGAAAATCCTCTGTCACTCGGAGATCTCCGGATTGGGGCTCGGAAATCTCCGAGCGCCGGAAATCTCCGGGAGGATTTCCGGCTAAAACTGTTTTGGAGTCAGTACGCAATTTGAGTTCTGGACTTGGTCGAAATCCCTCTGTCACTCGGAGATCTCCGGACTGGGCCTCGGAAATCTCCGAGCGCCGGAAATCTCCGGGAGGATTTCCGGCTCAGCTTGAGTTGGAGTCAGTACGCATTTCAATTCAGACTTAGTGAAAAATAAGGACGGCTCGGAAATCTCCGGTCTGGGGACCGGAAATCTCCGAGCCCCGGAAATTTCCTGACTGAAATCCTGAGGAAGGACCAAGTGTAGTTGAATTGAAACTTAGGAAAACTAAGTGTTCCTCTTTATCAGTCTACCTGTAAAAGAGCCTGCATGCTTCATCACAAACATTAGAATACTTTTTGTATTGTCATTAGTCACCAAAACCTGGGAGTACATAGAATGCACTTTCAGGATGTCCCGAGAGAACTCGCCGAGCATAGCTTACATGTTGATCCAGCAGCAAAACCAGTAAAGCAAGGTCTGCGCCGCTTCAATGCAGATAGGAAAAAAGTCATTGGAGAAGAGATAGCCCACCTTCTAGCGGCCGGCTTTATCATGGAGGTGTATCACCCGAAGTGGTTGGCTAACCCGGTCAAAGTGCTAAAGAAGAACGAAGAGTGGAGAATGTGTGTCGATTACACAAGCTTGAACAAAGTCTGTCCAAAGGATCCTTTTGCGCTACCTCGGATAGACCAGATAATTGACGCCACAGCCGGCAGTGAACTACTGTGTTTTCTGGATGCCTACTCCGGGTATCACCAGATCAAGCTCAAAGAAGAAGACCAAGAGAAGACATCATTTATCACACCCTTTGGAGCTTTTTGCTACAAAACAATGTCCTTTGGCCTCTAGAACGCAGGGGCAACGTACCAGAGATGTATCCAGAAGTGCTTTGAAGATCAGATTGGACGCAACGTCCATGCTTATGTTGATGATGTCGTGATCAAGTCCCAGAAAGCCGGGTCACTACTCGATGACCTAAAAGAGACCTTTACCAACCTGCGCAAGTATCAGATGAAGCTTAACCCGACCAAGTGCGTATTCGGGGTTCCAGCAGGCATGTTACTCGGCTTCATAGTTTCAGAAAGAGGAATTGAGGCAAACCCGGCAAAAATCAAGGCAATCATGAACCTCAAGAAGCCAGAGTGCGTAAATGATGTCCAGAAGTTGACGGGCTGCATCACAGCCCTAAGCCGGTTCATAGCAAGGATGGGAGAGAAAGCACTCCCATTGTACAAGTTATTGAAGAAATCAGACAAGTTCATATGGGACCAAGAAGCAGATGATGCCTTTGAAGATTTGAAGAAAACACTGTCCACATCACCGGTATTGGCAGCTCCTACAAGTAAGGAGCCAATGTTGTTATACGTCTCCGCCAGCTCACGAGCCATCAACGCCGTAGTTGTCGTAGAGGGGAAAGAAGAAGGTAAAGAATACCCGGTTCAGCGGCCAGTCTACTACGTCAGTGAGGCCCTAACCGAGTCAAAACAGAGATACCCACAATGGCAGAAGCTGGTCTTTGGAGTCTTCATGGCAAGCCGGAAAATGCCACACTACTTCCAGGAACACCCCATAACAGTGGTGAGCTCAGCTCCCCTAGCAGAAATAATCAGAAACAGGGAGGCGACAGGAAGAGTAGCAAAGTGGGCCATCGAGATGGGTCCCTATCACATAAACTATGAGCCAAGAACAGCAATCAAATCTCAAGCCTTAGCTGACTTCATCAATGACTGGACCGAGTTTGACCCCCTGCCTCCAGCACCGAGTGTCAAACATTGGGTCATGCACTTTGACGGGTCTAAGCTATTTGGAGGATCTGGAGCCGGCGTGGTCTTAACCTCACCAAAAGGAGACAAGCTAAGTTATGTCTTACAGATACACTTCGAGCCCTGCACGAACAGCATTGCCGAGTACGAAGCTCTGTTACGCGGCCTGAAAGTCGCCAAGGAGATGGGCATCAAGAGGATCATGTGCTATGGGGACTCAAATTTAGTGGCGCAGCAAGTATCAGGGACTTGGGAACGAAAGGACGCCAATATGGCAGCTTACAGAAGAGAGTTTGACAGGGCAGCCGGGTTCTTTTCCGGGTATCAAGTGGAACACATTGACAGGAGAAAGAATGAGGCGGCATACGCTCTATCAAGAATCGGCTCCAGGAGAGACCCGATACCGCCCAATGTATTCAAGGCCGAGTTATATAACCCATCCGTCAAGCTGCCGACTGAGGAAGAACTTGCAATTCCTGATGACCCGGATGAAGGGAATCGTGTGCAGAAAACAAAAAAATTCCTAGCAACGATATCCTTAAACTAGCCAAGATCTACACTATGCAGATACAGAAGTACGGCGGAGATCGGAATACATACCCTCGTAGACCGAATAGCGGGGATTACGCTCCCGCACAAGCGTTGACGATGAAGACGCCGTAGCCGACCTCTAGGTCGCGGAGAACTCGGCGCGACGAAGACGACGAAGATGACCCGAAGGTCGGGTGGAGGAAGTAGGCCTCCGAGTACCGCTAGTGCAGCACCTCGCAGGGCGTCACAAACCTACGGTGGAGACGACGGCCTCCGAAGCTCCAGTCCAGGACGAGCAGCGGAAGACTTCGACCGGAACACCAGCAGCGCGGCAGCGGGCTATGGTGGAAGAGATCCCCCTCCTCTACTCGGCGCGGCTCCGACAAGGGAACCACGAGATCGAGAGAGAAATTGGGAATTAATTGGTGAATTAAAAGGCCAGGGGTGCCCCTTCTTATATAGGCTCCCGGGGGGGCCAACCTCCCTAGCCAGGCAATGTGGGACTATCCCACAGCCATGGTGCGGATAGGGATGGTGCGCCAGCCCTAGGTGGGCCCCATTTGGCCCACCTAGGCCAGCCAAGCCTCCCCCACAAAATTCCCTTGAGGGGTTTCCCCCCCATGGGCCTTCTTTCGACCAGAAGGCCCATTTAGGGAAATCGGCCTAAATAAATTCGAAAATAAATATATAAAATCATATTTGCATATTAATTACACTAATTAATATCAAACATAATATATATATAATTTTTCCTAGCTCCGAAAACTCTTTCGGCGCTGCCCGATCTCCATCGGACCCCTCCCGGGACGCTCCCGGTGATCTCTTTCCTTTCCGGTTATCTTGTCGAAACCCCTTAAGTGTGTTACCCTAGCGGTTCGATATAATAACAGGTACGATCAAGACTCCTCTATGATCGACGACTAACTCGTAGGCCTGGACCCCATGAATTAATCCCTGTGATATAACGAATGACTTTCATCTATCAAACCTAGACGTATAGTCTTAAACCCTTTGCCATGGCGATACTTAGCGTGTCCGAGCATCATTCTCAGATATCTCCATACCTAGAATGATCTCGTTACCGACATTGCTATCTTCTACTCGTCTATGATATTATGTCAGCTGGTGACCTAGTCACATGTTTGCAAACTCATTTGACATAATCTCACCGAGTGGGCCCTAGAGTATCTATCCGGCTATGCGGACTGACAAATCCCACTATTGACCCCTCGTCTCAACTACCCCTTTCCGATACCCAAAAGTATCACCGTTATTGTCACACTAGATAAGATATGACGTTTGGTGCGATCAAAGTATCTTCCAGGGATAACAATAAGAGTTGATCTCACGGTCTTAAGGCGTAATGACAATGTCCTACAAATACTGGGTATGTCCATCACATCGTTACACCTAACGATATGACTTCCGTTGCCAACCGGCGCCATGCCCTATGATCGGAAAATCTCGATCATCAATCGTGCAACGAAACTAGTCTTAGTAGAGGCTACTAGGGACCTGGTTGTTTATCTACCACACCTGTATTAATGTTCCGCTTAATACAGTTATAGCATGGTGTAAAACATATAATGAACGATTGGGATATTGCCAATAAACTATGTTTATTAAGTGCCTCTAGGGCATATTCCCTTCAGTCTCCCACTTGCACTAGAGTAACACTTAATCTAGTTTACAACCTGGTAAAAGCTCAACACCCATAGCATCTTGGTGCATGCTCGCCTCGTGGAAGAGGAATATAGTCAACAGATCTCACACATTGAGACCTATATGTGCTTTGCAACACTTCTATGTCACCTAGTTTGACATCATCCCGTATCTTACGATGACGGTGAAATATATCCCAGTGGATGGGGTGAGACTCGAGCATTCGCGTAGCATGCGCCTTAAAAGTCTGAAAGATCTATTAAGGGACCACCTACGCTCGGAAAACTGCTCAGTCCAATCACACTTGCTACTTCTAAAGTCGCGATATATTTATATACCTATGTAGATTATGCGACAGTGCATTCATATGCGACTTCGCAAACTAACCATGTCTTTCTTCAAAATAAAGGACATCTCCTATATGAGATTTCTAGTCGTATGGGTCAGTGTAATAACTTGCATCATCGTAACCGCTTTACGGCAAGTTGCCATTCCAATCTTACCCGTTACTAGAAAACCTATCTTCAGTTCTCATAGACACTGAAGAATAAACTTAACGTTTGTTCACTGATCCACACAAGGATCACTCTAGAACCTGTTCTTCAACCAAGAACTTGGGTCACACTAAGTCGAGCTTTCAATCTGATAGCATCTATGACTGATACATAGATAATGTCGAACATCATTTGCTATAACTGAAAATGCCAAGATAAACTTAATATTTTACCTAGTCATACAAGCAAGAACATCTTTCTTTGCTTGTCCTATTCTGAAATACTTCAGAATCTTGACTTAGGAAATATTCCGACCTAATGTTATTAAGCCCCTTCTGATCTATACAATTATAAATCAGATGCCTAATACTCCTAACTTCATTTCATAGAAAATTTAATCACTTAAATAATCCTTTACACTCTACTAGAGGATCTGTGTCATTCAATATGTCGCTACATACAGAATCACAAATGACACCTAGCTCCCACTCAAATATGCCTTCCGCATATAAGATCAAGGAAAAGCTACTTAGCTCCCACTCAAATATGCCTTCCGCATATAAGATCAAGGAAAGCTACTTTGCTCCCACTCACTTCTTTGCAAATGTAGGTTTCTTCAACTATTTTGGACAACTCCAAAATCCTTTGATCACATTATCAAAGTGAAGATTCCAGCTCCGATATGCTTGCTTCTGCCCATGAATGGACAACCGAAGTTTGCACACATGTTTAGCATCCTCAGGATTACAAACCATTCTTAATTACACTATTAAGAACCATGGTTTTCTCATCCATCTATCAATTTCTCATTCGAAATTATAGTAATTGCTAAACGACCCAGAATAGATTTAGACTTCGCCACTTGAGACAAAGTCTCATGTGGTCTGTCGGAACTGTTTCACGACAAATCGAATCTGCTCAATATCTACTCTCTCATAAAACTCCATATACTATCAACATCCTAGATGCCATCAAGAAGATCTCCCAAGTCATTACCTGGTAATCGTATATGGATTTTATTTCGGATCATAAATGACTCATAGCCATTTCTCGGACTTAGGTTCACCATCTCTTCTTCGTAGTTCGTAGGTCTATCATATTCCATTAATATGACCTTCATAGCAAGATTGTCGTAACACACAGTGTGGAACACAACCTCGTATGCCTACGCTCTTAGTATGAGCTCAGAACATCATGATTTTGAATCATCAGCTTTTTCAAGCTGTGGAGCCTGACACCGAAAACACTTTCGATTGCGCCACTCTGATGTCTGGAGAGGAAGTTCTCCAACTTCGTCTTGCTCTACTTTCTTTCTCACTTATACCTTCGGACAAGAAACTATTTCTTTCGCAAGGTATATCCCGGCAATGATTTTGCCTATGTCGTGAGACATGTACCCAACTAACTCTTTAGGTAGGGTATACTACAAAGATTAATCCATTTTAGGTTCGATTACATCGAAACACTAAATTGCTGAAACGACAATCCAGGCTAAAAGCCACACCATTACTCATATGGTATTTTCTCCATGGATCCAAATGGTTTACCTATTTGCTAACGTGAGTGTTTACGTTTCTACCATATGACTCTAATGATCACAATAATTCGGTAAGAGATTTATTTACCACACACTATCCGATAGGGTGCAATTACGACGTCCTAACACACCATAACACTATGGTGTTCCATGCGACGTAATTTGTGGAACTCTTCTCACAAGTCTTCCAATGATGTGCCAACATTATAATTCAAATCTTTATTTCCTCGATTTGCATCACGGGAATTTGATTTTCTTGTTAAGTTTATTTCCTACTTCATTCTGAACTTCGTTTGATCGAATCAAAATTTCAGACTAACATTCCCCGGAGTGGATATCCATATATCCACTCGGAATATTCATGAAGTATATGAAATAAAGACTTCCACTACACGTCAAAGTACTTCATTGATTCACATGCACCCACATGCACGATTCTCAACAAGCTATACTCAAAACGTTCAGTGAAGTTCACGAAATAAAGGTCTCCACTACCCGTCAATTACTTCATTGAACCACATACATCTCTATGTATGACTATCAATAAGTTATATGCCCGCTTTCCGAAAACGGTGTCACAGTTATTTTGGAAGTGTCAAAAGATCAAATCTTAGGACTTGTAGGTCCATCCAGTGTGGAGCTAATGCATATAACATTGAAATGACTAAACGGTAGTGCCACACATATGTGGTGTCTTTATTAAGTTTGTATCATTTGGCATTAATATTATGAATGTGGGAGCTTCTACCATCTAAATTCAAATCAGCATATGATCATTACTTCATAAATATAGGACACCAATTTGTCACTATCATGTATGAACAAGTATCTCGCTAGAGGAGACACACTTTGCAACGATCATACTAACAGGCGATCATAAAGGATTTACCCAAATGGTAGATCTAGAGGGAGAGTGTCTATGGCAATCACAACAACTTGATTGCCATTATCAACACGCAGTGTCGCCTCATCCTTTCAAGCTACTCAAGCAGTAAACCTGGTTTTCACAAAACATGACTAGTTCAAAACTTAGTCACTACTGCGAGTACTTGCTCAGCTAAAACATTCATAACATGTATATCACATATACACCATCATCATTGATGACTTCCGGCGATCTGTTTCATTTTCTTGATACTTCCACCGTAATCAAGAACCATGAAGGTGAACGATTCCCCTTGCATGACATAGTCTATGACAGAGGATTTGCACTTGGCAACGATGTCTGTCATCCTGTAATTGAGCTGAGCGAGGCGTCTCAATGTTCATTAATCATGAACATATGTCATTAAGTATGACCGCCACGTGCTCCCTCAATGTGTGTATTCTCTTCCATCTTGGTCGAGAAGACAATCAGTCAACGTACTGATAAACTTTATCAACCCAACGTTTGGGGTACCCCGAGTTTAGCGACCATATCATATGTTCGCGATCTAAAAACTCGTACCCACCGTTGGTTCTTTATGGCAGAGATCATACCATACACTGGACTATGATGATATCATCCGCACAAAATCCGATAATCAAAATTATCTTTTGTTAGCGGAATCTCCGGGTTTATCTCCTAGCGGGTATTGTAACACAAAGAGCTAATGGTTTAAACAAGGAGTATCCTCAAGCTAAAGAATAAAACTATGAAGTTTGGACCCAACCTTTTAAGTTTCTCAAAACGCAGGAATACGCCTAATTTGCAAAGATGCTATCACAATGGTTAATATCTACAAAGGTTTGCAAAAAAGACTCTGTTCATTATATTCTGAGTTCTAGTATTTTAGAAAATAACTATCCGAACTCCCACTCAAACGAACATCCCTCCTGGTCGTTTAAGCGATTACACGACCCCCATCCATTGCACCACCCCTCATCATCAGAGCCGGCGGCACAACTTCAAGAGTAGACAAAATCGTCCGCCACACCATTTTTGTGACTCGTGCTCGACCTTTCGGTCTTCCTGTTCCGAGGCCATATTTATGAATATGCTAGGCTCGCCACCAAAAACCTCCACGCTGACGCTTGTGCAACATGGCTTACACCCACCGTATGCGAACGAAGATATGTCTGACACCCGATCATCACGGCCTGCCTCATAACGTAGAACTTTCTTGGTGGTGCGCGTTGGAGGGAGAACACTAGTGGTATTTTGAAGGGATCATCTTATATAGCTACTGCCGTGTAACTAATGTATACTATACACACAATCACACAATATAAGATGCACACAAAACATCAAACGTAACGCAATGTGATATAGTCCATTGCGCCATGGTCTTCTTGGCGCCCGCAGTTTATAAACAATTTAATAAACCTACCTTGACCATATCACATAGCCCCTGCAAAATAAAGTTAGACGCTTCTACTTTATCTTCTGCATGTTTTACATGGCTTGGGGCTGTCGTAAATAGAACCGCTTCATACCTACGAACCTTATGACCACAACAACGATCCAATAATCGCATGTTTAAGCATCCCTTTCAGGCCCTCCATTGAAAATGCGAAGACCAACTAAAGAGAGAGAAACTGACACCCGCCAGCCACAGATACGGTACAAGCCGTATGTCAGTAGTGGAACCAGTCTCGCGTAAGCGTACGCGTAAAGTCGATCCGGGCCGCTTCATCAACTCGATGCCGCTGGAATCACAAGTGCACGCTAGAGGGTAGCAAATAACAGGAACGGTGCCCCCGTGCAGAACACGGGTTCTAACAGCGTACATCTATATCTATGATAGATCGGCTCTGATACCACTGAAGGGAATCGTGTGCAGAAAACAAAAAAATTCCTAGCAATGATATCCTTAAACTAGCCAAGATCTACACTATGCAGATATAGAAGTACGGCGGAGATCGGAATACATACCCTCGTAGACCGAATAGCGGGGATTACGCTCCCGCACAAGCGTTGAAGATGAAGACGCCGTAGCCGACCTCTAGGTCGCGGAGAACTCGGCGCGGCGAAGACGACGAAGATGACCCCGAGGTCGGGTGGAGGAAGTAGGCCTCCGAGTACCGCTAGCGCAGCACCTCGCAGGGCGTCACACACATACGGTGGAGATGACGGCCTCCGAAGCTCCAGTCCAGGACGAGCAGCGGAAGACTTGGACCGGAACACCAGCAGCGCGGCAGCGGGCTATGGTGGAAGAGATCCCCCTCCTCTACTCGGCGCGACTCCGACAAGGGAACCACGAGAACGAGAGAGAAATTGGGAATTAATTGGTGAATTAAAAGGCCAGGGGTGCCCCTTCTTATATAGGCTCCCGGGGGGAGCCAACCTCCCTAGCCAGGCAATGTGGGAATATCCCACAGCCATGGTGCGGCTAGGGATGGTGCGCCGGCCCTACATGGTCCCCATTTGGCCCACCTAGGCCGGCCAAGCCTCGCCCACAAAATTCCCTTGAGGGTTTTCCCCCCCATGGGCCTTCTTTCGACCAGAAGGCCCATTTAGGGAAATCAGCCTAAATAAATTCGAAAATAAATATATAAAATCATATTTGCATATTAATTACACTAATTAATATCAAACATAATATATATATAATTTTTCCTAGCTCCGAAAACTCTTTCGGCGCTGCCCGATCTCCATCGGACCCCTCCCGGGACGCTCCCGGTGATCTCTTTCCTTTCCGGTTATCTTGTCGAAACCCCTTAAGTGTGTTACCCTAGCGGTTCGATATAATAACAGGTACGATCAAGACTCCTCTATGATCGACGACTAACTGTAGGCCTGGACCCCATGAATTAATCCCTGTGATATAACGAATGACTTTCATCTATGAAACCTAGACGTATAGTCTTAAACCCTTTGCCATGGCGATACTTAGCATGTCCGAGCATCATTCTCAGATATCTCCATACCTAGCATGATCTTGTTACCGACATCGCTATCTTCTACTCGTCTATGATATTATGTCAGGTGGTGACCTAGTCACATGTTTGCAAACTCATTTGACATAATCTCACCGAGTGGGCCCTAGAGTATCTATCCGGCTATGCGGACTGACAAATCCCGTTGTTGACCCCTTGTCTCAACTACCCCTTTCCGATACCCAAAATTATCACCGTTATTGTCACACTAGATAAGATATGACGTTTGATGCGATCAAAGTATCTTCCAGGGATAACAATAAGAGTTGATCTCACGGTCTTAAGGCGTAATGACTATGTCCTACAAATACTGGGTATGTCCATCACATCGTTACACCTAACGATATGACTTCCGTTGCCGACCGGCGCCATGCCCTATGATCGGAAAACCTCGATCATCAATCGCGCAACGAAACTAGTCTTAATAGAGGCTACTAGGGACCTGGTTGTTTATCTACCACACCTGTATTAATGTTTCCGCTTAATACAGTTATAGCATGGTGTAAAACATATAATGAACGATTGGGATATTGCCAATAAACTATGTTTATTAAGTGCCTCTAGGGCATATTCCCTTCACCGGAGTCCCAGCTAGTTGCCGCCTTACATCAAACACCGTCATGGACATAGCCGTACCTAGCTTATCTACTCAGAGAGGAGTTACCACAGAATGAAGTTCTGGCAAGACAAATTGTACGTCGAGCTAAGGCCTACGTCATCATTAACGGCGAGCTACACAAGAAGAGCACGTCAGGAGTTTTTCTGCGATGTGTCTCACCAGAGGAAGGCCGGAAAATCCTACAGGAGATCCACTCAGGAGATTGTGGACACCACGCGTCAACAAGATCAATGGTAGCCAAGGCATTTAGACATGGATTCTTTTGGCTGACAGATTTGGCTGACGCAGAGAGCATAGCCCGGGTTTGCGATGGATGCCAAAGATATGCAAGGCAGATTCACGTACCGGCTCAGGACCAGAGGACAATACCAATCACATGGCCTTTTGCAGTTTGGGGTATGGACATGGTTGGACCTTTCCAGCCATCATCCGGCAAGAAAACTCACCTCCTAGTAGCAGTGGATAAATTCACAAAGTGGGTCGAGGTACAAGCCGTCAACAGTTGCTCAGCGGCTACAGCAGTCAAATTTTTGAAGAGAATCATATTCAGATTCGGGTATCCCCAGACAATGGGACAAACTTCTCACTCGGAGAGATGCAGAAATTATGTGGAGACAATGGAATCCGGCTCGACCTGGCTTCGGTGTCACATCCTCAGTCAAACGGCCAAGTCGAAAGAACAAACCAGGAGCTACTAAGGGGGATAAAACCAAGGTTCCGGGTTCCACTGATCAGAGCAGCCGGATCCTGGGAAGAAGAACTGCCATCAGTCGTCTGGAGCATCAATACAACCCCAAATAGATCCACATATTTCACTCCTTTCCTCATGGTATATGGAGCTGAAGCGGTCCCACCCAGTGATATCATCCATGACTCGCCAAGGGTTGCAAATTACGTGGAGACCGAAAATGAGAAAGCCCGGCTCACATCAGTAGATTTACTGGAAGAGGCAAGAGAGCTAGCCCTGGAAAGATCAGCTATATATCAGCAAGACTTGAGACGATATCACAGCCGCCGGGTTAGATCAAGGACTTTCCAGGAAGGAGATTTGGTCCTCAGATTGGCTCAGAACAGAGCCGGCTTTCATAAGCTTACTCCCCCATGGGAAGGACCTTTCGTGATAAGCAAAAATCTACACAATGGATCCTACTATCTGGTGGACCTAAGGGAAGAAAACACAGCAACAGGACCAAACACAGATCACACAAGATACCCAATGACAGAGAACGACAGGCCATGGAACATAGCAGAGCTTAGACCATACTACACATAGGCAGAGGAAAGCCAACAAGTCCGTTTTCCTACAGTTTTTTGTTTTTTATTACTGAGAAAGCAGCAGGTTTCAGACGCGCTCTTTTCCTTACCAGGGTACCTAAGGGGGCTGGAAGGTTTTTAATGAGGCGGCTTGCTAGCTATGTACATATCTTGTGCTAAATAAAGAGAACTTCTCTGAAGAAAAGAGTTTGTTGACAAAAGGGCCCAGATATCACACAATTAAGGGTCTTGGGGGCTTGCTAACTAAAGATTAGAAGTTGAAAACTCAAGACTCGGCAGAGACGCCACCAAGTTTACATTTTCACTACTTTAAAGGGTCTTGGGGGCTTACTAGCTACAAGTTAGAAGTTGAAAACTCAAGACTCGGCAGAGACGCCACAAAGCTTATACTCTTACTCCTTTCAAGGGTCTTGGGGGCTTACTAACTACAAGTTAGAAGTTGAAAACTCAAGACTCGGCATAGACGCCACATTTTCTCAAACAGGTATTGGGGGCTTGACAACTATCAGTTGCAAGTTGAAAACCCAAAACCCGGCATAGACGCCACAATTTGTTGGTTATACTTGCCTGCTAACTCGATGCTAATCTAACCCGGCAAAGAAGTCACAGCGACCAGATGTTGCAAACCAGGCTTTCAGTCTGACTATGATGCCCCTGGCGACTTAGCAGACCCTGATCAACCTCGAGTTTCTAACACAAGAAGTCAAAAAGATAGCCGGCTATGCAGATGCAAAGGTAACCAAAAGGGTCACCAACACCAAACATATGCTTGCAAAGTGCGGCTGAGCCCGAGTATAAAAGTTAAAGCAAGTGTATCGGGCGCACGAAGGCGCATCAGCACAGGCATAGCCTCAGAGTTAAAACTAACCTATTACAGGTCATACAGGCCAAAAGAATACGAGTTCCCAAAGTGCAAAGACAGATAAAAATTACAAGCCGGTTCATGTTGTCGGGCCAGATTCAGTAGGAACGGCTGGGGTCTCGGGAGCTAAGCCGGAAGAGCCAGAGGCGTTCTTGGACTTCCTCTTCGCCAAGCCCTCAGCATCCTCCCAGGAAATCTCGAAAACGCTCGAGAAGGGGCCAGAGGCCGGGCAAGGAGGAGCCGGTACGTCGGATAACCCGGATGCAGGAGCCACTTCCGGCTGAGTCGGCAGAGGAGCGCGGTAGCTCGGATCAAGACCCGTCAAGGACGGCTCTTTTGGAGAAAGCTTGGCTCCCTGAGTCGAGTACCCCACCTGGAAAGTGCTAAGACTGAGGTTATCAGTCAGCAATGTCGCATGGTGCCGGGTCTTCACATCTATGGCCTTGATGTCCTCCTTGGTGAGAGGAGTACCGTCACTCTTGCAGGGCCACCCCTTGGTGAGAAGCTTCGTGTCAACATCCGGGTAATGCGCCTTGGTCAAGGCCAAGATGCGCATCGAGTCAAGCCGGGCTGCAGACCTCCTCCAGTTATCCAGCCAAGTCGGCAGAACGTTCAGTTGTTGGAGGAATTTGGCCTGTGTCGTGGGCGGCTTCTCCCATCCGTGACAGGCCATCAACGCCTTGCCAGCTCCATAGTAGAGCTGCTGCACAAGCATGTAGACGGCCTTTAGCTTTCCCTCCGGCTCAAGCTTGTAGATAGGGTTCCAAGAACCTGGAAAGAGAAAGCCAGAAGTGTCAGGCGGCAGTACAAGCCAAGATGCGTGACAGTCAAAATTATAGCCGGCTTACCAAAGAGCGCGGTGGTCATCTCAGCAAGAAACGCAACAAGCTTTGCGTATTTGGCATTAGAGGCATTCAGGTCCTCTTGAAGCTTGTCACGTTGCTCCGTCCAGTTGGCCTCATGCTCCTCCATCTCTCGACGGAGGAGGGAGTTCTCTTCAGCAGCCTCGCCGAGTTTCTTCTCAAGCTCGGCGAGCTTATCTTCAAGACCGGCACAGAGGCCGGCTTCCGTCTTCAACTCCCCCTTGACAACGTCAAGGGCATGGTCCTGCCGGCGGGTCTGGTCCTGAAACAGGAAACACAAACATATGGTCAGGGCGTGGCGAATAAGAGTAAATCCCAAATTGTTATAAGTCCCAGGTAACGCAGGCTAAAACCCGGCACTTGGGGGCTACTCAATTATGGGCCCAAGATCAAGGAGCAAGCGAAGACCCGGAACATTGCAAGCAATCGTTCCGACTCTTGGGGACTACTTAGCTCAAATCAAAAGTCAAAAAGAGCAAGCAAAGACCCGGAACACTGCAAGCAGTTATTCCGACTCTTGGGGACTACTCAACAAAGAACATAATCGACCAAAACAAGACAAATTGGAAGTCCCGGGTCATTGCAGGCTGATAACTCGGCACTTGGGGACTAGGAGAGATATGCATGCATACCTCAAACTTTTCCTGGAGCTCAGCCAAGACGATGTCCTCCGCCTGGCGTGACTCCCCAACCCGCCTATGAAGCTCCCCGAAGAGAGCTGTCAAATCCAAGTCCTTATAGGACTAGAAGCCGGGGGCCTTGCGGTTGAAGATTTGGAGGTGGCGGCACCCGGCGCGGCGGTCTTGGTGATGCGGGAGTTGAGAGGCTTGTCACCCTTGGCAGAGCCGGTGATCTCCACATCCGGCAAGCCAGATTTCTGAGGAGAAGCCGGGTGCGGCGGCGACTTATCGGCCCCTCCCTCAGCACGGAGGGGCGAAGTAACAGCAGCATCATCCACAGCCGGAGAAGGCGTGGGCATAGTGCGAACTCTGTGCAAAAGAAAGAGGGTTACAATAAAGACAGAGAAGTAAAAGAAAAGGGTGAGAGAAAGGCGGCATACCCCTCATTGACAGCAAAGCCGCCAAAGAGATCATCGCTCGAATCTAAAGACACTGAGAGAGACCGCCGCTCAGTCCCGGCTAATGGATAAAGAACGGAAGGGCGTGTCTGCAGAGGCCTGACCCGGCGAGGAGTCGGGTTACGGGAAATACCTTCAAAAAGTGGCTCATCAGAGTCGGAGGATCGAAGCCGGCGCTTTTGGCGACGAGCTTCCTTTTCCTCCTGAAACAAGACAAGTCCAGTAAGGCCACAGTAAGAATAAGCAAAGCAAGATAAGCCCAGGCACGGCGAAGTTACCTCGGCGGAGTCTGAACGAAGCCTCCTTCTGGAAGCCGGCGGGGCCGGGTCTGAAGACGGAAGAACCGTATCTGACATATTGGCCTCATCAATAGAAGGAGACCGGGTTTCCCGAATGTCGGCGTCCATTAATTCAAGGAAAAGCCGGGTGATGGAGTTTAACTCACCTTCTGCTTCTTCCTCCACGCCGGCCTCGGAGCCGGCCTCTTCAACGTCGTTACCTGACTCATCGGCAGAGTCGGGCGAAGAAGGCAGTGCGGCGGACCACCAGGTATCGTCCGCCTAAAGAATTAAAGATTAGCAACTTGGAGAAAGTTCTGAAACATGAAGAAAAAGACAAAGGAAACAGAAAGTACCGGCTTCAGCGGATTGGCGGCGCAGAAGGGAGGAAGGCCGGCGCTCGTCAGAGAATCCGGTGATTCATTGACGATTTTCCGGATAACCCGGACCAGCGCCTCCTCCGATTGACCGCTTCAGTTGAAGCGCATCGGGTCGTCCGGAGACCCGGAATATTGGCAGATGAGGCCCGGCCGAATGCCGAGTGGCATGATGCGCCACCCAACCCAGCAACGGACCAAGTCCGCGCCTGTCAGACCGTGGGCCAGCAGGGCGCAAACCCGGCCAACCAGTGGCTTGATAGCCTCCCGATCAGCCGGGGAGGCAAAGGAGTTCATATTCTCGTGGAAGGTGAGCCTATCAGCACGAAAGCCGGGAAGGGCCGGCTCATCCACAGGAGTAAGTGACTGGCAGTAGAACCAAGTCTTCTGCCAGTCCTTCGGGTGTGAGTGGAGAACCACACCCGGAAAGATGATGTTGCGGCGGCGCTGGATGGTAACGCCACCACAGGAGACAAGAGGCCCCCCCCGGGTGTTCCCGTTGGGGTTTGCAGTAGTAGAACTCGAGGAAAAGAGGGAGATTGGGAGCGATGCCGAGATAGGCTTCGCAGAGGACGACAAAATGAGTGATGTTTAGCACCGAGTTTGGTGCTATGTCTTGTGGACGGATGTGGAAGTAATCGAGGATCTGGCGGAAGAAAAGGGAACCCGGGGGCTTGAAACCCCGGGGGATGTGATCGACGAAGAGAACTACCTCGCCGGGTCCTGGTTGCGGCAAGGTCTCTTCTTCGTCCGGTGCGCGCCAGTGGGCCTCCGACTGAGGCGGAAGCATGCCGAGTTTCACCAGTGCTTCAAGCCGGCTATCCCGAACATTGGATTTGCCCCAGTTACACCTGGCCCGGCGTTTGGATTTCTCAGCGGCGATTGTGCCGGAAGACCCGGCGCCGGGTGTGCCCTTGACCTTCTTGGGGCCGCGTTGAGCAGCCGACTTAACCGGCATCTTGATGATTGAAAGCCGGAGATCTACAAACAAGAAATGGCAGAAATAAAGAGTCAAGAGAGATCTACGGGATCAAGAGAAATAGCAAGAAAAGGAAGATAAAGAGATAGAGCAGTTCATCAGCAAGAACAAACAGAAAAAGGAGGAACAAGTGAGCTCGAAGCAGATCTGCGTAACCACGGGAAAGCAACTTTTAGAGGAAAAGTGTTCGAGAAAGAGTAAGCAGAGCACATTGAGAGGGATCTAAAAAGCCTCGGGACATCAAGAACGGTGAACAACGTGTTTAAACACACGAAGAGCATGAAGTTCATCCGAGAGGAATAACAGGAACAAAGAAGATGGACACGTAAAGATGCTTACCAGATGTAGAAACGAGATGAGAAAACAGTGGAGCGCAGATCGAGCTCATGTGTGAAGATCTGGGTGCGCGCGAGGAAGATCCGAACGGAGGAACCAGCGCACGGAGAAAACTGTGGGCGAGAAGCTCGAGGGGTGCGCGCGAGGAAGAAGAAGAAGGAGGCGGAGAGCTCGGGGCAGAGTGAGCTCTGAGCTCATCCCGGCTCCCCTATTTATAACCTCCTGGAGTTGACCTAGGGGCAGAAATGGAAAGACAAAAGGATAATGATTATCTCGGGGGACAAGATCTGGTAGGTGAGAGATATTCTCTGACAAGATCTTTGTTTCCCCGAGGTGGTTATTGCCTCCTCGATTCCCGCGCCCAGATAGACATTAAAAATGTCGTTGACTCAGAAGTTTGACCGAAAGGCAAGAGAAAGACCAAAGAAAGGAGAAAGTCAAGGGCAAAGAGAGTGAAAGCCGGAAAGTGGTGACCAGGTTACGAACCGTTAACCAAGCATTGGGCCGGCTGAGTAAGTAACCCGAGAGCCTGCTTGCTTAATAAGTTGTTTATTGTTTTTCAGATAACCCGGACAAAAGGACTGACGGCTTCCCCCAGAAACATGCCCCAAAGCGCAAAGGTGAAGCAAGTCGAGTCTGATGTCCAAGTTATCCTGGGGGCTACTGTTGGGGGGATCGTAACCCGGTAGGCCCACCGACATAGAAGATAAGCCGGCCTGGCAGGAGGCTGGGCCGGATCAAGCCTAAATACATGGGCCAGGTGATACGTAAGCCGGTGCGTGACGTATGCCTTGGCCCGCAAGCGAGAAGGATCTAGAAGGCTGGAGACCAAGTACAAGACGGAGTCCTGCTAAGGAAAGAAGAGGCTTAGAGGACTTAGAGTAGAGTCCGGGTACGATAGGAACCCGGATCCGGCCTTGTACCTCCAGCAAGACCCGCCACCTATATAAGGGGGTCTCCTGGTTCCAAGAGAGACAGGTTCAATCGACACGAGTCATAGGAAAGACACATTGTAATCTCGAGACCCGGAAGCTAAGGCGCCGAGTCCCGAAACCCTAATCAGTAAAGCCGAAGCAGGAAGTAGGTCTTTACCTCAAGACGAGGGGCCGAACCTGGGTAAACCCTTGTTTCCCCACGCTACGCTAGACAAGCTCCTGATGTCGGAAGCCGCCATGCCCCACATCTCAAGTTACCTCCGGGTAACATCTGCTGTGGCGATCCCACGATAGGGCTCGTGGACTTCGTAAACCAAATTTGTGTTTTCAAATTCGGTAACCTCAAGTGTGTCAGCCTTTCTTTTCTGGTAGTTGATCCACTTGGCGATCTTTGGTGGATAGTCGTGCTTCTTGTTCTGTTTGTTATCACCAGCTAGTTGTGTAGCCGTGATCTCACAATATTTCAAGAAATATTCATTCATCTTTATGAAGGTATATTCAAGAACAGCTGACACCAGCAATGAACGCACTCCCTTCAACACTCTATTGAAACATTCTGCCATGTTGCTTGTCATGTCACCGTATCTCATGCCTTGTGAGTCGTAAGCACGTGACCATTTGTTTCTATCCTTAAAGTTCCTAGTAAGGAACTCTTTACCCCTTGGAGTTGATTGGCGATATATCTTGTCATACAATTTCTTGAAATGATGAGCGGTGAAGGCGAGACAACAATCTTGAAGCTCAAAGGATAATTCCTTGCTTCCGCATGCCCTATAGAAATTTGAGACGAAATGTCTCATGCACCACCGGTGGTGCACACGACCGTATCCGGTAATTTGAACTGTCACGTCATTTAGTATAGCTTGGTGGCGGTCCAAGATGATGCAAATCTCTTTTTCAGGCCCAGCAATCTTAGTCCTTAATAGACCTATGAACCACTCCCAGTTATCATTGTTCTCCGCCGATACCAAAGCAAATGCCAGAGGCACCAATCTGTCCCCACCGTCATGTGCTATAGCGACCATGATGGTTCCACTGAATTTGCCAGTCAAGAATGTCCCATCCACAGACAATACCGGCCAACAAAGTTTAAATGCATGAAGGCACGGCTCGAATGTCCAAAATGCACGGCCAAAGGTCCGTACAGTTTGACCTTCGTATGTTCTAGTATCCGAGCCTTGGGGCTCAACCACATAGTACATTCCCGGGTTTGTTGCCGCCATGGCTCCCAAAACCATGCCAATACGGTTGTATGACTCTTCCCAACCACCATACAATATCCTAAACGCCGCTTGCTTAGCCTTCCATGCCTTCCCGTACTCCACCGTGTAATGGAAAAGTTTGTTCACATACTCGATCACGGCCTTAATAGGTTGTGTCGGTAAGATCTTTATGGTGCCTGTAATTTTGTGGGCGATGAACTACGAGGTTAAATGACGGTGATCGTTCTTAACTTTTGCCTTGTCGATGTCCTCACCACCACATGTGTGCGTAAACACATTATTTGTGATCTTCCATTGGTCCCCTCCTTTGATAGGGCGGGCACGGACAACCCATGGACATCTCTTGAAGTCCTCACACCGGACCGTGTAACGCACCTTCATGTTTGAGTGCCTCACGACGAATGGACGGTGATGCTTCATGGCATACTCCTTAAGCCATGTTTTAAGTTCTACCAAGCTTTCGTAAATGGTTCCAGTGCTAACCCCATGCTTATGTATGTTAGTATCTTTGTGGGAATATGATCTTGGGCCTAGAATTTTCGTTGTGCCCCCATCAACAGTATCCTCATCCGCGAGGCCAAGATCACGGAACAAAGATGTCCCGTGATCGCGGGCTCGCGGCCATGGGTGCTCATGAATGCATTGGCTTCTTTAGCCGTCAACCCGTCCTCATCGATTTCTTCCTCCGGGACTTCATCGTCAGAGTTCAATGCATATGCTCGAGAGTATGGAGTATTGTGATCCATATCCTCTTCATAGCAATTTGCCTCGACATCGTCAATATCATGGTTTTTAAGATAACATTTCATTTCATCACCCTCCACACCATCACCTTCGGTCTCTTCGTCCTCAACATCATCGAGAAAGGGGGGGCTCATCGAAGGTTGCTCATGTTGGTCAAATTCTTCCATCCTCAGGGGTTGCCTCATCGAAGGTTGGGTAATGCCATGTTGACTTAAAGGAGGCTGGCTCATTGAAATGTCATATACATCGGGCTCTCGGGAGACATGTTGGTCATCTAATTGACCCTGCCTATTTTCATCAATTGGGATATTCAAGTCTATATGCAAACGAGGACTGACCTTGTTTACGGCAAATAACTCAAGAGATCTGTCTTGTGAGGCAAACACAACCTCCATATAAGCTTGCCATCGACTCTCCGAGTCCAGATTCATCATCTTCCAACGAACATAATGATCATATCCAACATTGTATCTTCCTTTCAAATGAACAACATCATGTTTGTCCAACCAATTCAACTCAACTCGGACTTGCTCAATTACATCGGCTAAGCTAGGCGTGGGGGTGTCAAACACAATCACTAACTCCTCCGTGTCGGGGTCATCAAAATCTCCCTTTGCAAAGGTCGTGAAGTCCTCATGATGAATATTCACGATTCTAGACATCTAAATATAAACAACAAACCAAAACACATCACAACACAATTATGGGCTTACTTCGTATTTTCTAGGGTTAGGGTTTGGAAGTTCGAAATCCCTAGCCATGGCATGCAAATCAGAAACTATGAACATCATGATAAAAAACTATGGCCAATATAGCCAATCTAAGCTTAAATTTATCCCCAACAAACATACTAGGGTTTCCCCTAAGTTTCGAAATGCAAACAAAGTGGGACTGTTCTAGTTGGACAAAAATGAGGGGAACTGAGGAGAATACCGTGGAGAATGCAGAGGGGACTAATTCCACGGAGAAACCCCTCTGATTGGGAGGGATTTGAGTGGGGCGGACTAGGAGGAGTGAGAGTGAGTGTGTTTCGATTTCGGGTTCAAGGAAAGGAGATACTGGGTTTAAGAAGGAGAAGTCGTTGTTAAAGTAGTACGGCTCCCCAGACAGGGGCGTTGTTCTAAGTTTGGAACGGTGCCTGCCCTGGGGCGTTGTGTGAGGTCCTACGGCGCCCCCATACAGGGGCGTTGTGCTTGCTTCTGGTGGCCCCACGCACGCCGCGCTGTCAAAGTCAACGACGCCTTTGACCATGACATCGTACATAAGAACACGGCTCCCCAGGGGCGAGCGCCGTGCAAAAGGGTCAGATCCGATTTTTTTTTGAAAATTTGGTCCATTTTGTGAAATGAATGCAAAAAAGGGTTTAAAAAGTCAAATTTGCCCTCCCAGGGTCCGAGCTCCCGATCGCTCTCCGGGATGGCTTGCTCGAGGTGCTGAAATATTGCCCAAATATTGAGTGGGCCTTTGGCCCATTTAGCAATTCCAGAAAAATCCCTAAATCACATGTTGTTGTCATGGCAAGTGGTGGGACTTTAGTCTCATACTGCTACTTGAGTTAGATGTGCATCATCTTATATACTGAGCTATTCTACTACTCGTATCAGTTGGTATTAGGTATGAGGAGAATGATTGTGTACCACACGCGCGCTACTACTCCTCTGTCGCCCGCCTCGCCACGCCTCGCCTCGTCACGACGCGACGCGGGAATCTCGCCTAGCCGATCTGTTCTTTTTGTCACACTGTAATAAAATGTCAACGACACAAAATGTTTTGTGTTAATGAGATTGATTGTTAGCTGAAACGTTATGTATGTTTTCAATCTTAATGGCAATTCATTACGGGCGTTTCGGCTGGACGTTTTGCCTCATGCGTCTGTGCCTATGTTAGCGAGAGGTCGCTCCTCTCCGTCAAAACACAACACAAGGAATAGACAGAAGAACTCATCTACCCAAAGCCGCCACCGTCGTTTCTCCAATCTGTTGCTGCCATCGTTGATCCCATCCCGTCCGCTGCGTACACGGTCGACGGGAGAGCAGGCCTCCGAAACCCCGCCTATCCGTTTCCTGTACGGGAGAGGGGCGATTAGATTTTTGGGGAGCGTCTCCTACGCGACTGATCGCCAATATTCATCCACTACGTCGGCTACTTCGTCTACATCCTCTACGTCTGCTGCGGCGCCTTCATCGTCATCATGAGCACCGACGCCGAGATCGAGAAGACTGCTGCAGAGAAGAGGATCGCCGACGGTGCTGCTTTCTCTTCGGCCAATTGGCCAACCGTCGGGTATAATATGTGTATACCTCTGCTACTTATTTACTTGTTTATTGTACTAGCGATTTGCGTAGATTTATCTACTGTATGTCTAGTACACGATTACACTGCTAAATTTTAATATGTCATTAGCACCATATACGTCATGATTTTAGTTAATATTTGGATTAATATAATCGGAAAATTGCTTATATACTCAACACGAGGGCCTCCTCCTCCGTGAGCTCCGGCATATGGAACTCCGCCACCTGAAGGCCGTCGTGCTCCATGGCAACAGCGATGGCCTGCTCCTTCAGCTCCTCCTCTGGCGGTGGTGGCACCCAGTCGCCAACAACGTCGTAGTTGTACTCCTTCTTCGCCTTCTTATAGGGCCACTGTCCTCTCATGGTGGTGGTGGTGGTGGTGGTGGTCGGGAAGGAGAGAGGGACAGGAAGAGCACGTTGTGGCCGTGGAGGTGGTCGTGGCACCCTCTTCTAAAGAGGCCGCTGGAGACGCGGTCTCCCGAGCTATTGATGCTGGCACAGAAGAGGAAGTGGCGCATATACGAAGGCGGTGGGCAGTGGCGCTTCGCCATTGATGACAGCGCATAAGAGGAAGCGGCGGTGCAGCCTTTCGCTTCGAGTCGTCGTGGCCTCGGTAGATGAAGCGAGCGTCATGGCGTGCAAGACTCGGTCAAAAATGGATGCCCCCATTCCTATGGCCATTCATTTAATACTTTTGTCTCTCTGTGCATTTGTAATACCTTCGGTTATTACCTTGTTTCAGAGGTTGGGCTGTAATTGATATCTTCAAGATATTAATATATACTCTTTATCTAAAAACAATTAGATGATGACTTTTTACTATGTTTGGTATATGTATAAATATGGATAAAGTATAAAGCATCTTATTTTTTTAAAAGGACGGTAGTATTGAACTATCTGTACTCTAATGACTACACGTTGGATTTTTTTTCCGTCTCATCACCGTAGGCGAATCTGCGGGTAAGCGTAGCACTATCCATTTTTGTCTCGTGTACACACTCTCCCTGACTCCCTGTCTCTTGCAACCAATTCCCTCCAACCAACTTAACTGCAGATGCATCTGATCTGCCCTTTCCATCTTGGCCTCGGTCCTCACTCCATGTCCGCATCTCTTGACTCTTCCTTGGCCGCTTCCACCCCTATCATCATCGTCATCGTCACTCTCCCATGAGAAAAATCATTTGGCTCCTCAAAGGTACGCGCGATCGACCAGCGGATCTCTCGGCCAAGTTCTTGACTATTAATTTGCTCTTAGTCATCATGAATTCATGACATGTTATTACTTATCTTTCTCTTCACCATATGGAAGAGCATATCCATGTCAGCCCCCCCTAGAATTTTTCCTCACATTTCTCAGTAATCAGAGAAGGTTTAATTGTTTTGATGATTAGGAAACGCTGTTCTAGGAGCTGAATATTCCTGTTCTTGGGGCTGCACGGAGCAGTGATTAAGTAGGAGGGAAGAAGAGATACAGAGGCCGGCGTCGATGGAGATCGATGAAGACGACTCCGGCGAGACGGTGCCGGTGATGGAGGCTCCTGGGGTCAGCACGGTGGCGATTGCGGTGAGCCGGAGCAGTAGCAGCAGGCACGCGCTCAAGTGGGCCCTGGACAAGTTCGTGCCTGGAGGCCAGGTCCTCTTCCGGATCCTGCATGTCCGGCCGCCCATCACCATGGTGCCCACTCCAAGTTAGTATTATTCCCATGTCCCTCCGTTTCTGCATATTTCCTCTGAATGTGCACTTCATGCTGTCCGAACGAGAAGGTAAAAATATCAATGAGAATCTGCTCTCCATAACTTGAATAAAACCGGGATGAAGGTGTATCTGTCAATTTCAATAGTTCATCTTGCCGGTTGCAGCATCTATGAACAATTTTATGGTTGTTACAGTGTCACACGGTCACACCTATCCGAGTACCAACTGCAGAGTGCAGAGTTATTTTTTTTGTTGTGATGCATTATTAATTAGGTTGATGAATTTGATTTGTAGATCACTTTTTGGTTGTACTAAGTGTAGGAAATATTGAATTAACAGTTTACCAGATGTTCTTTGGTGAAAAATTCAGTAAACACTGACATGATCTTCTTAACCTCATGTCAGTGGGCAATTACATCCCAATCTCACAAGTGCGAGAGGATGTAGCATCTGCATACAGGGAAGAGCTGGAATGGCAAGCAAGGAATATGTTGCTTCCATTCAAGAAGATGTGTGCTCAGAGACAGGTTAATACAAGTGTCTGATTTAGCATACGACTTGTGGTCAATACTGATAGTGATATGTTTTACTGTATTTTCTCAACAGGTTGAAGCTGAAGCTGTTTTACTAGAATCTGACGACTTGCCTACGGCCGTAAGCGAAGAAATTAACAAATTTAATATCGGCAAGTTGGTCTTAGGTTCTTCTTCAAGAAGCATATTCCGAAGGTATATTCTGATTGCTGATGTGTCAGTTTTAAAAATGAGAAATTATTTAATCTACTACATAAAAACCTTTGGAGTGATAGCTGCCGTACTATGAAGAAATAGTCAGAAAAGCTTAAGCATTTGGTAGGATGATCATTGATCTCTCATTTAATACACCAGCTGCCAGCCTAACACTAAAGGTTGCACTGCAACTACTTGATTGCAATTTACGTGGAATCTTGCACAAAATGTGAGCAATTCTTCACCAAAATTAGCATCACGTAGTACAGGTATCCTACTGACCATCTGTTCTTTTACCATTGCCGAATGTTTCAGTTAAATATCTACAAAAAAATAGTAGTACAATATTTTAGTGGTGGTGTGGCTTAACTAGGATTGTGCATTCATTAACTTTTATAGAGAGAAAGAAGATTCTCGGTAATTAGAGAAGTGCTCATGTGCTTTCCCGGAAGTTATTTTGCACGAATTTTAAAACACATCAATGGCTGTGATTAGGGGTGGAGTTTTGGGGTGCTAATCTCACCTAGTTAGTACTCCTCTTACATCACTTTTAGACCTCATATGAACTTAATCACAGCCGTCGATATGCTTTATTGTGCAAAAAAACTTACGGAAAAGCGCAGGAGCATTTCTCACGTAATTTTGAGAAGAAAACATTGTATGTGATACTAATCGTTTTTTAGAGAACATACTAATCGTGTGGTCACTGTTAACTACTTCCAGGAAGCTCAAAGTAAGTAAGACTGCATCCAAAATCTCTGAATGCATTCCGAGCTTCTGTACAGCATACATCATCTCAAAAGGCAAACTGTCATTCGTGCACTCAGCTACATCTGATATCTGTGAAACACCCAAGTCTATATCCTCTTCAACAGTTTCTTTTCCTAGCTCCAGAAGCCTTTCCTCCAGTACACGCTCAGGTAATCTCAAGTATGAAAAAAAATGAGAAGTTGTCTTCTGAAATTTGTTAGTTAGTACAATTATCAATTAAATACAAGCAATTTCTCCTTGCAGAAACATAATAAATTGTTTTATTTCCCTGTATTTAGATGAGCGGCTTCACATAAGTTGGACTAGCATACTTTCAGGAACCTGCCTCAGAAAATCAGGAACATAAATGTATTTGTGTACTAAATATCTTTCTATTGCAGAGTGGGTTCAGAGAAATGGAACGGAAAATGTGCCATTCAACCAGACTTCTCTGTCATCTCAGCATGACCATGCACTCGTATACGCGAACAAATTTGCTACCAGGGGAGCTAGCTCTTCAGGAAGTGCTGGCAGCGAGATATCTTACCGTGATGAGACAACCTTAGTGACAAATACACACTCGCTCACATCGGAAGCGCAGTTCAGCAGCAGGAGCAGTAGTAATTCAGCTCAAAATAGCTTTGGAAAAGATAGTTTTCTGGATAGTTCAGATCTACAGGAAGCAGTTTCAGAGATTGCAGCAAGTCTGAAGCATTCCCGTGACCAGGTAGCGACTTCATCCTTCTAAATGAAAACAGTATTTCACTCCCTTTAATAAAAAAGTTCCTTTTTTGGATAATGAACAGTTCATTTCTGGTAGACGCACCGAACAAGTAAAATATTACTACTTGAAAGCTAGCATGTCTATCCTTAAACTTTTGTTGCCAAACAGGATGACCTGAAGCTTGAAATCGAAAATATCAAAGTCAAATTGCGACATCTTCAGAAGCTTCATGAAGTTACTCAGAATGAATCGGTTGTCACCCCTCAACAAGTAAGGTTTATTCCCCAAGACTAAACAAAAGTGTGTAGTAATTGACAATGCGTAACTGTTTCTTGCTGAATCTCTGCTGTTCGTAACAGACCAACTTGGGAATTCAGCTTAGAGATATTGACCTGACAGAAGAAATGGTGAGGAGATTGATAAGGCAAATGGACAGAGAAGAACATGAGGTGACCAATGGAGCATATCAACTGAGCCAAGGCTCCTCTAAAAGGGAAGCAACACAGACCAATGGTGAACACCAAGGTGCCGGTGAGAACAAAACAGGACAGAAAATTGTCGGAAAATGTTTTACTGAGTATAATAGGTACTCATGGGAGCAGATACAAGCGGCGACTTCAGATTTTTCGAGTGATCTTGTGATCGGGAAGGGAACATATGGAACAGTCTACAAGGCAAAGTTTCAGCACACAGTTGCAGCAGTCAAAGTTCTGAACTCACTTGAAGGTTGTGGATCTCAGCAGTTACAGCAGGAGGTACTATATTTTACTTCCCAACACACTTTTTTTATTTTCTAGCTGCTCATTAAACCAAGGGGTGATGTTTAACAAACAAAGCTGAGAAGTCTTAAGATACTGCCAAGTTAAAGGGTGATCTTTAACAAAAAAAAAAGAGAAATATTAAGATGCTCCCAGTTTAATATGGAGTATAACCCAATACCTTTAGACGATCCAATGCACCATTACCTCTTATTAGGTGGGAGCCTATAAATTTGTACATAGGGCTAATATGCACTTTGAAGGTTATTGAAATGAGAATGTGTATAAGATTTCAATGAAAGCACAATGATAACTCAGGAGAACTATAAATTTTTAGTTGAGCTATTTATCTTTATATCTTTTTTTTTGTGAAATATTTATCTTTATATCTGGCTAGGCTATACATGGAATGAGTGATGCTTATTTTCAATTTGACTTCAAATCTTACTTGCAAATATCTCTTTCTGCAGGGAAAATAAATATATTTTGATTTATGATCCTTTTTAACGTGTCCGTCGCTATGAAATCTCGAAACAATATAAATGTTGACTAACATTACAATTTTATGTTAATTAATTTCGTGTTGTTTGGCAATTGGCATGGTCCTTTTTTGTACTAGTAGTCGTGCATGCGCTCTCACATCATTAAGCTGTGAGGATAAATATTACTAATATGATTTAACTTTGTTGTAAAACCCATTTCACGCGCTAAGAAAAATCTCTGTTTAAATGGACTGCAAGTCATCACTAATTAATCAGCATCTCTTTTCTAAAGCACATATGTTTTGCAACTACTCATCCATAACTTGGCTCAGCTTGAGGTCCTGGGCAAGATCCGACACCCTCACCTGCTGCTGCTACTGGGAGCCTGCCCGGAGCACGGCTGCGTGGTGTACGAGCACATGGAGAACGGCAGCCTGGACGACATGCTCCACCACCGCCGGAACGGCACGCCACCGCTCGCCTGGTACGACCGAATTCGCATTGCCTGGGAGGTGGCCACAACCGTCGCGTTCCTCCACAGCGCCAGGCCGGACCCCATCATCCATCGCGACCTGAAGCCGGCCAACATCCTGCTCGACCGGAACCTCGCCAGCAAGGTCGGCGACGTTGGCCTCTCGACGGCGCTGCACCATCCGGCGTCCGGTGCCACAGGAGGAGGAGGAGGAGGAGGAGGCCCACATCCGTCGTCGACGATGGTTAAGAACACGGCACCGGTGGGCACGTTCTGCTACATCGACCCGGAGTACCAGCGCACCGGCGCCGTGTCGGCCAAGTCCGACGTATACGCGCTCGGCGTCGTGGTGCTGCAGCTGCTGACCGGGAGGACGTCGCCCCTGGGGCTCGCCCATGCCGTGGAGACCGCGCTGGAAGAAGGCGGTGGCGTCTTCACGGACATGCTGGACGATGCCGCCGGGGAGTGGCCTCTGGAGGAGTCGCGGGAGCTGGCGGCGCTGGCGCTCCGGTGCGCCGAGATGCGGCGAAGGGACCGTCCCGGGCTGCGCGAGCACGTCCTGCCAGTGCTGGAGCGGATCAAGGACGTCGCTGCGAAGGCGGCTCAGTCAGTGCCTGCGGCAGTACCGGGCCATTTCCTCTGCCCCATTCTTCAGGAGGTGATGGTGGATCCTGTCGTCGCCTCCGACGGGTACACGTACGACCGGAAGGCAATCGAGGTGTGGCTGAGCATGAAGAACAAATCGCCGATGACGAACCTGAGGATGCAGAGCAGGAGTCTCATACCCAACCACTCGCTCCGGTCGGCGATCATGGATTGGAGGTCCAGGAGCAAATGATCGATGCCCCATGTTAGACACACAATGTGGCATTGATGGGGTTTTTCCTTGTAACTTGTAAGCAACATTTGAAGTTTTTTCTGGTATGTTTTTCTAATTTTAGCTTTTGTGTACAAGTAGTCATGAAAAACATAGATTTTGCTTTTGTGCAGCTATACCGAAATGTGAATAAAAATATTTGAAATTACTCTCAACTACTAGTACAACTTTAGTCGAACTAGTCTTGACAGATATATATACATTTTTGTGTTGTGCAGCTGTCTGGAAATGTGGAAAAAAGATGGTTCCTAGCTCTTAGTGACCTGATTTGTTTTTTTTAACTCAACAGAGCATGGTTCAATGAGTTTTTTTTAACCCAACTGGTTTGATCTTTCCGCTCTTCATCGGTTTCTTGCTATCTTTTATAACAATCGGCTGGGACACATGGCCGCTCCTAACTGACCCGAATAACTCCGGTAGGTACTTGCTCCAGTAAAAAATCATTCGCCAACACCTCATGTTGTGTCTCTTTTGCTGATGGCCGCATCCTCTAGCAAAACCTCTAGGTGGTAAAGTAAATGGATTCAACAGTTCAATTTTCGAAGCAACCTATTTCAGATTTTATGGTTATAAACGTGAGCTGTTAGGCGTCACATACCCTATATATAAAAGGGCGTCGGATTTGCCTCTTGTTCTGCTATCCACGTCACTCTTTTTCCTCCAGCCGTTGGATCGGCGCGTCGGACGGTCCAGATTGAAAGTTTCTGCAAAGGAGATGACGAGTTACTGTAGCACGGGATTCTACGCCAATCACATCGCGCCACGTCTCCCAGTCACCGCCCGGTGGCTTCCGGTTCCACCAGTCACCGTGGCTTTTTTGCCCAAAAGCGCCTCACAGATCACCGTAGAGCTCCGCTGCCACAAATTAACGTTGCGAAGGACCTATGTGCAATTACCTACAAGTCCACATACTTTTCTGCAAAACAGCCACACACAACCCCCCTCCTTCTTCCTCTCTCCCACGTGGCGTGGAGATCACCGCTGGCACCTCCGCACGCTGCCGCCGTTGCGAGCCTCCCCGGTCAAATCGAAGGTCACGGGGAGGTGTGCCGCCTCGCCCGCTTCCACCTCAGCGAGTTTGGCATGCCGGAGCGTTGTCTCTGCGCGGGAATGAACCGCGCCGCTTTCGGCCACCACCGCCGCGCACCGCCGCATTTGTACGCCGGCGTGGACGTTCCGACGACCTCTAACCAGCGGCGCCTCCATTATCGGATACCCCGCGTCCGCGCGCGTCGGATACGCTCCAGAACGCGGTCCAAACTGCGGGGGATGGACACCAGCGTGCTCAACGCCGCCGTGGGAGGCAAACCCTAGCCGCCGCCGTCGATGACGTCATCACTACGTCATGATGGGACCCACCTGTCAGCGTGTTCTGTGCGAAAAAAATAAGGAAAACCAGAAAATGTTTAATACTGTAAAATAAATATCTTCAGATATATACATCAGAAAAATATGAAAAATATATGAAAATACTCACAAACAAAATATCTAAGTACTTATGGCATAATATAAACATATTTGAATGTTTTCATATGGTGAATATTTCGGATAATCCGGATTTATTTCCTCCAACCATAAATTTAAATTAACAAATACATTTCCTCTTTAGAACAAATTGTAACAAATGGAAATATTTTTATAAATTCCATTGCAAAAAATAAAATGCTTATTATATGTGCCATTCAACCGAAATCCAAATTTACATGAAGGTTTTAATATGGTGAATTTTTGGGGAAAAGTCAAGTTCATTTCTTCAATCATAGATTAAAATTAATAAATACTCATATAACGCATTCCATCTGATTATGGAAAAATAATAATTTTGCATGGACAAATACAAACTTACTATGGTTTGTGAAACAGATAAATTTCCCAAGATTTAAAATTGGTAAATATTTGAAAAATCCTAATACACTTCCTCTTT
Source organism: Poa annua (assembly GCA_026929855.1). Lineage (NCBI taxonomy): Eukaryota > Viridiplantae > Streptophyta > Magnoliopsida > Poales > Poaceae > Poa > Poa annua. Next base: position 10,331,500 of record CM049430.1, read on the forward strand.
ACAATAATTTCTAACACTTGAAAATATTTCTATAAATACCCTCGCAAAACAATGGATATTATATTTGTCCCATTCACCTGACTTTCAAATTTACATGTTTCAACTTTAGAGCACTTTTAAATCTCCCCAAACAAATACCCATACAACGTATTTCATCTTAATATGGAAATACATTATATTTGTATGGCAAAATACTAACTTACTATAGGTTGTCAAACAAAAAAAATCTGATCTTTCAGACCAGCGAATATTTGAAAAAAAATCTAATGTACTTCCTCTTTAGAACAATTTCTAACACATGAAAATACATCAATAGATACCCTTACAATAATAAAATGCTAATTATTTATGCCATTCAACCGAAATGCAAATGTACATGTTCCAAAAATTTACATAACTTTTCAATCTACCCATGTTATAATCGTTAAACAATTTCCGATCTGAAAAACTTTCAATCTTCAACAATTTTTGAAATATAACAAATTTATCCCCGATGTCTTCTTTTAATAGGCTCACTAATTTTGGAACATACATAATTTAAAAATGTCCATGTTATCAAATTTATATTGTTTTAACCAAACGAGCGCGGCATTGCCGCGCTAAATTCCCTAGTATATTGTATGTTGGAACATTCCTTGTGTAATTATATGCGTTCAAATCTCTAATCAACTACCAAATCTATATTTGTAATTATTTTGCATGAAAAAAATCGTGTTAAGGCATATAATCAAAGTTCGGATAATTACCACTGATGTACTCTACAGCTCTGCTATATGTAAATTTAGATGAAGTTAAGACACCATTTTGTGGATAGAGGGAGTAGAATTGAACCATAAGTGGAAGCCTCAGTTGATCCTCGGCAGTGACAAACTGTGAGGTACAGTTTTATATTTCAGTTTAGAGTTTCTCTTTGTGTGGAAATGTGAACGCCTTACCAACAAACAAAGGGATGATGCATGGTAGATCATTCATCTAGCGCAAGAAGCATTTCTACTGAAATCATAAGCGCAATGGTGTGTAGAATACGATTTGCTATGTGCAGTATTCGCAAAAAAAAAATTGCTATGTGCACTGCATCGAATCAACGTAGTGGTTCCATTTCCCTCAACAAAGTTCCCCGAAGCTACCTCTTCAATTCGAATAAACGAAATAGCGGGCTACTTGCCTGTCACCTTCAGACGAGGAATCACGCGATGCACCAATGCAACGGCGCCTCCATCTCGACAGCGCACCAAGCGCTGTCTCCGCTGGCCTATTTCGCCGACCACCGCCAGATCCATTGAGGAACAGCATACTGAGGTTGCGGCGGCAGCGGCGCTACGCCTGTCACAGCGCTAGCTTCTGCCCACCGGAACGACCGAGGGAGAGAATCCATGGAAGAAGAACGGCGGACGGGCCGTGGGCCGTCCTGCCTATACAAAACAAAAGCCTAGAACACACAAGAAGAAGAGTTCTGGGTATCGCCGGTCCGATCGCACGCAGGCCTACTTCCAAGTTTGCTAATAATTCATTTCACTTGATCCAAAATTTTGGTTTCGCCTGTAGTCAAGATTCGATGGGTGCTTAAATTGTATTTCGCTTATCATTTTGTTACTCTTATAGTTAGATTTGTTCGGACACAACTCATTTCTTGTTCAACTTGGTCTAAATTTTAGTTTATCGTGTAGATATAAAGTGTATTCTTTTGATGTGATCCAAATTCATATAAAGATAAAGTCTCACCTCTAACGGTACAAGCCGTATGTCAATAGTAAAACCAGTCTCGCGTAAGCGTACGCGTAAAGTCAGTCCGGGCCGCTTCATCACGATGCCGCTGGAATCACAAGTGCACGCTAGAGGGTAGCAAATAAGAGGAACAATGCCCCCGTGCAGAATACTGGTTGTAACAACGTACAGCTATATTTACGATAGATCGGCTCTGATACCACTGAAGAGGATCGGGTGTAGAAAACAAAAAAATTCCTAGCAACGATATCCCTAAAACATGCCAAGATCTATTCTATGCAGATATAGTAGTACGAACGGAGATCGGAATACATACCCTTGTAGACCGAAAGCGGGGATTACGTTCCTGCATAAACGTTGTCGATGAAGACCGACGAAGCCGACCTCAAGGTCATGTAGAGGAAGCAGACCTCCGAGTACCGCTAGCGCAGTACCTTGCAGGGCGTTACACATGTATGGTGGAAACGACGGCCTCCGAAGCTCCAGTACAGGACGAGCAGCGGAAGACTTGGACCGGAACACCAGCAGCGCGGCAGCGGGCTATGGTGGAAGAGATCCCCTCTCAACTCGGCGCAACTCCAACAAAGGGAATCACGAAATCGAGAGAGAATTGGGAAATTAATTGATGAATTAAAAAGCCAGGGGTACCCCTTCTTCTATAGGCTCCCAGGGGGGAGCCAACCTGCTCACCAGGCAATGTGGGACTATCCCCACATAGCCTGGTGCGGCATGGCTGGTGCGTCGGCCCTGATGGGCCCCATTTGGCCCACCTAGGCCGGCCTCCAAGCCCCCCGCTGAATTCCCTAGGGAATTTTTTCCCTCTTGGGCCTTCTTTCGACCAGAAGGCCCATTTAGGAAAATCAGACTAAATAAATTCGAAAATAAATATATAAAATCATATTTGCACATTAATTACACTAATTAATATCAAACATATTATATATAATTTATTCTAGCTCCGAAAACTCTTTCGTCGCTGCCCGATCTCCATCGGACCCCTCCCGGGACATTCCCGGTGATCTCTTTCCTTTCCGGTTGTCTTGTCGAAACCCCTTAAGTGTGTTACCCTAGCGGTTCGATATAATAACAGGTATGATCAAGACTCCTCTATGATCAACGACTAACTCGTAGGCCTGGACCCCATGAATTAATCCCTGTGATATAACGAATGACTTTCATCTATCAAACCTGAACGCAAAGTCTTAAAGCTTTTGCCATGGCGATACTTAGCGTGTCCGAGCGTCGTTCCATAGATATCTCCATACCTAGCTTGACCTCGTTACCGACAACGCTATCTTCTACTCGTCTATGATTTCATGTCTCCGTGACCTAGTCACATGCTTGCAAGCTCATTAGACATGATCTCACCGAGTGGGCCCTAGAGTATCTATCCTGCTATGCGGACTGGCAAATCCCGCTCTTGACCCCTCGTATCAACTACTACTTTCCGATACCCAAGAGTATCACCGTTATTGTCATACTATATAAGATATGACGTTTGGTGCGATCAAAGTATCTTCCAGGAATAACAATAAGAGTTGATCTAACGGTCAAAGGCGTAACGACTACGTCCTCCAAATCTGGGTATGTCCATCACATCATTCTCCAACGATATGACTTCCATTGCCGACCGGCGCCATGCACTATGATCGGGAAACTCGATCATCAATCGCGCAACGAAACTAGTCTTAGTAGAGGCTACTAGGGACCTGGTTGTTTACGCATCACACCCGTATTAATGTTTCCGCTTAATACGGTTATAGCATGACACAAAAACCTATTATGAACAAACGATGTATGATAAAGAATACACTTTATTAATTGCCTCTCGGGCATATCTCGTTCAGTCTCCCACTTGCACTAGAGTATAAATTAATCTAGATTACAACTTGGTAAAACCTTAACACTCATAGCTAATTGGTGTTTTTCATGCTTATCAAGCGGGAGAGGCTTCGTCAGCGGATCTGCCACATTCAGATCCGTATGCACTTTGCAAATCTTCACATCGCCTCCTTGTACATACTGACGTATCACATGGAAGCGTAGGAGAATGTGTTTGGCGGTGGAGTGACACATTGGCTCCTTGGCGTTAGCAATGGCACCCGTATTGTCACAGAAGAGGATCACGGGGTCTTGCACGCTCGGGAACACTCCAAGTTCAGTGACGAACTTTCTCAGCCACACAACTTCATTCGCGACTTCGCAAGCAGCAATGTACTCTGACTCCATTGTAGATTGTGCGACAATGGGTTGCTTCCCACTTCTCCAGCACACGGCGCCCCCATTCACCTTGAACACATAACCTGTCTGTGACTTAGAGTCATCGTGGTCTGAGCAGAAACTTGAGTCCACGTAACTTGTTACGCCAAGTTCTTCATCGCAGCCACCATAGACAAGGAACATTTCTTTTGTCTTATTGAGATACTTAAGAATGCTCTTAACAGCGATCCAATGCGCCATTCCATGATTACTCTAGAACCGGCTTGTCAAACTTAGAGCTAATGCTACATCAGGTCTAGTACTTAACATTGCATACATAATCGATCCTTTGGCTGAAGCATAAGGATATTTAGTCATATCGGCCTTATCCAGTTCCGTTACCGGACATTGTGCCTTCCGCAATGTTTTATTCTTGATAATCGACAGAGAACCGTTCTTTGCCTTCTCGATATCGAAACGTTTAAGTATTTTATCAAGATAAGTACTCTGACTCAACGCTAATAGGCGCCTTGATCTATCACGATAGATTTTTATGCCTAAGACGTATGCAGCTTCTCCTAAGTCCTTCATGAAAAATTTACTGTTTAAATATTTCTTCACGCTATTCAGAAGTTCCACATCATTCCCAAACAGCAATATGTCATCTACATATAGTGCTAAGAACACAACCGAGCTCCCACTCATTTTCTTGTAAATGCAGGTTTCTTTCAAATTTTGGACAAATCCAAAACCTTTGATTACCTCATCAAAGCGAAGATTCCAGCTCCGAGATGCTTGCTTCAATCCATAGATGGATCGTTGAAGATTACATACCTTGTTAGCATTTTCTGGATTGACAAAACCTTCCGGTTGTACCATGTACAACTCTTACTCAATGTTTCCATTTAGGAAGGCTGTTTTGACGTCCATCTGCCAGATTTCATAATCGTAATAGGCAGCAACTGCTAACAAAATCCGAATAGACTTAAGCATCGCTACCGGTGAAAAAGTTTCATCGTAGTCAATCCCATGAACTTGTCAGAAACCTTTTGCGACAAGCCGAGCTTTATAGACGGTCACATTACCGTCAGCATCAGTCTTCTTCTTAAAGATCCATTTATTCTCGACGTCCTTGCGCCATTCGGAAATATCCATCAAAGTCCACACTTTGTTATCATACATGGATCCTATTTCGGATTTCATGGTTTCAAGCCATTTCTCGGACTCTAGACTCGCCATCGCCTCCATGTAGTTCGTAGGTTCGTCTTGTTCAACTAATATGGAGGTGCAAACCATGTTTGACATACCATTCTGGTGCGATCCGAGATCTACCAGAACTACGAGGTAGAATACTTTCCTCGACAGTTTCTCCCACTCCATCCACGGAGGACGTTTCCGGAATTGCTTTCGTTGCGCCACTCGGAATCTCTCATCGAGGTCTACCTTCCTCCCACTTACTCCTTTCGCGAGAAACTCCTTCTCTAGAAAGGTAACGGTCTTCGCAACAAAAGTTTTGCCCTCAGCTTGGTTGTAGAGAGTGTACCCAACGGTTTCCCGCGGATATCCTACAAAGACGACTTTCTCCGACTTTGGTTCGAGTTTGTCGGGCTGTAGTTTCTTAACATACGCCTCACAACCCCAAACCTTCAGAAACGATAACTTAGGCTTCATACCATACCATAATTCTTACGGTGTCGTTTCAACGGATTTGGACGGAGCCCTATTTAAAATGAATGCGGCTGTTTCTAACGCATAATCCCAGAAGGACACGGGCAAATCGGTAAGAGACATCATAGATCGGACACTATCCAGTAGAGTACGATTACGTCGCTCGGACACGCCGTTACGCTGCAGTGTTCCGGCTAGCGTAAGTTGAGGTACTATGCCACAACTCTTCAGATGTGTGCCAAACTCAAAACTCAAATACTCGCCACCACGATCGGATCGGAGGTGCTTGATTTTCTTGTTAAGCTGATTCTCAACTTCACTTCGAAATTCTTTGAATTTTTCAAAAGTTTCAGACTTGTGTTTCATCAAGTAGATATAACCGTATCCACTCAAGTCATCAGTGAAGGTGACGAAGTAACGATAACCATTGCGCGTCGAAACGCTCATCGATCCACACACATCTGTATGTATGATCCCCAATAAATCCGACGCTCGTTCAACGAAACCTTTGAACGGTGTCTTGGTCATTTTGCCCATAAGGCATGGTTCGCATGTAACGAGTGATCCGAAATACAACGAGTTCAAAACTCCATCGGAGTGGAGTTTCTTCATGCGCTTTACACCAATATGACCAAGACGGTAATGCCACATATACATGGCGGTATCATCACTACACTTAATCTGTTTGGCTTCTATGTTATGGATGTGAGTACTACGATCGAGATTTAACAAGAATAAAGCATTATTCTCGGGAGTATCAACATAAAAGATATCATTCATATAAATAGCACAACTGCTTGATCCACTTATAATGTTTACACTCAAGATACGAAATAACACTTATTTAAAACTAAAACTAATCCCGATGGTAGATAGAGAGGGAGCGTGCCGACAGCCACCACGTCGACTCTCGATCCGTTGCCGACGTGCATCGTCACCTCATCCTTAGCCAGCCGCCGTCTATTCCGTAACTCCTCCTGAGAGTTACATTTATGAGCAACAGAACCAGTATCAAATACCCACGTGTTGCTCCGGGCGGATGTAAGGTACACATCTATAACATGTATATCAAATATATCTTGCTCTTTGTCGACTATCTTGCCAGACTTCCTATCCTCCAGGTACTTGGGGCAGTTGCGCTTCCAGTGACCTTTTCCCTTGCAGTAGAAGCACTCCACGCTAGCTCTGGGACCAGATCTGTTAGTCTTGGGCTTGGCAATCATCTTGCCCTCCCTCCTGGACTTCCAGCTCTGCTTTCCCTTGCCACCGGATTTTTTAAAATCGACGGTCTTGTTGACCATCAACAGCGTGTGCTCCTTCTTAATCTCCACCTCAGCAGTCTTGAGCATCATGAACACTTCACCCAGGGACTTAGCCATGCCCTGCATGTTGTAGTTCATGACGAAGCCTTTATAGCTAGGGGGCAACGATTGCAACAACCTGTCAATCGCCAGCTCATCGGGAATCTTGCATTCTAGAGCATTCAGGCGTTGAACGCAGCCAGACATCTTGACCACATGCTCGCTCACACTGCTATGCTCCTCCATCTTGGCCGTGAAGAAAAGCTCAGAAGCTTCATATCTCTCAGCCTTAGTCTGCGGCGCGAAGACAGCCTTAAGATCAGAAATAATCTCAAAGGCGCTCATCTTCTCGAAGCACTTCTGCAGGTCGGCTTCCATGGCGTAGAGCATGCCACTCTGGACAAAGGCAGAATCCTCCGATCTGGTCTGGAAGACCTTCTTCTCATTCTCAGAGGCTTCATCTGCGGGAGGGTCACCTATGGCGGCCTCAATGACGTAGGCCACCCTATGGGGTGTGACGAGGATCCTCATGTTGCGGAACCAGGCCATGAAGTTTGACACATTGGTCTTAAGCTTTTCTTTCTCAAGGAACAGACCTAGGTTAAACGAGGGGCGAGACATCTACAATGGAATTTGCAACAACATAAGACTTTGTTCATAATAAATTTGAGTTATAGTATTTTTAGAAAATAACTAACATAACTCCCACTCAAACGAACATCCCTCCTGGTCGTTTAAGCGATTACACGACCCCCATCCATTGCACCACCCCTCATCATCAGAGCCGGCGGCACAACTTCAAGAGTAGACAAATGTCCGCCACACACATTTTGTGACTCATGCTCGACCTTTCGGTCTCCTTGTTCCGATGTCATATCTGCATATGCTAGGCTCGTCACCATAACCTCCACGCTGACGCTTGTGCAACATGGCTTACACCCACTGTACGCGAACGACGATATATCTGACACCCGATCATCACGGCCCGCCTCATAACGTAGAACTTTCTTAGTGGTGTGCGTTGGAGGGAGAACACTAGTGGTATTTTGAAGGGATCATCTTATATAATTACCGTCACGTAACTAATATATACTATATATATAATCACACAATATAAGATGCACACAAAACATCAAATGTAATGCAATGTGATATAGTCCATTGCGCCATGATCTTCTTGACGCACGCAGTTTATAAACAATTTAATAAACCTACCTTGACCATATCACATAGCTCCTGCAAAATAAAGTTAGACGCTTCTACTTTATCGTTTGCATATTTTACATGGCTTGGGGTTTTCGTAAATAGAACCGCTTCATACCTACGAACCTTATGACCACAACAACGATCCAATAATTACATGTTTAAGCATCCCTTTCGGGGCCTCCATTGAAAATGCGAACACCAACTAAAGAGAGAGAAACTGACACCCGCCAGGCACAAATACGGTACAAGCCGTATGTCAATAGTGGAACCTGTCTCGCGTAAGCGTACGCGTAAAGTCGGTCCGGGCCGCTTCATCACGATGCCGCTGGAATCACAAGTGCACGCTAGAGGGTAGCAAATAAGAGGAACGGTGCCCCCGTGCAGAATACTGGTTCTAACAACGTACAGCTATATCTACGATAGATCGGCTCTGATACCACTGAAGAGGATCGGGTGTAGAAAACAAAAAAATTCCTAGCAACGATATCCCTAAAACATGCCAAGATCTATTTATGCAGATATAGTAGTACGAACGGAGATCGGAATACATACCCTTGTAGACCGAAAGCGGGGATTACGTTCCCGCACAAACGTTGTCGATGAAAACCGACGAAGCCGACCTCAAGGTAGTGTAGAGGAAGCAGACCTCCGAGTATCGCTAGCGCAGCACCTCGCAGGGCGTTACACACGTACGGTGGAAACGACGGACTCCGAAGCTCCAGTCCAGGACGAGCAGCAGAAGACTTGGACCAGAACACCAGCAGCGCGGCAGGGGGCTATGGTGGAAGAGATCCCCCTCTCAACTCGGCGGAACCCCAACAAAGGGTATCACGAAATCGAGAGAGAATTGGGGAATTAATTGGTGAATTAAAAGGACACGGGTGCCCCTTCTTATATAGGCTCCCAGGGGGGGAGCCAACCTGCTCACCAGGCAATGTGGGACTATCCCCACATAGCCTGGTGCGGCATGGCTGGTACGCCGGCCCTGTTGGGCCCCATTTGGCCCACCTAGGCCGGCCTCCAAGCCCCCCACCGAATTCCCTAGGGAATTTTTCCCCTCTTGGGACTTCTTTTGACCAGAAGGTCCATTTAGGGAAATCAGACTAAATAAATTCGAAAATAAATATATAAAATCATATTTGCACATTAAATACACTACTTAATATCAAACATATTATATACAATTTATTCTAGCTCCGAAAACTCTTTCGTCGCTGCCCAATCTCCATCAGACCCCTCCCGGGACATTCCCGGTGATCTCTTTCCTTTCCGGTTGTCTTGTCGAAACCCCTTAAGTGTGTTACCCTAGCGGTTCGATATAATAACAGGTATGATCAAGACTCCTCTATGATCAACGACTAACTCGTAGGCCTGGACCCCATGAATTAATCCCTGTGATATAACGAATGACTTTCATCTATCAAATCTGAACGCAAAGTCTTAAACCTTTTGTCATGGCGATACTTAGCGTGTCCGAGCGTCGTTCCATAGATATCTCCATACCTAGCTTGACCTCGTTACCGACAACGCTATCTTCTACTCGTCTATGATTTCATGTCTCCGTGACCTAGTCACATGCTTGCAAGCTCATTAGACATGGTCTCGCCGAGTGGGCCCTAGAGTATCTATCATGCTATGCGGACTGGCAAATCCCGCTCTTGACCCCTCGTCTCAACTTCTCCTTTCCGATACCCAAAAGTATCACCGTTATTGTCATACTATATAAGATACGACGTTTGGTGCGATCAGTGTATCTTCCAGGAATAACAATAAGAGTTGATCTCAGGGTCAAAGGCGTAACGACTACGTCCAAATCTGGGTATGTCCATCACATCGTTCTCCAATGATATGATTTCCATTGCCGACCGGCGCCATGCCCTATGATCGGGAAACCTCGATCATCAATCGCGCAACAAAACTAGTTTTAGTTGAGGCTACTAGGGACCTGGTTGTTTACGCATCACACCAGTATTAATGTTTCCGCTTAATACGGTTATAGCATGACACAAAAACCTATTATGAACAAACGAGATATGATAAAGAATACACTTTATTAATTGCCTCTAGGGCATATATCCTTCATTTTCCATGTTAAATTATGTGTTCCCTTGTGTTGATCTTACTTTCCCGCATCGTTTATTGTTTGTCGTTTACAACAATATGTTCCACCGACGCTATTTTTTTTGGATAGGTCCCATCGTTTTTGGCATCTAGCATTCAAGCCCCACAGTGTACCTTCTATCCCCACCTGATTTCGGATATCCCTCGTTAATTTGTGTATTGCCTATTCACAATGTTAAAGGTGTCCTCCTCTAATAAAAAGTCTCACGAGAGTTTTGATTTTTATCAGTGCCTGAACCATTCGGTTCAACTCAGTTGGATCCACAAGTTGTCTCATCTGAATAGAGCAAAACAAATACTAGTACTACCTCTATTCTAGAATGTAATCCTTTTTAACATGCTAAAAATGCTTATATTGTTTTTTTAGAAAAACAGGAGGCCGGAGGCCCCCCGGCTCCATTAATCAATAACTAAACCAGAGTTCAGGTTCAAAGCTACAACCAGTCTTTAAGAAACAAAAGCAAAGCACCGGGGTAAGACCCACAACAGGGGCTCAAACCGTGCGGGAGTTTAGCTACTAACTCACCAAACTAACACTACAAGAGCTAACAAAAGGAAGAACAGGGAATATAGAGGACATGAGTTATTGCAGCAACCCAACAGGCACAAGCGCCAGGGTTTTAGAGTCTCAGACTTGCCAAAAGTGCCAGACTTGGGCTTTTCCACGCTCAGGCCACCACATGGATGTCACGCCGCCCCGCCGGATAAGAAGGAGGGAGTATCACCGTGTCGCAGCAAGCCTCAGGCATCTCATTAGTCAGCCAAGAATGAGTCCACATCATGTAACTCAGCTCCCCGACAACTGCATAGGCGCCTTCAGCTTGGCGAGCAACAAGTCCAGAAACTGCACTGTCTCCCCCCTGCTCCAGGTCCTTGAAAGGTTTTTGCCAGTTCTTCAGATAACTCACAATCAGGTGCCACACCTGTTTCATGTTCATCCAGGAACAACGATTCTAAATAATACTATTTCTATTATTCTAGATGCCCCACAAGACAGCTGAAGTAACAACATTGAAATGCAAATACCTCTTGTTGCACAGCCATATAGAAGCAACAGATTCAAACTTAATGACATGAATATCAAATACTTCAAAAACAAGCTCCCAAAGTTGTGTAGATATAAGGCATTCAAAAAACAGGTGCTTAACAGACTCGAGATCTTTGCAGAGTTCACATTCCATCGGTTTGACGATCCCTCTTGTTCTCAGATTATCTCTAGTCATGATCTTATTCTGAGAAAACAACCACAAAAAAACCTGCACTCTAGGTGGAATTTTAATTTGCCAAACAGCAGGAAGGTAAATCTGTTTTACCCCTCTAAAGTTAACTATAGAATACATGCATTTGGAGGAATAAACTCCTTTCGATTCATATTGCCAGATAAGCTGGTCTTCCTACTCGGACAAAGACATACTCCTTGCAATGGATATCAGATCCTGCCATTGGGACATCATTTCATACGAGAAGGTTCTCCTAAAAGTGCATCTAAGTTGTTCCCCATCCCAAAGCTCAGCCACAGTCTGAGTTTGTTGATTGGTAACAAAATACAGCTCCCAGAATTGAGAGGCTAGTGGATAGTTACCAAACCACACATCCTCCCAAAATCTAATGGATTTACCATTACCTAAGTGCCATTTATATCCTAACTTCACCGCTCTAGAAGCCCACAACACACCTTTTCAAAACAAGGAAGGTTGCACATCATGACAACACAGAATCTTGGGGTCCCTAGTATTGTATTTAGCATCAATCACTCTTTTCCACAAGGATCCCTCTCTCTGAATGTACCTCTTGATCCAGGATCCTAATAGGCACAGGTTCAGGTCCTGTAGGTTTGGGATACCCAACCCACCAAACTCTTTTTTCATGCAAATGGAGGGCTAGTTTGCTAAGTGAATTTTATGATTTCCTTCCTCATCATTCCACATAAAATTGGAGAGCTGAGTGTTAATCAACTGCAGCGCCCATTTTGGGAATTTTAAAAAGGACAAGAGATATATAGGAATACTAGCAAGACAGGCCTGTATCAACACTATTTAGCAGCAGTTGATAACAATTTGCCTCTCCAGCTGGCAATTCTCTTGATAATACTTTCTATCAAAGGCAGAAGGTCCTCCTTCCTAAGCTTGTCATAGTGAAGGGGAATCCCTAGATATTTAACTGGAACCCCCCCCCCCAGCTACACATTGGAACACATCTAGGAAAGGTTGCAGTTCAACTAAGTCCATATTAATAGGGATGAGTTCACTTTTATGATAGTTAATTCTCATCCCAGAGATCTGCTCAAAACAAGTTAAGATATATTTTAGGTTCCTAGCTGCATCAGTGTCATCCCCAAGGAAAAGAAGGGTATCATCTACATATTGCAAGCATACCACCCCCCCTAGGTTGAAATTGGGACACATTCCCTTAATTAGACCTCTATCACAGCCCCTAATGAGCATCCTAGAAAACACATCTACTACCATGTTAAAGAGGATAGGGGCAATGGGGTCCCCCTACCTGAGCCCTTTACCAGTAAGGAAGAAATCCCCTTCAACATCATTTACTTTAACTCCTACTGAACCCCCTTGGGTGATTTGTTTAATTAGTCTAATGAACAGGGGGAGAAGCCCCTTAACTCCAGAATCTCATAGAGAAAATATAGATTAACTCTATCATACTTTTTTCATAGTCTATTTTAAGCACAAGGCATTTGTTACCCGGCTTATGAATTACTTCATGTGCTGTAACTACACTCTCTATAAACCTCTCGCCAATAAAGGCAAATTGCTGATAAGAGATAAGCCTATCAATAACCACAGCTAGTATGTTGGTCAGAAGCTTAGTAAAAATCTTAAAGGAGCAGTTCAGCAGGCTAATTGGTCTAAACTTCTTCATAGTTATCGCATCATTCTCTTTAGGGATAAGAGTAATCATGGCAAAGTTTAATCTATATATGTCTAACTTATCATGGAACCATGCATTAAACATGTCCATGAGATCACTTTTAATCACATCCCAGAATTGCTGATAAAACATGAAGGACAGGCCATCAGGGCCTGGAGCTCCATCAGAATAGGAACCAAAAACTGCTAACTTACTTCCTCTTCTGAGAAAGGTCTGTGAAGAGAATCATTCTCTTCCACAGTGACTTTTTCCTCTAGAGAGAAGGAGTCCTCTCTGAGCCTAATGTCTATTATATCCTCTATGCCAAAAAGATTTTTATAATAATCCGTGGCTACTTTAAGCATCCCTTTAGCATCAGACATGGTACCATCAGGGCCATCTAATTCATGAATAAGTTGTTTTCCTTCTTCTCTGATTAGCAACAGCATGAAAGTAGGCAGTATTTCTGTCCCCTTCCACAATATCTCTATCTCTAGATCTTTGTTTAGCTTTTGTTTCCTCAATAATCCAATAGTTATTAAGTTCTCTAAGCACAAAATCTAGTCTAGCTTTTTCCACATCAGAGAGTGTAGTTTGTTCAGACTTAATGTCTAAGTAATCATACTCCTCCATCAGATCTTTCCTATTTTTCCTAATCTCTATCTCTAGATTAGCATTCCAACCTCTGGCAAGCCTTCTAAAGCGGATAACCTTCTTCTGCCATCTATCTACTGCATTGGCATTAGAATTTATATTAGCCCAGGCTTTTACCGATATATTTCTACCTAACCACCTTTCTCAAATTTGAAGGAGGATTTCCCGGGGGGGTCTAGCTTCCCCTGAGTCCCAGATTATAGGAGTATGATCACTTCCTGATCTAGTTAAAGTTCTAGCATTAGCTAAAGGAAATAAAGCTTCAAAATCAGTAGTGCAGAAAATTCTATCTAACTTGCACACGATCTGATTCTCCTGATTATTACCCCAGGTGTATGCTCTACCAGCCATGTTCATCTCAATCAGGGCCCACATATCCACCCAGGCATTGAATTTATCTACCCATATAATATCTATATTGCCAGTACTTTTGTCTAAATGGGACCTTACTAGATTAAAGTCCCCACTAATCATTGCAGGGATTTCACAATTAAGAAAAAACTCATGCAATTCAGAAATGAACTCTTGCTTTTTATCAGCATAAGCAGGTCCATAAACTGTAGTAATTCTGCTAACCAGACTAGTAATTTTATTCTTAACTACTGCACTAACTGAGAACTTTTGATATCACAGGACATGATCTCAAAAAGCTCACAGTTAATGCCAACTAAAATACCACCAGCAGAACCAATGGCAGGTAAATAACTCCAAGCAAAATCTCTATTTCCTAACAAACTTTTAAGGTAAGACTTGCTAAAGGATTCCTTCTTAGTCTCCTGAAACCCTGTATAGTCCACTTTCAGAGGAATAATATTCTGATCAATGAAAGTTTTTCTACCAGGGGCAGTAATACCTCTAGGATTGCAAAAAGCACCAATCATAAAAACTGCTTCTTGGGGTGCTTGCCCCGAGATTTACGAACAACTTTAATCCATTTCTCTGCACATTCCTCCAACTCCCCAAAATGCTTATATTGTAGAACGGAGGGATTAACTTTCAAACTAACAGACTCATAGCCCTATTAAGAAAAAAAGACACATAGCTTGTCTAGAAGAAATCGGATTCAAGTACTTTGATTTTGTTTACTTTGCAGCCATCAAATCATGCCGTGTTCAGTAGTTAGGTCAGCTCTCCCTCCTCATCTCATCGACTTGACAAGTTGGTGTAGCTTGAGAATTGTGACGAGCGATGACTGACGAGACATCGGGACTGAAAAGCAGGAAGCAAGCCAAGGCAGGTTTCATTAAACTTTGATCGCCGAGGATCGCGTAGAGATACAATTGTCGGTCGAAAACAACTTGCCCCGGGCCAGGTCCAACATGGTCTAATAATAATCAAGCTGGATCATCATACTCTAATGACGATGAGATCCCCTAATGATCTCGCCGTGACTTTAGTCCGTCACTTTGTCTGCAGAGCGATTAGCTTTTGATTAAAGTCTCCCTCCCTCAGGCGCATGTGTGCAGGCTCGTAAACCTGCACGGTTATCTGGAAACTATATACAGTATGTGATCGATGGCGAAATGTGGCAGGTGGATCGTCGTCCTCCCGTTGAAACAACTTGCAAGATAACACACACATCATGCATGAGATGAGAAGGAGAAAAAATCATTCTTTTTCCAACCATTTTTAATTATGTTAAACGCCACCATGCAAATATTCACAGATCACATATGCGAAAAAGATATACGATCGAGAACGCGTTAACCTGAACCCTGCAATATTCTTATCGCTTAAACTAATGATGGAGAGATAGACATGGCTCCAAGTACTCTTATTGGAGAAGAAACGTGAAAAAAGATGTGAACGATTTCATACAGTAGTTTCCTTCCATATATCAATCATGAATATATTACTCATCAATTAGTAGCATGCAGCACTGTAGTACAAATTAATCAATCAAGCTGTTAATCCACCAACCGGCAAGGGTTTGGTGGATCGGTACTCGCCGTCCAAGAAAAAGCAGACAGCCATTTTTCGCTTTCTTTGTTTTGTTCATCGGTCGATCGATTCAGAAAGAAGAAGAAAAAAAACTCAAACCGAATTAACCAAAACCAAATCATCATCGATCGCTAGCAGTAACTAATTACCGAAACCAAAACAAATCTGCTGGTGGCGGGCGATCGGCCAGTTAATGGGTTTAATTAATTGACCGGATCGCGCGAAATCTCCTAATTAATCAGTTGGATCCCGCGGGCCGGGCGGGCGGGCGTGCAACGGCGAGAAGAGAGATCTCAGAAGAGTTCTCTGGTGACAAGCGGCTGCGCGGCGCCGCTCCACGTGCCCTGTTGCCTGGCCGGCCGGTCTCCGGCGGCCGGGAAGAACTGGCAGTGGCTGGGCAGGACGTTGTTTACGGCGTTGGGTTTGGGGTGGCATTGCTGCTGCTGCTGCTGTTGCGGCGTGGCCGCCGCCGGTGATCCCGAGGCGTTGGTGGCGGCGACGCGGCGGCATGAGGGGCACATGGTGAGCGTGGCGGCGGTGGACGATGCCTGCTGCTGCTGGTGCGCCGCGGTGGAGAGCGGCGCGGCCTTGAGCGCCCTGAGCTCGGCCACCTCCTTCTCGAGGCGCTTGTTCTGGTCGGCCAGCTGCTCGCACCAGCGCTTCATGTACTCGCAGTCCACCTCCGTCTGCTTGAGCTTGGTCCGCGCGCGGCGGTTCTGGAACCACACCTCCACCTGCCGCGGCCGCAGACCCAGCCGGTTGGCCAGCGCCGTCTTTTGCTTCTGTTAAAACAAAAAGGGAAATCTCGATCAGCCCGGCCAATGCGATCGATCGCCACGCCATGGAAGAAGAAGAGGTGTGCTGTGCGGATTGATTGATTGATCGATGATCGACGGAGGAATGGATGGACTTACGGGGTTGAGCGTGCTGTGCGTCTTGAAGCACTCCTCGAGGACGGCGGCCTGGTCCTTGGACAGCCTGAGCTTCTTGCGGCCCCCGGCGGCGTCCCCGCCGTCGTCGTCCTCGTCGCTGGCGGGCCCGGCGCCGGCGCCGCGGGAGACGCCGGAGCCGGTGCGGTCCAGGCCCCTCTTGGTCCCGCCGCTGACGCCGCTCTCGGGCGACGTGGACGTCCTCCTTCCCGGCTCCTGCTGCGGGTGGCCGTGGTGGTGGACGGCGGAGCTGAGGGCGGCGTTCCAGTGGGAGGAGGAGGCGGTGGTGGTGGAGGAGGTGAGGCTTCCCTGCGATGCGAGCCCGAGGCCGAGACCGAGTTCAAGGCCGGCGCCGCGCGGCATCATCTCTACGATCCGATCTGAGGAGGAGAGGAAGGAATGGTGGTGGTCGTGCTGGGTGGTGGTGGTTCTGGGCATGCGGCGGCGGGGGCAGTGGGGTTATAAATAGGCGGGGGAGGGAGGGAGCAAATGATGAGCTGGAGGTGTGGTAGTGGTAGTGGCAGCATCCAATCATTATTTATTGTCGAGATTGTACGTATATATTGATGAGCGGGAGTAGTAATACGAAGGAAAAAAATGATTAAGAGAATTGTTTGCATAGGTAGCATTGATGAGTTTCCTTCCTTCCTTCCTTCAAGCTTCAACGGAGCGCCACTCATCATTCATAGCGGGCGGGCGTGCGTGCATGCTCGATCTTGCTTGACCCGGTCCCTCTCGGCTCACTCCCAGCCGAGCCACTTCGACAAGGAGGCTCAGTCTCGGCTCCGCATGCATTGGGAGTTGGGACTCGTATCGTATGCGTGCGTTCGGCTGTCTTCCTTCCTTCCTTGGAGGCTTGGTCAGAGCACAAAGATCACTCCACACTGTCACATGTACCCAATCTGCTTAATTACGGTATTAAACAAACTGTCCCTAGCTAATATATATGTGTGCATTGCACGTTAACTTGTCGCGGAACCACAACCCCTCTTTTCCCTCCTTCTTCTGTGCCGTCTATGTCTCTCCTAGTTATCCTACTCTATCCTAGGTCACCCGTGCAACCAAGTTTACTCTCTAGAGATCGAATGCGAGGTGGAATAGTTTGCTTGTCGCCTTCAAAGAAACATTTCCCGGCTCAATGTTGGAAGAGTTAAATGAAAATAGTTACTATTTGCTGCGGAAGGTATTAGGGGCCTTCCATAACATCTTCCGGCTCTTCTACTTGTTTCTACCTCTCCACTAAGGATTTCATATTATTTTTTTGAGAATTTCCACTAAGGATTTCATGAGGCGTGATATCGGTATATATTCCAAAATAGACCCGACCGAGAATTGGCAGGCCGGTTCGATGGCAGGCCAAGTTCTAGCGTCGAGGTTTCTTAGGCCGACTCGAGTTGTGCTCATGTCTACTTCCAAATTAGGGATTCCAAGATACCAATTCATATTGCTTCCTAAACATTGCCTGCCAATTAATCAAATGTATCGTATGTTGACCCTACCGTCATATCACATACAATTTACCATGTGTGTATACTAATTAAGAGGGAAATGACCCACTTATGAAATCTAAAGAAGGAAAAAACTAAATGGAAATTTGAGCGAGACAAGAACATTGAAGTTCTGATACCAATACAGATAAATGCGGGCGTGCCTCACCAATCAACGCAGATCTGGTGGACATGGGTACACACGATCTCCGATAAACAGTATACGAAGCAAAAAAAAAAGTACAACATAAACCATGGGTGTAGAAAATGTATGCATGTATATGCACATAAAGTTCATAAATAGAAGCAAAATTATATAGTAACTTGTACGAAAAATACAAATGTCCGAGACATGTATAATGGTCTGGATTCTACTATGCAAAAATAAGTCCCATTTTCAATATTTTGTGGAGGCCACGTACAATCTTATGTTTCTTCAAATTTTGCACGAGAGTTAGTATCAAGACAATGTGTAGATGCATGTGTAATTTCTTCCAAAGTTCTATGAAACTTTAAAATATATTTTCAGATCGATGCATGGTGAAACTCATGTGTTAGAATTGTAATTATGTACGTATTGTGTTGGGATATATCAACTAGGGGTATAACCAGCATGGATCAATCCGGCTAGTCCAGGGTGGCAAGGGTGGTAAGGCCAAGGCCTGCCGGGCGGCCCAGATAGCTGACGTGCAAGGAAGTAGGCGGACGGTCCAAGGAAGGCGGAAGGCCTAAGCCCATCAAGCCACCAAGCCCAAGACGGAAGGCGGCAACTAAGCCGGCTAGGTCTAGGACTCTGATTACTTGCCGGACAAGTACTTGCCTTGTATCCTGGGGTATGGCCGCCTATATAAACCGGCCACCAGGAAGCCTTTAGGGCAGGCTTCAATACGCATCATACACATTGTAACCTGTTCACGGCTATTGCCTCATAGTGAATTATAGCAGCACGTAGGATCCCGCCACCGCTGTGGGATCTGAAGCTGGGTAAACTCGCCGTGTTCAATCCCGACCTCGACGACACCAACCTTCTTCCCCACAATCCATACGTAGGCTAGAGGACCCCCGTCTCCTATCAAATATGCCGATACCACGACAGTTGGCGCCCACCGTGGGGCATACGGTTCCTGGCGTCACGTTCCAGGCGGGAACACTTGGCGGCGTGGGCAAGAAGATCGCCGTCGGTCGCGTCACAAGGTATGACGGCCACAGCTACGTCAACTCGGATGAGTCCTGGCTCCCGGCGGACGACTACCTTATCGGATGCGCAATCGTACCGATCGGAGGGATTGACGTCTTCATCGGGTACAGGCCAGAGGCGTACGGCCTACCGCGTTTCTACAACCCCACCCACCAACCCTTCGACCAAGCAGTCGACCGGCAAGATGGATCTGAATCCGCCTTCTCCCAGGAGTCGGCCGATTCTGATTTCCACTTCGTCGGAGTTGTCGGACTGGGATCCGACTCCCAGCCGGAAAACAACGATCCTGAGTCAATCCTCCCTGCTCTGCAGGAGGATGCGATGTCAGATGCCGGATCCAGATCTACCGTTCAAGTCAACATAGACTCTGACTCCGATGATGATGCTAGTCTCTTCGAAGAGAAGATCAAAACCCGCTTTTTCAGTGGAAATCCGGCTCCCTCAGAGGGTACAGCGGATACAGACATGCCTGACAAGCTGGCTATGATGGTTGTTGTCGGTCACGAGACAACCCCAGTTACTTCGGAAGCGCAAATCAAACCGGCGGAAGAAGCCGGAGACACCACTGCCGGCCAACTCATTGAAAGTTCCGACAAGGTGTGCGCAAAAAAGAAAACTGGCCTCGAGAAAGGCGGCAGCAGCAAACCCACGGATTTGCTCTCCGTCATCAAAGAAGTAGACGAGATCATGAATACTCCGGTGAATAAAAACACCCCACTCGACGAAGTGGAAGAGCTTAGGCTTAACATGCTTAAGCACTCTGACTTCCTGCGAAAAAGAGAGGAGCACGTTGAGAGCCTTGCGAAGAAGATCAAGAAAGAGCAGGAGAAGATGTCGGCCAAAACAAGCCGGCAACTCTTCGAGGAGAAAAGGTCATCAAAAAACCGCCGTGGAAAAGAGCCGCCTACGCAAGCAACGACAGCGGCTCAAGACCTAGGGTTCGATTGGCATACGGCACCACAGCGAGTGAAGCAAGGCCCTAGAAAAACAAGCTCGCGCTGATTCCTACGGCCACATGGCGGATGCCCGCGGGGGAGACCTAGAGTCTAAGTCGGGCAAGTGCAAAGCTGCACCCGGCGCCGACCCCGAAGGCCCGTCTGGCTCCAGTAGCCATGGCGACAAAAGGAAGGCAACGCCACCTCCAAAGAAGGCACCGCCGCCAAAGCCAAGGCGGGACGAGAATTCAAGGACGGGAAGCAGAGGAGACCTACCACCTCCACCTCAGCCAAGACGCGACAATGGCGGTAGCCGGAACAACAGGCAGCCGCCTAGAAAGATGCCGGCAACGACCCTCCAAGGAGAGGCCGCAGCCGGTCTCCGCAGCGTAGCACTGGCAGCAAGAGGAGAGAGGAGGTAGAAGGGCCCAGGCGCAGCATAAGCCGGGCGACGCAGGACGAGCCGGACACAAACAGAGGCGCACGGCAGCTCGATCCAAAAGACGCACGACACCGCCTACAAGACATAGCAAGGGGAAAGGAGCCGCTATACTCTGGACCAAAGTGCTTCGGTGACGCCATCCGCAGAGAGCCTTTCCCTAAGGACATGACATCAGTGTCAAAAAACTGTTCTAGGTATAACGGCCTCGTTAAGCCGGACTCATGGCTATCCGACTATGCCATGGCCATAGAGATTGCCGGCGGGAGCAGCCATATTGTCGTCCGCTACCTACCTCTCATGTTGGAAGGCACGGCAAGAGCTTGGATCGACAACCTTTCTGAAAAGTCCATCCATAGCTGGTATGACATGGAAAAGGTTTTCTCCCAGCACTTCCAAGGAACATACAAGCGTCCAAATACCTAGACGGATTTGCAACGCTGTATCCAAAAGCCGGACGAAACCATGACAGATTTTGTCAGCCGTTGGATATCCGAAAAAGCCAACTGTCATGGTGTTTCGGACGCACAGGCTATCCATGCCTTCTACACGGGCCTACAGAAGAAGTCCTTGCTCCGTCATAGGCTCGTCCGCGAGCAAATCACGGACCTTGGTGAGATGCTCAACCTGGCCGCCCAGTACGCGGCGGCGGATGACGACGCCCGGGACGATGACCCAGACGTCAATATCATACCAAAGCGGAACAACAAACGCAAGCAGGCGGCGGATTATAAAGCCGGACCTTCCAATGAGGTAGCCGTAGCGTTCCAAGGAAACGCCGGAAAAAAGAAGTGGAAAATAAGAAAGATAATCGCGAAGCCGGCTCAGGGCCTAAGGCGGCGCGAATCACTTTCGAACAGGCAAAGCTTTTGCCGTGTCCCATCCACGCCTCATTGGGCAAGGTCAACCACATGCTTGGAGAGTGCCGTTTCATGGACGACTTCAAAAAGGATCCCACAGTCGGCTGGAAGTCAAAGAAGTCAAAGAAGAACGACAAGAAAGACAGCAAGGAGGATGAGGATGACGACGACATGTCTATCTCAAGCGAAGATGACGCAGCCGCCAAGAAAAAGAAGCCGTATCCGAAGGTCAAAGAATCTCTTGTGTGCTTTGTCGGCACGCCTTCGGCTAAAGCGGATAAGGCGGAGATGCGCGAACTCAACGCGACAATGCCGGACGTCCTTCAGTACTTGAACTGGTCGGAGGCAGCAATCACTTGGGACCGGTCCGACCACCCTGATCACGTCCCTCACCCAGGCAAGTACGCCCTTGTCGTCGACCCCATTGTCGACAACTTCAGACTCACAAAGGTACTTATGGATGGCGGCAGCAGCCTCAACATCCTGTACTACGACACACTAAGCCGCATGAACCTATCAGAGGACCAGCTGGATCACAGCAATCTCACCTTTCATGGCATAGTGCCCGGCAGGCAAGCAAAGTCAATGGGAAGCATCAGGCTGAAGGTAACTTTCGGACCAAAAGAGAACTACCGCTCAGAGTTCCTCCGGTTCGAAGTTGTCCCCTTCAAAAGCGCCTATCATGCAATCTTCGGACGACCGGCTTTCGCCAAGTTCATGGCAAGGCCGTGCTACATATACAGCAAGCTTAAAATGCCGGGGGAAAACGGAACCATCACGGTTTCCGGCAACTTCAAGAAAGCCAAGGAGTGCGAGTGTGGCATGGCCGCCTTCGCAGAAGCCGTCATCCACAAGGAAGAACTCGCACTGCTCGGGGCGGATTCAGACAACTCCATGCCAAAGCCCAAGATGGATGTCAAAAAGACTTTCGAAGCTTCAGAAGACACCAAAAAGGCGGACCTCATCCCGGGTGACAAGTCTAAGCAAGTTGTCATCGGCTCCAACCTTGACAGCAAATAGGAAGGCGCGCTCGTCGAGTTCCTCCGTGAGAATCGTGACATCTTTGCATGGTCGCCTTCCGACATGCCTGGTGTACCGAGGGAACTTGCCGAGCACTCGCTCAACGTCATAAAAGGATCCAAGCCGGTGAAGCAAGCAACAAGACTCTTTGGAGATGAGAGACGCAAGGCTATAGGGAAGGAGATAAATAGGTTGAAGGCCGCCAATTTCATAAAAGAAGTTGTACACACCGATTGGGTGGCAAATCCTGTACTTGTCCCAAAGAAGAATAAAGAGCTGAGGATGTGTATTGACTATACCGGTGTTAACAAGTGCTGCCCAAAGGATCCCTTTGCGCTGCCCAGAATTGACCAAGTCGTAGACTCCACAGCAGGCTCCGAGCTGCTTTGTTTTCTGGACGCCTACTCAGGATACCACCAAATCAAGATGAGAGAGTCAGATCAGCTGAAAACATCTTTCACAACTCCATACGGAACTTTCTGCTACATTACAATGCCTTTCGGTTTGAAGAATGCAGGGGCAACATACCAGCGCTGTATGCAAAACTGCCTGCACGAACAGATCGGCCGCAATGTTCACGTCTATGTAGACGACATCGCGGTAATGTCGAAAAAGAAGGCAGATCTCCTAGAGGACTTGGAAGAAACTTTTCAGAATCTCCGGAGGTATCAGATGAAACTCAATCCCGCCAAGTGCGTTTTCGGCGTCCCAGCCGGCAAACTCCTCGGATTCATCGTCTCAGAACGAGGGATTGAGGTTAACCCGGAGAAGATCAAGGCCATCCAAAATATATCCAGACCTACTTGTATGAAGGACGTGCAGCGCCTAGCCGGATCGACAGCAGCCGTCAGTCGTTTCATAAGCCGCTTAGGGGAAAAGGCAATGCCTCTCTACCGGCTATTGAAGAAATCCGACAACTTCGAGTGGACAGCAGAGGCAGATGCCGCCTTACAACAACTTAAGGAGGCCCTCACATCCGCTCCAATATTGGCAGCACCTCGATCACAGGAACCAATGCTGCTGTACATCGCGACAACAGGAGCTGTTGTCAGCGTTGTCTTGGCTGTGGAAAGAAAGGAGAGCGAAGCCGCGGCGTGTGAGCAGCGACCGGTCTACTTCATCAGTGAAGTGTTCTCCGCCTCCAAGCAGAGGTATCCGCATTACCAAAAGCTGGCTTATGGCGTATTCTTCGCCGCCAGAAAGCTTAGGCATTATTTCCAGGAACACACAGTGACAGTAGTCAGCAAGGCACCGTTGGGAGACATAATCAACAATGCAGAGGCAACGGGTCGAGTCGCCAAGTGGGGCATCAAACTCGCCGCCTTTGACATAGTCTACAAACCACGGACCGCCATTAAGTCTCAAGCGCTTTCCGACTTTGTCGCCGACTGGACAGAGGCCATGGAGGAAACGACACTCCCCGAATCAGAATATTGGGTCATGCACTTTGACGGATCAAAGATGCTCAAAGGCTCGGGGGCTGGTGTCGTTCTACGCACGCCTAAAGGTGACAAGCTTAGCTACGTGTTACAAATACATTTCACAGCAACCAACAATGTTGCCGAGTACGAAGCCTTGCTTCATGGGTTACACGTGGCAAACGACCTAGGCGTCAAAAGAATCCTCTGTTATGGCGACTCAGATCTGGTCGCGCAGCAATTAAGCGGAACATGGGATGCGAAAAGCGCAACAATGGCAGCCTACAGAGCCAAAGTTGACGAATTTGCAAAAAACTTCGTAGGCTACGAAGTCCGACATGTTCCAAGAGCCGAGAATGAGGCGGCCGACACACTTGCAAGACTGGGATCGGAACGCAAAAAGGTACCAAAAGATATCTTCCTGGAGCAATTGCACAAGCCATCCATTAAAGGCGCCGATTTGATGGACCCCGACTCAGAAGAACCGGTAGAACGGCAAGTCTCGCTGTCTACTTAACACAGCCGGATTGGACAGTCCCATACCTCGATTTTCTAATCGACCAAAAGTTGCCGGAAGACGATGAGGTGCTAAAGAGGAAAATCATAAGGCGAGCCAAGGCATTCACGATAATACAAGGCGAGCTATACAAGCGAAGCACTTGCGGCATCTATCAGCGGTGCATACAGCCGGAAGAAGGCTGGGAAATTCTGAAGGACATACATATTGGCGCCTGCGGGCATCATGCTTCCGCTAGGTCCATTGTATCCAAAGCTTTCCGCCAAGGTTTCTACTGGCTCACCGCCAAAGAAGACGCCGAGAACATCGTAAAGACATGCAAAGGTTGCCAGTTGTACGCCCGTCAACCTCACTTGCCGGCACAGGAGCTAAGGACGACCCCAATCACCTGGCCGTTCGCGGTCTGGGGCTTAGACATGGTGGGTCCCTTCAAAACGGCGCGCGATGGGTACACTCACCTATTGGTCGCTGTCGACAAGTTCACCAAGTGGGTCGAAGCTAAGCCGATCAGCAAACTTGACGCACGAACAGCCACCAATTTTCTCTGGGGAATTATCTCTCGGTTTGGAGTTCCACACAGCATTATCACCGATAATGGCAGCAATTTGTCTCAAGGCGACATAGAAGAATACTGCAGCGATCTGGGCATCCGGCTTGATTTGGCATCCGTGTCACACCCTCAATCCAATGGACAAGTAGAGCGTACAAACGGCCTAGTCTTATCAGGACTTAAGCCTCATCTCGAAGCTCCATTACATAGGGCAGCCGGCGCTTGGGCAGATGAGTTACAGTCGGTATTATGGAGTTTGCGCACAACGCCAAACAGATCTACCGGCTACACTCCTTTCTTCTTAGTATATGGCGCAGAGGCAGTGCTACCTACCGACATGAAGTACGATCCCAAGAGTCCAAGCCTACATCGAGCAAGACGTAGAAGGTGCAAGACAGGATAGCCTAGACCTGCTAGACGAAGAAAGAGACGTCGCTCTCCATCGCTCCGCCTTGTACCAGCAACAACTTCGCCGCTATCATAGCCGGAGAGTGCGGAAGCGAAGCTTCAGAACAGGTGACCTGGTTCTCCGCCTAATTCAAGACAGAAAAGGCTTGCACAAGTTATCCCCGCCATGGGAAGGACCGTTTATAGTCACAAAGGCGCTGCTCAATGGTTCCTACTACCTAGCCGACATCCGCGACGAAGAAGAAAAGAAAATGCGCAAGAAGGCGGCAGGAAAAAGGGGAACCAAGCGCAAGAGAGGCATTGACGATCCGTTCGAGCAAACAAGACGGCCTTGGAACATTGAGCAGCTACGTCCTTTCTAAACTTAGCAATTTATAATTGTAATAAGTTAAATATGATTATGAAAATAAAAGTCTATGGTTCCTCATCTGTGTTGAGATGCATGCCATCTTTTGTCTTTTCTTGCAATCATATTTCCCCTATGTATCTAAGTTACCTATTTTCTAGCTCCGTGCAAAGGTTCAAACTGGTAGATACTTGCAGCTTTCGAGCCAACCCAAAGAAAAAACAAACTTTTTGCGCCGCCTAATTCCTTTGCCTCTGATTACTTATATGTGGTTCGCCTAGTAGTATGTCTTTGACACCAACATGTTGGCTTTGGTCTCTGATTCTAAACAAATGGTCTAGCCCTGGTTGTTTCAGCTAAAGTTACCGGCTGAGGTTTCGTCAACATACAAAAAGTCAAGCATATAAGTCAGGGTAAAATTAAGGCGGGCCATATAAATAAAGACAAAGTAAAACTTGTCAGCTAGTTTCCGCCTAACAAGGCAACAACAAAAGTATATACAAATATTACAAATGTTGCATTGTTTCAGGGGCCGACAAAATAAGGCTGGTGGGAGGCAAGGACAGAAAAAAGATATGGCTCGGGGGAGCGTCTACATCAGGCTTGGGGGCTGACAACTTCAGCCCCGGAACTGTCACTCCCCTCCGCCTAGGCCGCGCCGGCAGCTTCAGCTCCCTCTCCGCCAGGCACAGGATGGCGCCGGTAGAAGATTGAAGTATCCACCATGTCGGCAACCCGCGTGGCGTAGCCGGCAACGCTGTTCAGCACAGTGGCCGGCTCAACCTCGCTACCGTCTTCGTACGTTGACGGCATGCCTTCGGTTACGGCTTCTATCTCCGCCTCGGGGTAGTGCGCCATGAACAACCCAAGGGCGGTCTTGGCTCCTCCCCGCGCCGCCGACTTCAGCGAGCTTTTGTGCAATTTGGTCGCCTGCTCCAAGATGGCGGGCACGTCGCTGAACTCGGTCGGCTCCTAGCTGCCAGACGAAGTGAAGAACTTGGCGGCAAACCGCTTGGACGCCGCCAAAGTCTCGGCGATCAGCTGCCAGACGCGCAAGGCGATCCAGGCGGGGGCTGACAACCTTGTCATCGCCTAAACCGGCGGGAACTGCATCAAAAATAAAGCCATAAGTTGGGCTCAGGCTAAAGCAACATGGCAGTATCAAAAAAGGAGCAAGAAGTTACCAAGGACCGAGTTATGGAAAGCCGACAACTCAATCATATGAGTTGCCAGCGCGTCCTCTGCAGTTTGGGCGCGAGAAGTCTGCTTGGATATCTCTTCCGCAGCCATCTTCTCCGCCTCCGCCAACTTGTTGCGCAGGCTTTCCAGCTCACCAGTGAGCTGGCTGGATTCCTGCGCAAACTTGAGTTGCTGGGCCTCCATCTCCTTTTGATGAGCCGCCTTCAACTCCAAGTTGGCGGCCGCCAAGTCTGAAGCTTCATTCATAAGAGCTTGCATATCAGTGGACGCCTTCAGGATATCCTGGGCGTGGTCTAGCAGTTCTACAAATATGGATTCGCTAAGCTAAATGATTGACGGAAACATAGGTCAAAAGCATAGTTGGAGAAAGGGATCAACCCTACCTTCATCTTTTTGGCGGGCCGCCTCCAGTTCGGCGATCCGCCTGTCCTTGGCCTCGCACTCCTTCTTCAGGTCGCGGTGGCGCCGGTTTATCTCGACTCGAGAGGAGACGAGCTCGACGTTGGCGGACACAAGGCCCTGCAAGAAAAAACAAAGGCATATAACATATTGTCGAATAACCACTAAGCCGGCAGTCAAAGTTTCTCTTGACTTGCCATCTAAGTGCTCGGGGGAAAGACTATGTATATGCCGGAGGGGTAGAAACTTACAGATAGGTCGCCCTCTAAGTCGGCGAAGGCCTACGACGCAAAGGCGGCAAAAGCCAAAGTTGACTCCTTGGCCTCCTTAAAGGTAGACCAAGGGTCCCTGACTTTGCCGCCTCCCGCAGTCGGGGCTGCCCTCCGGGACCCGCCGGCAGTCGACTCCAGCAACCCTTCGTTGGCGGCGCGCGATTGCGCGGCATCATCGGCCGTAGCCTCAGCCAGCAGAAGGGGAGTTTTGGGCGCGCGGTCGGCGGAAGGGGCCCTTGGCGGAGCACCTGAGGCCGGAGCTGGGGGCTGACGTCGAGCGTCGCCCATGAAGCTGCCGGCGTGGAGCTGAGGGGTTGGCGGCACGGTGGCCGGCGAGCCGCCTTGCGGCCGCTTGCCTTTGCCAAGGAGCCTGGTCGTCAACCGGGAGGTTGCGACCCTTTCCCTGTTAACAAAAAGCAAGCACAGTCAATTGGCCAGTATTGAAGAGTTTTGTCGTCTGATAAAGGCAAAGTTGAGTACCTTCGGGGGATGTTAATCCCCGCGTTCTCGCCAATGTTGGAGAGAGTCGGCTCGGTAGCCGACGCGATCCGTTTCTTCCTCTCGGCATTCGCCGAAGAGGAAGCAGCGCCGGACGCCTTGCGCTTCTTCGTCTTCCCGGCTTCCGACTCGTAGAAGTCGGGAGCCAGGTCATCCTCCCTCAACTCGGAGAGCTGAAAAAGAAGACATGTTAAAGGAACTCAATCCTAACCGGCAAAGCTGTCAAATAAGGGGCAAAGGAAGAAAATATTCACCTCGAGGGGAGGATTGTCGTGGGTGTGCATGGGCACGCCCTCGACCGCCTTCAACGACCCCGCCTTGACGAGCCTGCGGAGCCGGAATGCCAGGTCGGCGACCGGCAATATCTCTTCGCTCACGCGAAGAGAG
This sequence comes from Poa annua, assembly GCA_026929855.1. Classification (NCBI taxonomy): domain Eukaryota; kingdom Viridiplantae; phylum Streptophyta; class Magnoliopsida; order Poales; family Poaceae; genus Poa; species Poa annua. The sequence goes on from CM049430.1 coordinate 10,360,046, forward strand.
GCTGTGTCAGTAGGCGAATACTGACACATCTTGTGCGGGCTGTACCGCAGGGGGAGGATTTGCCGGCCGAGCCAGCAAATGACGGTGTCGACCCCATCCAGCTGGGGGGGAGCCATCGTCCTCGTGAGGAACTCGATCCGCCTTTGAATAAGGCGGAGTTCCTCCGTCAACTTGGGCACCGCCTCGTCCCAGCATGGGCGAGTCATGGGTGGCGCGTTGACGAATGCCGGAATGCCGACTTGACGGCCCGGCGCTGCCATATCTTGGCAGTAGAAGAATGTGGAGGTCCAGCCCTTGACGGACTCAAGGTATGGTATCTTAGGATACCATTGGCGGCCCTGACGGCAGTTGAAGGTGACACTGCCGCAGGTCGCCAGCCCGCCATCCGGCACCGTCTGTCGCTGGCAACGGAAGCAGTATCTGAAGAAATCTAAACTTGGCCTAATACCTAGGTAGCCTTCAAACAGAGCTGTGAAGCCGACTAAGACTAATATACTATTGGGTGCGATGTTATGGGGCTGGAGCCCGTAGTGATCCAAGACCTCGCTAAAAAAGGCGGAAGGCGGAAGCGCCATTCCCCTGACAAGGTGGGAGGTAAGGATTACCCGCTCTCCGGCTTCCGGGGCCGGGATGATGTCTCCCAAGGCGGCCCTCCACCGGCAATCCTCCCGAGTGGGGAGGTAGCCGACAGCCTCCAAATCTTGGAGGGCGTCTTCGTCGACGATAGAAGGCAGCCAGTAGCGGGACCCGAGGTCCGCCGCTTCTTCTTCCTCATCGCCGGGGGCGTTCGCCGTCGCCGTTGCTGTGGTGGTCGGTGGAGGAGCCGAGGAGCCCGCCGCGGGTGCGCGCGCGGAGGAAGTCCGAGGGACGACGGCGGTGACATTGCCCGCCGTCGCCGCCGCCGCGGGACAAGTTATGGCGCCGCCCATAGACGCCGCGAGCGCGGCCTCGGTCGCCGCGCCGCTCGACGCCATCGAATGGGTTGGACCGGTGGACATCGCCGCGAGAAAAGGTCGCCGGAGGGAAGAAGTTCACCGGAGCTCGTTCGGAGGCAGGGAGCAAAGAAGTGGAAGAGGCAAGGGCGCACGGAGAGCAAAGGCTGGGTAAAGAAAATGGACCGTTTGGCTACCTATTTATAGGGTCAGGCGTTGCTCCCTGTGCAACGGCGTTTTTAGTCGGACACGTGTCCAGCATCCGTTGCGGCCCATGATTGCACGATCTCCACGCCTCCTCTTTTCCCGCGTTTTGTGATCGTGGCGAGATTCCCGCCTAGGCTGTTTTCAAACTGTCGGGAAGCCGGCTAGGTGGAAACCGCCAAGAAGAATGCTCGGCAAAGATTGCCGAGTAGCCGTCTTTTCCCATGATGGACAAAGGCGGCCGCATGTCAACATCAAGACACGCGAGCCTCGTTCATTTTCAGAATGGTTCAAGTCCTGCAGCCGCCAACCTTGGCAGATGAAGAATCAAGAAGAAGCCGGCGCCTGGAGAACTTCAACCTTTCTGGGGGCTAATGTTGGGGATATATTAACTAGGGGTATAACCAGCATGGATCAATCCGGCTAGTCCAGGGTGGCCCAAGGGTGGTAAGGCCAAGGCCTGCCGGGCGGCCCAGATAGCTGACGTGCAAGGAAGTAGGCGGACGGTCCAAGGAAGGCGGAAGGCCTAAGCCCATCAAGCCACCAAGCCCAAGACGGAAGGCGGCAACTAAGCCGGCTAGGTCTAGGACTCTGATTACTTTCCGGACAAGTACTTGCCTTGTATCCTGGGGTCTGGCCGCCTATATAAACCGGCCACCAGGAAGCCTTTAGGGCAGGCTTCAATACGCATCATACACATTGTAACCTGTTCACGGCTATTGCCTCATAGTGAATTATAGCAGCACGTAGGATCCCGCCACCGCTGTGGGATCTGAAGCTGGGTAAACTCGCCGTGTTCAATCCCGACCTCGACGACACCAACCTTCTTCCCCACAATCCATACGTAGGCTAGAGGACCCCCGTCTCCTATCAAATATGCCGATACCACGACATATTGTAAACTTTGTAGGACTTGTATTCGGACCATTGGTAATTCTATATAATGTTGCAGTGGCCGACCCAAGATGTGTCGAAGCCCATAACCCAATCTTGTTTCGTAACATGGTATCAGACGCGATCGTACGATCTGAAACCCTGCCCATGTCTTCGTCTTCCGCTGCTGCTGCGGCGGCTGCCGCCACCGCGCCCGCCGCCACCTCCGAGCCGGCTGCCTCCCTAGCCATGGCTCCTCCTGCCCTGACTGCTGATGCGTTCGACTCGCTCGCCTCGGCCGCGCCGGTCGCTCTGCCGCCGGTGCTGTCGTTCTTGTCCCCCTTGTTTCCGAGTGGTTCTGCTCCGGCCGCCGCCGCCACCCCGCTGATGACACGATCGGCGGGCGCGCTCTTCTCCGGCCCGAGTGCCTCGGTCTACTCCGGTGCTCCAGCGCCAAGGTCATCCTATGGTGTGCTTGCACCCTACGCGCCACCGCCTCTGCCGTATGATCCTGCTGGCTATGGCGCATACCACGGTGCACCTTACGGTGCCCCCTATTGTGCTCTGTATGGCGCTCCCTACGGTGCTCTCCATGGCGCCCACTATGGTGCCCCTTCTGCTGCAGGCTACGGTGCTCCTCCTGTCGCAGGCTACGGTCAGCCTCCACCCTACGTCGTGGGATACGGCGCTGGCTATGGTGTTGTCCCGGGCCACGCCGCGTACGGGGCGCCGTCTTCATCTACGGTGCCGCCTCCTCCACCACCGGCTACCACTGCTCCGGTTTTGGCCGAGCTCCCACCTGCCTCGCCATCTGCGCTCGACGTCATCATGACTCCGCCGTTCTACTTCGGCAATCTCCTTCCAGTGAAACTGAAGATGGACAATTACTTGTTCTGGCGTGCGCAGATTCTACCTCTCCTCCGTAGTCACTACCTGGAGGGGTTCGTCGATGGTACCCCGCCGTGTCCCTCGCTGACGCATCCCATGTTTCGGCCCTGAATTGCTCAAGACCAAGCGATCCTCTCGGCGATTCAGTCCTCTCTCACCGAGGGCGTCGCCGGTTTGGTTCTCTTTGCTACCACGTCACATGAGACGTGGGGGATTCTGGAGTCGAGCTTCTCTGCGCAGTCCTCGTCTCAGTCTATGGCGCTTCGTGCCAAGCTTGGCGAGACTCAGAAAGAGAACAACTCCATCTCCGTCTTCTTCAACAAGGTCAAGCGTTTGGCCGATACACTTGCCTCTATTGGCGAGCCTCTTCGTGACTCCGAGTTTACGGGGTACATCCTCAAAGGTCTGGACGGTGACTATGACTCTCTTGTTGAGGTGATCAATGAGCGTCAAATTCCCATCAAGCCACATGAGCTTTTCCAGCGTCTCCTTGCGACGGAGCAACGCCTTGCTGCTCGTCATCCGGATGGGGGCCCCTCAGCCAACGCTGCCTACCGCGGAGGAAAGGGGGGGCACCGTCCATCTGCATCGATGACTTCTCGAGGGGGCAAACCTGCCGCACCACCCACTCCCACTACGCAGCCGCGTCCGTCCATTGTGATGGAGAACGGACGCCCGCATGTGTGTTGCGCCGCCTGCGGTGTTGCGGCTCCTTGTCAGTTGTGTGGTCTTGTTGGCCATATCGCGTCTCGCTGTCATCGCCGTTTCAAGCCGGACTTCCTTGGTCTAGGCAATAACGGCAAGGGCAATGAGCGTCATGTCAACATGACACAGCAACACGGACACACTCCGTCTTACTCTGTTGATCCTGAAGGGAATATGCCCTAGAGGCACTTAATAAACAAAGTTTATTGGCAATATCCCAATCGTTCATTATATATTTTACACCATGCTATAATTGTATTAAGCGAAAACATTAATACAGGTGTGGTAGATAAACAACCAGGTCCCTAGTAGCCTCTACTAAGACTAGTTTCATTGCGCGATTGATGATGAAGGTTTTCCGATCATAGGGAATGGCGCCGGTCGGCAATGGAAGTCATATCGTTAGGTGTAACGATGTGATGGACATACCCAGTATTTATAGGACATAGTCATTACGCCTTAAGACCGTGAGATCAACTCTTATTGTTATCCCTGGAAGATACTTTGATCGCACCAAACGTCATATCTTATATAGTGTGACAATGATAGGTGATACTTTTGGGTATCGGAAGGGGGTAGTTGAGATGAGGGGTCAACAGCGGGATTTGTCAGTCCGCATAGCCGGATAGATACTCTAGGGCACACTCGGCGAGATTATGTCAAATGAGTTTGCAAACATGTGACTAGGTCACCAGCTGACATAATATCATAGACGAGTAGAAGATAGCGATGTCGGTAACGAGATCATGCTAGGTATGGAGATATCTGAGAATGATACTCGGACGCGCTAAGTATCGACATGACAAAGGGTTTAACACTAGACGTCCAGGTTTGATAGATGAAAGTCATTCGTTATATCACAGGGATTAATTCATGGGGTCCAGGCCTACGAGTTAGTCGTCGATCATAGAGGAGTCTTGATCGTACATGTTATTATATCGAACCGCTAGGGTAACACACTTAAGGGGTTTCGACAAGACAACCGGAAAGGAAAGAGATCACCGGGAACGTCCCGGGAGGGGTCCTATGGAGATCGTGCAGCGACGAAAGAGTTTTTGGAGCTAGAATAAATTATATATAATATGTTTGATATTAATTAGTGTAATTAATATGCAAATATGATTTTATATATTTATTTTCGAATTTATTTAGGCTGATTTCCCTAAATGGGCCTTCTGGTCGAAAGAAGGCCCAAGAGGGGGAAAATTCCCTAGGGGAATTCGGTGGGAGCCATGGGGCCGACCCAGGTGGGCCGAAAGGGGCCCACCAGGGGCCGGCGCACCATGTGTGGCCGCACCAGGCAATGGGGGATAGTCCCACATTGCCTGGCTGGCAAGGTTGGCTCCCCCTTGGAGCCTATATAAGAAGGGGCACCCCTGGCCTTTTAATTCACCAATTAATTCCCTAATTCTCTCTCGATCTCGTGATTCCCTTTGTCGGAGTCGCGCGGAGTAGAGGAGGGGGATATCTTCTACCATAGCCCGCTGTCGCGCTGCTGGTGTTCCGGTCCAAGTCTTCCGCTGCTCGTCCTGGACGGGAGCTTCGGAGGCCGTCGTCTCCACCGTATGTTTGTGACGCCCTGCGAGGTGCTGCGCTAGCGGTACTCGGAGGCCTACTTCCTCCACCCGACCTCGGGGTCATCTACGTCGTCTTCGTCGCGCCGAGTTCTCTGCGACCTAGAGGTCGGCTAAGTCGTCTTCGTCGTCAACGCTTGTGCGGGAGCGTAATCCCCGCTATTCGGTCTACGAGGGTATGTATTCCGATCTCCGCCGTACTACTATATCTGCATAGTGTAGATCTTGGCTAGTTTAAGGATATCGTTGCTAGGAAATTTTTGTTTTCTGCACATGATCCCCTTCAGTGGTATCAGAGCCGATCTATCGTAGATATAGTTGTACGCTGTTAGAACCCGTGTTCTGCACGGGGGCACCGTTCCTGTTATTTGGTACCCTCTAGCGTGCACTTATGATTCCAGCGGCATCGAGTTGATGAAGCGGCCCGGACCGACTTTACGCGTACACTTACGCGAGACTGGTTCCACTACTGACATACGGCTTGTACCGTATCTGTGGCTGGCGGGTGCCTGTTTCTCTCTCTTTAGTTGGCTTTGCATTTTCAATGGAGGGCCCGAAAGGGATGCTTAAACATGCAATTATTGGATCGTTGTTGTGGTCATAAGGTTCGTAGGTATGAAGCGATTCTATTTACGAAAGCCCCGAACCACGTAAAATATGCAAAAGATAAAGTAGAAGCGTCTAACTTTATTTTGCAGTGGCTATGTGATATGGTCAAGGTAGGTTTATTAAATTGTTTATAAACTGCGGGCGCCAAGAAGACCATGACGCAATGGACTATATCACATTGCATTACATTTGATGTTTTGTGTGCATCTTATATTGTGTGATTGTATATATAGTATATATTAGTTACACGGCGGTAGCTATATAAGATGATCTCTTCAAAATACCACTAGTGTTCTCCCTCTAACGCGCACCACCAAGAAAGTTCTACGTTATGAGGCAGCCCGTGATGATCGGGTGTCAGACATATCTTCGTTCGCATACGGTGGGTGTAAGCCATGTTGCACAAGCGTCAGCGTGGAGGTTTTTGGTGGCGAGCCTAGCATATTCAGAAATATGGCCTCGGAACAGGGAGACCGAAAGGTCGAGCACGAGTCACAAAATTGGTGTGGCGGACTTTTGTCTACTCTTGAAGTTGTGACGCCGGTTCTTATGATGAGGGGTGGTGCAATGGATGGGGGTCGTGTAATCGCTTAAACGACCAGGAGGGATGTTTGTTTGAGTGGGAGTTCGGATAGTTATTTTCTAAAATACTAGAACTCATAATATAATGAACATAGTCTGTTTTGCAAACCTTTGAAGATATTAACCATGGTGATAGCATCTTTTCAAATTAGGCGCATTCCTGCGATTGAGAAACTTAAAAGGTTGGGTCCAAACTTCATAGTTTTATGCTTTAGCTTGAGGATACTCCTTGTTTAAATCGTGAGCTCTTTGTGTTACAATACCCGCTAGGAGATAAACCCGGAGATTCCGCTAACAAAAGATAATTTGGATTATTGGATTTTGTGCGGATGATATCATCATAGTCCAGTGTATGCTATGATCTTTGCCATAGAGAACCAACGGTGGGTACGAGTTTTTAGATCGCGAACATATGATATGGTCGCTAAACTCGGGGTACACCAAACGTTGGGTTGATGAAGTTTATCAGTACATTGACTGATTGTCTTCTCAACCAAGATGGAAGAGAATACACACATTGAGTGAGCACGTGGCGGTCATACTTAATGACATATGTTCATGATTAATGAACATTTAGACGCCTCGCTCAGCTCAATCACTGGATGACAGACATCGTTGCCAAGTGCAAATCCCCTGTCATAGACTATGTCATGTAAGGGGAATCGTTCACCTTCATGGTTCTTGATTACGGTGGAAGTATCAAGAAAATGAAACAGATCGCCGGAAGTCATCGATGATGATGGTGTATATATGATATACATGTTATGAATGTTTTAGCTAAGCAAGTACTCGCAGTAGTGACTAAGTTTTGAACTAGTCATATTTTGTGAAAAACCAGGTTTACTGCTTGAGTAGCTTGAAAGGATGAGGCGACAATTGCGTGTTGATAATGGCAGTCAAGTTGTTGTGATGGCCATATACACTCTCCCTCTAGATCTACCATTTAAATAAATTCTTTATGATCGCCTGTTAGTATGATCGTTACAAGTGTTTCTCCTCTAGCGAGACACTTGTTCATACATGATAGTGACAAATTTGGTGTCCTATATTTATGAAGTAATGATCATATGCCGATTTGAATTTAGATGGTAGAAGCTCCCACATTTATAATATTAATGCCAAAGGATACAAACTTAATAAAGACACCACATATGTGTGGCACTACCGTTTAGTCATGTCAATGTTATAGTCAATGCATTAGCTCCATACCGGATGGATCTACAAGTACTAAGATTTGATCTTTTGACACTTGCAAAATAACTGTGACACCGTTTCCGGAAAACGGGCATATAACTTATTGATAGTCATACATGGAGATGTATGTGGTTCAATGAAGTAATTAACGGGTAGTGGAGACCTTTATTTCGTGAACTTCACTGAACATTTTGAGTATAGCTTGTTGAGAATCGTGCATTTCGGTGTATGTGAATCAATGAAGTACTTTAACGTGTAGTGGAAGTCTTTATTTCATAGACTTCATGAACATTCGAATAGATATATGGATATCCACTCGGGGAATGTTGGCCTGGAAATTTTGATTCAATCAAACAAGCCCAGAATGAAGTAGGAAATAAACTTAACAAGAAAATCAAATTCCTGCGATGCATATCAAGGAAATAAAGATTTGAGTTATAATGTTGGCACATCATTGGAAGACTTGTGAGAAGAGTTCCACAAATTACGTCGCATGGAACACCATAGTGTCATGGTGTGTTAGGACGTCGTAATTGCACCCTATCGGATAGTGTGTGGTAAATGAATCTCTTACCGAATTATTGTGATCATTAGAGTCATATGGTAGAAACGTAAACACTCACGTTACCAAATAGAGAAACCATTTGAATCCATGGTGACAATACCATACGAGTGATGGCATGGCTTTTAGCCTGGATTGTCGTTTCAGCAATTTAGTGTTTCGATGTAATCGAACCTAAAATGGATTAATCTTTGTAGTATACCCTATCTAAAGAGTTAGTTGGGTACATGTCTCACGACATAGGCAAAATCTTTGCCGGGATATACCTTGCGAAAGAAATAGTTTCTTGTCCGAGGGTATAAGTGAGAAACAAAGTAGAGCAAGATGAAGTTGGTGAACTTCCTCTCCAGACATCAGAGTGGCGCAATCGAAAGTGTTTTCGGTGTCAGGCTCCACAGCTTAAAAAACTGATGATTCAAGATCATGATGTTCTGAGCTCATACTAAGAGCGTAGGCATACGAGGTTGTGTTCCACACTGTGTTTCACACTGTGTTTTACGACAATCTTGTTATGAAGGTCATATTAATGGAATATGATAGTCCTATGAACTACGAAGAAGAGATGGTAGACCTAAGTCCGAGAAATGGCTATGAGTCATTTGTGATCCGAAATAAAATCCACATACGATTACCAGGTATTGACTTGGGAGATCTTCTTGATGGCATCTAGGATGTTAATTGTATATGGAATTTTATGAGAGAGTAGACATTGAGCAGATTCGATTTGTCGTGAAACAGTTCCGACAGACCACATGAGAGTTTGTCTCAAGTGGCGAAGCCTAAATCTATTCTGGGCCGTTTAGCAATCACTATAATTTCGAATGAGAAATTGATAGATGGATAAGGAAACCATGTTTCTTAATAGTGTCATTAAGAAAGAGTTGGTGATCCTGAGGATGCTAAACATGTATGCAAACTTCGGTGGTCCATTCAAGGGCTGAAGCAAGCATATCGGAGCTGGAATCTTCACTTTGATAATGTGATCAATGGATTTTGGAGTTGTCTAAAATAGTTGAAGAAACCTACATTTGCAAAGAAGTGAGTGGGAGCAAAGTAGCTTTACTTGATCTTATATGCGGAAGGCATATTTGAGTGGGAGCTAAGTAGCTTTCCCTTGATCTTATATGCGGAAGGCATATTTGAGTGGGAGCTAGGTGTCATTTGTGATTTTGTATGTAACGACATATTGAAATGACACAGATCCTCTAGTAGAGTGTAAAGGATTATTTAAGTGATTAAATTTTCTATGAAATGAAGTTAGGAGTATTAGGCATCCGATTTATAATTGTATAGATCATAAGGGGCTTAATAACATTAAGTCGGAATATTTCCTAAGTCAAGATTCTGAAGTGTTTCAGAATAGGACAAGCGAAGAAAGAGTTCTTGCTTGTATGACTAGGTAAAATATTAAGTTTATCTTGGCTTTTTCAGTTATAGCAAATGATGTTCGACATTATCTATGTATCAGTCATAGATGCTATTAGCTTGAAAGCTCGACTTAGTGTGACCCAAGTTCTTGGTTGAAGAACAAGTTCTAGAGTGATCCTTGTGTGGATCAATGAACAAACATTAAGTTTATTCTTCAGTGTCTATGAGAACTGAAGATATGTTTTCTAGTAACGGGTAAGAGTGGAATGGCAACTTGCCGTAAAGCGGTTACGATGATGCAAGTTATTACACTGACCCATACGACTAGAAATCTCATATAGGAGATGTCCTTTATTTTGAAGAAAGACATGGTTAGTTTGCGAAGTCGCATATGAATGCACGGTCGCATAATCTACATAGGTATAGAAATATATCGCGACTTTAGAAGTAGCAAGTGTGATTGGACTGAGCAGTTTTCCGAGCGTAGGTGGTCCCCTTAATAGATCTTTCAGACTTTTAAGTCGCATGCTACGTGAATGCTCGAGTCTCACTTAATAGGTATAGAAATATATAGGTATAGAAATATATATGCACGGTCGCATAATCTACATAGGTATAGAAATATATCGCGACTTTAGAAGTAGCAAGTGTGATTGGACTGAGCAGTTTTCCGAGCGTAGGTGGTCCCCTTAATAGATCTTTCAGACTTTTAAGTCGCATGCTACGTGAATGCTCGAGTCTCACTCCATCCACTGAGATATATTTCGTCGTCATCGTAAGATATGGGTTGATGTCAAACTAGGTGACATAGAAGTGTTGCAAAACACATATAGATCTCAATGTGTGAGTTCTATTGACTGTATTCCTCTTCCACGAGTCGAGCAGGCACCAAGATGCTATGGGTGTTGAGCTTTTACCAGGTTGTAAACTAGATTAAGTGTTACTCTAGTGCAAGTGGGAGACTGAAGGGAATATGCCCTAGAGGCACTGAATAAACATAGTTTACTGGCAATATCCCAATCGTTCATTATATGTTTTACACCATGCTATAACTGTATTAAGCGAAAACATTAATACAGGTGTGGTAGATAAACAACCAGGTCCCTAGTAGCCTCTACTAAGACTAGTTTCATTACGCGATTGATGATCGAGGTTTTCCGATCATAGGGCATGGCCCCGGTCGGCAATGGAAGTCATATCGTTAGGTGTAACGATGTAATGGACATACCCAGTATTTATAGGACATAGTCATTACGCCTTAACACAGTGAGATCAACTCTTATTGTTATCCCTGGAAGATACTTTGATCGCACCAAACGTCATATCTTATATAGTGTGACAATGATAGGTGATACTTTTGAAGGGAATATGCCCTAGAGGCACTTAATAAACATAGTTTATTGGCAATATCCCAATCGTTCATTATATGTTTTATACCATGCTATAACTGTATTAAGCGGAAACATTAATACATGTGTGGTAGATAAACAACCAGGTCCCTAGTAGCCTCTACTATGACTAGTTTCGTTGCGCGATTGATGATCGAGGTTTTCCGATCATAGGGCATGGCGCCAGTCGGCAATGGAAGTCATATCGTTAGGAGTAACGATGTGATGGACATACCCAGTATTTGTAGGACATAGTCATTACGCCTTAAGACCGTGAGACCAACTCTTATTACTATTCCTGGAAGATACTTTGATCGCACCAAACGTCGTATCTTATTTAGTATGACAATAACGGTGATACTTTTGGGTATCGTAAAGGAGTAGTTGAGATGAGGGGTCAACAGCGGGATTTGTCAGTCCGCATAGCCGGATAGATACTCTAGGGCCCACTCGGTGAGATTATGTCAAATGAGTTTGCAAACATGTGACTAGGTCACCAGCTGACATAATATCATAGACGAGTAGAAGATAGCGATGTCGGTAACAAGATCATGCTAGGTATGGAGATATCTGAGAATGGTGCTCGGACACGCTAAGTATCGCCATGACAAAGGGTTTAAGACTATACGTCCAGGTTTGATAGATGAAAGTCATTCGTTATATCTCAGGGGTTAATTCATGGGGTCCAGGCCTACGAGTTAGTCGTTGATCATTGAGGAGTCTTGATCATACCTGATATTATATCGAACCGTTAGGGTAACACACTTAAGGGGTTTCGACAAGACAACCGGAAAGGAAAGAGATCACCGGGAACGTCCCGGGAGGGGTCCGATGGAGATCGGGCAGCGACGAAAGAGTTTTCGGAGCTAGGAAAAATTATATATATTATGTTTGATATTAATTAGTGTAATTAATATGAAAATATGATTTTATATATTTATTTTCGGATTTATTTAGGCTGATTTCCCTAAATGGGCCTTCTGGTCGAAAGAAGGCCCATGGGGGGGGGGGGAAACCCTCAAGGGAATTTTGTGGGGGAGGCTTGGCCGGCCTAGGTGGGCCAAATGGGGCCCACCTATGGCCGGCGCACCTGGTTTGGCCGAACCAGGCAATGTGGGATAGTCCCACATTGCCTGGCTGGCAAGGTTGGCTCCCCCTGGGAGCCTATATAAGAAGGGGCACCCCTGGCCTTTTAATTCACCAATTAATTCCCAATTTCTCTCTCGATCTCGTGGTTCCCTTGACGGAGCCGCGCCGAGTAGAGGAGGGGGATCTCTTCCACCATAGCCCGCTGCCGCGCTGCTGGTGTTCCGGTCTAAGTCTTCCGCTGCTCGTCCTGGACTGGAGCTTCGGAGGCCGTCGTCTCCACCGTATGTGTGCGACTCCCTGCGAGGTGCTGCGCTAGCGGTACTCGGAGGCCTACTTCCTCCACCCGACCTCGGGGTCATCTTCGTCGTCTTCGTCGCGCTGAGTTCTCCTCGACCTAGAGGTCGGCTACGGCGTCTTCATCGTCAACGCTTGTGCGGGAGCGTAATCCCCGCTATTCGGTCTACGAGGGTATGTATTCCGATCTCCGCCGTACTTCTATATCTGCATAGTGTAGATCTTGGCTAGTTTAAGGATATCGTTGCTAGGAAATTTTTTGTTTTCTGCACACGATCCCCTTCAGTGGTATCAGAGCCGATCTATCGTAGATATAGCTGTACGCTGTTAGAACCCGTGTTCTGCACGGGGGCACCGTTCCTGTTATTTGCTACCCTCTAGCGTGCACTTGTGATCCAGCGGCATCGAGTTGATGAAGCAGCCCGGACCGACTTTACGCGTACGCTTACGCGAGACTGGTTCCACTACTGACATACGGCTTGTACCGTATCTGTGGCTGGCGGGTGCCTGTTTCTCTCTCTTTAGTTGGCTTTGCATTTTCAATGGAGGGCCCGAAAGGGATGCTTAAACATGCAATTATTGGATCGTTGTTGTGGTCATAAGGTTCGTAGGTATGAAGCGATTCTATTTACGACAGCCCCAAGCCACGTAAAATATGCAAAAGATAAAGTAGAAGCGTCTAACTTTATTTTGCAGGGGCTATGTGATATGGTCAAGGTAGGTTTATTAAATTGTTTATAAACTGCGGGCGCCAAGAAGACCATGGCGCAATGGACTATATCACATTGCATTACATTTGATGTTTTGTGTGCATCTTATATTGTGTGATTGTGTGTATATTATATATTAGTTACACGGCGGTAGCTATATAAGATGATCACTTCAAAATACCACCAGTGTTCTCCCTCCAACGCGCACCACCAAGAAAGTTCTACGTTATGAGGCAGGCCGTGATGATCGGGTGTCAGACATCTCGTCGTTCGCATACAGTGGGTGTAAGCCATGTTGCACAAGCGTCAGCGTGGAGGTCTTTAGTGGCGAGCCTAGCATATTCAGAAATATGGCCTCGGAACAGGAAGATCGAAAGGTCGAGCACGAGTCACAAAATTGGTGTGGCGGACGATTTTGTCTACTCTTGAAGTTGTGCCGCCGGCTCTGATGATGAGGGGTGGTGCAATGGATGGGGGTCGTGTAATCGCTTAAACGACCAGGAGGGATGTTCGTTTGAGTGGGAGTTCGGATAGTTATTTTCTAAAATACTAGAACTCAGAATATAATGAACAGAGTGTGTTTTGCAAACCTTTGTAGATATTAACCATTGTGATAGCATCTTTTCAAATTAGGCGCATTCCTGCGATTGAGAAACTTATAAGGTTGGGTCCAAACTTCATAGTTTTATACTTTAGCTTGAGGATACTCCTTGTTTAAACCGTTAGCTCTCTGTGCTACAATACCCGCTAGGAGATAAACCCGGAGATTCCGCTAACAAAAGATAAATTGCATTATCGGATTTTGAGCGGATGATATCATCATAGTCCAGTGTATGCTATGATCTCTGCCATAGAGAACCAACGGTGGGTACGAGTTATTGGATCGCGAACATAACATATGGTCGCTAACTCGGGGTACCTCTATAGTTGGGTTGATGAAGTTTATCAGTACGTTGACTGATTGTCTTCTCAACCAAGATGGAAGAGAATACACACATTGAGGGAGCACGTGGCGGTCATACTTAATGACGTATGTTCATGATTAATGAACATTGAGACGCCTCGCTCAGCTCAATCACTGGATGACAGACATCGTTGCCAAGTGCAAATCCTCTGTCATAGACTATGTCATGCAAGGGGAATCATTCACCTTCATGGTTCTTGATTACGGTGGAAGTATCAAGAAGATGAAACAGATCGCCGGAAGTCATCAATGATGATGGTGTATATATGATATACATGTTATGAATGTTTTAGCTAAGCAAGTGCTCGCAGTAGTGACTAAGTCTTGAACTAGTCATGTTTTGTGAAAAACCAGGTTTACTGCTTGAGTAGCTTGAAAGGATGAGGCGACATTGCGTGTTGATAATGGCAATCAAGTTGTTGTGATGGCCGTAGACACTCTCCCTCTAGATCTACCATTTGAATAAATTCTTTATGATCGGGTGTTGGTATGATCGTTACGAGTGTGTCTCCTCTAGCGAGACACTTGTTCAAACATGATAGTGATAAATTGGTGTCCTATATTTATGAAGTAATGATCATATGCCGATTTGAATTTAGATGGTAGAAGCTCCCACATTCATAATATTAATGCCAAAGGATATAAACTTAATAAAGACACCACATATGTGTGGCACTACCGTTTAGTCATGTCAATGTTATATGCATTAGCTCCACACTGGATGGACCTACAAATCCTAAGATTTGATCTTTTGACACTAGCAAAATAACTGTGACACCGTTTTCGGAAAGCGGGCATGTAACTTATTGATAGTCATACATAGAGATGTATGTGGTTCTATGAAGTAATTGACGGGTAGTGGAGACCTTTATTTCGTAAACTTCACTGAACGTTTTGAGTATAGCTTGTTGAGAATCGTGCATATGGGTGTATGTGAATCAATGAAGTACTTTAACGTGTAGTGGAAGTCTTTATTTCATAGACTTCATGAATATTCCGAGTAGATATATGGATATCCACTCCGGGGAATGTTAGTCTGAATTTTTGATTCAATCAAACGAAGTTCAGAATGAAGTAGGAAATAAATTTAACAAGAAAATCAAATTCCCGCGATGCAAATCGAGGAATGAAGATTTGAGTTATAATGTTGGCACATCATTGGAAGACTTGTGAGAAGAGTTCCACAAATTACGTCGCATGGAACACCATAGTGTTATGGTGTGTTAGGACGTCGTAATTGCACCCTATCGGATAGTGTGTGGTAAAGAAATCTCTTACCGAATTATTGTGATCATTAGAGTCATATGGTAGAAACGTAAACACTCACGTTAGCAAATAGGTAAACCATTTGAATCCATGGAGACAATGCCATATGACTAATGGTGTGGCTTTTAGCCTGGATTGTCGTTTCAGCAATTTAGTGTTTCGATGTAATCGAACCTAAAATGGATTAATCTTTGTAGTATACCCTACCTAAAGAGTTAGTTGGGTACATGTCTCACGACATAGGCAAAATCTTTGCCGGGATATACCTTGCGAAAGAAATAGTTTCTTGTCCGAGGGTATAAGTGAGAAAGAAAGTAGAGCAAGACGAAGTTGGTGAACTTCTTCTCCAGACATCAGAGTGGCGCAATCGAAAGTGTTTTCGGTGTCAGGCCCCACAGCTTGAAAAAGCTAATGATTCAAGATCATGATGTTCTGAGCTCATACTAAGAGCGTAGGCATACGAGGTTGTGTTCCACACTGTGTGTTACGACAATCTTGTTATGAAGGTCATATTAATGGAATATGACAGACTTACGAACTACGAAGAAGAGATGGTGAACCTAAGTCCAAGAAATGGCTATGAGTCATTTGTGATCCGAAATAAAATCCATATACGATTACCAGGTAATGACTTGGGAGATCTTCTTGATGGCATCTAGGATGTTGATAGTATATGGAATTTTATGAGAGAGTAGATATTAAGCAGATTCGATTTGTCGTGAAACAGTTCCGACAGACCACATGAGAGTTTGTCTCAAGTGGCGAAGCCTAAATCTATTCTGGGTCGTTTAGCAATTACTATAATTTCGAATGAGAAATTGATAGATGGATGAGAAAACCATGGTTCTTAATAGTGTAATTAAGAATGGTTTGTAATCCTGAGGATGCTAAACATGTATGCAAACTTCGGTTGTCCATTCATGGGCAGAAGTAAGCATATCGGAGCTGGAATCTTCACTTCGATAATGTGATCAAAGGATTTTGGAGTTGTCCAAAATAGTTGAAGAAACCTACATTTGCAAAGAAGTGAGTGGGAGCTAAGTAGCTTTTCCTTGATCTTATATGCGGAAGGCATATTTGAGTGGTAGCTAGGTGTCATTTGTGATTCTGTATGTAACGACATATTGAATGACACAGATCCTCTAGTATAGTGTAAAGGATTATTTAAGTGAATAAATTTTCTATGAAATGAAGTTAGGAGTATTAGGCATCCGATTTATAATTGTATAGATCAGAGGGGGCTTAATAACATTAAGTCGGAGTATTTCCTAAGTCAGGATTCTAAAGTGTTTCAGAAAAGGACAAGCGAAGAAAGAGGTTCTTGCTTGTATGACTAGGTAAAAGATTAAGTTAATCTTGACTTTTTCAGTGATAGAAAATGATGTTCGACATTCTCTATGTATTACACATAGAGTCTATCAGACTGAAAGCTCGACTTGGTGTGACCCGAGTTCTTGGTTGAAGAACAGGTTCTAGAGTGATCCTTGTGTGGATCAATGAACAAACGTTAAGTTTATTCTTCAGTGTCTATGAGAACTGAAGATAGGTTTTCTAGTAAAGGGTAAGAGTGGAATGGCAACTTGCCGTAAAGCGGTTACGATGATGCAAGTTATTACACTGACCCATACGACTAGAAATCTCATATAGGAGATGTCCTTTATTTTGAAGATAGACATGGTTAGTTTGCGAAGTGACATGTGAATGCACTGTCGCACAATCTACATAGGTATAGAAATATATCGCGACTTTAGAAGTAGCAAGTGTGATTGGACTGAGCAGTTTTCTGAGCGTAGGTGGTCTCCTTAATAGATCTCTTAGACTTTTAAGGTGCATGCTGTGCGAATGCTCGAGTCTCACTCCATCCACTGGGATATATTTCACCGTCATCGTAAGATACGTGTTGATGTCAAACTAGGTGACATAGAAGTGTTGCAAAGCACATATAGGTCTCAATGTGTGAGGTCTATTGACTGTATTCCTCTTCCACGAGGCGAGCAGGCACCAAGATGCTATGGGAGTTGAGCTTTTACCAGGTTGTAAACTAGATTAAGTGTTACTCTAGTGCAAGTGGGAGACTGAAGGGAATATGCCCTAGAGGCACTTAATAAACATAGTTTATTGGCAATATCCCAATCGTTCATTATATGTTTTATACCATGCTATAACTGTATTAAGCGGAAACATTAATACAGGTGTGGTAGATAAACAACCAGGTCCCTAGTAGCCTCTACTATGACTAGTTTCGTTGCGCGATTGATGATCGAGGTTTTCCGATCATAGGGCATGGCGCCAGTCGGCAATGGAAGTCATATCGTTAGGAGTAACGATGTGATGGACATACCCAGTATTTGTAGGACATAGTCATTACGCCTTAAAACCGTGAGACCAACTCTTATTATTATTCCTGGAAGATACTTTGATCGCACCAAACGTCGTATCTTATTTAGTATGACAATAACGGTGATACTTTTGGGTATCGGAAAGGAGTAGTTGAGATGAGGGGTCAACAGCGGGATTTGTCAGTCCGCATAGCCGGATAGATACTCTAGGGCCCACTCGGTGAGATTATGTCAAATGAGTTTGCAAACATGTGACTAGGTCACCAGCTGACATAATATCATAGACGAGTAGAAGATAGTGATGTCGGTAACGAGATCATGCTAGGTATGGAGATATCTGAGAATGTTGCTCGGACACGCTAAGTATCGCCATGACAAAGGGTTTAAGACTATACGTCCAGGTTTGATAGATGAAAGTCATTCGTTATATCTCAGGGGTTAATTCATGGGGTCCAGGCCTACGAGTTAGTCGTTGATCATTGAGGAGTCTTGATCATACCTGATATTATATCGAACCGCTAGGGTAACACACTGAAGGGGTTTCGACAAGACAACCGGAAAGGAAAGAGATCACCGGGAACGTCCCGGGAGGGGTCCGATGGAGATCGGGCAGCGACGAAAGAGTTTTCGGAGCTAGGAAAAATTATATGTATTATGTTTGATATTAATTAGTGTAATTAATATGCAAATATGATTTTATATATTTATTTTCGGATTTATTTAGGCTGATTTCCCTAAATGGGCCTTCTGGTCGAAAGAAGGCCCATGGGGGGGGGGGGAAATCCTCAAGGGAATTTTGTGGGGGAGGCTTGGCCGGCCTAGGTGGGCCAAATGCGGCCCACCTATGGCCGGCGCACCTGGTTTGGCCGAACCAGGCAATGTGGGATAGTCCCACATTGCCTGGCTGGCAAGGTTGGCTCCCCCTGGAAGCCTATATAAGAAGGGGCACCCCTGGCCTTTTAATTCACCAATTAATTCCCAATTTCTCTCTCGATCTCGTGGTTCCCTTGACGGAGCCGCGCCGAGTAGAGGAGGGGGATCTCTTCCACCATAGCCCGCTGTCGCGCTGCTGGTGTTCCGGTCTAAGTCTTCCGCTGCTCGTCCTGGACTGGAGCTTCGGAGGTCGTCGTCTCCACCGTATGTGTGCGACTCCCTGCGAGGTGCTGCGCTAGCGGTACTCGGAGGCCTACTTCCTCCACCCGACCTCGGGGTCATCTTCGTCGTCTTCGTCGCGTTGAGTTCTCCTCGACCTAGAGGTCGGCTACAGCGTCTTCATCGTCAACGCTTGTGCGGGAGCGTAATCCCCGCTATTCGGTCTACGAGGGTATGTATTCCGATCTCCGCCGTACTTCTATATCTGCATAGTGTAGATCTTGGCTAGTTTAAGGATATCGTTGCTAGGAATTTTTTTTGTTTTCTGCACACGATCCCCTTCAACTTTTGGGTATCGGAAGGGGGTAGTTGAGACGAGGGGTCAACATCGGGATTTGTCAGTCCGCATAGCCGGATAGATACTCTAGGGCCCACTCGGTGAGATTATGTCAAATGAGTTTGCAAACATGTGACTAGGTCACCAGCTGACATAATATCATAGACGAGTAGAATATAGCGATGTCGGTAACGAGATCATGCTAGGTATGGAGATATCAGAGAATGATACTCGGACGCGCTAAGTATCGACATGACAAAGGGTTTAACACTAGACGTCCAGGTTTGATAGATGAAATTCATTCGTTATATCACAGGGATTAATTCATGGGGTTCAGGCCTACGAGTCTTGATCGTACATGTTATTATATCGAACCGCTAGGGCAACACACTTAAGGGGTTTCAACAAGACAACCGGAAAGGAAAGAGATCACCGGGAACGTCCCGGGAGGGGTCCGATGGAGATCGGGCAGCGGCGAAAGAGTTTTCGGAGCTAGAATAAATTATATATAATATGTTTGATATTAACTAGTGTAATGAATATGCAAATATGATTTTATATATTTATTTTCGAATTTATTTAGGTTGATTTCCCTAAATGGGCCTTCTGGTCGAAAGAAGGCCCAAGAGGGGGAAAATTCCCTAGGGGAATTCGGTGGGAGCCATGGGGCCGACCCAGGTGGGCCAAAAGGGGCCCACCAGGGGCCGGCGCACCATGTGTGGCCGCACCAGGCAATGGGGTATAGTCCCACATTGACTGACTGGCAAGGTTGGCTCCCCCTGGGAGCCTATATAAGAAGGGGCACCCCTGGCCTTTTAATTCACCAATTAATTCCCTAATTCTCTCTCGATCTCGTGATTCCCTTTGTCGGAGTCGCGCCGAGTAGAGGAGGGGGATCTCTTCCACCATAGCCCGCTGCCGCGCTGCTGGTGTTCCGGTCCAAGTCTTCCGCTGCTCGTCCTGGACTGGAGCTTCGGAGGCCGTCGTCTCCACCGTATGTGTGTGACGCCCTACGAGGTGCTGCGCTAGCGGTACTCGGAGGCCTACTTCCTCCACCCGACCTCGGGGTCATCTTCGTCGTCTTTGTCGCGCCGAGTTCTCCGCGACCTAGAGGTCGTCCTCGTCGTCAACGCTTGTGCGGGAGCGTAATCCCCGCTATTCGGTCTACGAGGGTATGTATTCCGATCTCCGCCGTACTACTATATCTGCATAGTGTAGATCTTGGCTAGTTTAAAGATATCGTTGCTAGGAATTATTTTTGTTTTCTGCACACGATCCCCTTCAGATCCCACCTGGTACATGGACACTGGTGCTACTGATCACGTGACTAGCGAGTTGGACAAGCTCGCCATGCGTGAGGCCTACCACGGGCATGAAAAGGTTCAAACAGCAAATGGGGCAGGTA
The DNA here is from genome assembly GCA_026929855.1 of Poa annua. Classification (NCBI taxonomy): domain Eukaryota; kingdom Viridiplantae; phylum Streptophyta; class Magnoliopsida; order Poales; family Poaceae; genus Poa; species Poa annua. The sequence continues at coordinate 10,380,421 of CM049430.1, forward strand.
TGCACATCTCTCATATTGGTCAGCCATATCTTCTTACCAACACATCTAGGAAATTGCATCTTAAAAATGTCCTTTGCGTTTCCACAGTTGCACGTAATTTGCTTTATGTTCCTAAGCTTACTTATGATAATAATGTGTTCTGTGAGTTTCACCCATTTGATCTTTTTGTAAAGGATCGGGTCACGAGGGACGTACTTCTTAGAGGTCGGCTTCGCCATGGACTCTATGCGATTGATGTGTCGCGATCTACCTCCCCAGCTGTTTCCCAAGTCTTCAGTGGTGTTCGGGTGTCCCACTCTCAGTGGCACTCTCGTCTTGGTCATCCTGCCACACCCATTGTTCGCCATGTTCTTCATCGTCATGAGTTACCGTCTGTGTCTAGTACTAAAGATGTTTTAGTTTGTGATGCTTGTCAACAGGGAAAGAGTCATCAACTTCCTTTTTCTGTTTCTAGTCATGTCGTAAAACTCCTCTTGAGTTTGTGTTTTCTGATGTCTGGGGTCCTGCCCAGCTGTCTGTTAGTGGTCATGAGTACTATGTCAGCTTCATTGATGCTTATAGTCGCTTTACTTGGATTTATCTGCTTAAGCGCAAGTCTGATGTTTTTGATGTTTTCCTTAAATTTCAAGCACATGTTGAACGTCTCCTCGGGCATAAACTAATTCATGTTCAGTCGGATTGGGGGGGGGGGTGAGTATCGTAATCTTAGTACTTTCTTTGAGAAACTTGGGATCTCACATCGTGTGTCTTGTCCTCATACACATCAGCAGAACGGCTCCGCCGAATGTAAGCATCGTCACATTGTTGAAACTGGGTTAACCTTGCTAGCTCATGCCTCGGTTCCTTTTTGTTTTTGGAGCGACGCTTTCACTACCGCCTGTTTTCTTATCAATAGGCTCCATTCGCAACTCCTTGGCATGAAAACACCTCTCGAACTCTTGCTTCATGAGACTCCGGATTACACTTTTCTTAAAGTGTTTGGTTGTGCGTGCTGGCCGCATCTCCGTCCCTATAATAATCTCAAGCTTGAGTTCCATTCTAAAAAATGTGTCTTCCTTGGGTATAGCTCGATGCACAAATGGTATAAATGCCTTCATGTCCCGACAAATCGTGTGTATATCTCGCGTGATGTTGTTTTTGATGAGCATGTTTTCCCCTTTTCCACTCTTCCTACTCCTGCCACCACATCTACTCCGCCGTTGCATACATCTCCTTTTTGCCTGATCAATTTGTAGATGTTGCACATTCGCCGTTTTTGTTGTCTAACCATGGTGCAAGAACTGGTAGAGGGGCTCGTCTTCTTCTTCTGGATGATCCTCATGTTGCTGCCTCGACGGATCAAGTCGAACCCGCGACAGCGTCTCCGCTCGACGTCCCTTGCATGGGGCATGGAGCGACCTCCTCGTCGACTGCGCCCATCGCCTTGCCCGCGCGGAGTCTCGCTCCGGCCACGCTAGCAAGGCCCGCGCCAGCTCCTTCGCTCGCGCAGAGTGCGCCTCTGCTCTCGCATGCGAGGTCCGCAACAACTTCACCCGGCCCACCAGATGATGATGGGCCGTCCTCTGAAAATCAGTTTTCCTCGCTTGTGCGACCGACTGCTGATCGTGCGTTGCTGCTCGCCCCACAGATCGTCACGCCATCGCCTGGTGATGCTCCGCCGTCCTCGCCTGGTGATGTTGGGTCGCCATCGCCTGCCTCGCTTGCGTCTCCTCCTGCTTCGCCGATCTCTGCTCTCCAGCACAGTTCGGCGCCCGTGTCTACGTCGACGGTGCCGATTGCACCGACCTCGCCTTCATCAACTGCTCCTGCTGTCATGCGTCCTCACACTCGCAGTCGGAGTGGGATTTATAAACCGCTTGAACGCAAAGATGGCACGGTTGCGTGGTTAGCGGCATGTGTGGCTCTGGCTGAGTCCGATCCTACTGTTGAAGCCCGACATTTTCAGGCTGCTTTGGGTATTCCTCACTGGCGATCTGCGATGGAACTAGAGTATCAAGCGTTGCTGAAAAATGATACGTGGCATCTTGTTCCTCCGAAGTCTGGTGTCAATGTTATTGATTCCAAGTGGGTATTCAAAGTTAAGCGACATGCCAATGGCTCCACTGAAAGGTATAAAGCTCGTCTTGTTGCAAGAGGGTTCAAACAACGCCATGGTCTTGATTATGAGGATACGTTCAGTCATGTGGTTAAGCCTACGACAATTCGTTTGTTGCTGTCGCTTGCTGTTACTCGTGGATGGTCTCTTCGACAGCTGGATGTTCAGAACGCCTTTCTTCATGGAGTTTTTGAAGAAGAGTTATATATGCGCCAGCCTCCTGGTTTTGTTGATCCTGCTCGTCCGCAACATTTGTGTCGCTTGGTGAAGGCTCTTTACGGTCTTAAGCAGGCGCCTCGTGCCTGGCATGCGCGGCTTGGAGCTGCTCTTCGTGTACATGGCTTTGTTCCCTCGACAGCTGATACATCCTTGTTTTTGCTCCAGCGCCCTACTATCACTATGTACCTACTAGATGATATCATCTTGGTCAGCTCGTCAGTCTCTGCTACGGATCGTCTTGTTTCTGCTAGGGTGGTGATTTTGCTCTTAAAGATCTTGGACGGCTTCATTTTTTCCTCGGATTGGAGGTTTCTCATTCTGATGCTGGTCTGACTCTCACTCAGCAGAAGTACTCCCGTGATTTGCTTGGTCGTGCTGGTATGCTTCAGTGCAAGCCTGCTAGCACTTCTATGTCCGCCTCTCATAGACTGTCTGCACTTCATGGTACTCTTATTTCATCTGATGATTCTACTGAGTATCGCAGTCTTGTTGGTGGCTTGCAGTACTTGACGATTACTCGTCCTGATATCTCATATGCGGTTAACAGTATCTGCCAGTTTCTTCATGCTCCTCGAGAATCTCACATGATGGTTGTCAAACGCATCTTGCGCTATGTTCAATTCACTGTTACTTTTGGACTGCATCTTCGGCCTGCCCCTTCTGGTATTCTTTCTGCATTTTCTGATGCAGATTGGGCTGGCAGTCCGGATGATAGGCGATCTATGGGGGGATATGCAGTATTTCATGGTCCAAATTTGATCGCCTGGAGTGCTCGTAAGCAAGCTACAATGTCTCGCAGTAGTACTGAAGCTGAGTACAAAGCAGGTTGCCAATGCCACCGCTGAGCTCATTTGGGTTTAGTCCTTGCTTCGAGAGTTGGGAGTCTCTCAGGTTCAACCGGCCTGTACTTTGGTGTGACAACATTGGTGCCACATATCTATCTTCAAATCTAGTGTTTCATGCTCGGACAAAACATATTGAAGTGGACTATCACTTTGTCAGAGAACGTGTTTCGCAGAAGTTGTTTCAGATTAAGTTCATTCCTTCAAAGGATCAGCTGGCTGACATCTTCACGAAACCATTGCCACTACCTCAGTTTGAGGGATGTCGACGCAATCTTAATCTTCTGAATGCTTCTGAGTACGGTTAAGATTGAGGGAGGGTGTTAGATTTATAATTATATACGTATTGTAAACCTTGTAGGACTTGTATTCGGACCATTGGTACTTCTATATAATGTTGCAGTGGCCGACCCAAGAGGTGTCGAACACAACCTAATCTTATTTCGTAACATCATGGATGCATGTCCATTTGAAGATGCATCGGCACATTTCATACACCCCAAAAAAAGGCCAGGGGAACACCGGATGTGCTTGTGGCCTAGTGACAAGACGCGTGGTGCGTGTCTATACCTAGCTTGGACCGTCAAAAAATAAAACATATGGAGAACCACGCTGAAAATGGCCTTGTCTAGGGTGTGCGTTTAAGTCAGATTCAGACTGATTCCGCAGCTGGCCAGACAAGAACGTTGTAGCACTAGCACAGCTGCACAGACGCCTTGTAATCCCCTACAGATATGTTGGATCCTACTGCTGACCAGTTCAAGCATATATACGAACATATATCAATCCATCGCCATCACGCTTGAAAACTATGAGACCGATTGATCAGGCCAAGGAGGACCAACGAATGGTTCTCGCCGATCGCAGCAACGCCGATTCCTAGGAGTGAAACCCGCAGAAACGGGGGACGAGCTAGAGGCCCGGTTACGAGCGCAATTAGCGTAGAGCTGACGATTAGAGAAGCAATATCATTTGCATGGAGTCGGACTCATGCAAGTGTACGTGCGTGCATACGCCAAGGATTAATTCTTATTTACAGGATGAGGAAGAGGTCAATGCGCCAATGAACTCGCGTCGGGATTCCTGGGGCGGTAGCCTGTCCGTGTCCCCTGGCAAAACAACACTTGTAATTAAGAACTGTAGCTTCCAATCGGTGTCCTTGTTCTTAGGCCAGGAGATAGAGTTAACTAATGATTAAAATTCATACTAGGATCTACACTAATTGTATTACCAACCAGTTGTCCAGTTTCATATATACAAGATGAATCCTACGATTTGTTGCGATATGTATGTATGTATGTATGTATGTATGTATGTATGTATGTATGTATGTATGTATGTATGTATGTGTATGTATGAATGTAAGATAAGACGCCATGATCAAGAGAAGGATAAATTAACGCTCGTTTGAAACAGAGTATGTTAGAAAAAACAAAGAAATAAGAAAAATACAGGATTTGAGATAATTTTATATGGACTAAAATCACCGGAAAAAAATCTAAATGTTGTTTGGATGTCATGCAAGGGAGCACACGACAAGTTGAAAATTGTATGATTTTTATATGTTTTCCAAACTAGGCCTAAAAGAGAAATGTGTAGGTTATGAGAAAGAATATGGATTTTGTACATGCACTAATGTATATGGCAGCTATCCTGACCGTCCATAATATTCTCACGATCTGTGCCAGGAACAGTTTGGCTCCCTTATAGGAAGGGCTGCCGATTTAATCCGTCACATCGCCATGTACCTTTCTCCGTTTTCTTTAGCTTTCTTTCCTGCGCGTGCGCGGTTCGTGGTGCTGCTCGTATAGCAGCGGCAAGGCGTGGTCCTGACTAGCCATACCGTGTACTGTTATGTTATGGAGTAGTAAAAATCATCTTCAATAGCACAGACGAGCACACACACCCCTACGCCGATTCCCCACACCCCATCCCGCTCCTCGTCGTCGTCTCCCCCAGTTCCGGCTAGAACTCGACTAATCGCTCAGATCGCCGTCGGTTTCTGGAGTGCTGGCGACCGTCGGTCGAACTAGCCCTAAGCTCGTACGCAGGGTAAGTTTTAGATTTCTGGAGTGCTGACGGAGTAAGAAAGCTGCCCCTAAACATTTCCTCTATCCTCCCGCAATTTTGGAGATCCACAAATCAGGCTCTGGTTCTATCCAGAGTTTTGCAAGAAATAAGCAGTCCATAATAATGCCCATCGTGTTCCTTGTAGGACATGGCTGGTGAAGGTGGTCCGTCTGATTTTCAGGTCTCCATCCCGCCACCATCTCTAGCCCCGTGCAGGTCAACGGCTGCCATCCCCTCCATCCCGCCACCGCTAGCCTCGCCGTCTCCAGCACGGTGCAGGTCAACCGCCGCCGGCCTCCTGCCCGCCACCATCTCCAGTCCCGTTTAGGTCAATCCGCCCTCCTCGCCGGAGTTGGCGCCTCCTCCCGTAGGTGGTTGCCGGAGCTTGCGCCTTCTCTGCTGGATGTCGAGCTCGCCGGCCTGCAGCTTCCTGACTCGCGCCGTCGTCGGCAACAGTGTGGCGGTCCTCGGCTCTGGCCGTGGGTCGACGCGCACGAGCTTATCATCCGCCTGAACAATGCCCGCGTCGTCAGCTTCTTCTCCGTCTACAGCGTCTTTTGCGAATCCTGGACTAGCACAGCAGCGGTTGCCGGGCCGCTGCTCATGTTTCTGTCAAATCTAACACACTGTAAGTACTGTTTGTAAAGGATGAAAAAGTCCTAGAAAACATCTGTCTTCTTCCTAACTTGTGCGGATCTCAAAGCAGGATGTATGATGTCAAGGGACATGATACCTCCCATACCCATGTGTATGTAAAAAATCATTTTCGTTATGACAAATGGCACCATTATTTCATCAGTGCTATGTATAACAGCTTAAGAAAAAGTTACGAGAAGAGAAGTACACCCTAAATTAGATGTTTTATATTTGTTTGTATAATTTTTTTGATATATGCACATATAAATAAATAAGGTGTATAGATTTCTACATGAATAGTGGTTAATTTTTCTAGAAAAAATGGCGAGAGATAGACACAAAATGAATATAATTCGTTAAATTTCTCTTTCGGGGCAACATCTTTTTTTTGTATGGATCAAACTGTTCATAAATAGCAAATACGCTTTATATTTTGAATTCTATTAAATAAATTATACACCTTATAAGCAATCGGATGGATATCTAATTTAAAACGGACCGTACTATGTATCAGGCGCCTGCTGTTTAGCCTAAGTCCACGCACTTCATCCACGCAAGCACAACACGAATGCATGTTTGAAAAGGAGTCGATGTGATTTTTTTATATGCATGCACTAAAATTTGAAATTGCTGATATCATCGTGCATTAAATGTAAAATTTGAAAATTCAAAATATTTTGTAGCTCGAACCGTTTATCGGATTTATGATCTGTTTTCATCGTTGGACTAGTCGCGTCAAGATCTTTAAAACTAGATCCCATGTTGATATGTTTCGATGATATTTTTTATGACCCAAAAGTTACCATCCATTAACACGTGAGTTACCAGGCTGTATTTATGTAAGTTACCACCCAGACAGTGATTAACTTTTGTAAGTTACCATCCAGATAATTATTAATATTGGGGTAACTCTAACACTGTTTAGTGATAACTATTGGCGAGAGGCATTGATTTCGTGTATGCATAACTACATCACGAACACATAGATATCACGAACACATAGATAGATAAATTTATAAGTACTGAGTGGTAAGTTTATCAGTATTAGGTAAAATATACCAAGTAGTATGGTAACTATATTGATTTATATTGATTTTATGTTGATAAGCTCATCTGTATTGGTTTGAAAATATTATCGAAAAAATATGGTAAATATTACCGAAATAGTATGGTAACTTATGTCTTACGGGGTGGTAACTTTGGGGCAAAAAAAAAAGTTGTCGGAACATATCAATATGGGATCTAGTTTCGAAGATCTCGTCGCGACTAGTCTAACAGTGAAAACGGATCCTCAATCGGATAAATGGTTTGGAGTATAAATTTTTTTAAATTTTCGAACCGACATGGAGCAAACATGCGTGGCTGATCACCGTTCATCCAGGATCTGAGGGTGCCCTTACGAGTGTGGATGTAAGCCCATGAAAGACGCTTGCTGTTTAGATTTTCCGTTTAAAACGGATGAGCTGTACTCAGTACTTCAATTGCTGTAAAACTCCGGCGATGCACATGCCCGCCAAGTGAGTTGTAACGCGTCGAGCCGGCTCGAGCTGGTCCGACCGAGCCGCGTAACCGGCGCGCAGAGGGAGAGAAAAAAAAGGGCCAAGGCCCATGATTTCGGCGGGGCCCACTTTGGTGAAGGGAAGATTGCGAAGGTGGAAAAAATAATAAGACAGCGGGTGGCCCACCGGCCCGGCCGTGCGCCTCGCTTTGCCGGCACTTTTCCTGACATCACCCACAACCTCCCGGCAATCATTGCCCAACTCCAATCACTCCACTGCTCTACTTAAACTGTACTCCTGTGATTATTCTTATTCCCAGTTTACTCCTCCAACCCCCTGAAGTACTTACATTTTTAGAATCGTCTTCCGTAAAATAACGATAAAATGAAAATAAAACAAATGGCTAAAATCTTCATTTAGTTCGCCATGCTGTTTGTTTGAGGTGGATAGCAATATTATTAGCGTGAATTTCCAGCCTTTTCCAAGCTATTATCTTTTGTTTCTGGACGGATGCTATCTGATCCGATCTCCTGAACCAACTCAATTGCACCAACCTACTTACCCCACACCCCATGTTGGAGGAATTATTGGATGGGCCATGCCTGCCTCCCAGTCCATAGTGGTTGTTCTTCTTCCTCCACTACTCACTCCTGCAAAAATGCACGAGGGGTCTTCGCACTTTTGGCCTGACTGATGCATCATATGATTGCATCCCACTTAAGTTTGTGTGTTGTTTATTAGTGTTTTTATTTCAAGAACACATGACCTTTCCTACACCTACATTTTTATTACAAAGAAATATAGATAAATCTCATGGAATCGGCCAGGACATTAGATTCCGGTTTAAGCTTGTGCGTTGAACAACGACGAATATTTTATAGCTGAAAGTAGGCTATTGATTATGAGCCACACTTGGTTAAGCGCAAAGTGGTCTTGTATGAGAAATAAAGATAATATGATTGATTATTAACTAGACGAACTTCTGTAATTGGTACAACAAACAAACAAAACCTAATCTCCTGCAGCTAGCTTAGCTTGATGAGGCTGTATAAGATGAAGCTAGTTGTACTATATGTCTTTCGGGAATCCAATGCCATTACAGGTCTGTATTTTACAAAAATTATATATATATATATCGGTAGATTTGAAAATTATGTTTGGAGAGGTTAACTCGGCCAAGACAAAAGACGTAGTACATTGTAGGTCTATACATTGTGCTTCTATTTGTAACGAAGGTTAAATGCAGTCACAGTTTAGCATTGCAAAGTTAACTAAACTAACATTGGCTAGTCATTGCCTTTTGGTCCTTTAATTACTTCCATTATGCGGAGGAGGGAATCAGGGAACTGGTACGCATAGATGCAATGATAGGTCCCATGTTTATGTATCTTGGCATGACAGAGAGGAGATGACCAGTCTTGTACTGAAAGCTGCATCAAGAGCAGATGGGGTGTTTGAATAATAATAGTGCACTCAGCTAGCTAGGGTGGCGTTCAAGTCCCCTAGATGTTGTTGTCGGCTCAAGTGGGTGCTTATTTTATCCTCAAAATTATTAGGCACACAAGCTAGCCAGCAAGCTAGGTATTGCTGACCCTACTAATTTCATTGCATTTGCTAGAGCACTGATGAGCACTGATTTGTTTTTATGAAAAAATATATGTTTATTACAAGTAGGACTAGGAGTGAGGGCTAACTAATTAAAAGAGAAGATCAGCACAATTCCACAAATTAAGAAATGTGCCACCAGATAGATTAATTACATAATATTTTTTTGTTTCGTCTTGCTAACGGGTGGTTGGTTGGGACTTTGGGATATTTTGTTAAACCGAAAGCACTTGAGAGTATGTTTTCTTGTAAAATATGTTTGTGTATCAGGTGCCAATATTTTGTTTGGTGTCCTGTGAAAGAAAAAAAAAGAGTTTGATGCAGCTGCCACCGTTAGCGTCAATGCGAGAACGGAGATACAATATGTATTCATACATATCCTGAAACACAAGTTATTTAATCTTTTCACAAGTAATAATTAACCCACACTTATATTCGATATTCACACTTATAAGTCTTAATATTATACAATTGTGTTGCTATTGAAAGCTTGAAACAAGGATTGTGTTATGACAATCATCATCCTGGTTTCTCATCCGTTTTATGATCTTTATCGTGTTGATACATAAGTCGTGTGTGTTTTGTATTTGTATCATTTTGATGCAAAAAATTCAATGAATACGGACGCTTTCACCGGGCCGACCCAAACAGACAGACCTTTTGTCCGTTTTTTGTCCGCTTGGGTCGCGAAACGGACAAGAGTCTGTTCCATGTCCGCCCCTCTATGGTCACTGCACCCAACATGCCGACATATTTAGTCCGCCCGGGCAAGATTTTGGCCATTTGATCATCGACCAGGGTTTATGTTGCACATTTTGAGTATAGACGAAATCAAACAAACATCCCAAACATAATAAGCATAGAGCCATGCCGACATTCATTTCAAAATATCCAGTAATAAATCATATGGTCATTCTCCTCCTCTGCCCTCTTCGCTGCCGAGACCTCCTTGTTTGGTCTTGTGTTCTCCAGATGTGGTGCATTTTGGTTTCATGGCAGCACACAGGTAGAGCAGGAGCAGGACACATGGGCGAGGCGACACGGGAAGGAAATGGCCTCACGTGTGGGAGGCGACCATCTGGGCCGTGGCGGAGGCCCACATGTACGAGGGTGGCGGGGAGTGGCCATGTGCCGCCCTCGTGCTCGTGCTCTCTAATCATTCGCCCACGCCCCCACTTGTGCGGCTGGCTGGCTCAAGCTTATGATTGATTATTGTTGGATGTGTGGACCGCCCGATCATCATTCGTTTGGTCTTGGATGAATCTGAGATTATAGGCCAGCATGCAACGTGAAGGCCAGCTCGCCGTTCGTCAGCTTTCCGTTGCGGTCGACGGATCCATCGGGTGCACCGGCCGTGGGCCAGTGATATATTGCCTCGTCTTAGGGCATATACAATGGTAGAGAAGTCACGCTTTTCTTTAGTCATCCACGTCATTTAGGGAAGACAAAATTAGAAGTTATACAATGCATTATCTCTTATTGTCATCCCTAACAATTAATGAGAACTAATTTTATTTTTGTAGAAAATTAAAGTTTTAAGGGAAGACGGTACAATGGTGAAATTAGTCTTCCCTTGTTTCATAAGAGATCATCCCTTAACTAAGGGAGGCAACCTTCCCTTTCTTCATTCTCTCTCCGCCACCTAGACAATTATCTTACGTATCAACGCTTAGAGAAGGCTGATGTCACTCCATTGTACATGCCCTCACAGATCTGCACACGAATAACTGGGGCTAGCTAAATGACGGACAGTCCATCAAATCATCAATCTAACTACTCCCTGTAAATCCTCTTCCCGATCCGGAAAATATGTCGACAACTATACGTAGTAATTACACATAGTCCCTCCATCTGAGCTTAGGTATATCTTGTGAACTTTATAGTAAAATGGTTGTACGATTCGTTCCCGTTTCGAAATAAAAAAAGTGATGAGGTTGTCAATCTACCTCGAGTGTGGACATGTCGGAGCAAAACACGGCTTGCAAAGAAGGAAACGTCTCACTACATGGCGCTCCTACAGCAGGTCCACTTGTTCGATCGTCGTTGCCAATAATGCATGCATGCTACCCCGCCGCCGGCCGGTAGCTAGCCGTATTGATTTGGCCGACATGGCCGTGCTGTCAAAGACACCGGCCATGGCCATGGCCGTGCTTGCTTGTGTGCTCGAGATCATCAACTTGCTGTTTACAAATGCCATTTGCATCGCCTTTCCGTAGGTTGGATCGATCGGACCCAACCGGTCGGTAACTGCTGAATTATTCCAGGTGCACATGGCATGTGATGCTAATGCTACTAATCATTTCCTCTCTCATGCCTCCTCGATCAGATCGATCGATCCACCAAAGAATTATACGCTTCGGTCTATTACGTTTACGTGCGTAGTATAGATTATCTCAATTATTGCGTACGTGCAGGGAGGAAGCTGCCGCTAAGCTAGCTACCACTCGCTGTACTTTGCAGGCAACAGGACAGTATGAAATGGTCCATTATTTATTATCGGTTGCTACACTAGCTAAAGGGGTAATGGCCCAGTTTAATGGATCGGCATTTCATATGCAAATTAAATACGGTTATACCCTGCAAAATCAGGTTTGTTTCTTTTGCTTTATTTTCGCTTCTTAGGTTGACAAAAAGTTAACCCACATCGGCGAACAGAAAACAAAAAGGACAAATTATTTATTTCAAAACCCCTCCTCTTTAATTTCTCGTGCAAATATATAAAACAAAATGACATGGTACTAGTTATCAATTGTGGCCATGCACGTCAAAATCATCACCAGCCTTTTTTGACATAAATCAACACTGGACACACATTTTTCAACAAATTTCTTTTAAACCCGAATGGAGGTAGTCAAGGTTTTTAAAATATCTCTCTTCTCATAGTGATATTAGCAGAATCTCTCTGGTGCTCAAAAAAGCGACTCTACTTCGTGTCGCCAACCTTATTGGCTCGGGCAACAACCAACTCGACAGCGCAAAGGACATCTCCATCCCCTTGCCGCTACAAGGGTCATGAATGGGCAAAGCCCGAAGGGTTACCACTTCAGCGGGCTGGATTCCCCCACCGGTGGTGGTTATGTACCGGCGAGGAATACCTCCTGCTCCACTAGTGGTTGTTTGTCCTTGCCTCTCATCGGGATTGTGCCCATAAGATGGCTCCTTTATGTGCTCGTCCATTGGATGTTCGGGTAGGCGGTAGTGCCACGGAGAAGTCCTTGTGTAACACTGACGATGACGCTTGTTGGTGGCGTCACCTCCATGGAGTCATCGTCTAGCCCTGCTTGCCATTCTCGGCCTGAAGCACCGAAGGAAACAACAGATATGACTCATCGGGTTGGTGAGGGTGGCGCGGTGTCGTTCCCTCCTTGCATTGGTGTCGATGTTGGTCGCCGCTCCCATTTAGCCTCGCTTCCACCTTCGGCTCCTTCCCTTTGTCGCCGCAAGGGTTACGGTTGTAGTGGGCTGGATTCTCATCGTCCAGCCCCGTCTGGTGGTGATTATGTACTGGTGATAAACACCTCCGGCTCTGCTGCTACCGGTTGTTTAGCCTTGCTTCTTATCGAGATTGTGGTCAAGATGTGGCTCTTTTCCGTGCTCGTCTAGTGGATGTTGGGGTGGACGACAATCCTCAGGAAAAATCCTTCCATGTTGGTGGTGCCACCTCCATGGAGGCATCGTCTAGCCTTGCTCACCATTCTCGGCCTCAAGCATCAGGGCAAACAATATAATTGACATCAAAACCTCTAGTTAGTTGGCTACACAAGTGACGTCATTACATGAGAACTTGCTCGTGGCAAGATGGTTAGAAAGATGGTTGTATCCCCAGCCCACCAGAGTTCAAATCCTAGGTTTGACACTGGTGTTTCTCATTTAGGCGGAATATTCTTTCGGTGGGAGGCGACGTTCCCGTCGACAGCGAGACGCCTATGGTGTCTTCATCAATCTCAAGACCTGACCCACCGGCTCGGCTCAGTCTCTCGGAGGTGCTCATAGGGGTAAGGTGTGTGTGCGTTTATAGCGGTGAGTGTGTGCACGTGTATATGAACACTTGCATTGTAATATGTTTCTTAAAAAAAGTGATGCCATTACATAATTGACATTGTGGCCGAGTTCTATCAACGAAAACATACGTTAACCAACCAACCGATGGGTGTTGTAAAGAAGTGTCATTTACCATCGATCGCTAGCTACATCCATAGGCACGGCAGTCTAAACAGACCGTGCAACCTCTAGGCCCGGTTAAGTTAAAAACTAGCTTGGCGCTGGAAATCCGGGAGCTAGCTGATTCGACCGATGTGCAATGCTGCAAGCAGAAGCAGGCAACAACAACTCGATGAGATTAAACTAAACTGGAGCGGACGACAACTCGCGCAATATGCAAATGCCACCTCGGTTGCCGCGCGCGAGCACGACGCGCGCCGGCCGGAGAGAAGAAGAAGTAAAGCTCCAGCTCCAGCTAGCAATAGCGACGACTCCGGCGAGCTAGCTAGCGCATATGCACGCGCGCACGTAGCCAGGAATATGCAAACGCGGCATGTGGCTGCCGGCGTCGCGCGGAATCCCGAGGCGGCGGCGCCACCGGAGCATGCATGTGTCCACCGCACGTGCACCGGTCACGTACGCCTGGTCAAACATTCCTTCCACCGCACAAAAGGCCATATGTCTCCATGATCGATCCTAGCTGTGCTTCTCGTGCCTGCTCATTTTTTCTACTCACCTAAAGTATATATAGAGTACCTTTTGTTCCCCTTACGATTGCTCTGGTTTCAATCTAGACAATTTGACTGTTTTTTTAGAAACCCGGCGAGCACGGTTTTATTATATTAAGAGGAATCTGGGACAAATACCAGTTTGGATTACAGTAGACGAAAAGTTTCAATCCGCCGAGATCAGCCACGATGGTGTTGGAGAAGCCGAAGGGCAGCATATTGTCGAGTCCACTCCGGACGAAGGACCATGTGTCACCGAGACTTTTACACAACAACCAACAACATAATCGAAGGGCCTCGCGCAGCCGATTCAACACCGGGAAAATTCACCGGCACTAGCCCGGCCGTTAACCGGCATGAGACTCTAGCCCCTCCGTAGAAGCTCGGGCATCATGGCCATGGAGAGACGACACCGAGAGGAGAGCAAGTAGAGGAAACACCACCACCATAGCCGCATGTCCCCCAACCGAAGCCAGCTTCAAAGCGGTGCCTTCAAGAGGGAGCACGGCATAGAGTGCCGCCACCGCCGGATCCGGTAGAACCGGATCGAGGGTTTCCCCTGGAGCAATCGAGAAGAACACGAGACCACCCTCGACGACGCCTTCAGGAAGGTTATGACGCCCACAGGCGACACCATCGTCGGCCGACCAAGGTCGAGCCATGCTTTCGTCGGCGGCTGCTCTGTTCCGATCCCGAGGTCGGCTGGCCACCCGAACCCAACGCCAGTCCGCACACCGGCAGCCTGCCTAGTCCAAACGCCCAACCGAAGCCAGACGCGGGGCACGTGTCGCCTGCTCGACCCGTAGCTCGAGTCACCGCAAGAGGGGCCGCCGCCCCGAATTTGGGTGCTACGGGAGCACCCACCGCCGCGCCGGCCGCTGCCGAAGGCGGCCACCCCGCACCGTCAGATCCGGCCTCATCCGGCAGCGGCCGGGCCGGAGGCTGAGGAGGTGGGGGGCGGGGCGGCGACGGCTAGGGTTCACCCGGGTCGCCCTCCCTGGAAAGCGACGCGAGCGGAGGGGAAAAACAAGCGTGTCACTTGACTGAAAATTGATCTAGACTTAGTTCACTTCAAACGCTAGTACTCTGTTCTTTTAAAAAATAAATCAGTTTCAGCTAGGCGTCGTGGTGAACTTAATACGTGTGATTTCCTGGCACTTTCGTCGTCGACATACTCCGTAGCTGCATGTGTCCCCCGGCTAGCTGGGTATCTGATTCCTTCTTCTTGTGTACGTGCACTTCGATCCACCTGCCTGCCACGTGTGTTTCTAAATTTATATATGGACGCGTCGCGTAGGTTCGCACGTGCGACCACGGCCGGCCGGATGCGCGGATCTACAACGATCCTGCAAGCGGCTCCTTCTACGTACGCTGTACTACTTCGGTGAAAATGTTATGCCGACCTCTCATAATAATTGTCTCAATGTATGTAAGAAATCACCCGACAAAACATAGCGATCCACTGTAACATAAATAAATAAAAAATAGTCAACATTTTTACTTGAACCTATTTCAAAGGGTTTAATATTTGAAGACAATCTAGTCCCGACACGTACACAAACGCGGACATTAACATTGGCTCGTCACTCATCTCTTGTCTCCACAGTGGTGTCATAACATCGAAACCGCTTTTACCATCATCATTTGTCCGGCAAAAGATGTCTCGCTAGCCGGATGTTGGAAACATGCTGTTTTGATCCCTCTATAAGAGACTATCTTGGGCTGCACCTGCCAATCAAGAATGACTTGATACCTTCGTAAAAGGCGTCGTGTATAGAACTTCTTGAGTAAATCGAAGCCAATCTCTTTAACAGAAGGTAATTGTCCCATGATGTTGCCAGTTTCAAAGCTCTATATGGTCTAAGAAGAGGACATTCATATCGACATCTAATGGATGTTGCACCGAGACCTCCACCAAAGACGTTGAAATATTTAGACTAGCTACGAGCAACATGGGAACCTCCACACTCCTTCATCACCGTAGCACCATCCCATCGACGAGAGTTACACCACGGTCCAACCATACGAGAACATAACCACGATGTTTGTCTCGTCCTTCATGTTGCAAACGCAAAAGAAGACACGTAAAGATTCCCTTACCCGAGTAAAAAAAAAATCATGAAACACAAGAATTGCCACCATCAGAATCATTGTTGCCGCGCGGCCTTGCCCGACAACAGTGATGGACCAAGGAGGGTCGAGGAAACAACCACCTATTGTTTGCGCCCCTCACCCTCACGCCCCCATGGTCTTCGCTGGGGTATCAGGATCTCCTCTACATGTTTTTGTCTTTTGTTCAGGTTTAAAACCCAAAGATTGTATTTATGCGCCCGTAAAAAAAATACCGCATTTATACTTAGACACTTAGTTACTGTAATATGATTATCATAGTTGATTTTTCTCTGACAATTTGCTGGCCTAGCTAGATCAAAAAAGAAAATCTTGAGTCAAAGTGAGCGTTGATATCTTCGTGCTGAGATTCATGTAGACCAAAGGAAAATCAACATTATAGGAGATGTGTTGAGTTGTAAATTTAGACATATAAAAAGTTACAAGTCGACTAGGTGTACGTACGTGTACGTGAATAATCAAAAGAAGAAAATCATGGACCTAAAACATTAGTTGGACTTGGAACTATTATTTTTACGTGGGGTTGGACTTGGAAAACTGAAAAGTACAAATAGCAAATGCACTGAAATCGTTACAAACAGTATAAGCTCACGGTTGACAGAACTAACGTTCAACTTTAGGAGATGGTAGCAGCTCAGGTCGTGATGACGGAGTCTATGCATAGATTGTTGGAGCGTTGTGAGAGCTGTTTGGAGAGGGCTGTGAAAGCTCTGGAGAGGATCTCCCTCGCGCCCGATGAGGTTCCGTTGACTCTAGTGCCGTCTTCGCTTGCTGAGATCAACGTTGGCGGCATGTAGGGTACCATTGAGGTGATGCCAGTCAGCTTGCGGTGCTATAGGGAGGGAGTGGATGGCGTTCTTTCAGAGGAGAACGAGCGGCCCTATCGGTTGTTGCTGGTTGATTTGGGGGAGGTTGGAGATCCGTTATGCAATGACGGGCTTGTCGGCACATATGAGGATGATGTGGTTGCTGATGCGATGTTGCTGCAGTTGGTGCCTGGCCTCGCTGAGCTGACTCGAGAGGTCATGTTGATGGACGACGCGGTGCAGGCGCATGAAGGGGAGGGCAATGCCGCTCCCAGTTTGGACTCCGCCCGGTTGCCCGATCAGGGGGAACATGTTGGGGAAGAGGAGGTCGGGAAGAAGCTAGAGATGGGCACCGCCTCGCCGATGCGGACTGGCCCTGAGCAGCAGGACGTGGAGGTGGGTGCACCTCTGTGCCCCTTGTCGAGCTTCCTCTCCCAGATCACGGTGCCGCTCGCGACCACCATCTTGGGCACGCCGGCCACGACGTTGACCCCTGAGGTGGAGATGGCGGCGCCGTCTGTGTGGAGGAGCGGTAGGCTCACCAAGCTGCATCCGAATGGCGTCAACATCGAGCAGTTGGTCAGGGAGACCGTGGCGCGCCGTCTTGGCTCGCTGCCTGAGGAGGCCCTCTCAGGGCGCCGACGAGAGGACTTCTTGGCCTTGTTAGATGTCTCGGACCAGCCCTTTTCGGACCAGGCGGTGGCGGCCATCGACGACCTCGTCCTCGCCGTGAAGAAGACCAAGACGAAGAAGACGACGTCAGTGATCAGGATGGAGCGGCAGATGCCGTCGGGGGTGGCTTGATGATGAAGCTTATGATGTTTGGGCACTCCTCCTTGCAATTGTTGGGAGGAGGTGCTTGCTATATATGTGGGGTTCAATTTCCTTCGGAGGTGGCGGATTTGGTGTTGGAGGAGTTTACGTTGCGGGCTTTCGCCCACACGCAAGATCCCGAAGACTAGTTTTTGTAGTTGTTTGCTTGTAAAGGGTCACAATTCTGTACATAACAATCTATTCTATCTAATCGGATGGCGGATTCGACCGCCTTAAACCTCAAAAAAAAAAATCTGAAAACAGGACATTTTTTTTTGCAACGAGGCACAATGTTTTTCTTATATTTATATAGGAGATCACAAACATGACACGACCGAGGTTAAAAAGAAAATAAACATACAAATGTCCTTGTTTTTATGTGTGCACATAAACGTTTATGAATAAATTGTAAGCTTTGTTTTGCCCGTCAGAGTAAAACAAATTCAGCGCTTCAAAATATATGTTTTAAAACATGATGTTTATTTCTCTTACCTAGCTATGACACAAATACCAATACACCAGCTCGATTTACACTGTTCAGTGTAACGTGTACGCAAGACAGAGTAGACAAATAAATTCACACAAATCGGACAAGACTCCTATCTACAACTCCCAAGGACCCCGTGTCGTCCTTCCTGGGCGGCTCGGGGAACCTAGCCCGCCGCCACCGCCGGGGACCCTCCCGCCCCTTGGACCGCAACGCTGCCACCGGAGGGGGCGCCGGCAAAGCCGGCCGCGCCCAAGGAAGGTGGCGGCGGGGCGTTGTTCTTCCCGGCGTGGAGCTCCCCCATGGCGGCGACTCGATGACGGCGGCTTGGCGGCGCGGCGTGCGGCTCGGCGGGCGGCGCGGAGGGCTGCGGGCGGCGGCGCGGGAGACGGAGGCGCCGTCGCTTGCAGCGGAGAAGATGGGTGCGCCGATGGGCTCGGTGGGCCTGATCTGGGCTTGTCGGGCCCGAGCTGGGCGAGCTGCTGCAGCTCGGTGGTTCGTCCAGGGCGTTCAGGCGGTGGCTCGGGTGCGGACGTAGATGGTGGCGTCTGCCGGCGCTCGGGCAGCGCGGAAGCCGGGGTTGCGGCCCCGGAACAAGGATAATGCGGTGCGGCATCGAGGCCGCGGCCATGGGCGCTGTGGCTGACATGGCCGGTGGTCAAGATCGGTGGACGGCGGTAGTGCGGCACTACCTGTGGTGTTGCTCTTTGCTTACGGTCGGGACGACCTCCGGGCGAAAGCCTTATTCCGACTTGGTCGGAGCCGGCGACGGCGGCGCTTTTGGGCGTCGTTTTCTCTCTTGGGGGCGTCGTTGTGGAGTACTCGCCCCAACCCGACGTGGGTGGTGCTAAGATTTCCGGGTGAAAGCCTAAACTCCATCGTGAGTGGGCGGTGACGACGGATGCGTCGTTTCCTTGTTGGAGGCGCCGCCTTGGATGTTCTTAGCCCCTCACGGTGTGATGGGCTCGAGGCGCTTGGGGAGTGCGGTTCTCTTGTCAGGGGAGCGGATGACCGGGGTGGCGGCCCCGGACGGTGGCGGTGCGTCAAGACGGCGGTCTCGGTCTCCCACGCTACGATGGTTCCATGAGGCGGAGCCGTTGTCTAGCGGGGGTCTAGGTGGCGACCTGGATGAAGACTGCATGGGCAGAGGGTTCGTCGACCTGACTGGATCACCTTCGGGCAACGCGAAGGTCGATCTGGTTGCTACACCGGGGCGGCGGCTCCGGAACATGGTGGTTTGGTGGCAACCTAGATAAAGACCGCGGGGGTAGAGGGTTCGTCGACCATGACTGGATCGCTTTCGGTCAATGCGAAGGTCGATCTGATTGCTACGCCGGAGCGGCGGCTCCGGAGCAGGTGGTGTGTGTTGTGGCGTTTGTTCGACTTGTGCCGTTTGGGCGGCGGGTCGCTTCGTCTGTGTTAATCTTTTGTACAGTTTGTATGATTTTTGGACCCGGTTTTCCTTATAAACTGGATCAACTCTTTATGTCTATTCGGGCGGTGGATACGACCACCTTATACCTAAAAAAAAAAGATAAATAAATTCGAATGATTTAGTTTCTGATTTCATTTAACTTTTCACATGCATACATTCATCCGGCCACCGTTCGATCGATCCTAAATTGTCAAAACTACCGAAAAAGGATTAACTTTCTACCGAGAACTTGCTTTAATTTGCCTCAGTGCGTTCAGTTTGCTTGGCTTTCTGATCGCGTGGCGGCAAAGCATGAAGGTGGATTGTTCTATCTGGCGGCCTTGGCAGGTCCGCAGGAGGCACCGTACGCCGCTCCGTTGTCTCCGAATCCACAGAAGAATTGCCGGTGACTGGGCAGCGCCATCGGAGACGGCATGCCGATGCCTGCATTGTTGGCGCCGACGGCGGCGTGGGCGGTGTAAAGATTGGCCGTCTTGGTCGTGGCGCATGCAGTGGTCGAGGAGGACGTCGACGCGACGCGCTTGCAGGATAGACACATCGTCAGGGTGGTCAGGGGCCCGGTCGCCGCGGCGCCGTGCGCTGATGGCGGCGCCGGCGCCGCCTTTAGCGCCCTGAGCTCGGCCACCTCCTTCTCGAGGCGGCGGTTCTGGTCGGCGAGCTGCTCGCACCAGCGCTTCATGTACTCGCAGTCCACCTCCGTCTGCTTGAGCTTGGTCCGGGCGCGGCGGTTCTGGAACCACACCTCCACCTGCCGCGGCCGCAGCCCGAGGCTGTTCGCCAGTGCAAGCTTCTGCTTCTGCAAAAATCGCAAGAAACCCACGTCAATTCCCGCATTCTCTCCGTATATCATCGATCATCGATGTGAACGTTCGTGTTTCAGAGAGACACGTACCGGAGTGAGGGTGTGGTGCGTCTTGAAGCACTCCTCCAGGACGGCGGCCTGGTCCTTGGACAGCCGGAGCTTCTTGCGCGCGTTGCCACCGTCGTCGTCCTGATCCTCGTCGCCGCTGCCGGCGGACCTCTCGGCGCCGCGCTTCATTCCGCTGCCGCTGCCGCTCGACACCGGGCTGCCGGGCGAGCAGGTCCTATCCTCCTCTGCCGCCAGTGTGACCGCGGCCGGAGAACCCACTTCTAGGACTTGCGCCGCCGCATTGCTGCCGGAGCACCAGAAGGCGCTCGGCTGAGGCTGGGAGATACCGCCCAGGCCAAGGCTCAGGCCAAGATCTAATCTCTGAAGCGCCATGTCTAAGTCTAACTCCCTAGCTATGACCAAGCTGTATCCGCGTAGGAAGATCGAGAAACAGAGCTAGAGCTCGCCGGCGGTGGTAATGGTGATGAGCAAATGATGCGCAGGTGCGCGGGCTTAAATAGAGGAATCGATCAACTCATTGAGATTTGAGGATGGATGGAAGCGCGCGGGCGACAATGATGAGCTGGTGCGCGTGGGGTGGATCTCCTTTGGAGATTCTATGGCGAGTTTCCATGGCGGCCCTTGACCCTTGCGAAACCACTGGGGATGCATTACCGGAGTAATCAACAGGTTAATTGCTGGCTAATCCAGGTTCCCAGGTGAGGTTAGACTTAAGATATGAATATGGGGTACGTAGCTCGCTAGTACTAGCAAGCAAGGAGATAAAGGAACTCCTCCAAAATATATTGGTGTAGCTAGTACGTCCGTTGCAAGAAAAATCGCCGATCCGTACGTGTAAAATACGCAGATGATAGTACTAACAGTGTAGGAGACGCACATACAGTACAAGTAAGTGGGACATATGTATACAATATTTAGAGTGCAAGCTGTTGCATGATTTCAGCATTACCATGCACATGCATCAAGCTTCCGAAGGAGATCAGGGATGTGATTAGCCTTCTTGATCAAGAGGTTAATTAAGATCAGAAAACTAGCACTCCGGAGTAGTATACTCAGGGCCTTATTTGATTTAAAGGAACTTCGTAGGAATCTTGTAAGATTTTATCACATAGAATTTTTTTTCCTTTGCTAATGGTTTGATTTTTGGATTAGCTCCTATAGCAATTAATCTTTGTACTACTTCCCATAGAAATTCTAACATACACTCCAAACTCTTTTTACAATTCCATTGTTGGAATCAAATAAACTTTGATAGAAATCAAATCCTATATAGAATTGGAGTATGCATGACATAGCAACTCTATACTTTTCCTATTTCTATATCTTTCCTATACTATGAATCTAACAAGTCCTCATGGTGCAGTGCTTTTTAAAGTGGGAGAAGGAGTGCTGAGAAATGGGGATTTGCACTTCTCATTTGTTATGTGTGTTGGAACTAGTCGTGTGTGGTAGTAGAAACTAAAACTAGGTAGCGGACTATATTTTATCTCGCCTCTGTCCTCGAATCCTATGGAGTTCACTAAACAGTACTATAATAATGGAAGGAGGTGGATAAATATAGCAACTTGCTCTCGAGGCTCGAGCTCATCGGGGGGAGACGTGGCGCCGAAGTTGAGTTTTATGCATATAGGCCTATAGGCCTGAAGGGAAATTTACGCAATATAATAATAGTTTTAGGGTTTTATATACATTCTATTTAATCGTTTTAATTTTGTTCTAAAATTCCATTCGGTTTACATGATATCTAGATTTATTATTTTGAACTTCTTCACCTTAACAATAGGGACTCGGCATAGAGTTTGGTTTTGCTCCTTTTTTTAGAGACCAGGAAGGTCTATAGGGATAGGAACTTGCTATAAGGATCTGCTCAAGATGTAATAAAAAAAACTATGTTTGTGGACAGTGTGAGGGCTACATCCTTCTGCATCACCTTAATTCACGATAATTAGCACTTAAGTAGCAAAGCCCAATGCAAACTTCTTTTACTGCGTTGTGTCTCATGATAAGCCACGATAGCTAGGTAGCATGGTCCATTAACCATTTGATGGCCATTTTTAGATTTCCGGTGGAAATCAGAAGGTTCTATTCAGTTATTCATTGTACTACATCTAGACAAGGTGAGCGTTTTTTAATCCCTCATGGTGGGATCATAATCCGTGGATTCGACTTCCTTCTACTTCATATGTGTCTTACTGCTTTCTTGTAATTCTCCTTTGCTACTTTTTTTAATATTTAGTCTGGCTGTGTGGATCTTTATTATGTAGAGACCGGGTGTAATTAATATTTTTGAATCCTCTATTCTTTCAGGTATAAATTATCCTTTATCAGAAAAGACAATGTACTACAATTCTCGTTGGTGCAGTTAAGATTCAAGAGGGAGCTGGAAAATCAACACAAGGAAGGACATGTTGATCAACATCAATTCAGGCTCAAAGTTGATCAAGTTCAGCTTCTTTTAGACTCAATCTCCTTGTTGTTCTCCTAGTTAGTTTTTCTCTGAGTTTGTTAGGGTTTGAGTCATTTCTCCTGGACTCCCTCTCCTACATTGGCTATATATGTAAAGGATTCCTTCGTTCTTATAGTTTTATATAAATAAAATTACACCGTAGGGGGCTTCTCCTACAGGAACTTGGTCAAAAAAAAACTTGAAAGAATTAAGACTTGGAGAAATATGCAACAATGCAACTTAAGCAATATCGCAGTACTTTCACTAGAGCAGAACATGCTAATGGTCCCGGGCAGTATGGGCTATTTGTCCCGAGCACGTTGGTCCCGGGCAGTATGGGCTATTTGTCCCGGGACAACGTGCTCGGGACAAATAGGGTGTCTTTTTGTCCCGGGCACGCCACGACCCGGGACCAATTGGGGGGCACGTGACCGCGTCAGTCAGCCTTTTTGCAGATGCTATTTGTCCCGGTTCGTATTACGACCCGGGACAATAGTGTTTTTTGTTTTTTTTCTATTTTTTCTTTTTTTCGTATTTCTTCCCCGTTCGTATTGTTGGCTGCTATTATGTTTTTCTTTTTCGTGTTTTCTATTTTACTTTTTTTTATTTCTCACTTAGCCACCCATTTAATTAACTACTAACCCACACACTTCATTACTAACTACACATTTAATCTCAGGTCAAACTTCCCGTTCGGTCACCCATCCACAAACTACTCCAAACCCAGCACGCTTAACATTTAGATTCCTTTCAAATTAGATACTAAGAGAGAACTGAGAACTTACTGATATTACTATCTTATCAATCATATTAACCACTCGGTCATCATGTTATACTTTTTCATTACTTGTATTATAAAAATTAAGTTGAATAAACAACAATGACTATATAATAATAATAATAATAATATTGTAATAAATAATGATAAAATAAATATTACTTTATTTTTGCCCTTTTCATTTAGTATGGAATAATTCGTATCTTTTAAACCTTATATCAGAATTCAACAAATAAAATGTCTACATTGATCAAAAAAATTAGAGGAATTCCAATATGACATCCAAATAATATTTTTCATTACAGAAACATAGATAGTCATGTTGACCATTTTGATCGGTTTTACGGAAAAATAAAATAAAGTTATGGTCATTTCCATGATATGTTTATGATACAGATCTCATATTCCACAAATAGGTGCATATTGGTAAAAGAAACAATCATGCCAAAAGGATTCTTCAAATTATTTTCATAAATATATTTTTCCATTTTTAAGTGTGAAAAATGACTTTTTTGAACAAAGTATAAAAAATATGACGAAAAATGGCACCCATTTATTTTTCATGGAAACTAGTACACATATGACGGATAATCCCCAAGTATTAGGTTTTTCCTTGATTTCTACCTAATTTCGCCTAGTTAAATGAGTTTATGATGATTATTCAAAACTAATTCAAATTTGAACTACAACTATTTGATAGTTTGGTCTTAATCTTTTGGAAAAATCATTTTAAGGTACACAACTATTGTTTATATCACAAAAACATTGATAATTCTTGAAAACTTTACCTCTTTTGATGAATAGTCATCGCGACCATTTTGATTGTTCTAATGAAAAAATGAAATAAAACGATAAGCATCTCAAAAAAGGATATGCTTTGGCATGGGGTCCTTATATGTGTACTTGTTGTCATGAAAAATGATATACTTGATTTTGACAAAATTTGCAAAAAAAAGTATTCACAAAATGGTCTATCATCTATAAACATTTAGAAGTTTCAAGCCAAATGATCAAGTTATGGTCATTTTCACAGCATAGTTTGTGATTCAGATCTCATATTGCACAAATAGGTGCATATTGGTATAATAAACAATTATGCAAAAGGAATTGTTCAAATTATTTTCATAAATATCATTTTCCATTTTTTAGTGCAAAAAATGACTTTTTTGTGAACAAAGTACAAACAATATGATGAAAAATGACATTCATTTAATTTTTATGAAAACTAATACACATATTATGCATAATCCCCAACTATTAGGTTTTTTCTTGATTTCTACCTAATTTCACCTAGTTTAATGAGTTTATGTCAATGATTCGAAACTAATTCAAATTTGAACTACAACTATTTGATAAATAGTTTGGTCTTAATCTTTTGGAAAAATCCTTTTAAGGTACACAACTATTGGTTATATCACATAAATATTGATAATTCTAGAAAATTTTACCTCTTTTGATGAATAGGTCATCGCGACCATTTTGATCGTTTTAGCGAAAAAAATGAAATAAAACGATGAACATCTCAAAAAGGATATCCTTTTGCATGGTGTCCTTAATTATATGTGTAATAGTTGTCATGAAAAATAATAAACTTGATTTTTGACAAAATATGTAAAAAAATCTTCACAAAAAGGTCTATAATCTATTAAATCTAGAAGTTTCAAATTTCAAACCAAATGATCAAGTTATGGTCATTTTCACGACATAGTTTGTGACACATATCTCATAAAATATGTGCATATTGGTATAATAAACAATCATGTCAAAGGAATTGTTCAAATTATTTTCATAAATATCATTTTCCATTTTTTGAGTGCAAAAAATGACCTTTTGTGAACAAAGAAAAAAAATGATGAAAAATGACACCTATTTATTTTTCATGTAAACTAGTACACATATGATGGATAATCCCCAAGTATTAGATTTTTCCTTAATTTCGCCTAGTAAAATGAGTTTATGCTGATTATTTGAATTTAATTCATATTCTTCAAATTATTTGTGAAAAGGTCTCGTATTCCCCAGATGTCCCCAGATGAGTGCATTTTGATATAGTAAAAAATCATGCCGAACGGATTATTCATATTATTTTCATAAAAATTATTTACTATTTTTAAGTGTCAAAAATGAATTTTTATAAGTGTCAAAACATTTTTAAATATATAGGCACCTAACTTTTGTCCCGTTTCGTGGCTGGAACCGGGAAAAATTGGGTCTGATGACCTTTTGTCCCGGTTCATGGCTGGAACCGGGACAAAAGATTTGATTTTAAAGCGCATGGAGGCTAAGACCAACTATTTGGCCTCATTTGTCTCAGTTTATAGTACGACCGGGACAAATGGGGTATTTTTGTTTGATCATATGGCTTATTTTCTACTAGTGTTTACATTTTATTTTAGTTATATAGATACGCACGGGCTCTCCATATGGCTTTGTCCGTGTAGTATAATAATCAATCTGGTTCCTGATCTAACACAGAGTGGGTATATGTCTAAGTTGCCATGCAGCTATATGTGCATACTTATTTTTCTCAAACAACACATCATATAAATTCAAACCTCTGTTGGTACACAACACTAGTTGTACAATGTGATGTACACAGAGTGGGTTTACATGATGTCTAGATTTATTATTTGAATTTCTTCACCCTTTTTTTGAATTTTCCATAAATACCAACCACGCCGCCTCATTAAAAACCCTCCAGCCCCCTTAGGTACCCTGGTAGGGAAAAGAGCGCGTCTGAAACTTGCTGGCCTCAGAGTTCAAACATCGTTACATCCTTAATTACATCAGCTAAAATAAAACTAGGGGGGTCGCCGTCCCTGACGTGGGGCAACGATTAGCTGGCCGAGTCGCAGCTCTCAGCCGGTTCATTAGTAAGTTGGGAGAGAAAGCCTTACCTTTGTACCAACCGATGAAGAAGTCAGACAAGTTCGAGTGGACACAAGAGGCGCAGGACGCGTTCGACCATCTCAAGAAAACACTGACAACCTCTCCAGTCCTCGTGGCACCACTGGAAAATGAGCCGCTCTACCTATACGTCTCAGCAACGAACAGGGTGGTGAGCACGGTGCTCGTAGTCGAACGCGAAGAAGAAGGGCACAGTCACCCGGTGCAGAGGCCCGTCTACTACCTTAGCGAAGTACTCACCTTGTCCAAGCAGAACTACCCTCATTACCAGAAGCTGGCATACGGAGTCTTCATGACCTCCAGAAAGGTCGTCCACTACTTCTCCGAGCACCCGATCACGGTGGTAAGCTCCTCTGGACTAGCAGACATTCTCACAAACCAGCGCCCGACAGGACGAGTCGCCAAGTGGGTTGTCGAACTAGGACCATGGGGGCTGAAGTACGCTCACCCGAAGTCCATCAAGGCCCAAGTTCTCCCAGAATTCACCACTGAGTGGATAGAAGCCCAGCTACCAAATGTCCCCGACTTGTCCAACGCATGGACAATGTACTTTGATGGCTCCAAAAAATTCAAGTCAGCCGGGGCAGGAGTCGTGCTCATCTCCCCCAAAGGCGACAAGCTCAAGTATGTCCTACAGATGGACTTTCCGACGCCGTCCAACAACGAAGCCGAGTACGAGGCCCTGATCCACGGCATGCGGATGGCCAAGAACTGCGGCGCCACGCACCTCATGATCTACGGCGACCCCTACCTGGTGGTACAGCAAACCATGAAGTCCTGCGACGCCGTTGCTGACAACATGATCGCCTACAGAGACCTCTACAATCAGTTGGAAGGCAACTTCGACGGCTGCGAGCTGCGCCACATTGGCCGTGAAAGCAACAAGGAAGCCGATGTCCTCGCTAACATGGGCTCAGACAGGGTGCCAGTCCCACCCGGCGTCTTCCTCGAGTGCATCACGCAGAGATCCATCAAGACTCAGAGTACAACAAGCACTACAACAACAAAAGGCGATGCCAACCCGCCAAGCCAAGACAAGGTCCCCATGGAGGTCATGCTAGTCGAAGCCACATGGACAGGACCGTACCTGGCATACATACTACATCAGAAGCTGCCAGCCGACCCAGTCGAAGCAAAGCGCATCATCAGACGCTCCAAAAGTTTCACCGTCATCAACGGAGAACTCTACAAAAGAAGCATCTCAGGAATCCTGCAAGGGTGCATAGATCCAGTCGACGGCCAAGCCATCTTACTCGACATCCACGCGGGTACCTGCGGGCATCACGCCAGCAGTCGGGCACTGGTGGCCAAGGCGCTACGAGCCGGGTTCTACTGGCTGACAGCCATGCAAGACGCCAAGGAGCTGGTGAAGAAATGCACAGGGTGCCAGGAATTTGCCAACAAGCCGCACGCCCCAGCATCAGAACTCAAAACAATACCATTAGCCTGGCCCTTTGCCCAATGGGGTATGGACATGGTGGGCCCGCTGAAGAAGTCCTCACCCGGAGGCCACACTCACCTCCTGGTTGCAGTCGATAAGTTCACAAAGTGGATCGAAGCCGTGCCCATCAGAAGTTCGACTGCATCCACAGCGGTCAACTTCATCAGGTCAATCATCTTCAGATTTGGGTTACCGAACGGGATCATCACCGACAACGGCTCGAACTTCACAGCTGAAGAATTCAAGGACTTCTGCTCAGAGCAGGGGATCAAGCTCAGCTACGCGTCTGTCTCGCACCCGCAATCCAATGGGCAGGTGGAGAAAGCTAACGGCCTCGTCTGCAGCGGCATCAAGAAACGACTGCGCGTGCCCCTAAAACGCGCAACGGGCACATGGGTGGAAGAACTGCCATCGGTCCTCTGGAGTCTGCGAACAACGCCAAATAGATCCACCCAGTACACTCCATTCTTCATGGTGTACGGTGCAGAAGCGGTCCTCCCCTGCGACATCAAGTTCGACGCACCGAGAGTAGTCGCCTACGACGAGTCGGAAGCAGAGGAGGCACTCGAAGACAGCAGAGACACCCTGGATGAAGCGCGCGACATCGCCCTGGCACGATCAGCCGTGTATCAGCAGGACCTGCGCAATTATCACACTCGGAGGCTGTGACCAAGAGCGTTCGTTGCAGGCGACCTGGTTCTTCGACTCAAGCAAAAGAAGGTGCACAAGCTCGCTTCCCCATGGGAGGGCCCGTACATCGTAACAGAAGCAATCGGCAATGGAGCTTACCGCCTAAAGGACTCGAAGACAGGAGCGGACTGCAGCAACCCGTGGAACGTAGCACAACTCCGCCGGTTCTACGCCTAGTTCAAAACAACCATTGTACAAGAAAATCAGCGCCGCAGGTTTCAGACGCACTCTTTCCCTTACCAGGGTACCTGAGGGGACTGGAAGGGTTTTAATGAGGCGGCCTCTTCGCAAGAATCAATAAAGTGATTTGAAGAAATTATGTCTCCTTTACCTGCCACTCAGAGGAAGCTCAAAAATCCTAGGCCGCCACTCGAACCACTCGGGGGCTGCGCCACACAGGTTGAAATAAAAGCTTACGTCGCTACCCGAACCACTCGGGGGCTGCGCCATATAAGCATGGCCAAAATCCTAGGTCGCCACCCGAACCACTCGGGGGTTGCGCCACACAGGTTGAAATAAAAGCTTAGGTCGCCACCCAACTTACTCGGGGGCTGCGCCATACAAGCATAAAGTCAAAAATCCTAGGCCGCCACCCGACCGACTCGGGGGCTGCGCCATACAGGTCAAGTTCAAAATCCTAGTGCGCCGCCCGCCACACACGGGGGCTGCGCCACACAGGTCACACTTGTAACCCTAGGCTACCACTCGACTTACTCGGGGGCTACGCCAAACAGGCCTTCTCAGAAAAATCCTCAGCCGCCACTCGAACCCACTCGGGGGCTGCGCTGCACAGGTCAAGTTCCAAATCCTAGGTCACCACCCGACATACTCGGGGGCTGCGCCAAACAGGTAACACTTGTAATCCTAGGCCGCCACTCGACCTACTCGGGGGCTGCGCCAGACAGGTCTTAGCCAAAATCCTAGGCCACCACTCGAGCGACTCGGGGGCTGCGCCATACAGGTCAAGTTACAAAAATCCTAAGTCGCCACCTGATAAAATCAGAGACTGCGGCATACAGGTCACACTTGAAAAACCTAGGCCGCTGCCTAGCATACTAGGCGACTACGCCATACAGGTCGCAAATCAAATCAGGCACTCTCACTTTCGAGTAAACAGATCAACTCTCATAACTCGAAAGTAATTTAATCTGTTATCATACTTACACAGGCACATTTGCCCTCTAAAGCTAACCCTGTACATCAGACGACGGCTACTCTAAACTGCAGGTTCAGCCTTCGGCGCATCAAGGGGGCCTACAAGGCGCTCGCTCAGGTCCTGAACCTGTCGGATAATCCGGCGCGCAGCCGCCAAGGTCTCGTCGAAGTCGTCGTCACCCGGCAGGCCTTCAAGCACCCTCTCAAGCGGGAGATGTGGCCGGTGCATCCGGACGTATGCCAGCGACGCGTTCGCACCAGCCACAAGTTGGGCGTCGACGACCTCCTTCAGCCCTTCACCATCGCGGAACCTCTCCAGCAAGGCAGACAACCCGTTCGGTTGCGCATTATGCGGGAAGTACACACGATTGATGTGCCAAAGTGTCTTCCGGCAGTTCTCCAGAAGAAAAGCAGCGCGCCACGTACGATCAAGCATGGTGGCAAGGACGCGCCCCCTCGACTAGTTCACCCAGAACTGTCGAGCTTCGTAGGAGTCGCCGGACGCCTCTCGGGTGACTCGCTCCTCAACGCGAGCCCGCTCGGCCTCCCAGTCGGGATTAACATCTGCGCGCATAAAACGCAAGTCAGAACGAGAAGGAAAGCCAACAAGGACGGCGGCCGCCAAAAGGATACATACCTTGCAGCTGCCGACTGATCAGGTCGATCTCCCCAAGCAAAAAATCCTCACGTCGCGAGAACTCCGCCGTGGGATGCGACTGAGAACGGTGCAGCAGCCGCTCCGTATTCTTCAGGGTCGCCTCAAGCTCCACCACCTTGTTCTTCAGATATGTGATTATCCGCTGATCATTTACACTGCGTGGAGGGGCCGGCGCCGCCCGACGACGGCGAGCACCCGAAGAAGAAGCCGCGCCACTCGGCTCGGCCACTGGAGAAGGTGGAGCATCATCGCGCGCAGCACTCTGCCAGGGATACGCAGAGTCAATACAATCATGCGACTGCGAAGCGCAGATCAACTCAGAAGAAATAAAGTCAGCAAAATCAATATTGATGACCAAAAGACCCGACAGGGCAATATTCATTACAAGCATGAAGTTCAAAGTACAGACCGCAGCGACTGCCGCATTCCTACAACTACGTCTACTCTAAGGCCGCGGACTGCGACCGGGAACGGCCCTTCTGAGCGGCAGCCGCCTCGGTCGCCTTAGCAAGGGCCCTCTCGAAGAGTGCCACAAGCTGCGCGGCCAGCTGCGAGGCACGCTCCTTCACGCCACTCAGCGACGCGGTCCGGCCATCGGGTTTGCGAGGAAAACCGCTGACGACCTTCTCGAAGTCAACTGGAACTTGATGGCCTAACAGGAGCTGGAAGGTGAGCTCGGAGCCGCGTACCGTCTGCGACCGCGTGAAGTCGGCGATGGTGGTCGCGTCCTCAAACGGCGCAGCCAGGGCGTCCACGGTTGCCGGCGGCCGGTCGCTCGGGAAGATGCTCTGATGCACCACGGTGAGGGCTCCAGTCGACTTCTGCAACGCGGCTGTAGACTTCTTCAGCGCGTCTGAAGCATAGGCACAGACCCGGTCGAGGAAGCCAACAGCGGTCGCCAGGTCAACCGTGTCGCTCGACGCATCTTCTGGAGGAGCTCCACCGCAAGTCTCTGCGCAAAAATTCAAAGTCAGGATAAGAAAAAGATCAAAGACTCAGTAGGCGTCAAGCCGAAACTTACCCCCAAGAACACCGGCGAGTGAAAGGAGACGACCAACTTGAGTTTTCTCCTGGGCGACCCGCGCCAGCTCCCGCTCTCGAGACTCGTGAAGAGCCTTCTCAAGCTCATCAACCCGCCCAGTAGCCTGGTCCAGCGAGGCACGCAGTTGGTCCCTGTCTTTCTCCAAGCGAACGTAAGCCGCGGCTGCGTCGAGCTGTTGGCGATAGTACGGCTGAAGCAAAACCAAGATGTCAATAAAGTTGCGGGCGACTATACTAGTCACCCACACCTTCGGGGGCTACTACCATCGGGAGCGCTGATCGCGCACCCGATGAAAAATCAAGAACGCAAGAAAGAGCATGAAAGACTTACGTGGTCCAGGAGCTCAAGGTCCTCTGCAGTCGAAGGAGGCACGCGGCTAGACGATGCAATGCCGGCAGGCTCAGCACGCACCTTCTCCACCACCACCGGCGTCCCCAACCCAGTCGAAGGGGCCGATGTGAGCTCCACATCCCGAAGGGGGAGCTAACATTGTCAGAACGGTGGCTGCAGCAAAACCAAGAACACCTGTCAAACTAAAATGTCGAAATGGCAAAGTACAACTCGAAGGACACATTGCAAAGAAGCTCACCTGGGGGTGCCGGCGTCATCGTAGCTCTCCAGGGAAGGCGAAGGCATCCGCGCGAACGAACGTGGCGCTGCGGAGCTGACTGGAGGAACGTTCAGAGGTTCCTCCCAGCCACCCGAGGACTGCGCACCCGGAGACGTCGCAACGACTCCTCCTCAGCAACGTCGACATCCCGGGCAGGTGACGACGCAGTGGAAGAATCGCCGCGACTCAGAAGCTTCCGTTTCTTTCGCGCGGGTTCCTCCACTTCATCTTCCTCCTCCACCTCGTCGCGGGGAGAATGCGCGGAGGGAATCTCTTCGTCCTCCTCCTCCTCCTCGACAAACTTCGACTCGTCGTCGGGTCCGTTCTCAGGGAGAAGAGGAAAGCTGATGAACAGAGCTCGACCCTGAAGCAAGTAGACACAAGTCGAATCAAAGAGAAAGGTAGACTCAAGTCGAACAAGGACAAAAAGAAAACAAGACAAGACTTACCTCAGGAACGGGGTTCGAGGCCCCGTAAGGAGAAATCGGGCACTTGACGTTGCACGTGTCCGCGGCTCGGAGGTTGGTGATGGACCTGACATTGGCTTCCACCTCCTCATCATCCAGCGGCACGGCGCTGACGCCTTCGGCGGCCCACATCGGGTGAGGCCGGGCGCTGAGCGGCTGCACCCGAAGACGGAAGAAGGTGGCCATCAGAAAGACGCCACCCGCTTCGCGCCCAAGGGTCTGGGTCAGATCACGCAGCAGGCCCAGCAGGGGCCGCACGGCCTCCTTCTCCACGACGGACAGCGGGTGCGCCCAGGCGTCGGTCTTCCGCAGTCCACGCCCGCTGTCGAACGCGTCCAGGCCGTCTTGGTTCGACCGGACGTAGAACCACCTCCGGCGCCATCCTTGGACGGAGTCGGACTTCTTCATCTGAAAGTACGCGGTGTCACCGCGCACCTGGATTCCGAAGCCGCCCACGGGGAAGGTCAACCCGCTCTTCCCCACGTTCTTGCGAACGAGGAAGAGCGACTTCCACAACGCCCAGTGGGGCACGACACCCAAGAAGCACTCGCAGAGCACGATGAAGCCCGCGATGCTCAAGACGCCATTGGGGGTCAGATCGTGGATCTGAACCCCATAGGCATACAAGAGACCGCGCACAAAATCGTGCATGGGGAACCCGAAGCCCCGTGGAAGGAAATCCGCGAAGCAAACACGTTCCCCATCGCGGGGAGTGGGGAATACTTCCTTGCCAGGGACGCGTACCTGGACTTGGTCGGCAGGTGGCAGCAGACCTTGCGCGCGGAACATCTCCACCTCGGCCTTCTTCACCGAGGACCTCTGCCAGTCGCCTTCAGGTTTCTTCATCACCCCGGCGTCGTCTGCGGCGGCGGAGGAGCCAGCAGCGCTCTTTGGCTTGCCCATGGTCAAGGTTGCAAGGTGTACGGATGGATTGCTCGGAGCTCGGGGTGGCGGCGGAAATGGTAGAGCGCAGGAGGAAAGAAAGCACGGAGCGATTGGAGAAGATGAAATCCCAAACATCAAGACACAGTACTTATGCCTCGAAGATCAGCATCTCAACCGTCCATCGAACAAGGGCTCAGAGCGGGCACATCCAGCCGTCCACGTGTCGCAAGGAGAAACCAACCGTCACCGCCCACTTCTTCCACTACGCACGAAAACCGAGGCGTCGTCATCGTGCCGCGCAAATTTCGCGCCCACTTCGGAGACGTGACAACTGTGGACCACGGTCAGCTCTGACAGCGGGGCCCACCACGTCACGTCCCATCGGGCGCAGAGGCGTGCAACAGATCGTCATCAATGACGTCATCAAGCCAATGGCTCCAAAATCAACTGAAGCAACTCGACAGAGTTGCTCGAGTCGTAAGCTTCACAGCTGAAATCAACAAGGTAGGATCAGCCAATGATCCGAGCACCCGAAGAAACCATTCGAGTGGCAACGCAGTAAGCTCGAGCAGCCGAATCCATCCACAAGTAAGCCAAACAGGCTGAGTAGAAGCAAGCTTCACAAGAAGATGAAGGCAAAGTAATTTGACTGCACAGATTACTCCCATCGGGAGTGGCTGGTTCGACTGAAGAAATCGAGTTCAAGCTCAAGATCAAGCAATCCAACGGCGCGTCCAGGAGGAAGGAGTCCATTGTCCGACTCTACGCTTCGACCAAGCACTCGGGGGCTACTGACGTGGGGCTGCCTTGCGGGTAGCCCACGATGATGCTACCTGGGCCGCGCCAAGGATGGAAAGGCCCATAGGAGGCCCACGCGGGATAGCATGTAACCTAGTCCAAGTCGGTTAGGAAAGCATAACCTGCCATATCTGTAGATGCCATCGGCACCAACCACCCGAGACCTGGCTGCCTATAAAGCCAGGAGGGTTGCCCGTCCCAAGGGACACGCTCATAACCACCACGACAAACCCTAGCGAGATCGCAATCTCGCCATTGTAATCGCTACTCGCATCAATAATCAGACAAGCAGGAGTAGGGTGTTATCCTCCGGGAGCCTGAACCTGGGTAAAACCTCGCTTGTCAGCCGTCGTGATCACCTTGCACTCATCTCTCTCCCCATCAATCAACCCGGGGTGCACAACCCTGGGACTTGTCGAGTTAACACCTCGTCAGTCCCAAATAGAAAAGAAATTTGTATCAAAAGCAAAGCGAGCTAATTTATGCGCCACCTGGTTAGCATCTCGTCCACATGACTGGACCGTAAGCTGACCCATTCTTGACGCTCTCTGGAAACAGTCCACCAGGATAGCAGTGTATGGGCTCCAAATCTCCATCTCACCATTATATGCCTGACAGAGCTCTAGAGAATCAGTTTCAATACACACCGGAGAGCATCCCAGATCTTCAATAAGCATCATCCCTTGTTGTAACGCCCTCGCTTCAGCAGTAGTAGCGTCCAAAAGATTGCTCATAGGCCAGTAGCCACCGGCCACCGTCTCACCTTTCTCGTTTCTAAGCACAGCACCCGCAGCTCCGTCACCATTCGGAAAGAAACATGCATCAATGTTCAGCTTATACGTATTAGCCATTGGTTTTGTCCATGTTATCACATGTGGCTGAGCTCCACTGGCAGCCCCTTGGAAGTTAGAAGCCAGGGTCAGAATCGAAAAACCAGTTCGGCTAGGGGGAGCCACCGTATCTCCCCTAACCATCTCACGCCTTCGCCACCATATGTACCAGGCGCCCACGACAATCGCCTCCTTGAGATCAACCGGCCCCAAAGCAGCAATATTTGGATGCTTATTTCGCAATATTTCCTCAAGAATAACCGATCCTGAGCGTTCACCTGGAAGAACATATGATATAAAATCAAAAATTCCTAAAGCACGCCATACCTCGCGAGCGCGCATGCAGTCAAACATCAGGTGTTTTATATCTTCCGGCCCTATTTTGCAGATTGGGCATTGAGCTGTAGTCTTGATATGTCTATTAGCCAGGATAGACAGGCCCGGAACTGTACCGTGTAATGCTTTCCAAGCAAAAATCTTCACTTTAGCCGGTACCTTCAGCTTCCAAAGTATCTCCCAAACTGGGTTGCGTTCAGAGTTACCTTGTCCATTAGAATG
Organism: Poa annua; assembly: GCA_026929855.1. Taxonomy (NCBI): domain Eukaryota; kingdom Viridiplantae; phylum Streptophyta; class Magnoliopsida; order Poales; family Poaceae; genus Poa; species Poa annua. Next base: position 10,415,903 of record CM049430.1, read on the forward strand.
ACACAGCTTAGAACCGAACGAGTGCTTCCATTGCGCATAATAAGCAGAACGAACTGAAAAGGAGTATGTCTTAGTTAAATTCCACGCAATAAAATCCTCCATCATATGTTCATTAAGAGGGATTTTCTTAATCCTGGTAACATCTATCGGAAGAAAAATTTCCTGGAGGGTCAGGATGTCCCAAGTGTGGGTCACCGGATCAATTAACTCATTTACTGTGCGAAGCAAACACTGTCCCCTTGGAGAGATGATCTTCCTAGAGTGACTGTCAGGGACCCAATGGTCCTCCCAAATATTAATAGAATCTCCCGAGCCAACGCGCCAAATGTGTCCTCTTTTGAAGGTTTGTAATCCAGCAACAATACTTTGCCAGGTGAATGACGAACCGCTCTTTGGCCCTGCCTTCAACACATCGCCGTGTGGGTAATATTTTGCTCGAAGTACTTGAGCACATAATGAATCAGGTTTGGTAATAAGCCTCCATGATTGTTTAGCAAGCATAGCTAAGTTAAAAGAATGGACATCTCTGAATCCCAAACCACCATCCTTTTTCGGTATACACATACGCCACCATGCCATCCAGTGCATCTTACGTTGATCATCACTATCTCCCCACCAAAAGCTTGATATAGCATCCGTCATTTCCTTGCACAGGCCAACCGGGATTTGGAACACCGTCATAGCATAAACTGGTATAGATTGGATAACCGCTTTCAACAAAATCTCCTTTCCTCCGAGAGATAATAATTTCTCACTCCAAACCGCAAGCCTCTTAATGATCCTTTCGAGGAGGTGAATAAAGCTATCTGTCCTGTCTAGGCCAACCATCGCCGGTAGGCCTAAGTAAGTATCTGAAATTGCCTCGGTCATAATATTTAGCTCCGTGCAGATCTGAGCCTTCCTGTCAACAGTCACATTGGGGCTAAAAAATATACTGCACTTGGCCTCGCTAACCAATTGTCCAAAACTTGCGCAATATTGGTCAAGAACTTGTCTCAATGAGGTTGCATTAGTCAGATCTGCTTTCATAAGGATTAAAGAATCATCAGCAAAAAGTAAATGCGAGACTGATGGTGCATTTCTGCAAAATTTAACACCTTCTATACCACGAACCTCCTCTTTATGAGCCAACAAACTTGACAAACCCTCTGAACAAATCAGAAACAAATACGGAGACAGTGGGTCAGCTTGCCGAAGCCCTCGGCTAGGAACAAAACCCTCAGTTTCCTGGTTATTAAACCTGATCTTGTAAGTCACAGAACGAACACATGCCATCAGAAGATCCACAAACCTCTTATCAAACCCCAGCCGAATTAGCATGCTTTCCAAGAAATTCCACTCCACCCTGTCATACGCCTTGTGCATATCAAGTTTAACCTATCCCCATTTTCCTTTCTTTTTATTTTTAATAGTATGCATACTTTCATACGCCAAAAGAATATTATCCGTAATAAGCCTTCCGGGGACAAAGGCACTCTGAACGGGAGAAATAACTTCATCAAGAATTACCTTTAGTCGGAGAGCGATCATCTTTGAAATCACTTTATAAAGCACATTACACAGACTAATTGGCCTGTACTGAGTGATGCGCTCCGGGTCAGAGACTTTCGGAATAAGAACAATGATTGTATCATTCCAGCTCGGTGGGATGACTTTTGTATTAACCGCCCTTAAAACCTCCTCTATTAAATCTGCACCCAAAACACTCCAACATTTCTTGAAAAAAATCGCATGGAGACCATCCGTACCTGGGGCCTTCATGTCGCCAATGGAGAACAACGCCTTCTTAACCCCCTCAGCTGAAAATGGCTTTAAGAGATCAGCATTCATAATTTCAGTCACTTTCGGAACCACTTTATCAAGGACAAGGGGGTCCGGTTCTTCTACTTCTGTTGAGAACAACCCCACAAAGTATTGAGATATCATTGGATTTAGGACTGCGTTGCCTTCCCTCCAAGCACCAGAATCATCATTTAGCTTATGAATCATGTTTTTCTTCCGACGGGCACTAGCACAGTTATGAAAATATGTCGTGTTTTTGTCACCATGCTGCAACCAATTTAGTCTGCTTCTTTGTGCCCACCGAACTTCGTCTTGATCAAGAAGGAACTCAAGTTCTTTAGCCAATTCTTTCTGGAGTAAATTGCATGGAACCACAGTTTCAGGTCAACTTATAACACTTTGCCCCAACTTTTGGGAAAACTTTCACAATACCACAACTTCTGAGGTAAACAACATCGATTCATGTATGTACACCGTATAACTGCACAACTGACCGTACATGCCCAACTTGTCAGGCAGTGTGGTGCACATGCTGCCTACGTGGCTTACAATCAACTAATTTAGTTCGTCCATAGAGGATAGGCTGGAGAAGAAACTGAATTGGGGCGTGTGAAAAGCGGTTGGACTCAAGCTTTCAGGTCGGTCTGGTCCACGGAGGCATGCGAGTGCGCCACGTTGGCCTCATAAGTTGGCCTCGTATGTGAGTTACGCAAAGATACGTTATATATATACATGAGTCGATGGTGTTTACCTCAGAAGTTGTGGTATTGTGAAAGTTTGCCCAAAGGTTGGGGCAAAGTGTTATAAGTTGACCTGAAACTGTGATTCTGTGCAATTTACTCTTCTTTCTGCCTTGCAATATTTTCAACAGTTAGCGGACCCGAAGCAACCCTTTCGAAATCCTTCTGAACAGTCCGAATTTTCCTATTTTGTTTCTGTAAAACATTACGATCCCATCGATGCAAACACTCATGAACAACAGCAAGTTTGTTAGCCAACCCTTCGCCTCTTGCATGACTTGAAGATCGTGCCCATGCATTCTCTACAACTTGCTGAATATTAGTCTCGTTCAACCACTTTGCCTCAAAACGCAACAGCAAGGGTCCCGAGACCTCCAGCTGATCATCTCCCTCAATACACATTAAAATTGGTCGGTGGTCCGACCGGCCATACTCCAAGTTCTGTAGGATTGCTCCCACAAATATGTTATTCCATGTGTCATTAGCCAAAGCCCGATCTAGACGTTCTCTAATGCCTCCTCTATGCCAAGTGAACTTCTCCCCAACATAACCACAGTCAGACAAATTGCAGTCATCAATTGCTGACCTGAACTCTTGCATGAAATGATTAGGCCGAGGGTTACCCCCTTCCTTCTCAAATTGGTATAGGATCTCGTTCATATCTCCCATAACCAACCAAGGAAGCCTAACAGCCGCATGTAGATCCCTCAGAGTCTTCCAGGTTTTATATTTGTCCTGCCAGCGCGGTTCCCCATACAAGCCCGTGAACCTCCAGACGTTATCTTGTCTGCTGCCCACAAACATATCAATATAGTTCTTCGATTTGTGACGCAAAGAGACCGTGACTTCTTTCTTCCAGAGTAGAAGTAAACCGCCACTTCTTCCATCACTACCTCCTTGAAATCCATTTCTAATTTACGACGCAAACATTCTGCCGGCCACTCATCAAGATGAGTTTCTGACAGAAACACAATATCCGGGCAACACCGCTTGAGCAATTTCAGCAGTGCCCGGACTGTCGTGGCCTTTTTGAGACCACGAGCGTTGAGGCTCAAGATTTTCATTGCGTCCGGTCAACCTCCTGCTCGGAGGTTGCCGATATCATTTGGTTTTCATCTCCATCAGTTCTTTTTGTCCTCTTCGGTGGCTGAGATTTCTCTGGCGTCGAGGCAACGTCCAGAGTGGCATCCGCCTCCTTTTCCTGACTGTCCTCGGTCAGCGCTAGCTGTAGCTTATCTCCTTCGTCCTGAATCACACCTCCCACCACGGATGATTGCCCAAAGTTTAGGCGTTTCCGAGAGACAAGTTCTTTGCTCAGTCCGTCCTGTTCTTCCATCTCATAATCATACCTACGGCCCTCATGGTTCCGTTGATCAAACTTGTCATCCTCAGGGTCCACATAGCCTGCCCTTCCACGACCTCGTCCCCTAAACGGAGCGCGGCCTCCAGAATTTCCACGGCCAGGGCCTCGACCCCGACCTCTTCCTCTACCCCCATCAACAAGAATAAAACTTCCCCACTCCAGCTTCTGTTCATCATGCTCTCCCGTACCACACTCTTGGTACCAATGCCCCATCAGACCACAATGCCCACAGAAAACAGGAAGTTTTTCATACTGAACTTGGTAATAGTCTTTCTTCTGATTTTTAGTCACAGAAACAAATCTAAACAACTTCTTATTAACATCCACACAGACCCTGATCCGTACAAACTCACCAGCAAAACCTGCGGGTAATTTGATCTGAACTTCCTTAACTTCGCCGACCGTTCTGCACATCCCCTTGATGAACCACTCCTTGAGATGATTATCTGGTAGTTTCAGCACCCTAGCCCAGACATCTAGCTTATGCAACGCAACAGATTTTGGATTTTCAAACCCATCATACTCTTTGATTATAAGTGCTTGGTTACGGTAGCCATGTTCCAATCCGCTAAGCAGCCAAATTGCACAGTGAATAAGTTATTCACAATCCGACGCCACTTAACTTATTTTGCTGGGTTCCACGCAGAACGCATGTCGCCAAAGAGGGCACTTGGGCTAAACCCCTTCGTCGTATGAACCCTAGCAATTGCTAGCCACTTTGCAGCCTCCGCAGATTCCACAATTTCTTCTTCCCAGATGAAGTCATCTTGTTCTTCCTCAATCAGATTCAGCCTACCGAGAAGATCCTCAACCCCCTCCGATCGAGGTCCAGCCGAACCGCTGGCTTCCGCTTGATCCGCCATGGCCAGGAATACCTCAGCCCCAGGAGCCCCGCGAGGACTAGCCCGCCAGCGCTCGCCGAGATCGCACAAAGGAAACTCACGGAGACGTCGCCGCCGCTGGAGGACACAAACCCTAACTTACGTTAGGGGACTCGGCATAGAGTTTGGCTCGGCATAGAGTTTGGTTTTGCTCCTTTTTTAGAGACCGGGAAGGTTTATAGGGATAGGGACTTGCGATAAGGATCTGCTCAAGGTGTAATAAAAAAACCTATGTTTGTGGACAATGCGAGGGCTACATCCTTTTGCATCACCTTAATTCATGATAATTAACAATTAAGTAGCAAAGCCCAATGAGAACTTCTTTTACTGTGTTGTGTCCCATGATAAGCCACGATAGCTAGGTAGCAGGGTCCATTAAGCATTTGATGACCATTTTTAGATTTCCGGTGGAAATCATAAGGTTCTATTCAGTTATTCATTGTACTACATCTAGACAAGGTAAGCGTTTTATAATCCCTCATGGTGGGGTCATAATCCGTGGATTCGACTTCCTTCTACTTCATATGTGTCTTACTGCTTTCTTGTAATTCTCCTTAGCTACTTTTTATTTAATATTTATTCTGCTTTGGTTGTGTGGATCTTTAATATGTAGAGACCGGGTGTAATTGATATTTTTGAATCCTCTATTCTTTCAGGTATAAAATATATTTTATCAAAAAAGACAATGTACTACAATTCTCGGTTGGTGCAGTTACAATTCAAGAGGGAGCTTTTAAATCAACACAAGGAAGGACATGCTGATACATCAATTCAGGCTCAAAAGTTGATCAAGTTCAGCTTCTTTTAGACTCAATCTCCTTGTTGTTCTCCTAGTTGGTTTTTCTCTGAGTTTGTTAGGGTTTGAGTCATTCCTCCTTGACTCCCTCTCCTACATTGGCTATATATATAAAGGATTCCTTCGTTCTTATAGTTTTTTATAAATAAAATTACACCGTAGGGGGCTTCTCCTACAGGAACTTGGTAAAAAAAAACTTGAAATAATTAAGACTTGGAGAAATCTGCAACAATGCAACTTAAGCAATATCGCAGTACTTTGCATTTTATTTTAGTTATATAGATACGCACGGGCTCTCCATGTGGCTTTGTCCGTGTAATATAATAAAAAATCAGGTTCATGATCTAACACATAGTGGGTATATGTCTAAGTTCCCATGCAGATATATATGCACACTTATTTTTCTGAAACAATACATCATATAAACTCAAACCTCTGTTGGTACACAACACTAGTTGTACAATGTGATGCACCTACGAATTAAGTTAAAAAACAACTGAGTACCTCCGATCAGCCACAATAGGTGTCACAATTTTGAATAAATCCCCGTTTAAAATCACAGCACATTTCTTAGATCGGAGTGAATATTTAATTTGTCAGCCCTTTTGTGCCAAAAGAAGATAATCTAACATGGTACACAAGCTAATTTTCGAAACCTACCCAGATCATGGTAGTAGTATGCTTTGTCTAATCATTTTTTTCTTCATTTCACTGCTCTATAAACCATACTTCTTATTGAATTACTATGGAACTGCCTTTCGAAATACTACCTTTGTTCCAAATTAGATGTAAGGTACTCGATAGGGTTTATCTCGATTACAGCATAGTTTGATACAAATCAGAGAGAGGATTGAGTTTGGGAAGGAAGAGAGACTTGGGGAGGAAGAAGCTAGACAAAGGAGAGAGTCGTTTCGCCGTGATCCAACAGGATGATCTCCTTGTAGCTGGGCTCGTGTCTATTGTAGTCACGGTTGCCAGCCGGACAGTAGTACATGGGATTGGGCTTCACGGGCCGGGCTGGCCTTTGCTTATCCACCAACGCCTCCTTAGCTGCTTCATCATGTGCTTGTTGGTCAGGTACGATGGGTACCCTGACATTAGATGACTCGCGTGTGAGCAAATGTGGATGTACCTATACATATATATGTTACATATCTAAATACATCCACGTGTGACCACATGTAAGTCGTGTACTCTGAAACACAGGGAGTAGAAAGTAAGTTGAGTGAGCGTATGCATGGTTAATTGGTTGGGTGAGCGCGCATAATTCCCCGACAATCGCATGTGGTGCAAATCATGCAATGCAACAAAGGAGTAAAGGCAGGGAGTGGTACGTGTGCGCGTGATGATCATCCAACCGACCGAGTCGGATCTACCCATATAAACCAGCTCAGAACTGGCGATCAATCTCGACGATCTACTTGATGAGTGGACGATGACTAACCGCCGAATCATTGCTTGATCGACCTCACTCATCACACACCTCACATGGGGTGGGGTTCTGTCATAACCGTCAAGCTGGCGTCCCTAGCAGCTAAATGCTGCTGCTGATCAATGCCGTCGCTGCTGGCGATTCCAATGATTCCGGCCGTCGACCTTAAGTTGTTGCTAAACCAGTCGTTACGGATCAAGCATGTAAAACATCATGCATACAGGTCCAAGAAGGAGCATGGGACATGTTCTGAAGGCATGACTGTACAGCAGTCCAGATCTAGCAACAAACTAATAATTAAATAATGAAGCAGCAGCTACTAGTAGTAGAGGAATATGAAACAGGCAGGTCAGGTGTACAGGAGTGAGTGAGTATTCAAGGCAGGACAGCCGAGGACATGCTATTTTCCACTAATCATTGCTGCTGCTCCTCCCGCTGAATAATTGGAAATATAATTGGATGGGTAGCTAGCAGCAGTACAGTAGTGCTGGTGCACGCACGCACGCGCATGTGGCCGAGCCGGGGCATCACGAGGCACGCCAGCGCGGACGTTCGTACGGCCGCACCTGCACCGGCCTGCGGATCCATCGCCCGACTCACTCACCGGTCGGCTTCTACCCCCCAAACCCATAATTCCATCTTAATTACATCTTATATTATCAAATGGAGGGAGTAATAAGTAGTAGCATTTTTTTCTCTCGAGGAAGAGAGTTTCAGTAAACAGGATCACAAGGAATACATTGTCTCGGTATACACATGCATCAATTTCACAATAATCCCAGGATCTCCTCTGCAACACTTGAGATCTAATAGCTCTTGCCTGTACACAACCTTTTGGAGAAGAATCGAAAGTCCTTTCGCAACAAAGAGGAAAAATGTAGGGGGGTAAGGGGTTTTCCCATGAGCTCGTCATTAATACACACTGCATATATAATTAACAAGAGAGACATGTCTTTTATGTTAATCAAATAGTAAATTGGTCAAGAGATTTGCAAATTAAACACTAAAACAAGGACGGAGGGAGTATATTAAGTAAGTTAAGATGCTCTTGATCCATCGTTAACTTGTGGAAGGAAAAACCATGTATGAGTATTTTGCCGTCATTCTTCTTCTTTGAGGCATTCTTATTGGTTGTTTTCACATTGGGGATCCTCTCTTCTCTTAGGTTGCAACCTATGAGGGAGACTCGGTAAGTGAGGCGATGACCTTAGATGCGTTGGGTTAACGGGTTGCACTCTTACCTGTTTGTTGGAAGCGAACGATAATTTTCGTATGTCCAACATAGTTGTACCGGTTCAACTACATCCAATGCCTCACTTTGCACAAATAGGGTCCTTTGTCTTTCCTATTTTTCCCCCTTTTCTATGGTGTGAAACGATAGTTGTGGTACGAAGTTAGGACTGGGTTGGTGGTTGTAACCTTGAAGTATATAGTTGTAATCAATTCGTTATGACCTTTTTGGTTCTTTGGTTTTGCGTTGGTGTGTATTGGCTGCATTCTTGATGCTTTGACATATAAAAACAAAATTTGCTTCTTGTCCCAGAAAAACATTGCACTTGAAAAGATACATAAACACCAATTTACCCAAAAGGCTACAAGAGATAGAACGGAAGCCCCTAAAATAAGAATAATGAGGATGTTACCTTCAATTATTAGTCGTAGGAGAAATGTAAGACAACTCACCCATCGTCATCGAGATGGTAAATAAACTTGGATGAACAACCACCACCTTACATACACCAGATTCATGAAGACAACTCACTAGCTCCCCGTGTGGCACTAGAGAGGTTTTAAGACAAATGAGTCATGATACATTTTTAAAACCAGGATAGCATGTTTTGTCAACCACTTACGTAAAAAGTCACATTAATTTCTTCTTTATTTTGTCAGTATATACTTTCTAATAGTTTATAGGACATGAGTAATCGATCGCGATTTGCTAATCTGGTTTTACTCTCTGCCGACAAGATATAAATCATCAAGAGGGATGATCATGGTCGTGACTCGGATCTAGAGAAGTTAATTGGTCCTTAATTCCATGATTGTACGATATGATTCTCATGACACTGTCCATTCCAGCTATATCTAGCCGTTGGCCGGTTACAGCATCTTAAGAGAATTTCAATTTGTGGTCGTTAAACATGCATGCATAATCGAAATCCCTATACAGTTGCAATAACTAACAAACGTCATAGTTAATCGTTACTACATGATCTTCACAATAATTTGAAGGTTAGCCCATACTATTAGTTCCCTGCTGGCCATTATCTGCTGCTAGCTGACGCTCGATCGTGATAACTGATTGATGCTTAACGAGATCTTACTTGTAGCTCGGTGTTATTATTAGCCTGATCGCGACAAGGCATGTTATTGGAATCATTATATTGTGTGTTGATACAACGGCTGCCTGCCTAATTGTACTTTTGTAACTAACTCGATCGATGATCAGGGGCTAGGAGCTAGCTCTCCCATCGTCCCCGGGAGCTTGCTTGATTAGCCAAGTCATAACTATCTGGCGGCTAACCACTGAATCATTTGGGGCCGCACATGGCACTTTGGTACTACAGTATTAGTGATGATTGCGATCTACTTACATGCATACGCAGGATTAAGGTACAGATTAGTGCTGATCATGTAGCAAAGCACACGACACACTTCATTACTCCTCACGTGCAAGTTGCCAATTAGAAATGTTTGGAGCATCAGTGAGCGCGGCCTCTCGATCTCCAATGATATGTACGACTTCATTTGACCGCTTATTAACTAGTTTGTACTACCACATTATCTGGGTATCAAGGCACATTTGGTAGTACAAAGAAGTATTTGTTTTATCTTGGATTTCCATTGTTAATAGTAGTATTGTTTTATGAAATAAGTAATCAAAGACAGGCAGTGGAGCTAGCGTAGGGCTGTGTGCGCGTCTTCAGAACGTAGCAGGATGGTTAAGGAAAAAGTTAGTTGCACGCACGCATACATTAATAGCCAAAGATTATTTGCAGATTAAAAAACATGAAAATAGTGGAGTAACTTTCATCCTTTTTGTGTGAAGAAGATCTTGTTCGGTAGTAGCAGTTGCCGTGTTCAATCGCCAAAGTTTATTTGCGGACTTAAAACTTGAAAGTATTTTAACTTTCAGCGTTGTCAGCTGAATCGAATGAAGAAGCCGATCAAGATGGTGGGGGCAAACAAACAAACCAGGACATGCCAGCAATGATCTAGGTCCGGGCTATCCGAGGTGCGGTGTGGTTGGGTAATTCAGGCCATGCCCATGCATGCAGCAAGGATGGACCATCCGGTCGGGTCTGGTTGGGTTCCTGCGTGCCCAATCATTTGCTCAAGCGACAAGCGTGGGCTCGACCGTGTTTAATGTGGACGGTGACCGTGCCGCACGTACACACCTCAGCTAGCTCGCTTCTTCATCATTGGGACACGCCAGCGCGGAAAGGGGAAGAAGACGACCTGTGGTGGGCTGGGCCTAAATCTGGGCCGCAGCCCAACGTCTCCGCCGCGTGCTACCCGCAAGGCCATCGGGCTAGGTCGGGGCCCAGCAGCTGAGCTACATCGCGTTTCCCCTTCCTCAGGTCGCCTCTCTCCCGTGCAAGCGCCCCGTCCCATCGATCCCCCAACCCCAATGGAGCCGGCAGAGGCGGGAGGCGGCATCGCCGCCGCGAGGAGCAGCCCGGCCGCCGTGCAGGCCACCAACGACGACGCCGCGGCCAGCAAGCTGTAACCCCCCGCCCCGGCCCCTCTCCTCCTGCCTTCCTCTTACTCCTTCCCTGCACACACGCGCGCCTCATTGGCCGCCGCTACCTGCCGCGTGCTGTATGGGTGCATGGTGTTCTCGGTTGACGTACTAGAGGCTGTGATTTGTTGAACCGAAGCGAGCCCCGCTAGTTCCTTGGATGGATGCTCACTTCGTGTCGTGTGCTGCTGTGCTTTCACTTGCAATTAATCGAGGTCAAGAGAACATGTTACTAGCGAGAATAAAACTCCCTGCGCGATGCTGGTTGGTTCGTCTAGTTAGAGAAGCAATCATGACCGCTTTATTATCATCCATTCATCCTATTTTGCTCTTAGCTTATTTTATTTATGCCCCCATTTTGCCTGCATCCTTTCTGCAATGGGATAGATATATACATGTTTGCTGAGAGCCGTGCATTTGTTTGCGACAAATCACTATAGCTTTTGATAAATATCACTGTCGTTTTGAATGAATCCATGATATAAAGACTTTAAGTGCTTCCGGCCGGGCTAGGGGTCTAGATTTGACATGATCATCATCGTTCGCAGGTCATGTGTTAATAAAGGATACATGAAGGATGATTACGTGCACCATTTCGTTAGGAGAACAAAAAAAAGGGCGCCCATAATCAACCGCGGTACGTAGTGGCTACGTAATCTTGTTTAATCTGATGCTCTGAATTTAAAGAATGTGAAGTTCTAATTTACTCTCTTCAAATGACTTTGCAAAGGCTACTACGCTCGCTGGTCTGTCCTAAGGAAGCTTATGCTCCAGTTCCTCAACGCTGGGAATGACAATAGTGCTCAGAAGAGGAAACAAATATTGTCTCTTGGCGCTGGCTTTGACACCACATTCTTCCAGTTGCAAGTTTGTCTTCAACTCCATATTTCATGGCCGTCACTAGTTCATGCTTACTTGCCTTGTCCTGACATTTTTTTTTACATTCATGCCATTTTTAACATTTAAGTTAACCTGCTGCGCCCTTCATCGTTATTTGTATTTCTGCGAGCAATATATGTTCTGTTTTCGTTGGAGGGACCGATGATGATTAAACTGCATAAACTGTGTTGCTGATTTTATAAGAAACACTTTCAGTTTCTCTTCCTACCCTGTATTTTTTATTGTAGGGTGAAGGGCTTGCCCCGTACCTTTATGTAGAGCTGGACTTTCAGGAGGTATGGAAATGTTTTTATTTGCATTTCAAGTGTAGCTTACTGCTCCATGCACTATAATTTCTGTGTTAAGATTCACTATGCTCATTGATTATCCTTCCCAACACCAGCTTCTTATCTTTGTACATGCATGGCAATTTCTGATGTTTGGCAGGTGACCAGCAAAAAGGCTGCCATCATCAACCACTATAATGAAATGAAGGAAAAATTAGGACCCGAAGCTTCTATTTCAATTGGTAGTTCTCTCAGTTGCTCTAATGTTTTTTTCTACTGCCTGCCTACTCCCCCCTATACATCTAAGGGCAGTCCTAGCTGTACTGAAATAGATCCACAAATCTCAATATCACCATTTGTTTTCTTGGTTTTACGTATAGCCAGTCTGTGTATCTTGGTACCTTCAGCACAAATATGATTTCAACAACAGGCAATGATGGATTGCTTGTTGAGTCGTAATGACCATCAAATCTGACAATATCCCTTGCTTACTGGCCATCTTAACATCAAGTTTGGTGGTACTGTTGGTTATAACTTGACTTACAGCAAGTTGGTTTTGTTGTAGGAAGCGTGTTCTATTGGTTATTGTAGTAGAGAAATTCTGTTATATATATTCATCTTCCATTCCTGTTGGAATTTTTTCCTCTTTGTTAGAACTTAAACTGAAAACGTAACAGTCTTATGATACTTATAAATTCCAGAATAATTTATAGTTGAAGTGACCATTCTTTGTCACAGAATTTGCCAATTTGATACTTTTCTGTTCCTGTGTGCCTGCACAATAACTGATACTGTCCATGGCCGAATATTTCAGAAAAAGGCGAAGTGGCGAGTACACACTACAAGCTATTTGCTGCTGATATTCGTGATATACCAAAACTAGATTCAGTTATTCGCATGGCTGAAATGGATCCTAGGTATATTCTATGTACCTTGTTCTTATGTTCTTTTGTTTTATATACAAAGTGGGCAAGTTCTGTCAGCTTAATCAAAATTTCTAGCCTGAATGATGGCCACATAGTATAACTAAATTTTATTTATATATTTATTAATGTGCATGCCACAAACTAAAAAGCTTTCCATTCTTGTTATATGAACATATCTTTATTTTTGATTAGTTTGTTTCTTTGTTTGGATGAAACATTTAGCCCATTTTATCTGCTAAAGAAAAGTTATACTAGTCCGGATATATGCTGCACAATTATTTCCATTCTTGACTTAAATCACAGCTTTCCAAGCTTTTGATAAATCTTTTCTTGCCATCAGCTTGCCAACCTTTATAATTGCAGAGTGTGTGCTCATTTACTTAGATCCAACTTCAACAGATGCTATTGTTAGTTGGGCATCTCAAAAGTTCTCCACTGCAATTTTTTTCTTATACGAGCAGGTTAAATAATTCTCTCTTGATGTACTATATTGCCACTCTCATATGTGATAGCTTTTGACACCGTTGACTTCTGTATTGATGCAGATCCATCCAGATGATGCATTTGGGGAGCAAATGATTAGAAATCTTGAGGTACCATTTTACCTGTGTTTCACTGTGGTTGCATGAACCATTTGTATTGAGGAATGGTTGACAGTACCGTGACATTATTTTATAACTGCCGCATAATATTTTGTCCATTTAGGAAATAAATACTTGAATATCAACTGTGTTTCCATATCAAAGTTTTAACTAAAGAGATAATACTTTATAAATGTCAGCTGTGGCCTTTGCTTATAAGAGATTATATTTATTTGATTTATTCACCACAATCAGGTGCAAGGACTATTAGATCGTCCTTAAAAGCATGAGTTGCTAGCTGTAGTGGCAATTAAAGGATAGAGCATAGGGAATTATTTTATGCATAGATGAAGAGTAAGTAGGCAAACTAAAATTGCTCTGGATTTGCGGAATTCAGGACGATGTGAAGAGTGCAATTAAAACTGCATTGCCAAGTTGAAGTTTTCGATCAAATATTAGAAGTTATTTGGTCAAGTATGTTATATTTGTGGATCTCAATTGATTGAGCATCTATTATTTTATCTGCTGCGGAAATATATATTGATTACTGAGGTATCTGGTACTTCATCTTTAGCATTAATGCATAGCATAATGCGTCATATTGTCCTACACAGAGTAGAGGATGCCCGCTCCTTGGTATAAATGCTACACCAACCTTAAGTCACAAGGAAAAACTTTTTCTTGACCATGGATGGAAGGTATAAATTAGATTAACCATAATTTTAATATAGGAAGTCTTTCTAGGGATCTTACGGTTAATTTTCCAGAGAGCTGTTGCGCGGGATATGCTGAAAATATACAATGATTTCATTGACAGTGCAGACAGGCGTAGGTAATGTTTCTGACTGTTCTTGAAAATACGGAGTAATACTGTAAGATTCAGAACTGTTCCCAGGTTTAAAGGGTGACTAATCTATTTTAGTTCCTCTCAACTTATAAGCGATGGATGAATGTGGAACTCAACTAATAATCATGTATGAGAAGTGGTCTTGTGCTTTTCCGGACCTCTTTTTGCACGAATTTTAAAGCACATCGACGGCGGTGATTAGTACTCTTTTTACGTCACTTCTAAATCCCATGTGAAACCAGCGATGTGAAAGGGTCCAAGGTCATGTCCCGTTCCTAATCACAGCCGTAGGTGTGCTTTAAAATTTGTGCAAAAAACGTTTCCGGAAAGCACAGGAGCATTTCTCATCATGTATTTGTAGAGTAGTGCTTGGTTGATATCATTTTTTGAGAAAACGCAAAAAGTTTTTGCGTTTCATTTCATTGAAAAGGTAGAAGGGTACAACAGTTCAAGCCTCCTAGGAGGGCGACAAAAGGCAGGTTAAATTCACCATTTAGAGTTGTAGTTATCACAAAGGAGAATTACCTTGTTATTTTTAAAAAAGAATTACCTAGTTCATCTGGACTTTTTCGCCTACAACTTTAAAGGTCACTCGAGAGGGTTCACTGAATTATTTTTCGACTGCTCCATAGAGTTTAGATATGATCTTGATGAAGGATGGAAGTTTGAGTATCTTACTTTGCACTTTGATTTTCTTGCTCCACAACTCATGAAACTGCATGGTTGCAGGATTGAGCGGCTAGAGTTGTTTGATGAGTTTGAAGAGTGGCATATGATGCAGGTAATTCCTTGAAAACGACTTGTGATCAGTTGAGAGAATCCCGTTTTCCATACAAATATCGTTACATATGTATGTGCTCCGAGTTTCGATGCATTAAATTTTCTGTTTTCAGGAACACTATTGTGTTGCATATGGAATAAATGACTCCGAGGTTAGCTTTTGATTCTTTCAGCAACCAACCATTTTATGTAAAGTTGAAATCCCACAGGAAATCCGCACCTGAAAGGCTTGGCATGCATTCGAAAGGGCTAATGAGTTATCTCTTCCGCTTTCAGGGGATATTCGATGATTTGGGGTTCAAGGAGGAGTAGCATTGGTCTGCTTTAGGAGGCAGCATAATCATATGTATCCAAGATGACTTGAAAACCCCACGGAAAAACAATTTTCCAGATTATGAGGAATCATGTATGTAACAGTCCATACTATGTTCACGAGCACGTGGTTGAACCTAGTGGCACACCTCACTCGAGAATCTATTTAATGACTGTTATCAGTAGCTGGTGTTGTTACTTGGATACAATTTTTTTGGTTGTTACTCCGATGGTATTTGATCTGTGGCATCTACTTGTGTGGAGCCTGAATAGTTTTTAAATTCGAAGAGTTCGTTTCTTTTCCAGTCTTTAATCTTGTCAAGATGATGATGTTCTTGTAACAAGAGAACCAGCTCGTGTGTCTGTTTCCTAGTAGACGGGAAACAGCAAAAGAGGTCATAATAAACATGAAAATCTGGTGGCCATAGCATTTTTTTCCCTTTCCTGTTCGTGGTTCTAGGACGATCGTCTTGCAGAAGAAGTTTGATCAGGTCCAGCCGCACCGCGACCCGGACGGTCCGAGTCCGACCGAGCCAGACACGCTTCCTTCCTCTCCCCGCCGATTTCCTTTCTTTCTTTCTTGCGTGGGAGGCCAACGAAACCAAACCCCACACAGACCGTCGCGCTTCACATCTCTCTCGCAGCTAGGGTTCCAGTCCGCCGATCTCCCCACCGCCCGCCATGGACGCCTCCTCGCTCATGGGCTCCTCCTCCGACGCGCCCACCTCCGGGGAGCACCGGATGGGCACCACCATCGTCGGCGTCTGCTACGACGGCGGCGTCGTCCTCGCCGCCGACTCCAGGACCAGCACCGGTAAGCTGCGGCCTCACTCCGATCTGCGGTTTTCCCGTCCACGGACTCGTTAGGTTCGGGCTGGAGATGTGGCGTCGCGTGTGTGATTTTCCTCCTCCTAGATCGTGGGGAAACCCAGGGATGCATCTGCTGCGGTTGCTGTCTATAGTTTCGGGCTGGAGAGTTGGCGTCGCTTGTGTGATTCTACTCCTAGATCGTGGGGAAACCTAGGGAGCGGTTGCTTTATATTGTCTAATTCCGTATATTTGTGCGGCGTGTCTTGGTTGCGACATCAGGGGAAATCGTCTGCGTTTTTCAGTTGACGAGCAATATAGTACTGGAGGGAAGCTCGGCATTTTAAGTTTAGATTAGAGGTGCAACCATGTTTGATCCAGCAAATGCGAGCTCAGAGTACATGTGAAGTTCATGGACGGCGGCCTTGCCATTGAATTAGAGGCATACGAACCCGGGATTTCTGACGATTAGTTATTACCAGGGCAGTAAAGAAATTAGAAACATGTGCTTCCTTTTGTGTGGAAAGTGCTATTATATGTAATATATGTGACTTCCCATGGACTGCCTTGCCATTGAATTAGAGGTAACCGAACCCGGGATTTCTTATGATAGTTATCATCAGGCCACCAGGGTAGTGAAGAATTATAAATATGTGCTTCCTTTTGTCTCTGAGGGCTCTGTCTTTGTTTGTCAATCTGGAATTGTACCATCGCCATTTAGCTCGAACAATATGCCTCCCTAAGGTGTTAATGCTATGCAATCTCCTTAGTTTTGCAAAATCCTGCTGCTTATGTTCGAATTAACGTCATTTGTTTCTTTTGCTCTTTGGATTTTATTTGCTTCACTAAGTATCCGTTGTTTCTTGTTCTTAATTCGCAGGGATGTATGTGGCGAATCGTGCTTCGGACAAGATTAGTCAGCTGACTGATAATGTCTATGTCTGCCGCTCTGGATCTGTAAGTGTTTATAATTATGTTGAAGATTGACACTTCTCATGCTGTTCTCTGTGTGTTATTCTGTTTTTGAGATTTGATGAGCCACTGTTGAGTTGGTCGATTTTGTAGCTGATGTTAATTTCATTCTGCATTGTTCCCAAAATCTAATGGCAGGGTATGTATAATTGCTGGTGTTGATAATAAACAATACAACATACCAGCTAAGACAAGAAATTGTGTTATGCTTTTGCTTCCCATCATTTGTTGTTATCTTATCATTGCTTGTCTTCTGGAACAGTGGAACTCCCCGTGTCATATGACCACATAATCCGTGTTGATTTTCTGCTTCCTTGCTTGTCAGAAACCCCATTGTCTGTTCAGCAGTTCTCTTTATCTCATATACCGTAACATGATGTATGGTTCTCATTATCTTGGAGGCTGCTGATATACAATATATTTTGGATTATATCGTTTCTCTGAATTTTGAGATATTAGTAGACACTGTTGAGTTTGTAAATTTTATAATTAGTGTAACTTTCGTTCTTCATTATTGTTCCCTAAATCTAACAGTAGTGCATGTTTCATTTATAGTCTTGATAACAAAAAGCAAATAGCTAGTGCGAAAAGATCTTGTGTTATCATTTTGTCATTCTCTTATCATCGCTTCTCTTCTGGAAGAGAGGAACTCCCTGTTTTATCTGACCACAGCATGAGTGATGATTTTCTGCTTTCTTCTTGGTAGTCAGATCCATGATCTGCCCAGAAGTTATCTATCTAATATATAACATATTTTCCTTTTATCATGTAGGCTGCTGATACACAAGTTATTTCAGATTATGTGCGTTATTTTCTCCACCAACACACGTAAGTACTCTATGCAAAATACTACCCCCTCCGTTCCATATTAGACGACTCACCTGTATGTAGATACAGGTGCATTTAGACATGTTTTAATGTTAGATACATCCATATCTTCATATTGGATATCTTGATATAGGCGAGTCATCTAATATGGAACGGAGGGAGTATAAAGTAGGACTGCACTGATTAAGTTAAAAGTGAACCTAGATCTCATATGCAATATGATGTAGTCAAATGACTATTTGAGCTGCAAGATAGCTGATATGAAATTTCTTCCTTCATGTACAGTATTCAGTCTGGGCAGCCAGCTACTGTGAAAGTTGCGTCCAACTTAGTTAGGTTGCTGGCCTATCAGAACAAGGTATGTTTTTGGTGACATTTGAGAAAAACAAGAATATTGATGGTGCTTAATGTCTGCTGACCTTCTTGAATACTTGACATCTCATTCTGATACTTGTTATCAATGTCTAGAGCATGCTGCAAGCTGGAATGATAGTTGGTGGATGGGATAAATATGAGGGAGGCCAAATCTATTCAGTCCCTCTTGGTGGAACGATTCTTAGGCAACCATTTGCAATTGGAGGTAAGTGCACCATATGCTTGAGGCTTGAACATAGATCCTTGAGTAGCTTGTATTACTCTCTTGCAACAAACCCTGTGCACTCTAGGCAGTACTCAGTTGCCTGTGGGTTTTGTATCACACTACACTGGGCTGTTAATCATATTCCTTGTCCTTGTTGAGTGCAACGTGGCTGTGCCGAGAAACATTTAGCATACAATTTTCCCAAAGTAGCTTTAGTCTACGCTATACAAGATCCGGTTCTCACACTCCTATGTCATTGTCTACCTTTTCAGGATCTGGTTCGAGTTACCTTTATGGATTGATGGATCATGAATGGAAAGAGGGGATGACCCAGGAAGAGGCTGAGGTACGTCAGTTAGTTTGTCCTTGGAAACAGGATATTAATAGATCGTTTGCGCTGAAAATGGAGTAACATGACATAGTGTGTTTAATGAATGAGGATCAAGTATAAAGCTTTTTTTAATTCCTGTTTTGTTCATATTGCTGTTTCCCTTTTTGGTTGCTTTTGGTTATGGCTGTTGTGCCAGTTTTACTCACCATTGACTTCGAGTGATGTGCTTCTCATATTGATTACATAGTCCATAATTGTGGAGCAGAAACATCATTTCTGTTTTTAATGCTGTGTATCCTTTCGATCCATCTCCTAACATAGCTGTTCGTTCCTGATCTTTACAGAAGTTTGTGGTGAAGGTGGTTTCCCTTGCTATTGCCCGTGATGGTGCTAGTGGAGGGGTGGTTCGCACTGTTACTGTATGTCCTCTTCTCATGCAAATTTCTTGCTTTGTTCCTTTGTTCAAAAGTACACATTACTGGAGGCATACCATTATACTTGCTGGTTTGAATGTACTTATCTCCAATATAAAGATGATAAAACCTGGCTGATTGGTAACTTTGAAAACCAGATAAGTCAAACCTTAAAACCAATATTTGACAGTCTCTTTTGATTGTTTTGTAAAATGAGGGCAGTCAAAAATCAAGACTGAATTTGTCATCTTCTGTTGGAAATATTGCATGGCTATGTTCCCGTCTGCCCTTGATCTGATAAAACTATTTTCAGTTGGTTCATGTTCTGAAACAAGCCAGGGTGAACAATTGTCGTTTTCTTGTATAGCTCCTTTTTTGCTGAAAGGTCATGCTTTCTGTTTGAAACTGTGTAATGCAGTGTCTTATAAAGAAAAGCTCCTAGTTTAAAAAAATAGTTTTCAATTTCACTTTTTTTTCTTAAAAGACATACTTATCTGTGATCCTCGCAGATAAATGCGGATGGTGTTAAGAGGAGCTTTCACCCTGGTGACAAATTGCCACTGTGGCATGAAGAGATGGAGCCCCAGAACTCTCTGCTTGATATTCTCGCTGCTGGAAACCCTGACGCCATGGTCCAGTGAATTTACCGTGCAGATTTCCTTTGTCAACTTACTGTACTTGGTTTGTTCTAGATTTGAGCTGGATACCTGGAAGAGATTCTGTTGAATGATGACACGCCAACATGTTTTCCTCTGTATTATTACTGCATAATAGTACATCCCTTGTTGTTCATCAGTTGTTTAGTTTCGTGGATCTGTGTCCAGTGCAACTCAACTATGACATGCTTCTCAGAATCCAAAAATGTCTCATACAACACAACATGAACTTTCACCTAACGTACTTGAAGTTCCGAGAAACAAGAGTACTCTCAGCTGCAATGCTTATGGTCAAGCAGGAAAATGAGTTTCTGATAAGCTTCGAATACTTGATGCAAAATACATCCCCCAGGTTTCAGAACAAACTGCCATTCTGCACGCCTTTCCCCATCTGCTAATCTATACTCACTTTCTATCATGAAACACTTTTTTATCAAGGATCAGGGTGATGTGGTTTTATCACCTCAACTATGACTTTAGAATAATCACACTTGATACCAAAGTTTTTTTTAGAATGGTGCCAACTTATGACTTCAGAATAATCACACTTAATATACTCCTACACGATTTAAAGCAGCTTAGCAAACACGTGGAATGTTACGCTCTATGCGCGAAATTCATTTGCAAAAAAAATTCTTCCTCAGGTCCACAATTATTGTCATGAGCTCTCAAGAAATTTGTACTGGCCTAGCATTGTTTTCCAGACACTTTGAACTGGAGGTAGTAACATTTTGAAAAGAATTAAAAAATGCATTTATTTGATAAAGGATGCATAGGCACCCTGGAGCCAAAACACAGTCTCTCAACAATATATCATTTCCCATCTCATTCATTAGATTTCAGCTTGCAAGTTCAGTTATGCTACATGAAGTTAGCGAACCTTTTGTACAGTATAAATTGCATCTCAGTATATCTTCAGTTTAGTTTTGCAGAGTCACTACATAGTCTGACTGGGCTGGCGTAACCGTAAGAAATGCACCCAAATAAACACTGCATTTCTCACCCGGCCAGCATGTCTGTTCTATCAGGGGATATAGTACATTGGGTTCGGGAGCTTGAAGGAACGGGCACTCATGGAGTAGCCCAATAGATCGCTCCATTGGTCGCCGGAATTGCCTAGTATCTTATACCCCTCTGCCTCCATCTCCTTCCTCTTTTCCGATTTGTAAGCCGTCGCCGTTTTCTTCCGGTCAGCTGCTGCCCTGGAGATTGCAGAAGGCATGTTTCAGAATTCCATTATGCAGACATGATGAACACTAGTGTAGGCAAAAAAGTGTTCAACAAACCAATTGAGAGGATGTGTCCCAGCTGAGAGTATGGAGAGCGACATTAGTCCTTTTACATTCAGCAACACAACATTATGATTTCATCCTCAGCTTATTGTCAGGTTGTGGTAATGGCATATGGACATTTGGATTTTGGATAAAGGGACTGGCACTGAATTCAGATCTGAGGAACCTACCAAGTACATTATTCAGCAGCAGTAGTACAAGCATAATGAACAAATGAAATACTGACTACTCCTACATTGCAATGGCATTTCTGTGGCACCAGAGGTATTTGGCGAAGACTGGATTTGGCTATTTAGGCATTCTAATAATGGATGCCTGTTGAACCACTGATTGTAAAGAGCACCTCCATAGACTAGCTACCACCTCAATATTTGGAGCATGCCAGACCAGAGCTCAATGAAATGCCAAACTAATGAGCAAGTCTGTATCGAAATGTCCATGTGCTAATCAGGTTAGCAAGACAATCCTCATCATTCCGAAGTACCAAAAAAAATTACCCACGAACAATGCAGTGCAATGTGCAATGGTAACAGTAGCAGCAGGGTGGTGATTGGTGAAGGTGTAGTACCTGAGTATGAGCTTGTCCCAGTCATGGAAGCCTTCCTTCCTGAGATTGTCCACGGTGACGCCCTGGTGCCCCTCGCTGCGGCCGGTGAGCAGGAAGGTCTTGAAGCCCAGCTGGCGCACCTCCTTGTAGAGCGTGAGGCTGGAGGGGATCGCCGGCGCCTCCCCCCTCTCGACCCACCTGTCGAACTCGAGGTGGTCGAACAATTCCAGGCTGCAACAATAAGCCGATTCAAAACGCAACAGGGAGACGCGCGTGAGCAATCCCGCAGTATTCTCGATTCACACGGACCGGGATTCCGAAATCTCGAAAAAATGGAGGGCCTGACGCCGAGTGACGCACCCGTATCCGTGCTGGGCGTAGTAGGGGAGGTTGGAGAGCAGCGTCTCGTCGACGTCGAAGACCCACGCGTGGGTGGTGGCGTCGTCGGCTGTGGCTGTGGCGGCGGCGATGCGGGCGTATGCGGCGGCCTCCCGCGCGACGAGGTCGAGGTCTGAGCTGTAGGCGGGGCCCGTGAGGTAGCGGCGCAGGTGGGGCACGCACTCCTCGGGCACCGCCCGCCACGGCGCCAGGTTGTTGGCCTCCCCCGCCAGCCTCCAGCTCGCGCACGCCACCTCCGCAGTCGGAAGCTCGATGACGAGCGGGGCTGCCTCGTCGGGCGCTGTCTCGGACGCGATGGCGAGGAGGGCCCACACCAGCGCCAGCAGGGCCATCGGGGCGCGGCGGCGCGCCATGTCCGCCGCCGGCGCGGGGCCGGGTCGCGTGCGGATGGGACGGCTTGGTCGGGACGCACGTGGGGCGGCGAGACGTGGGGTCGGGAGGCGCGTGGGATTTGGTAGGGCGAATTCGGCGCGACGGGGAAGGGGGAAAGCGTGCGGGGCGAGAGCGAGAGGAAGGGGAAGGTCCGAAGGAGGCGACATGGGGGTTAAATAGGGGCGGAGCGGGGAGTTTGGTTTGATTCGAATCTGAGGGAGGAGGATTCGTTGCTTTGCTTTTGCTTTTGCTTTAGGACCGGGTAAACTGTGCTAGCCCTAGCCTACGGGAGCTTTGCCGTTGCCGGGCGTGGTATGTGTGGTGACGTGCCCGTCACGGATTGGCCGGCGGTGCTGGCGCGTTCTGGTCGGCGGCCGGCGCAGGCGAGGTCGCCAACAGGAGGCGTGCGCAAAGACATTTTTCTCATACAATATACTAGTATCGCTACAAGGTGACGTTCAAGTTGTTTGCTGAGCTTTCTTTCTTCTTGCTCCATGTAGATACACCCAACGTTGTCTTTTAAGGAGAACGCGGAGAGCCATTTTTACAACTATTCAACATCGTTTACCAATACTACTAGTGCTAAAAACAATGTATCAATATCTCATTCTACACACTACTACTCCCCCCCACCCCCACCCCCTCCGTTTCTAAGTATAAAAGATTGCTAACTAGTAGGATGTAACTTTCTCTGCTAACTAAGATGTAACTTTTTGTTGGACATAACTTTCTGATAATTTGGATATAAG
Source organism: Poa annua (assembly GCA_026929855.1). Classification (NCBI taxonomy): domain Eukaryota; kingdom Viridiplantae; phylum Streptophyta; class Magnoliopsida; order Poales; family Poaceae; genus Poa; species Poa annua. The sequence continues at coordinate 10,439,197 of CM049430.1, forward strand.
TTTTTGTGAAAGTTACAGCCAATCAAAGTTACATCCTCCAAAAATAGCCATTAGATCGTAACGATATGGGATGTAGTTTTTAAAGATTTCGTTGTGATTAACCCAACGGCGATAATGGATCTTGTCGTGGGATGGAGTGGTGCACTACAACTGAATAGTGTATTTCCCTTTTTAGAATAAAGCTGAAATTAATTTGCCTTTTCCATTTAAAAAATAAAAATATTAGTGAGATGTCTAAACTGATCTCGTTTTTTCTTTAAAACGAGGCTGACCTCAAATTAGCAGGGTTTGGAGAGAGTCTTTTGTCAAAGAATGCATTGCTTCACGTGTTAGCTGTTTGCTTCTGCCAGAAGGTAATACTCCGGTTATTTCTATCTACATATAAATCGTACGTGTCTTGGACAACTCATCACCTGGCCATGACACATCATGCTAAAATGAGATAGAGACACAACTGGTATCGAGAGCTTCCAAATGTTGAAGGAAGATAACAGTAGACCACAAGAGGAAACATGGATGACTTGTTGAAGCGGAGAAATTAATGGCTCAAGAGTAAAAGCAAGACCGAAAGCTACTGATTTCATCCTAGTTGATACTAGTGTGAAACGGAGAAAGATCGAAAACCACAAGCTGTTCAATTGGTAGGAACCTCCGTGGAACGGTAGCTGCTTTAGCCTGATTTAGCAGCCCCAAATTACTCGGCTCCTATCTTCATGAGCAATCAGTAATCACTGAGATGAGAATCACTGATTCCTCTCAACGCTAAACACTATCTCCGGCAGTCATTCCATGTACCAATGGTTGTAATTTCAGAGAAGAACCCTCCGGACGCACACTGAAATTTCAGTACGCGGATGCCATATGATTAACACAGGATTAGGCTACTATCTGGTATACTCTATAGCTCATCATGCCACACGGAAAGTGCAGATATGCCATACTCACACAGAATGCATATATTTACATGCTGCTAACACTACAATGACTAAACATGACCGATGCCACTTAACTGGCATGAAACTTGAGTAGCACACTATTTTGAACTGCCCTAATCTTCATCGAAATATTTGTCCTCCGCGTCGTAGTTGGCTTCTTTGGACCAGTGGTCATCCAGCATCTCGTCATTATCAATCTGAGGATAGTCCATATGTTCAGAGTCTTCGCCTGAGAGAAACTTCTCGTGCATCACAGAAGTAAACTGATCGAGTTGATCTTGCATCTCTTCCGCAGATAATAATTGCTTGAAAGTCCCTACAGGGGGGGCTACAGTACCATTGGTGCCCTGATCAGTGTCTTCCTGTGCAACCACCTGCAATCAGGGTTAGGAATAAAGTGAACATCTTCTGATCTACTATGATGAAGTCTAGTAGTAGGAAAAATGAAAATAGGATGAAAGTAATCATCTTCTAATCTGCTATAATCAAGTTCACTATGGGAAAATGAAAATAGGAAGAAAGTGAACATCTTATTTTCTAATAAAGTTTACTAGTAGGAAAAATGAAAATAGGAAGAAAGTGATCATTTTCCAATCTAGTATGGCAAATTTTACTACGGGAAAATGAAACTATAAAATAACTCAAGTCTAACCTTGGAGAGATGCTATCACTATTTTCTTTCCAGTCAGATAGCAGAAGGTAAATATCAGCAGTGCAAGCCAGAAGCGGCAGTAGCTTAAAGATAAGCTTTAGATTGACCAAGTCTAGCATACTGGCGCAACTGAAACAGATTGTCATTTGTCCAGACCACACTAAACCACATATGAAGTTGGACTTCTGTTCTAGTCAAGGACTTGTCCAATAACCAGGTTCTAATTTCATTACTTTCTTACTCACCATTAAATGTACGAGTGATATGTGAGGTGGCTGTTTTCTTTTTCAGATAGATCACATTGCCATAGCAGAGAGTAAAAATACTTTGATTTGTTTCTTACTCACATACACCAATTAAATGTACAAGCAATATGTGAGGTGCCTGTTTTACTTTTTAGATAGATCACATTGCCATAGCAGAGAATAAAAATACTTTCATTTGTTTCTTACTCACCATACACCAAATAAATGTACGAGTAATATGTGAGGTGCCTGTTTTATTTTACAGATTGATCACAGGGCCTGATGGCCATAGCAGAGAGCAAAATTTATTTCATTTGTTTCTCACTCACCATACACCAACCAAAGTTTTTGAGTCGACGAGTCGGCGAGTCATTCAGGGGTAGCGACTCTTGACTAGTCACGACTAGTCAAGACTCATGGTAGACTAGTCGACATGAGTCGTTTAGCAATAGGTATTATAAAATTGTCATATTATATGTATAATTGTATATGACTATATACTTATTAATAGTCTATAATTGCTGGCCTCCTCTTAGGATCTTTGAATGGGTCATACTGCCCATCATCTTCTGCTACAGCTTGATCTGAACGAACAACCTGGCTATCTTTGGCTGGGACTGGGTCATAGTGCTTGCTGTGAAACAAGAAAAATAACTTCACTCAATTATTTGTTCACCTAATTGAGCCCTAAGCCCTCAAGCAGAAGCACTAGAGCAGATCAGACCAAAATGAAAAGAGAGGACACTAGCTACATGTAGCAGCGGCCACCGTTGGAGGAGCAGATCAGCAGCAGCAGTAGCCGGCGGAGGGAGAAGCAGGCTAGGGGACGAGCAGGTCAGGAGCTAGGCAGCGGTGCCATGGCCTTGCGGCGGTGCCGGCCGGCTGGATCTTGGGGCGCGCCAAGCCGCCATTAGAGTTTTGGCTCGGGGGGAAATGTGGTCGATCTAGGTTATCACATAGGGAGCTGGGCAACTTTAAGTCGCGTTTGACTCAAAAACATGGACTAGTCGAGACTAGTCAAGACTAGTCGATTGAGTCGCTGGACTCAACCGATGAGTCGAGTCGAGATGTCGAGTCGGACTTTGTATTGCGACTCATCGACTAGTCGTCGACTAGTCGCGACTAGTCGAGCGACTCAAAAACAGAGACACCAACTAAATGTATGAGTAATATATGAGGTGCCAGTTTTTGTTCCAGATTGATCGCATGGCCATAGAAGGGAAGAAAAATACTGCAGAGTAAAGTATGACCAGATTTGTTCGTAAGACTGACCAAGGAGGTAACACAAAATGTATGCACACAAATCTTCCAGGAAAAAACAGGTAATCCTAGTTTCCAAGAAAAGGTATGATATATCTAGTTTTTCTTAAACGAAATGATATATCTAGTTAGAACTCAGAACAATGTAATAGAAGTTTCCCGGTGCCATACGCCAAACAAACTTCACACAAAAACATGAATACTATAGATTCCCTCTGTCTAAACTGTGAGTGTATTCTAGCACAAACATAACCTGTCAATAGGCTATTGTAGGAGACCCACAATCCTACACTTTGGGAGCCCCTAAGCATCTCTTAAAAGGAAAAAAAGGGGAATCTTTTGCCTAAACATTTAGCACAGTTTGATGCAATATTGCCATACCTGCAAAAAGATTAATTTTCTACTCCAAAGACTTCAGTGTAGATTACAAGACAAAACTATTTCCATATTGACACATTACACAATACGTGAACCTGGATTAGAAAGTATAAGATTAAGCATTCAGGAACGGCCTAGTTCGGTAGGATCATGAGACTCAAAGTTGTCGGAAATCACAACGAGCTGTATGTCTGCATAAATCAACATAAGTGCAACTATAACGCCTCAATGTATTGTCACAATTCACAACACAAAATTATACAATTTTATGTAAATAAGCAATAATACTATGTATGTGGAAGTAATTCTATGACAGTGCAAGCAACAATATGTGCTATGTGGAAGCAATGTAATACACAAATCAAGCACAATCAACTCAGACCACGTAAACAGAAATAATACTAATTGGTAGCAAACCTCAGTCGCTCGTCGGATCTCCTCCACGCTGATGTCCTCTTCCTCGTCTTCCTCCTCTTCCTCTTCTTCCTGCTCCTGCATAGCCGGGTCCACGGCACCACCCACCCACTCGCGGGGGTGAACCCCTCTCCTAATCTGCTCCCCGCGAATCTTGTCGACGATGACGGCCTCCTCCGCCCGCCGCATCAGCGTCTCAGACCACTTCTCCCCGGGCCGCCCCATGGCCCTCCCGACCGGGTCCTGGAACCTCCCGAGGTACTGGTGGTGCAGGTACGGCTCCCGCTCCCGCATCGCCTCCTCGGAGAAGTAGTCCCCGTCGCGCACCAGGCGGTGGAGGTAAGCGCGGCGGCGGTTGCGCACGCGCGCGGGGTGCGGATCCTCCCCTGCGGCGGCAGCGCGGAGGCGGCGGAGGTGCCATCCGACCTCGTAGTCGTCCCGGAGGGCGTCGAAGGAGGCGAGCTCGTCGGCGTGCAGGGCGGCGCCGTAGCGCTCGAGGAAGAGCGAGGCGTCGCGCGCAAGGAGCGCGAGGAGGGCGGACTTCCTGGTGGGAGGGGACGGCGGGGAGGAGGAGCGGAGGAAGGCGGTGGGGTAGTAGAGGCCGTCGACGTCGGAGAGCCGGGCGGCGATGCGGTCCATCGCCGTGGGCTCCATGGTGGTGGGGTGGCTGGGTCGGCGGCGGTGAGCGGTTAGCATATGGGTTTGGGCTTTGAAATTTTTAGGTGAGGCGGTGGCTTTTGTCGGTTCCTCAAGTTTTGGTCTCGCCCGCACCAGTCTGCGCTTGGGCCGGCCCGTTTAGACTGTTTTTTCATACTCGTTTTTCTTCTGGATTGTTTTTTGCCAACTCCCCGCCGTCCTCAATGCCTAAGCTTCCAAATGTGGGTATGATTTTGTTGCCTTCGTAAAGCTCTCTTTTAGACCCGCGCTCTGCCACCACGTGATTTTAAATTATAGGACTGTAACAGATCCAGATCCAATTGTAAATAAGATGTACAAACACTATACAATACTATATAAAAAAATAAACTTAACTAGTACAACTACACAAATATGGTTGTACGTATAACTATACATATCACGTTGTACAACTACACAACAGGTTATACAAATCATGTCGTACAACTATACAGTTCAAGTTGTACAAAACAGAACTGAACGTACAACTACACATACCAGGTTGTACAGATCTGGTTGTACGTAAAACTACAACCAGTTTTAGTTGCATGTACAACTACGTATACCAGGTTGTATGAACTGTACACAATTCAAAGTACAAAAAAAAGTTTGTCGAAACCTGTCAACAATGGATCTAGTTTTGAAGATCTCGACGCGAGGAGTTCAAAAGTAAAAACGGTTCGTAATTCGGATAAAGGTTCTTAAGATATTTCATTAAAAAAACAAATCTAAAAAATGCACTACATTCTGCCCACCAATAGGAAGTTGCCACTTGTCATGTGTGGAGGAAAGGTGGGGATTGAGAGCGCCCGTAATTGCGACACTTTGCAGTAGCGGAGCGAACGAGAAGCGACCTTCGCGAAGGGAAGCTTTTTGCTAATGATTTCCTCCCAATGTATGATCGACAGCCGCCCCATGAGGTAAAAAACACCCCTTCTGTAACGACCACCGACCGCCACCACTGGCGGAGCTCTGGCCAGAATGTAGAGCGGGTTGATCCAAGGACACCATGTTTTTTTTAATAATGGGCTAAATTTCCTTTTTTTTCTTCAGTGATTTGGGCTCGACTGGACGGGCCATGACCCAATTTGGCTTCTGAAGAGCTCCGCCACTGATCGCCACAACAGTCATCAAGCACCACCTACACAAAGCTGAATCAGCGACAACTCCAACGTCAACAAGGTCCGCTCATCCTCCTCGTCGACACTTTCGATGTCAACCCGACTTAGTTGTTCGAGGAAAAGGTCAGAAGATAAACAAATTTTGAATCTCGATTTTGTTTGTGCAATTTGAAAGTAGTTGTAACTCAAAATTTTGTGTGTTTGAATCTTCAAAATGATTTCATTGGGGCGGGAGGGTTGTGGAGTTGGAATGGCCAACAAGACCGATAGTTTAATATCAATGTTTTATGTTCTACTACCTCTGTTTTTAAATATAAGACCTTTTAACCTTTTTTCACATTCATATGTCCAAACTTGTATCTAGACATGTTTAAGTGTCCACATTCACTTATTTTTGTCTGTATCTAGACAACATGTGTAATATTCTAGTCGGTGTATGCAAAATTGCAAAGTAGTGAGATTCCTTTGTTTTTATTGTTCGTGTGTTTTATTTTTGTAAGATGCAACAACCCGCACCTCAGGCATCTCCAGTCGTCCCCCAGCGCAACCCCAAGATGCCTTTTTAGCGTCGGCGCGAGTGAAAAACCACCAACCGCCCCCAGGCGTCAATCGAGACCTACATCGCCGACGCCCAGGCCCACGCCGTGAAAAGGGACGAGACCTCCAAACAACGGTGTGCGGCGGTCATGGACAACTCCAAGGTCAAGCTTGACCTCCTCAGGACCGGCACCGATGCGAAGAAGAGGAACCACGACCTGGCCTTCCTCGTGGGCGGCGGCGATGCAGACGTAATGGACCCCCGAGGTAAAGGCATGGTTCATGGCGCAGCGCCGCCTCATCCTCCGCGACATACCCGACCAGACACCAGCCCGTCAAGCGAGGCGACGCCGAACATTGAGCCTGATACGAAGCCCACTATTGCGACACTTGTATGATCGCTCACCCAACTGTGACGTTTTTTGTATAATCGTCAATTATGGCCGCTGGATCGTCGAACTCGGGTTATTTTTTGAGAGTGGGAAGAAGATCTTTCAAATTTATATTTTATGATTTTTCTGTGTGCCGAAACGGTTGGTGAAATCATTCCCTAAATTTTGGTTAGGACCAGCGTTAGTCGGATCGAAACATGCAGGCCGAACGACTGTGGGGAGTGGGGATGCCCTCCGAGACCGAATGTTTTTACTCGAAGGCAACCCCGAGGACCGCGTGTCTCAACCTCTAGTACAGGAGCTCGCTCACTCTTCACTCTCACTAGCGACTCCAGTCCACTGAGCAACCAAGCAAGCAAAGCCGGAGCTGCGCCGGCGCGGTCTCGCCGCCGGGCTTCCACTAGCTGAGCAAGAAAAATCTTCTGGCCTTCCTACGCTCGCGCGCCTCGAAGTACCGGAGTAGGCGGCTCGGCGCCAGCCATGGGGTCGGTGTCCCTGAAATTGCCGGCGTCCCGCCGCCGGCACGGCCGCCTCCTCTCTTGCCTCTGCTCCCCGGCGCTTCTCAATCTCCTTATGCTCCTCTCCCTCCTCTCCACCAACCTCCTCGCATTCTTCGCCTTCTTCCCCCGCCACGACCCCACCGCCGCCACCACCACCACCAGCACAACCCCCTCCAACAACCTCTCCGCCCACGTAGCCGCCATCGCGCGGGAGATAGGCGGCGCCTCCTCCACCGCCGCCAGCCTCCCCGACGGCCTTCCCCCGGAGCTGCTCCTCTTCCTCACCCCGCACGCGCTCCCGCTCGGCCGCGACTCGCGGTCGGGGCTCACCCACATGCAGTCCTCCGTCGCGGCCGCCTGCCTCCGGTCCCCCTCCGCGCTCGCCCTCCTCTCCCCCTTCATGTCCTACGCGCCCCACTCCGCCTGCCCGCGCAACGCCACCCTCCCGCGCCGCCTCGTCTCCAAGGGCTGCGAGCCGCTCCCCCGCCGCCGGTGCCTCTCCCGCGGGCCCCGCGCCCCGCTACCGGCCTCCGGCATGGGCCTCGACCACCGCCGCTGGATCGCCCCTACGCGGCACGTCCACGAGTTCCTCGTCGACGACGTGCTGCGGCTGAGCACGTCCAAGATCCGGATTGGCTTCGACGTCGCCGGCGGCGCCGCCAACTTCGCTGCCCGGATGAGGGAGCGCGGGGTGACCGTCGTCACCTCCGTACTCGACGGCGCGGGGAAGCCGACGAACGAGTTCGTGGCAGCCAGGGGACTGTTCCCGCTGCTGCTCTCGCCGGCGCACCGGTTCCCCTTCTACGACGGGGTGTTCGACCTGGTGCACGTCGGCGCCGCGGCGTTGGACGAAGCCGGCGCGCCCGCGATGGGGCATGCGGGGACGCCGGAGGCGCTGGAGTTTTTCATGTTCGACGTCGACAGAGTGCTACGCGTCGGCGGGCTGCTCTGGATCGACAGCTACCAGTGTCAGAGTGAGGAGAGGAGGCGGGTGGTTGTGAAGCTCATCGAGAGGTTTGGTTACAAGAAACTCAAGTGGGTTGCCGGAGAGAAGCTCTCCGCGGTGTTGCGGAAGCCGGCAAGGGGCTGAATTCGTAGTATGGAAGGATGATCTGATCCTGGTTTCTTCATCACAGCTCAGTCACAGGTGCGTATGAATGTACCTCTCCTCCAATTATTTGTACTAAGTAGTTCACAGATTTTTACGGGAGGAGAGGAGGAATGTGAATGTTATTTAGGTGCCACACATTTTTCCCATTGGTTGTTCAGAGATAATAACTGAAATTTTCAATAATGTACTTACTATACAACCCTTCTACACCTGTTTTTGGAATAGGCTGCCATTAGATGTGATACAGACCAGCATCTTTGTTGCTCAGCTGGTGAGTTGCAATGCAAGGAGGTGACCTTTCATTTCAGGAAGAACAGGAAATCGGTTGACACTCTTTGAGCTAAAAATGAATTGATGAAATGGTCTCTGGGAGTCTATCATTGATAGTGTGTTGTGGAGCCCCTTCCAGTAGATCTGTACAATTAATTCCCATCTAGATTAGGGAAAGCTGTATACAGTAGCAAAAACTCCTACAGCCGCACCGTATTTCCTGCCTGCTTGAAGCCGATTGTCAACACCTTTTTTGAAACAAAATCTGTTATAGAAGGATGCTTTGATCCTAGCTCAGTCCTTCGGGAGGTGCTTGAAATTATCTGTAGCTCACATATTTTGATGAAGGAATGACAATATTGTTTAGGTGCTATGTTTGCTACGAATTGGCTTGATTCCGTTGGTTGTTGAGAAATACTAACTGAAAATAGCTGCAAAAAGTGTACAACTCTTCTACACCTGTTTTTTTTGGCAATAGCTGTCTGCTGTTTTTCTATGGGAAACAGACACTGTATGATTTGTTGCTCTGCTGTGGAATTGCATAGAGGATGTCAATGATGTGTTCTTTCATTTCAGGAACACGTAATTGAATTACACTATTTGAGCTACCTGTTCATGAATTGGTTCCCTGTGAGTTCGTACCGTTGATAATGTGTTGTGGAGCTCCTTTCTTCATCTGGCTTAGGAAAACCTGTATGTAAAAAAATACTCTTACAAATCATTCATCATATTTTTCTGCCGAAATTATTAACATCTTATGCTTGAATCTTGATTATTAATATTTCTACTGAAACAAAAAATTGTTATGGGACATATTATGTTGTTCTCTATATACGTGAATATATTATTGTTAATTTTCTACAATCGCATGAACTTCTGCAAAGCGAATAATGAGTTCCCACGTACAAAGTTATTATGTAACTTACTCATATCCAATTGTACTGTTATTGAGAAATCAGTTCTTTATTTCTTGAGCAAGGAAACCCCCACAGATCTCCATCGCAAACCAACCAGAAATAGCTTTGGGCGCTCCCACTTTAAGGCTTTATATTTCTTACCGCCTAGGTGTCAAACCAAGATATACAAGAGTATCTCCTACAGGTGAAGTTGAGCTTAGGACATCTCCTACGGGGCTGCTCAATTGCCCCGGACAGTTCGGATTTGAGCAGCACCGGACAAAATCAAGCCCCTGCGGGGCTGTCCAAACGGACCGTTGTCCGTTTTTTGGTCCGCGGCTGCTCAAATCTGGACCAAATTTGGTCCACAATTGAGCAGCCTCCCGGACAACTCTGGACACAATCGTGTCCTCTACTTGGCGCTCTGGCCCGCCAAAAAGAGGCACACATTTTTCCCTTTCCTCTCCCACCCCCAGCCTCCGCCGCAGCTTCCAAAACCCTATCCATATCCGACACCGCCCCGCCGTCAAAGCCGATGCAAAAGCTCAAGATGCTCACGGACGAAGAGAGGAGGGGAGCAGTCGGCCAAGAGGGCGGGGCGGAGGAGGAGAGCGAAGGAGGAGAAGCTGTCGCCGATGGACGACGAGCGTACCAGGATCGCCCAGGCGGTGGCGGAAGCGGTGATGAGCGTGCTGGGCATGCGTCCGGCGACCGCGACCACGACGTACGTGTCTCCCTCGCAGACCGCCAGCTCCAACACGTCCGCGGCCCGGTCGCGCTTCCCCCCCGACGCCGACGCATCCCCCACGCCGACGTACGGGTACTTGCCCGGCCGTGACCCGACGCCGCAGCCCTTCTACTCGCTTGAAGTGGAAGATTCGTCGCCGCTCCGCGGCCCCGCCGTGGGCTCGATCGATCTGAACACCGCGCCGGGCTCTAGGCTGTCCGCGCCCCGCAAAAGTTGCATCCGCGTTCCGCCGGTCGTTCTTCCCGTGCCCCGCAACCTGTTCGACGAAACGCCGGTCCCGTCGACTCAGTCGACTCCGGGACTGACGTTTGAGGAAGGCGACGCGTACATGAACGGTTTCATCAACGAGAATGGCCGTGCGAGCTACATCGACGCCGGGGACGAGCAGGAGGAGGACGGAGCGGACGGCCAGGACGAACACCACATCACCGACATGCCGTTGTTCATGGACGAGCTCACCCAGCAGGCCAAGGCGGCGAGGAGGAACGTCAATCGGGGCGCCGGCTTCACCGAGAAGGAGGATGAGTGTCTCTGCGACACATGGATGGAGGTGGGACAGAACACCATCATCGGGGCCGAGATGAAGGGCAACGCGTACTGGGCGAGGATGTTCAGGAACTACCATGAACGTGCCCTCCTCCAGCCGTACTCCATGGCCACCACACGGACCGAGCTCTCCATCCAAAAGAGGTTCAGGCTCATCTCGCAGGAGTGCAGCAAGTTCACCGGCCCTTCGAGCACGCCGCGGCCCGGCCGCAAAGTGGCATCGGCATCGCCGACTTGGTGAGTGGCCCTTCCTTTCCTTGTCCATTTGCTGTTTGTGTAGGCGTTCCATGTCCTCCAATGGCCGTTTGTGTAGGCGTTCCAAGCGTTGGAGGTCTACAAGGCCGAGCATGGTGGCAAGTCATTCAACTTCGCCCATTGCTACCGGAAGCTCAAGGACAACCAGAAATGGAAGGAGCTTCACAGCGCCCTCAAGAAAGGAGTGGCCGTGCCCGGAGGGGTGCCGCCGATGGTCCGGAAAGCGAAAGGCCAAGGGGACGGGTCAAAGCTCGACCTGAAGCGGGACGCCACGACGATCGCGCTGCAGGAGACCCTCCAAGGCTTCATCACCCAGAAGGACAAGGAGACCGAGAAGAAGGACGAGAGGGACGAGAAGAAGCGCCTGGAGCGAGAGGAGGTGACGAAGAACTTCTTCCTCGTCCAAACGAAGAAGCTCGAGATAGAGGAGGAGAATGCAAAGACCAGGGCCTTGGAAGCCTCGACAAGGGCCATGGAGGCCGAGAACAAGAGGAAGGAGGTCGAGCTCTCTCTGGCCACCCAAGAGGCGCAAATCATGGCCATGGACCTGACCTGCTTCACCCCAAGGAAGAGGGCCTACTACGAGAAGAAGCAGCAGCGGTACATGGAGGCCGAGGGCTGATCGGCATGGCCTGATCGTGCCCGACATGGCCTGAACCAGTGGCAAGCATCCTATTTTGTACATCTAGACTAGTTCATCACCCCGTGGCCGGCATGGCCTGAACCGTGACCTCCTTCTGCATGTGCCAATTTTGGTTTTTTGGTATTTCCAGGGCATTTTCGTATTTGCCTATATGTGCACTTTGAAAACTCACACAATTTGAGCAGCCCCGTAGGGCGCATGGCTTCAGTCCGCGCGGACACGCCCGCAGATGGCTGCTCAAACGGACAAAATCCGGACCAAATCGGTCCAGATTTAAACAGCCCCGTAGGAGATGTCCTTAGTGTGGAACTTAGATTAGCTTCTAACTTCGGATATAAAGAGTTCACATTTACAAAGTTGGTGTGAAACTTACTAGATTGCGTCCGATGTAGTTTTCTACGGGTTCCACCCTGCAGATTTCTTAATCTTAGACATATTTGTTCAAATCCACTAGGACCGATAGGATCTAGGGGTTTTCTGAGTGACCAAATCTTTGAATCTGTCAATATTCTTCTGTAGTACTCCTTCTGTTCCTGAATGTAATAGTTATAGTTTTCTAAACGGATATTAAGAAATGAGTATTTGACATACTATGGACTCATTTGTTTTAGACAAAATTCAGAAGAGAGGACTTCCTAATAGACAACAAATGAAAACAATCCATAAAATCACTCTGTTCGAGAATGAAACTCACTTTTTCATCGGTAAATTCATCCAAAAATCGTTGTAAACCATATATTTTGGAATTTTTCTTAAAAAACTATATCTCTTACATTATGGAATGGAGGCAGTGTTGGTATGTTGTGTCCGGTACTGCTGGGGAACTTCGGACACACAGGAAAAACCTTATGACCAAAATTGTCCATATCTATTTTCAGAATTCTCTGGTCCAATGTGTGTCATCTATGCTCTTATCTATCTTTCACATGTGTAATATGATCTCAGATGGCAATAAGATTTTGTCTGATTTTGGAGCTGATGAAGATTTGCCAAGGGTCTCTCTACCAAAAGAAAATCTAGACCCTAGTCCAGAGACAGAGCTGTCCCACTCTCCTAGGACAAAGATGATGAAAACAAAGAAGTTGTCTAGAGAGGAAGAATAAGGGGTGGAGTCAACACTCATGCTGATAGAACTGGAGCTGCCGATGACATATGCTTGGAGGAAGATTTTTTTTTTGGACGTTAATACGTTGTGCAATATTGATTGATTTTGATAGAGCATGTTGGGTTGTTTATATAACGTACAAGACTTGCGGGACGAACGAAACCTAATAGAGGTAGGTTCAGATTTCGATCCTAAACTACGAATATGGACTTGTTGTAACCTAATCTACCGCCCACCCCCCATATTAGTCGGATCAATAACGACACGAGTAGTAGGAGCATTGTGGACTGTCTGGTTGAAGCACAAGCCAAGGTCGTGAACTGGAGAGGGAGTTGAGATGATAGCCCTTGATGTCGATGTAGCCGAGGGGTGCGTGATGTAGTCGTGGTAGATGTTGTTGTGCAGGATGTAGTCGCCATTGTGGTAGTTGACGATGTTGATGTTGTGGTCCATGCTGTCATTGAGCACCGGGGAAAGTCGCCTTGTTAATTGTAGAAAGAGATTGTAGCGATATTCAACGTGAGTTAGACGTAGGCGGAGTCGTTGTAGACGAGGTAGACACCACAACTGGCTGAGCTTGCTAGACTCTGAGAGGGTGTTCTAATCTGTGAGCTACTTCTAATCTAATAGTTGTGGGGGCCCTGATGGAGATTTGGTCTCCCCGGGGGTGGTGTGGCGAAGGCGGTGGTGGAAACCTAAGATCGGCGTCGTGAAACTAACTGCTTTAATGCCATGATGAACGATAATATGTTGTGCTATATTGATGGAGCCTCTTGAGATGTTATATAGTGTACAAGACTTGGAGGCCACAAAACTTAATAGAGGTAGGTTCGGATTACAATACCAAACTAAATATGAACTTGCCGTAATATACTCTAACACGTTTCAACCGAATACATGTCACTACACAAAAGAGGAGCCAATGTCAAGCCTTCAAGAGGAGGCAAGAGAAAGGTTGTATAAAGAGTTGTGGTATAAGGCAGTAGTCAAAGTCTCAAGCAAAGGGCGTTCCTCTGAGGCCACCCAAGAAGATTGCCACCAATGCAAAGGGTAAGAAATATTGTTCAAAATGATGATGATGATGATAAGTAGGATGATAACGATAGGCGCAGCCGTCTCCACTCACAGTGACGCCACTGGTGATTTATCCATAGGTCATGTCCAAGTGCAATCGAGAGAAAATGAAGACATAAATTTCGAACCATTTCATGAAGCTTTCAGATCACAAAGTTTCGACTAAACATGACTCCTAGTACTGGAACAAAATTCTCATCTATGATCCTCTCTCAACTGTTTTTTGCGAACACAGTACAACACAAACGTTCACACACATGCATACACTCATACTTATGAACGCACGCACGCACACCCTACCCCTATGAGCACATACGAGAGACCCCTACCCCTATGAGCACCTATGAGACAGCGGATCAGGTCTTGAAATTGATGAAGTCACCACGGGCGCCTAGCTGTCGACTGAAACGTCTCCTCCCACTGAAGATTATTCCGCCTAATAAGAAACACTAGCGTCAAATCTAGGATTTAAACTCTGATGGATTGGAGATACAACCACCATGCTAAACATCCTACCACATGCGATATCAGTAAAATAATTGCCCCAGTGACACTCGAGCAGCACCAGAAGTGAGAGGGAAGGCCCCATCCTTACCATTTTCCTTGGACCTATCCCCCTCGAGAGACAGATGTTCCCTCTCTCTCTATGTACATAAGTTTTTCTACTCTCTCTCTATGTACATAAGTTTTTCTACTGCTGTACATAGATTAATTGGGCGAAAAGCGTCGATTTCCAATTCGAGCAGTTTCTTTGTTATTTTAGGGAAGAACACCTTTTTTGTTAGGTGCAAGAGATGCATGTTTAGACGTTCCGTGTTGGCTTTAAGATGGTAGTGTAGAAATGAACACCCAATGCAATACTAGCTCATATAAGATTACTAGCTTTTGCACTGGAACGAAATGGATGGAGATGTATGATCTGGAGTACCAACCAGACGCGCTATATTTCTAATCTTCGCCTCGTTTTCACTGAACTGCTGATTAAATAAGACCCACTACGTAATCTCTTGTCCAGTGAAATCAAGGTAAAAAGAGTTGCTGCCCAATAGCAATTATACATGGTTTTGTTTTGTTGGAGTATCCGCAGCAACCCAATCATGAATTAACAAGTTGGTTGATCGCTTGGAGTACAAGAGACGTTACAATCTCAGTTAAACCCATACTACTGTACTTTCAGCTTGCCCCGCAGTTCCATGTATGCATTCAGCTCTATATATAGCATGTTCATCTTGAGCTCTCAACACCACAACAACAGCACGAGCTGCCCACTTTGAATCAGCAAGGATCAAGTTCCACCCACACAACAATCAACAATGCAAGGCCTCGCAGCAGCATCTTCCAAGCTGTCTCTGACCGTCCTGGTCGTGGTGTTCCTGCTGGGCTTGACGGGTAGCGCCCATGGCCGCAGGAGGCTCGTCTCCGAGGACGAGGACGAGCCGTGCAACAAGATGACGCTCTACTACCACGACATCCTCTACAATGGCGTAAACAACACGGCGAACGCGACGTCGGCGGCGTCGACCAAACCGACGGCGCTGAGCACGACTCACTGGAAGAACGGCACCTTCTTCGGCACGCTTGTGACGTTCGATGACCCGATGATGGCAGGGAAGGCTCTTCCGGTGGCGGGGGAGGAGCCCGTGGCGCGCGCGCAGGGGTTCTACCTGTATGACAAGCAGGAGTCCTACAACTCTTGGTTCGGCTTCTCCATTGTGTTCAACTCCACGGCGCACAAGGGCACAATCAACCTCATAGGGGCTGACCTCATGGACCAGAAAACACGAGACCTCTCCGTCGTCGGCGGCACCGGCGACTTCTTCATGACGCGAGGCATCGCCACGCTCCGACTCGACGCTGCCGAAGGAACCACCTACTTCCGCCTCCAGATGGACATCAAGCTCTACGAGTGCTACGTCTGATGGTAGTGTCTCAATATGGATCTGTTGTGCTCCTACTTTTTCATTTATGCCTTTTGATGTTAATTTCCTCATGTGGGATTTGTGCTGCATTTTTATCATGTTTATTGTGACTCGGTTTGTAAGTGTTAATTCATTGACGTTTTTATGAGGGTCCTTTGTTCCATACATTGTTTAAAAATATTTGTTATCATGTGAAAGGAGTGCTGATTTTTTTATTTCAGATTTGTGAGCATATGATGAAAGAGAATAACCCAACACAAAGCAAAAGCTTAAAAGATCACATCCACTAGTACACGAACACACTAGTCTGAAGCAATTAAACATTAACTAAAACTTTAGAACTTTATGGACGGGCTGATTCGTATCTATTCGGTAGAGTTCTAAACTCCATGCTTGCCACTCTAGTTCGTATACCACCAGAAGAAATATGCCGAAGGATTCTTATTCCTTCCCCGGACAACGGCTGTTTTTAGATCATCTACAAATCTTCTGGGGTCATTGTGGTAGTTGACGATGTTGATGTTGTGGTCGATGCTGTCATTGAGCACCGGGGGAAGTCGCCTTGTTAATTGTACAAAGAAATTGTAGCGATAGTCAAGTGAGTTAGACGTAGGCGGAGTCGTTGTAGACGAGGTAGGCACCACAACTGGCTGAGCCTTCCAGACTCGAGAGGGTGTTCTAATCTGTGAGCTCGTTCTAATCTAATAGTTGTGCGGACCCTGGTGGAGATTTGATCTCCCCAGGGGTGGTGTGGCGAAGGCGGTGGTGGAAACCTAAGATCAGCATCGTGAAACTAACTGCTCTAATGCCATTATGAACGATAATATGTTGTGCAATATTGATAGAGCCTCTTGAGTTGTTTATATAGTGTACAAGACTTGGAGGCCACCAAACTTAATAGAGGAAGGTTAGGATTAGAATACCAAACTAAATATGAACTTGCCGTAATATACTCTTAACACGTTTCAACCGAATACATACCACTTCACAAAAGAGGAGCCAATGTCAAGCCTTCAAGAGGAGGGAAGAGAAAGGTTGTATAAAGAGTTGTGGTAAAAATTAAGGCATTAGTCAAAGTCTCAAGCAAAGGGCGTTCCTCTGAGGCCACCCAAGAAGATTGCCACCAATGCAAAGGGTAAGAAATATTGCTCAAAATGATGATGATGATGATAAGTAGGATGATAACGATAGGTGCAGCCGTCTCCGCTCACAGTGACGCCACTGGTGATTTATCCATAGGCCATGTCCAAGTGCAATCAAGAGAGATGAAGGCATAAATTTCGAACCACTTCATGAAGCTTTCATATCACAAAGTTTCCACTACACATGACTCCTAGTACTGGAACAAAATTCTCATCTCTGATCCTCTCTCAACTGTTTTTTGCAAACATGGTACAACACAAACGTTCACACACATGCATACACCCATACTTATGAACACACGCACGCACACCCTACCCCTATAAGCACATACGAGAGACCCTTACCCCTATGAGCACCTACGAGAGATAGCGGATTAGGTCTTGAAACTGATAAAGTCACCACGGGCGTCTAACTATCGACTGAAGCGTCGCCTCCCACTGAAGAATATTCCGCCCAATGAGAAACACTAGCGTCAAATCTAGGATTTAAACTCTGATGGGTTGGAGGTACAACCACCCTGCTAAACATCCTACCACACGCGATATCAGTGAAAATAATTGCCCCAATGACACTCGAGCACCACCACAAGTGAGAGGGAAGGCCCCATCCTTACCATTTTCCTTGGACCTATCCCCCTCGAGAGACAAATGTTCCTTCTCTCTCTCTCTCTCTCTCTCTCTCTCTCTCTCTCTCTCTCTCTCTCTCTCTCTCTCTCTCTCTCTCTCTCTCTCTCTCTCTCTCTCTCTCTCTCCCTCACTCACTCTCTCTCGTCCGATTTTGCCTCTCAACACCATTTTATACGCCAACGGAGATTTGTCACCACTAGAAAAATCCTAAAAGATAGGCCTGGCATAGAAATCCAGGACCTAGCTTGCCTCACAAAAATCCTTTGTGAAGCTTCAAGAGTGCCCACGCCCTAGGCGCCTGGTGGTTCGCCAACGTGGTTGACGTTGTCCCTAAATGTGACAGTCTAATAGTTATCCCTGAATTATTCTAGGTCCGAAAGGTTATTGAAATAGGGTAATAAACAAAACATTTTCTACTTTCCAAGTTAAATAGGAAAATAAAGTAATATTTAGGAAAATATTAAATAACAACAACAAATTACATTAAACTTCAAAACACATAGACACATTATGGCCGTAGAAAGCGTGAAATGAGAGGTATAGCCACCTTATGTTCAGGTTCTTTAAACATATGAGTCAAAGTTAGGAAGTCATATGCAATGTTCCTGGCTACTACAAGACCGTAGCATGCGATTATCCTCGTAAGCCCCTTGAGTTTATGGTGTCCAAAATCGGCAGTGTTACATCCAAAGGAAAAGGTTTCAACCCTGAACTCACATACACCTTATATTGTTTCACATTTCACTTCTTTTGTCTCTCAAAATATACAAACTTTGCAAGTCACTAAGAATGCAGGAAACATTGTTTGGAAATTATTTGTACAATTTGTAAATTTCAGATACTAATTATGCGAAACACTTTAATTAAATATTTAGTGTAACAGAGTCGGTGTTAATAAAATCTTCTTTCCACGTCCAATTATAAATCATGTTTGGCCTCCAAGCTGCCGTCAGAAGTTTGGCTCTCGCTTTTTGTGGGGAAGTTAATGTACTTCTGTACATAGATTAATTGGGCGAAAAGCGTCGATTTCCACTTCGAGCAGTTTCTTTGTTATTTTAGGGAAGAACGCCTTTTTTGTTAGGTACAAGAGATGCATGTTTAGACGTTCCGTGTTGGCTTAAAGATGGTACTAAGGAACGCCCTATGTAATACTAGATCATAGTATAAGATTACTAGCTTTTGCACTGGAACGAATGGATGGAGATGTATGATCTGGCTTGCTAACCAGCACGCTATATTTCTAATCGTTGCGTCGGTTTCACTGAACTAGCTGATTAAATAAGACCCATTACGTAATCTCTTGTCCAGTGAAATCAAGGTAAAAAGAGTTGCTGCCCAATAGCAATTATACATGGTTTTGTTTTGTTTGAGTATCCGCAGCAACCCAATCATGAATTAACAAGTTGGTTGATCGCTTCGAGTACAAGAGACGTTACAATTAATCTCAGTAAAACCCGTACTACTGTACTTTCAGCTTGCCCCGCAGTTCCATGTATGCATTCAGCTCTATATATAGCATGTTCATCTCGAGCTCTCAACACCACAACAACAGCACGAGCTGCCCACTTTGAATCAGCAAGGATCAAGTTCCACCCACACAACAATCAACAATGCAAGGCCTCGCAGCAGCATCTTCCAAGCTGTCTCTGACCGTCCTGGTCATGGTGTTCCTGCTGGGCTTGACGGGTAGCGCCCATGGCCGCAGGAGGCTCGTCTCCGAGGACGAGGACGAGCCATGCAACAAGATGACGCTCTACTACCACGACATCCTCTACAACGGCGTAAACAACACGGCGAACGCGACGTCGGCGGCGTCGACCAAACCGACGGCGCTGAGCACGACTCACTGGAAGAACGGCACCTTCTTCGGCACGCTTGTGACGTTCGATGACCCGATGATGGCAGGGAAGGCTCTTCCGGTGGCGGGGGAGGAGCCCGTGGCGCGCGCGCAGGGGTTCTACCTGTATGACAAGCAGGAGTCCTACAACTCTTGGTTCGGCTTCTCCATTGTGTTCAACTCCACGGCGCACAAGGGCACAATCAACCTCATAGGGGCTGACCTCATGGACCAGAAAACACGAGACCTCTCCGTCGTCGGCGGCACCGGCGACTTCTTCATGACGCGAGGCATCGCCACGCTCCGACTCGACGCTGCCGAAGGAACCACCTACTTCCGCCTCCAGATGGACATCAAGCTCTACGAGTGCTACGTCTGATGGTTGTGTCTCAATATGGATCTGTTGTGCTCCTACTTTTTCATTTATGCCTTTCGACGTTAATTTCCTCATGTGGGATATGTGCTGCATCTGTATCATGTTTATTGTGACTCGGTTTGTAAGTGTTAATTCATTGACGTTTTTATGAGGGTCCTTTGTTCCATACATTGTTTAAAAATATTTGTTATCATGTGAAAGGAGTGTTGAATTTTTTATCTCAGATTTGTGAGCATATGATGAAAGAGAATAACCCAACACAAAACAAAAGCTTAAAGGATCACATGCACTAGTACACGAACACACTAGTTTGAAGCAATTAACCATTAACTGAAACTTTAGAACTTTATGGACGGGCTGATTCATATCTATTCGTTAGAGTTCTAAACTCCATGCTTGACGCTCTAGTTCGTACACCACCATTTCTTCTGTGAGAAATATGCCAAAGGATTCTTATTACTTCCCCGGACAACGGCTGTTTTAGATCATATGCAGTTCTCTTTGTCGATGCTTCTGGGGTTAGTGTTCGTTTTCTGTGCGTGTGTACAACTGTGCTGGTGTCGTGGACCGGCGGTTTTTCCTCTTCGCACATGTAAACATCTGCTGTGGCCAGTCGTCCGGTGCGTCGGTTGGTAAAGCGGGTCATCCTCCTCGACCCCTCCCTCCGTATTCATCTCCTTCCTCCCCTACTGGTTCTTCTACAAGGAGCAGGATATCGAGCGATGAACGAAGAGACCGACCTCCTCACTCTCATGCAGACCCACATTTGAACACTCGAAGTGAGCTTAAAATAATTTGTATTAAACTTTAGAACTTTATGGACGGGCTGATTCGTATCTATTTGTTAGACTTCTAAACTCCATGCTTGCCACTCTAGTTCGTACACCACCAGAAGAAATATGCCGAAGGATTCTTATTCCTTCCCCAGACAACAGCTGTTTTTAGATCATCTACAGATCTTCTGGGGTCATTGTGGTAGTTGACGATGTTGATGTTGTGGTCGATGCTGTCATTAAGCACCGGGGGAAGTCGCCTTGTTAATTGTACCAAGAAATTGTAGCGATAGTCAACGTGAGTTAGACGTAGGCGGAGTCGTTGTAGACGAGGTAGGCACCACAACTGGCTGAGTCTTCCAGACTCGAGAGGGTGTTCTAATCTGTGAGCTCATTCTAATCTAATAGTTGTGCGGACCCTGGTGGAGATTTGATCTCCCCGGGGGTGGTGTGGCGAAGGCGGTGGTGGAAACCTAAGATCGGCGTCGTGAAACTAACTGCTCTAATGCCATGATGAACGATAATATGTTGTGCAATATTGATAGAGCCTCTTGAGTTGTTTATATAGTGTACAAGACTTGGAGGCCAGGAAACTTCATAGAGGTAGGTTCGGATTAGAATACCAAACTAAATATGAACTTGCCGTAATATACTCTTAACAGGTTTCAACCGAATACATACCACTTAACAAAAGAGGAGCCAATGTCAAGCCTTCAAAAGGAGGCAAGAGAAAGGTTGTATAAAGAGTTGCGGTAAAAATTAAGGCATTAGTCAAAGTCTCAAGCAAAGGGCGTTCCTCTGAGGCCACCCAAGAAGATTGCCACCAATGCAAAAGATAAGAAATATTGCTCAAAATGATGATGATGATGATAAGTAGGATGATAACGATAGGTGAAGCCGTCTCCGCTCACAGTGACGCCACTGGTGATTTATCCATAGGCCATGTCCAAATGCAATCAAGAGAGAATGAAGGCATAAATTTCAAACCACTTCATGAAGCTTTCAGATCACAAAGTTTCCACTACACATGACTCCTAGTACTAGAACAAAATTCTCATCTCTGATCCTCTCTCAACTGTTTTTCGTGAACACGGTACAACACAAACGTTCACACACATGCATACACTCATACTTATGAACACACGCACGCACACTCTACCCCTATGAGCACATACGAGAGACCCCTACCCCTATGAGCACCTACAAGAGATAGCGGATTAGGTCTTGAAATTGATGAAGTCACCACGGGCGCCTAGCTATCAACTGAAGCATCGCCTCCCACTGGAAAATATTCCGCCCAATGAGAAACACTAGCATCAAATCTAGGATTTAAACTCTGATGTGTTGGAGGTACAACCACCCTGCTAAACATCCTACCACAGGCGATATCAGTGAAAATAATTGCGCCAATGACACTCGAGCACCACCAGAAGTGAGAGGGAAGGCCCCATCCTTACCATTTTCCTTTGACCTATCCCCCTCGAGAGACAAATGTTCCCTCTCTCTCTCTCTCTCTCTCTCTCTCTCCCCTTTCTTTCTCTCCCTCCCTCACTCTCTCTCGTCCGATTTTGCCTCTCAACACCATTTTATACGCCAACGGAGATTTGTCACCACTAAAAAAATCCTAAAAGATAGGCCTATCATAGAAATCCAGGACCTAGCTTGCCTCACAAAAATCCTTTGTGAAGCTTCAAGAGTGCCCACGCCCTAGGCGCCTGGTGGTTCGCCAACGTGGTTGACGTTGTCCCTAAATGTGACAGTCCAATAGTTATCCCTGAATTATTCTAGGTCCGAAAGGTTATTGAAATAGGGTAATAAACAAAACATTTTCTACTTTCCAAGTTAAATAGGAAAATAAAGTAATATTTAGGAAAATATTAAATAACAACAACAAATTACATTAAACTTCAAAACACATAGACACATTATGGCCGTAGAAAGCGTGAAATGAGAGGTATAGCCACCTTATGTTCAGGTTCTTTAAACATATGAGTCAAAGTTAGGAAGTCATATGCAATGTTCCTGGCTACTACAAGACGGTAGCATGCGATTATCCTCGTAAGCCCCTTAGAGTTTATGGTGTCCAAAATCGGCAGTGTTACATCCAAAGGAAAAGTTGTCAACCCTGAACTCACATAAACCTTATATTGTTTCACATTTCACTTCTTTTGTCTCTCAAAATATACAAACTTTGCAAGTCACTAAGAATGCAGGAAACATTGTTTGGAAATTATTTGTACAATTTGTAAATTTCAGATACAAAATATGCAAAACACTTTAATTAAATATTTAGTGTAACAGAGTCGGTGTTAATAAAATCTCCTCTCCACGTCCAATTATAAATCATGTTTGGCCTCCAAGCTGCCGTCAGAAGTTTGGCTCTCGCTTTTTGTGGGGAAGTTTTTGTACTTCTGTACATAGATTAATTGGGCGAAAAGCGTCGATTTCCAATTCGAGCAGTTTCTTTGTTATTTTAGGGAAGAACACCTTTTTTGTTAGGTGCAAGAGATGCATGTTTAGACGTTCCGTGTTGGCTTTAAGATGGTAGTGTAGAAATGAACACCCAATGCAATACTAGCTCATATAAGATTACTAGCTTTTGCACTGGAACGAAATGGATGGAGATGTATGATCTGGAGTACCAACCAGACGCGCTATATTTCTAATCGTCGCCTCGTTTTCACTGAACTGCTGATTAAATAAGACCCACTACGTAATCTCTTGTCCAGTGAAATCAAGGTAAAAAGAGTTGCTGCCCAATAGCAATTATACATGGTTTTGTTTTGTTGGAGTATCCGCAGCAACCCAATCATGAATTAACAAGTTGGTTGATCGCTTGGAGTACAAGAGACGTTACAATCTCAGTTAAACCCATACTACTGTACTTTCAGCTTGCCCCGCAGTTCCATGTATGCATTCAGCTCTATATATAGCATGTTCATCTTGAGCTCTCAACACCACAACAACAGCACGAGCTGCCCACTTTGAATCAGCAAGGATCAAGTTCCACCCACACAACAATCAACAATGCAAGGCCTCGCAGCAGCATCTTCCAAGCTGTCTCTGACCGTCCTGGTCGTGGTGTTCCTGCTGGGCTTGACGGGTAGCGCCCATGGCCGCAGGAGGCTCGTCTCCGAGGACGAGGACGAGCCGTGCAACAAGATGACGCTCTACTACCACGACATCCTCTACAATGGCGTAAACAACACGGCGAACGCGACGTCGGCGGCGTCGACCAAACCGACGGCGCTGAGCACGACTCACTGGAAGAACGGCACCTTCTTCGGCACGCTTGTGACGTTCGATGACCCGATGATGGCAGGGAAGGCTCTTCCGGTGGCGGGGGAGGAGCCCGTGGCGCGTGCGCAGGGGTTCTACCTGTATGACAAGCAGGAGTCCTACAACTCCTGGTTCGGCTTCTCCATTGTGTTCAACTCCACGGCGCACAAGGGCACCATCAACCTCATAGGGGCTGACCTCATGGACCAGAAAACACGAGACCTCTCCGTCGTCGGCGGCACCGGCGACTTCTTCATGACACGAGGCATCGCCACGCTCCGACTCGACGCTGCCGAAGGGACCACCTACTTCCGCCTCCAGATGGACATCAAGCTCTACGAGTGCTACGTCTGATGGTATACACAGCATACTGATCACTAGTAGAAAACAGGCTAAAGGACCAAACTCCAAAACCCCATTTGTCCCGGTCGTACTGCAAACCGGGAAGATGGGGCATGAAACGCTAGTGGAGGACCAAACTAGTTCAGGCGACACTCATTTGTCCCGGTTCGTGGCTGGAACCGGGACAAATGATGCAGCACCCGCAGGCGACACCCATTTGTCCCGGTTCCAGTCACGAACCGGGACAAATGGGCACGCTTTCAGTTACGCGCCACCGCCGCGTTTTTTCGACGCGCACGGAAGACGAGCGGCGCCGGCGATTCCTCTGCCCTCCGGCGATTCCTCTGCCCTCCGCCGGCGATTCATCTTCCTCTCCGGCGCTATAAAATGCACTGCACAGTACGACTCTTCCCACACCATTTCTCCGGCCATCTCTCCTCTCTTTTCTCCGTCCACGTACACCATTTCTCCGGCCATCTCTCCTCTCTTTTCGCCGTCCACGTACACCATTTCCTATGGAGCCACTTGTGCCTCGGTCCGATGAGTTTTACGGCTACGAGAAGGAAGGCATGCGGTTCAAGGTGTGGGTCACCCTTCGTGCATGGCGCGTGGAGAAGTGGATCGGCGACGTGAAGAAGAACTTCCTCGACGCCGCTCCGATCAAAGCCGTTGGACTCGATTGCGAGTTCACCGACCCTCGACGGAAGGATACTCCGCAGCGCGCCGCCGTCCTTCAACTCTCGGTGGCGACCGAGACTCTTGTCTTCCAAATTTGCAAAGCTGATCGGGTGCCACAGGTCCTCGTGGATTTCTTAGGTGACGAGACAATCAAATTCTACGGCGTGGCAATCCATAATCACATGAAGATGCTAGCCTACTACGGAATTATTATTCGGTCCGCGGTCGACCTGCAGAGGGATCGCCGAAACCCTACCGGCAATTTTACTCCTAGTCTATATGATATCTCTAATGCGGTCATTGGGACAAATCTAGAGAAGAAGAAGAAATACAAGAAGAGGAAGTACACGGACGACGACAAGGAAGACACGTTACAAAAAGACCTAATTTTCGGATGGGGCAACGTTCCATTAAGCTACGATCAAATCGTATATGCTGCTTTAGACGCTCGCCTTGGCTTCGAGATTGCACGGAAGTGGGATAGTCTACGCGGCTATAATACGGAAAATGATCCTCTTAATGTCGTTGATGAGTAGACTATCTATGTATTCAAACATTTTTCATATTCATAATTGTTCCAAAATCCAAAGTTTGCAAAAGTTATTTAAAACAGAAAACAGAAAAAGAAAATAAAAAAAAATGAAAAAAACCTCCATCTGTCCCGGTTTCAGTCTCAAACCGGGACAAATGGGCTCCTTTTTGTCCCGGTTTGTGACTGAAACCGGGACAAATGGGGAGGTGCTTATATATACTGATCAGCAGCCCCCTCCCAAAACCATTGGAGGCATTTTTTGTTTGAAATGGAAGGAGGGGGTGTGTGCTAGTCTGTTTTTTTTGTATGCATGCAAGGTGTTTGATGAAATGGCCGAGAGAGTTCACGAATTGATTTGATGTACACTTAAAGAAGTTTATTCTTCTTTTCGATCAAGGTTAATTTTTCTCTCATTTCATTTGTAATTAATTGATACCGTGCATGTTCAGTGTTTATTTGTCGATGTTCTGTAATGGTTATTGATGTAGTTCATTATATAATGCAGATGGACCGACAATGGATGTATGGTGACCGACGCACTGCCGAGTACATGATAGGTTTGAGGAAATTTCTAGAGAAAGCCCAGGCCCACAGTACGAATGGTTTCATGTGTTGTCCATGTGTCAACTGTCAGAATAAGAAAGATCACCCAAACGTGAGAACCCTTCAAAGTCATCTTATTCGGCATGGTTTCATGCCCAGCTATAATTGTTGGACGAAGCACGGAGAAAAAGGTGTTATGATGGAAGACAATGAAGAAGAGGAAGATTATGACAACTATCCTATGTTCCCGGAGTACGGAGATTCTGCAACGGGGGAAGCTGAAGCTGAAGAGGCACCAGATGAGCCCACTGACGATCTTCGTAGGGCCATTGCTGATGCAAAGAGAGAGTGCGGAACTGAAAAGGAGAGGTTGAAGTTCGACCAAATGTTAGAGGATCACAAGAAATTGTTGTATCCAAGTTGTGAAGATGGTCAGAAAAATCTGGGTACCACACTGGAATTACTGCAGTGGAAGGCAGAGTGTGGTGTGACTGACAAGGGATTTGGAAAGTTGCTGCAGATAATTAGGAAGATGCTTCCAAAGGTCAACGAGTTGCCCGACAGCACGTACAAAGCAAAGAAGGTTGTGTGCCCTTTAGGATTAGACGTGCATAAGATACATGCCTGCCCTAATGACTGCATCCTCTACCGCGGTGAGTATGAGAATTTGGATGCATGTCCAGTATGCACTGCATTGCGGTATAAGATCAGACGAGATGACCCTGGTGAAGTTGAGGGTGAGCGTCCCCGGAAGAGGGTTCCTGCCAAGGTGATGTGGTATGCTCCTATAATACCACGGTTGAAACGCCTGTTCGCGAATAAAGAGCATGCCAAGTTGTTGCGATGGCACAAAGAGGACCGTAAGAAAGACGCGATGTGTAGACACCCCGCTGATGGGTCGCAGTGGAGAAAAATTGAGAGAGAGTTCCCGGAATTTGAAGATGACGCAAGGAACTTAAGGTTTGGTCTAAGTACAGACGGTTTCAATCCGTTTGGGGAGCAGAGCAGCAGTCATAGCACATGGCCTGTGACTCTATGTATTTATAACCTTCCTCCTTGGTTCTGCATGAAGCGAAAGTTCATTATGATGCCATTGCTCATCCAAGGCCCGAAGCAACCCGGCGACGACCTTGATGTGTACCTCAGGCCATTATTTGAAGAACTTTTACAGTTGTGGCGGGAAGAAGGTGTACGGGTGTGGGATGAGCACAAACATGAGGAATTTGACCTACGAGCTCTGCTTTTTGTAACAATTAACGATTGGCCTGCTCTTGCTAACCTCTCAGGGCAGTCGACCAAGGGGTACAATGCATGCACACACTATTTGGGTGAAACTGAATGTTTATATTTGGATAAATGTAAGAAGTGTGTGTATCTGGGGCATCGTCGATTTCTTCCGATCAGGCATACCGCAAGGAAGAAAGGCAAGCATTTTAAAGGTGAGGCTGATCACAGTAGGAGGCCTGTCAACCGTACTGGTGAAGAAATATTTGATATGGTCAAGGATCTAAAAGTAATCTTTGGAAGGGGTCCTAGAGGTCAACAGGTTCCGAAAGACGCTAACGGGCACGCACCCATGTGGAAGAAAAAATCTATATTTTGGGAGCTACCATATTGGAAGGTCCTAGAGGTTAGATCTGCTATCGACGTGATGCAAGTGACGAAGAATGTTTGCGTGAACCTGCTAGGCTTCTTGGGCGTGTACGGGAAGAAAAAAGATACAGAGGAAGCACGGGAGGACCAGAAACGTGTGAAAGAACGAGACGGCCTAAGTCCCGAACACTACGAAGGTCCTGCCAGCTACGCTCTTACCAAACAAGAGAAAGTAATATTCTTTGAATGCCTGAGCAGTATCAAGGTCACGGCTGGGTTCTCGTCGAATATAAAGAGGATAGTAAATGTGAGACTCCAAAAATTTCAGAACCTAAAGTCTCATGATTGCCACGTGATTATGACGCAATTGCTTCCGATTGCACTGAGGGGGCTACTACCGGAAAATGTTCGAGTACCCATTGTGAAGCTTTGTGCATTCCTCAATGCAATATCTCAAAAGGTAATCGATCCGGCGATTCTACCGGGGTTGCAAAATGATGTGGTCCAGTGTCTTGTCAGTTTTGAGTTGGTGTTCCCTCCATCCTTCTTCGATGTTATGACGCATCTCCTGGTTCACCTAGTCGAAGAGATTCAAGTTCTCGGTCCTGTATTTCTGCACAATATGTTCCCATTTGAGAGGTTCATGGCAGTCTTAAAGAAATATGTGCATAACCGTGTTAGGCCAGAAGGAAGCATCTCCAACGGCTACGGTAACGAGGAGGTCATTGAGTTCTGTGTTGACTTTATTCATGACCTTAAGCCGATAGGTGTTCCACAATCACGACATGAGGGTAGACTTAGTGGAAAAGGCACACTAGGAAAGAAAACAAAAATTTGTATGGATGGACATTCTTTCACTGAAGCACACTATACAGTTCTACAAAGTTCTACCTTGGTGGCCCCGTATATCGATGAACACAAGAATTTTGTATGCTCTCGTCACGCGGGGAAGTCTGACAACTGGATTGTACGTACACACATGGCCACGTTCGGCGGTTGGTTGCGAGCACATCTTGAAAATAAAGACAAGGTTGATGAAGAGTTACACTTGTTGGCCAGGGCACCATCTACAACTATATGTACTTTCCAAGGGTACGAGATAAATGGAAATACATTTGACACGAGTGTCCAAGATAAAAAGAGCACGAACCAAAACAGTGGTGTTCGCATTGATGCAACAAACAACAATGGGCAGAAGAACACATATTATGGTTGCATAGAGGAGATATGGGAACTTGACTATGGACCTTCTTTTAAGATCCCTTTGTTTCGGTGCAAATGGGTCAATCTGAAAGGCGGGGTTGAGGTAGACAAGATGTACGGAATGACAACAGTGGATCTAAACAATCTTGCGTACAGAGATGAACCATTCGTGCTAGCCAATGATGTGGCTCAGGTTTTCTATGTGAAAGACATGTCTAGCAGACCCAAAAAAAGAAACATCCTGGGAGTGGAGGAGCCTAGGCGTCACATAGTTCTTTCAGGAAAAAGAAACATCGTGGGAGTGGAGGACAAGACAGACATGTCAGATGATTATAATAATTTTGATGAAATTCCGCCTTTCGTAGTGAACATTGACCCAATCATCAAGTTGATTGAAGAAGATGCTCCATGGTTCCGACGCAGAAGAACTGGCGGTGTTGTGTGATGGCGATATGTAATAATTAATATATTAAACTTTTGATATGAAGAAGATGCTCCATTTTTACCTGCATATCAAATGGATCCGTCGGCGTTGATAGAACAAAACACACGATTTCACCTGCATACAGCCCCACGGTGGCTCTTGATGAGTGCCTGCATATCAAATGCACCGTGGGGCGTATGCAGGGAATCCGAGTAATTTGTATATATTTCTCAGTAGATGAATTGAACTATTCTTTTGATTGAACAAAACACACGATTTCACCTGCATACAGCCCCACGGTGGCTCCTGAGTGCCTGCATATCAAATGCACCGTGGGGCGTATGCAGGGAATCCGAGTGATTTGTATACCACACACCACCCGGCTAGGCACTAGAAGGAGGAAACACTGAGTGCTCGCCTCGTCCGAGAGGGGGCTATATATAGGGTCACGG
Source organism: Poa annua (assembly GCA_026929855.1). Classification (NCBI taxonomy): domain Eukaryota; kingdom Viridiplantae; phylum Streptophyta; class Magnoliopsida; order Poales; family Poaceae; genus Poa; species Poa annua. Next base: position 10,468,674 of record CM049430.1, read on the forward strand.
GCTCAACCAGTGGTACTAATAGTGTTGATCCAACAGCTATCAAGTGCTCAAAAGAAGCACACCCCTGATCCAACGACTAACAAGTGTTTCAAAGAAACACACGATCCGTGTGCTTCTATAGTCCCGGTTTGAAACTGAAAGCGTTAATCGAACAGCTCAGAAGCAATCAAAAGAAACACACACCTGATCAAACGGCTTACAAGTGCTTGAAAGAAACACACGATCCGTGTGCTTCTTTAGTCCTGGTTTTTGTATTAGTTAGTCAAATTCAAACACTTTTCATATTGAAAGTTTTTTCAAATTCCAAAGTTTGCAAAAGTTATACAAATTCACATTCAAAATAGTTTTAAACTAATTAAAATAATGGTTATAGAAAAGAGAAAATGTTTTTGTATTAGTTATTAGTCAAATTCAAACACTTTTCATATTGAAAGTTTTTTCAAATTCCAAAGTTTGCAAAAGTTATACAAATTCACATTCAAAATAGTTTTAAACTAATTAAAATAATGGTTATAGAAAAGAGAAAATGTTTTTGTATTAGTTATTAGTCAAATTCAAACACTTTTCATATTGAAAGTTTTTTCAAATTCCAAAGTTTGCTAAAACAGAAAACAGAAAACAGAAAAAGAAAAGAAAAAGGGAAAAGAAAAAGAAAAAACCCCATCTATCCCGGGTGGTGGCTCAGCCCGGGACAGATGGGGTGGCTATCTATCCCGGGCTGAGCCACCACCCGGGACAGTTGGGGTGGCTATCTGTCCCGGGTGCAGCCACTGCCCGGGACAGATAGCCCCTATTTGTCCCGGGCAGAGCCACGACCCGGGATAGATAGGGTGTTGCTATATAAGCAACACTTAGCGCTCCGGGCCGAGCAACCACCCGGAGCAATTCCCCATTTCTAACGAAGTGCTGGCCAAATTTTTCGTCGACCCTAGCCGCCGCCGCCGCCGTCGTCCACGCCGCGCCATCGTCCACGCCTCCGTCCGCTCCGCCGCGCCTTCGTCCACGCCTCCGTCCGCTCCGCCACTATCGCCCGCGCCTCTGTCCGCGCCGCCGCTGTTGCCCGCGCCTCCATCCGCGCCTCCGCCGCGGCTCCGTCCGCGCCGCCGCCGCGCCTCCGTCCGCGCCGCCGCTGTTGCCCGTGCTCGACAAGGTTAGCGTCGTTGCCGCGCCGCCTCCGTTGCCGCGCCGCCCGCTGATGCCCGCGAGCCAGCACGCCTCCGTTGCCGCGTCGCCGCTGCAAGTGCTGATGTCGGCGCGGCGGATGCGTGACGTCAGTCCCGTGTCTCCGTTTTTTTTCTTCAAGTTTTTTAGAATATGTGTTAGTTAAATTTTGCGTTTAGTTAGTTAGTTTTGTGAGTTGAAATATTAATATAGTTAACTCCGTGTGCTAGCAGTTTGTGAGTTGAATATGTGTTAGTCATTTTTTTAATTAGTTTTTTTAGTATTTGTAGCATGCGAATTAGTATGTGTAGTATGCAAAAAAAACTTATACATGATGGTTATTATTTTATTTTTATTATGTGTAGTATGCGAATTAGTATGTGTAGTATGCGAATTTGTATGCAAATGAAAACCTGTGTATGCAAATTAGGGTTTCCGGCGGAGTTTGGCCATTGTTAGGGTTTCCGCCATTGTTAGGGTTTCCGCCATTGTTAGGGTTTCCGCCGGAGTTCGTCGCCGGTGACCGCCGGAGTTCGTCGCAGTGAATCAATAGATTGATCTCGCACGGGAGAGGAATTGCATCCGTGATGTCATGCTTACGTCATGCTTACGTCATTGAAAATTTGATAATTCATAACTAATTGATATTAAATCAGACAAATGCAAACTTTATATCAAAATGTTCAGAAAAATATAATCTATAATGTTGTATCATAAAAATGTTCATATTAATTCATATCAACTGGATTCATATCTATTTTTTCTTACTTGGATTTTGCGTGCAGGTACTCGGATTTGTCACCGCGTCGTAGCCGCCGCCCTCTCGGAGCCCTAGTAAAGTTCGAGAGACTTCAAAAGAGAAATGTAAATAGAAATGAGATACTCGATATGATTGAAATGTGTTTGTAAAATTGAAATGTCTTAATGTATTTGTACTATTCAAATAACTTTGCTTCAGGTTGAAATTGAAATGTGTTTGTACAAATAAATGATAAAAGATGTTGAGTTAGATTTAGTTGTATGACATATCGGTAAAGTTATTTAGATGTTGAGTTATTAAAATTATTTAAATGGATTTAAATCTCTTGCAGAAACTATGGACACCCGTAGAAATCTTCAACAAGAAGAGGACATGTTCGGCATCATTCGCGAAGGTGATGAATTGGACCCCGGCAGAAACCATGAACAAGAAGAGGAACACGTAGACGATTTCACCGGGCAATTTCTGAACGAGTCCGGTGACGGAATAGACGTCACCGATAGTTCAGCTCACCGACAGTTCACCGACTCTACTGTTGGAAAGTCGGCCGCCGAGGTAGATATATGCCCTCAGGTTTTTGTCTCCGTTGAAAAGATTTGTGTGTATACATATATTAACTATCACTTTTTCTTGTGTTTAGCCGTCGGCGGGCCATGAACCGGGACCAAGCAAAAAAGCAGCGGTGAAACGAGGCGGGCCACGGACCGGGACCAAAAAGCTCCAAGGGAAACAGAAGTACCACATCGAGGAGATCAATGAAAAAGGAAAACCGATTGCTCCCGCTAACCACGCAAGGAAATTTGTAGCTCAGTGCGGAGTCATCGTTCGGGACAGACTGTCCATCAGGGATCAAGAATGGTATAAGCCAAAGGTGCCAAAGGAGGGGGTTATTTATGTCTCGAATGCAGACAAACAACTCCTTTGGGACGAGCTCATGCAGAATTTCACTTTACCGGAAGAGGAGGATGTAGAGGAGCCGGTTATAGAGAATCGATGCAAGGCCTGGACTTATATTGAGATGGGTGAATTGTTCCGCAGCTGGAAGAAAAGGCTTAACAAGTTCATAAAAGAAGGTAAAACTCCAGAATTTGTCGGAGTCTATGAAAAGATAAAAGATGAGTGGCCCGAATTTAAGGCGTACAAGCAATCGGAAGCCGCTAAGGCCATGTCAGAGAGAAATAAGAAAAATGCAGACAAAAAGATATGTCACCATAACATGGGGTCAGGTGGCTACCTGACGGCCCTGCCTAAGTTTCTGAAAATGGAGGAAGAGTTTTTGGCTAAAGGTATACAGATCGAGACATTTGACTGGCCAGACCGGCTTAAGGCTTGGTTCTATGGGCATGGTGGAAAGTTAGACCCTGAAACAGGTGACTGTCTTTTTACCAAGGAGCACGGACCTGACCCTATTAAAGCTCTCAGAGAGGTATGGAAGGAGGTCACGGAAGGCAAGTTCCACCCTAACAGAGAGAAGGACGAGCTATCGCGAGCCCTTAAGAATCCTGAACACAGTGGACGAACAAGAGGAACCGTCGGCTCTGTACCGTGGATACTTGGGTTTCCCAAAGATGTTGGCACTTATAGAAGCCGATCGAGAAAGAAGAAAGAGATTGCCGACCGGGCCCAGTGGATGGAAAATAAATTACTACAGCATGAGAAGGAGATAGCAGAGCTGAAGGCAGTGCAGACTCGACGGATGCCCTGCGAATCTGAGACGCCCGAAAATCCTTCTCCTGATCCAAAATCAATGCGGAGAAGCAGCGTGGCTTCGACGGAGCTCGATCGCCACAATGATATGCCGGGTCCTCGTCACCCCGTGGATAATATCGTGCAGCGGGAACTGTGCGACCTACATGTGCCATGCTTGAACATAACCGTGAAGGTGGCGCACGGCTTTGCCCTACCGCCTAGCCCAAATGGAACTTACCATTGTCGCCCTATTCCAGATGGCTATGCTGTTGTCGGGTTTGATGAGGTTATCAAGACATATGAGGGAATTAAGCTGGACTTCCCTACGGGTGAAGACGAGGTTGAGTTGAGATTTGCCCTCAAGAGTACCTGCTTATGGAAAAAAGAATACATCGTGTTCCCACACATGCAGCTAAATCGCCCTCCCAGTCCACAAGCCAGTCCACATAACTACAACAACGACAACCAATGCGCTAGTCCAGACACCCCCCACAACGACAACCAAGGCGCTAGTCCATCTCCGCCGTCGCATGAGCGTACTCCGCCGCGTGAGCGTACTCCGCCGCGTCAACGGACTCCATCGCCTCCGCAAAAGAAGCGGAAGTGCACCGCTGCGTCGACTAGTACTCAGAAAAGCGAAACGGCCGGGAAGTCTCGCTTTGTGAACTCTCGCAAAGATGTCGATACATGGGTCGAGGAGATCCAGACTTCCCAGAGAAAGAAGGCAAAAAAGATGTCTTTGCCTGTTCCGGTTTATTCTCCGGAAGCGATACGGTGGGCCATAGAATTTCTTACGCATCCGTCGCAATATGAACTAAATATGGACGATGACTACACACGCGTTCTGGTGCGTACATCTAAGAGAGTGCGGGAAGAACAAAAATCTGCTGCCACCCAGAAGAGAGATGTTCCACAGCTCGGAATGCAGGCGGGACAATCGGCCCCTCCACTCATATTGGCGCCTTACAACCGGAACCCGATCGATGATGTACTTTCGCAGCAAGCTAGAGATATGGGTATAACTCTGGCAGAGCTGAAGGCATTGCAAGCTGGCGAGAGTGTCACCATACATGAGGTGGTGCGGACATATGTGAGAGGACAAGATCTTGTCGACCCTGCAATGGTGCGCACTCTACCAGCTAGGTTGCACCAACTAAATGCATGGTACTTGCGTACAACGAAAAGTCAAGAAGGAGACTGGCTCTATGGGAAAATTCCAAAGGATTTTTTTGGCCCAGGTGATGATGAGGTTCAAATCGAGTATTGCGAATTATGGCAGTTATTCAATTTTGACGCGCTTGACAAATCTATCATCAGTGCCTTTTGCATGTAAGTAATTAAATTATGTATGTATGTCAGTAATTCTCTAGCTCTACTTATATTTCATTGCTTGTAATTATCCTTATCACTATATTACTTTTGTACTCTATTATGCAGGCTGAAAATTATACAATCTCGAAAGCTGGGACTCAATCACAAGATTGGATTCATTGACCCTAATCGAGTTCATCATCATGGTTTGTTACATTACCCAGATGAAACGGAGGAGCTTTTGCTTACTTATTTGATGGCGCAACATTACAAAAGCACCATAATTTTCCCGTTCAACTTCGAGTGAGTTGTTTACTTTCTTATACATACTCGATGTTAATTAAGTATATGTAATTGATGATTTAGTTATTAACAAATATAAACATATGGCAGATTTCACTGGGTATTATTAGAGATTGATGTTGAAAAGGCAATCGTTGAGGTCTTGGACCCATTATCGAAACCTGAAGAAAAGTTCGACGACACGAAACAGATGCTCCAGAGGTAATTTCGTTCATTATCACAATCGACCTCGTCTTTTCTAATAATATATAGTAATTAGTTAACTTCTTTACTAATTTTTCATACCGTAAACTTCAGGGTTTGGGACAAGTTCACCGGTTTCCACAAGGATGTCGGTATAGCTAAGAACCTCACTTTTAAATGGCGAGAGGTAAAGACGTATACTAGCTAGGTTCCACATACGCATATTCTTAATTTCAGTCTCACAATACCATTTTTTCAATATTTATGATTATTTTTTATTAATTTCTTATCTTATTCTATCATAAAGTGCACGAAGCAGCAACAAGGCACCAATTTGTGTGGATTCTATGTCTGCGAGTTCATCCGAATTCACTTCAATGAGGGTGCAGACTGGAATAGGGTACGTTAACAATTCATTCAAACTTATTCACTTCTCAAATTGAATTATTTTCATAATGGTTGATATATGGTGTTGATCTCTCCTTTTTAGTTTGAGACGATCCGGAACAGGCTAGAAGCAAAAGACCGCCTACTACCAATCGCGGAGGAAATTGCGGGCTTTCTGCTTGACTATGTCATAAAGCCAGGCGCAGAATGCAGTATAATCCGGCCGCCAAAAAAGACCATCCCGAGGAAAAAATAGGGTCTAATGCTTCTTTGTCATGTAAAAAAATATTTGTACTTAGCCGTGTCCCCGGTACAGACATGATCTTCCGGTTGTAAATATTTGTTTGGGAGAACTCGTGTACTAGTAGTATTCATGACTATATCCCGAGGAAAAAATCGTGTATTCATGATATATATTACATAGTAACGTATAATATGCAACTCGATATTGTTTGAAATGAAACATAAATGAAAAAACACAAACACAAAAGAATCAGTAACATAAATAGAAAACAGAAACAAAAATAGAAAACAGGAAACAAAATAAAGAAACAAAAAAAAACATATATACTGTCCCGGTTCGTATTACGAACCGGGACAAATGAGTCGCAGGCAGAGCCTGCCTTGATTGGCCACGTGGCCCCCCTATTGGTCCCGGGTCGTGGCGTGCCCGGGACAAATAGGGGAGGCTATTTGTCCCGAACACGCTGTCCCGGGCGCGTGACCGGGGCAAAAAGCCCTCACGGCCCGGGACCAGTGGCCTGTTTTGCTCTAGTGGATGTGTCAATATGGATCTGTTGTGCTCCTACTTTTTTCATTTTTGCATTTCTATGTTAATTTCCTCGTGTGGGATATGTGCTGCATTTTTATCATGTTTATTGTGACTCGGTTTGTAAGTGTTAATTCATTGACGTTTTTATGAGGGTCCTTTGTTCCATACATTGTTTAAAAATATTTGTTATCATGTGAAAGGAGTGCACTAGTGGAAATCGGGGCTTAGGTTCACCCCTTTAGTCCCAAATTAAATTTGGACCGAGACTAAAGGGGTGTAACCCCGCGCCGCGATTTTGCGAGGGACCTTTAGTCCCGATTCGTGTTAGGAACCGGGACTAAAGGTCCACCGCATGTGGCAGCAGAGGCGGGTCCCAGCGTCAGAACCCTTTCCCGGTTCGTGAAACGAACCGGGACTAAAGGTCCTGACTTTATCAGCTTCTTCCACCCCTGCTCACTCCATTTTTTCCACCGAGACCGAGCTCAAAACCATTTCCTCTCCATTTCTTCTCCATTTCCTCTCCCCAAGACTAAATAATCCATAATATTTTACACCATTTGGCAAGATTGAAGGCACCCCACGGTTAGCCTCTTCATCCTCTTTCCGGCATTGCTAATTTAGCTCATTTTGCCCATTTCAAATTTTTTGTGCAAACAAGGTGTTTGATGAAATGCCTAAGTTAGGATTTTATTTGTTTCATATGTGCAATTTATGCTCAAACTAAATGATGATTTATGTGTTTTAGTGTCGTGAGGAGCCTTATCGACGTTGATCGTCCGCGCTGTCCCGTCACCGGCACCACCTCGGTGAGCCTCTATCTTTTATTTTATTTGATTTTTAAAAACATAGCTTTATTGTTTTAGATGCATAGTTATTACTTGTATAATTTTCTAACTTGTATTATATGTATAGAGTCATGGTTCTCATATCCGTCTCCGTCGGTCCTCGTCCGGTTTATGATTCGGATGTGGTATATTTTCAAAACTATTTATTTCATTCTATGTTTCTGTCAATTATGGCGACCAACTTGACATAGAATTATTTTTATCTAGGAGGTAGTTGAACCAGAAATTGAACCTGACCCTATTGTCGAGTTTTTGGATAAAGAAAACAATGATTTGAAAGCAAAATTGAAAAGAAGTGAAGATCTTTATCTTCAATGCTTAGAAGATAAGATGAAATTAGAGCTCAAACTTGCCGACGTGGTCGATGGTAACGAGATCAAGATGGATGCAATGCGCTTGAAGATAAAAAGGATTAGAAAATATGCCATTAATCGGGAGGCTTGGTATCATTATGTTGTGGGTTCAGTATTTACCTTAGTTACGATTTTGATCGCATTTGTTGTTGGATTTAAATTCTTTAGATAATTTTTATATTTGTTTCAGTTAATGTATGTTTTATGAGAACTATGTATTACCAGTTGTCACTACTCTACTCTTATTTTAATGGATGACATTGTATTAATTAATTTGCTCTTACATATTATTTATGACAGTAGTGTAATAATGGGGTTCGATATACTTTTATGTAATACAGATGAACCGACAATGGATGTACGGTGACCGATGTTGTCGTGAGTTCATTGATGGCATGCATAATTTTCTCCATGTGGCTGAGGCAAACAAGCCGAAGAACGGTTTTATTTGTTGTCCATGTAGTGCCTGCAAGAATATGAGTGATCACTCTACCTCAAAAGTCATTCACTCACACCTCTTGCATAATGGTTTTATGCCTGGTTATTATTGTTGGACCAAGTACGGAGAAACAAGGGTTATCATGGAAGAAAGTAAAGAAGAGGAGGATAATGACAAGTATCCTTGGTTCAGTGATACTACAATGGGAGAAGACGAAACTGAAGAAGATCCCATTATTGATGAGCCCGACGATGATCTTCGTCGGGCCATTTGTGATGCACAAATAGACTGTGGAAGTGAAAACGAAAGGTTGAAGTTGGAGCGTATGTTAGCTGATCACGCCAAATTGTTGTACCCAACTTGTCAAAATGACCAGAAAAAGCTAGGTACCACACTTGAATTGCTGCAATGGAAGGCAGAGAATGGTACTTCTGACAAGGGATTTGAAAATTTGTTAAAAATAGTTAAGAAGATGCTTCCGAAGGATAACGAATTGCCGTCTAGTACGTATGAAGCAAAGAAGGTGGTATGCCCTCTAGGATTAGAGGTGCATAAGATACACGCTTGCATTAATGACTGCATCCTCTACCGCGGTGAGCACGAAAAATTGAATGCATGTCCTGTATGCGGTGCTTTGCGGTATAAGATCGGGCGAGATGACCCTGGTGATGTTGAGGGCGAGCCGCGCCCCAGGAAGAGGATTCCTGCAAAGGTGATGTGGTATGCTCCTATAATACCACGGTTGAAACGTTTGTTCAGCAATAGAGAGCATGCCAAGTTGTTGCGTTGGCACAAAGAAGATCGTAAAAAAGACTTGATGTTGAGACACCCCGCGGATGGGTCCCAGTGGAGAAAAATTGACAGAGAGTTCCCGACATTTTCAGATGACGCAAGGAACTTAAGATTTGGTCTAAGTACATATGGCTTTAATCCTTTTGGAGAGCAGAGCTCCAGTCACAGCACTTGGCCCGTGACTCTATGTATCTATAACCTTCCTCCTTGGCTGTGCATGAAGCGGAAGTACATTATGATGCCAGTGCTCATTCAAGGCCCGAAGCAACCTGGCAACGACATTGATGTGTACCTCAGGCCATTAGTTGAATAACTTTTGCAGTTGTGGCGTGAAGAAGGTGTACGTGTGTGGGATGAGCACAAGTTGGAGGAATTTGATCTACGAGCTTTGCTTTTTGTAACCATCAATGATTGGCCTGCTCTAGGCAACATTTCAAGACAGTCAAACAAGGGATACAATGCATGCACGCACTGTTTAACTGAGACTGATAGTATACATTTAGGTAACAAGAATGTGTACCTGGGTCATCGTCGGTTTCTTGTACCCAAGCATCCGTTAATGAAGAAAGGCAAGCATTACAAATGTGAGGCAGATCATCGGCCGAGGCCTACCCGCCCTTCTAGTTCTTCTATACATGATATGGTCAAGGATTTAAATGTAATCTTTGGAAAGGGTCCTGGCGGACTCACTGTTCCGAATGACGCAAACAACCACGTACCCATGTGGAAGAAGATATCTATATTTTGGGAGCTGCCATATTGGATAATGCTAGAGATTCACTCTGCAATCGACGTGATGCACGTGACAAAGAACATTTGCTGCAACTTGCTAAACTTCTTGGGCGTGTATGGGAAGTCAAAAGATGGGAAGTCAAAAAAAGGGAAGTCAAAAAAAGGTACACCGAAAGGAAGGCAGACCCATCAACGTATGAGCGAAGAGTTGCATCGAGACGATACTCATTCAGAGAATCAGCCAGGTCCTGCAAGCTACGCTCTTACTAAAGAAGAGAAGAAATTATTTTTTGAGTGCCTTCGCAGTATGAAGGTTCCATCTAGCTTCTCATCAAATATAAAAGGAATAATAAACATGGCAGAGCAAAAATTTCAGAATCTAAAGTCTCATGACTGTCACGTGATTTCCGGTTGCATTGAGAGGGCTTCTACCGGAAAATGTTCGAGAACCCATTGTGAAGCTATGTGCATTTCTCAATGCAATTTCTCAAAAGGTCATCAATCCACTAACTCTAAAAAAATTAGAGAAGGATGTGGTCCAATGTCTTGTCAGCTTCGAGTTGGTGTTCCCACCAACCTTCTTCAATATTATGACGCACCTTGTAGTCCACCTAGTCGAAGAGATTTCTGTTCTCGGTCCTGTATTTCTACACAACATGTTCCCCTTTGAGAGGTTCATGGGAGTCTTAAAAAAATATGTGCATAACCGGGCTAGGCCAGAAGGAAGCATCGTCAAGGGTTATGGAACAGAGGAGGTCATTGAGTTTTGTGTAGATTTTATTCCTGGTCTGAAGCCGATCGGTGTTCCTGAATCACGTCATGAGGGGAGACTACATGGAAAAGGCACCCTAGGAAAGAAAGCAACAATATGTCAAGACGGGGATTCTTTCACTCAAGCACACGACACCGTTCTACATAATTCCAGTTTGGTGGGTCCGTATGTCGAGGAACACAAGAATGTTTTACGCTCCAAATACCCGGAGAAATCTGAAGATTGTATTGATGGAGAACACATGAAGACTTTCAGCAGTTGGTTAAAAAGACGTCTCATTAATGACACCAATGTTGAAGAACAGCTATACTTGTTGGCCACATCACCAGCTTCAACTATATTGACTTTTCAAGGGTACGAGATAAATGGAAATATATTTTACACAGCCAACCAAGATAAAAAAGAGCACCAACCAAAACAGTGGAGTACGCTTTGATGCAACAAACTGCAACGGGACAAAGGACACATATTATGGTTACATAGAGGAGATATGGGAACTTGACTATGGACCTACTTTTAAGGTCCCTTTGTTCAAGTGCAAATGGTTCAACCTACGAGGCGGGGTAGAGGTAGACCCACGATACGGAATGACTACAGTGGATCTCAACAATCTTTCGTACGAGAACGAACCATTCGTCCTAGCCAGTGAAGTTGCTCAGGTTTTCTATGTGAAAGACATGTCTACCCTACCGGAAAAAAAAGATAAGCAAGCGAGTACATCATACGGTGAGCCAAAGCGCCACATAGTTCTTTCAGGGAAAAGAGTCATTGTGGGAGTGGAGGACAAGACAGACATGTCAGAAGATTACGATAAGTTTCATGACATTCCGCCCTTCAAAGTCAACACTGATCCAAGTATTAAGTTAAATGAAGAAGATTGTCCATGGTTACGGCGCAATCAGAAGAACAAGTAAACACTAGATAGGGATATTATTGTTGATGTGTAATATCCGAATGCTTTATATCAGAAGAACAAGTGAACTGAAGTATTTTGTAGATGCATGGAACAAAACACACGATTTCACCTGCATAGAGCCCAACGGTGGCTCGTGAGTGCCTACATATGAAATGCACCGTTGGGCGTATGCAGGGAATCCAAATGTTTTGTATTCTGTCGATGAAGTAGAATGAGGAGACAATGACTGCCGAACATGTTCAAGAGGGGGCTATATATAGGGTCATGTGACTCACGAACTGGTCATGACAGTTCCCATCCAACAGCTCAGAATCCCTCACAAGAAACACATCTTCATCCAACGGCTCACAAGTGCTTTAAAGAAATACACGATCCATGTGCTTCTTTAGTCCCGGTTGGTGTTCCCAACCGAGACTAAAGAAGCACATGGATCGTGTGTTTCTTTCTAGCGCTTCTGAGACGTTGGATCTGAGGTGTGTTTCTTTTGAGAGATTCTGAGTTGTTGGATCAGCAGTATCACGACCACTTCGTTACCAACCGGGACTAAAGAAGCACACGTACCTTATATATAGCCCCCCTCCCGGACATGTTCAGCACTCAGTGTCTACTCATTGTAGTTTATTTTGGCAGCACACGGGTAGCAGAGAGCACTCAGTGAAGGCTGAAGGTGAACCCTCCCCTCGGCAGAGGCATCTTTGGGCAACCAGCGGCAAGACGTCTCTGATGATCTGCGACCGTTCCAAACGATTGCAGATCATCAGAGATGTTTTGTCGGACGGTTGTAGATCATCAGAGATGTCTTGCCACGGTCATTTAGCTTGGGTTGAAATGACCATAACTTGGCCATTTGGCTTGAAACTTCTTGATGTTCATACATGATAGACCTTTTTGTGAAGACTTTTTTTGCAAATGTAGGCAAAAATCAAGTTTATCATTTTTCATAGCAACTAGTACACATATAAGGATCCCATGCCAAAGGATTTGATTTTTTGAGGTGTTTATCACTTTATTACATTTTAAAAAAAACAATCAAAACGGTCGCTACGACTAATCATCGGAAGAGGTGATATTTTCTAGAACTATCAATGTTTTTGTGATATAACCACTAGTTGTGTACCTTAAAATGATTTTTTCAAAAGTTTCAGACCAAACTATCAAATAGTTGTAGTTCAAATTTGAATTACTTTCGATAAATCAACATAAACTCAATTAACTAGGGAAAATTAGCTATAATTCTAACAAAAAACTCAAACTTGGGGATCATCCATCATGTGTGCACCACTCTTACTGAAAAATAGTTGGGTGCCATTTGGAATCATATTTTATGTACTTACTTCACAAAAAACCTTATTTTTTGCACTTAAAAAAAGGAAAATGATATTTATGAAAATATTTTGAAGAATCCCTTTGGCAAGGTTGTTTAATATACCAATATGCACCTATGTGTGGAGTATGAGATCTTTATCACAAACTATGTCGTTGAAATGACCATAACTTGGTCATTTGGTTTGAAACTTCTAGATGTTCATACATGATAGACCTTTTTGTGAATACTTTTTTTGCAAATGTTGCCAAAAATCAAGTTTATCATTTTTCATAGCAACTAGTACACATATAAGGAGCCCATGCCAAAGGATTTGATTTTTTGAGGTGTTTATCACTTTACTACATTTTTTCTTAAAATAGATCAAAACGGTCGCTACGACTAATCATCGGAAGAGATGATATTTTCTAGAACTATCAATGTTTCTGTGATATAACCACTAGTTGTGTACCTTAAAATGATTTTTCCAAAAATTTCAGACCAAACTATCAAATAGTTGTAGTTCAAATTTGAATTACTTTCGATAAATCAACATAAACTCAATTAACTAGGAGAAATTAGTTAGAATTCTAAAAAAAAACTCAAACTTGGGGATCATCCATCATGTGTGCACCACTCTTACTGAAAAATAGTTGGGTGCCATTTGGAATCATATTTTATGTACTTACTTCACAAAAATCTAAAAAATCTAAAATGATATTTATGATTTTTTTTAAAAAATATGTGCATCACCTTGGCATCTTAAAATGAAAGAATATAAAACAAAACAGAAAAATAAATTAGAAACCAAAACAATTCAAAAAAATAAGAAAACCAAAAAAAGAAACAAATAAGTAAACAATTCAAACAATTTAAAAGAAAACAAAAACAAAATAAACATGAAAAAAGGTATTTGTCTCGGTTGGTAACACCAACCGAGACTAAAGGTGCCACTGGCGGCCCAGTGAGGTCTTTAGTCCCGGTTCGTGGCTGGAACCGCGACTAAAGACCCTTTAGTCGCGGTTCCAGCCACGAACCAGGACTAAAGACCTGTTTCGCGGCGTTTAGTCAGGTCGAGGCCGAAAAATTCACAAGTCTCCCCCAAATCCACGCGCGACTGCTGCTCCGGCGACGCCCTGCTCCGACCGTCCCCGCCGCTGCGCGAGCCCGTCCGTTGCTGCCCCCTCCGTGCTCCGGCGAAGCCCTGCTCCGTCCGTTGCTACCCCCCTCCGTGCTCCCCTCCGTGCTCCGGCGAAGCCCTGCCGCGCTCCGCTAGCTCCCCGGAAACCCTAGTCGCCTCCGTGCTGTCCCCGCCGCCGCTGTCGTGCCCGAGGCTGCCGTTCTGCTGCGCAAGCCCGTCCCCGACGACGTCGTCCCGCGCGAGCCCGTGCTACCCGGCCCCAACTCCGGCTCGACTCCGGCCCGTGCTGCCCCACCTTCTCCTCCTCCTCCTCGGTAAGATGCTCATCCTCCTCGATATGGTGTAGGAGTTTGTTTTTCTACAGGAAGTATATGTTGGCAACCATTTGCGTTTCTATGTACGCATGAAATGTGTGGATATTTGGCTGTGATGGTTATGTATCACCGTGGATCCTCAGTTACATGAACGAACTTGAATTTTGATATATATAGGTATCAATTCATTATGTATATGCCTCTGCTTGTTCCTCCAAGCAAATTTAAATATTTCAACCTGGAATTGACACAGCCTTTGTCAAGAAATAAATCTACATGAAATTGAGCTTTAAATTTGATAGATGTCCAATGAGAATACTTTTCTATAGAAAACAAAAAAGTCAAACATTAAGTTTAATAAATGCTTAGATCACACCAAATTCAGATAACATGTTAACTTACAGATCGAACTATGTTATTTGTCAGTCTAGGCCTTCAGATTGAAAGTAAACTTATAAAGTAAATACTGAATTCTATCATGCTTCGACAATAAAAAATGTTAACTGTGGTCACAAATGGCTAATGTGATTAAGGCAAGCAACCTTATTGAAGATTGTTATCAGTATTTCAGATCTTGTACGGATGACCAATTGATCAAAGTGTGAGTGCATTTTACATCCATTTGCTGCAATTAATCATGCCTAACTGTTGAATTTTGCACAAGTCATTAAGCAAATTGCTGGACTGATGCACATGCTATTAGCTTCATATGGCACTATAAGTCTATAACTTGTGTTCGTGCTAAAAAACAGTCTATAACTTGTGTCCATATAGGATTGATTCTACCTCACAGTATTTGAAAGATATAATATTTCTGTTTAGATGTGGATCTAATGAACAGGAGACATGAAATGCCCCACAAGTTTGTTATGTAAAGTTGGATTTGACAGTTGCTCTTTATTGAAAAGTATAACATTGCCTTTATCATTTAGGCAACCGAGTTGATTATTTTATTTGGATATGGACGAATATTGTAAATATAATTTTTTGGCCAAACTATTAGAGTTTGGCACAAAATACAAAGTGGTAATGTGTACTTGAGGTTGAGGGAGTAGCTTTATGAGGGTTTTTGAGGTTACGGATACGGGTGCCCCGAGTGCATGTGTTGTCATCAGAGTTTACTTTAATTATCAAACAAAGCGAAAGTACAGCTCATGTACATGTTGGAGCTGATATATAAATTCATAGCGAATGGCTTATCACAAACTACAGCGACACCTAACTCGTGTGTTCTTACTTGTCCCCTTGTGTTCGCAACTAAATTACTACAAGTTCATTACAATTATGGATTCAATTTGGTTCCACTTAGAGGGAGGTGCACTTGGAGAAAATGAAATATGTTAGCAATTTCATACACCTGTTAGCATTAGACTATCCATTGTAAATGAAAAACATGAGAGCAGAAAATCATGAGGGTGATCTTCATATGTTAGCATTTCTGTTAGCATTAGACTATCCATTGTAAATTTTCAGCCCATACTACATGTTATGAACTGCACCCATCTTTAATGAAAAGCTAACAGAGAATATCTTGGTTATATGTATTGAATCCTTCCAGTTGCTTCCTCCCAGTTGTATCAGCTGCTTCCTCCCAGTTTTATTTATGAGAGTTACACTTGGGTGAAATAGTTTGACATGCTTGAGTAGTAAACAGGTACATTGTAATTTATAGAATATTTTAAACAATCATTCAACCCAATATTCATATTCTTGTAATTTATAGGATTGCATACTTGTATCTTTTTTAGAATAAATCTAAACTTGATTGCAAATTTTATTGATTGCAGGTACAATTGAGCTATGGAGCACTTGCGAGACGAGCAGATAGAAGAAGCACAATTTCAACGAGACGAAGAGATGGAAGACCAAATGGAACAACTTATTTTTAATGATGCCCGAGCTGGAGGAGATGTAGATGATTATGATTTCGAACAATTTTGGACGACTTTGGTGATGGAATAGAGTCACGAGATGTGGTGATAACAAACTCTGGCGAAGAGGTGTATATGTGTTTATAATAAATATGGAGATATGTTGTTGTTAACTACATGCATTAATTGATTTGTGTTGTATTTATTAATGACTCATTTTTCTTTTAGCCATCCGGATCAAGCAAATCTGTGAAAAAGCAGCCACCATGTGCTCCTCGAGGCAAGGCAAAAAGAATGACGAGCGAGGATCCAAAGTTACCGATTGAGGAAATTGCTGATTCCGGCGAACCGCTCGAACCAAAACAGAACCGCAGCAAATTTATAAGTCAAGCTGGAGTTATTGTTAGGGACATGATCCCAATCAGCATACGCGAATGGAATAAGCCGGCGGCCGCAGATGTGGAGGACCCATGTTATGTCCACCAAGTTCTTAAGGATTTGGTCTATAACACGCTGTTGTCACATTTCACCCTCCTGCCAGATCTCTCTAAAGTGAAGAAGGAGAACCTCAAGAAGTGGACTCTTATTAAGATGGCGGAACAATTCCGGAACTGGAAGAAAAAGTTATGGAATCAATATGAAGAAACAAAATAAGATCCAGATTTCAGTGGAGCACAAGGGAAGAAGTTAGAATCTGAATGAGCAGCGTTTAAGGCGTATAGGAAATCACCTATGGCTGTGGCCCGATCGGAGATAAATAAATTGAATGCTGGGCTGAAGGTACACCACCATACATTGGGGACAAGTGGCTACAAGAGCGTCATTCCTAAGTGGTTAGCTTTTGAAGAAAAACTGCTTCGATCGGGGGTCCGTCCAAAGACACTTGACTGGCCCGAGAGGTCAAAATTCTGGTTATTCGCGCATGGGGCAATGTTGGACCCTAAAACCGGAGAGATTGTTGGAAGGGGAAAATGGAAGGTTCTCGTTGACATAATCGAAGAGAAGCTTGAAGAAGCAATTAATGATGTTCGCAATGGTGTGTTCAAACCCGATAGAGAGGATGACGAGCTGACACGGGCCCTGGGGAATCCTGAACATGTTGGACGAGCTCGAGGCTTTCCTGGCGGTGCTACGTTTAAAACTGCGTGGCCGGAATCCGCTCACACTTATAGAAGCCGTAGCAGAAGTAAGAAGAAGGAGGCCGACCGGATATTACAATTGGAACGTGAAATGAAGGAGCAACGGGCGGAAATAAAAGCATTGAAGGAGCAAATAATGGAACCTCAGGAGCGGCACCAATTAGACCATGAAGCAGATGCCGCCCCATCTCAGCGTAGAAGCAGCGTTGGTTCCACGCGTCAGGTCGACGTTGGTGCCTACCCAGTGGATGACATCACAGAGCCTACAGGTTGTGAGCTACATATAGCAATGAGAAACATAACTTTGAAGGTGGCGGTGGGGCAAGCTTTAGTAATTCAACCTGGAGAACTGAAGGGGTTACGGTGCAGAAAACAATAATTTTTCTAGAGAACGAAACCCTAACTAGCTAGGATCTATCTATCTAGTACATGCGATAACGGTGGCGGAACGGGTTACATTACCTCCATGTAGACCGATAGCGGGGATTACGCTCCCGCACAAGCGTTGACGATGAAGTCGTACGTAGCCGACCTCGAGGTCGCGAAGATCTTGCCGCGATGTCGAAGTCGATGACGCCGGGGTGTCGATGATTATCTGCGTCGACGGGCGTCGGGCGGAAGAAGGCAGAGCGCCAGCACCAGGGCTGGTGCGCCGGCAGCAGAGGGGGAAGGCGCGGCGGCTGCAGGGGGCGAGACTACATCGCCCAAGCTCCTCAAAAGAGTAGCCTCCGAGCACTCGCAAACATACGGAGCTTAGCGACAACTCCCGGCCATTCAGATCCAGCTGAAATCGCAGGAGTAGATCTTATCTGGAATCCCGCAGAGCAACGGCGCTCTGCGGTATGGCTTAGGTGGAGAGAGACCCCCTTCCTCAGCTCGGCACGGCTCCAACTTGGGAACCACGGGATCGAGAGAGAAATCGGGAATTAATTGGATTTTCCTATATATTAAATCAATTAATATGCCTTGCTATATAAAGGGGGAAGGGGTGTGCAAACCCCTTGGCTCCCCCATGTGGGACTAAAGGAGGAGAGGGGAGGGGGGGTTCGGCCGAACCCCCCTTGGGCTTGTCCCACTCCTAGTCCAACTCGGACTAGGAGGCCCAAGCCTTCCCCCTTCCTTGTAGGGTGCGGTTTCCCCTTCTTGGGCCCTCTTAGGGCCCATGTAGGTGGGAGCCCCCTTTTTCCTTTATTTAATTAATATTAAATTAATATAAAAATCCCATTAATTCATAATTAATATATTTATATATAATTCAATATCCCATGACTCCGAAACTATTTCGGAACCACCCGAAAAACTTTCGGACATTCCTGGAACCATTCCACATTTCCCCGGAACTCCTTCCGGACCACCGGAACTCTTTCCGGATCATTTCTCTCTCTACAACAAACTCCTATAAAATTCCAGAACCTATCTCCTAGCGTCGCTAAGACCTTAAGTTTGTTACGCTACGGTTCGGGAACACTCCAGACATGGTCGAGACACTCCGCTCACCAATGATCGTCAGGGATACCTGGAAATATATGACGACCCCTGTGCATTCCACGAATATCGTCGTTGAACCATAAGTATGATATTCATTCCCTTTGTCTCTGCGATACTACCTTGTCCGAGATATGATCGTAGACACACCAATGCCTTTGTTGTATCTCGTTACCGATGAAGGTTATTAACTCGTCTGCGATATTACATCTCCATGACCTAGTCATAAGCTGCGCAGCTATATAGATGCAATATCACCGAGTGGACCCAGAGTATCTTTCCATTACAAGAATGAACAAATCCCGCTCTTGATCCTTACGTCTTGATGCTCTTTCGGAATACCCAAGATAGACACCGTTATTATCATGCTATATAAGACACAACGTTTGATGCTCTCAAAGCACTCCTACGAAGCATCAATAAGTACGGTCTCACGGTCTAAGGAATAAGCTATCATACTCTTATCTATTGCAAATGACAAACATCGTAATACGATCTTATTGCAATACTTTGCGTATGTCCACCACCTTATTCAACTAACAAGATGACCCCATTGTCAACCGACGTCATTGTCCTTGATCGGGAATCTCGATCAACTGTTGCCCAATGGACTAGCTCATATAGAGGCTTGCTAGGGACCTGGTTGTCTATGTATCACACGTGTATTAATAATTCTGATTAATACAGTTATAGCATAATACACAAACCTATTATAAACTTATGAGATAATGCCATAAATACTACTTATTTATTTGCCTCTAGGGCATATCTCCTTCAAGAACTCTACAATTGTGGTCAAATTCCAGATGGCTACTAACTTTTAAATAGTCTCACAACTTCATCCTATTCTATTGATACAGTTTCACAATGTGTTAACTACACAAAATGAATTCGACTCCCACTCAAATTATGTCTCCACATATTTGACAACACGCGCTCCCACTCAAAAACGTGTCATCCACATATTTGAGTTCCTGAGCTCCCACTCAAAAATATGTCCTTCACATATTCCACCTGAGTAAACTAACTATGACTCCCACTTAATTCGACATTTTGGTCAAACCAAAATCATTGATCTATCATCAATTCGAATTTAATACAAACTATAGTATTATGTTAATACAAATCCCTCAGACTTCAAGCATGTCTACATAAATGTAGTCAACAAATTTGATCTTGTCCAAGACACATTTCTTGACAAGACATGCTCCCGCGTCTTTCTTATAGTCACATTTCCGTATAACACTTTATATGACGATTAAACAATCTTATTCCTCTAATAAGAATTGCAGCAACAATTACTCTCTTAATCCTTTTAAATGTAACTTGGATTTCCAGGCTGAAGAGCCTTTGTTCGTATTCCGATACTTTCTCAACTTTCTTTGTATTCATAAAGTGCACCTTGATCTGTCAACAAGATCTGAAATACTTAATACAGTGCTGTGACCTGACAGCAATATTAAATATAACAACACTTTATTTAGAAGTTTCTTTCATGAAAATATTAAGACCTTTATGAAGAGGATTGCAAGCAGAAAACAATTTTCTAGTCTCCCTCACTCTTAATCACTAAACTTTCATTAGCAGACATATACTCTTTGGAACACCTTCCAACATAGGTCTGACATTTTATTCCAAACTTCTAATTCCAATCCATAAACCATAATTCGAAAAATCATCTTTTTCTCGGAATTACATAGACAACAAACTGAACTTTGTTTCTAATTGGTTTTGGAATACACTCTCATCTAATGCGAGCAATCTACAAAGAACCACTCATGTATATTCTGAATTATCGCATAATCATATACATGTCGACACTACTGTCGATCCTACGAATTCTCGTTGAGAAAAATATCTATTTTCTAAAGTGGACATCGACTATAATGTTTCGAACATATTAGGAGATTCTAAGACTGATTCTGACAGACCATACTTTATTTAAAATAGAGCATAATTATAATTCCCCACATATCACTATATATGACATTATAATTCTGTGAAGCAAATTTCTACAAGTCTCTTGCGCTGAAATCATAATTCAAAAACACTGTCCTTTGATCGAATTTTGTGAACACAATGTTCACTAATCTTTCTTCTGAAAAACCCCATTTGATCTATTATCAAATTAATCTCAGACTCCATAATTTATCGGGTAAATACTCCTATTCACCAAAGTCATGGAGGAATTCGGATCAAGTAGTAAACACCATTAATTAATCATTAAAAATGACACTCAATTAATTTCCGCCAGTATTGCAGCTTCAATACTTGATTTCAAACTTAATCAACTAAGCACTTTGAAATACTTAAATGGATCAAGACACCCATTACTTCTATCATTGCTTTTATGACTAAACTTGACGGTGTTTGTTCTAGTAATAGAACTCTCATTCATAGGACACGCTATTTTATCATTTCTACAATTATGAATACTTATCATACAATCAATGTAACTGAGATGTGGAATCTTTATTCATAAGATAAAACAACTGACTTGTTCCATAACATAAAACAACTGAACTTGTCTTATTACATGAATAACTTTGTCTTGCAACAATCAAGACACACACACTCGCTCACTATTACAAAACATCGTATCAAAAACTATTAATGATAACTTGAGGACGTGAACACCAAAAGGCCATCAACTCCTTGACTACCAGCTTCAGCGCCAGGTCACATCAAACTGCGCCGCATATATGTGATAATCAGGACCTGTTTCACAAACAGAACAAGTATCAAATACTTCATCATATACCAAGGGCGAATTCATAATTCTGCATATATCATATATATACCTGTAGCATCGAAGATCTCTCCTTCGATGGAATCAACTTTCAGAGACTGGAACTCACGTACAAACTTGTAGAAGTTCATATCGTCGGCTTTCAAAATGTACTTGCATACATGCTTCTCATAGCTAGGAGGTAGAGATATCAGGACAGTCCGAATGGCACAAGAATCTGCCATCCAGTAATCGAAGACCATCGTCAGCTGGAAGTAGATGTCATACAATCTCTTCAAATGTGTCTTCAGACAAGTATGCTCCTCCATGTGAACGGTCTGGAACATTCTAAGCTGCCTGAATTGCTCACGTTTTAATTCATCCCCGAAGTGTGTCTTTATCGCATCCATCATGACGCTTGGCTCCTTGCGTCGAAACAACTCTTTCAACTCGGGTGCCAGGCATACGGTCATGGTGATCTCCACTTCAATGAATATGTCTCGACGCCTACGGAAATCATCTTCCTCCTCCTCGCTGGCAGAATCTCCTGGTCCTCCTCCTAACGGTTCATCGAGAACATATAGAATGTTGTTGTGTTCGAGAATGTTTCTAAAACCCATGTACCATCTGATGAAGTTGGACCCGTCGGCTTCTAATGTAGAATCCGGGCTCTTGAGGAAGTAACCGAAGTATAGTTGCGTAGTCTACAGATGTGATCGCAAAAGAGGTAAGGTTAAGTTTATAATACGCAGGTGAGTTTTAGTTTTATAATCTTATTATCTAAAAACACACCACACCAAGATTGTTATCCCTAAAATAATAATGGCGATGACACGACCCCCATCCACTACACCACCCCCGATCATCACGGCCGGCAGCACAGCTTCAAAGGTGGACATAAGATGTCGATCATAACAACTCTATGATTCGTGCTCGATCTTTCGATATTCCCGTGTTCCGAGGCCATACCTCTGAGTATGCTAGGCTCGCCAATCAAACCTCGAAGACCCTGCGCGTGCAACATGGCTTACACCCACTGTATGCGAACGACGAGATGTGTGACACCCGATCATCACGGCCTGCCTCATAACGTAGAACTTTCTTGGTGGTGCGCAACGAGGGAGAACACAATTTTTGGTATTTGTTTGGGATCATCCTATTTATGATGCTACCGTTGTATATCTAGCATATAAGCAAACAATAGGATGCACACACAACAGCACACAATAATGATGCAATGAAGTGCGATGTGACATGGTCGATGCGCCTGGACCTTCATGGCGCCATGTGCCTGGCCCCCCGGCGCCCCGGCATGGCTCTGAGTCCACAGAGCCCTCCATTGCCTTCGACAGTACGAGTAATATCAAAACTTACCGTAACCATGTCACATAAAATAACGCCTCTGCAAAACAAAGTTAGACGCCTCTAGCTTTATTTAGTTTTGCAAGTTTTACGTGGCAAATAGGCTTATTCGTAAGAGAATCGCTTCCCTACCTACGAACTTTGTACCACAACGTCGATCGTATAATTGCATGTTTAAGCATCCCTTTCGGGCCCTCCATTGAAAATGCTTTGCCGACTAGAGAGAGAGAAACAGACACCCGCCAGCCACAGATACGGTGCAAGCCGTATGTCAGTAGTGGAACCAGTCTCGCGTAAGCGTACGCGTAAAGTCGGTCCGGGCCGCTTCATCAACTCAATACCGAAGGCATCGCAAGTGCACGCTAGAGGGTAGCAAATATAAGAAAGACGCCCTCATTCAACATGAGTTCTAACCGTACCAGCAGTACTACGCATAGATCGGCTCTGATACCACTGAAGGGGTTACGGTGCAGAAAACAATAATTTTTCTAGCGAACGAAACCCTAACTAGCCAGGATCTATCTATCTAGTACATGCGATAACGGTGGCGGAACGGGTTACATTACCTCCATGTAGACCGATAGCGGGGATTACGCTCCCGCACAAGCGTTGACGATGAAGTCGTACGTAGCCGACCTCGAGGTCGCGAAGATCTTGCCGCGATGTCGAAGTCGATGACGCCGGGGTGTCGATGATGATCTGCGTCGACGGGCGTCGGGCGGAAGAAGGCAGAGCGCCAGCACCAGGGCTGGTGCGCCGGCAGCAGAGGGGGAAGGCGTGGCGGCTGCAGGGGGCGAGACGACGTCGCCCAAGATCCTCAAAAGATTAGCCTCCGAGCACTCGCAAACATACGGAGCTTAGCGACAACTCCCGGTCATTCAGATCCAGCTGAAATCGCAGGAGTAGATCTTATCTGGAATCCCGCAGAGCAACAGCGCTCTGCGGTATGGCTTAGGTGGAGAGAGACCCCCTTCCTCAGCTCGGCGCGGCTCCAACTTGGGAACCACGGGATCGAGAGAGAAATCGGGAATTAATTGGATTTTCCTATATATTAAATCAATTAATATGCCTTGCTATATAAAGGGGGAAGGGGGTGTGCAAACCCCTTGGCTCCCCCATGTGGGACTAAAGGAGGAGAGGGGAGGGGGGGTTCGGCCGAACCCCCCTTGGGCTTGTCCCACTCCTAGTCCAACTCGGACTAGGAGGCCCAAGCCTTCCCCCTTCCTTGTAGGGTGCGGTTTCCCCTTCTTGGGCCCTCTTAGGGCCCATGTAGGTGGGAGCCCCCTTTTTCCTTTATTTAATTAATATTAAATTAATATAAAAATCCCATTAATTCATAATTAATATATTTATATATAATTCAATATCCCATGACTCCGAAACTATTTCGGAACCACCCGAACAACTTTCGGACATTCCCGGAACCATTCCACATTTCCCCGGAACTCCTTCCGGACCACCGAAACTCTTTCCGGATCATTTCTCTCTCTCCAACAAACTCCTATAAAATTCCAGAACCTATCTCCTAGCGTCGCTAAGACCTTAAGTTTGTTACGCTACGGTTCGGGAACACTCCAGACATGGTCGAGACACTCTGCTCACCAATGATCGTCAGTGATACCTGGAAATATATGACGACCCCTGTGCATTCCACGAATATCGTCGTTGAACCATAAGTATGATATTCATTCCCTTTGTCTCTGCGATACTACCTTGTCCGAGATATGATCGTAGACACACCAATGCCTTTGCTGTATCTCGTTACCGACGAAGGTTATTAACTCGTCTGCGATATTACATCTCCATGACCTAGTCATAAGCTGCGCAGCTATATAGATGCAATATCACCGAGTGGGCCCAGAGTATCTTTCCATTACAAGAATGAACAAATCCCGCTCTTGATCCTTACGTCTTGATGCTCTTTCGGAACACCCAAGATAGACACCGTTATTGTCATGCTATATAAGACACAACGTTTGATGCTCTCAAAGCACTCCTACGAAGCATCAATAAGTACGGTCTCACGGTCTAAGGAATAAGCTATCATACTCTTATCTATTGCAAATGACAAACATCGTAATACGATCTTATTGCAATACTTTGCGTATGTCCACCACCTTATTCAACTAACAAGATGACCCCATTGTCAATCGACGTCATTGTCCTTGATCGGGAATCTCGATCAACTGTTGCCCAATGGACTAGCTCATATAGAGGCTTGCTATGGACCTGGTTGTCTATGTATCACACGTGTATTAATAATTCCGATTAATACAGTTATAGCATAATACACAAACCTATTATAAACTTATGAGATAATGCAATAAATACTACTTATTTATTTGCCTCTAGGGCATATCTCCTTCAAGAACTCTACCATTGTGGTCAAATTCCAGATGGCTACGCTCGTGTCGGGGTGGACGAAATTATGCCGGGATTCGAAACCTTGGAACTTGAGTTACCTGGAGGTGACGAGGAGAAAACGTTGGCAGACGTCAAGCATGCCTTCGCCCTATGGCCCAAGAAATACATCATCCTTTCAGAACAAGCAAAGTCCACTCCTCGTTCTAGGAGTCCAGCTCACCAGCAAAGTCCACTCTTCCTCGAGAGGGATCAAAGAAGGAGTCCATCTCCACCCCATCAGCAAAGCCCACACCTCCCCGATAGGGACCCCAGCCCGAGTCCATCTCCAGCTCAACAGCAAAGCCAACCGACCCCCGAGAGGGTTCCTAGTGCCAGTCCGCCAGAATGTTAAGTCGCTCTCGAGTAGGCGCCAGTCTGGTTCTCCTGTTAGGAAGAAACCTAGAAAGCAGAAAACACTGCCGCCTACTCCAAAGTTACCTTGGGGGAGAACCGTCGAGGAAAACGATATCGCCTGCAAAGAACATACGGATGCCTGGCTTGCTGGCGTGAAACAGAAAGCGTTAGCGAAACAATTGCCTCCTGCAAAATTTACTGCCGGAATTCCTCAGGAGAAAATTGACCGTTGCATCGATGCCCTATACAACCCCCCACCATCGCCGCCAACAGACTATGATCGCAACATTGGTAAGTCATATGACGAAGAGATGGATGATCGATCGAAAAAAGGGAAATAAGTTGCCCAACTCGGAGAACAAGACGCACAGTCGCCCCCCCCCCCCCCCCCCCCCCCCGCTCAAGGTGCTTGATGACAGAGTTCTCAAAAACATCAATGTGCAGGAGCTGGTATATTCGGGAGATGATATCCCCTTCACGGATGTTGTTCGTACTTATGTTCACGGGGAGAATTTTGTCGACGACGACTTACCCACAAGAATGCGTCAATTTCAAGCCTGGTACAAGAATACCGTAAAGGAGACAAATAAAGACGCTCTCATGATGGCAGTTAAGGAAGAGCATTATTTTCAAGATTACTCCATTGTCCTTTACTGCGCCGAAATCTTTCAGTTATACAATCTCCGGGCCCTCGACAAAGTTATCATGAGTTCCTATTGTCTGTAAGTGATATATTCATGTAATTTAATGCTTTAATTAGCTCTACTCGTTCATTGTCTGTGATAATCCTCTCTATAATATTTTGTTTGCTTTATTACGCAGAATGAAGATGCTCGAATGCAAGAAGCAGAAAATCAACCACATTAGATTCATTGACCCCTCTATAATGCATGAAGATAACATAATTGATCCAATACTTAACAAGGATACACCGTGGAATTTGCTAATGTTTTTCAAGCGACAAGCTTACAAAAAATATATATTATGGCCTTACAACTTCAAGTGAGTGTTACTGCTTATTACACATTCTATTTTTCTCACCCGATGTTAAGTTTAATTGATGAGTTATGCATGACTATTTATAAACGTGCGTAGCTACCACTACATTCTTATCGTTATTGACTTGCGAAAAGGAGAAATTGTTGTCCTTGACTCGTTAAGAAGATGCCCTAAACAATACAAGACCTGTTTTGATTTGGTGGCAAGGTACTTTCTTTTCTATCGCCTATTTCGTTCATTTCCTAATATCAAAGAATTTATGACTCATTAATTCATTTTCTTGTCATGCAGCGTTTGGAAAATGTTCCTCGCGGAACATCCGAACAGTGGATGGCCAGAGAAACTGCGCTGGCGTAGTAACGATGTAAGTAGTACTATAACTAGTCTCATGCACCATTATCATACTTTATTATTATTTGATTAAATTCTATTCTTCTATAGACTTGCCTTAAACAGTCAATAGTGACTGATCTACGTGGATTCTACGTTTGCGAGTACATGCACACTGTGGTCAACGAGAGTTTGAAGAGCAAAAGAAGTATCGAAGTACGTAAATCTCTAGTCACAACATTATTTTTGTACCATCAATCGTGATGAGTTTTATTCATTTCATATCTCATGTATTCATTGTGATGTCATTTTTTTACAGTTGGCAAGAAAGCGCAGCGAGTTACCAATAAAGACCCGCTTCAGGGCACTTGCAGAGGAGTTGACGGGATTTTACCTCGCCCATGTCATACCGGAGACCGGAGAGTACCACTATTTTGACTAGTGCAGACATGTAAAATACAGTGATCTCCATGTAACAAAATACTTCTAAGTATCTGGAACCGGGAAACGTGATCTTCATGTACCAGGCGTACTTAATTGTGTATGTGTTATCAACACATGATTTTCATGTAATTGTATATATGCATGATGCATTCATCTAGCTTTGTACAATAATTTATACGTGTTTTTCGCGCATCGAAGCCGTAGCATCCGAAACCCCTACCCCGACGCATCGACGTGGTACCATCCGAAACCCCTACCCCGACGCATCGACGTGGTACCATCCGAAACCCCTACCCCGACGCATCGACGTGGTACCATCCGAAACCCCTACCCCGACGCATCGACGTGGTACCATCTGAAATCCCTACCCAGAAAAGAAAAAAAAGCAAAACCCTGAAATAAAAAAAATAAAACCCTGAAATGTAAAAAATAAAACAAAACCCTAGTCCCGGTTCGTAACACGAACCGGGACTAAAGGGTTCGCCCCCGCGCGCCTGCCACCTCCACGTGCGGAGCTCTAATTGGTGTGGGGGGGTGCGGTCCCGGTTCGTATTGAACCGAGACCAAAGGGTGGGGGGGCTCTAGTCCCGGCCTGACAGTCTCGGTTGCTACACCGGGACTATAGGCCATCTGGAACCGGGACTAGAGCCCCTTTTTCCACTAGAGACCCTTAATTCATTGACGTTTTTATGAGGGTCCTTTGTTCCATACATTGTTTAAAAATATTTGTTATCATGTGAAAGGTGTGCTGATTTTTTATTTCAGATTTGTGAGCATATGAAAGAGAATAACCCAACACAAAACAAAAGCTTAAAGGATCACATCCACTAGTACACGAACACACTAGTTTGAAGCAATTAACCATTAACTAAAACTTTAGAACTTCATGGACGGGCTGATTCGTATCTATTCGGTAGAGTTCTAAACTCCATGCTTGCCACTCTAGTTCGTACACCATCATTTCTTCTGTGAGAAATATGCCAAAGGATTCTTATTCCTTCCCCGGACAACGGCTGTTGTTAGATCATCTGCAGTTCTCTTTGTCGATGCTTCTGGGGTCAGTGTTTGTTTGTGCTGGTGTCGTGGACCGGTGGTTTTCCTCTTCGCGCATGTGAAACATCTGGCGTGGTCAGTCGTCCGGTGCGTCGGTTGGTAAAGTGGGTCATCCTCCTCGACCCCTCCCTTCGTATTCATCTCCTTCTTCCCCTACTGGTTCTTCTACAAGGAGCGGGGTATCGAGCGATGAACGAAGAGAACAACCTCCTCACTCTCATGCAGACCCACATTTGAACACTCAAAGTGAGCTTAAAATAATTTGTATTAAACTTGTATACTTATTTAGAACTTATTTTAGTATGCTACCGTGTTAACGAGTATTTCTTATTTTACATAGTTAATCATGTAAAAATATTCTTAAATATATGTTAATTATAGCATGATTTTGTATAGTCGTGCACATAGTTGAAAAATACACTTGATATGTGCTAGATGTAAACTATATATTGTTATATAACATCCTTCATGTTTTAATTTGTGACAAATATATAAACTATACATTGTGTACATTATATGATCTAATAAATATCTTAATATAGTTTTATTTATAGTGCCTGATCAGGTAAACATATTTATAGACAATTCTAGAGTATAAGCCCCACATAAAGCCTCGAAAGATATGTGGATGGAGGAGGAAAACTAGCGTAAAGGCAAGTGAAAAAATCCTATACGCCTCCCTTGCTTGTTTAATGTGCAACGTTCGGCTTATGGTGTTGCTCATGTCTTAGCAAAAAAAAAAAAGGTTGCCCGAATAAATTATGTAATGTGTGGTTAGGTACTTTACCAGGTTGTATTGTGAACTCATTGGACCTGAACATATCCAGTGGTTAATATAATCGCAGCTCTTCATCTTTAAAATGATGATATATGGTTAATATGATGATTATCTTCAAAAAAAACTTGAGCGGTGCGAGTTTACAAAATCACAGTCAATACCAATGTGACAAGTCATGCATGTCCTACTAGAATTTTCTCCATGCTTTAGTTCGAGATAATTAGTTGGGTTTGCTCTATTGAATTAAGTTGGTTTGTTAAGTGCAATCTTAATGTTTTGATACACCATGACCTTTTTTGCTCAAAACTTTGATAATGTTGTTTCGTGCTCGAGTTAGTTAGTGTGAAACTGTTATTACCCATTTGTAACGCACGCACATTTTTTGGTACGGAGTAGTAAAAAGTAGAACTCCAAACAACAACGATCGATAACTGATCAAGTCCTCAACCATCTGGATCCCTTGGCGTAATACAACCAAATTATTTCTACTGTATGTACATAATAACTCTCCATTAATTCAGAGTTTCAGACAGCGAGGCCATCGATGGCTCCGGCGTACATCATGCGCAGGTCGACGTGGGTGAAGAAGCGCCCGACCATGGCCCTTAGCACGTCGGCGGTGAGCAGGCTGTCAGAGCCGGCGTTGTGTGCGCGTCCGGCGGCGCGTTCCACGCCGAGCGCTGCGGCCACCTGGTCCAGTCCGCCGCGCACGCCGCAGGCCTTGGCGATGTACTTGACGTCGAGCACCGACGGGCCGAAGAGCTTCCACACCAGGCTCCGGAAGTCGTCCAGCTTCTCCGGCAGGCGCTTGCCGCGGCGGAGCACCTTGGCCAGGTATGCGAAGTCGTAGGATCCCGAGAAGGCGACCCAGGTGAGCGGCAGAGATCCGTGGCGGCGGCGGGCGAGGCCGGAGCGGGCGAACTCGTAGGCGAAGTTGCGCGCGTCGATGCCGCGGTCCCGGAGCATGGCGAAGTCCATGCCGTGGGCCTTGAGCATGGCGACGGAGTCCGGCGCGTGCGGGTCCTTGGCCTCGTCGAAGCCCCAGAAGTTGAACTGCCAGACGACGCGGTGGCGGCCGTCGGGCCCGACGAGGGCGACCCCGAGCTGCAGCATCTTCTTGAGCTCGTCGGCGTTGCGGCGCACGAGCGCGTAGTTCTGGTGCGGGTCGCGCAGGTGGCGCGGGGTGGGCGAGTCGTGCACGGTGCCGAGGAACTCCGTGTCGATGCACACGACGGGGTGCGTGGGCAGGAGGGCCGTGATGGCCGACATCTCCTGCGCGAGGTTCCAATCCCACACGTCCCGCACCTCGACCTCGGGGTGGCGGCGGGCGGCGGCGAAGGCGAATTGGTCCAATGGCGGCGGATGCATGTGAACGGGTACGGGCACGGGCACGGGCAGGTGGAGGAGCATGCCCGGATGGAGTACCATGGGTGGCGGAGGAGGAGGCGGGAGGACCATCGTGCCGCCGCCGCCGGCGTCGCCGTAGAAGATCATGGCTGGGGCTGGGGCGGAACCGTGGTCGTGTCGGCGGAAGTCTCAGATCTCAATCGTGCGCGTTTGTTTGGGTTGGACTCGTGAGTTTGTTTGTGCTGCTATTATAGACGACCAGGGCCCAGGGGTGCGCTTCAGCAAAGGAAACCAACACCGGTCGAGGTCGAGTCGGTGCAATGAGCGAGTCGGAGTCGGAGTCGTCCAAGATTCGACCCAGGCTTTCGGCCACGATCCGGCTCGTATTGCAATTGAGTAACCTAAATATATCTGCTTTCATGGTCCGAACCAACAACAGGGGATGTAGCTCAGATGGTAGAGCGCTCGCTTAGCATGCGAGAGGCACGGGGATCGATACCCCGCATCTCCACTTTCTCAACTTTTGTATCTATATCTATATTTTCGAAAATTCCAGGCTACTGCCTCAGAGAATGCAAGAACAGCATCTCCTCTCTCTCCAATGTGCCGACAATCCATGACATATCTGGATTAACAATACCCAAAAGCAGTGTAAAGATAATCACAGCTTCCATGCAAAATGTAACATCATATGTCGTGACCTCGTCCAAACAAAAAAATATTCAGCCATATCATCAATCTCAGCAATGTAGCATTCACTAAGTCACAGTCACACCATTCCAGCGATATCAAAACTCTTATCCACACACCACGCACAATAGGGTCCTGACTATCTATCAATGAATCCAGTTTCATGAAATGTACACAGCTCTCAAAGTTCCTTTCTAGTCTCCAGGTACCAATAGGCCTTTTAGACATTAAGTCCAACAATTGTTTTACTACAGCTACTAATCCAGGCTTATTCTGCTCCTCGGTCTGTTGTGTATGGTCCGTATGCTAACGTGAGGCTGGTCTGAAGACTCGTGGCTTCCGCCAGATAGGGAGTCCATGTCATCTTTCATCGTACGGTTGATCATCAGAATCTGTCTGTGCTCCATCCGCTGCTTCCTTTCCTGGGATTCCGCGCCATTGTTGACGAAGAACACGCCGCTGCCAGGCTTCCTCTCGTGAGGCAGCCTATTCAGCCGATCTCTGAGATCCTCACCACGAGACTGCATGCCAGGTGCATCACGCGGATATCTTGGTTCTCTTGACCTCCCAATGGAGTCGCTTTCTCTCTCAGAACTCGCCGCGTATCTTGGCTCTCTTGACCTAGCAATGGAGTCCCTTCCTCTCGCAGAACTCGGTTCTCGCTCAGAACTCGGCAGATATCCAGGCTCTCTCGACCTCCCGATGGAGTCCCCTTCTCTGTCAGAGCTCGTGCTAGTCATAGGACTCTGTGGATGTTGTGGAGGTTGGTCTCCAAGAATGCCATCCCAACCAGCCTTTCCAGCAGATGTTCTTCCTTTAGATTTCCTGCTTCTTGATGTTCTGCTGCCAGGAGTCCCATTTTGCACGTCAAGCTGCTTCCCTTTGCCGTCATCTGAGGATCTGCTAGTTTCTTGTGGAGCTGCTTCAAGAGGAGTAATGTTCAGTAGTTCCGGATCATCCTTGAAACTGAATGGGCGCTTTGCTGGATCCATTTTTCTGAAGGTGATGGATATCCTGTGCATCAGAGTACCCATGTCAGAGGTAAATGAACAAGGCTGAGAAAAACAACAAAAGATACAATTTAGAACCTTTTGGCTGGTACTGCTGGAACACAATGCTTTGCAACATCAGCACCATTGCCCTTTATGACAAGCACAGACCTGTGAATGTTCACATTTAATTTAGTGAAGGAACAAAATAATTGCAGCACAAAACTAAAGAGATCGCTGCACAAAATGTGTAAGATTCATGACCACTCAGGTGAGGAAACCAAAACATGATAACATGTCACAGAAAATAGCTCATCTTAGCACAAACTTGAAGAAAAAAATCAGTTCAAAAGCTAACAGGTTTAGCACATCACTGTGCCATGTACAAAGCAATATTATTTACAAGTGTCAAATGGGAGTATGGGACATTGCATAATCTTGGTATTCATATGATATCAGATCTTTGAGAATGTCCAAAAATATAACCAATTTGAAACTATCCACACATAGATAATCAAGTGCGAGTAAGCAACTATAACAAGATGTCAGCAGCAAGCAATATCATTTGCAGCGAGAAAATGGAGAAAGTCTTTGAATTCATATGCTATCAATATTTTGAAATTTCAGATATACTCAATTAAAACTAGCATACGCTAGATCACCAAGTGCGACTACTGCATGGTACAAAGAGTGTGAATGGCACATAATATCAATAAGCATAGAGGAAGAGGAGATAACCAACATACCCGACAGGTAGAGGAATTGCAAATGAGCCCGTAAATTCCCCAGGACCGGCGATTTTCAGAGTAGACCCAAAAAGTATGTTGCATTCACTGAGGAATGAAACAGTACAAAATGGTCGAACAAAGTCGTGGCTGTCTATATGTGGTGGGATGCAATCTCCAGGGTCATACATATTGACAATGCAACTGTCTGGCACACAATCTGGTGGCAAAATACGCCATTTTACCATTCTCTTGATCATGACCTTAAATAGTTCAGGGATCGGATCAGAAACGAAAGTTCGAATGATGCCTGGTGGATTTCCATTCTTGTCCTGCCATTAGAAATTTGAGATAGATAAGATAGG
Source organism: Poa annua (assembly GCA_026929855.1). Lineage (NCBI taxonomy): Eukaryota > Viridiplantae > Streptophyta > Magnoliopsida > Poales > Poaceae > Poa > Poa annua. The sequence continues at coordinate 10,501,909 of CM049430.1, forward strand.
CTTCACTAATGCTTAAATGCAGCTAAAGCAAGATAGAACTAAGAATAAGGTAAGTACCGTCGCATAGTTATAACAGCATCCAAATTGGATTGTCACCCGTCCTTTACCACGCATCCATTTCTCAGGTTCTGTATATGTACGATCTGGCAAGGGGGAAATAATTGCTCTCAGATTTAGCCATACAAAGTACAAAAGAAAAATGGGAGAAAGGGGGTGTTAAGAGTTTGTGAACATTTACATGTTAACAATTGAAATGTAAATGGAGAAACATTATTAGCATTGCATATGATAAATATAAAAATTACTTCCTACATCCCTATTTAGTTGGCGCACACGCTTGTCGAGATCTATGTTTGACCATTAGCTTAATCAACAAAATGTGGATTAAATGCCACAAAAGTTATACCTCAAACAAAATAGGATTTGTATTCTAATGAAGTTTCTAACGATAGAATTTTTTGACACACGGCTCATTTATTATTGGTTAGATTAGTGATCAAACTTGAAGTCACGGAAAAATGAAGGGGCCATGAAAATAGGGACAGATGGAGTAACAAGTTTTAAAAAATCACTAAACAGTCGGCAAATAGCATGTTTTTCTTTAAAACTGGATAAGCTCAAATAAGATACACTAGTAAGAAAATGAAATAAATGCAAGGCCAATCAGAAATGGTTGCATTCCTGTCAGTCCTGGTTCCATGTACTCATATATGCTATAAGGTTAATGCGCTCAAGGCAGTGTGCGTGAGTTACAAAGGTCATCAACTTTGGTATGGAAGCCAGGGCATATTCGGTGCACTTGCACCGAGGTGTACTAATGCTCTAGGCTATGGGAAATTCTAGTACAGCTCACGACCATAGGTGACATAAGAAAGGACATAAGTGCTTCAAGGGGCAGCTCACGACCATAGGTGACATAAGAAAGGACATAAGTGCTTCAAGGAACAGGACATTAAGACCATAAGTGTGGCCGTTACAACGAAGCAACTGTGAGAATAGCCCATTCTACGTTAGTACAAATTTTAAATTATTTAAAAAAAAAAGGCAAACAGATATTAAGACCATAAGAAATGGTGGTGAGAAAAGCCCATAAATTGTTTTCTTTTTTAAAGGGAAAGTAGTTAGGACAACCCATTATATTTCTATGTACCATGGTTCCTTCTGTCATGGGTATCACTGGCTGCAGGACAGTAAAAAACACCAGGCACACGTGCATGCTATGTTACTCATGCTTACAAAATGTAAATTTAAAAGTATCAGTAGTCATTATATAACAATGAAGCAAAACCATTATTGAGAATCTTACAAATGATACAGAACTAACACCCTAAGATTTATGTAAATGAAATTTATGTGACTGGAGACAACTGTATCAGAAGTATGTGAGCAAATTTTAAAAGATCGGTACTAGAAGATGTAGATTTTCTTTGCAAATTGCTTTTCACTAGGTTTCGCTATAATAACAAGGACTGTGGGAGATACTTCCAGATCTCTAGAGTTGGAATTGTATGATACTATGCAAATTTTGGTGTTTGAATCTATGACTGGTTCCTACAATGAAGACGCAGATAAAATTTACCAAATACCAATTTATTTTCCTCAACTTTAATTGTCTAGAGTCGCCAAAGTTGAATCTTCTAGTTTTCATAGGCTGGTCTAGGAACCTACCAAGTAAATATGACAAAAGTTTCCAACTTTGGGTCAATAGCAAGCTTACAGTATAACATAAACGCAAGATATGCAGGTCGTAACTCCCAAAACAAATGTTATACTAGTCATTCTGTGGACATGCTTTCTTATAGAGAAAAATCTTCTACACGACAGTAAGTTGCCCCTAAGTAAGTCACATAGTCCATACTCTGGATACTACAGCCTTAGTAGCAGTCAAGTCACTGAAGCACAACACATCATCTCCAGCACAGCTAAATAACTTACATCGAACTTTGCATCCTGATGACTAATACTCACCCCTAGAACTAGAAGCAAACAACTTTCTGGATTCTATTCAATGTGGATGCACAGTACAGTATATACTAGAACTCAAAACACACCATGAACAAAAAAAAAACAATGTGTAATTTCCATGAGTGTAAGCCTCACCTCCAAGCTCCCGGCGCTTGCCCTTGGCCTGCAGGTCGTGCACGCAAGCAACGATGCGCTGCTGCTCGGCCGTACTGAACACGCCGGCATGGAGCTCTAGGCCTTGGAGGATGTTAACAATCTGGCCCTTGAACCTCTCAAGGCATATGAAGTCGTCCCTCCGCACCACCTTCCGGAAACGATGCAGCTCCCGCTGCTCCCTCGTGGGCGTCGCCCTGGGCCGCCCCGCCCCGCCCACCTCCTCCTCCCCGTCGTCGGCTGCCGTGGCGGCCGCGTCCTCCTCGGCGGCAGCAGCGAGCTCGTCCTCCTGCGCCATGTCCGCCCACGACATCCTCGGCTTCTCCGCCGGGTGCTGCAGCTGCTGGAGCCCTTGCGGCGTCTGCGGAGGCGGATCCGAGTCCCACCCGCTGGGCTCGAACGGCAGATGCTGCGGGGTAGCCGGATCCAGGTCCCACCCCGAGGGCTCAATCCGATCGACCGGCTGCTGCTGCTGCGGCGCGGGTGATTCGTCCGCTGCGAGGAAGTTGGGTGAGGGAAAGGGGTGAATGCGAGACGCGAGCGCCGAGAAACCCTAGACAAGGCCCCGAATCCTTTGTTCCCCGCGGCGGAGGTTAGGTTACCTGGCGGTGGCGGGAGGAGGGAGTGGACGCGGTCGCGGAGGGAGGTGACGCAGGAGGGGCAGAGCCCCGCGGAGAGGAAAGGGAGCCACGCGGTGAGGAACTCCCCGGCGATGGCGAGCTCGTCGGCGTCGTACTGCCCCCGCACGAGGGCCATCGGGTCGTCGGCCATGGATGTCGGCGGCGGCGGCGTAGGCCCCTTGCCTGTCACTCTCCGACACGGCCTTTCACCCTTCGGGGAGCTTTGGGTCGCTGTTCCCAAGCGGAGACTCTTCCGGATAACTTGCCTCGAGCATGGGTTTGGTAGAGTTGGGACAATCCTGGCCGTCCGTTTCCGTGACTGATAGCCTGGATCCGAATCTTTACTCTCTTTTTTTGAAACTTTTAACACACTTTATTAAGCTAGCAAGCCGGCTCATTAAAAACACTCCAGTCACATCTGGTACCCTGGAGGGAAAAGAGCGTGTCTGGTACTTGCTGCTTCAACCACAGTCCACAGTCGGTCGTTACATCGTTAACAAGCAAAGGGAGAATAATATCTCGGGGTCACATCACAGAGTCGGTGGATTATCCCTCCCAAATCTAGCTAACTCATGAGCTACTCCCTATTACAGAACGAAACTGTGACTTTACCAAAATCCTGTGCTAGATCGTGACATTCTTCTAAAATCGGGCCAAGCACAGAATATAAATTTACATCAGAGTTGAAAGCACCCACCAAAGACTCACATTCAGATGTGACAGGCTAGCCGTTTAGCCATTTGGAGACCCTCTCGCAAAGCAGTTGACTCTGCTAACCCCGCATCAAAAACATTAGATAATTGCTTACAAGAAGCAACTAAGAAGGAACCAACATCATCTCTAGCAACAGCACCCACTGCGCCAATATGTCCAACTTGGGAATAAGAAGCATCTATATTCAGAACTTGGAAGCCCAGAGGTGGTTTAGTCCAAAAATCTTGCTTTTTAGGAAACGTCCCTTTCTTATTAGTCCTTGCAAAATTCATTGCCAAAAGCTGCCGCTCTATGATTCGTGCTTTGAGAGTTCTCAGTGTGGTTGTGTCATTGCGTGTGTATGTGTGTGATACCTAGCTGTTTTTTCTTGACGTATCCTTGGCCATCCATACTGGCATCGCTACCTCGACAACCTTCTTCTAAACCCTAGAGGTGCACCCATGAAACTTGGAGGTACTCGCCCTTTTTCATTTAGTGTTGGATTGTCTAGGGCGGCGTAGGTACACATTTTACATAATCGTTGTGGCTATGTTATAAGGCATTAATTTCATTGCAAAAAAAATGTAATGTGGACACATATGCGGAATTGATGATAAGTAGGTGAGTGTTATTGTGTTTCTTTTGTTTGCTCGATTTTCTCCATCTACACCTTTTTTATAGTGTTCGTGTCGTTGATGTTTTCCAAGTCTGGTTTAAGCTACAACCCGAAAAAAATATAGGCGTCATTTTTTCATTAAGTGGTATTTTGTCTAGGTGCAAGTATTAGCCAGAAATACACTTGTACGTAGAGTGTTACTTGTTTTTTATGGTTAGCTTTACCTTCATCTTATAGTAGTCAAGTTCCATAACCTTTTCACAAATCCCACGAAGGGTGAGTCTAGGCTTCTTCGCAATCATTCGCTGAGATGTCACCACAACACCAACCTATTCGACAAATGCCAAAAAAAATATCACCAGACATGCTTAACTCCTTCTCTCTCAAAACCCAACAATGTAAAAAAATGTCATGGGTCAACTGGAGAAACATAATAAAGTAGCAGGTCAACCATATACTCCAAGATTTGAATCCAAAAGTTTGCATTTACCTAGAGAAAGAGATTGATTGGTGAAAGTGTAGATCTAAAATCTCTCTTTCCCATAAAAAGATGCAACAATCTTAGGGGATCGAAGAGGAACCAACGTTTTTAAGGTCAGCATAGAGGAAAATGTGTTTAAAAACGTATAACTCTCTTTTCCCTTTATAAAGGGTCTTAATTCCAGTTCTTCTTGCCTTATAGCATGTCTTCCACGAGAAGCTCCCCTACCAGCTTTCTAGTGAAGCTGCAGACAACAAATTTGGTTATACTTCTAAACTAGTTTAGGCTTAGTCTATTTTGAAAGCATGGATGGCTTCTCCACGGAGTTGAGTCGGAAGGTGGCTTCCTAGTGAAGCCCCAAAGAAATTGGGCCTAAGACCCCCTTATATGGGGACCCACCTAATACGTGTGTTGCAGGCATTTCCGCAAACCTGATTCCAAACCTATAATTTTAAGATTCATTATCTAACTAGATAAATCTACTCATAAATTCATAAATGACATAACCAAATAGCCACCTCGATTAATTCTGAATATCCGTTGTAGAACCCGAGAACACGCGGTATAGGATCTAGAAACATCAGAACCACCTTTATGAAAACGACAACAAATTTCTCATGTAATTACCATGATCTTGGTTTATTCTGATGCTAACAACTGGACGAGAACCAACTAAAGTGTATAAATCCATGAATAAAAACTCATGAGCTCTTTATAGTATAAGAGCCATGCAAACTTGCAACATTAAAAATACGATAAGTTTTTCATATCAACTCCATTTGATGAACTTGAATTTGTTTTCAAGATAAACATAACTTTAGATCATTACATAGGGAAACACCAAATAGCAAGAAATTAGGGAGATGAAAGTATGCAAAATTTTGAGCTCCATATGACCATGGGATGAAACTACTCAATTGTGTATGTATCCATATGGCTGCACATTTGATTCCGTTGTGGACATTCCTCCCCAATTTGGGTCAATGGGAGCTTACTATTTATGGATGAACCATTTGGTGACGGTTAATCATGATATTGTTAACCATGTTGACTATCGTCCTATTAGAAAGACTTCATAATGCATAGATTATACATATCATTTTCGTTGTATCCATCCTCTATGGTCTTTGGTTGTAATATTTGAATGATGAAATTCGTAACAAAACTAGACATGTGCATATATCGAAATAGAGGCCAGTCCTATAATCCCTTTTTTAAAGCAAATAAATAAATAAACTATAGGTTAATCATGAAATATCATAATTCACTTTGCCTCCGAGGTGCATATGCTCCTTTTAGCGAAAATACACATTATTAATGTTGAAAAAATCCAAGAAAAAATTCCGCTCGTACATCTCAACACTCTATGTGTGTACGTAATGTTTCGTGAAAAAAAATCCTATATGAAATGACTAAAAAATATCTCTTAAAATTCTTATTTTATCACCAAATTTATCTTTTTTACATAGGGAATAGAAAAGTCGATATTCAACTTTGGAACAAATAGGATGTGAAGATAATACGCGAACATTTGTTTTAGATTTTTTTGACATTTCAATATAAGTTAAAAAATATTTTAATTAATTAAAGGGTGCTGGGTGCATACTGCATACACCCGGAAGCCAAAAAAAGGCGCGGTCGTGAAATATGCCTTATGTTTTTTAAAAATTGAAATATGCCTTATGCTTGTTACAAAGATTGACGGTCAAAAAATTTCAAAAAAAAAAGAAAGATTGACGGTCAAAATGCATTACATCAACCAGGGTTTCGAAAAGAAAAAAACGTGACCGCTAAAACTAGGAGCAACTGCCGGAGTCGCTGCTGCTTCTACCATGGCAGCCGCGCTGCGCCGCATCTGCCCGCCGCGGGTCCGCCTCGGTGCCACCTTCTCTTATCACAGTGCCACGTCCGCCTCCACCCCCGCCGCCGACGCGTTGAATCATGTCCAGGACCCGAACCGCCGAATCGCGGAGCTGGCCGCCGCCGGGCGCGTTTCCGACGCCCGCTACCTGTTCGATCGGACGCCGGACCGGGACGTGGTGTCCTGGACGGCGCTGGTCGCGGCGTACGCGCGCCACGGCATGCTCCACGATGCCAGGGCTCTTTTCGACCGCCCGGATGCCCGCCGGAACGTGGTCACCTGGACGGCGCTCCTCTCTGGCTACGCACGGGCGCGCCTCGTCGATGAGGCCAGGGTGCTGTTCGAGCGGATGCCGGAGAGGAACCTCGTCTCGTGGAACACGATGCTTGAGGCGTACACCTCCGCTGGCCGCATGGGAGACGCATGCACGCTGTTCAATAGTATGCCGGTAAGGGACGGCGGTTCCTGGAACATCCTTCTTGCAGCGCTGGTACGGTCAGGGATCATGGATAAGGCACGCAAGCTGTTTGAGAGAATGCCAGAGAGGAACGTGATGTCATGGACGACAATGGTTGCCGGCATTGCACGGAGTGGAAGTGTTGACGAGGCTCGAGCCCTGTTTGATGCCATGCCAGAGAGGAATGTCGTGTCCTGGAATGCCATGATCTCTGGATACGCCCAAAACTGCAGGATCGATGAAGCTCTGGATTTGTTCATGAAGATGCCCTCGAGGGACGCTGCTTCTTGGAACATTATGATCACCGGTTTTATCCAGAACAAGGATTTGATGAGGGCAAAAGAATTCTTTGATGAGATGCCTACAAGGAATGTAATCACTTGGACTACTATGATGCGTGGTTGCTTGCAAGGTGATGAGAGCGAAACGGCCCTACAGTTATTTAATGGTATGCTCGTTGATGGGATCAGACCAAATCATGTGACATTTCTGGGCGCTGTTGATGCATGCAGCAATCTCGCCGGACTCAGCGAAGGGCAGCAGGTCCATCAGATGATATGCAAAACACCATTTCAGTATGATACTTTTGTCGAGTCCAGCCTCATGAATTTATATGCCAAATGTGGAGAAATTAGATTGGCAAGAAAGCTATTTGATCTCTCAAGGGAGAAAGATGCAATCTCTTGGAATGGGATGATTGCAGCATATGCACATCATGGGCTTGGTGTAGAAGCCATAGTTTTGTATGAAAAGATGAAAGAAAATGGATATAAGCCTAATGATGTCACATATGTGGGATTGCTCTCAGCATGCAGCCACTCTGGTTTGGTCGACGAAGGGCTTAGGATCTTTGAATATGTGGCAAAGGATATTTCCATTGCAGTGCGGGATGAACATTACACTTCCTTGATTGATCTTTGTAGCCGAGCAGGACGAATTGATGACGCCAAAAGATTAATTCACGGTCTTAAGCTTAAGCCTAAATCAAGTACTGTCTGGAATGCCCTTCTAGGTGGGTGTAATGCACATGGAAACGAAAGTATCGGTGATTTGGCAGCTAGACATCTCTTAGAGGCAGAGCCTGATAACGCAGGAACTTACACTCTCTTGTGTAACATCTATGCTTCTGCTGGCAAATGGAAAGAAGCAGCAAAGATTCGGTCTGAGATGAATGATAGAGGACTAAAGAAACAGCCAGGATGTAGTTGGATTGAGCTGGCAAGTAAGGTCCATGTATTTGTAGCCCGTGATAAGTCACATAGTGAGTCTGGCTCGATCAATAGTATGCTGCAAGATATTCATCACACGATGAGGATGTGTGGCACTGTTCCCACGGACCATATGCAGCTTACAGATGAGGAGCTAATAGATATTCAAGTATAACTTTGAAATATACAATTAGAGTGAAGTATTTTGCAGCTCTCCATCTGGCTACTGGCCTACCTTCTAGAGTTTATCTCTGTATGGTGTTAGTGTTACCTATGAGCTCAATGCTATGGCATCTTGCCTCAGGCTAAGATGGCTCCTCATCTTTGGAGCAGAGCATTATTACTAGCAAACACCTGGGCTCTTCATAGTTCTGTAGAATGTCAATATCTTCTTCAAGGCTGGGGAGTTGTCAAGGACCTTGCAGAAGTTTTGATCTTTATCCCTGATCCATGAATCTTATTTCTCTGGTGCACTGGTCGCAGCTTTGCCATGTTTGAGGTGCTTCTATCCCAGGGTATGTTCTTTATCAGTTTGAAGTATACTCCTTTATTGCTTGATGAATATGAGCAATTCTTCGTAAGTTTCTTACCTTTCAGTTTTTTTTTAAATTAAGGCACTTGTCGTAAAATATCAACAGTTGCTATACAAGGGAGAAACATGATCAAGCGTATCTAGGCCTCCTGCGTTTGCATGATTTGCAACTCCGTGCTGAATCATCTTTTTACGTTTTCGTTCACTAAGCTCAGGTAAAAAGTAAAAGCAACATAAAACGATATAAGTAGCAGAAAACTTACAATTGTTTGAGCGAACAGTTTTGCCCTGCTTCAGGTAGGACATCAATATTGTACTCCCAAGAAATCGGTGTTACCCATTTCAAATTAATTTGATTCAGCGGACTCAGTTTTACTTGCAGTGTCTATTGGAGGTTCTGTAGCTCAAGCAAGAACTTCGGGATCACATAGGCAATGCTTATGAACCCCGGGGCGAAAGCTGAAATCAGCACCGGAACCATCTTCAGCAAACGGAATTTCCTGTGGACTGGAGCTGTGCTCACAAGATGTTTTTCTGGTTCCGAAATGGCAAGAATGCATAGCGTATACTAGAACACCTGGAGGTGCTGCAGCGATATATCCGTGTACATGCTGCTGTGCTGATACCTTTCATTGTACACTAGTGTTTTTTTTTTCTGAACAAGTGCATTGTAATACCTGTCGAACAGAAACATAAGCTAGATTCAGTGTGGAGATTTTCTTCAGAGGAAGGATAGTGGAGATATAATTATGTTTTGAATTTCCTCAGGTCCAAAATCTGGTTTTCAAAATTGGAACTCCCCAATAAGGCCCAGTTGGACGAAAGCAACCCGACACGACACTGGTCGAATACTCCTCGGACCAACCCCAACCACCGTCCACCGACGGTAGGTCGCTCCTCCGATCCCGATCTCCACCGCGCCTCCTCTCCTCCCACGCCGACGAGGCGGCGCGACGCGATGGCCCGCGCGTCCTCCTCCTCCGCCGCCATAGCTTTCCTATGGGTGCTCGCCCTCCTCGTAGCGGCGGCCTCGAGCGCGCGGCTCCCCGGTCGCGCCGGCGGGGGCGCGACAGCCACCGCGGTGTTCGCGCTGGGAAGCTTCTGGCGCTCCGAGGCGGCGTTCGGATGCCTCCCTGGCGTGATCCGCACCTCCGTCGGCTACGCGGGCGGCTCCAAGGCCAATCCCGAGTACCGCAACCTCGCCGACCACGCCGAGTGCGTCAAGGTAGCACACGAGTGCTCATCCCAATCCATTGTGCAGTTGTGCTGGTTCATTCACGCGACGAGCTTATGATAATGCTTTTTTTTTTTACTTTGGTAGTACTAAGCCTGTTATCTGTTGGTTATAGTAGTAGCATTTTAAATGTGAAAGTAAAACTAACAATTAACTAAATGTGAGTGTTCGTTCCATAAACAAGAATTATGAGTAAATGAATGATGTTTTGACCTAAAAGTAATCAGTGTTTAGGACTCAAAAGGAGCGGATGTCTTAACACACCTAATTTGCTTGGCGTGCCGTGTGAAGGAAGCACTTGGGCATGTTCTGGTCTTGTGTGTGTGTGTGCGTGTGTGACCGTGCTTGCATATCTAAGGTTCTATTGAAAATTTGATTGTTTCCTGAGCTACGATGACTTGCTTTGATTTGTGCTCAACCTTGAACAATTCAGGTCGAATATGATCCCCGGTTGATTCATTACAAGCAACTTTTGGATGTATTCTGGGCAAGTCACGATCCACGGGAGGTCTTTGGACAAGGACCAGATGTTGGCAACCAGTATAGGTAATTGAATTTTCTCTAGACTTCTTCCGCCGGTAAATTGGCTTCTTTAAGGCTGTGATGACCTTCTGTTTGTATCCAGTACGGTACCTTTTCATGGTAGATGAACTTATTTAGCACATGATATGTTCACAACAAAGCCATCAGTTGTCCATTGGTTTCATGCCTTCATGGAATTGATCTTTATTACAATGGCAGGCATCTATTTAATCTATTTTCGCTACTAGCTCAAACAAGAACCCCCGACGTGCATAGTAATATAGTGCAATATGCCTTTGTAAACAAATAGTCTTCTTACAAGCATCATGGTCATTAGTTGCTGCTCATTTGTGTTGGTCACAGATCCGTCATTTTCACAAATGGAACCCTCGAGGCTAGATTGGCTGGTCTTAGCAAAGAAAGAGAACAAGGCAAGGACCGCAGCAGTGTTATTACCACCGAGATCCATCCAGTGGGGGCATTTTATCCAGCTGAACCAGAACATCAGGTAGCTATTTAATTATCGTTCCTTACGAGAACTGCTATACAGATGCCATTCTGGGAAAATAAATCCCGTTATATATGGTGTGCGCTTACGCGGAATCAATTTCAATGATAGAAATTTGAGCTGAAGCGCAAGCCTTTCCTCGTGCAACTGATTGGGAACCTGCCAGAGGAGGAGCTCCTGGCATCAACACTAGCTGCAAAGCTGAATGCATATGCTGCAGATCTCTGCCCTCCAAAGACCCAGAAGAGAATAAGCTCCAAGATTGATGTGATTGCTAAGAAAGGATGGCCCATCCTAAGCGACATTTAGCTCACTATGGTCCCTACTCTCCAATCCAACAACAGACACAAGAGAGTAGCATGATTTTGCCGGAAAATTCCGTTTGGCTGATTCAGCAGCTCACTGCTGAAAGGAGTCAAATTCCAGCGGTTTATAATTGAGTTGGTCATGGTGATTACAGTGTTTATAGATAGCTTCATCTGTTGTACTCAGGGGGATTACTGAACACATGGTGATGTTGTAGTGTGTAAGCTTGCAACAGATGGTGACATTTAGGATTGTTTCACCAGTGAAAATATACAATTGCAATCTTGATCACACATCTAATACAAGATGAACCGCTGTACTGACCTAACCCCACTTCCCAGGCTGGTGACCCCTCTTGGGAATTAAATTGTTTCTAATGATATCCTTTTAAATTATCATGAAGTTCTCGAATATCCCTTCTGTCTAGGTGGTGAATCGCGAAGTAAATATGGCCGCTTGGTTTTATCCCCAACATGTTATGAAATTTGAATTTAACTTTTCGTATCTGAGACAAAAAAAAAACGCGTCACCATGTTAGTTATTCCATCGAGGTCAGTTTTGTTGTTACTATATAGTGGACATGGTGTTTTGACACATGTCCAGATGCACCCAGTAAGAAAATATTTTTTAAAGCATTTAAAAAGGTCAAAAATTTCCAAACAAAGATTTCGGGCAACATTTAACACACGAAAAAATGACATTTTCATGGACTGTGTAAAAGCGACAAAATAATATCGTGTAAAAAAGTGGTGACTTCGTCAATCTCAAGGACTGACCCGCCGGCTTAGTCTCTATGAGGTGTTCATAGGTGTAGGGTGTGCGTGTGTGCGTTTATATGAGTGGGTGTATACACGTGTATATGAATGTTTGCATTGTACTGTGTTTCTTAAAAAAAAGGTCACTGCACCCCCGACAAACAAACCACGAGAGCATGGGATTACTGTTTGGAGATTCTAGGGCGGCGATCGCGACGCCGGTGAAGAAGAATGTGGAGGCGGCGCCCGCCGTCCCGCTCCAGCTCGTGTCGATGCCGGTAAGCGAGCTCCCTGGCGACTGGCTCTCTCGAAGTCGAAGGTCCTAGCCGCCGCCGTGTGCCTGCCCTAGCTAGGTTTTACGTCCGGGGGAACTGTGTCGTACTCCACGGTTCCGAAATAGCGCTAAGTCTGCTGAAGAGATCTGTACTTCTGCTGCAGCAGATTTTATTCTCGGTTGCCAGGAATCAAGTTCTTCTTTTCGGATAGGGGTGGACACAAAGCTCGAGGCTCGAGGCTCGGCTCGGGCTCGACAAGGCTCGGCTCGGGCTCGGCTTGGCTCGAAGGTAGGACAAGCCAAGCCTAAACCTACCAGGCAGGGCTCGAGGCTCGACAAGCCGGCTCGGTGAAGCTCGCAAGCCGGCTCGAAGGCTCGATGTTCTATGAAATTTTGACCGAATCTTTACTAAAAATGAAATAATTCATGATTATAACCAATAACTGAGCATGAATATATTCATAACATAGTCTAATTTGCTTTAGTTTTTGTTGTATAGAAAGTTTCAGCAAGTAAATACATGAAATAAACACTATTTTACACAAATTTTGTATTAGGTTTCTTGCTGTATTGTATCGAAAGGTCCAGGAAACAAATACATCAAATAAGCATAGTTTGCACTATTTTGCTTCACCTTTTTATGTATAAAAGTTACAGCAGGCATCAAATAAAAAGTTGGAGCAATGACTAAGCGAGATGCAAAATATCAACATCCAAGCACAAGTGGCTAGTGCACTTTGCAACATATCAACATCCAAGCACGTATGAGTTCTTTTTGGAGCTTGGTTGCATCGTCAGTGGAGACGGAGCAGCAAACAATAGGCCAGGAGACGCTGGTGGTTGAAGAGACTAGCAGTTCGTCCATGCCCAGAGTAGCGCAGCAGTGCAGTTGGCCGGCAAGCGAGAGAGGGCCTCAACGGCGGCGTCGCTGCCCGGCATGTTTCCGATACAGGGAAGTAGTTCGGGTCCGGCGGGAGAAGCAGCAAGCAGGACAAGCATCGGGTGGCGGCCGACGTCAACGGCGGGTCACCGACGCGAACCTTAGCGCTAGCGATCTAGATGAGGATGGGCCGAAGCGCCGAGCAAGGGAAACAGAAAGGAATCGTCAGGAGGAAGAGGCTGGATTGCCATCAGGGCTAAATTTGTTGGTGGTTGGTGGCCGGCTCGTGAGCCTACCAAGCCGAGCCTCAAGCTTGCCGAGCCGAGTCACGAGCCTCTTTTTCAGAAACATTTCACTATCAAGCCGAGCTAGGCTCGGCTCGAATTTTAGCAAGCCTGTCCGAGCCAAGCCTCGAGCCGGCTCGGCTCGGCTCGATTCCACCCCTATTTTCGGATGACCATCGCGGAGCTCACTCAGGTTTACAGGCATAAAACGATCAACTTTTTAACTAATTGCACGGATTGTTTTGCAGCGCGTGAAGGTTTTCCGCTTGAATAATGGAGGCGGGTGGGACGACTGCGGTACAGGCCATGTTACAATCGATTATCTACCGGTACATTCACTAGAGGCTCTCAATGCTTTTCCCCTTCTTGAACTCGGATGTTCACTGGTAACAGTACTACGATTGTATAGTACCACAGATCTACAGAATAGTCCCCTTCATCATACAGTGGGGTTTTATTCTCTGTATATATCTTCTACATTGTTATATGTAGTACGTATGGTCTTCTTCATTCTCTGTATATTGCTTGTAGGGTTGGGTATCGATACATAAAACTGTTCTGGCTGTTATAGATGAGGAGAACGACGACACGATGCTCCTGCACCTCATTACTCCGGATGACATCTACAGGAAGCAGGAAGGTGAAGCATCTCGCTGCCATTGCTTTGTTCTGTTCTTCTTCCCGCATTTCAGTTTTTTCGGGGGGAAATTACTGCCAAAAGAAAAATGTTTCAAACTTTTCAACGGTGTCAGCTTTAGTTTCTTTGCTCCCCTCAGTTCGATGTCATGTGATTCGCTCATTCTCTCTCACAGATGCATTCATCACGTTGCGCGATCCCGAAGCCGCTATGACACTCTGCTTGAGCTTCCAAGACGGCACAGGGTGCTCCAGTATATGGTATGTTACTGCCACAGATTGCTTCTGATGTTTCATTATGTTTAAGCACGATGTGTGCACACCTGGACGTTATGGTTAACTGTACATTTTACAGGAATGAGATCTGCCAAGTGCAGAGAAAACAAAGGCCTGGTCATCGGTCTGCAAGCGACACAAGTGGTAGGCTTGCTGTTCGGTCTGCCAGTGACTAATGGTAGTTGAACATATTCCTTTGAGTTCCTTTTCCTTAAGACAAGAATATGCAAAATAAATGCTCATGAGCATACTTTTTCAATGTTTTGTTCAGCTCCCAAAGGATAATTTATTCATCAAGCAAACTGATCAGTTGGAATAATGTAGTCACCAAGCAAGCAGAGATGGGCATCGAGACTCAGGGACGTAAAATCATTCACATCTCAAGTTGGGAAATAAGTGTTCATGATATCTTGTGAATTGTGATGTTATACACAGTGCCACACGCATAGTTAATGTCCTTTATTTACTGTAATAAAAAAGCAAACCAGCAATTTGTTATCCTTTTCAAGGGCTTGTGATTTTTTTAAAGAGCTGCTTCAACATTTCTGAATAGTAACATATGTAATACATGAGACCAGGCGTAACCATTCACAGCTTAGCGAATATGCATAATTATATATACACACGCGTCTTCACACAAGGGAGTACATTGTTCCATAAGAGCCTTTTCTACAGAAACCTTCAGAAGCCATGAGAAAGACGCAGCTACTAAGTCTATTTCTTGATTCGTTTCGAAGCAGTTTTGGCTAGAGCGTTGTAGATATCTCGCTTCCTCTTCGCGTTTTCATCGGCCTTGCCAGAGGCTACGGCTGCATTGGCCTGTTTTTCCAATGCCTCCCTCACAAAAAACTTCAGCCTCCAGAGGGTCGTCTCGCTCTGCACCCACACAGGAAAGCATGGTCAACATGCTAAACAGTGTCATACATGGAGCGGAGTTGGTGAATAAAGATAGTTTACCTGAGCATCCATGTCAAGGTCAACTTCTTCTGCTGTGGTCTGGAAGCTAGGATTGTCTTGTGCAACCAAGTCTAGTGCCTTGCTAAGATCTTCTGGAGATAAGTGGCAAAGACCTGCACCGAGTTTTCTCTTCTCATCTGTGGTCATTTTCCTACAATTCAAGATATTAGCAGCTGCATCACCTTTTTAGGCTCAGTGCCCCTAAAAGATGATATCAAGCAGTCAAATCAATAGACATGAGATGAACATCTTAAAGACGAACCTGCATCTCTGAACCACCATTTTCCGGAGCTCGTCCAGTTGCTTATTAATATCATTCAGCTGGAAGAAAAGAAAGAAGATACTGAATACACAAACAAGAGAATACATACCGGGTCACAGCAGTTTTATGTGAATGGCTTGTGAACATGCAAGGCATATATTTGACCAGCATACAGAAGCATGTTTAGGCTGGCCAGACATCTTAAATCAAGAAAGGATTTCATATGTACATCAATACAAAAAACTTAAACAATAACCATAACAACCAAGGATTATTTTTTACTCAATAATTTATACTGAGCAGGAGTCAAAGTCAGTACATATAGTGATTCAATTGATATCTACTCGATACAAAAAAAATAGTCCATGAGAGTGCTGACCTCATTATCAGTATCTTTTGCTAATTTTGCAATAGCATCTTCCGGCGAAGCGTTTGTGGTTGGAACATCGTTTGGTTCCTCCTTTTTCCTTTCCTAAAAGGAAAGATCCAACTTATTGTTGTCAAATGCTAAGTAACACATATCCATATCAAACAAAAATGGTAACACGTGACATATATCCACCTCGTTCTCAACTTTAGGGAGAAACCCCAGCCAACTCTTCTCAAACTTCTCTAGTAATAACTTGGCCATTACGTGAACATCATGACCTTCCTCGTTGTACTTCATTGCATTCTCAAAAACTAATCTAACATCAGAATATATTTCTCGGACACTGTTATACTTGCTACCATCCTTCCCTTCCATTTTGTTTTGGATGGTCGAGAAGTCCATTGGTTCATCGATAATCTGTAAAGAGTAGAAATCAAAGATATGAATCACTAGAAGCAAACTTCAGAAACCCTATATTTGGTACAGTAAGACCCAAATAGTAAATAAGCCAATGAAACCACTCAAGAGCTGCATCAATTTAAAGTACACTAAAGAATGTAAATAATAAGTGACCAGACCTGTTAACAGCCAAGATAAACGGATAGCCTAAGTCCCTGCTTTAATTTTATAAGTTACAGATGATTACAATACTTTGAGTTCAAAGCAATAGCTTTCAATTTCAGGCACATCGAAAAAAAAGGCAGCCCGGAGCACGTAGCTTCCGCTTGCGCAGGGTCCAGGGAAGGGTCCGACCACTTTGGGTCTTCTGTATGCAGCCTTTCCCTGCATTACTGCAAAAGCTATTTCCAGGATTCGAACACGTGACCTCATAGTCACCAAGCAACAGCTTTACCGGCTGATTTACAGTATTGTATTTGGAGTTCAATATACAGGATCATATTTTGCCCTTGACAAAGTAGGCCGACCTTTCCCCCCTGCCTCCCGGTCTGCTCGCATGAGCGACTCTGGAGACGACACATCAAACCCTAGAAAAGCAGGCGCTGATGCCGGCAGTGGCGGCGGCGCTTGGGCCCAATCTAGGCCAGGCGGACCGCATACATGGCCCTGAGCCTGTGGCACCCCCTCTGCCCCAAGCAACCTTTCTCCCTCTCACCCCTCCTGGCCAGCCGCTGCTGGTGGAGAACACTGCGTGGGCGAGCATGCGAGCAGGGGCCCTTTGGGTGATGGCTGCTCTGCTTCCCCGGCAGATCCCGACGGACGAAGATGCGGCGGCGGCGGCCACAATGTGTGGCGGCGCGGTGCAGGTGGATGTGTGTTGCCTGCTCGACGCGCTCCCGGCGGTGGTCGGCATGCAGGCACTGGGCTGGCCAGTGCCTCCTCCCAAGACGACAACGTTTCTAGGTTGCCCTCCATGTGATGGCCACCTCCAGTCTGCCCATGCATCGACGATCTTCGGAAGTCCTTGCACATGGATCAGGGTGAAACCCCAGCGCGGCGACGCCCGAGGGTGCCGTTACCTCCTTCGAGGCGTTGGCATGACACTGAACGGACTCCCTCCTCGAGCACCGGGGGAAACCCTAGGTCCGGCCTGACGGACCGGGCAGCGGGTGTGTGTGTTCCTGGAGATTGTACCCCAGGTATCTTTGTGTTCATTGAAATGAAATGCAAACTCTTTTGCATTTTCTCGAAAAAGAATCTTCTGATAAGGTGCAACAGCATTTCAATAGAAAGCAGAATGGAGATAGAAGAGCATAAATCCTGCAGCTACTCCCGAGCCAGGTCATGTGTGATCATCAAAGGCATTTTTTCCTTTTTAAGTCCCGACTGCGTGCCAACATGAGGTAACACAAAATATAACAGTACCATCAAATTCACACTAAGCTATAAATGCATCCCCTACAGTTAAAATACCTTTCATAGGAACAGATCTCTAGTATCCAGGACAATATCTACTGGAAGTATTACCTTGTAATAGTCGTCAAGTTGAAGACCTACAACGTCTACCGGTTGCAGAAATGGCGCAGCCCATTCATGAGATGTGATCTGGACGAAGACGAATATAGAAAAAAAGATCAATACGGATTTCGAAGGGGGCACCATAAACTATTTCGGATCAGAGGGAGTATTAGTATTAAGCCATAGAAAAGTAGATTACAAAGGTCTTCCACATATACTGGTCGAATAAAATCTCTAAATTATAATAGCCAATAAAAAGGCTTTTTTAGTTAGGTTCAGATGATGTCAATTTCAACAAAAACTGCACAGACAAACAGAAGTAAAGGGAGCTCCAAAACCATGGGGCAAATCACGGGTCAAGGATGAAGGATCACCTGGCGAATGATACCACCAAGCTGGCGCATAAGGTCGGGCATCCCTTTGCAGTTGCTGTCTCTTGCACCGTTCGCCCCATACCTGCTGCCGCCGCCGCCCTTCCGCCCTCCGCTGCCATGCTTCTTGCCGTCATAGAACCCTACTACCTCCTTCACCCTCTTCTCCAGCTGCAGGAAAACATCCAGTTCCAACCTGAGACCACTTTGCCCTAATTCTTTGTGGGAAAATAGCACTACACGAAAACGCAAGAACTGACACCTAATTCCCCGTAAAAAAAAAAGAACTGACACCTAAACCAACCCTACTAAAAAATCTCCCTATAAATTATCGCGCAATTTACTTCTTGGGGCCGAGCAGTGGATTACTACGGAGGTTAGCGAGGGGGACGTTACCACGTCGGTCTTGAAGGCGAGGTCGTCGACCTGTCGCCGAAACGCGTCCGCCGTGGGGCACTCCGCGGCCGTGGGCGGATCCATCGGCGGGACCGGTGGCGCTCCCTCCGCCGCCGCCGCTCGCGCGCCGTCCTCCGGCACCATCTAGGGTTCGCGCCGCCGGGCCGTGTGCGAGCGAGCGACCCTGCGACAGCGAGACGTATGGGTGGGCTCTTTCACTGGGCTGCTGGTCCACCCGGACGGCCTGGCGCTCTTGAATGGGCTCAGCCCGGGTGTGGCCCGTCTTAAAGTTTTTTTTACACTGAACACTCCTACTACCTCTGAATCTACATAACTGTCACAGGTTATACTATCCCCGTTGTACCTTCAACGTTGTTTTTCAGCGATAATTAAAACGGTTCGCAGATCATTTGCAATCAGAGTGCATAGCGGGTGCGTTAGCAGATAAAATGCATTTTTAGGGGGTGCATATGTGGTGAAAAAAAATGAAAGTTTACAAAGAAAATGTTTGCTTACCGGTGTCCTGCCGGTGCACCCCCAAGACTGGTTGTGTATCCGCCGGTGGTCATATAGACACGGCAATATCAGTGTCACCAAACGGATTATAGAAACTAGGAAGCTCGACGTCCATATGACATGGTTCCCTTGAACTTCACTCATACCCAAAGTCTCAAGGTTCAGGTAGAAAAAAAAAACATCAAGCTTATGGGCTGGCTTGTTACATATTCTTTCTGTTTTATAATAGAAGATGTTTTAGCCAATTGTCACAAGTCCAGGTTGACAATAATACTTCGCCTCTACAGTTACATATATATAGAACATGTCGATTGAGACCCCCGACAAAACAAAACAAAAACATGTCGATTGAGTTGCCACGGTCTTGCTACTAGTCTCCACAAATAATAGTGGACCTTTGGTGGACGCACTCAGCCACCACTTTGTCAAAACTTCACTTTTAACTCTTCTATAAAGTGTTGTGATATCAACTCTCCTTCCATGTTACTGAATCAACGTCAATGAGTTCTTATTGGATCACATGCTCTACCTTAGTTGATTTGTTAGAGATTAGGCAATTATACCCCCCGCCCCCCTCCCCTCCCCACCACCACCACCACGTCTACGTGGGGCTGCTATTTTTCTACACGCACGCCTAGGATCACGAGTCTAGGACGTGGATCACTTTTAGCAGACTGCAAATATTTATTTTAATACTGCATTGGTTGGGATTTAAACCCAAGACATTTTGACTCTGATACCATATTGGATCGCGGGCTCTAGCTAGTTGTCCTAAAAGACCAATCTGTTATAAGAGACTATACAATTGTATTTGAACAGTTCTGAAACTATTTAGAGCTCAAAATTTCTTTTAGGTGTGGTAGGCTCACACGTTACATTGTTTGGGCTCCATGGATCTTGCCAAATGTTAACATTCGACCCATCTCACTATTTCTGTTGTCTCTAAATCCTTGTTCGAGAAAATAACTATTATCATGAATGAAAATGCCAAGTCTCTTGTTGAGACCGGTATCCTTAATTAGGTCTCACAAAGGGGGTGATTATCGAGCATATTCTACAGACACGGTCCAGGCACATAAGAAGTGAGGGTATTGGCTTTGAACGACGCATGAACTACGGTGTTTCATACTTGGCACATGAAAAGTATCCCAAGACAAAAAAATGTTCTTGCAAGAGAGAAGATTCATGCATCTGTTTGTTCATCAAGACCATTCATTTAGACCAAAGGCATTCAACTTTGTCATTATTGATGAGACTTTTCAAGTATGCAAGGACAGTTCCGGAAGAGCTTATGGTACACATTGCTCCCATGACTTAGCGCAAGACACCTAAAAGGTGTGCATGGATAGAGAAATCATTCATCAACAGTCTTGAGTGCAATGTTCCTGTCAGAAACTACGATAACGTCTCTTAGAACCACAAACTCGGAACGAAGAAAAAGTATGGGTTCCTAAGAGGAAATAATCCTTATGCAGCAGCTCTTCTCCGCAGAACATAGGCGGCGTTCAACACTAGCAACATCAATCATATACCCGGAGAATATGAAGACCAAGGGACACATGAAGATTCAACCCCTTCTTGTGGCTCTTTCAATGCATCTAGGTATCTTGAAGAAATCATGTTTGGTGATCACGTGGTGTGACCCGAAGCAGGCATGTCACTCTCCTTGAGCTTCCAAGACGTCAGAAGGTGCTATATGTTACTGTCACAGAGTATGCTTCTGAATTCTAATGTTTCATTATTTTTAAGCACGATCTGTGCTCACCTGGACGTTATGGCAAACTGTGCATTTTACAAGAGCGGGAGCTGCCAAGTGTAGAGAAAACGAAGGCCTTTGTCTTCTGTCTGCCAGTGACACTAATTGTTTTTTGAAATTGCCAGTGACACTAATTGTAGTTGACCATATTCATGTGATGTTTCTTATATCCTTAAGACAATAATGTACCGACATGCTCATGATCAATATTTCCACTGTTTCGACGTTTCGTGTAGCAAACTGATGAGTTAGAATGTGCCAAGGATAATTTATTCATCAAGCAAACTGACGAATTAGAATACCAAGCAAGCAGAGATGGGCACCAAGTCTCAGGACATAAAATCGTTCACATCTCAAGTTCAGAAAATAAGTGTTCATGATTTCTTGTAAACTCTGATGTTGTCCACAGTGCATATGCATCTTTATATTGTTCCACAAGAGCCTATTCTTCGGAAACATCCGGACCATGACGAAGGTGCAGCTACTGAGGTTATCTCTTGGTACGTTTCGGAGCAGTTTTGGCTGGAGCATAGTAGATAACTCGCTTCTTCTTCGCATTTTCATCGGCCTTGCTCCTTTCCAACGCCTCCCTCACGAAAAACTTCAGCCTCCAAAGGGTCGTCTCGCTCTGCGCCCACAAAGGAAACCATGGTCAACATGCTAATAAGCAGTGTCACACTTGGAGCAGTGTTAGTGTAGAATAAAGAAAGTTTACCTGAGCATCCATGTCAAGGTCCACTACTTCTGCTGTGGGTTGGAAGCTAGGATTGTCTTGTGCGACCAAGTCAAGTGCCTTGCTAAGATCTTCTTCAGACAAGTGGCAAAGACCTGCAGCGAGTTTTCTCTTCTCGTCTGAGGTCATCTTCCTACAATATCAAGATTTTAGCAAAGGTATCATATTTTTTAGGCTCAGTACCCTTACAAAGTTATAGCAAGCAGTCACATTGATAAGCACGAGATGGCCATGTTAAAGACGAACCTACATCTCTGAACCACCATTTTCCGGAGATCCTCCAGCTGCTTATTAATCCCATTCAGCTGGAAGATAAGAAAGAAGATACTGACAACACAAACAAGGGAATACAGAAAGGGTCGCAGCAATGTCTTTCAATTTTAGGCACGTGGATGAAGGCAAAAATATAGTGACAAAACCACTTATAAGAACTAAGAAGATAAACAGCTAACACTATTTACTAAGCCATGTTTTCCATACAAAGCTAAGGGACGATTTACAGTATTGTATTTGGAGTTCAAAGCAAACACACGATTATGGTTTTCCTTTGACATTGAAAATCTTCTGATAAGGTGCAACAGCAGTCAATACTCAATAGAAGACAGAATGGAGACAGAAAAGCATAAACCCTACACACACAGCTACTCACGAGTCACGAGTAATTAGGGTGATGTGTGAGCAAAATCAGTTGTTCTATTTCACATCCCGACTGCTTGCCAACATCAGGTAACATAGAATACAACAGTGGTATACCATCAAATTCATGCAAAGCTACAAATGTATCCCCTACGTACAGTTAACTTAAAACACGTCTCATGGGAAAAGACTCTAGCATCTAGGACAAAATCTAGTGGCACTATTACCTTGTAACAGTCATCATGTTGACGTCCTGTAATCTGGAAGATATAGAAGAAGAAAATATGATCAACACGGATTTCGAAGGGGCCACCATGTATCGAGGGGGCGTTACTAACTTACCACGTCGGTCTTGGAGGCGAGGTCGTCGACCTGTCGGCGGAGCGCGTCCACCGTGGGGCACTCCGCGGCGGTGGGCGGGTCCATCAGCCACGCCGCCCCTCCCGCGGTGTCCTCCGGCACCATCTAGGGTTCGCGCCGCCGGCCGTGCACGAGTGAGCTACCCTGCGACTGCGAGGCGTATGAGTGGGCTCTTGGGTGCGATATGATTGGCCAGATCGGCTGTTATCCGATTGTAATCCAAATTCATATAAAGTTTTTTTTACGAGAAAACTTTCAATTTATTTATCAACTGTCTAAGGTAGTACAACAAACGTCAGCTAAATTGCGTCCGATCTACGTGAAGCAATTTCGTAACCAAAATGACATTCAGATCCTCCATCACCAGAGCCAGGCAAAACTAGAGTGTGCCAACTCACCCAACGGCACCCAGGTTAGGTACCTGCTCTTGTTCCATGCTTCCCTCCTATTCCGATTGCTAGCTCTTTCCTTGCCGTGTGCATTGCAGCCATGGAATCTTCTCCTTCAAAAACCCACCGTTAGTTACAGCAAACCAATTATTTTCTCCTCGCCTAATCTTGTCTGCTAGATTCCATCGGCAGATCAAACTAACAGCCCCCTTTCCGAAGCAAACGGATAAACTAAATCAAAACTTTCTCTAACTTTGCTGCTCGCACTTGTTGCATATTCTACGGCCGGCAAAACTCTTACAAATCAATTTTGTACCTTGACTGAGCATGATGTGATTCATCGATCCCTGCCCTTTTCCCTTCGCCTGTCTCTCTCCCTGTCCCACCTTTTCACTTCCCTTTTTATATATTGTTAGATGTTACCGTTGGTACAGATTGTTTGGGAGAACTGTAATTATTTGTTACTCTGTAGAAGATTTTTATTGATATTGTGGTCCGTTAAATCTTCATAATAGGGCAGGGTGTGCTTCATCTCATATTAATTGTTTCCCTTTAATATCATGAAAGCTATGAGAATTTAGATTTGATTTTATACTGATAATATATATTGCTGCTCTTGAAGGTGAGTTAAAGATCCTGGTGTTTTGATCATCTTTAGCAGTAAAAAGCTACTCGTGAATGTCAAGTTGTTTGTGGCTTCCTGCTGATCAACAAAGGTTCAGCTAACTAGTCTTGAGCTCATTCTAAAAAAACAGTCATTGATTCTGATATTCTAATCACCAAATGCATTATTTTGGGGTCTTAATAGATTGCATTGTTTGGACATTGCCATGAATTTGTTAGAGTATAATCGTTGCTTATGGTTAGTGCACAAGATGTACATGATAATCCTGCATTGTACAAGATTTTCTTACACACTCAATACCTCTGATAGTAGTAGTGTGCAGTAAACATAAGTTTGCTAAAATTGATTATGGTACTATTAATAGGTACTTTGAAGCTAACCCTGCAATTGGCAGAACATAATACCAACAGCCACCAATTTTTCGGTTGGTCCCAAGTGTGTTTACCCAAATAGTATGTCCTTTTTATGATTTCTTGATTACCTTTTCAGTGACTAAAGTATTACCAGATAATGAAGCCTTGAAGGTCTGACAGAAATTGGTTTTAGCTTAGTTTATGCAGATGGAAGCATCTGCTTGGATATCTTACTAAACCAGTGGTGCGCTATATGTGTTGTTCCAGCAATATTGACCTTTCTCCAGGTATTTTAGGCCATCTCTCTTATTGTTACTTGGATCCATTTATTAATTTAATCTTGTTCTACTACTTTCTATGGGTTACTGTTTAGATGATTGCCCTTCACAACCATCAGTACCTACCTATCAAATACTAGTTTAAAAGGCAACTCTTTGTGTACTGGTAATGGCAATTTTGCTGCAGTGGTTGCTCCAGGTTTTCTGTTCTTTTTTTTTATCCCCATTACCTAGCCTAATTGGCGGCTCCATGATGTCTTCATTTTTATTTTATTTTTGCCTATGACAACTTATTTGCACATTTGATATGCTATCTAACAAGTCGCGGCCGCGGGCAGGAAATTGCTCATGCACATTCTTGGGTATTCACTCAAACACATAAGCATAGTTAGTAACCCATATATTGCCATGTCTAGTATAGTTATTTTTTATCATTGGCCATCTTTGAAAGCACCCGAGCATGACATTCTTGTGTCACAAATTTTCAGGTACTTTGCCATCTCATGTACATGGATGTGATTGAAGTTTTTGTGATCAACGTGTGTTTGAAGTGTCATGGACCATGAACGTTTGTATCCATGGATTACAAGCAGGATTCTGTTGTAGTTTTCTGATATGTTGTCCAAAAACAGCTATTACATTAGAAGTAGCCCAAAAACAGTAGCTATGTCAAGAAGTGAATGTTTACGTACTTGTGATCAGTATATTGATTATATATGTGAATACATGTATTTGCACTTGTGTTATATGTGTTGATCCAGCATTTTATAAAGGGTTCATGACACCTGGATTTTATTATCTGAACAATTTATACTGATATTGGAGAACTATATAAATATACAATTTATGTCTGGTTCAAGCAGGTGGAGCAATATAATTAGTGTCGGCAAGAGATATGCCTACATGACAAGCGTCGGCATAGCTTTTGTATGTCTAGACAGATTAAGGGATATGTAGAGTCTATACCTACAGAAGAAGTGCCGGCGTAGCTTAGGAAACACCAACAACAAGAGTGTCGGTAAATGTATCATCTGTCGGCAAAGCTTTCCCCGACAGCTTTTGTGTCGACTCTTCATCTTTTGTCGACATAAGTCTTGCCGACTGCAAAACTGTCGGGAAAGGCACCATACCTCGACAGATGCTTCTGCCTCGGCAAGCTTCTACCTTGGTGTAGTGCATGTCGAGCACTTGCAACAGGTTTCCTGTCTAGTACTACCTCCGTATTTTCATATAAAACATTTTAGATTCTTTCCACATTCATATGTCCAAACTTGTATCTACACATGTTTTAGTGTTTATATTTATTTATTTTTATGTGTATCTAAACAACATGTGCGATAGCTAAAATATCTTATATTAAAAAACGGAGGGAGTACCTCCTTTCTAACTTGCTACTCGTGTCCTTTCCTGTTTATGCTCTCACGATTGCACTGGATTTTTCTTTCGTGCCTACATGCATTGAAGTGTGAAACTTTAAGGCCGTACCCAGCATGCTAACTCGTCTTGTATGTACTTGCCGTTGGGGCTTTATTAAGTTAGAGTTGGGCACATGGTGTTTAAAGGCTAAAAATAAGGTACATATGTCATGTGCTTGCTCAACTTTTTTTTTTTTTTGAGAATTGCTTGCTCAACTAAATGGTAAATTCATTTGATCTCCTTGATCTTTTGTGCTACATTTTGTTTGAGCTAAATCTGTTGTGGTACATGTGCAGCCCGCACTAACATCAGGTCGTCGGGGATGTGATGGGCTTTGGGAAGGCCGCAGACACTTGTTCTTGGGGTGAAACAGTGAATGCACTGGTGTTTGAAAAATGCCCAACTTGGGCGACTCAGACTATTACCGGTAGCTGAGCGGTGCCCTAACCGGCATATATACGTGCCTCTAATCCGGTCGACCGGCCGGGCGCAGTGGTTGGTGCCTGTGACTCCAGCCTCGGAGGGCCAAGGGTCGGCATGTTTGGGTTGGGTCTGGGCTTTGAGCCAGGGGCCAAATAGCAGGATCAAAATTTAGCATGAAAAGTTTAGCATCCATGGATTTGGAGGGCGATGGTGCTGCGGGTTTACAAAGACTCCCAGCCGTAACACAAGTAGTACCTCCGATGGCCACTCGCCTCTGTCCTAGGTTCGCCCGTCTCTTATTATCCCCAGATACCGCCGATTTTTTTTTTTGAAGTTGGAACCACAACCAACTCTAACCGATTTGAAATTTTCATTTGTACTTGACTGTAGAAGCTACCAAGTGTCAACGAGTCCGGTTGGCAACACTGGTCAAGAAACAAGAGAAACCTGGTGATGATGAATGCAAACAGTAGAGTAGGTTAACAGGATCAAAGACATCATTATGACTAACCATATATTGCTGATGACAGACTAGATGCATCCTTAAATCCTTATAGACTACCTGATCTGTCCAATGCGACAAGGTTTTGATATGCTTTGGCAAATACCAGAGATAATGAAGCTAAAATTAGGACCACACAAGAGCATAATTGACAGCATTAATACTTGCTAAACATAGCATTACAATCTAATCGGTGATCATCTGTCAACCAAAATAATCTCAGTTCTTCATCTAGATGACAAGAGGGTGGAAATTGCAGGGCAGATTTAATATCCGGCTAGACAGGATGAGCAATTGGCCTGACTGTCTTGTACTCATCATGAGCTATCTCATAATTCTGCTTCAGCTCCTCATGGCGCTTCAATGAAGCCTCAGAGAACTTCGTCAGTCGATCAAGGACCGCAGTCAGTTTTAGCTGTAACGCTTCCACCACTACTACCCCTCCGCTTGCTTCCTGCTCGTTGTTTTCCAGCATCCCACATTCCTGAGACTCACTCCTGGAATGCGGCTCGCTTCTCTTTTTTGTTTGATCACTCTGATGCTCGAAGGAGTCCCGCAAGAGCTGCACTACGTCTTTAATGGACTGACATAGCTCATCAGTGGGAAGAGACTCCATCATGGCAAGCCAGTCACTGCAGAGGATGAATATTGGTGGGGAGAGTGCCTGGCGAGGAGGAAATGAGATCTTCCGCTTCCGCCTGCGTCGGTCCTGAGGTGGCTGCAGGATGCACTTCTGGAGCCATTCATTGAGGGCCTCCACATATGACTTCTGAGCAGTGACCCAGATCTTGAAGATGGACGAAAAGCCATCCATCTCGTTCAAGAGATGCATTGCCCCCTGGCGGTGATGCTCCCCTTGCTGCACTGAAGTTGAACTTTTGACATGGTACGCCAGTGAGATTGTAATGAATTGTTTGTGGTGGCATTCCAACATCGCTTTCCACATCCTGATCAATCTGCAAAAGGTAGGTATAGACATTTCAATATTCAATGTTCATGTGGATAAGAAATGCAAATCAAAGTATTACAAATCAACCTGTCAGTAACACATTTTGATTAGCCCACATTAAATTTGAAATGTCAGATATCAGATTGATCAGCAAAGCAGAGGTTCTTCAGAGAATAACTAGTGAACGATGTAATTGCATCAAAACAATGATGATGTTCTCCTGATTTTCAGTATTGAACTGACAAAAAAAAATTGCCTAGCATTGACAGTTCAAACATTTGCATAACTTACACTTAAAAGGTAATATTAATCAGCAATAACAGATGCAACTTTGACCACTAATTTCTATTATATGGATAAGAACCGAAACTAATAATCTTCTACAAAAAGAATTGGAGATAAATCTGTACATATGATATTCAAATTTCTGATCTTGATACTTAAAATGATATTTGTAGTCAAAGTTTAAAAGTTTGACTTAAGGCATGTCAAAAATAACATGTATTTGTGATATGGAGGGAGTACGTACTAGATCTATAAAAAAGAGGTATTATTTAGTTAATACCCTTGAATGAGCTCGACAAGTTGTGGCTCCAGTTCTCCATCCCTTATTTTCTCAATTCTTTTTGAGATGGCATCAACAGCCTGGATTGCAACAGACACCCTGGAATGTAGATCCTTCACAACAGCCCGAGTCTTATCAATCAGTTCTGCATTTAAACCTCGTGCAAATTGGTGGCGGAGAAGGTTACATTTCTCGTCGTAAGTCTTTCTGACATTTTCACTTGCCTAAATAAAAATAAACAAATTAATGCAGGTTCAATGACTCATTATGTCAATAACAGACATATTTAACTGGTAACCTTTATTTCACAACTCTCGGCCTTTATTCCATTATTTGATAGTTAGCATTCAACATGAATCTCCACAAAGTGAAGTTTAATTAATAAGCAGATTAAATTCACGATTAGTACAGAATAAATAGTATATATGCTTCATTGTATCAACCCTTATTTCAAGACAGCAATTGTCACCTAAACCTAATCTTGAGAACTGCAAGATTAAAAGGCGCAAATTTTCACTAGAGATCGACAGACCACCAGCCATTTGTGTAGACAAATGATGATTTCATGATAGCTAGCTGAGAGTTGAGATTGACAAATCATACTAGAAGTACCTGCTTAAAATATGGTAAATGTACCTTGATTTCATCATATAATTTTCTCTCCCACGCATGTAGCCTATCCAATGTAGAAGAATGGCTTCCAGACACCATGGCAAACTCCTCAACAAAATCATTATTACTATCCTCCAAATCATCTTGAATCATCGAAGTTGTAAGTGGACTTTTAGATGATGATGATAGGGATGAGACTGAACGTTTCCAAGTAACAACATTTGAAACATGTTGTGCGGTTTCTACAGAAACATACCAAATAGTATTTCTTCAGGCAAATATTATTGTAGTGAAAAGAAAATACTAGATTACATATACATCATGCTAACCCTGGTTGAGAAGAATTTGACGATTGCAGCAGACTCGAAATGCTGATACAAATCGGGCAGTAGATTTTCCTGGAGAACCTAGGATTTTAAGGAATAAAAGGGCAGAAAGAAGATTCATCAAAATCTGATATAACCAAAAGATGCTCAGAAAGACAAAATCATGTATGATTACCACCTTGAATTTTAGCACATATATCAAGTCTGATCTTCTTTGTCTCAAGCATTCTTGAAACCTCATTGCCGGCTTCGGCTGCACGTATAAAGCGGACTTCAATTTCCTTCATGCTTGACACAAAATCTTTTGCTCGATGGGTGATGAACTCGGAAGGATCTTCTGTGTCTGTGCGTGATTCTTTCTTGGTATCGCCTTCCTCCACCTTAGCCACACCCTGCTCAGAAGAAACCCCTTGATTCGAAGCATCCGCCGACCCACTTGTTTTACTGATCCCTCTTTGTGTTGTTCTGGTTTCCTGCTTCTGAAGAGCACTATCATCAGCAATCTCTGAATCTGAATGCACTGTAGCGGATCTGTTTGCTGGTTCTTCACGCAGCGGCACCAGCTCAGCTTCCCATGACTCTCTCAAGCCCTTCAACCTATTGAAGTCCAGGGTCAGCCCATCCACACTGTTTGAAGCGGCGGTACCAGCAGAATCAAAGAAATCCCATGAGGCGCATAATTCTTCCGAGGGCAACGGCGGCGGCGGTGGCACGAAGGCAGAGACAGGGGATTCTTGCCCCACAAAATCAGCAGCGGACGGATCGACCGTGAACGTCAAAGGAGCGGTTACGGCGGCTCTCATGCAGTGGACCCTCGGCAACGGGGAAGCTCGGTGATGATGCAGCGGGGAGCCGGTGCTCTCCACCGCCGCGCGGGACGGCGAAGGGGACGCCATTGAGGAGTGCGACGGCGACCTGCCCGCCTCCGAAATGGAGAGCGACGACTCCGGCGTGGCGTTGGAGGCCTCCGCGTACCGCCGCAGCGCGGTCCCCACGCTCCGGAGGGAGTGGGTGTAGGAGAGGTGCGCCGCCGAGAGCGCGTCCCTGGAATCGATGGCCCGCCTGATACGGCGCAGCCGCTCCTTGCACATGACTAGGGCATCTTCGCCGCCGCCAGCTTTGGAGGGCGAGGAACCCATCGAGCAAATCCCCTCCCTGCAGACTGTAGGGTACGCATTATCAGAAATCGAGGACGGTCAAAGTGAGATTTCAGTAGCTAAGCTCGTCAACCTCGTACCTCGAAACCCCAATGACCAAAGATTTTGAACGCGGGGTGCAGACGGCAGCGAAGGGGAAAAAATGTCGC
Source organism: Poa annua (assembly GCA_026929855.1). Lineage (NCBI taxonomy): Eukaryota > Viridiplantae > Streptophyta > Magnoliopsida > Poales > Poaceae > Poa > Poa annua. Next base: position 10,532,188 of record CM049430.1, read on the forward strand.
GGTGAAGGAATACCGAGAACGGTAATGGCGGCGACGAGCGTCAGATGCGGAGAAGTTGGGGGTGGTGGGAGTCAGCAGTCCCCACCCCACTCCGTGGCGCCGCGATGGAGGAGGAGGCGGGCTCCGGCGTGTCTCCGATTTGGGAAGGGGAAGACGAGGGCAGTGTCAGTAGCTAGCAACAGCACCAGCAAGCAGCAGGAATAACTTACCTGGGCTCACCAATCCTGCCCACTAGGACCATCTTCGATGCGGCCTGCCCATTTCCGGTCCAACAATGCATGATTTTTACTATTAATAATAATATATTTTAAATAATAAATTTGAGAACTTTGCAAAAATAATACAGCCTCGACCACGGAGAAGTCGATATGTACTTATCAGCCACGACGTGGCCGATTACTATAGGCTTTGATATTTTGCGCTCTGATCTTAGTTCTTTCGTCAACATACGACTCCCTCAACCCTCTCCGGTCTTAAAGAAAGAACCAGGGTGACCCTCAAGTCCTCTCGGGACATTAGTTGCTTCCCATTAAATCCAATTGCTTCTGGCGGCCTTAAGGATTTAGGGTTCCTTCGATTCAAAAAAGTGTATGTTTTTTAGAATCCATACAAAACACTTCTTAAAAAAGATCATGCAAATCAACTGGCCTTAACCAAACAAAATATTCATGTGACACGCCAGCCCAACCCCGGGCCATGAGCATGGGAGCTCATTAGAATCTTTAGATTGACCCATAGACCAATACAAATCTTTCCCGCGCGCTTTGTCTTCATTTGTGCGCATCCGGAAATATCGTCAAATTGCTCTAGACCGAGCACGTTAAACCTCATAGTTCTCTGAAGATGAGCTTCCTTAAACCTCATAGTTATTTGAAGATGAGCTTCTGGATATTAAAAAACGGTTTTGCTAATTTTCAGGCGCCTGAGAATTCCTTAAGTCTCAGTCACCCACAAAAATATGCATCAGTTGCACTTTTCTGATAAAAAAGTGCAATTGCACTTTTCTGACAGAAAAGTGCAACTCGTTCCAGTTACACTTTTTTTTGAACTGCAGTTGCACTTTTCTGAGATTGTTGAAACTTAAGAAAAAATCAGACACCTGAGACATAGGCACTCCCATTAAAAAAGGTTACAACTCATTGATATGAATCCTTAGTGTCAGAATCTCTCTACTAGTCTACTGTCATCCTATCTCAAGGTATGTACGACAGTCAATATTGGCCGCGTAGGATATTAGCTGCTCCCTCGGTTAGGGAATTGTTTTACATGACAATTACGGAACAGAGGTCAGAATAGAGGGGAACGGGATAATGCATTTTATAACTGGTCGAAATTACAACGATACTGTCTCAACTAGCCTTTGGAAATAATAGCAATTATGTAAAAATCATTCTAAACAATTCCGTGGCTACCATTATTTTTCATATTCAATTCTCCCTCCGATCAGGGAAAATTGCACGCAACACCAATGTTTGGTGACAAAGTTGCATAAAACACAGAATCAAAACAGGTTTTGCGGCTAGCTCCAACTTTTGGTGTAATATGTTGCGGCAAGCCCAAATGAATATCTTAGTGTACTTAACAACTGAGAAAATTACATACAACACCAATGTTTGGTGATAAAGTTGTACAAAACACAAAATTAAAATTATTTTTACGGCTAATCCAATATTTTGGTGTAATATGTTGCGGCTAGACCAAATAGATATCTTATGACTCTTAAGAACGTACTTCCTCCATTCTAAATTAATTGACTCATATTTAGTTCAACTTGCATTAAATGTGAGTCAATTAATTTAGAACGGAGGGAGTATCTGACAAGTGAGACTATAATTTTATATAATATAAGATAATTCTCCAAAATAGGTACCATGATAATTAAAAATTATTATGCTCAAATATGTCCTCACATTTTCAATTTTATCTATGCTAAAGCACAAAGTATTTCATTTTGAGATTTTTTTTAAAACTTTAAATTATATCAGGATGGCTGGCTATTTGTGGGGTTAGATTTATCGTAAATGTATTGTTTATACATGTATGTGTCATATTTTAAATGCTAATTGGAATTTCAGATACTATTATAAAAATATAGAAAAACATGCCTCTATCTTTTTTTATCGTATAATTATGTTGTATATTTTTATAAATGTGATATATAGTATTAAAATCAGCCCCATTTGTTAGATAATTGTTAAGTACACTAATACATCTATTTGAGCTAGCCGTAACATATTACATCAAAAGTTGGGGCTTGCCGCAAAAACTGTTTTGATTCTGTGTTTTGTGCAACTTTGTCATCAACATTGATATTTTGTGCAATTTTCTCGATCAGAAATGGTTCATGCAAATTTGTCTACATACGGATGTACTACACTATAAAATATGTCCAATACATCCGTATTTAGCCAAAAGTGTGTCAATCATTTTTGACCGGAGGGAGTACTAATTATAAAGAAAATCTTAGCTCATCGTACATGAAGAACTCAAACAAGCACGTACCTTGTTCCTCTCCAGGCTCATAGAACTCAGACCAGCACGCAATGTATGATGTATCCTCTCCAGGTTCACAGAAACAATAAAGTATTGATTCAATGACTCACTATGTTAATTATGTCTATTTAAAATCATTATCTCGGCACCCAGACCTGATCAGAGTAGAATTTTAGACTATACTTTTGGCTGCAGAAGCCTGAAGATAGCAGCTTGTCAAACGTAGCAAACAAGAAAAAGGCAATACAATATTACAATGCGTGTCTTCAAGCCTATTTTGTTTGAATCGTGTAGGGTCTTTCTTGACTCCTGATGGCACCCGCAGCCGGTAGAGCTCAACCAAACCCGCACTCATGTACTTGAATTTTAACCACACCTACACCCGCACCCACGTCTGGGTACAAATTTAATACCATACCCGCACCCATGTGGGTACTAAAATCCCACGGGTAAACCCACCCAAAAAAACTCAACATGATATACTATGTATTACGTATATGAAAATAACAACACTATGTAATTCGAAAATAACATTAATGAAGACGTTCGCATAGAAGTATAACAAATATATGCAGCCTCAAGGTCCAGCCAGCCGCCAGCGTTTATGGGTGTGTTGGGTATACGAGCAGTCCATCCTTAAGTCAAGTCAATGAGAAAGATAATTTCAGGGTGGGTGTCTGGGTCGGTGTGACTTTTATTTTTCAGAATTACATAATGCATAATTTATGAACTCAAATGTGCGATATACCGGGTAGGTGGGTACGTGGGTATGGGTTTTGATCTACCATACCCGCACCCGCAATACCCAACGGGTGCATATTTTTTACCATTTACTTAACCATGGATAAAGATTTTATCCCATACCCTCATCCTAATGGGTAAAAACCCACCGGGTATGCGGGTAATGGGTACCCATTGCCATCGGTATTCTTGACCTTCCTGGATGCACACTGACTGGGAGCTACTTTTATACATAATTATGAAAGCTTACTCAGGATAAAGTGCTTAATACTTGAAAAGCAAATTGGCAAGAGAATGCAAATGAAAGCTTCAGGCAAAATTTCTTGAAAAGCAAATAGGCAAGAAGAATGCAAATGAAAGCTTCGGGCAAAATTTCAGTTACTGCAGGGATGTAGTTCAACTCATGCTCATCATGATGATAATTATGGGACAACATATTCACCCTTTTTATTTGTATAACAAACTTTTAGAGCTATACTGATTATATATCCACACTGCATTTTGCAACTATATTAATGCAAAATGCTAGTATGCTACCAAAGTGGATGCCCAAGATAACAGCTAAAACAGTAAATTCAGACTTCTCCTTCTGCCCATTTTAGACTACGATTTTGTCTGCTGAAGAGCCTGAAGATAAATATACTAATTCCCCATTTGACCAGCAACTTGTCACAATGCTTGTCTTGGAGGTCCACTTTTATTTGAATTAGGTGGAACCTTTCATGTCCTTCTGGATGCACACTGACTGGGTGTTAGTTATATATATGATGCCAATTGTAAATTTAAAAATAGAGACCTTATACTCAGTACATAATGCCTATAAACCTGAAATTCAAGCACATGAGCAAATGGAAAAGGCTTCAGGCCAAGACTCATTTCATTCAATTGCAGGAGTTTAATTCAACTCGTGCTCTTGAGACATATGGGCCTGCATAATCACCATGTTAGCTATGTATATTTATTACTCCATTGCAATGTGCATTTTAAAACTACAGATTTAAATATCCCCATTGCAATGTGCCAATATGGCAGTGAGAAATGCTGCTAGGATGGCTGCCCAAGATAACAGCTTAAACGAATTAACAGAGACTGGATCAATCAACTTGGTCTCATAACCAGACACTGGTGATTTTCTTTTAAGAAATGCATCGCTTGATTCATTCAAAATTCATAAAGCACATAAAATAGCAAGGTAATCAAAGATAATGTAGGACCCTGTGATAAACAAGGATAACTCTAGCCAACCTCTACTGCAATGACCACGCCATATCAGCTTCAAGGGGGGGGGGGGGAAACAAACCAAGCTCCGTCAATCAAAGCAATGCTACAAATTCTATGGCTGCTGCTTGGCGTCGCGGTACCCAGCATCCACGAGCACCTTCTCCTTCTTGGCGAGCTCAATGTCGTTATCGACCATCATCTCAACTAGCTGCTGGAACCCAACCTTGGGCTTCCACCCAAGCTCTTTCCTGGACTTGGATGAATCCCCCTGGAGACTGTCCACCTCTGCAGGGCGAAAGTACTTCTTGTCAATGACCACATGATCCTTCCAATCCAGCCCAGCGTACCCAAAAGCAGCCTGCAGGAACTCCTCCACGGTGTGGCACTCTTCCGTGGCGACAACATAGTCAGCGGGCTTGTCCTGCTGCAGCATGAGCCACATTGCCTCAACGTAATCCCCGGCGAATCCCCAGTCCCTGCCGGCGGAGAGGTTGCCGAGGAAGACCTTGGTCTGGAGGCCGAGCTTGATGCGTCCGACGGCGCGGGTGATCTTGCGGGTGACGAAGTTCTCGCCGCGGCGGGGGGACTCGTGGTTGAAGAGTATGCCGTTGCAGGCGAAGAGGCCGTAGGCCTCGCGGTAGTTGACGGTGTACCAGTGCGCGGCGACCTTGGCGCAGGCGTAGGGTGAGCGGGGGTGGAAGGGCGTGGTCTCGCTCTGCGGCGGCGGCGTGGAGCCAAACATCTCAGAGGATCCGGCCTGGTAGTAACGCATGGGCTTGGCGGAGAGGCGGACGGCCTCGAGGAGGCGGAGCGCGCCGGTGGCGGTGACGTCGGCGGTGTAGTCCGGGATCTCGTAGGAGACGGCGACGTGGGACTGCGCGGCGAGGTTGTAGACCTCGTCGGGGAGGACGTGGTCGAGCGCGCGGCGGAGGGAGGAGGAGTCGGAGAGGTCGGCGTAGTGCAGGCGCATCGGCGGGCGGGAAGCGGAGGGGGTGGCGTGAGGGTCGTGGTAGATGTGGTCGAGCCGCTGCGTGTTGAAGTTGGAGGAGCGGCGCATGAGGCCGTGCACCTCGTAGCCCTTGGAGAGGAGCAGCTCCGTCAGGTAGCTCCCGTCCTGCCCCGTGATGCCCGTGATCAGCGCCACCTTACGCGGAGGCGCCAGGGAACGGGGCACGGAGGGGTTCTGCTCCTCGCCGGCGGCGGCGCCACCGTTGGAGTGCGGCGTGCAGGAGTCGGCCATTTTTTTGTTCGTTAGATCTGGGACTGGGAGAGAGGAATGGGGATTTGGTGGAAGAGGAAGTGAGACCTGGGCCCGGAGTATTTGTAGGGCCGGAAGGCCTGGACTGGTCAGCTTCTAGTGCTCCACACGACAGAAATGGCCGATTTGGACCAAATTTCAAACATCTTTTACTGTTTTACGGCCTATTTGGATTGTGTATTATCTTCACGAATATCGTTCAACAAGAATACATGTTGATCATCGATCTCATAGTTGCATTTCGGAGTTCGGCCTTCAACAAGTTCCACAAATACTGGAGAGCGATGCATCATGTTGATGCTCTAACACATCAAGCGACCTTGTCACGCATTTACGCTGCCACTAAACAGTAACCCATCGAGCGCCCATCACGCTGCCACTAAATAGTCTCCCCCTCCCCCGCTACAGTTGAGGGTGTCTCACGAGAGTTTGTCTCGGCCTGATCCCAGATCCTCTCCGCCAATGGTAGTGGAAAAGTCATAGGGGATGTTATCGGTGCATTCTTGTACATGGTATAAGTAAGTTATATTTCCCTTTTTGTTTGTTGGGCAACGTGATATATGCCCATGTCTTGTGATATCCGAAGAGTAGTGTGTCACCTGCGCAGTGTGTGGTGGCTAGCAGCAATGCTTGGGTTGGTGACGTTGGTGTTGTGCTACACGTTGTTTAGTGAATCATCGCCAACATCTCTTCCAATAAGCGTGGGTGGTCCCCTGATTTGGAGAAGGATTTATCCTCTTCCTTTGTTGCTTCAAACTGCCATGGAGGAGGATGTAGCAGTGGTGATGCAAGGGGATTTTGTTTCAGCGGGTGGGTTCAGGGCATATCAACATCAACAATTGATATGGTTGAGCTATGGCGCCTACTCGTTGCATGTCTTCTACACCATGTCGTTACCCATTCCAACTGAATGGTGTTTGTGTATTTTCTCCCGGTGAGGCAGTTTACATCTTCTTGTTAGAGTTCAGAGCACATGCAAATTTATGTGATGGGTCTCGTCACCACAAGCGGTGCCTATCAAGCGACAACAAGGCTACATAGTTCAAGTAGAGGCTCTAGAATTGATTGTAATTTTTGTTCTAGTTTAAGGTCCTGGTTGTAAATATCGAGGTCTTAGGTGATACTCCTTTGTTCCTAAATATAAGACTTTCTAGACTTTCTGAGGTTGTCTTGTTTCATTCCTAAATTAGTGAATTATCACACTAAAACATGTCTACATAAGTACAGATCAGGATAAGGCTAGAAACGATAGAAAGTCTTATACCTTGGAATGTAGGGAGTATTTCCCTTTTAGCTGAGTCCTTGTTTGGGTTTGTGTTGTAACCACTGAAGTTTAAATGAAGCTCAAGGCCCTAATTAGCTTTTCGTATTCATTTGAAAAGAAGTGCATTGTCCTCGCCGTCGGCATGTAGATACTCTTGTCTGATTTTAATGGTTACTAGAATTTCATGTGAGCAAGCATGGTTAGGTTCCATTATCGTGAGTAGTCTGTTAGACACTTATGAAATGAGAGGAATGTCGTGAGTTTTCAAGAATACTAAGACCATCCCTTAGATCCTCATCGCTAGAATCAAAGAGGAGCAACCATGTGGCAGCTTGCCAGGGCAAGAATTTGAGTAGCCTCATGCCGATGACGAGAGAGTAGCCCTTCTTGACTTGTTGTTATTGTTGTTTTTTAGAAGGTTGTCTCGCGGTTCATTGTTGTCTTTGGGCCAATTGTGCTATCTATTATTTCTTAACCAATGAAATGATAAAAAGCTTTTTCCATCATTAAATCAAAGTCAAATACAAAGCCCTAAACATCAAATATGAGAAAATCCAACTCGGGGTAATATTCTATTTGCAAATAAAAGGAATTTTTGGTCTAGTACTAACTTGTGTAGTCTCTTCTTTTTCCGAATCTCGTTGCCAAGAATAGCCCAATACTTGATAAAAGCAGTAAAATAAGGTCCTACCTCCTCCTCTAAGTAAATAGAAGGAGACTAGAGTCGTCATTTGGACAATCGGGTGGGGCGATTTCTCTCTCTCTACCGTCGAGTGTCACTACAATTCAAAATCACGTCTGCCCCACCCTTCCAACGGACCCCAACTCCAATAAAAAGTAATTTGTATTATGGCCGCGCCTTGTTAACAATTTATTCCATGGTACTTCAAAAAACATTACTAAAAGCATCGCAAAATTTCGAAACAATAAATGCATTTTTTTAGTATTTGGCAAAAAACGAGTATGCAACAAATCTCTATAAGTTGCAGCAAATCCCTATTATCCGTCGGAACCATTGCCTAGAAAATGTCGAAACATGTACGCACCACGACGAACCAATGTTTCAAGCACTTCACATAAACATTTGAAACAACATTAGCAATGGAGGTCCGGAATCATCACAGTGTCTCGCTCGTGTTGTCGTGCATTCACAGATAAACATGCACGACCTAGCAACATTTGAAATACACATCCAGTCCGTAAGCTACATGTTTCGTATTTTGGGCTATAAAAAGACAAATTTTGGGCCTTTATCTTTATACAACCACAAATTTGTTATTGAACGTGTTTTCTAACCTTAACCTCACACAAATATTACAAAGCAAGTATATGTTGTATTCAGAAGAAAATTTTGATTTTCAATCTTGAAAGTACTATTTTCATTTATTTATTTTAAACCAAGCACGGCAGTTGTTGAATGATGTTACAAACAACAGAAGAGTTTTGAAATCGTCAATGCATTTATGGATATGGTCCTTTCTATCACATACTGGATGCATCATCCAGATCCCATCTCATGCATGGACAGTAGACAGTGACACTGACTACTGCAATCGATGCCCTTGCGATATTTGATCATCTATCATTCCAACATATTTTTCTGTAATTGTAATCGGCCGCTCAAGTTTCATTTCTGGCCTGGAGTGAAATTGTGCTGCTAAAATAAGATGATTGAAACTGCAGACTTTGCTGCCCGGTTTCGCAGTTAAATAGAGCCACGGTCTAGGTCGTGGCTTGCACCCACGCGTTGATCCCCGATTCCCCGTGAATTGACCAGGAGTTAGCGGACATGTACTAACTTCTAAGTTCTAAACCTTGGAACACGCAAACCCAGACATTGATCCTAGGGCTATGTACTTAAAATCACCGGCATGGTCAAAGGTTAGTACTACGAATAACCCTGTGAATCACCGGCTCGACAGGATCTACCAGTAGACAGTAAACAAAATGGTGATCAGCGCATTCTGCAAGAAGATACTATGGGTCACTAGTAGAAAACATGCCATATGACCAAACAGAAATAACCCATTTATTTCGGTTGTATTATAAATCGGGATAAATGAGGCCAAATAGTTGGTCCTACGCTTCTAGCGGTCTAGCCTCCATGCGCTTTAAATCGAATCTTTTGTCCCGGTTTCAGCCACGAACCGGGACAAAAGTTAGGTGCCTATATATTAAAAAAATGTTTTGACACTTACAAAAATTCATTTTTGACACTTAAAAAATAGAAAATAATATTTATGAAAATAATTTGAATAATCACTTCGGTATGATTGTTTACTATATCAAAATGCACTCATTTGGGGAATACGAGACATTTTCATAAATAATTTGAAGAATATGAATTAGATTCAAATAATCAGCATAAACTCATTTTACTACGCGAAATTAGGTAGAAATCAAGGAAAAATCTAATAGTTGAGGATTATCCATCATATGTGTACTAGTTTTCATAAAAAATAAATAGGTGCCATTTTTCATCATTTTTTTAATACTTTGTTCATAAAAAAGTCATTTTTCACACTTAAAAAATAGAAAATGATATTTATGAAAATAACATGAAGCATCTCTTTGGCATGATTTTTCATATACCAATATGCACATATTTGTGAAATATGAGATTTGTGTAACAAACTATGTCGCGAAAATGACCATAACTTGATCATTTGGTTTGAAATTTGAAACTTATAGATGTTTATAGATGATAGATCTTTTTGTGGAGATTTTTTTTGCAAATTTTGTCAAAAATCAAGTTTATCATTTTCAATGGCAACTATTACACATATAATTAAGGACACCATGCCAAAGGATATCCTTTTTTGAGATGTTTATCGTTTTATTTCATTTTTTCGTTAAAACGATCAAAATGGTCGCGATGACCTATTCATCAAAAGAGGTAATTTTTCTAGAATTATCAATATTTATGTGATATAACCAATAGTTGTGTACCTTAAAGTGATTTTTCCAAAAGATTAAGACCAAACTATCAAATAGTTGTAGTTAAAATTTGAATTAGTTTCGAATAATCAACATAAACTCATTTATCTAGAAGAAATTAGGTACAAATCAAGGAAAAACTTAATACTTGGGGATTATCCGTCATATGTGTACTAGTTTCCATGAAAAATAAATGGGTGTCATTTTTCATCATATTTCTTATACTTTGTTCAAAAAAGTCATTTTTCGCACTTAAAAATAGAAAATTATATTTATGAAAATAATTTGAAGAATCCTTTGGCATGATTGTTTCTTTTACCAATATGCACCTATTTGTGAAATATGAGATCTGTATCACAAACTATATCGTAAAAATGATCATAACTGATCATTTGGCTTGAAACTTCTAAATAGATTGTTTTGTGAGCACTTTTTTTGCAAATTTTGTCAAAAATCAAGTTTATCATTGTTCACGCAATTAGTACATATATAAGGACGCCATGACAAAGGATATCTTTTTTTGAGATGTTTATCATTTTATTTCAATTTTTCATTAAAACGATCAAAATGGTCGCGATGACTATTCATCAAAAGAGCTAAGATTTTCTAGAATTATCAATATTTATGTGATAACCAATAGTTGTGTATCTTAAAATGATTTTTTCTAAAAGATTTAAACCAAATTATCAAATAGGTGTAGTTCAAATTTGAATTAGTTTCGAATAATCGACATAAACTCATTTAACTAGGCGAAGTTAGCTAGAAATCAAGCAAAAACCTAATACTTGAGTATTATCCATCATATGTGTACTAGTTTCCATGAAAATTAAATGGGTGCCATTTGGCATCATATTTTTTGTACTTTGTTCACAAAAATGTCATTTACCGCATTTAAAAAATGAAAAATGATATTTATGAAAATATTTGAAGAATCCTTTTAGCATGATTGTTTCTTATACCAACATGCACCTATTTGTGCAATATGAGATCTTTATCACAAATTATGCCGTGAAAATGATCATAACTTGATCATTTGACTTGAAACTTCTAGATGTTTATAGATGAAAAACCTTTTTGTGAAGATTTTTTTTGAAAATTTTGTGAAAATAAAGTTTATCATTTTTCATAGTAACTAGTACACGTATAAGGACCTCATGCCAAAGGATATCCTTTTTTGAGGTGTTTATCACTTTATTTTATTTTCCCATAAAACCGATCAAAATGATCACCATGACTAATTGACTATGTATGTTTCTGTAATGCAAAATATTATTTGGATGTCATATTGGAAATCCTCTAATTGTTTTGATCAATTTAGACATTTTATTTGTTGAATTCTGATTTAAGGTTTTAAAGATACGAATTATTCCATACTAAATGAAAAAGACAAAAATAAATTAATATTTATTTTATCATTATTTATTACAATATTATTATTATTCTATAGTCATTGTTGTTTATTCAACTTAATTTTTATAATATAAGTAATGAAAAAGTATAACATGATGACTGAGTGGTTAATATGATTGATAAGATAGTAATATCAGTAAGTTCTCAGTTCTCTCTTAGTATCTAGTTTGAAACGAATCCACATGTTAAGCGTGCTGGGGTTGGAGTAGTTTGAATATGGGTGACCGAACGGGAAGTTTGACTTGAGATTTAATGTGTAGTTATTAATGAAGTGTGTGGGTTAATGGGTAATTAAATGTGTGGCTAAGTGAGAAAAAAAAGTGAAATAGAAAACACGAAAAAAAACATAATAGCAGCCAGCAATACGAACCGGGAAAGAAATACGAAAAAAATCAGAAAATAGGAAAAAGATAAAATACACTATTGTCCGGGATCGTAATACGAACAGGGACAAATAGCATCCGACAAAAAAGCTGGCTGACGCGGCCACGTGCCCCCCAATTGGTGCCGGGTCGTGGCGTACCCGGGACAAAAAGCCACCCCGAGCACATTGTCCTGGGAGCGTATAAATAGCCCATACTGCCCGGGACCATTAGCATGTTCTACTCTAGTGGGTTTATAGGACCCACACCCACGTAGTCCCACTCACCACCATAGCTCGACCGACTAGTTTTGGGCTTGAGCTTGAGTTTCCTCATCTCCTCGACTTAATGCTCCTTTGGTCAAAGGAGATTTTATAGCATTTTAAGAGGCTTGATTTTTTAGGATTTTTCTTACTTTCCAGAGTACATGTTTTTTGTTGAATTTTTCAGAGTACATGTTTAATATTTTCTCGCCCTCTGTTTTGGAGGAATTTTTCATGAACTCGAACCTCTTGCTATTTTTTTTTTCTTGCGTCGTCAAACACTTTTGTTCTAAATCATGTAAATTTCAAATCACATAGGATTTACATAACCTACCACTCCAATGTCGTCCTTTTCTTTTCATATGTTCGTACGTTGTGAGAATCCTGCAAATCAAATAGGGCTTATGGATTCCGGTGGAAATAAATTTCGATAGGAAATGCTAGCGTGGGATACAATCATTGTCTGTGTTGAACCGTGTGATGGCTATAATATCCCTAAGCTTCAACATGTATAGATTAATAGATATGAGGCCACAAACTCTCATATGTTTGTGGAACCGCCAGGTGTACACATAAAAGAAGGAATTGAGTCAGAGCATCTCAAGCACTAGACCTTAAAACTAATCTCTAGATAGTTTTTATGATCCAACCTAAGTATATCTTTCCGCCTTTGAGAAACAAACCAATTTAGCTGAGTTGTTCCACCAGTTTCACCTCCACTCTACATATGTTCATAGTTGAACATCATGATATATGTTTCTACTAAGAGGAGAAGAGGTGTATTGGAGAGACGAAGTGAAGATGCGTTGTGGAAACCAAAGAAAGCGAAGTGGTTGTGTGGAAACAACAAAGACCTAGATTTGAGAAGAATAATAGATGAGGTGGCCTGCAAGCAAGGGGAAACTTGGCTAAACCTAAGGTGTAACCAATTAAAAGCTCACAAACATGTATAGCTTGCATGTTGAGAGAAATCGTTTGATGGGCTGCTCCTACTTAGTTACTATATATTCGAGTTGGTATGGGAAACAAAAATGATTGAGAAAATAATAGCACTCACATACGTCTCCTCGTATTAGCATTTCACTTCCCGGTTTGATAAATCTAGAGTGTCTACAGTTCAAAATCGGATCGAATATAATAATAAAAAACAGCATTGCTCGCGAAGGGAACTATTGAAGGGATAATGTGGGAGGAGAGACAAAACTGGGGCGCAAAACATCTTATATAACGGTGAGGGTGATGGGTATTCATCAATTCTCAGGATTGCCCGGAAGTGGAATTTGTTATCATCTTTTGCCACCCATTTAAATTTTAAAAAATGCCTAGAAAAGCAATCAAGGGTCATCACGTGGTCGAGAATTTGGAAAAAAGAGGTGTGGATGCCCAAGAAAAGGAGGGTTGAAACTCAACTCGTGCTTTTAGTGGTGGTATAGATGTTTTTATTTCTTTGTATTTTGTCCTTTTTTGTTTTCAAATTTTGTGCTCATTTCATTTCTCACTTTTATTCCACTATATTTTATTTGTTTGGGTTCATTTTCCTGTTTGAGCAAACACTTGGATAATTTAGCAAAAGATGAAGATACATTGCTACACACGCGCATGCAAATTCTATTGAAATATATGAACTTTTTTTGGATACATGAACATATGAAACATTTCGATTCGTATTGAGGCACATTTTATGAGACGAACAATTACAAATATATGACTGTTACATGAACATAACTTCATTTTGCAACATATAGAAAATTTCCGGTCGTTAAACCGATATATGAAATGGTATAATTTTGTTTAATAAAAACTTACTCTTTTGAAAGAAAAAAAATGAGTTAATGGGCCGAGCCGGCCATTATTGATTTGGCTTCAGGCGAAGCTATCGTGTAAAACGGCAGGTAGGAGCTTATGCCTGCTGCTTGGCGTCGCGGTACCCAGCATCCACGAGCACCTTCTCCTTCTTGGCGAGCTCAATGTCGTTATCGACCATCATCTCAACTAGCTGCTGGAACCCAACCTTGGGCTTCCACCTAAGCTCCTTCCTGGACTTGGATGCATCTCCCTGAAGGCTGTCCACCTCTGCAGGGCGGAAGTACTTCTTGTCAATCACCACATGATCCTTCCAATCCAGTCCAGCGTACCCAAAAGCAGCCTGCAGGAACTCCTCCACGGTGTGGCACTCCTCGGTGGCGACAACATAGTCAGCCGGCTTGTCCTGCTGCAGCATGAGCCACATTGCCTCAACGTAATCCCCGGCGAACCCCCAGTCCCTACCGGCGGAGAGGTTGCCCAGGAAGACCTTGGTCTGGAGGCCGACCTTAATGCGGCCGACGGCACGGGTGATCTTGCGGGTGACGAAGTTCTCGCCGCGGCGGGGGGACTCGTGGTTGAAGAGTATGCCGTTGCAGGCGAACAGGCCGTAGGCCTCGCGGTAGTTGACGGTGTACCAGTGCGCGGCGACCTTGGCGCAGGCGTAAGGTGAGCGAGGGTGGAAGGGCGTGGTCTCGCTCTGCGGCGGCGGAGTGGAGCCGAACATCTCGGAGGACCCGGCCTGGTAGTAGCGCATGGGCTTGGAGGAGAGGCGGACGGCCTCGAGGAGGCGCAGAGCGCCGGTGCCGACGACGTCGGCGGTGTAGTCCGGGATCTCGTAGGAGACGGCGACGTGGGACTGCGCGGCAAGGTTGTAGACCTCGTCGGGGTTGACGGAGTCGAGCGCGCGACGGAGGGAGGAGGAGTCGGAGAGGTCGGCATAGTGCAGGCGCATGGGGGGACGCTGCGCGGAGGGGGTGGCATGCGGGTCGTGGTATATGTGCTCCAGACGCTGGGTGTTGAAGTTGGAGGAGCGGCGCATAAGGCCGTGCACCTCGTAGCCCTTGGAGAGGAGCAGCTCTGTCAGGTAGCTCCCGTCCTGCCCCGTGATGCCAGTCACCAGTGCCACCTTCCTAGGTGCCGCCAGGGAACGAGGCACCGAGGGGACCTCCTCGGCTCCGGCGCCGGCGCCGTTGGGGTGCAGCGTGGATGAGTTGGCCATTTTCAGCTAGCTATCGGAGCGGCGGAGAGAGGATGATTTGCAAGTGAAGATGGCAGTGAGGGGAGCCGGAGTATTTATAGGACATGAAAACTTTGGGTTTGGCTCTCAGCTTGTATTCTATACACTCAACAGGAGTTTCTTTAGATGCATGCACACTATTTGGCAGCACCCCTTTGGTACTATTCTACTTTTTAACACAAGAGTGAATGCAGAACTGACCATAAACCTGGAGCAAAGGAACACTCTAGTGAATTAACTGGAAAAGGATACACGCTCGACCTTATGTTTTGATGTCAATCCTGGATAGCTCTACAATTATGCTACTACCTGAAATATTTTTCTTATGCAGATCACATTTTCGACGGTCTCCGATGTGATATGGCTAAATAGTATCTGCACAGATCTAGAATAATGCTATTCCTAGAAGTCTCGTAGTGCATATATAATACAGAACCATATCATGTAGCTAGGTTCTACTACATGAACAGTAGTGCCCGGCAAAAACTCAAGCGCATCTTCTTTCCATGAATTTATACCTGACGAAAAGTTCCTATACAGTTTTGTTATAGTTCAGCTGTAAGCCATCGATGTCACAGAAAGGGGAGGCAGAAAATTTATGCATAATGGGTCCATAAATTACATGTTTAGGACAATCTGGGTTGTCAAGTAAATATGTTCACTTTTTCAGTCACCAAAGTCATAGTACGAAGGGAACCATAACGGCGTAACCTGGTAGGCTGGTCTACACTAATTTCCTAGAACACTTAAAAGAGTGTTAGAGTACAACACGGTTTAGTTATATTTGATAGTATTAGGATTGTAATCTAAGTCTATCTGTATTAGGTTTTGTAGTCTTCAAGTCTTGTACCCCTTTATATACAGCCCACCGTGACTCGTTGTAATGTATCAATACAATACAACATATTCCGTAATCTTACATGGTATCAGAGCCAGAGGTCTAGAGTTCAAATTCTGGCTAACGCAGTATTAAAAATAAAATATCTGCGGACACCCTAGTCCACGTCCTAGGCTCGTGAAGAAAAAGTCCACAACCTGGACGTGAGGGGGAGTGTCATAAATATAATATATACATAGCATAACCTTTCCCATCAGTTTGGACTTTTAGGATAATTGGCTAGTGCATCAATTTTACATGGTATCAGAGCGGTTCGTTTCGCAACCTAGGGTTTAGCCACCACCGCTTCCGCCGCGCCGCCCCCGGCGAAATCGATCTCCATGATCGTCGGGGCCATATCTCGTTGCTAGTTTTTCTTCCAATTTCAATAAGTCAGTTCATATTTTTAGCCAATTTTGTTTTTCAATTAGATCAATTTCTTTTTTGCCACCAAATATTAGATTCACTCCTCTCCTCCGACGTACGTACATCAGGTCCAAGGCCCATGGCGCGTGCATGCATGGGCATATGGGATAAGGATGGATCTTCTACTCAAGCCAAGCTGCACGTACGACACTTCACGTCTACACGGATAAATCGTCATCAAGCCTCGCCGTAAAACATCGGGCCGGACCTACATCGTCTGTGGTCATCATCGCCGACAACCATCTACGTCAACAACACCTCGGCATCTTTTACCTCTACAGCGCCGACAACAATCTACATCAACAAACGTCTTCAACAACCACCACACCATCTTCGTCCACCGCAACATCGCCGCCAGAGTTGCAGTCTATTTTTATTTTGCACAATTTACTAGTTGCAACTTGTTCTTTTGTTTTCGTCTACTCCGGCAACAAACGGCAGAAATCTGCGCTACGCGTCGCCGACCACAGAGATCTCCTATGCTTCTTCATCCGGCTCTAGTTCGCATGGTTAATGGCAGTCCCTTTCTTCGCATGCCCGGTACTGGCAACATCGGCGCGTGCTTTCGTCCCCGACGCGCTCCCGAGTGTGGCAAGCTCGGTAAGGCGTGCCGTCTACCTCAACTACATCGACTCCAGCAAAAGTCTACCCCAACTTCCACAACAAACGGCAACATCGACCACAACTGCATCTGAAGGGGATCGTGTGCAGAAAACAATAATTTTCCTAGCAACGATATCCTTAAACTAGCCAAGATCTATTCTATGCAGATATAGTAGTACGAACGGAGATCGGAATACGTACCCTTGTAGACCGAAAGCGGGGATTACGTTCCCGCACAAACGTTGTCGATGAAGACCGACGTAGCCGACCTCAAGGTCGTGTAGAGGAAGCAGGCCTCCGAGTACCGCTAGCGCAACACCTCGCAGGGAGTCGCACACGTACGGTGGAGACGACGCCTCCGAAGCTCCAGTCCAGGACGAGCAGCGGAAGACTTGGACCGGAACACCAGCAGCGCGGCAGCGGGCTATGGTGGAGGAGATCCCCGACTCCTCTTGCTCGGCGCGGCTCCAACTTGGGAACCACGAGATCGAGAGAGAAATCAGGAATTAATTGGTGAATTAAAAGGCTGGGGGTGCCCTTTCTTATATAGGCTCCCAAGGGGAGCCAACCTTGCCAGCCAGGCAATGTGGGACTATCCCACAACCTGGTTCGGCTAGGCTTGGTGCGCCGGCCCCCTGGTGGGCCCCTTGGCCCATCCAGGCCGGCCACCAAGGCTCCCCACCGAATCCCCTAGGGATTTTTCCCCTCCTGGGCCTTTTTTCGTCCGGAAGGCCCATTTAGGAAAATCTGCCTTAATAAATTCGAAAATAAATATATAAAATCATATTTGCATATTAATAACACTAATTAATATCAAACATAATATATATAATATTTCCTAGCTCCGAAAACTCTTTCGGCGCTGCCCGATCTCCATCGGACCTCTCCCGGGACGTTCCCGGTGATCTCCTTCCTCTCTGATTGTCTTGTCGAAACCCCTTAAGTGTGTTACCCTAGCGGTTCGATATAATATCAGGTATGATCAAGACTCCTCAATGATCAACGACTAATCCGTAGGCCTGGACCCCATGAATTAATCCCTGAGATATAACGAATGACTTTCATCTATCAAACCTGAACGTGAAGTCTTAGACCTTTTGCCATAGCGATACTTAGCACGTCCGAGCGTCGCTCCATAGATATCTCCATACCTAATCCCGACCTCGTTACCGACGACGCTATCTTCTACTCGTTCATGATCTCATGTCTCCGTGACCTAGTCACATGCTTGCAAGCTCATTAGACATGATCTCACCGAGTGGGCCCGAGAGTATCTATCCTGCTATGCGGACTGGCAAATCCCGCTCTTGACCCCTCGTCTCAATACTCCTTTCCAATACCCAAAAGTATCACCGTTATTGTCATACTAAATAAGATACGACGTTTGGTGCAATCAAAGTATCTTCGGGGAATATCAATAAGAGTTGATCTCACGGTCAAAGGTGTAACGACTACGTTCTCCAAATCTGGGTATGTCCATCACATCACTCTCCAGCGATATGACTCTCATTGCCGACCGGCGCCATGCCCCATGACCGGGAAACCTCGATCATCAATCGCGGAGCGAAACTAGTCTTAGTAGAGGCTACTAGGGACCTGGTTGTTTACGTATCACACCCGCATTAATGTTTCCGCTTAATACGGTTCCAGCATGACACAAAAACCTATTATGAACAAACGAGATATGATAAAGAATACACTTTATTAATTGCCTCTAGGGCATATCTCCTTCAGTCTCCCACTTGCACTAGAGTACAAATTAATCTAGATTACAACTTGGTAAAAGCCTAACACCCATAGCTAACTGGTGTTGTTCATGCTTATCAAGCGGAAGAGGCTTCGTCAGCGGATCTGCCACATTCAGATCCGTATGCACTTTGCAAATCTTCACATCGCCTTCTTGTACGTACTGACGTATCACGTGGAAGCGTCGGAGAATGTGTTTGGCGGTGGAGTGAGACCTTGGCTCCTTGCCGTTCGCAATGGCACCCGTATTGTCGCAGAAGAGGACCACGGGGTCTTGCACGCTCGGGAACACTCCAAGTTCGATGACGAACTTCCTCAGCCACACAGCTTCATTCGCGGCCTCGCAGGCAGCAATGTACTCCGACTCCATTGTAGATTGTGCGACGATGGGTTGCTTCCCACTTCTCCAGCACACGGCGCCTCCATTCACCTTGAACACGTAACCTGTCTGTGACTTACTGTCATCGGGGTCTGAGCAGAAACTTGCATCTACGTAACCCGTTACGCCAAGTTCCTCATCGCAGCCACCATACACAAGGAACATTTCCTTTGTCTTATTGAGATACTTAAGAATGCTCTTAACAGCTACCCAATGCGGCATTCCAGGATTACTCTGGAACCGGCTTGTCAAACTTAGAGCTAATGCCACATCTGGTCTAGTACTCAACATTGCATACATGATCGATCCTATGGCTGAAGCATAAGGATGTATTTCGGCCTTACCCAGTTCCGTCACCGGACACTGCGCCTTACGCAATATCTTATTCTTGATAACCGGCAGAGAACCCTTCTTTGCCTTCTCCATATGAAAACGCTTCAATATTTTATCAACATAAGTACTCTGACTTAGTGCTAATAGGCGCCTTGATCTATCACGATAGATTTTTATGCCTAAAACATACGCAGCTTCTCCCAAGTCCTTCATGGAAAACTTGTTGTTTAAATATTCCTTCACGCTATTCAGAAGTTCCACATCATTCCCTATTAGCAATATGTCGTCAACATACAGTGCTAAGAACACAACCGAGCTCCCACTCATTTTCTTGTAAATACAAGTCTCTTCCACGTTCTGGATAAATCCAAAACCTTTGATTACCTCATCAAAGCGAAGATTCCAGCTCCGAGATGCCTGCTTCAATCCATAGATGGATCGTTGAAGCTTGCACACCTTGTTAGCACTTCCTGGATCGACAAAACCTTCCGGCTGTACCATGTACGACTCTTCCTCAATGTTTCCATTCAGGAAGGCCGTTTTGACGTCCATCTGCCAGATTTCATAATCATAGTAGGCAGCTACCGCTAACAAAATCCGAATAGACTTAAGCATCGCTACCGGTGAAAAAGTTTCATCGTAGTCAATTCCATGAACTTGTCGGAAACCCTTTGCGACAAGCCGAGCTTTATAGACGGTCACATTACCATCAGCATCAGTCTTCTTCTTAAAGATCCACTTATTCTCGACGGCCTTGCGCCCTTCGGGAATATCCACCAAGGTCCACACTTGGTTATCATACATGGATCCTATTTCGGATTTCATGGCTTCAAGCCATTTCTCGGACTCTAGACTCTCCATCGCCTCTTTGTAGTTCGTAGGTTCGTCTTGCTCGACTAGCATGACGGTGCAAACCATATTGCCATACCATTCTGGTGCGATCCGAGATCTACCAGACCTACAAGGTAGAACATCTTTCTCGACAGTTTCTCCCACTCCTTCCACGGAGGACGTTTCCGGAATTGCTTCCGTTGCGCCACTCGGAATCTCGAGTTCAGGATCAACGATTTCATCGAGGTCTACCTTCCTCCCACTTACTCCTTTCGCGAGAAACTCCTTCTCTAGAAAGGTACCGGTCTTCGCGACAAAAGTTTTGCCCTCAGCTTGGTTGTAGAAGGTGTACCCAACGGTTTCCCGTGGATATCCTACAAAGACGACTTTCTCCGACTTCGGTTCGAGTTTGTCGGGCTGTAGTTTCTTAACGTACGCCTCACAACCCCAAACCTTCAGAAACGATAACTTAGGCTTGTGGCCATACCATAATTCATACAGTGTCGTTTCAACGGACTTGGACGGAGCCCTATTTAAAATGAATGCGGCTGTTTCTAACGCATAACCCCAGAAGGACACTGGCAGATCGGTAAGAGACATCATAGATCGGACACTATCCAGTAGAGTACGATTACGTCGCTCGGACACACCGTTACGCTGCGGCGTTCCGGCGGGCGTAAGTTGGGGCACTATGCCACAACTCTTCAGATGTGTGCCAAACTCAAAACTCAAGTACTCTCCACCGCGATCGGACCGGAGATGCTTGATTTTTCTATTAAGCTGATTCTCAACTTCACTCTGGAATTCTTTGAACTTTTCAAACGTTTTAGACTTGTGTTTCATCAAGTAGATATAACCGTATCTACTCAAGTCATCAGTGAAGGTGACGAAGTAACGATAACCATTGCGTGTCGAAACGCTCATTGGTCCACATACGTCTGAATGTTTGATCCCCAACAAATCCGACGCCCGCTCAACGAAACCTTTGAACGGTGCCCTGGTCATTTTGCCCATGAGGCATGGTTCACATGTATCGAGGGATCCGAAATCCAACGAGTCCAAGAGTCCATCGGAGTGGAGTCGCTTCATGCGCTTTATACCAATATGACCAAGACGGCAATGCCACAAAAACATGGCGGTATCGTCACTACACTTAATTCGTTTGGCCTCTATGTTATGGATGTGAGTACTACGATCGAGATTCAACAAGAATAAACCATTACTCTCGGGAGCATCAACATAAAAGATATCATTCATATAAATAGCACAATTGCTTGACACTGATTTAAATGAATAACCGTCTTGTAACAGGCAAGACCCACTTATAATGTTTACACTCAAGGATGGCACAAAATAACATTTATTTAAAACCAAAACTAATCCCGATGGTAGATGCAGAGGGAGCGTGCCGACAGCCACCACGTCGACTCTCGATCCGTTGCCGACGCGCATCGTCACCTCATCCTTCGCCAGTCGCCTTCTATTCCGTAACTCCTCCTGAGAGTTACATATATGAGCAACAGAACCAGTATCAAATACCCACGTATTGCTCCGGGCGGATGTAAGGTACACATCTATAACATGTATATCAAATATACCTTGCTCTTTGTCGACCGTCTTGCCAGACTTCCTATCCTCCAGATACTTGGGGCAGTTGCGCTTCCAGTGACCCTTCCCCTTGCAGTAGAAACACTCCACGCTAGCTCTGGGACCAGACCTGTTAGTCCTGGACTTGGCAGCAAACTTTGCCTCCCTCCGGGACTTCCAGCTCTGCTTTCCCTTGCCACCGGACTTCTTGAAATCAACGGTCTTGTTGACCATCAACAGCGTGTGCTCCTTCTTAATCTCTACCTCAGCAGTCTTGAGCATCACGAACACTTCACCCAGGGACTTAGCCATGCCCTGCATGTTGTAGTTCATGACGAAGCCTTTGTAGCTTGGTGGCAACGATTGCAACACCCTGTCAATCGCCAGCTCATCGGGAATCTTGCACTCCAGAGCATTCAGGCGTTGAACGTAGCCAGACATCTTGACTACATGCTCGCTCACACTGCTATGCTCTTCCATCTTGGCTGAGAAGAAAAGCTCAGAAGCCTCATATCTCTCAGCCTTAGCCTGCGGCGCGAAGACAGCCTTAAGATCCGAAATGATCTCAAAGGCGCTCATCTTCTCAAAGCGCTTCTGCAGGTCGGCTTCCATGGCGTAGAGCATGCCACTCTGGACAAAGGCAGAATCCTCCGATCGGGTCTGGAAGACCTTCTTCTCATCCTCAGAGGCATCATCTGCAGGAGGGTCACCTATGGCGGCCTCAATGACGTAGGCCACCCTATGGGGAGTGAGGAGGATCCTCAGGTTGCGGAACCAGGCCATGAAGTTTGACCCATTGGTCTTAAGCTTTTCTTTCTCAAGGAACAGACCTAGGTTAAACGAGGGGCGAGACATCTACAATGGAATTTGCAACAACATAAGACTTTGTTCATAATAATTTTGAGTTATAGTATTTTAGAAAATAACTAACATAACTCCCACTCAAACGAACATCCCTCCTGGTCGTTTAAGCGATTACACGACCCCCATCCATTGCACCACCCCTCATCATCAAAGCCGGCGGCACAACTTCAGGAGTAGACAAAATCGTCCGCCACACCAATTTTGTGACTCGTGCTCGACCTTTCGGTCTTCCTGTTCCGAGGCCATACCTCTGAGTATGCTAGGCTCGCCACCAAAGACCTCCACGCTGACGCTTGTGCAACAGGGCTTACACCCACCGTATGCGAACGAAGATATGTATGACACCCGATCATCACGGCCTGCCTCATAACGTAGAACTTTATTGGTGGTGCGCGTTGGAGGGAGAACACTAGTGGTATTTTGAAGGGATCATCTTATTCAACTACCGCCGTGTAACACACAATCACACACAAAATAAGATGCACACAAAACATCAAATGTAATGCAATGTGATATAATCCATCGCGCCATTGTCTTCTTGGCGCCCGCAGTTTATAAACAATTTAATAAACCTACCTTGACCATATCACATAGCCCCTGCAAAATAAAGTTAGACGCTTCTACTTTATCTTTTGCATATTTTACGTGGCTTGGGGCTTTCGTAAATAGAACCGCTTCATACCTACGAATCTTATGACCACAACAACGATCCAATAATTGCATGTTTAAGCATCCCTTTCGGGCCCTCGATTGAAAATGCGAAGACCAACTAAAGAGAGAGAAACTGTCACCCGCCAGCCACAGATACGGTACAAGCCGTATGTCAGTAGTGGAACCAGTCTCGCGTAAGCGTACGCGTAAAGTCGGTCCAGGCCGCTTCATCAACTCAATGCCGCTGGAATACACAAGTGCACGCTAGAGGGTAGCAAATAACAGGAACGGTGCCCCCGTGCAGAGCACGGGTTCTAACAGCGTACAGCTATATCTTACGATAGATCGGCTCTGATACCACTGAAGGGGATCGTGTGCAGAAAACAATAATTTTCCTAGCAACGATATCCTTAAACTAGCCAAGATCTATTCTATGCAGATATAGTAGTACGAACGGAGATCGGAATACGTACCCTTGTAGACCGAAAGCGGGGATTACGTTCCCGCACAAACGTTGTCGATGAAGACCGACGTAGCCGACCTCAAGGTCGTGTAGAGGAAGCAGGCCTCCGAGTACCGCTAGCGCAGCACCTCGCAGGGAGTCGCACACGTACGGTGGAGACGACGCCTCCGAAGCTCCAGTCCAGGACGAGCAGCAGAAGACTTGGACCGGAACACCAGCAGCGCGGCAGCGGGCTATGGTGGAGGAGATCCCCGACTCCTCTTGCTCGGCGCGGCTCCAACTTGGGAACCACGAGATCGAGAGAGAAATCAGGAATTAATTGGTGAATTAAAAGGCTGGGGGTGCCCTTTCTTATATAGGCTCCCAAGGGGAGCCAACCTTGCCAGCCAGGCAATGTGGGACTATCCCACAGCCTGGTTCGGCTAGGCTTGGTGCGCCGGCCCCCTGGTGGGCCCCTTGGCCCATCCAGGCCGGCCACCAAGGCTCCCCACCGAATCCCCTAGGGATTTTTCCCCTCTTGGGCCTTCTTTCGTCCGGAAGGCCCATTTAGGGAAATCTGCCTTAATAAATTCGAAAATAAATATATAAAATCATATTTGCATATTAATAACACTAATTAATATCAAACATAATATATATAATATTTCCTAGCTCCGAAAACTCTTTCGGCGCTGCCCGATCTCCATCGGACCTCTCCCGGGACGTTCCCGGTGATCTCGTTCCTTTCCGGTTGTCTTGTCGAAACCCCTTAAGTGTGTTACCCTAGCGGTTCGATATAATATCAGGTATGATCAAGACTCCTCAATGATCAATGACTAATCCGTAGGCCTGGACCCCATGAATTAATCCCTGAGATATAACGAATGACTTTCATCTATCAAACCTGAACGTGAAGTCTTAGACCTTTTGCCATAGCGATACTTAGCACGTCCGAGCGTCGCTCCATAGATATCTCCATACCTAATCTCGACCTCGTTACCGACGACGCTATCTTCTACTCGTTCATGATCTCATGTCTCCGTGACCTAGTCACATGCTTGCAAGCTCATTAGACATGATCTCACCGAGTGGGCCCGAGAGTATCTATCCTGCTATGCGGACTGGCAAATCCCGCTCTTGACCCCTCGTCTCAATACTCCTTTCCAATACCCAAAAGTATCACCGTTATTGTCATACTAAATAAGATACGACGTTTGGTGCAATCAAAGTATCTTCGGGGAATATCAATAAGAGTTGATCTCACGGTCAAAGGTGTAACGACTACGTTCTGCAAATCTGGGTATGTCCATCACATCACTCTCCAGCGATATGACTCTCATTGCCGACCGGCGCCATGCCCCATGACCGGGAAACCTCGATCATCAATCGCGCAACGAAACTAGTCTTAGTAGAGGCTACTAGGGACCTGGTTGTTTACGTATCACACCCGCATTAATGTTTCCGCTTAATACGGTTCCAGCATGACACAAAAACCTATTATGAACAAACGAGATATGATAAAGAATACACTTTATTAATTGCCTCTAGGGCATATCTCCTTCAGCATCGCCCACAACTTGGCTACATCGACATCGGCATCAAGGGCTATCAACTCGGCTCTTATTCAGTTCGCGACTTCGTATTATGTTCTAGTCAGACCGTCTGTAACTCTCCAGTTGTTCGTGTCACTACCGATCCGACTGCGGGGGATGTTAGAGTACAACACGATTTAGGTATATTTGGTAGTATTAGGATTGTAATCCAAGTCTATCTCTATTAGGGTTTCATAGTCTTCAAGTCTTGTACCCCTTTATATACAGCCCACCGTGACTCATTGTAATCAATCTAGTATCAATACAATACAACATATTCCGCAATCTTACAAAGAGCAAGTACAATAGAGTCCAGTCAGCTGGCTATAAGGGTTTAAATATTATATTTGTGCTTACATGGATGAGTGAGAAGAGGAGAGAGAAAGGAGGTGGACTCTTATGCAATAGACAGATCTAACACGTGCTCCTAGGCACTATGTAAGAGTGGGTGGTGGGACATGTTTTAATAAAATATCACATATTTATGTTTCACTATTGTACATGTTGGTTATAAGGGGCTATATATGACATGGCAAGTTCTTATAGCTATTATTGAACTTGCTCTAATGGGAGCATCTCCAACGGTGTCATCTATAGGCCTCCCATCAACCCAATGGGGTTCGGACACAAAAACGTCCCAAACAACACCCCCAGCAGTCCGGACAACCCAAAAATGTGTTTGAGCATCCCTTTTTCCGCCCGAGAACCTTCTCGGCCTACTCATGGGAGGGGGGCGGACATGCCCCCACGTAGCCTCCCACAGGTGAACTTCCACGTAACCTGCACTCCTGCCGGCAGTGGGATCACCTTTCGCTCGCCGAAGCCAACACCACCGCTACATCCTCTTGAGTCCTGACCCACCGGACCACCGCCCCGACTTTTATCAGGCCTTTCGGGCGTCAACAATGGCACAACCGTCGTTGCCGCAACAGCCAAAGCCGGACCACCGTCATCACAGCGTATCGTTCAGAATGTTCCATTTTTATTAATAAGAACTTCAAGGTCGCCGCTGGGTGGAGCCACCCATTTGTCCCGACAAGTGTCGGACACTATAGCGGACACTATTTGGGATTGTCCAACATATTTTCCGAGCTACCTGTGAAGATGATCTTAGCTCTCGGAGCGGTGGTAGTGGCTTAGTCACTTTGCTTGGATGGGACTTGGGAGTTTCACCTTTTTGGAGAAACAAGTCATTGACCATCGAAAATCAAAATTGTGTATGAAGATAGTCCTTTACTGGCGGGTGCCGCCACCCAGCTCTCTTTCCCCGATCGCGGCGTGTCCCATGATGCCCCTTCATGCTCACAGTCCCACTTTATTTGAACGGCAAGTCATTGACAGTGAACCACTAGAGAGAACTCACTGTGAATGCATGTATGCATGGACGCAATCTTACTTACACGCAACATTCAGATCTGGCCACGAGCCACATACATCCCTTGCGAGCCACATACATCCCTTGGTTTTGACCCACCGACTCCTTGGAACAACTGTCTAGGCATTGGCTTCCGTTCACCCGCCGTATCATCCCCATGCATTGACCTGCCTGCAACTAGCTGTTAGTATTCTTAACTTCGGGCACGGATCTTGTACTTATGTGCTTGGAAATTACCAGAATACTCAAAAGATGGTAGAATTACCGACTCGACAAAGAGGGTCCATGAGAAGTGTCGCAGTTTTGAATTAACCCCAATTTAAAACAGTGACACTTATTTAGAATCGGAGGAAGTAGTTAAATATATGCATAGAATAGTAGTAGGAAAAAAAATGGATAAAGAGGGTTCAGGCCAGTGACCTAAGCGGCTAAGCGTGATCGGTATCGTAATCTGAACATGGTTGTTATGGTTGGCAAGAAAGTAGTTTTTTTTTCATGTCTCGGCCCAAATATGATAGACTAGCGATAATGCTCAGAACATGGAAACAGTAGTGCTCGGAACATGGGGGAAAAACTGAGATCAAACACCAGATCCTGCTTAAACAAACAGCATACAAAAGAAAGGAAGACTATGCACGTCCTCATGACTATGTTCATGATAAGAAAGTTTAAAAACAAATGCGTACAATGATACATAGATACGAGAAATGGGAGAAACATGGAAACCTTAATGCACAATAAGGATTCATGTTAGCTCAGAAATACCGCATTATGGGTTAGAGAGATGGAATTGCTTGTCCACCAAACTCACGGAACACATTTGTAGAGATGTTGTAGCATGCATGTGAGGGCTTATATTTAACAAGGAAAAATGCACTTTTATCACTGGATCATAGTCCCAGTATTGTAGTACAAAAAAGATGTACAAGACAGTTCTGAAACCAAAGAGAAAATGAAAAGTGAGATGCATGTGCCTTTGTTGTTCGGTGAGATCAGTAGACACGACAGGTTAGCATACACACAAGGACGAACATCAGTGGAATTGCCTCTCATTGATAGTCAGATACTGATCTAGTGAACATAATGCGATAATATCCCTCTTAAGTTCCGCTTTAGATACCATGCGGACCAGCCTTCAAAGAAAGGATATGGCCTGCTTCTAGTTCTAACTGGCAACATACATGTCTGTACAGCTCTTTGACTGTTGAGCTGCGCTGGAGTGTGTTGCCAATCAGGTGAGCAGTGGGTTCTCCTCATCATGGAACTAACTTCTAAGAGAACTGCATAGATATATAATACCAATTAGAGCACTCCCAATACTTGATAAATTTGATTGACTTTCAAGAAAATAAAACAATAGCCTCATTGCCTCAACATGAATAACTACACGGAGTCATCTATTCATATTTGTGCTGAAACGACGATTTCAGATAATGACAACAACTACAAAATTAACACAGGATACATCTCTCCACGCAACCAGATCAGAAATCAGTGATGGAGATGGATAGGCAACCTTGCTAAGCATAACTTCCAAAAGAATTCTGTATTTTAGGAAAACTGTAAATAAGCACAGAGAAGATATGTGTCTCATCCATCAGCATGTATCACATTTGCCACTTACTGAACCGCAACAACAAGTTATCATAATATGTTATAGGGTAAAATTTCCAAAATGGCTTTTTAATATACTGAGGACTCGTTGGTCTAATCCAGATTTACTTTAATTCAATTGGTTTTACTGGAAATTCAGATATTGTTCAAATTAAAGTAGGTTAAAAACAAACATCAGTATATGCATCACAAGAGCTAAACTAAGACTAAACATTATTGCAAACCTATCATACTTGAACAGCTTGGTCAGGGCCTTGATATATGTACTACAGCAAGATGATTCTTAAAGTTGTAGAAACCAACCTGATGGGTTCCAAAGTTGAACGAACTGTGATCAAGCTTCTAAAAGACGTAACGGGCTATTTTACATAAATTATGTCCTCATCTGGCTCGTCTCCATCCCAGTCACCATCTTCTTCCTCAACTATATCTGAAGCTTCTCCATCTTCTTCTACATCAAGTCCTTCTTGCTGCTCCCTTTCCTCCTTTAGCTTGTCCAGTATAGTGAGAATCTGCAGAGGTCCAATCAGTCAGACATGATTTCCCATTTTTCCTAGTACACTGAAGACAGAATCTGTGAAAAATGCACCACAAGATGACTCTTTGCAGTAAATAGCTCCGACAGCTGATAAAAATGTCCATACTACATGTTTTGAGCTATGAAAAACTTAAGCGTTGCTAATTTTTGAGAGTTTCCTCATATATACCCTACAGGAAGAAGTTCACGCCTAATTTAATATTATCGACAAAACATATAAACTGATTTGTATTGTATCTAGGAGTATAGAAAAACGAAGGATGGTTCTGATTTTCACCTAAACTGAACTGCAAACACACTTCAATGTGTAAACAGAGAAGCAGGACTGTCGAAATTTGCAATTTGCAAGGGAAGATAAACAAGATGAGTAAAGATAAATATCTCTGTGCCACGCGGCTTATCTGGTATACGCACAATCGTAAAAGACTGTATTGAACAAGAATCAGTCTATATAAATGCAGGGTCAAAAACTCTGGTCTGGGACGGACAAGAATGGAAACAAAAATCAGGCAGTGAAAATCAGTTACCTAAACTACTTAACTCAGTGATGTGTTTGTTTTCGGAACATAAGAAAATATATAGTCACATCTCCTAACACACGATCAATGTCTGACAGAAACAAAAAAGAGTTGAAGCGTACCCTGCTTCCACGCTCCATGGACTCGTCTTCGATGAACCGTATCTCAGGCGTGAGGCGCAGCTTCATCCGCTTGCCTATCTGGCTCCTGACATACTTAGTCTTGTCTTTGAGTCCGGCCATGGCGACCTTCTTCCCCCTCTCGTCCCCAAACACAGACACATACACCTTGCAGACCTGCACACGCACTCGAATAAACAAGGAGCTCAGCATCGCTTACGGAATCCAACAGTCCTAGCTAGCTAACAGTGGAGCAGCAGCAGCAGCATTCGTGCAAGCTGGGGTGACCTGGAGGTCGTTGGAGAGCTCGACGTCGGCGATGGTTGTGAGCGAGGAGAGGTAGCGGTCAGCGCCGAGGGCGGCCTCGGGGAGGACGGCCCGCTGCATGACGGGGTCGCGGGTGAGCATGTCGGCCAGCTCCCGTTGGATCTGCTTCGCCACCATCCGCACCCGGCGCTCCTTGGCCATGCACCGAACGACCCGCAGCGACAGCGTCGCCGTCGGCAGCCGCCGCAGGGAGACGGGCGCCGCCGCGGCGAGGGCTCGCGGTAGCGGCGGGGCAACCAGTGGGCGGCACAGGAACATCTTTGCTGCTTCGATCGTCCCGGGCTGTGCGGGGGATTTTTGCGCTGTGATGAGGCGGCGGTCGGCCGCTGCAGTGGGAAGGGATAGTGTCGACTCGAACAATATCTCCCGAATTTTTTCTAGGGAGCAATATCTCCCGATTTTTTTTCGTGGTAAAATGATTCTCATTTATATATACTTCATATTAGTGGGCACAACTTTGTCTAGATACACATGTATCTAGTTTAAATATTTAAATAAATACATATGAATTTAGACAAAGCTATGCCCACTAATATGGATCGGAGGGAGTAATATAAAGTCATCGAGTATTTACGGAACTGAAAATATAGATAAACCTATGCAAAAAAAAAAGTACCTATCCCCTCCTTTGACATCACCGAAGTGAACACCAAAAGAATGACAAACATACCACCTCTTCACCTCAGCTCGACGCGGCTCCATCGCTGATCAGCAGATTTACGGACCTCTAAAGTTCTTTACCGGAAGCAAAACCATTGTTATTGAAAGAATCAGACAGGGGCAACATGTTCGCACGACTACGACGCCGAGCGAGAAAGCTAAAACTGTCAGCTTCCAACCACAAACCCAGCATAGGACACGCTATCTTCCAGCTGTCACCTACGCAGAAAATAATCTTCACGTACTCTTGGACGACACATACTATCTGCTCCACCATGACGTCGGAGACAACGTCGAAGTAACGGGGACATAGCAGAAGAAGAGATACACATGATGGGGTCGCCGCCACCGCGCTCGCCGCCACCATCCATGAATCGTAAAGCCACCATAGATACACATAATTTGATTGTCAACTTTTGTGATAAGAGTTCATGGTTGATGAAATGTCCCCGTGACACTTCAAACTGTTGTTTCGTTACGACAATCTAACCTTGTTGCGATAGTGAGGGTTTCTTTGATTTACATATTTTTAAAGGATTTTTGTAGCATTTCAATGCATAGTATTTTTTTACTATAATTCTATATGGTTCAAATGGCTAAATCCTCCAAAATGTCTATGAAATGTTTTTTCTACACTAAGATTACATAAGATATCTAGCAAAATCCTAAATCTTTAGGGAAATTTGTAAAAATATGTGCACGACACCTATGTTATGTACTCCATCTCAAATTACCATGTGTTTTACCCGGCAAATCAAATAATCTATTCATGAATTTTCAGTTACTCATGCCATGACATTATATTCATGTGTATTTCCTATCGAGTGCTTTTGAAAAACATGCAAGCTAAATAGGTTGTTTTTATATTGCCGGGTACATATTTTTTACATATATGTTCTTGCGTGGCACAGTAGTATATCATAAATGCTTTTACGATACGAGATTAGAGTTGCTCTTAGTAAGAGGTGACTGGATCATGGACAATGCAATTTTTCTCAAGTGGGTAAATCCAATACTGCAATTTGATAAAGTGAAATCAAAAATCTATCCATGAGTTTTCAATTACTCATGTCATGACTTAGATTTTTTTTGAGGGGGATGTCATGACTTAGATGTTTCTTTTTTTTTAGTAGAAAGCAGCAAATAAACTGAAATTGGAATAATAAGGCGCCGTCAAGCAAGCCCACGCCATGATACGCGGCCCAGTACAGTCACGCGCTCCACGGTTCTTCTTCACAAACCCAACGCTCCGCCGCCGCGGTGCCCTAGACGCTAAAACCCTCACCGCGCAAAACCTAGACGGCGGCGGCGAAGGCGATGGCGAGGGAGGACAGGAAGCGGAAGCAGTCCAGCGACGACGCCGACGACGACGGCGACAGAAGGGGGCGGAGGGACAAGAGGCCCAAGGAGGAGAAGCCGGCACCGCTGCTGCCGTCGGAGATCAGGAACAAGGAGAAGCGCAGCGAGGTGTACGCGAAGCTCAAGCGCGACAAGAAGGCCCTGAAGCGCAAGCTCGGCCGCGAGCGCGTCCAGGCCGCCCAGCGGGCCGCCGAGCTCGGCGAGCAGGCAAGCATGCTCCCAACCCCCCTCTCCCGAGACGAATGTCCCCTTGAATTGCGAGCGTGTGGATAAGTTCTGACGGTTTATGGGTTTAATTGGGTGTATGCAGGTGCCGGAGAAGCAGGTTCCACGGACGATCGAGAACACCAGGGAGCCCGACGAGACTGTGTGCCGGCCTGACGATCAGGAGGTTTGTGCAAAGTCTTCTGTACCGCTGAATTGATTAGTTTGATCAGTGCCAGGGTCCCCGAGTTCTGAAATAACTGTAGCTTTACACCTTACATTCCAATGATTTGGATCATCAGACATCAAATCTAGAGTGTTTATACTACGCTTGGCCTCTGCGAACAATCGAACTATTTCCTCCATTTTTAATATAATATGTTTTAGCTGTCCTGCATAGACAAATGGGTGAACATGCACACTAAAACATGTCTAGATAAATTTTTATACATGTGAATATGGACAAATGCTAAAACATCTTAAAATATAGAAACAGAGGGAGTAGTTGATAATTATTTCTGACATTGGGGCTAAATATGTGAGAAACTGAGAGTAGGTATGGACATGAGGTTAGGGATGAGAGGTTTCTTCCGTTGATACGGTTGAGAGGTGTGCATTATCGAGGTTGGCGGTGATTACCATCATCGACTGAGCTGCTTGCTAGTGGATTGTTTGGAAGCTAAAGTGAAGACAAACTTTTGGGTGCTGGCAATATAGTGAAAACACACTACGATAGCATTAATCATTTCTGTTAGGTCTGTTACTACATTTTATTTAGATCACCACCACTGTGTCAACTGGTATATATATCTGTTACTTAATTCTCTAAGTGGAGGAATGTTTTTTGGGATAGTGTGTCAACCCTCAGTTTTACGTATCTAATATCGTTCATGTGTGCAGCTGTTTGCAGCGAATGATGCTGATGAATTCAATGCAGTGCTGAAGCAAGTAGTAATCCCGAAAGTATTGATTACCACATGCCGCTTCAATTCAGGCGTATGCATTTTTTACCTCCTCGTCACTGATAACTGGAATAGTATTTGTGCTGGATATTGTAATACCATGAAAATCTGTTAACTTGTATTGGTCGAACAAGATTTTATCTAATGTTGTACTTTCTGCTGCATATGTTGACAGAGGGGACCTGCTTTTATCAAGGAGTTATTGCAAGTGATACCAAATGCTCAATATGTTAATAGAGGAACTTACGACCTCAAGAAAGTATGTCGTACGCTTGATTTATTTAATCCAGTTATATACCTCTCCATGTCTATTGTAACACATTGCCATTTTCAGATTGTGGAATATGCAAATAACCAAGAGTTCACTTCAGTTATGGTTGTCCACACAAATCGAAGGGAACCGGGTAAGAATTCCATTCTTTCTCCTTTTTCATGTTATTGTTTGTGACCTTTTGTGTTTTCATTTGTCACAGATGCACTGCTGGTCATCAACCTACCTGAGGGCCCTACTGCACATTTCAAGCTATCCAAGCTCGTTCTGCGGAAGGATATAAAGGTCCTATGTTTGTACCTTTAATGTTATTAACATCTATGTTTTCAGGAACTTATTTCTTCTCAAGTTATTGGGTTTGTGGCAGTGTAGAGTTTTCCTACGTCTTCTTTGTAATCCACAAGTCTTGAATAAAGGTTAATTACTAGTAACGCAACAAGACCTCTTGAATTACTGAGCATAAATTTGTATTCTGGGTCTCTTAGATGAAGTTTTTCAGATTTTATTGGAACCGAAAACCTGTCTTAAATTTTGGATGGATATGTTCAAACAGTTTCGTGTTATTGGCACCTAGTGAGACATTGCTTTGAGCAGTGATCTTCCATCTATCTTCTTGCTATCAAAATGATTAGAGTGCGTAGTCTTGTTAAACATTATAACCGCATTTCTAGTAACCTAGCATATTCTTAATCCATACCCAACAACGGACAGTGCAGTAATTCTGTACTCCTGTGCTAAGCTAAGTCGTGTTATAATCCTGGATGTAATTATTATATTATTGGTATAAGTATTTGATGTGCTGATGTTGTCAATGGAGACCCCATAAGCAACCTGTAAAGTTGACGGAAGAACTTTGACTTGATTTTGTACGACTTGGAAAAATGTCTGGTGTTGCTCTTGTTTCCACCTTATTAGGGGGAAGGGTAGAATACTGGCATTTCTGTGCTTGAAGGAGGGTTGTTTTTATTTAACAATCTTGCATTTTCTATGAGATTTTGTGTTTGTAGTAATGCAGAGCAGTGTTGAAATTAACTATCTCTATGGTTTTGTCAGTATTTTGTTTAGTTTTGAAGGTAAAAGTATTTGTTTGGTTAACACATAATACAAATATGAATAGACAATCCAACTTCAGTCACGTGGTTCAGATAGCACCACAGCTTGGAAAGATTAAGGCAGCAATACATATATATTATTACACCGCTAATCTCTTGAACTAAAGGTGCATTGAAAATGAACAAATAACTCAAGTGTCATCAATTGATCATCCGGCTTGTCTCTATGCTGTCTCTACTTTTTTTTGGACACTTTAGTTTGCTTACAAAATCGATATATACATTTATCAATGTTCAGCGTCATATGGCATGTCTGCTAGAGACTGGTCCATGTCTCTGTTTGTCATGTCCATGTTGCCGTTTCATGCTTCACAGCATTTTATGAACTTATTGCAATGGAGGAGTTGGGCTCATGTTTATGGCCATCTAGATGATCTTCTAGATTGACGGAACACTGGAAAGTATATAGCAGATAGGACATCTTTGTCAGCTGCTTCGGAATTGCTTATGCTTATATCACTAGTTTTCCAGTCATTATATCTGATGTGCTCTTGTTACATGACAATATGCATTGGGTATTTGCAGCTTAATTTCTATATAAAGCTAGTGTAGTTGAAACATGTACTCCTGAGATTACCTTAATTTACCCTTGTGGTCTTCTCTTTACATGCAGAACCATGGGAACCCTACAAATCATAAGCCAGAGTTAGTGTTGAACAATTTCACTACACGCCTGGGTCATCGTGTTGGAAGGTGATTTGAGATTATGCACTAAGGATGACCTTGTATGGGGTGATATCAATTACTATTATTTTCTTAACATGTCTACTTTCCTTTTGTTTATCCAGGATGATACAGTCTCTTTTCCCCCAAGACCCCAATTTCCGTGGCCGCCGAGTTGTGACCTTTCATAATCAGCGAGACTATATATTTTTTCGTCATCACAGGTGAATATATATGCAAATATAATTAGGCAAAAGCATGCTGGTGGCAATTAGAGTTGTGATTTTTTTGTTTCCCTGAGTCTATACAATAGTCTCTATACTTGTACCACATGTGTGAATGTGCAATACAACTAGACAGTAGTGTGTTATATGTGATATTTTCCATGTTTCTACAAATTGTTTGTAGGGCGTAGGTTACTCCTTACTACGCCCACTAGATATGTTTTTTTTGTGTAGTTACTGGTTGCTAATTGCTTTATCTCATGGTAAGTTGATTCCTGAAGCATGACACCATATGGTTCCTTCATTTTGGTCATCAAAGGTTGTCATATGTTCTGTTTGTGCGTACTGTTTTATCTTAAGCATTTGAAAAATAACAATTTGCAACCTTGATAATAGGTATATCTTTGAGGAGAAAGAAAAAAAAGTAGTGTCAAAGGACAAGAAAGGCAAGGCTTCTGAAACCAAAACTGAGAAGACTGTGAATTGTCGCCTTCAGGTACCTGAGCTACTACTACATACTGGGGTGTTTTATGTGATAGAAACAATTTCCATTCACAATTTGACCAACCTCGAAAGGACCAAGCAATCACCATCCTTAGATGTTGCAGTTTTAGAAGCACTCCTTGTTTTGCAAAATATGTTTAATATTAAAGGATAACACAGAAGGTCATGTAGCTTTTTCTCTGTATGATTTTGTTCTACCTTATTAGCTTTTACCGGTAAGCCTGAACTGTTGCTAATGATACAGGAATGTGGTCCTCGCTTCACTCTCAAGCTGATCACCTTGCAACACGGGACCTTCGACACGAAAAGCGGAGAGTATGAGTGGGTTCACAAGGTACAAGTCTTATCCATTTACCATTTGGCTTGATGAGCACATGATGAATCGGTGTGACATTATGCAAAATCTTGTGCAAATTGCAGCCCGACATGGACACAAGCAGAAGAAGATTTTTCTTGTAATAATGGTGGGCGTGCCGCACCAAGCAAGAGTTGGTTTGTGTTCCTCAGAAATTACTGTATTAGAATATGCTCCTTTGCCAATGTAACAAACCTGAACCATCAATCATTTCATGCAATTTTGTGTACCCATCAAATGAGTTCTCAGTTTATACGGACGTCCAGCTACGTTGAACACAAAAGTTTACTATTTGTTCCTGAATCATCATGACCCCGACTTGGGATCCAGAGCGAACCGTTCTCTTGTAGTACAAGGTCGTTATCTCCCAACCGCCCAAGGAAGGATCATGACATCTAACAGTTGTTTCGTTTCTTGGCCACGAGTCCTAGAACTTATCATTGCCAGGTAGCCCGCAGAGGTTTGCCAGCGGCGCCATGACAAGGCCGTTGCTGCTGCCTGAGGTGAGCATCTCCATGAAGTGATGTGCCTCGAAAATATGATTGCTGTTGCTGGCTGAGGTGACAAGGTGAGGTGACAAGGTGTAGGGGGAGGTGTGCACTGCTTTGCAGGCTGGTGGAGATTTCGACACATGGCGTCGAGGGGTGCTTTGCTGGGGTACTTCCTCCGTGCAGGCCAGGGCGTACGACAGTGCGTGTGCACCGCAACTTGACTTGGAGCAAGGAAAAGGGTCGAGTTATTGTGGATCGCCATGAATGATGGCCATCACGACAGTTTTGGTGGCTGTGAGATGTTCACGAGCAGCTGCGTCTGGAGGAGGAGCTGCACAAGTGCACATGGCCTGCCTCAGCTCCTGGCCCTGCAGTAGCATGTTATCCGATTCAATTCATTTTACAGCCCTGCTCCGTTACTACCAACTCCTCTGCTGCAGCTTTTCGTTCCTCTAGGTGTGGTAATTAAGTTACTGTGGACTGACATACCAGAGTAGGCCTGAAGGAGAGACGACCAATGAATCCTGGTCTCTCT
This sequence comes from Poa annua, assembly GCA_026929855.1. Classification (NCBI taxonomy): domain Eukaryota; kingdom Viridiplantae; phylum Streptophyta; class Magnoliopsida; order Poales; family Poaceae; genus Poa; species Poa annua. Next base: position 10,569,342 of record CM049430.1, read on the forward strand.
ACTGTCCATGCATGTGTCAAGTCCTGCCCAGCTTTGTGCCTTGGTTCGTTCAACTGGTCAATGGCTCACTGCGCTGCTCATAGGGTAAACCCAGTCGAGTCCATGCATGGGTACGATGGAGTGAACATGATGAGATCTGCGCGGTACTGCTGGATAAAATCTTATCAACATTTGTTCTGAGGTGCAAACGAGAGCTGGTGGAAAGCGACTCCAACGGTCCGACCTAAGCGCCCCTTCTCGGTCCGACGGGCACCCCCGCTTCTTGCTCTTGATGGCCTTCTTCTTTGCTGCCGTCCTTTTTTTTTTGGCTTCGGCTGTGGAATCGAAGACGAAAGGCTCCTCCTCGACAGGTCCAACTAGGTCGATGACGGTGGTTGCGTCAACTATGGCTAGGGTAGGAGATAAGGTGGGGTTTGTGGAGAGGAAAGACCGGAGTGAGAGCGTGTGCAGCGTGGTTGAAATGTTGAGTCTAAGAAGTCTTAGACCTATGTCTAAACGGTGGAGCAACCGAGTCTAAGAAAAAGATTCCCTCAGCTGAGTCTTGTGCTAGACTCACCACCAACGGATTAAAATATCATTTTCATCAGCTGAGTCTTATGCATGGAGTCACGGTGGAATCAGAAAAGTGGTGCATGCTCTGCTTTCTGGTGCCTTTGAGATGTAGCTAAACGGTGGAGCATTTTAATTTCCTTAGACTCGAGACTTGCTTTTTTCTTAAACTCGTCCACACGCTGTACACGCTCTGACGAATTTGCCTCTATGGGTCGGCCGGGGATGGAATACTGAAGGATACAAGTGTAAAACGCGCGTGTTTACGGTCAACATAAACGCATTCAAAATTTAGATCAGGAATGAGTCGTGGCAGAAAAAAAATATGAATAGCGGTATGTTTACTGTTTACATCGCCGTGTTGGAACACTATTTTTGCTCGCTCAAATAGGAACAAACACTTACGGACAAAATGCGTTGGCCTACCCTAAGTAGCTATCTACTGTTGTCTGTTTAAGTATATCTAACAGAGGGTGGTGTACGTATGTGCAGGTCACATGTCGTCTCCTGCACAAGCAAATATCTCCCAACTATACACATGAATCATGTTAGAGTGATCCATCAACGGACGTCGTACACGCACGGTGCCCCCATATATACTTGCATGTTGCACCTTGCACGTACGTACTACTAGTACGTTCACGCATGCAAGTATGAAGTACGTATACGTACGTATGATGTATAGTACGTACTACCTACACACCGTGTAGTAGTATAGAGTATAGTTACTGTTGGCGAGTACGTGGTGTGCTCACGTCACGTACGTGCAGATCCACGGTGGTGGCCTAGCTGTAGGTGGTGGGCGTTGCCAAGTGGCGCCGTCCGTGTGGGTGTGGCTCCCGATCGACACAGCAGGAGCCAGGAAACAACAGGAGAGCTATCGCATGGCATGTGGGCTGCGCAAGAGCCATTGCCAGGACCCAGGCAGCGCGGCAGACATCGTGGGGGTGCCGGCCGGCCGGCGAGATCATGTAAAACGCCTAATCACCGCGACACGGCGTGGAGACGACCGGGTAGCTCCAGCAGCTGTGACGAACGTAGCCGTGATCTCCTTGGGCGACGGTTGGGTTCGATCTTCGATGTGCTCGACGATCTGTCACTTAGAGCATCTTCACTTGCCGCACCACGTACGATGGGTGGGTCAGCCGTGTCATAGACACAAGCAAAATCTCAGATCCTCACTTTCCCCACCTCCCCTTCACCACCTAATTTCATTTCTCTCACCACGCGGCCCTTCCCCTCCCGCCTCATAGCCAAGGCACCGTCGCGCACACCCAAATATCCTAAAGCGAAGGCACCAGGGACCACACCCGGTGTTTGTCGGCACAAGGATCGTCCGCCGATGTCGCGACCGGACGGGGTGACATATGAAGATTGGCTCTAAGCCCCGTACCAGGTTCTCCCTCTCCCTCGACACTAGGTTCTCCCGGAATTCGGTCACATCGAAGCGCACGGCGACTTCAACCCCAACACCTTCTTTGTCGGCTTTGTGTTTTTGCTAGCCCGTCGACACGCTCGCCTTCTACTGGGACCAAAGGAAGGACGATGAGTTCGTCTTGATGATGCATTGCTTCAAAATTGTGAGGAATGGGAGGCACTTTGGAAGTCACGCAACAAAGGTCGTTGTGCCGACCTCAACGTCGATTCGCCAAACTCAGGGGGACGCCTGATCGGGAACAAGAAGGCAAAGGCATCCATGTCAGCGACGACTACGATGGAGAGGGTCCAGTTATCCATCAACAAGGTGCTCGCCGACGTCTCCTCCAATTTCAGTTTTAGACGAGTCGAGGATGAGGCAAGGTGGACGGTCTTGATGGAGAAGATCACTATCAAGCTCAAGCTCAAGAAGAAGAAGAAGCTTGCCGCGAAGAAAAAAACCAACATTTCTTGATCTTGGCCTTACAGCTGGCCATCATCCAAAAACTGGTGCTTGCCACGGAGCGCAGCGACGGTGTGACTCAAAATGATTGATTACTCATGACCGTGGCGATGTTTGTTTTATTACGTACGTGTGCAGTGGCGGAGCCAGGATTTTTATATTGGGTATGCGAAGTCACACACATAAAAAATGAAAAAAATATAAGATAAGAAAGTTCGTGATAACAAGAGAAAAACAAAGAGAACGATAGCTTTTGTTTTATTTTTGAGAGCTACAAATCAAATAATTAGCTATTTATCTCAACTATGGAAAATCAGAAACATAAATTAAAAGTGAAATCAATGCGTCATGGGTGCCCGATGCCTCAGTTTTTAAAGCAGAAAATGGATGTGCCTCAGTGCCGGTGATTTAAACAGATCAGTGGCAGCCTAAATGGGCCGGTAGAATCATATGCATGCACTCCTTGGCCCATTTTAGCAAGGTTGCATGCTTGATCGCGATTTTCTTGATTCTAACAGATAGAAATGACAGCATCACGTATATACATGCATACAGCAACACATATACTGAATATTTGTTAGAAAAAACATTGGGTATTCATTGCATACCCATGAATAAGTCTGGCTACGCCCCTGTACGTGTGGCCGGACTTGGCGGCATTTCCTCGGTGGCACTCGGCGGCGGCAACCTGTATATGCTGATTCGTTGGCTCGTACCTCGTATTCGTACATTGTACGTCGGTACGTACACGTAGTCGTGCAGAGTTCCAGTGTGCGCATCCGGTGGTTTGGTTTGGCAATGCACGGCGCAGGTGGTCCAGTCCGTACTGTAACAATAAGCTAGTGACTTGTAGTTAGGGGTAGTAAAATCTTGGCCGTACGTACGTGTAACTCAAACAGTACAACGTACGGAACGCCGGTCCCGCGCTGCAGTTGCTCCTGCTGCTGGGTAAAATATCGTGTGGCTGTAAGAAACGAGTGCCAGACACGTCGACACATTTCACATGGGAATGGGCCACTCATCTACGATGCTGATGCACATCCATGTGACCTCGTCGTCAGAGACCAACGAGGAGGATCAATCATGCGTGATGCATTTCACCCCTTCGCGATCGACGGCATTTTTCACCGGAAGAGGAACTTGGCGTTCTATGGTCGATGAAAATAACGGCTTTGCTCACTTCTCAGGTAGCTACTTGATCCTTGGTTCGCGTACACAAGAGATCAGTTAATTATTAACACGACAGAGATCATATCACTATATATGCGCATGCATGCAGATGCACGCGACACGTTCATATGCTCTCAAACAGAGCTTTCTCAATTCCCATGCACTACAAATTATATAACAAGCCACCATTAATTAATTATTATTTCACAAATTAACTGACAGATGAGATTGAGAAAACAAACACATTTCACATTTCAGTGAGCTAAGCCATAGCTTAGCCGGCCAACATATCTTCATTAGTTAGCGTGCACAGTGTAAAAAAGAGAGATGCAGCGACGGTTCGCCTCCGAAGGCTTAGTTAAGGCCAAGGACTCCAACACGTCACAAACAAGGTACACGCCAACTAGCTAACACACGTACGGCCGGTCAATCGCTACGTACTGAGCATGCATGCATAGCTCTAAAATCTCACTCACACTCTCGTCTTCTTCTTCTCCTCCATCTCCGGTCACCGGAAGGAACTAATAATGGCGGGCGGGCGCGCGCTAATCCGCGCATGCGCCACGTCGAATAATGGATGCATGGATGGGTCTCCATGGATGGATGGAGACCCGTCCGTATTTACACACACACACACGCACGCTAGCGCCGGCCGTCGGCTCGCTCAGCAATGGCGCCAGGCCGAACCGACGGACCGACCAAATGACCGGCCAGCCAGAATGCATGGGGCTTGATCAGCTAGCGGGCGGTGCAGCAGGCGAGGGAGGAGGCGGAGCAGAGGGAGCGGAAGGCGCGCTCCTCGCAGGGGAGCACCAGGAGGTCGCCGGCGCCGCCGAAGCCGAACTCCTCCTCGGCGCGCCGGAGCAGGGACCGGAACTCGGGCCGGTCCAGCACCGCGATGGGCACCACGAACCGGCGCCGCGACTCGCCGACGTACACCGCGAAGTGGCCGCGCGGCACGTCGGACGGCGCGGTCGCCTCCTCCTCCTCCCAGCGCTCCTCCGCCGCCTCCCCGATCTCGTGGTGCTGCTGGTGCTGGCGCCGGCCCAGGCTGGAGCACCGCTTCAGGATCTGCTTCAGACCCGCCGCTCCTCCCTTCTTCATCGCCATTTGCGCTGCGCTCCGTTTGTTTGTTCGGTCGGTCTTGGTGACGATGTTGATGATACGGTGAGGAGGGAGGCGGAGGAGTATATATAGGAGGCGAGAGCGGCAGGGCGCCATGGTTGGTGGACCGGAGGTGGTGGTGGGGGTGGAGACGTACGAGCGAGCGAGCGAGTAGAGGTGGGCCTACGACGCCCGTGGGCTTGCCGGGCGGGCCTGGGCCAGGCGTTCCACCTGTCTCCGTGCTCCACCGTACGTACATGAACTAGCGGTGGTGGTGAATCCAAGTGATGGTCCGGATCTGATGATGATGATGATGACGGTGGGTACTCCTCCTCATCTCTAATAAATCGACAGTCACAACATGTAACAGTTTTATGTTTGAGGTGTTTTGTATTACTTCTTGTAATTAAGGTGGTTCGAGAATATGTACTGATCTTTCTCGCAAATTAAAAAAACTACTGCTCATCTGATTTAGGGGGCATCTCTCCCTTTCTGAAGTTTACATGTAAAAGTTCAGATTCTTCATACTATTTGCATGGAGAATGAATTGCATAATTGACATTCTGGATGAGTACTATAGTGTACCATGGACACAGAGTCAATGTTTCTTCAGGCGTAGGATACGAAGTCAATGTTAGAGCAAGCTACAAGTGGGGAAGCAAAGAAAATCAGATAGGAGCATCAGCGGCGGTGAACAAAAGGAGCAGCGGTTGACATCTTTAGAACAGAAAGTGGAGGCGTGGAATGGAGATCTGAAACATAATCATCCTCTGAAAGTGCTCCACAGATGTACAAAAAGGAGAGCAAGCTAGGTAGGCAGGCATGCAGGATAGACAGATTGCAAATACGATGTGTGAAGATATGTGTGGTGTGGAGTGGAGTGGAGAGAACACGGCTTTCAATGCGCAGCCAGTGTTGCTGCCGCGGACACGCTCAATCATGGCCATATCTGCTTGCCCTGCAAACGGATCTCTGTGCACTGTACGGATGCCTCGATCCAAAAACATCAAACTGACATGGTAGTTGCAAACGATGATCATATATATAATCCTTCCAGTTGAATGATCCATAGAGCGGTTAAATTTTCAAAAAATTCTATTATATATGGTAAGTTGTGCTGACGTTGTAGCTAGCTAAGTTTCGTTTTAGAGAGGCTCTCCGGCCTTGGGAGTGTATCGAATAAGTCCTCATGTAACCAAATCATGCATTCTGGACTTTGTTGTTTAGGGATGCATTAAAATTTACACACTGTCACTCACCCTGTCTGCGAATAAACTACGAGTCTCTGCTAGTGGTTGCATCTTCCCATGATAGGTGGTTCCATGCTGCAAGGATAACCACCCCTTTTAGATTGGAGCCTCTGGACCATCTTTTTCAAAGACAAGGCACTAACCTTGCCACACCGAATAACTATGTGTGGAGTCGAACAAAATACTTGCACCACTAATGTAGCCTATAGGGTCAAAGAGATTTTTCACATAATTTACTCTTGTGATTTTATTTAAAAAAATCAAAAGTTAGGAGTTGACAAATGATATGTGTTCACGAAGAATTTGGGTAGACCCACTAAAAGCACGATGCAAACGTACTTGACGGAAGGAACGATCTATCATGTCTGCTATACACATGTCTATTTATAGCATTTCTCTAGACACATCAAATCGGATTTGTAGTGTTGCCGACTGTACTTTTTTGTATATTTCAAGCAAAATAGCTTTACACGTTCGGTGAAGAGAAGAAGTTACAAGTCACTTTGTACCCAAGTTTGTGGTCCCATAGGTCGTAACAACATGAGTGTTTCTGAATTACACTAATGTTCACTTGTGCAACGAGGAAACAAATTTGAGGGGCCGTGCCAATGGACGGGCAATCGACAAGTTAGGGAAATAAGCTGGCGTGGTCATCTCCAATCGGTGACACCCAATTTATATATGATCCATCTCGCGCATAGTAAGACCTACTCGAATATCCATTGTGTACCAAAAGTAGTACATAAGTGAAAACGTTTTGTTATACAAAACGAACCAACGCAACACGTCAATATATTTACAAAAAACTCGTAGATAAGTTGTTTTTCCATGAGAGGGCCGGTTTTGAAACTTTCTTGAGCTACTGGTAACACAAAGCAAAAACATTGTTTTTTACATTGAGGTGGACGATGGCGGATTCACATCCGGGTAAGACCGGGTAGCTGCCGATATTCAGCTCGGGCAATCCGTAGAAATTGTAGTACATAACAAACGCGCAACTAGATTTTGTGTGTGCGCTTGTAAGAGCATGTTTTAATGGTGATGTCTATGTTGTGCCACATAAGATAAGTTCTGAGATGGAGAAAAGAGAAATTTGAAAAAAAAAACTTTATCTTAACTAATAGATGATCTATTAGCAACAATCACACTCACTGTTTCATCACATAGTTAAGGACATCTACTTATTGTAGAAAATGTTAAAAATAACTTATTGTATATCACATTTTATTTTTATAATATATTTATGCATGGCAGGATTGATAGAAAAATGTCTTATCAGTCACCGTATATATTCTAATGGATTGGCTTGGCCACTAACAATGGATGATCATAACCCTGTTTGATCCAACCGCTTTACTTTATTTTAGTACTTATCCAACCCACTTTTAGCTACTTTTAAGGCTAACCATGAACAACATTTTATCATTTGGGACTTATAGAGGCTTATGGACTTTGATTCAAGTTCGCACATTTGGCTTGACGCCACTCGTTACTTTGGCTTTAGGTATTCTAAGACTCTTAAGTTGAGTATTGTGCAACCCACCGCCCAATTTGTGGAGGCATCACTTTCGTTGATAATTACCCCTCTATTTTTTTTATATAAGAGATGTCTTAGCTACTTCACATGTCCTCCAGATGCAAACTTAAAATAGGTGCACATGCATAATAAAACATGTCTAGATACGTATAGATGCATGTGAATCTGGACAAAAGCTAGAACATCCTATATTTAAAATCGGAGGGAGTAATTAACTAAGAGAAGAGTACTCCAATAGCGTCGCAGAACGTAGATAGGCTTTCATTTGCATTCGCATAAGGCCAATTTTGTTTGCACAATCTTATACAGATTAATAGCATCCATAGTTTTGCCAGAGGTTGCTTGATTGCACCAAAGAACAAACATAAGAATCTTCAGTTCCAAGTGCATTGAGTTCTTGAAATTTCCCTATAAAAATGTTCTGCAATTCTACTGATCAAACAACTCACATATATGCATTTTCAAATACGTACTTGAATCTAAAAAAAAAATGAAAATCATTTGAGTCGATGGGATTCCTATTTACCAAATATCTGTGTGCCTCCACTGCTAACAAAGCTCTAGCTCGATTTATACCGCCGAGTTTTTTCCGTCACTACATAACCCGGGGCTTTGCATCCTCTCATCACAGATTCCTAAGGTTCAATTTAAGGTCCTGCACATACAGATCGACACGGCAATTTTTATACCGTGGTGAGTAAAATCAAGCATCGTCGACAACAGGCCGCCAAGAGATGGTTCAAATTCTTGGTTTTTTGTTCGGAGAGGATGTATCTGGTCGCGCCGCAGGGACAGGGTCGTCGAGACTCGATCAGGAGCTAGCTAGCGCCTCCCATGCGGTTGTCTGTCTTGCCTTTGTTCAGCAGCGTCGCATGGGCGCCCAACCAAGTTGCAACATCATGTTCACGAGGTTTGTCACAGATGCAGGCAGCTAGTAATGTCAAGTTGTCAACTCAGGCATGCATACTATGTTCCTTGCACTTATCCAATCCATTACAAAAGAAAATCTTATTAAGAGCTGGTCCATTATTTGGCTTTCTGCACTAGACACCGTACGTGCAAACAATCGCTGATGTATAATAGGGGTTGTATTTCAGTAGACGATTTTACCATGGCCAAAGTGGACAAATCTTCCACCATGGATCTGCAACCAGACGTACGTCCGTCCTTCCGAGGTCACAACCGCCGGTCGTGCCCAGCCCAAATGAGGACCAGCAAGGTTTCAGACGACAATGAGACGTACTAGACGTTCCAGAGATACTGTAGTACGGGTACGGGGTAAGTTAACAGACAAGAAAACGAAGAGACACCCACTCGTGCGTCCATCATCCATGCATATGGGAGTACCGCGCGCCTAGCTAACTGTTGAGCGTCCTTCCAATTCCCCTAGGGACGTCCGTCGACGACGACGATGCATGGCGTGCATGCGGCCGGAGAGGTCGATTCGCTTTCACCATTAAAGCTCGCCGGATTTGATTTGATTTCTAGATCACCAGCTAGCTGCGGGGCGGTACAGTAGAACACCTGCTCTTTTCAGAGCTCAGACACCGGCCAGACAAGAGGCAGGCAACCAAGTAGTCTCAAGGTTAGGCTGTCAGCATTTTCTTTGCCAATGTCTGCGAGCGCGGCGGAGACGTCGCCGTCGCCGTCGTCGCGAAAGGCGGCCGGTCTCTGACGACGACCCGCGGCTAGCTAGCTAGCTCGATCGATCTCTCAAATCAATCGGCCGGTGGAAGATCGATCGAGTACCAAGAATTGATAGACAAGTAAGTAGTATATACGTGGAGATCAGCAAGCTCTCTCCATGCATGCAGATGCAGTACGTACGTCCGTCCGTCGTGCGACCGATGATGGCTGGCCGGGGAGACGCGACGGCGACGGCGGCGGGGCCGTATAGCGGGGCGGCCGGGCGGGCGACGGCGACGTCTGAGCTTCCACATGGCGAGCCGGCCGGTGGTTCAGCTCGTCGATCCATGGGCGACGTTGACGGGGGAATCGAATCATTGCGTGGCGGGGAGACAGCGCCCGAACAGCAAGTTGCAGCGAGTGTCCAACGACCAAGCTAAGCTATGAAGGATGATGCATGCCCTCGTGTGCATGCCAATTGCAGTCGCAAGTACTACAAGCGTACGTCCTGGATCCACCCATCCATCGGCACTTAATTATTCCTACGCTAGTACGTCTCCATTATCATTGTTATTATTAAGCAAGTATATAATCTATATATCCACTAATCAGCCGCACGGACGAAAGAGAGAGCGGATCAAGCTATATCTCGAACCATGCTTGATTAGTCATATGGTGGCCAATTATGATGCTGCATACAGTGAGGTTTGTTAAACGAGATTGGTTTGGGGAACTTGCTCAACCCTCTAGATATCTCTCATATATATAGGGGTATACAAACCTATACAATGATGACCATATAGGTCGGTACAAACATAGCTATACAATATCTAACACCCTCCCTCAATCTCAACTTACTCCTGATGCATCTAAGAGGTTGAGATTACGCCTACACACCTTAAACATAGGCAGTAGCGGACCTAGGAATATTTGGAAGCCCGGGCAAACAGTAATTTAGAGGCTTAGAATGATATTTTTTAGTCTATATAAACATCAAATACGGTATAAATACACTACGTCGGCCGGCCGGAAGCCCGGGCAAGCGCCGGGTAATAGGGGCGCTGCGTCCGCCACTGAAACATAGGTAAAGGCTTAGTAAAGATGTCAGCAAGTTGATCTTTTGAAGAGATGAACTTGATTTGTAGTAGCTTCTGTGCAACACGTTCCCTCACAAAATGATAGTCGATCTCGATATGCTTGGTCCGTGCATGGAACACTGGGTTAGACGAAAGAAACGTAGCACCAATGTTATCACACCAAAGAACCGGAGGATGATCCTGTGAAATTCCCAACTCATGAAGTAGTGATTGAACCCATATAAGCTTGGCAGTTGCATTGGTAACAGCCTTGTACTCGGCTTCAGTGCTACTACGGGAGACAATTGCCTGCTTGCGTGCACTCTAGGCGATCAAATTAGGACCCAGAAATAAGCATATCCCCCCGTAGAGCGCCTATCATCTGAACAACCAGCCCAGTCGGCATCAGAGAAAGCAGATAATACTCATGATGAACTGGCACGCAGGCGAAGACCAAAGGATAGGGTCAGGCGCACATAACGCAGAATGCATTTAACAACATTCCCGTGCACATCTGTGGGGGCATGAAGATACTGGCACACCCTATTGACTGCAAAGGAAAGATCTGGTCGTGTAATTGTCAAATACTGCAAGCCGCCAACAATACTGCGATATTCAGTCGCGGCTTCAGGAGACAATGGAGTACCAACAGTAGCAGATAAATTGTCACTAGAGAACATAGGCGTAGGTGACAGGTTGCACTTGAGCATACCAGCTTGGCGCAAGAGATCAAGAGAATACTTCTTCTGAGTAAGAGTCAAACCATGAGTCGAATGAGCAACCTCGATACCCAAGAAGAAGTGTAGCTGACCCAGATCTTTAACAACAAAATCAGCACCCAAAGCAATGATAAGAGAATCAGCAGCTGGCTGAGAGGAACTGACAAGAATGATGTCATCAACATAGACCAAGAGATACATGGTCACACTCTGCCGCTGGAACAAGAATAATGATGTGTCTGTTGTCGAGGGAACGAAGCCATGAGAGCGGAGAGCAGACGCCAAACAAGCATGCCAGGCACGAGGCGCTTGCTTCAAACCATAAAGAGCTTTCGTCAACCGACAAAGATGCTGAGGCTGAGCGTGATCAACAAAACCAGGTGGCTGTCGCATGTAGACTTCCTCTTCTAACTGACCATGAAGGAAGGTATTCTACACATCAAGCTGTCGAAGAGACCAACCTTGAGAAACTGCCAGCGACAGAAGAAGACGGATGGTAGTGGGCTTGACAACAGGGATGAATTTGTCGTCATAATCCAGACCATGACGCTGTTTGAATCCCTTTGCCACCAGACGTGTTTTGTAGCGCTCAATAGAACCATCATCATGTTTCTTTACCTTGAATACCCACTTCGAATCAATGATGTTGACACGAGGCGGAGGAGGAACAAGTGTCCAAGTCTCATTGTGTAACAGAGCCTGGTATTCCTGTTCCATAGCAGCCCGCCAATGTGGTATACTCATCGCGGCTTGATAACTGCAGGGTTCAGCAGTGGGATCACCCACGGAATGTGCCAGGCAGGCAGCTAGCCAAGCAACGGTGCCATCCTTGCACTCAAAGGGGAGAAATACCCCGCTGCGACTGCGGGTATGTGGTCGATGCGCAACAGGTGCAGGAGGAGCATCTGCTGCCGTCGGGGTGGCGAAATGGGCCGGCCCAGGTGACGCGGTCGATGGTGAACGCGCTGACGACGGAGAGGGCGCAGGTGACGCGCACCGAGGCGATGTCAGCCCAGGCCCAGGTGGGGTGGGCGAGGCCAACGGAGAAGGCGGCGACGTGGGCTGCTCGGGCGACGGAGGCCCGCCATGCATGGACGAAGGCGGGGCGACGTCGTTCGGCACAGAGGCGCGGCTGGAGGCGGGACCCTCTGCATGCACATGCACTGGCGGATCGACGTGAGGTGCTTGCGACGAAGATCTTGCTGATGAATCCGGCAATAGCTCTAGACGAGCGCCATGACCAATCCCTGCACCATGATTACGCAACAATAGCGGTGAATATGCAACATCTTCAAATTGGACAGGAAAAATATGAGATGAATGCATAGGAGGGTTGGGATTTTGGTTTGAGGGCATGTTGGAAAAGGGAAACAAGGTCTCATCGAAAAGAATGTCACGAGATATCTAAACTCTATTGGTTGGAACATGGGGACACTTATAACCTTTATGAAGAGAACTATACCCTAAGAACACACACTTTTTAGAACGAAATTCTAGTTTGTGTTTATTGTATGGACGGAGGTGTGGCCAAGATGCGCACCCAAAAACTTTCAAGAAAGTATAATCAGGTATTTCATGGAGGAGAAGCTTTATAGGTGTTTTCATATGTAAGACACGAGTGGGAAGTCTATTCATAAGAAAACAAGCGGTGGAAAAGGCATCGCCCCAGAAACGAAAAGGCACACATGCATGGGCTAGGAGAGTGAGCCCAGTCTCAACTATATGACGATGCTTGCGCTCAACAGCGCAGTTTTGTTGGTGTGTATGAGGGCATGATACACGGTGCGAGATCCCAAGCTTATTAAAGAACATGTTGAGGTTGCGATACTCGCCCCCCCCCCCCCCCTCCCCAATCGTTTTGAACATGAATGATTTTATGCTTTAGAAGGCGTTCAACATGCAGTTGAAACTGAATAAAGATGTCAAAAACATCAGATTTGCGCTTAACAAGACTATAAGCATCAATAAAACTGACATAATAATTGTGACCACTGACAGAAGTTTGGGCTGGACCCCACACATCTGAAAACACAATTTCTAATGGACTCGTAACTTCTCTAGTAGATGATACAAAAGGAAGTTGATGACTCTTCCCCTGTTGACAAGCATCACACACGACTATCTCTTTATTGCTAGACTCTAGAGGCAACTCATGACGATGAAGGACATGACGAACGACGGGGGTGGCAGGATGACCAAGGCGTGAGTGCCACTGAGACGGCGACACACGAACACCACTGAAGACACGAGACGTGGACGGCTCCTCCAAACGGTAGAGACCTTGGCATAAGCACCCACTAAGCAGGATGTCCCTCGTAGCTCGGTCCTTAATAAAATAATCAAATGGGTGAAATTCATATAGGACATTATTATCAGATGTGAGTTTAGGAACAGATAAAAAATTACGTGTCACCGAAGGAACACGTAAGACATTACGAAGATGGAGTTGTCTAGAGAGATGACTAGTGAGAAGAGATGCCTGACCAATGTGAGAGATGGGCATACCTGCGCCATTGGCGGTGTGGACCTTGTCACGTCCCTGATAGGGCTGGTGGATGTGTAATTTGTTGAGCTCACTCGTCAGGTGATCAGTTGCACCGGTGTCCATATACCACGCTGGATCAACGGGGTAGGACGATGTAGACCCTTGTTCCTTGGCCTTGGCAGGAGGGGCAGGAGGTCCAAAATCAGCCATGGCGGCTTGCCGCTCATTGTTCTTGTTGCCGTTGCCGATGCCGAGGAAGCTCCGCTGGACCGACGGTGACACTTGGAGGCCAGATGACCGGGGCGACCACAGAGCTGACATATGCGGCCGTCACGGCCCCCACCCGATGGTGGAGCAGGGGGTGAAGGAGCCGGCTTGCCTGCAGGAGGTGGAGCATACCCAGTGCTAGGAGGTGCGGACGGACGCGGTGGTTGACCACGAGCAGTCCAGTTCGCGGAGGAGTGGTCGGCGATGACAGCCGACGATCGGTGGGACTCCACACGCTGCTCCGTGTTCATGAGACAAGCGTAGAGCTCTTGGGGAGTCATCGGTGGTTTGGCGCCGTGGACAACCTCTGCGAGCATATCGTACTCGGAGTCGAGGCCGTGGAGGACGAAGCCGGCGAATTCCTCATCGTGTAGCGGCTGACCGATGGAGGTCAGCGTATCGGCCACCACCTTGAGCTTGTTGAAGTAGGTGGAGGCGGAGGAGTCCAGCTTCTTGATGTCGCTGGCGAGGGTGTAACTCGACAAGTACCAGGGTTGTGCACCCCGGGTTGATTGAGGGGGAGAGAGAGGAGCGTTGGTGATCACGACGGCTGACAAGCAAGGTTTTACCCAGGTTCAGGCTCCCGGAGGATAACACCCTACTCCTGCTTGTCTGTTATTGATGGCGAGTTGCGGTTACAATGGCGGCGAGATTGCGATCTCGCTAGGGTTTGTGGCGGTGGCTATTGGCGTGTCCTCTAGGACAGGCAACCCTCCTGGCTTTATAGGTAGCCAGGTCTCGGGTGGTCGGTATCGATGGCGATTACATATATGGAAGGTTATGAGACCTAACCGACTTGGACTAGGATACATGGTACCCCGAGTGGGCCTTCTGTGGGCCTCCGTGTGCTTGGCGCGGCCCAGGTAGCCTCATCGTGGGCTAGTCGAAAGGTAGCCCCACGTCAGTAGCCCCCGAGTGCTTGGCCGAAGCGCAGAGTCGGGCAAAGGACTTCTTCTTCCTGGACGCGCCACTGGATTGCTTGATCTTTGAGTTTGCACTCGTTTTCTTCAGTCGAAGAGGACACTCCCGATGGGAGTAATATCTTCAGTCGAATTTCTTTGTCTTGTTCTTCCTGTGAAGTCAGCTTTTGTTCGGCCTGTTGGCTTACATGTAGATTAGATTCAGCTGTTTGAGCTTACTCAACTGTCTTTGCCACCCGAATGGATGTTTCGGGTTCTCAGGTCAACACTCTGTCTTGAGTTGTTTAAGCTTTGAAGCTTACCACTCGAATCTTGCGTTCGAGTTAGCACGTTGTGTCACTTGCTTGGAGCCGTTGGCTTGATGATGTCACTGCTGACGTTTCCTTGCACGCCTCTGCGCCCGATGGGACGTGACGTGGCGGGGCCCACTGGCAGAGCTGACCGCGGTCAGCAGTTGTCACGTCTCCGAACTGGGCGCGAAATTTTCATGCACGGTGATGACGCCTCGATTCTCGTGCATAGTGGAGGAAGTGGGCGGCGACGGTTGGCCTCTTTGCTTGACACGTGGACGTCAGGATGGAGATGCTCTGAATCGTTTCACGTCGGACGGCTGAGATGGACTTCGCCGAGGCATAAGTACCGCGTCGCCGCCCGAGGGCATCGTCTTCTCCATTCGTCCTTGCCTCCTGTTCTATTGCTTTCTGCCATTCTCGCTTCCACGAGAGCTTAGTGCTATTTGCCCTCCCACCTGCTGCTGTTCTGCGGAGCGATGGGGAAGCCGAAAACCGTTGCTGGCACCTCCGCCGCCGCCGGGTTGATAAAGAAGCCGGAGGGCGACCGGTAGAGGTCGACCGTGAAGAGGGCAGATCTTGATTTGCTGCGCGTGCAGGGCCTCCTGCCTTCTTCTGACCAGGCCCAGGTACGTGCCCCTGGCAAGGAGACGTCCCCTACCCCTCGCGAGGGGGAGCGCGTTTGTTTCGTGGAGTTCCTTCCACGGGGCTTCGGGTTCCCTCTCCACGATTTTGTTCGTGGTCTCTTGTACGCCTATGGGGTGCAGATCCACGATCTGACCCCCAATGGCGTCTTGAGCATCGCGACCTTCATCGTGCTCTACGAGTGTTTGTTGGGGGTCGCACCCCACTGGGCGCTGTGGAAGTCGCTCTTCCTTGTTCGCAAGAACGTCGGGAAGAGTGGGCTGACGTACCCAGTGGGCGGCTTCGTCATCCAGGTGCGCGGTGACACCGCGTACTTTCAGATGAAGAAGTCGGACTCCGTCCAGGGGTGGCGGAGGAGATGGTGCTACGTCCAGTGGAACCAGGAGGGCCTGCCCCAGTTTGAGGGCGAGCGCGGGTTGCGGAAGACCCGCGCTTGGGCGCACCCGCTCGCCAAGGAGGAGAAGGAATTGAAGGAGATATGCCCTAGAGGCAAATAAATAAGTAGTATTTATTGCATTATCTCATAAGTTTATAATAAGTTTGTGTATTATGCTATAACTGTATTAATCGGAATTATTGATACACGTGTGATACATAGACAACCAGGTCCCTAGCAAACCTCTATATGAGCTAGTCCTTTGGGCAACAGTTGATCGAGATTCCCGATCAAGGACAATGACGTCGGTTGACAATGGGGTCATCTTGTTAGTTGAATAACGTGATGGACATACGCAAAGTATTGCAATAAGATCGTATTACGATGTTTGTCATTTGCACTAGATAAGAATATAATAGCTTATTCCTTAGACCGTGAGACCGTACTTATTAATGCTTCGTAGGGGTGCTTTGAGAGCATCAAACGTTGTGTCTTATATAGCATGACAATAACGGTGTCCATCTTGGGTATTCCGAAAGAGCATCAAGACGTAAGGATCAAGAGCGGGATTTGTTCATTCTTGTAATGGAAAGATACTCTGGGCCCACTCGGTGATATTGCATCTATATAGCTGCGCAGCTTATGACTAGGTCATGGAGATGTAATATCGTAGACGAGTTAATAACCTTCATCGGTAACGAGATACAACAAAGACATCGGTGTGTCTACGATCATATCTCGGACAAGGTAGTATCGCAGAGACAAAGGGAATGAATATCATATTTATGGTTCAACGACGATATTCGTAGAATGCACAGGGGTCGTCATATACTTCCAGGTATCCCTGACGGTCATTGGTGAGCGGAGTGTCTCGACCATGTCTGGAGTGTTCTCGAACCGTAGCGTAACAAACTTAAGGTCTTAGCGACACCAGGAGATAGGTTCCGGAATATTATAGGGATTTGTTGGAGAGAGAGAAATGATCCGAAAAGAGTTCCGGTGGTCCGGAAGGAGTTCCGGAGAGGTCTGGAATGGTTCCGGGAATGTCCGAAAGTTGTTCGGGTGGTGAAAGAGCATTTTCCCTCATGTGTGGTTTTGGTAATTGAATGAAAATATCTATGGACTAATGTTTGCTATTGAGATATCTTTATAGATCATGTCCATGGAATTTTGGAGTTCATGTGTTGGACTTTGAAACTTTTGTGTTGAGTGAAGCTTATTGCAAGAATGTCTTGAAGATTAAAGACATCATCTTACTGAAGAAAAGATGAGTTGTGCAAGACCAAGAGAAGCTTTCTCGAAAAGATCCTATGCTTGGTGCTTGCAATGGATACATGAAGACGAAGCTTAGCGAGACTCTCCCATTGTGAGCATGGGGGAGTATTTGGAGAAGTCTTCATCAAGCAAGTGCTTGGACGCGCAATCAAGAAAGATGAACCACTTGAAGAAATCAAGATAGTCATCATCCAACTCAAGTGGAATGCTCAAGGCAAAGGTATGATCTTGATAGGGCTATAGGATAGATAGGCGTACTATCAAGAGGGGCTCTCAAGTTAGTAACTTGATCGCATTCTTGTGGAGAGCTCAAACCTTTGCATACTTGGCATATCATATTTCTTGGTTCTTATTTGGCTTTTATGTTGGTAAGGAATTAGAGCTTGGTTCATCTCCATGTCAAGCTCTAGTTCATCGAAATCGGTTTTACTTTGGACAACTTGTTGCGTTTTCGGTGGCGGAAATATTGCCGGTTCTACCTTGAGGAAAGTCCCACACCTTGCCATGTGTGGAGATTTTACTCTATTTATGGGATGCAATATTTCCAACAAAATTGGTCTCACCTTCTTTGGAGTTCATTTGCAAAAGTTATAACAGTTTTCGTTTCGGTGTTTTGCTGATTCGGATTATTGGGGCCGGATATTTCGTTCTACCGGAATTTCCAGTTCCCCAGCTTTTCCAAGAAAACGGCTAAGGAAAGGAGAAAAAGGGTTCTGACTCCAGTCGAAAATTGTGCTCGGAAATTTCCGTCTACCGGAATTGCCGAGTGCCCCCAGAAAAGTCCTCCAGAAATGGCTAAGGAAAAGTTTGGTTTTGCTTCTGACTCCAGCCGGAATTTCCGAGCTCTCTTAGACCGGAATTTCCGGGTGACCGGAATTTCCGAGTCTCTCTAGACCGGAATTTCCGGATGACCGGAATTTCCGAGTCTCACTTTTACCGGAATTTCCGAGTGTCGAAACAGCCAACGGCTATATTTCCTGGAGGGGTATAAATACCCCTCCCCTTCTTTTTCCCCAGCTAATCTAAGGCAGCACGACTTTCCCCTCTCTCCTACTCCATTGTTGACCTTGGAAAGCTCACTTCCCTCTCAATCCCTCCATTGAATCTTCCATATTCTTTAGGGAAAGTTGAGAGGAGATCTAGATCTACAATCCTACCAATCCTTCTCTCCTCTAAGTGAGGGGAACTTAGTGGATCTAGTTCTTGGAGTTCCTTTGTGGTTCTTCTTCTTTGTTCTTCCTCTCTTCTCCCCCCATAAGCATTAGTTGCTTTTGGTGGGATTTGGGAGTGAAGGATTTGACTCCTTTGTGGTTTCCTTTGTTCTTCCTCTCTTATTCCCCCATAAACATTTGTTGTTGTGTTGGAATTTGAGAGTGAAGGACTTGAGCACTTCGTGTGCTCTTGCCATTGCATTTGCATCGGTTTGAGCCCTCCACGAGGATTCGTGGTGGTATTACTTGTGAGCTTGTTTCTCTTGGGTCTTTGGACCCTAGACGCCTTTTGTCGCCCTTTTGTGGCCAAGACCTTTTGTGGTCAAGACCTTTTGTGGTCACTTGGGAGCCCCCAATTAAGTTGTGGGTGTGTGCCTCAAGAGTTGTACGGGATTCGATCTCCGCCCCAAAGAAGATCAATAGTGGAAGGTGAACTCGAACCTTTTGTGGTTGAGTTCATCAGGAGAAGAAGGTGAGCCTTTGTGGCGTTGCGGCTAACCTGTTGTGGTTGCGCACACCTCTCCAAACGAGACGTACACCTTTGGGTGGAACTCGGGAATACATCCTCGTCTCCGCGTGCCTCGGTTATTTCTATACCCGAGCTCTTTACTTATGCACTTTACATTGTGATAGCCTTCGTGCTTGAAGTCATATATCTTGCTATCATCTTGTTACTTGTATTGCTTAGCTTAAGTTGTTGGTGCACATAGGTGAGCCTAGTTTATATATCTAGGTTGTATGCTTGTTAAAGTAAACCTCTAGTTTTATTCCGCCTTTATCAAGCATACCGGAATTTCCGGGTCATTGTGGACCGGATATTCCGGCTACTCGGAATTTCCTGGTCACTCTTGGACCGGATATTCCGGCTCCTCGAAAAAGTTTTTAAATCGCCTATTCACCCCCCCCCCTCTAGGCGACGTATATCCGTTCAGGTGGTCCGAAAGAGTTTTCGGAGTCACGGGATATTGAATTATATATAAATATATTAATTATGAATTAATGGGATTTTTATATTAATTTAATATTAATTAAATAAAGGAAAAAGGGGGGCTCCCACCTAAATGGGCCCTAAGAGGGCCCAAGAGGGGGAGCCGCACCACCAAAGGGGGGTGGGCCCCATTGGCTGGTTCGGCCAGCCCATGTGGGGGCCGAACCCCCCCTTCTCCTTTTGTTTAGTCCCACATGGGGGAGCTAGGGAGTTTGCACACCCCCTCCCCCCTTTATATAGCAAGGCATATTAATTGGATTAATTCATTGGAAAATACAATTAATTCCCGATTTCTCTCTCGATCTCGTGGTTCCCAAGTTGGAGCCGCGCCGAGCTGAGGAAAGGGGGATCTCTCTCCACCTAAGCTATACCGCAGAGCGCCGTTGCTCTGCGGAATTCCAGATAAGATCTACCCCTGCGATTTCAGCTGGATCTGAATGACCGGGGGTTGTCGCTAAGCTCCGTATGTTTGTGAGTGCTCGGAGGTAACTCCTTTTGAGTAGCCTGGGCGACGTCGTCTCGCCCCTGCAGCCGCCGCGCCTCCTTCTCCTCTGCTGCCGGCGCACCAGCCCCGGTGATGGCGCTCTGCCTTCTTCCGCCCGACGCCCGTCGACGCAGATCATCGTCAACACCCCGGCGTCATCGACTTCGACATCGTGGCAAGTTCTTCGTGACCTCGAGGTCGGCTATGTACGACTTCATCGTCAACGCTTGTGCGGGAGCGTAATCCCCGCAATCGGTCTACATGGAGGTAATGTAACCCGTTCCGCCTCCGTTATCGCATGTACTAGATAGATAGATCCTGACTAGTTAGGGTTTCGTTCGCTAGGAAAATTATTGTTTTCTGCATCGTAACCCCTTCAGTGGTATCAGAGCCGATCTATGCGTAGTACTGCTGGTACGGTTAGAACTCATGTTGAATGAGGGCGTCTTCCTTATATTTGCTACCCTCTAGCGTGCACTTGCGATGCCTTCGGTATTGAGTTGATGAAGCGGCCCGGACCGACTTTACGCGTACGCTTACGCGAGACTGGTTCCACTACTGACATACGGCTTGCACCGTATCAGTGGCTGGCGGGTGTCTGTTTCTCTCTCTCTAGTCGGCAAAGCATTTTCAATGGAGGGCCCGAAAGGGATGCTTAAACATGCAATTATACGATCGACGTTGTGGTACAAAGTTCGTAGGTAGGGAAGCGATTCTCTTACGAATAAGCCTATATGCCACGTAAAACTTGCAAAACTAAATAAAGCTAGAGGCGTCTAACTTTATTTTGCAGAGGCGTTATTTTATGTGACATGGTTACGGTAAGTTTTGATATTACTCGTACTGTCGAAGGCAATGGAAGGCTCTGTAGACTCGGAGCCATGCCGGGGCGCCGGGGGCCAGGCACATGGCGCCATGAAGGTCCAGGCGCATCGACCATGACACATCGCACTTCATTGCATCATTATTGTGTGCTGTTGTGTGTGCATCCTATCGATTGCTTATATGCTAGATATACAACGGTAGCATCATAAATAGGATGATCCCTAACAAATACCAAAATTGTGTTCTCCCTCGTTGCGCACCACCAAGAAAGTTCTACGTTATGAGGCAGGCCGTGATGATCGGGTGTCACACATCTCGTCGTTCGCATACAGTGGGTGTAAGCCATGTTGCACGCGCAGGGTCTTCGAGGTTTGATTGGCGAGCCTAGCATACTCAGAGGTATGGCCTCGGAACACGGGAAGATCGAAAGATCGAGCACGAGTCACAGAGTTGTTGTGATCGACATTTTATGTCCACCTTTGAAGTTGTGCTGCCGGCCGTGATGATCGGGTGTAGTGTGGTGGATGAGGGTCGTGTAATTGCCATTATTATTTTTAGGGATAATAATCTTGGTGTGGTGTGTTTTTGATAATGAGATTATAGAACTAAAACTCACCTATATATTATAAACTTATCTTACCTCTTTTGCGATCACATCTGGAGACTATGGAACTGCACTTCGGTTACTTCTTCAAGAGCTCGGATTCTACCTTAGAAGCCGATGGGTCCAACTTCATCAGATGGTACATTGGTTTTAGAAACATTCTCCAAACACAACAAACATCCTATATGTCCTAGAACATTAGTTAGGAGTTAGACCAGATGATTCTGATAGCAAGGAGCAAGATGATGAGTTCCGTAAGCATCATGACATGTTCATGGAAGTGACGATCGTCATGAGCGTATGCCTAGCACCTGAGTTGAAAGTTGTTTCAACACATGGAGCCATATGTCGTGATTGATGCGATCAGAGGTCACTTCAAAGATGAATTGAGTCTTGAGCAGTTCAGACAGCTTAGAAAGTTCCGGACCATTCACATGGGGAGCATACCTGTCTGGAGACTCAGTTGAAGAAGTTGTGTGACATCTACTTCAGTCTTACGAATATCTACGATTTCTAGATAGCGAACTCCAGTGCAATAGAGATTGTGCTTTACCTCCTAGCTGTGAATAGCATGTGCGTGAATATGCTATAGAGACACGGTGGGCTTCCTCACATTTGTGAACAAGTTCAAATCTCTAAAAGTTGATTCCATCGAAGAAGAGTTCTTCGACGCTGCGGGTATATTTGATATACGAAGATATAAATGTATTCTTCTCATACTTGATGAAAAGTATTTGATACTTGTTCTGTTTGTGAAACAGTCCCTGATTATCACAAGTATGTGGCAAAGGGTGACGTGACAGTGCACAAGTGATGGCAAGTTCATGGCCAGTAGTGCTCACGCCCTCGAGATATCATGTTAGTTATCATCAATAGTTTTTGATAAGACATTTTGTAATAGTGAGAATGTGATCTAGTTTGGTGTCTTGAATGTTACAAGACATAATTATTCATATAGAACACATCAGTTGTTTTATGTTATGAAACAAAGCAGTTGTTTCATGTTATGAGTAATTTGCATCACATCTCAATTACATTATGCGTATGATATACATTTATAAAAGCAGGAATGATAAAATTATGTGTCCAAAGAAGAAACACCATCGAATTTAGTCATAAAGGCAATGAAAGAAGTAATGGATTTTTGGTCCATTTAAGTATTTCGAGTGCCAAAATTGATTAAGTTTGAAATGCAGTATTGAAGTTGCAATACTAGAGGAAATTGATTGAGAGTCATTTTTAATGATTAATCAATGGTGTTATTGCATGATCCGAATTCTTCCATGATTTTGGTAAATAGGAGTATTTGCCCGATAAATTATGGAGTCTGAAATTAATTTGATAATAGATCAAATGGGGTTTTTCAGAAGAAAGATTAGTGAATATTGTATTCACAAAATTCGTTCAAAGGATAATATTTTTGAATTATGGTTTCAACACAAAAGACTTGTGGAAATTTGTTTTCACAATATTATAATGTCATATATGGTGATATGTGGGGAATTATAATCATGCTCTATTTTAAATAAAGTGTGGTCTGTCAGAATCTGTCTTAGAATCTCCTAATATGTTCAAAACATTATAGTCGATGTCCACTTTAGAAAATAGATATTTTTCTCAACGAGAATTCGTGAGATCGACAGTAGTGTCGACATGCATATGATTACACGATAATTCGGTATATACATGAATAGTTCTTTGTAGAATACTCGCATTGAATGGGAGTGTATTCCAAAACCAATTAGAAACAAAGTTCAGTTTGTTGTCTATGTAATTCCGAGAAAAAGATGATTTTTCGAATTATGGTTTATGGATTGGAATTAGAAGTTTGGAATAAAGTGTCAGACCTATGTTGGAAGGTGTTCCAAAGAGTATACGTCTGCTAATGAAAATTTGGTGATTAAGAGTGAGGGAGACTAGAATTTTTTTTTCTGCTTGCAATCCTCTTCATAAAGATCATAATATTTTCATGAAAGAAACTTCTAAATAAAGTGTTGTTATATTTAATATTGCTGTCAGGTCACAGCACTGTATTAAGTATTTCAGATCTTGTTGACAGATCAAGATGCACTTTATGAATACAAAGAAAGTTGAGAAAATATCGGAATACGAACAAAGGCTTTTTGAGCCTGGAAATCCAAAGTTGCATTTGAAAGGATTAAGAGAGTAATTGTTGCTGCAATTCTTATTAGAGGAATAAGATTGTTTAATCGTCATATAAGGTGTTATATGAGAAATGTGACTATAAGAAAGACGCGGTAGCATGTCTTGTCAAGAAATGTGTCTTGGACAAGATCAAATTTGTTGACTACATTTGTGTAGACATGCTTGAAGTCTGAGGGATTTGTATTAATGTAATATTATAGTTTGTATTAAACTCGAATTGATGATAGATCAATGATTTTGGTTTGACCAAAATGTCGATTTAAGTGGGAGTCAATGTTAGTTTACTCAGATGAAATATGTAAAGAACTTATTTTTGAGTGGGAGCTCAGGAACTCAAATATGTGGATGACATGTTTTTGAGTGGGAGCTCGTGTTATCAAATATGTGGAGACATAATTTGAGTGGGAGTCGAATTCATCTTGTGTAGTTACCACATTGTGAAACTGTACCAATAGAATAGGATGAAGTTGTGAAACTATTTAAAAGTTAGTGTCTATTTTGAAATAGAACGGGAATTTTAAATAGTTAGTCGAGTTGTGTTGGATTATATCTGAGGAGTCATAATAGAATCAAAAGGATGGTCCTTTGGAATCCAATTGATCATTAAGAGTAATGATGCGTGAAAGTAATGGTTGTATGACATGTGGGTCTATTATTTAATATTAGACATCATACATAAACCATTTTATCTGCTCGATGAAATATAACCGATGTTCTTGGAAGAAGAGCAGTTATAAAAGGTAAGTTTAGAATTTACTGGAAGTAGAGGTGTGTTAGTTGTTGGAGTGACATTAGAATGTCAAGTTTTATACATTGGTGTGAAAATATGTAGATGTCGCGAGTTTGTAATTGTTACAAGGGGCTCTCTATGGCTGAGTGTGTTTTTCAGGGCAGCTATCTGGTTAGTATAATCAGAGTAAGCGTTGGGAAACAGAAGTCTCACTTAGTTACGATATTTGCATATATGTTGTTAGACAACATGGTGATATCAAGCAAGTTGATGTCAGTGAATCGCAAGAGCATGTACAATCATGGATTGTGCAGTAACACTCTTCCACAAGCAAGCATTATCAAATGATTCTTATTTGATAAGGGATTCTGATAAAGTAAAATACAGCTAGTTTATTTGTACTCTAGTGCAAGTGGGAGACTGAAGGAGATATGCCCTAGAGGCAAATAAATAAGTAGTATTTATTGCATTATCTCATAAGTTTATAATAAGTTTGTGTATTATGCTATAACTGTATTAATCGGAATTATTGATACACGTGTGATACATAGACAACCAGGTCCCTAGCAAGCCTCTATATGAGCTAGTCCTTTGGGCAACAGTTGATCGAGATTCCCGATCAAGGACAATGACGTCGGTTGACAATGGGGTCATCTTGTTAGTTGAATAAGGTGATGGACATACGCAAAGTATTGCAATAAGATCGTATTACGATGTTTGTCATTTGCAATAGATAAGAATATAATAGCTTATTCCTTAGACCGTGAGACCGTACTTATTAATGCTTCGTAGGGGTGCTTTGAGAGCAACAAACGTTGTGTCTTATATAGCATGACAATAACGGTGTCCATCTTGGGTATTCCGAAAGAGCATCAAGACGTAAGGATCAAGAGAGGGATTTGTTCATTCTTGTAATGGAAAGATACTCTGGGCCCACTCGGTGATATTGCATCTATATAGCTGCGCAGCTTATGACTAGGTCATGGAGATGTAATATCGCAGACGAGTTAATAACCTTCGTCGGTAACGAGATACAACAAAGACATCGGTGTGTCTACGATCATATCTTGGACAAGGTAGTATCGCAGAGACAAAGGGAATGAATATCATATTTATGGTTCAACGACGATATTCATAGAATGCACAGGGGTCGTCATATACTTCCAGGTATCCCTGACGGTCATTGGTGAGCGGAGTGTCTCGACCATGTCTGGAGTGTTCTCGAACCGTAGCGTAACAAACTTAAGGTCTTAGCGACACCAGGAGATAGGTTCTGGAATATTATAGGGATTTGTTGGAGAGAGAGAAATGATCCGGAAAGAGTTCCGGTGGTCCGGAAGGAGTTCCGGAGAGGTCTGGAATGGTTCCAGGAATGTCCGAAAGTTGTTCGGGTGGTCCGAAAGAGTTTTCGGAGTCACGGGATATTGAATTATATATAAATATATTAATTATGAATTAATGGGATTTTTATATTAATTTAATATTAATTAAATAAAGGAAAAAGGGGGGCTCCCACCTACATGGGCCCTAAGAGGGCCCAAGAGGGGGAGCCGCACCACCAAAGGGGGGTGGGCCCCATTGGCTGGTTCGGCCAGCCCATGTGGGGGCCGAACCCCCCCTTCTCCTTTTGGGGGAGCTAGGGAGTTTGCACACCCTCTCCCCCCTTTATATAGCAAGGCATATTAATTGGATTAATTCATTGGAAAATACAATTAATTCCCGATTTCTCTCTCGATCTCGTGGTTCCCAAGTTGGAGCCGCGCCGAGCTGAGGAAAGGGGGATCTCTCTCCACCTAAGCTATACCGCAGAGCGCCGTTGCTCTGCGGAATTCCAGATAAGATCTACCCCTGCGATTTCAGCTGGATCTGAATGACCGGGGGTTGTCGCTAAGCTCCGTATGTTTGTGAGTGCTCGGAGGGAACTCCTTTTGAGTAGCCTGGGCGACGTCGTCTCGCCCCTGCAGCCGCCGCACCTCCTTCTCCTCTGCTGCCGGCGCACCAGCCCCGGTGATGGCGCTCTGCCTTCTTCCGCCCGACGCCCGTCGACGCAGATCATCGTCAACACCCCGGCGTCATCGACTTTGACATCGCGGCAAGTTCTTCGTGACCTCGAGGTCGGCTACGTACAACTTCATCGTCAACGCTTGTGCGGGAGCGTAATCCCCGCTATCGGTCTACATGGAGGTAATGTAACCCGTTCCGCCTCCGTTATCGCATGTACTAGATAGATAGATCCTGGCTAGTTAGGGTTTCGTTCGCTAGAAAAATTATTGTTTTCTGCACCGTAAAACCTTCAGGAATCGGCGAGGCCGTTGATGGGCCTGCTGCGCAACCTCATCAAGACCCTGGGGCGGGAGCCGGGTGGCGTCTTCCTGATGGCCACCTTTTTCCGCCTTCGTGTGCAACCACTGAGTGCTCGGCCCCACCCGATGTGGGCTGCTGAGGGCGTCAGCAATGAGCCGCTCGACGACGAAGAGGTGGAGACCAAGGTCAGGGGCATCACCAACCTCCGAGTCGCGGACCTCTGCAATGTCAACTGTCCAATCGCTGTGTTCGGGGCAGCGAACCCTGTCCCCGAGGTAAGTCCTTGACTTGTTTTCTTTGTTTCTTCTTTTCTTGTTTTCTTGCTTCTTGATTCAACTTGCGTCTACTTGTTTCAGGGTCGGTCTCTGTTGGTCAGCCTCCCTCCTCTTCCTGAAGGCGGACCCGCTGACGAGTCGCAGGTTGTGGAGGAGGAGGATGACGACGACGACCTTCCGTCTGCTACCTCGCCTAATGAAGAGGTGGGGGATGAAGACGACGAGGCGGAACCCGTACGGAAGAAGCAGAAGCGCCAAAGTGGAGGTGACTCTGCGACTGCCTCGTCGCCTGCGAGGGGGGCCGATGCTGATCCGGAGGAGGCCGTCTCGACGTCCTCGGGTGCGCGTTCGCCGGGTGGTTGGAGTGAGCCGCTGGCCGCTCCCCAAGTTAGCTCCGCGCCACCACGCGCGTTTGCTCGACTGACGTCTGTCTCCTTGGGAAGCGACGACGAATTTGAGACCACCAGGTTAGTGTCTTGTTGGCTTCGAGTTGTCTTTTGTAGTTCCAGTCTTTTAGTTGGTCATTGTACTGTTTTGCTTCAGCCGTCGTTCTGGCGATGTCAACTCCCCCCATCGTGAGGTGGAGCACACGTCCGCCCCTTCGACCGAGCTGGTGACCCCGGTGGCGGTCGAGGAGCGCACGCAACCTGTTGTCCTTGCGTCGTCAATTCGCGCTCCTCCGTCGTCTTCCGAAGATGTCGACCTCCTGGACCACGTAAGTCCTTTGTACTTGAGTTTGTAGTTCTGCAGTTTCATCGGGTGCGCGATCAGCGCTCCCGATGGGAGTAGCCCCGAAGGTGTGGGTGACTAGTATAGTCGCCTGCAACTTTATTAATTTCCTGCTTGTGTTTCAGCCGTACTACCGCCAGCAGCTTGATGTAGCCACGGCTTATGTTCGCCTGGAGAAAGAGAGGGACCAGCTTCGTGCTTCTCTGGACCAGGCTGACATGCGAGTTGCTGAGCTGGAGTTGAAGATTCAGGCTCAGGCTGAGCTTGAGAAAGCTCTCCACGAGTCCCAGGAGCGGGAGCGGGTGCGGGTCGTTCAAGAGAAGACTCAAGTCGACCGTCTCCTCTCACTCGCCGGTGTTCTTGGAGGTAAGTTTCGGCTTGACGCCTACTGTTTCTTTTGTTTTTCCTTTGTCTGACATCAGATCTGTTGTTTAGATGACAGCGGTGGAGCTCCTCCGGAGGGCTCGTCGAGTGACACCGTTGACTTGGCGACCGTTGTCGGCTTCCTCGATCGTGTCTGCGCGTATGCGTCCGATGCGCTGAGGAAGTCGGCGGCTACGCTGCAGCAGTCTACAGGTGCGCTTACGACGGTGCACCGGAGCATCTTCCCTAGTGATGCGCCGCCGACTGCCATCGACGCCCTTGCCGCTCCGTTTAAGGACGACGCGACCACCCTCGCGGACTTCACCCGGACCCAGATGGTACGCGGCTCTGAGCTCACCTTCTAGCTCCTTCTAGGTCACCAGATTCAGGGCGATTTCGAGAAGGTCGTCAGCGGCTTCCCTCGGAAAGCTGATGGCCGGACCGCGTCCCTGAGCGGAGTGAAGGCGCAGGCTAAGCAGCTAGCTGTGAAGCTTGTGGCTACCTTTGAGAGGACGCTCGCCAAGGCGACTGAGACGGCTGCTTCCCGGAAGACCCGCTCCCGGTCGGAGTCTGATGCCCTGGAGTAGTAGTGGCGTAGGGATTCGGCAGTTGCTAATGCCTGTACTTATAGTCTTTTGCTTGTAATCGACTGATGTTTTGTTTGGTCTTCTGACCTTGAACAGTATTGTGTGCTGAAATTGAGTATGTCTTCAACTATATTTGCTTGTGCTGATCGGTCGGGCATCTGTATTGACTCTACGAACTCATGGCAGACTGACATGCACGGCGGCACTTCCTCTGCGTCTGCGGCTGGGCCGAGTGGCGAGGGATCTTCTTCGGGTGCTCGCCGTCGTCAAGCGACGACAGCTCCTCCGCGAAGCGCGAACGACCAGCGGATCATCACATACTTGAAGAATAAGGTGGCTGAGCTTGAGGCGAACCTGAAGAATACCGAGCTGCTGTTGCATCGTTCTCAGTCACATCCTACCACAGGGTTCTCCCAGCGTGAAGATTTTCTGATTGGGGAGATCGATCTGATCAGTCAATAACTTCAAGGTTGGTATCCTCTGTGGCTGCTTTTCCTTGTTAAAACTTGCTGGTTCTGACTTCTAGCTTGTGTATGCAAATGTGAACCCTGATTGGGAGGCTGAGCGGGACCGCGTTGAAGAGCGCGTTACCCGGGAGGCGTCTGGCGACTCTTACGAAGCTCGCATATTCTGGGTGAACAAGTCGAGAGGGCGCATCCTTGCTCTGATGCTTGACCGAACTTGGCGTGCGGCTTTCCTTCTGGAGAATTGCCGGAAGACCCTTTGGCACATCCATCGTGTTTACTTCCCGCACAATGGGCAGCAGCATGGGCTGGCCACCTTGCTGGAGAGGTTCCGTGATGCGCTGAAAGAGATCGTCCATGCTCAGCTTGTCGCCGGGGCGAACGCGGCTCTGGCGTACGTCTGTCTGCATCGGCCGAACCTTCCGTTGGAGAGGCTGATGGGTGGACTGCCTGGCGACGCCGAGTACGCTGATACCCTGGCGGCTGCGCGTCAGATGATCGAGCAGGTGCAGAAGCATAGTGAGCGCCTCGTAGGCCCACTCGGTGCGCCGAAGGGCGAGCCTACAGACTAAGAATAGCTTTCTTCTGCTGTACAGGGTTAGTTATAGGTGGTGAATATGCCAATGTAAATGTCAGTATATGAAGTGGAAAGAGTCCTCGGGTAACGAGTGAAATTGTTTGCATTATTGTGCGAGTATTTGCTTTGGCTTTGACTTGTGTGGCGCAGCCCCCGAGTACCTTGGGTGACGGCCTAAGCCTGCGTTGTGAACCTGTATGGCGCAGCCCCCGAGTGAGTCGAGTGGCGTCCTAGGATTTCTTCAAGTGAGACCTGTATACCGCGTCTTCCGATTATTTCGGGTGGCGATTTAGGGTTTAGGACTTCACCTGTATGGCGCAGCCCCCGAGCGGCTCGGGTGGCGGCCTAGGATTTTTCTAGTGTAGCTTGTATGGCGCAGCCCCCGAGTAGTTCGAGTGGCGTCCTAGGGATTTTCAAGTGTGACCTGTGAGGTGCAGCCCCCGAGTGCGTCGGGTGGCGACCTAGGATTTTTGACTTGACCTGTGCGGCGCAACTCCCGAGTGAGTCGGGTAGAGGCCTAGGATTTTTTGAGTTGCGCCTATGCGGCGCAGCCACCGAGTGGTTCGAGCGGCGGCCTAGGCTTTTTCAAGTGTGACCTGTGAGGTGCAGCCCCCGAGTGCGTCGGGTGGCGACCTAGGATTTCTTACTTGACCTGTGCGGCGCAACTTCCGAGTGAGTCGGGTAGAGGCCTAGGATTTTGCGAGTTTGTGCCTGTATGGCGCAGCCCCCGAGTGATTCGAGTAGCGGCCAAGGCTTTTATTTCAACCTGTGTGGCGTAGCCCCCGAGTGAGTCGAGCGGCGGCCTAGGATTTTTGTTTGCCTTGACTGGGAGGGTAGAGTGAACAGCATTTTCTTCAAATCACTTTTATTGATTGATGCGGCCGCCTCATTAAAACCCTTCCAGTCCCGTTAGGTACCCTGGTAAGGGAAAGAGTGCGTCTGAAACCTGCCGCTTTTGACATGCTATCCTTGTTACAATTGTTGAGTCGACTAAGCATAGAACCGCCGGAGTTGTGCGACGTTCCACGGGTTGCTGCAGGCTGCTCCTGTCTTCGAGTCCTTTAGGCGATATGCTCCGTTGCCAATTGCTTCGGTAACAATGTACGGACCCTCCCATGGGGAGGCGAGCTTGTGCACTTTTTCTGCTTGAGGCGGAGGACCAGGTCACCTGCGACGAAAGCTCTTGGTCGCAATCTCCATCTATGATAGTTGCGCAGGTCTTGTTGGTATACGGCTGATCGCGCCAGGGCGATGTCGCGTGCTTCGTCCAATATGTCCATGCTGTCTTCGAGTGCCTCTTCTGCATCTGACTCGTCATAGGTGACCACCCGTGGTGCGTCAAACTTGATGTCGCAGGGTAGGACTGCTTCTGCACCGTACACCATGAAGAATGGAGTGTACTGGGTGGATCTGTTAGGCGTGGTCCGCAGACTCTAGAGGAGTGACGGCAGTTGTTCGACCCATGCGCCCGCTGCACGCCTGAGTGGCACACGCAGTCGTTTCTTGATGCCGCTGCAGACTAGGCCGTTGGCCTTCTCCACCTGTCCATTGGATTGCGGGTGCGAGACAGACGCATAATTGAGCTTGATACCTTGATCTGAGCAGAAGTCCTTGAATTCTTTGGTTGTGAAGTTCGAGCCATTGTCTGTGATGATCCCGTTTGGAACTCCAAATCTGAAAATGATGGACCTGATGAAGTTAACCGCTGAAGATGCAGTCGAACTTGTGATGGGTGCGGCCTCAATCCACTCGGTGAACTTATCGACTGCGACCAGGAGGTGAGTGTGCCCTCCGGGTGAAGATTTCTTAAGCGGGCCCACCATGTCCAGTCCCCATTGGGCAAAGGGCCAGGCTAGCGGTTTTGTCTTCAACTCGGAGGCCGGCGCGTGCGGCTTGTTGGCGAACTCCTGGCACCCGGTACATTTCTTTACTAGATCTTCTGCGTCTTGCATCGCTGTTAGCCAGTAGAACCCGGCTCGTAGTGCTTTGGCCACCAGTGCTCGACTGCTGGCGTGATGCCCGCAGATGCCCGCGTGGATGTCGAGTAGTATGGCCTGGCCGTCGACTGGATCTATGCACCTTTGGAGGATGCCTGAGATGCTTCTCTTCTAGAGTTCTCCGTTGATGGCGGTAAAACTTTTGGAGCGCCTGATGATGCGCTTTGCTTCGACTGGGTCTACTGGCAGCCTTTGGTGCAGTATGTATGCTAGGTATGGCCCCGTCCAGGTAGCTTCGACTAGCATGACTTCCATGAGCTCCTTGTCTTGGCTTGGCGGGTTCGCGGTGCTTTTTGTTGGTGTGGAAGATTTTGCTGCGGGTCGAGTTTTGATAGACCTTTGCGTGATGCGCTCGAGAAAAACGCCTGGTGGTACCGGTACCCTATCTGATCCCATGTTGGCGAGAATGTCGGCTTCCTCGTTGCTGTCGCGGCCGATGTGTCGTAGCTCGCAGCCGTCGAAGGCGCCCTCTAGCTGGTTGTACAGGTCTCTGTAGGCGATCATGTTGTCGGCGATGGCGTCGCAGGACTTCATGGTTTGCTGCACAACCAGGTAGGAGTCGCCGTAGATCATAAGGTGTGTGGCGCCGCAGTTCTTGGCCATCCGCATGTCGTGGATCAGGGCTTCATATTCGGCTTCATTGTTGGAGGGTGTTGGGAAATCCATCTGCAGGACATACTTCAACTTGTCTCCTTTAGGGGAGATGAGCACAACTCCTGCACCAGCCGACATGAATTTCTTGGAGCCGTCGAAGTACATGGTCCATGCATTGGATAAGTCGGGGATGTTTGGTAGTTGGGCTTCTATCCACTCGGTAGTGAATTCCGGAAGGACTTGGGCCTTGATAGACTTCGGGTGAGCATACTTCAGCCCCCAAGGTCCTAGTTCGACAACCCACTTGGCGACTCGTCCTGTCGCGCACTGATTGGTGAGGATGTTGCTAGGCCGGAGGAGCTTACCACTGTGATCGGGTGCTCGGAGAAGTAGTGGACAACTTTCCGTGAAGTCATGAAGACCCTGTACGCCAGCTTCTGGTAGTGCGGGTAGTTTTGCTTGGACAGTGTTAGAACTTCGCTGAGGTAATAAACTAGGCTCTGGACGGGATGAGGATGCCCTTCTTCTTCTCGCTCAACCACGAGTACCGTGCTCACCACCCTGTTTGTCGCCGAGACGTATAGGTATAGCGGCTTGTTCTCCAGTGGTGCCACCAGGACTGGGGATGTTGTCAGGGTCTTTTTGAGGTGGTCGAACGCCTCTTGTGCCTCCTGTGTCCACTCGAATTTGTCCGTCTTCTTCATCAGTTGGTAGAAGGGTAAGGCCTTCTCTCCCAACTTACTTATGAACCGGCTGAGAGCTGCGACTCGGCCGGCTAACCGTTGCACTTCCCTGAGTTTGGTGGGTGCTGGCATCGTGAGTATGTTCTGCACCTTCTCAGGATTTGTTTCTATTCCTCTTGCGGAGACAACGTAGCCTAGCAATTCTCCGGCTGGTACGCCGAATACGCACTTCTGTGGGTTGAGTTTGATCTGATATGCATCGAGTGCTGCGAAGACCTTACGGAGGTCGTCGACTAGGGTGTCCTCTTTCTGGGTCGTGACAACGATGTCATCAACGTAGACTTGGACGATTTGCCCGATAAGCCCTTTAAGGCATGCCTGCATGGTGCGCTGATACGTGGCGCCAGCGTTCTTCAACCCGAAGGGCATCGTCTGGTAGCAAAAAGCGCCGGCGGGTGTGATGAATGTTGTTTTCTCCTCGTCTTCAACTTTCAGCCTGATCTGCTGGTAACCTGAGTAGGCGTCCAGGAAAGATAGGCGCTGAGTCGACGATCTGGTCTATCCGCGGGAGCGGGAAATGATCTTTTGGACAACATTTGTTGACTGCTATGAAGTCTACACACATGTGCAGTTTCTTCGTCTTCTTCTTTTCCACCAGGACAGGGTTGGCGACCCAGTCCGAGTCCTTGATTTCTCGGATAAACTTGGCGTGTAGCAGCCGGTTGATTTCTGCGGTGATTGCGTCCCGTTTGGGACCTGAAAAGCGTCGCATGGCTTGTTTGACTGGTCTTGCGTCCTTGTGGACTTTTAGAGAGTGCTCGGCGAGGTCCCTGGGTATTCCTGGCATGTCAGAAGGTTGCCATGCAAAGATCTTCCAGTTCTCACGTAGGAACTCGACGAGCGCGCTTTCCTATGCAGGGGTCAAGCTTGACGATACTTTGACCGTCTTGCTGCTGTCAGTCGGATGGACCTGGTGGGTGACGGTGTCGTCGTTTGTGTTGAAGGCGGCGTCCTTAGCTGGCTTCTTGCGAGGTGGAAAGATGGTCTTGTCATTGTCGGCTGATATGGCCTTGAAGTGTTCTTCGACCCCGAAGAACTCCGAGATCCGGCTGAACTCTCGGTCGCAGCTGTTCGAGCGGTCGAAGTCGCCACGCACATTGATTACTCCTTTGCGTCCCGGCAACTTGATCATCAGGTAGGCATAATGAGGTATGGCCATGAACCTGGCAAAAGTTGGGCGCCCAAGTATAGCGTGATACTGTGATTTCCAGTCGACAACTTCAAAGTCGATTGACTCTTTCCTGAAGTGTTCGGGTGTGCCGAGGATGACGTCGAGTGTGATTGTTCCCATGGGCGTGATTGCTTGCCCTGGTACTATGTCGTGGAAGGTGGTCTTCGACTCAGGCAACTTCTCTGTCGACTTGTTCATTCTTCTCAGGGTGTCGGCGAATATGATGTTGATGCCGCTGCCTCCATCCATGAATACTTTCTTCAGGCTGTAGTCTCCAATTAGGGCCTTGATAACAAGAGCAGCGTGACCGGGTCGCGGCACCTCCGACGGGTTGTCTGCCCTGGAGAATGTGATTGGTGTCTCTGACCCTCTCAGGTATTCCGGTACTGCGCGCGTGCTGGTGGTAGCCTGGAGTACCTGGCGGGTGATAAGCTTCTGGACCCTGTTCGAAGGACGTCCTTTTTGAATCATGTTGATCTGTCCTCGCGCAGTCGGATATGTTTCGTGCGCCACCATCTGGGTGTCATGCTGCGGCTGTTGCTGGGGGAAGGTTCCAGCCGCTTGTGTTGTGTTGTTGTTTGTGGGTGCTGCCTGAATAGCGAGTTGTGGAGTCGTCGTCATGCTTGCACGGGAGTAATGATCTGCCGCATAGCCTGGTAAATCTTTCGCGCCTTGCGACAGTCCTTCAGCAGGTGGTTGGCGCCCCACTTTCCTGTCTCTGGGTTGTGGAACGAGTGATGCTTGCAAGGTTGCATCAAATCTTCGCCTGGAGTCAATGGACGCTTCCACTCACGTTTCTGGCTCCCGTCGTTGTGGCTGACGCTACTGCTGCGATTGTACTGCCCCGAGCTGGACTGCCGACTCTGATCATACTGTCGACTGTTATCTCGTGTGTCATCACGGGGGGTTTGATATCCCGCCGCTACTACCTCGATGGTGTCTGAGTTGGTGAAACGTTGCTTCTTCTTTTGGCGTCCATCTCGCCAGTTGCTTGTTTCGGCTTCCTTCTTTGGGGAGGTGTCGCGGACGTAGTCCTCTCCTTCGGCCCACTGGTTGGCTACCTTCATGAGCTCTATCGTAGTTTTCGGCTGGAGCCTACCAAATTCTTCGCGGAGATCGCGGCGAGCGATGTCGTGCATGAAAGCGTCCATCACCCTGTCCTCAGAGACGGGTTCCATAGTATTCCGGAGGAGTGTCCATCGTTGGATGTATGCGCGGAGCGACTCGTCCTTTCCTTGCATGCAGGCTTGCAACTCGATGTAGGTTGTCGGCCTTGCGAATGTTCCAGAGAAACTTTTTATGAAAGTATCTTGGAATTCTTCCCAGGTTTTGAAGGAGTCTTTGGGCTGGCTAGTGAGCCACCCGCGGGCAGAGTCCGTGAGCATGATCTGGATATACTGCATTGCCGTAGTCGACGTCCCGCCTTGACAGGTGCACGCGATGAGGTAATCTTCAAGCCACAGGCGCGGGTCCTGCTTTCCGTCGTACTTGGGGCTGCCTGCCGTCAGCTTGAAACCCTTAGGCATGCGGGTGTCGCGGATGTTGAAACTGAAGCATGCAGCGCCGCACGGCTCAAAGTTGCGGTCGGCCGGATCGTCTAGGTTCATCGCGTCAGCCGAGCGTTGGCTGCGATTACGGTCCACAGTCCTTTGTGTGATGATGTTGCGGCGATCCTCGCCTGGCTGGGCTTGTCTCAGTGGCTGTGTGGCCCCTGATGTTGCTGGCTCGCGGGTCTGGCGCTCTCGTTCTTCGCGTGCCCGGTTGTTTGGTGCTCCAGTCGCCAAAGCTTCCTCGATTGCTTTCATGGACATGATCTGCTGCTTGTGGAGAAGGGCGCGTGGATCTCCCTCCGGCGGTTGCGTGAGCGTGAGATATGTCTCGACTGACATGATTGCAGCGTTCGCTGTCTTGGGGACAGGTATCCCGTTCTCGTCCTCGGTGATGAAGGATGAATCGAGGTTGCGGGTGACCCTTGCTCGATCCGCATCTGTCATGTTGGGGACGCGAGCTCTGTGTCGCCGTCCTCCTTGGTTAACTTTTGTGGAGGAAGTGAACGAGATCGCGGCCCGTCTGGCACTTGATGCGTCCGCGTCCCTCTTGCGACTGAGCAGTTCGGCCTTTTTGGCACGAAGTCGCTCTCCTTCCTTGCGTAGCAAGTACTGAACCGCCAGGTGGTCTTCTCTAGGCGCGTCGGGTGCAGGGAAGGTGTCGTCGTCGACATGCTTCAGGGCCCTGATTCCCATGTCTCGTGTGATGGTGAGTCGTGTCTGGTCAGGCATGACCACCTCCAGTGGGTATGCGGGTTCCTCGTTGCCTTCTGGAGGTTCGGTGTTGGCCATGAAAACTTGCTGGGGGTAAACTTCGGTAGGAGTGTTTACGCTGCCGCTGCTGCTTCCTTGATCCGAATCTTGCTCGGGATCAAAAAATGCTGCTACGTGGGCAGCGTAGTCGCCGTTGCATCTTCGGAGGATCGTCGCCGTGGTCGCAGACGAAGGTTTCGCAGTCGCAGGGGCGAGTGCGATTGGCTTGGGGTAGACTTGATGATCCCACGAGGGTGCGTGCGACACAGCAGTCGACGGTTCGGCCTTGGTCGCACGCACTGGTGCAGTCGTAGTTGAGGTAGATCTTGACCTTGTCGACCGTGCGATCGAGATGGTTGAAGTAGACTCGATCTGCGTGGTCGTCGCCGAGGTTGACGATGTAGTCGATGCAGGTGCGATCTTCGTAGATGTAGCAGGCGCGGCTCCCGTGGTGGGTGACGTCGACGGTGGCACGCGGGTGACAGATGCGGGTGCCACGGCCACACGTGGCGTGTTCGTCGCAGACCTGAACATACCACGACTGTCGACGAAACAGTATATGGAGCCGAAGGTGATATGTATACCTTTGCGCAGGTTGGCGTACACCGAGCGATGGGTCAGCGGGTGGAGTGCGTACTCGAAGGAGCCAAAGCGGATGGGCTCCCGGGTGATGTCGATCTCGATCTTCATTGCGGATGGAGCCGGTGCGACCCTGATTCCAACGCTCGATATCTTTCCCACAGACGGCGCCAATTGGCGAGGGTGTAACTCGACAAGTCCCAGGGTTGTGCACCCCGGGTTGATTGAGGGGGAGAGAGAGGAGCGTTGGTGATCACGACGGCTGACAAGCAAGGTTTTACCCAGGTTCAGGCTCCCGGAGGATAACACCCTACTCCTGCTTGTCTGTTATTCATGGCAAGTTGCGGTTACAATGGCGGCGAGATTGCGATCTCGCTAGGGTTTGTGGCGGTGGCTATTGGCGTGTCCTCTAGGACGGGCAACCCTCCTGGCTTTATAGGTAGCCAGGTCTCGGGTGGTCGGTATCGATGGCGATTACAGATATGGAAGGTTATGAGACCTAACCGGCTTGGACTAGGATACATGTTACCCCGAGTGGGCCTTCTGTGGGCCTCCGTGTGCTTGGCGCGGCCCAGGTAGCCTCATCGTGGGCTAGTCGAAAGGTAGCCCCACGTCAGTCGCCGAGTTCGCGACGCAGGGCCATGGAGCGCGACGTGGAGACGGAGGCGAACGCGTTCTCCAGCGTGGTCCACGCATCCATGGCGGTCACGGCGAAGAGCACGAGGCCAGCAACCCCATCGCCGAGGGATCCCTGGATCGCGGAGAGGATTGCT
The DNA here is from genome assembly GCA_026929855.1 of Poa annua. NCBI lineage: Eukaryota > Viridiplantae > Streptophyta > Magnoliopsida > Poales > Poaceae > Poa > Poa annua. Next base: position 10,606,974 of record CM049430.1, read on the forward strand.
TGATCCTGCTGCATCCACACACGATGCTCGGGATTGATCGCCGGGTCGTGCATAGTTGTGATCACCTGTGGAGGGCAAGGAAGCGAGCCATCAACATACCCTAGTGGCTGGGGAGTGACGGCAGCACCTTGGCACGCCAGAACAGGTAATTATCGGGTTCAGGCGGAGGGTGATCAGGTGACCAAAGTGGAACGGCGCCGGTGCATGAGATGCAGGGGCAGCCGAGGTCGCGCCGACGGCACGGGCCGGAGCAGCGAGGAACGGCGAGGGCTGCGACACGGGCGCTAGGGCTAGGGCAGACGACGACAACGCAGGTGCCATGGACGGCATCGAGGTGACGGAGATTGCATCGGCGGCCACGACAGAGCTAGACCGAGGGATGGTGGCTGAGTACATAGACCCGACGCTGGTGGTGCCAAAAACTGCGGCATCGATGGAGCAAGCGTGCGCGGGGGCGCGTTCAGGAGACCGGCGAGCGACGCGGGGAGGAGACCGGCGCTGGCGTCGCGGGAGACGGCGGCGGAGCTCATGGCGTCGGTGGAGGCGGAAGCGGAACTCATGGCGACGGCGGCGGAAGATCACGGCGGCGCACTAGGGTTAGGGTTTTGGTGGATCGTTTGTTAGGCTGATACCATGTTAAACGAGATTGGTTTGGGAACTTGCTCAACCCTTTAGGGGTGGCATATCTCTCATATATATAGGGGTATACAAACCATACAAGGATATACAATGATGACCATATAGGTCGGTACAAACATAGCTATACAATCTCTACTATATAATATTGCTTAAGGTGAGGATGGTACGTCATTTTTTCTGACGATTTTGCCCTTCCACAAATCACATATTTATCCACCATGCCACCGGTAAGTAAAGAAAACGTTTTGTTTTTTTTCGTGTCCAACGTCTTCTTCTCTGAGGATGTGGTCGAGCTGGGGTCGGTGACAGGGCAAGATTTCAAGGAGCTCATCGCAGATTCCGTCGCGGAGACGGCCAAGCCAACATCTCCGACTTCTACCCTTTCCTCAGTGGTCTTGATCTCAGCCGCCGCCGCCGCGCGGTCACGGCGAATCTCGATAGATTCTACAAGTTCTTCGACGCCATCATTGACCGTCGGCTGAAGAGCGTCGGCGAGAAGCACGGCGACCTGCTGGATTCGCTGCTCGAGCTCCACGCCAAGTCCCAGCTCGAGCTGTCGGTGATCCGTGCTCTTCTAACGGTACCTCTCACAGTACTCACCCTCTATGAGGTTGATTGATTGTCCAGGAATTTACTCTAATCTTGCTATCATAACCTGTAGGATCTGTTCATCGCTGGGAGCCACACGACGACGACGACGGTGGAGTGGGCGATGGCGCAGCTGCTCCGCAACCCGACCAAGATGGCGAAGGCTCGCGCCGAGCTGAAGGAAGCCATTGGATCTGGCAAGGCAGAGGAAGGCGACCTCGCCAACCTGCCGTACCTCCAGGCGGTGGTGAAGGAGACGATGCGACTGCACCCGACGGGGCCGCTGCTGCTGCCGCACGAGGTGTCGGAGTCGGGCGTGACGATCGGCGGCTTCTCCGTGCCCAAGGGCGTGCGCATCTTCGTCAACGTCTGGGCGGGTCCTCGTCACCGCAGTTGTAGCAACGGCCGTGGAGCGCCACGGGTACCCGCCGCGCAGCGCCGCCGGGAGGCTCACCGAGCACACGGTTCGAGGGGGCGACAACCACAGCCCAGCCATGCTCACCGAGCACACGGTTCGAGGGGGCGACAACCACAGAGCGGAGGACAGGCGGACGGCGCGAGGTGACGGAGGAGCCGCTGTCGTCCGAGTCGGAGAGGGCAACCCTGCTCATGGCGTTGTCGGTGGCGAGGTAGGGCTTACGGGAGGGTAGCAGGCGTACGGAGCGAGAGCGAGGAGCGCCGATGAGGACGCCTACGTGGCGCTCTTCTACCTCCGCGAGTGGCGCCGTGCGGTGGACGCCGGGATGCGGGCCTGCGAGCACGCCGACGCCGCGCACCCCAGCTTCGGCCTCCGCCTCGGGAACGCCATGCTCAGCATGCTCGTCAGGTTCGGGGAGTCCTGGCACGCCTGGAGGGTGTTCGCCAAGATGCCCGACCGGGACGACTTCTCCTAGAACATTATTGTCGGCAGGTACGGCAAGGCGGGGTTCTGGAGCAGGCGCTGGACCTGTACCACCGGATGCGGTGGGCCGGGGTCAGGCCCGACGTCTACTTCCCCTGCTTGCTGCGGAGCTGCGGCGGCGTCCCGGACTGGAGGATGGGGAGGGAGGTGCAAGCCCATGTCCTTCGGGTATAGAGTCGAGGTCGACGTGTTGAATGCGCTCGTCACCATGTATGCAAGTGCGGAGATTTTGGGGGTGCGCGAAAGGTGTTCGACAATATGGCCTTGAGGGACTGCATCTCGTGGAACGCGATGATTGCCGGGCATTTTGAGAACCATGAGTGAGGCGGGGCTGGAGCTGTTTCTTGACATGCTGGAGGATGAAGTGCAGCCAAATCTCATGACGATAACAAGTGTGACTGTTGCGTCCGGATTGCTGTCTGACATCGATTTTGCAAAGAAAATGCACGCGTTAGCGGTAAAGAGAGGTTTGGCTGCTGATTTTGCGTTCTGTAACTCTTTGATTCAGATGTATTCGAGTCTTGGGAGGATGGGGAAGCATGCACAATATTCTCAAGAATGGAGAGCAGAGATGCATGCATTTGCACTTATACGATTATCAAATTCTTTATGTATGATTAAGCGTGACTAAAAACAGATTTTGAATACCATATTGATTTGCTTTAGACCTGTTGCAACGCACGGGCATTTTGTTAATTTCTTTTAATATCCGTAGCAACGCACGGCCATTTTGCTAGTATCTAACAAGTTTCATTGTGCTGGAACTTGCCCACCCCAGTGTGAAGTCCTAGAATTGTACGGGTGCCCATATTTTTGTTGATTTATTGCACGCTCTTCGGTAATGTCTGGTCTGTGAAAGACGAGATTTATCGGCCCAAAATTTCGAAGTTACATATATTTTTGTTGAGTATCTGCGTTTGTACTGCATTTTTAGAAGTACAACCTACCGTTTCAGGCCGGTATTCTGAGTGATCTGACACAACTCAATGTTATATTGTTATGTGGTAATAGATCTTCCGGGTGATCTAGTTAGTGTTTACATGACTCAGTATGGTGTCCGAGACAATATCTCTGGAATGGATAATGGGAACGTATTTTGAGGATTTTGTCTAGATCAACCTGAGGGAGCCGATATATTTAAGGAATATCTCGCCGATATTTTCACATAAATAATACTTAAAGCTTCCAACTGAACTAGTTTGGTGTAATGGAGACGGACGTCGTGCTCCGCCAGCTAGGAATATATTCATGAAAGCGAACGGTGTATGATTGAAGAAGGGAAGGGGACAGGGAGAAATCTTGCGAAGGCTCCTCTTGTACGTTCTTGCACAACAGCCTGGAAGACCTGGACCAATCTGTGCGTAGCGTACCTGCTGAGCTCACACAGGAGCAGAGGATCGACAGTCCCACAGATTGTAGGACACACCTATCCAAATCATAGCCCGGTGGTTGGCGCCAGTAGATTATTAGGCATGAATCTGCCCACTGCCACAGTTCCGATCTTGCCGGTGTTAAACGGTATAACTGTAGATGGTTTTTACACACACACAAACACACACAACGTTTACCCAAAAATAGCACCGGTCTCATGTAAAAATGCAAATGTTGGTAAGGATTTGAAACGTTGTCAAATTGGTAGATGAGTAGTAACTAGCCAAACAAGAGCCTTGGCAGCGGTTGCTGAGAAGCAACGTGTCAAAAATTTGTCGGTAGCTTTCACCTTTACATAGAGGATAGAGCCTAGAGGTACAACTATTACCGACCTGATGTGCGGTTACTGGGGTTCTTCAATATCACATTTCTCAGCAAGTAGCTTTAGATGAGGACATATGGAAAATACCAACATACTTCCATTCAAGAATGCACGCGACGCAGAAACAACAAAAGAAGTCCCGAATAGAATAAAAAACTTAGTGAACCTAGCAGAAAACGGTGGCACTGCTTTGAGTTTGATACTCGATAGAAATTGTGAAGTATCAGCCACGACGATCAGCAAAATATGAAGCAGTGTGACCATACAAAAGTTCGTGGTACCAAAAGGAAGGCAGCACGAAGTGAATCAGCCCTTCAGCAAAACCTTTGACCACTGCCCATGCGCACAAGGCACGTTAAGTGCATGCGCCCTGTCAAGAAACATTACACGTTTCTGAGGTCAAGAATGTCAACAATCAACACTATCCATACTGCTAAAAGGGTTCAAAGTAGCAAATGGAGCTGTTCTAACTAATTTTCACCACAGCAAAATGATCATCATATAGGAAATCGACAAAAGAACAACGAAAATAAACAGTACAAATTAACCTTTTCGGTGTGGGCGAACAGAACAGAGACATAGAAAAGCAGAAGAAGCAAGTACTGTTCCCTTAAGATGCACAAAGGCGGTACAGTCCATAGATTATGCACACTGACAGGTAAACATTAATTGCAAAAGCCTAAGGCAACATCTTCCATAAAGATACAGTGATGCACTCGTCACATTCTGTTAGAGAGTTGTTATCAGGTTCCAGCATCTTCATTACACCAGCTATCGCTAAATTAGCCGTGCCCATACTGCTGGCCAGGAACTGGACACGTAAGATGGTGAAATTCATCATCAGTTTGAACCCTCGAGCATAATTTACAGATGTGAACACTGAAAATCAGAACAAACAACTAGTAACTTTACTGACCAGAGATACCTCTGGATTGCTGGGGCATTCCCTCTATCATGCTTAACTGCCTTTTCAACTTGGCTATGTGAGCCTGCACCTAGAGAAAGAAAAATGTAACAATGTAAAATCACAGGATGCTGTTTCTCCCCAGCCAAGACATAGGTTTACACAGAAAATAACTTGGGAAAGATTATCGGATGTCCCCGAAGTGACAACTTGGGAGAGATTAGATTTTTTGTTCTTGCTTGATTCGATAACTTAAATGACCGACATACATATAATACCTCCTACCTTGACACCCAAGGCATTATACTTTCCTAATCCTTACTGCTCCGAATTAACCTTTCCTAATCCTATCTCTAACTCATCTTTCCTAATTCAACTTGTCCCCTTCATGAAGTCTTCTCTAGCCAACTCCTTGCCTCAGCTTCATTGGGAGGCAATGGTTCTGAACTTCTAATGTCCACAACACACTCAGTCACACAGAGTATAATAGTACCAGTGTTACCACAAATATCTGATGGGCATATTAGACAGAACACAGATCTTCTACTAGACACTGAATTTCTATTGTTGACGTACAACTTATCCTAAGACACATTTACTGACTGAATTAATATAAGGAAACACTCAACAAAAGGGAAACTTTATAAGTCTCTAGAGCAATGAACCTTACTTGTGTGGCTAGACTATGTCTCACGGGGAAATAATGCCATATACCAGCATTGCCAGGTAAAGTATAAATCTCAGGAGGACAGACTCTGCTAGCTGTAAATCTCACCTGTTGACGAGCAGCGGCAAGTTTTAATAGTTCATCTGCTTCAGAGAAGTTCGAGAACCACTGGCTCAAAGGATGATCCTTGTTGTCATATCGCTTCTTATCATGTGTCATATGCTCCGTAGGGCCTAGATGATTTAAAGATTATGATGATTATTATGGAAAATCATTGGCTCCCGGGCTATAGTGATCTCGTCATTTCAAGAGAAAATCAAATAATGTAATTAAACCTTTCAAAAATATATGAAATATAATCATGCAAGCTCTCAATGATATATCCTACAAGTGTGCAAAATCTCAATGCAAAACACGATACATTGATCTAGACAAAGAAGAGAAAAGGCTGGAAATTTGAAACTACACATTGTCCACTATACATTTGTCTTTTTTGTGGAGCTCAAACTGTAAAATATTTTGCATTATATTATGCACACTTGTAGAATATTTCATCAAGAACATGTATGATTTTCTTGAAACTTGTAAGTATTGTTTTATTTTTTTAAAGGTGAGATCACTAGACCTCGGGAGTACCAAATCTCCAATCATGATTGTTATCATTTCCCACTAATATAATATGGAGTACAAGCTGGTAAACTACGTACCTGGAGAAGACAAAGTTATACCAGGTGGTAACCTTGGCATAGTAGCAGCTGGATGATTTTGCACTCGCAGGAAAAAAGCCTCGGTGGGCTCAGTGAAGACAACTTCATCGTACGTCTCCATGACCACAGGTTTTTTGGTTGATTGAGGTCCAGCGTCCTCTTCCGGATACAGCTTAAGCTGATGAAACCTGCATCGAGTTCAAAAGCATATCGTAAGATCTGCTCTCAAAAATAAAACTACTGTTCAAGAAAAAGAATTTTGCAACTTACAGATCCACACGCTTTTCACAGGCATCACTATGGAAATAAAGGGTTATTGCAATCTCAAACTCTCCCCATCCAGTCTCAGACAACTCAAAAGGCGGTTGCTCAATAACTCTTGTTGGATTAGTGAAACTCGGGTGAAGCTGAAACACTGCACGCTTAACTATGACGCTCAAATCCTCATTTGTCGCAGAACGGATGTAAACAGTCCATTTGTGAGAGTGGTACCTAGAAGGGAAAAAAACATATGGTCTTTAGACAGTAGTCACTATAGGTAATAGTAAATAAATAAATAAAGGATACTCTCTGTACATGCAGGAGTGGTAACATTTTGATCGTTTCATGAAATATAAAATGAATAAGTCTTTGTCAGCTAAATACTCACTCGCTTGCTTTTTTACCAAGCCAGAATGAAATGGTTCCATAAACAATCGGAAAACTGATCTCCACATCCTTGAGCTTTTTATTCTGCTGAAATAATTTTGGCAACTGTCAGAATATCGTAACAGCTTATAAAGCAATAGGGTCTAGCATTTCAACTTTCAAAACCAATCGGGGTAAGAAGTGCCAAAACTGAATCATATTGTGGGATTCGTCAAACATTCAAACTGGGTTGTTTATATAACTGGGAGATGCACCTAGTTCTCGCCCTGTTCTCATGCATCAGTTAGGTTAAGATGGTATTATATGCAAAGACATGGTAGCGATTATTAATGACATAATGGGTTGTGTGACAAAAAGAACCTACTCACCCAGTTCGATGCCTACGAACATGTTTTGGTGCATTATCTGCCAATTATTCTCGAACAACTTAATCATGTGCATCGAGCAGACAAAATCTGAATGCAAGTATGTCTACACAAACCGGCATGTACATTAACCAAACACATTACCAAATGGCATAGCTCGATGCAACTCTTCCACACTGCAGCAGTTGACGTCAAACTATTGCCTAGTTGTTGCTCAATCAACAATCCTCCCGCATCACTCATTTCGCAATCTATTACTAATCATGCCTACTCCTCGAACTGAAAGCATAGTAGTGGTTGTGGCACAGAGAGCGGACTACAGCACAGTTCTCCCCAAAACCCTAGCTCTCCAACCAGCAAATGCAACGCAAGCACGAGATGGCCGACCGTACAGAGGATATCGTGGTGGGGAGGGGAGGGGCAGGAGACCTTTTTGTCGGGTTCCTCAATAGGGCGCGCCGGCTTGGAGCGGAGCGCCTTCTGCGCGGCGGTCAACGCGGGTTCCGCCGGCGCTGACGCCGCAGGCGCCGCTTGAGGTGGCGACTCCGAGGCTGAGGCTGGGGCCGGGGCGGGAGCGGGAGAAGGCACGGGCGTCTCCGCCGCGGGTGGCGGCTGGGCCGGCGGGGAGGGGGGAGGCTGCTGCTGCATCGGCTCGCGAGGGTTCGGAAGCGAAGGTGGTTTGGGTCCGGTCGCGTCGGTCGGTCGGGTAGAGTATGTTCGCCACGTTGGCTGCCTGGTCTGGTGCAACCAGCAAGGTCAGCTCACGTTTTTTTTTTCCTTTTGAGGGGTCAGGGTCGTACGTGTTGAGCTGCATTGCTAGGCTTTTGATGATCTATCGGGCCAGGATGCAAATGGGCCGACCCAGCCCCGGCCTTGGACTCGGCCCTAGTGGCCCAAAGGCCAATTTAAGAGGCAATGAGTCACCCATTTTAAATACTAGCTAAATGACCGTGCGTTGGTAAAAATTCATAAAATCATATAGAACCCATTCATACCACTTGTATACCACTTGTGACGTATTTTTTCCCTCCCCAAATCCGCGAGCAACTACTATAGATATATTTTTCCCTAGCAGTTCGATATAATAACAGGCATGATCGAAACTCCCCTCCGATCAATAACTAACTCGTAGGTCTGGACCCCAAGAATTAACCCCTATGATATAACAAATGACTTTCATCTATCAAACCTGGATGTCGAGTCTTAAACCTTTTGACATAGTGATACTTAGTGTATCCGAGACTCGTTCATAGATATCTTCATACCTAACATGATCTCGTTACCGATAACATTATCTTTTACTCGTCTATGATATGATATTATGTCAGCTGGTGACCTAGTCACATTTTGCAAACACATTTGACATAATCTAACTGAGTGGGCACTAGAGTATCTATCCGGCTATACGGGCAGACAAATCCTGCTCTTGACCCCTCGTCTCAACTAGTCCCTTCCGATACCCAAAAGTATCACCTATCATTGTCAAACTATATAAGATATGACGTTTGGTACGATCAAAGTATCTTTCAGGAATAACAATAAGAGTTGATCTCACGGTCGAAGGCGTAATGACTACGTCCTACAAATTATAGGTAAGTCCATCACATCGTTCTACCTAACGATATGACTCCATTGCCAACAGACGTCATGTCTCATGATCGGGAAACCTCGGTCATCAATTGCGCAATGAAACTAGTCTTAGTAGAGACTACTAGGGACCTGGTTGTTTATCTACCGCACGTGTATTAATGTTTTCGTTAATACAGTTATAACATGGTATAAAACATATAATGAATAATTGAAATATAACCAATAAACTATGTTTATTAAGTGCCTATATGGCATATTCCATTCATCATGGACCTTTAAGTGCAAACGGCAACAAAATCTGCTCCTTTTCACGGGTTTCTATATCTGGCCAGCCCATTTCAATTTGCTCTGCTAAATACTTATCAACATATCTATGTAAGTATATATATAGTACAACGGATCTACGATGGGGCCCTTGGATTTTGGGGGCCCGGGGCGGCCGCCCGAGGTGACTATGGCGATGATGGTGCATTGTGGTATATGTCGCGATACCTAGCCGCTCACCTTCATTTCACATGAGAGAGAACTGTGGTGATAGGCGATGGCAGAGAAGTACGTCGGACGTATGAGGCGAGCGAATGTGACATCGCTGGCGGCGGTGCCTGCGAGCGTTGACTCGCATATGCATGTGGTGCGCTTGAACCTCCATGTGCGTCCCAATCCGCTTGTACAGATCGATCCCCTTTTTCGCCTCATCTAGGTCCTCATGGCTCACTGGCTCAGTGTGAGAAGAGGGCGATGAGGGTGGAGGCGGCGACGTCTGGGCTGGGACGATCGAGGCGATGGTAGGGAAGAGGTGCGATGGTGGGAGGCTAGCGGCGGCGGAAAGAACGGGATTTCCCTAGGATCGGAAAAGTTATGGCCCGTAGCTAGCTTGAGATCGCGCAAGGTGAGGGCAGACGATTGCGCGAGGAGATGGCACACGACGACGTACGTTGAACTCCCATTTAATAGTAAAGATAGGCGAGATTTATTCAACTGATTGGAGGAGGTGATTTCATTGATTGATTGCCTGCCATGTAAGAGATTATTAACATTAAATGACCGGAGGAGGTGTTGCATGTAGAAAAAAGGAAACGTTGGACGAAGGAACCAAATTTTGTTTTTAGATAGTAGAGATTAGGGTCCCACGGGCTCAAATGGATATTTTGGGTCGACCTAACCTCTAGACACATGCTACTTTTGACAAATGTAAGTCGTCTAATTTAGTATTTAGAGTGCTATTTCTATGCATTCTTACCTTGTAATCGAACTGGTTAATAACGGACACCAATAAGCGTGTCAGACATGTATCAATCAACGATGTTTACACATGTGCATATCTCGGCAAGTCCGTAAAAAGGAAAAAAATGTGTGCTCCTACTATACATACTACGTGAGTTTAGCTAACACAGCAATGAAGCTACTTATGCGGCTATGTGTGGTTATGTACATGCGCGATTTATCGAAACTAATCAAGCTAATTTCGTTAGTCGTTATTACGTGCGTGAGTGGTTTGCTGAAAGAAATTAAACAACGAGAGATAACAACCTCTAGAGATTGTAGTTGTTACAGACATCAGACTACAAGGTGGGTCGACCCGCCTAACCTAGCGGGTCACTAAGGGTCAACCTTGCTTATCCAAATCCCATTTGAGGTCATCCATGTGACCCACTGGCCTTTTTTTTGGGTCGGTTTGACGAGCCAGCGGGTCGACCCAACCCATTCCACCATCCTGACTATTGGCTCCTTGTTAGTCAATCTTTTTTAAAACAACGCATTAAACTTCAACAAAATCGAATTTAAAAGTGTACGATGTGATCATGGGAAGAAAGTCAGATCAAGAGGGGAGTCACCCTGATTTGTGTTAATGGTCAGTTTACCATTACTAGTGGGAGCCGAGGGCACAACCTGAATGTGTCACGTGTAAAAAATAACAAGCACAAGTTTCAAGGATATAAAGGTTCAAGAGTTTGGAAGTCAAACTTCACTAGATGGCATGCCATAACTATCAATTGGCTAGATAGATCATTATATGCCACGATTAAGGCTAATGGTGCATAAAAAATGATGCTAGGTGCTTAATACGGGCCGGGCTCTAATAATGAACCGGAACCAAAACACATAAACTATGCAGAAGCTACACAAATTGGAGCTGAACATGGCTCAGTCTATATAGCCCACTATATGTAGAAGAGCGGCTTTTAATACCCTTTGTGTTTGAAAAAATTCTTAAATGTTGAAATTTCTGTAATATTGTGTTTGGATGTAGGAATTGAGCTCTGGAATTGAATTGGTCTGGCAATTCCATTTCCCACATGGAAAGGAATTGGACTCCAATTCAAATTCTAGTGTTTGGTTGGCAATGAAATTTATGTCCGGAATCAAAAGTAGAACATGATTCTAATTCCTGTTTGGATGTATAAAGTATGAAATTGGATATTTTGTTGACTTTAGACAATATAAACCTGTCAATGCATGAAAAAAATCGTACATATGTATACGAATATTGATATATTATTTTGCACACATAATAAAATAAAATTGAAATCAAGCCAGAAAAATAACACAGTTTCAAATTAAATAGTTTGGACAGTCAGGACATAGATGGATGTTCAGTGTTGCTGCCGATGCAAATATTGTTCTCTTCGTGTGAATCTTAAAGATGCACGCCAGAGATTCAGAATCAAGCGAACATGTACAAATCACAAACCGTGTGCACTCAGGACCCCATCGTCTTCAAGGAACACGACATCCAGGACCTCCTCGACAACCAGAGGTTCGCCTCGAGCAGCAGCTGTCTCCGTGCAGGACGAGCTCCGGATGGTTTCGGTCGCCGGCAACACAAGGACAAAGCTGAGCTCTGCGTCGTCGCCGACCAGCCCACGGTCACCGAGACCGAGGCGCGCTCCCTCGCCGGCGAGCGCACGGAGGTTAAACATGTCCACGCCGACGTCCTGGTGCTAGCTAGGCTGTAGCCGGCCGGTGTTGCAGCGGAACGAGGAGAGCGAGGTGCGGCTCGCTGGAGAAGGGAGGTACGAGCTCTGACCGGCGGCGGCGCGAGAAGCTGGCGTTGGGCGAGCGAATCAGATGTAGAGAGCGCCGGCAGCAGCGCTCGAGAGGCCGGCCGGCCGGCGGAGCAAGCGATGTGGTTGCGGGCCGGAGGAGAGAGAGGCGCTAGAGTTACCTCAGCCGTCGTTGCCGCGGAGCAGAAGGGTCGCGGTGGAGAGAGTCGCGGTGGGGAAAGATAAGGTCGAGGGAGTGGCTAGCTACGATTCCGTGTGATTCCGAGCCTCCACCCTCGGAAAGATTTTGGGCTAAGCGCATACGTGCGGGGATGGGTTCGGAATTGAGAAGACTTTCCATGCCCAAATTCACAAGCCACTCCAAACAGTGGAATTGAGTCTAACAATTCCAAATTACCAATTCCAGGGCTCAATTCTTACATCGTAAGAAAATAGTGTTAACCATACTGACTAGGGGTACGCCCTGTATAGCTGTAGCACGATTCAGTCTATCCCCACTAGCAGAGCCACGATCGAGAGATCGTGCGAGTGTGTTGTACACGATCAGTGCATGTAAACTGGGTATTTAAACCCTGACGAGATCAATGCAAAAGTGTGTTGAATCCTCCCATCTATTATATCTCTCTACATGGTATCAGACGCAAGTCGTTCTGACCACGCTTCCACTCCAATGGACAACACGTTTTTCAACCCCATGGCCGAGCCTGGCTCCTCGCCGCATAGCTCTCCACCGCGCTCTACGGCGGGGCCTGCGGAGGTAACGGCGCTCAACACCACCCCTCCCTCACTCTTTCCCTCTGCCTCTGTGATCCAGACGGTGGCGATCCGCTCCCACGTCCCGATCACGCTGGATCTCGCCGCCGGCAACTATGCCCAGTGGCGTCGCTTCCTCCTCACCGTCATCGGCAAGTTCGGCCTCGGCGACCACATCAACCCCGCCGCCGTGCATCGCATGGACGATCCCGAGTGGGTCATGATCGACCACGCCGTCGTCCACTGGCTCTACATCACCGTCTCGCCAGAGATGCTCGACGTCGTCATGCAGCCGGAGGACACGGCGGTCACCGTCTGGGCGGCCATCGAGAGCATCTTCCGCGACAACCAGCTCTCCCGCGCGGTGTACATCGACGCCGAGTACCACGCCCTCGTCCAGGGAGATCTGACCATCATGCAGTACTGCTCGCGGCTCAAAAGCTTCGCCGATCAGCTGCGCGATCTCGGCCAGCCCGTCTCGGAGACGCAGCAGGTCTTCAACCTGATCTGCGGGCTCGGACGCCAGTACCATGGCGCGATCCCGCACATCACCGCGCGTGTGCCTCTTCCCTCGTTCCTGCAGGTGCGCTCCTTCCTTATGCTCGAGGAACACCGTGCGCTCCAGGCCGTTCGACAGCAGGCTGCGCTCGCCCTCTACGCCGGACAAGCGCCGCCGGCTCCCACCCCTGCTTCAGCTCCGGCTCCTTCACCGGCACAGGCGTTCTACGGCGCACCCTCCGGCTCCAACCAGAACAAGGGCAAAGGCAAGAAGAAAGGGAAGGCCAAGGTCATTGACGTGCCATCTCCTTCGACGCCGGCGCCGCCCTCGACACGCCCGCCTGACTACCCCACTCCTGCACCAGGCACCAACGCCTGGACTGGGCTCGTACAAGCCTGGCCCGTGCCATGGCGTGCCCCTGGCGCCAGCCTGCTCGGCGCTCCACCCGGCGTTCGTCCCCAACATGCGTATATGGCCATGCCGCAGCCGATGGCTGCCCTGCCTGCTCCGCAGTACACCGGCTCGGCTACGGGGCCCTCATGCATGCCGCCGCAGCACACATGGGACATGACCGCGCTCCAGAACGCCCTGCACGCCTCCACTGCTGCGCCATCTTCGTCCGGAACCTCGTCGGAGACGTACCTCGACACCGGCGCCTCCGCACACATGTTCTCGAACTCCGGTAATCTCCGCTCCGTTCGCCCTGCATCCTCTCCCTCTCAGATCATCGTAGGCAACGACAATCTTCTCCCGATTACCCACACTGGCACTGGCTCTCTCTCCACCTCCTCTTCCCCACTGCATCTTCGTAATGTTCAGTTATCACCTTCTCTCATTAAGAATCTCCTTTCCGTTCGTCAATTAACCCGTGACAATCCTGTTTCCATTGAATTTGACGCGTTCGGTTTCTCTGTTAAGGCCATACGGACGGGAACGGTGATCCTGCGATGTGATTCTGACGGCGATCTATACCCGGTGTCTCCTGCCTCTCTGCATCCGCCACGCCACCTGTTCGCCGGCGTCACCTCTGTCGATATCTGGCACCAGAGACTCGGGCACCCTGCTGAAGCTGCACTTCGTAGTTTACCTAGCTCGTTTTCATTCAAATGTAGCAAATCGAGCCCGCACACATGTCATGCTTGTCGTGTGGGCAAGAACGTTCGTCTTCCTTTTGAACACTCGACTAGTTCTAGCTTTTTCCCTTTCCAAAAGCTGCACCTTGATGTATGGACATCGCCTGTAGCCAGTGTTTCAGGATTTGAATATTACCTTGTCATTCTCGATGATTTCACTCACTACGTTTGGACATTCCCTCTCAAACACAAGTCAGTTGTCGCCTCCATTCTCACAAACTTCTACGCCTACGTTCGTACTCAGTTTCAGCTTCCCATTCTTGCGTTGCAAACTGACAACGGCCGTGAGTTCGACAACATCACCGTTCGTACCCTCCTCGCAGCCCATGGCAGCGTTCTGCGCCTGTCCTGCCCCTACACCAGCCAACAAAATGGCAAAGCGGAGCGCATTCTCCGCACACTTAACAATAGTGTTCGCACGCTGTTGTTCCATTCATCCATGCCGTGCAGGTTCTGGGCTGAGGCGCTCTCCACTGCGACATACCTTCTTAACAGGCGACCTTGTCGCGCCACCGCTCCCGCAACGCCACACGATCTGCTGCTCGGCGTCGCTCCGGACTACGGCATCCTCCGCGTCTTTGGGTGCCTATGCTACCCGAACACCACGGCTACCTCGCGTCACAAGCTGGATCAACGCTCCGTCGCGTGCGTCTTCCTCGGCTATCCACCGGATCATCGCGGCTACCGGTGCTACGACCCAGCAACTCGGCGTGTGCTCATCTCATGCCACGTTCACTTCGTGGAGACACATTTCCCCTTCGCGGCGCGTGCGGACCCCGCTGCCCCGTCGTCCTCGCCAACTGACGGCGACCAGGTCCTCCATTACCTGCCTCCTACTCCACAGGTTGCTCGCAGCTCGGTGATCACGACGCCACGGCCCCATACAGCTTGGCCGGCCGGCCACGCCCCCACGTCGACTGCCGGCTCCCCTGTTGGCTCTGGATCGGACGACTATGCGACACGCTCCTCGCTCCCACGCATCTCCAGCTCAAGCTCCGGCCCTGGATCCTCATCGGACGGCTCTACGACATCTTCTTCGACGCCTCCATCGCCTGGCTCGCCGATCCAGTCGTCGTCGCCACCAGCTCGACAAATGATCACGCGCGCTCAACGCGGCATCTTCAAGACGAACCCGCGCTACGCTCACGTTGCTTCCACGACTGTCTCAACTAACATTTCGCAGATCCCTCGCTCGGTACGCACGGCAGTCAAGGACCCAAATTGGCTGGCGGCCATGCAAGAGGAGTTCGCCGCTCTCGTCAGCAACAGGACCTGGGAGCTCGTACCTCGACCTCCACGCGCCAACCTCATCACCGGCAAATGGATCTTCCGCCACAAGATGCGCTCGGACGGATCGCTCGAGAGGTACAAGGCGCGGTGGGTGGTGCGCGGTTTCAACCAGCGCCCCGGCGTGGACTACGGCGAAACCTTCTCGCCGGTCGTCAAGCCGGCCACCATCCGCACCGTCCTCACGCTGGCTGCGTCACGCAAATGGCCGGTCCACCAATTGGACGTCAAGAATGCATTCCTCCACGGCACACTCGCGGAGGAGGTCTACTGTCTCCAACCTGCTGGCTTCGTCGACAGCTCCAAACCTGAGCACGTGTGTGAAGGGGTTACGGTGCAGAAAACAATAATTTTCTAGCGATCGAAACCCTAACTAGCCAGGATCTATCTATCTAGTACATGCGATAACGGTGGCGGAACGGGTTACATTACCTCCATGTAGACCGATAGCGGGGATTACGCTCCCGCACAAGCGTTGACGATGAAGTCGTACGTAGCCGACCTCGAGGTCGCGGAGAACTTGCCGCGATGTCGGAGTCGATGACGCCGGGGTGTTGACGATGATCTGCGTCGACGGGCGTCGGGCGGAAGAAGGCAGAGCGCCAGCACCGGGGCTGGCGCGCCGGCAGCAGAGGGGGGAGGCGCGGCGGCTGCAGGGGGGCGAGACGACGTCGCCCAAGCTCCTCAATAGAGTAGCCTCCGAGCACTCGCAAACATACGGAGCCTAGCGACAACTCACGGTCATTCAGATCCAGCTGAAATCGCAGGAGTAGATCTTATCTGGAATCCCGCAGAGCAACGGCGCTCTGCGGTATGGCTTAGGTGGAGAGAGACCCCCTTTCTCAGCTCGGCGCGGCTCCAACTTGGGAACCACGAGATCGAGAGAGAAATTGGGAATTAATTGAATTTCCTGTGTATTAAATCAATTAATATGCCTTGCTATATAAAGGGGGAAGGGGGTGTGCAAACCCCTTGGCTCCCCCATGTGGGACTAAACAAAGGACATGGGAGGGGGGGTTCGGCCCCCACATGGGCTGGCCGAACCAGCCAATGGGGCCCACCCCCCTTTGAGGTGCGGCTCCCCCTCTTGGGCCCTCTTAGGGCCCATATAGGTGGGAGCCCCCTTTTTCCTTTATTTAATTAATATTAAATTAATATAAAAATCCCATTAATTCATAATTAATATATTTATATATAATTCAATATCCCGTGACTCCGAAAACTCTTTCGGACCACCCGAACAACTTTCGGACATTCCTGGAACCATTCCAGACCTCTCCGGAACTCCTTCCGGACCACCGGAACTCTTTCCGGATCATTTCTCTCTCTTCAACAAAAACCTATAAAATTCCAGAACCTATCTCCTAGCGTCGCTAAGACCTTAAGTTTGTTACGCTACGGTTCGGGAACACTCCAGACATGGTCGAGACACTCCGCTCACCAATGATCGTCAGGGATACCTGGAAATATATGAAGACCCCTGTGCATTCCATGAATATCGTCGTTGAACCATAAGTATGATATTCATTCCCTTTGTCTCTGCGATACTACCTTGTCCGAGATATGATAGTAGACACACCGATGCCTTTGCTGTATCTCGTTACCGACGAAGGTTATTAACTCGTCTGCGATATTACATCTCCATGACCTAGTCATAAGCTGCAGCTATATAGATGCAATATCACCAAGTGGGCCCAGAGAATCTTTCCATTACAAGAATGAACAAATCCCGCTCTTGATCCTTACGTCTCGATGCTCTTTCGGAATACCCAAGATGGACACCGTTATTGTCATGCTATATAAGACACAACGTTTGATGCTCTCAAAGCACTTCTACGAAGCAACAATAAGTACGGTCTCACGGTCTAAGGAATAAGCTATCATACTCTTATCTATTGCAAATGACAAACATCGTAATACGATCTTATTGCAATACTTTGCGTATGTCCACCACCTTATTCAACTAACAAGATGACCCCATTGTCAACCGACGTCATTGTCCTTGATCGGGAATCTCGATCAACTGTTGCCCAATGGACTAGCTTATATAGAGGCTTGCTAGGGACCTGGTTGTCTATGTATCACACGTGTATTAACAATTCCGATTAATACAGTTATAGCATAATACACAAACCTATTATAAACTTATGAGATAACGCAATAAATACTACTTATTTATTTGCCTCTAGGGCATATCTCGTTCAGTCTCCCACTTGCACTAGAGTACAAATAAACTAGCTGCATTTTACTTTATCAGAATCCCTTATCAAATAAGAATCATTTGATAATGCTTGCTCGTGGAAAAGTGTTACTGCACAATCCATGATTGTACATGCTTTTGCGATTCACTGGCATCAACTTGTTTGATATCACCATGTTGTCTAACAACATATATGCAAATACCGTAACTAAGTGAGACTTCTGCTTCCCAGCGCTTACTCTGATTATACTAACCAGATAACTGCCCTGAAAAACACACTCAGCCATGCAGAGCCCCTTGTAACAATTACAAACTCGCGATATCTACATACTTTCACACCAATGTAGAAAACTTGACATTCAAATGTCAATCCCTTAACTAACGCACTTCTACTTCCGGTAAATTCCAAATTTACTTTCATAACTGTTCTTTACTCCAAGAACATCGGTTATATTTTATCGAGCAGATAATATGGTTTCTGTATGATGTCTAATATATACATAATAGACCCACATGTCATACAACCATTACCTTCATGCATCATTACTCTTAATGACCAATTGGATTCCAAAGGACCATCCTTTTGATTCTATTCTGACTCCTCAGATATAATCCAACACAACTCGACTAACTATTTAAAAATTCCCGTTCTATTTCAAAATAGACACTAACTTTTAAATAGTTTTACAACTTCATCCTATTCTATTGGTACAGTTTCACAATGTGTTAACTACACAAGATGAATTCGACTCCCACTCAAATTATGTCTCCACATATTTGATAACACGAGCTCCCACTCAAAAGCATGTTATCCACATATTTGAGTTCCCAAGCTCCCACTCAAAAATATGTTCTTCACATATTTCTCCTGAGTGAACTAACTATGACTCCCACTTAAATCGACATCTTGGTTAAACCAAAATCATTGATCTATTATCAATTTGAATTTAATACAAACTACAGTATTACATTAATACAAATCCCTCAGACTTCAAGCATGTCTACATAAATGTAGTCAACAAATTTGATCTTGTCCAAGACACATTTCTCGACAAGACATGCTACCGCGTCTTTCTTATAGTCACATTTCTCATATAACATCTTATATGACGATTAAACAATCTTATTCCTCTAATAAGAATTGCAGCAACAATTACTCTCTTAATCCTTTCAAATGCAACTTTGGATTTCCAGGCTCAAAAAGCCTTTGTTCGTATTCCGATATTTTCTCAACCTTCTTTGTATTCATAAAGTGCACCTTGATCTGTCAACAAGATCTGAAATACTTAATACAGTGCTGTGACCTGACAGCAATATTAAATATAACAACACTTTATTTAGAAGTTTCTTTCATGAAAATATTATGATCTTTATGAAGAGGATTGCAAGCAGAAAACAATTTTCTAGTCTCCCTCACTCTTAATCACTAAACTTTCATTAGCAGACATATACTCTTTGGAACATCTTCCAACATAAGTCTGACACTTTATTCCAAACTTCTAATTTCAATCCATAAACCATAATTCGAAAAGTCATCTTTTCTCGGAATTACATAGACAACAAACTGAACTTTGTTTCTAATTGATTCTAGAATACACTCTCGTCCAATGCGAGCAATCTACAAAGAACTACTCATGTATATTCCGAATTATCGCATAATCATATACACGTCGACATTACTGTCGATCCTATGAATTCTTGTTGAGAAAAATATCTATTTTCTAAAGTGGACATCGACTATAATGTTTCGAACATATTAGGAGATTCTAAGACTGATTCTGACAGACCACACTTTATTTAAAATAGAGCATAATTATAATTCCCCACATATCACCATATATGACATTATAATATTGTGAAACGAATTTCCACAAGTCTTTTGTGTTGAAACCATAATTCAAAAATATTGTCCTTTGATCGAATCTTGTGAATACAATATTCATTAATCTTTCTTCTGAAAAACCCCATTTGATCTATTATCAAATTAATTTCAGACTCCATAATTTATCGGGCAAATACTCCTATTTACCAAAATCATGGAACAATTCGGATCATGCAATAACACCATTGATTTATCATTTAAAAATGACTCTCAATCAATTCCTCTAGCATTGCAACTTAAATAGTGCATTTCAAACTTAATCAATTTTGGCACTCGAAATACCTAAATGGACCAAAATTATCCATTACTTCTTTCATTGCCTTTATGACTAAATTCGATGGTGTTTGCTCTTTGGACACATAATTTTATCATTCCCGCTATTATAAATGTATATCATATGCATAATGTAATTGAGATGTGATGCAAATTACTCATAACATGAAACAACTGCTTTGTTTCATAACATAAAACAACTGATGTGTTCTATATGAATAATTATGTCTTGTACCATTCAAGACACCAAACTAGATCACATTCTCACTATTACAAAAATGTCTCATCAAAAACTATTGATGACAACTAATATGATATCTCGAGGGCGTGAGCACTACTGGCCATAAACTTGCCATCACTTGTGCACTGTCACGTCACCCTCCGCCACATACTAGTGATAATCAGGGACTGTTTCACAAACAGAACAATTATCAAACACTTTTCATCAAGTATGAGAAGAATACATTTATATCTTCGTATATCAAATATACCTGTAGCGTCGAAGAACTCTTCTTCGATGAATCAACTTTTAGAGATTTGAACTTGTTCACGAACGTGAAGAAGCTCACCGTGTCTCTATAGCATATTTACGCACATGCTATTCACAGCTAGGAGGTAAAGCACAATCTCTATTGCACTGGAGTTCGCTATCTAGAAATCGTAGATATTCGTAATCCTGAAGTAGATGTTGAAAGGATCGGTATGACACCTAGAGGGGGGGGGGGGTGAATAGGTGCTAATTCAATTTTAGTTCTTTTTCAAATTAGACTTGACACAAAAGGTAAATTCACTAGATATGCAACTAAGGTGAATTTCCTATATGACAAGCTAGCAACTAAGCAAGATATAATAAGGCAATAAATAAGGATAGAAGTAACCGAAGTGAAGACACGAGACGACAAGGATGTATTCCCGAGTTCCTCCCTTGAATGGGAGTACGTCTCGTTGGAGAGGTGTGAACCAACACAATGGTTCAATGGCCACAAAGGCCTCACCCTAATCTCCGGTGAACCGCAACACAAAGGTTTGGTCCACTTTCCACTATCAGAATCCTTCGAGGCGGAATCCGGAGCCTTTACAACAACGATTCGGGGCACGACCCACAAAGGGCTTGGGGGCTCCCAAACAGCTACAATCTGTCACAAAGACAATAGGTAAGTACAACAATGGGCTAGGTTTCCTAGTGGAAGCCCTAGCAAATGTTCCCTCAAATGAATGAGGGGGAAATGAAGAACGGCTCGGTGAAGATGTAGATCGGGGCCTTCTCCTTCAATCCTCCAAAGATCAACGAGTTTGGATGGGGGGATTGGGAGATCTTGGGATTCTTGGCTGGCAACAATGGAGCTCCTCCTTTTCTAGGTCAAGCACTTTTCTGGAGGAAGGAGGAGGGGTATTTATACCCTCCAAAGATGTAACCGTTGCAGCCAAAACCCAGGCCGGAAACTCCGGCCTAGGGTGGCCGGAAACTCCGGCCTAGGGAGGCCGGAAACTCCGGGGGGCACCAGGGGCTGAACACCAGATCTTCAATCTGAGCTTGGACATCTTCGAGATACACGAGGCCGGAAACTTTGGCCTGGGGCGGAAACTCCGGTCCATGGGACCGGAAACTCCGCCCCCCACCAGTGGCTGAGCACAACTTCGGCAACCGAGCAACGGAGAAGATTCCGGTCCTCAGGGACCGGAAACTTCAGATAGGGGCGGAAACTCCGGCCCCCTGGACCGGAAACTCCGGCCCCCACCAGGGGCTGAGCACACTTTCAGTGCTGTCTCTTTTTCTCCTCTTTTGGTGCTGATGCATCTGAAGAGTTCCTAGATTATCCTGCATTACTTAACACCAACTTAATACATCCACAAGTTGTTAACTAACACACAAAACACAGAGATCATAGAAATGTTCTTTCAATCTCCCCCTTTTTGGTGTTAGATGACAACATATGGATTTGCAATAACAGTAATTTCACTAACATGTAATGATAGCTGAAAACGCTCCCCCTAGATGTGTGCATCAAGAATATTTGCTTTGGAATGCACGTGCACACATATAGAGGCAAATTCGAACAACCATTTGCAAGCATGATAAGTAGGAAATACATTTCACAAGTAAGACCTAGTATAGTATGGGTTGAGTGTTAGGAGATAAACCATACCTTGTGCATAAAATTGAAGATATTAACCCCATATAATCAAGGCACAATAGTAGTCTCAACCACATAATATAAGAAATCCAAATACCTTACACGCACATAGTTCATGACAAAGAGAAGGCAAATGAGTTCGAAATTCAAATAACATAACAAGGACACAAGCGCAATAAAATGATAGAGGCACATGCTTGTGTCCCAACCCATGCAAATCCCGGAGAGAACCTAATAGAACTACTTCTCCCCCTTTGGCACCGAGACACCAAAAAGGGGAAAAGAGCATAACTAACGGGCCCATGAAGATCACTCGGTGTCTTCATCCATGTCGTCATCTCCTTCGTTGTCGTAGTCCTCATCGGAGAGGTTCATGGGAGCCTTGCCGTGGTTGTGAGACGAGGTAGGAAAGGAGGTCACATCCGAAAAATCAGCCCAAGGAAAGACATCCTGATTCCATTGCTCAAGAGGGACCGTGTCAGACGAAGATGAGGAAATGATGGGAATGCCAGCTTCATCTTCTTCCGGAGGAGGAGTAACATTTCCATTGTTCATTTTGCGCATCTCCTTGATCATCAAATTTTGGTTGCTCAAAATGTGTTTCTCTCTCACATATGACCCATGAATCTCCTTGTGAATGGCAACATCCATGCATAGCAGTTTCCTCTTCCACCAAGAGAGCTTGCGAAATTCTGCGTTTACCTTGGCCTTCCCTTGAAGACTAGTGGGGGGATCGGCATTCTTACTTCTCCTCTTAGGTAAGGGAACGTCCTCTTCATCACTAGTTTGTGGAGGAGGTGCATGAGAGGATGAAGCTTGCTTTGTGTGCTTGGAGAGAATATGGAGAGTACCCTTGGCATGCTTGATGAAGGTAGAGCGATCAAGTGTGGGCACTTTGGAGAGAATGAGCTTCATCACATAGGGAGCGTAGAGTGGATTCTTATGCTCGAAAATGGCCCAATGCATCTCGCACTTAATGAAATCCATCACATCCACCTCTTGGCCACGGCACTCCGGACCGGCTTGAAGGACCCTGTAAGCATGGTAGAGTAGGTTGACAAGGCCTCCTCGAATAGCATCCACATTCCCGGCTTGAGGAGCAAGGTTGAGCCGAACCATGCGGAGGAGTATGTTGAAAGTGGGAAGGAGGTCTTGATTAGAGCCCACAGAAGAAGCAACGGAGTAAAGAGGGCGCAAACGGCTCTTGTTATATGCAGTCCCTTCCACATGCATCCTCATCCCAACTGGAGTAGTGGCCCCCTTGAATTCATAGCCCAGAGCTGTCGCAAACTCCACAAAGTTGGAGGTGCACCTGATAGGTCCAGTCATCCACGTCATAGTGACATCCTCATCATTGTCAAACACCACCGTGGCAAAGAACTGCTGCACAAGCTGAATATCATAATCCTGCTGAGTGTAAGAGATGAGCTTTTCCAGACCAAGCTTCCTAGCAATCCAAACAGCCTCCCGAAAGTATGCTTTCTTGTTGAGCGCCTCAAGGTCCAGAATCTTCTGTTCACAGACTGCGTGCTTCTCAATCCGGGCATAGATCTCCTGCATAATCAGCTGCTGCTCCCTCCTAGGGAAATTGGGGTTGGTGGTGTTGGGAGGCAAGTCATAGAACTGTTGTGACCTCATACGACGGAACTCAGTCTTTCCCATACCAAGAACGGTGGTCAAAGAGTCAAAATGGGCTTGCTCGGCCTCTTCTTCATTATCAAAACCACCAAGTTCAGCTTTTCTAGTGGCTTCCTCATCAATAGTGCTTTGTTGTCTCATGCGGCCACTGCTGCTATCATATATAAGCTTGTCCCTTGATTGAGCCCTTTCTTTACTTGAAGCAAGGAGCGGATTCCGAGTGACCACCTTTTTCTTATGACCTGTGAAACAGAGAGTACAAGGATAGCAGGGAGATAAGTTTGCATGTCCAAGAAAGCCAAAAGAAGAAAATTAAAAGTGTCAGAATTTCTCTCAGATATGAGCTAGGCCGGAGTTTCCGGCCACAGGGGCGGATATTCCCTTCGAAGATCCCAGCGAAACTGCCCAGACCGGAGTTTCCGGCCCTAGACACCGGAGTCTCCGGCCCTGGCCAGAGATTCCGGTTCTAGGGGCGGAAACTTCAGTCAGACCGGAATCTCCGGCCTGGAAGACCGGAGTTTCCGGCCCCACCGACTCCAAATCCCAGGTTTTAATGTGTTTTGGACATGCAAAGGCAAGAGGAGCAGTTTTTAAGATGAGGTAGGCCTGGGATAAGACAAATGGTCACTGGAGATGGTACCATGCACTCAAGTTTGTTAAGAAACAACAAGAGCGAGATTAAGAAGCAACGCTTGAGTGCATTTTCCATAAGAGCAAGAATGAACCAAAGAAAACAAGATAACACCACAAGAGTATTAATTCTTCACAACGAAGAAGTTGGTGGCCAAGGCCACCATGTATGAGATTATGTGGTGTGATACCGCGAAGATATATCTTGGGTTCACCGCCATTACTCAACATTTAAGCTCGCAATTCATAAGAATGAACAAAAGGAAACGAAAACAATTCTTGCTATTGGCATAATGGGGGGAGGGAAAGTCCAATAGATTAGGACCGCACTCCCCCTATGTCCATGCCTACACCTAGACCAAAATAGAAAGTTGAGATAGAGGTGTGCATGCAAGGTAGTCAACCAATGCTCTTAGAATCCACGATATTTAGCTCATGCCTCAAAAAGGTGAACCGTGCTTCGTCAAGTGGCTTGGTGAACATATCGGCAAGTTGAATCTTCGTTGCAATATAACCAAGCTCAATATCACCCCGGTTGATGTGATCTCGAATAAAATGATAGCGAATCTCAATATGCTTCGTTCTTGAGTGCTCCACGGGGTTGTGACCAATCTTGATAGCACTTTCATTGTCACATAAAAGAGGCACTTTGTCACAAAGGACACCGTATTCCTTTAAAGTTTGCCTCATCCAAAGTAATTGAGTGCAAGCACTAGCGGCCGCCACATACTCGGCTTCGGTGGTAGATAAGGATATGCAATTTTGCTTCTTGGAGGACCAACTCACCAAAGATTTCCCAAGGAATTGACATGCACCGGAAGTAGACTTCCTATCATCCTTGCAACCGGCCCAATCCGAATCCGTGTAACCGGCAAGAGAGAAGTTGGACCCCCTAGGATACCACAAACCAAACCTTGGGGTACAAACCAAACCTTGGGGTATAAACCAAATATCGGAAGATTCGATTCACCGCTATCAAGTGACTTTCTTTAGGAGCCGCTTGATACCTTGCACACACTCCTACACTCAACACAATATCGGGTCTAGATGCACAAAGATAAAGCAAAGAACCAATCATAGAGCGATAGAGTTTTTGATCGACATCTTTACCCTTTGGACTAAGTTCAAGATGGCATTTGGTGTCCATAGGAAACCTCTTCTCTTTTGCATCTTGCATCTTGAACCTCTTGAGCATGTCTTGGATGTATTTGGCTTGAGAGATGAAAGTCCCTCCACTTAATTGCTTGATTTCAAAACCAAGAAAGAATTTCAACTCTCCCATCATGGACATCTCGAACCTATCCGTCATAAGCTTTGAAAATTCATCATTGAAAGCTTTGTTAGATGAGCCAAAGATAATATCATCAACATAAAGTTCTCCCCTTTTACCCTCTTTGTGAAGAGAGTTGGATCGATTTGCCCCACTTCAAAGCCACGGTCTAGCAATAGCTCTCTTAGGTGCTCATACCAAGCTCGAGGTGCTTGTTTGAGACCATAGAGGGCCTTATCAAGCTTGTAGACATGGTTTGGGAAGTGTGGATCCTCAAATCCCGGAGGTTGCTTTACATATACCAACTCCTTTAAGGGACCATTAAGAAATGCACTCTTCACATCCATTTGTTGCAACTTAAAATTAAAATGAGATGCATAGGC
The DNA here is from genome assembly GCA_026929855.1 of Poa annua. NCBI lineage: Eukaryota > Viridiplantae > Streptophyta > Magnoliopsida > Poales > Poaceae > Poa > Poa annua. Next base: position 10,632,824 of record CM049430.1, read on the forward strand.
AAGTAGGATACGGATGGACTCAAGACGAGCCACGGGAGCATAGGTCTCTCCAAAATCAATGCCTTCAACTTGAGAGTACCCTTGAGCTACTAATCTCGCCTTGTTCCTTACAACCAATCCATGCTCATCTTGCTTGTTCTTGAATATCCACTTGGTGCCAATAACATTGCGGCAATCCTTTGGCTTTTCTACTAGATTCCATACTTTGTTGCGCTTGAAGTTGTTGAGTTCTTCATGCATGGCTTCCAACCAATCCGGATCTTCAAGTGCTTCAAACACCTTCTTTGGTTCAATCATAGAGATATGAGCTTGATGTTCACTAAAGCTTGCCAATTGACTTCTTGTGGAAACCTTGCGAGATACATCACCAATGATGGCTTCAAGCTTGTGACACTTGATTTCCAAGTTTCTCTTTACTCTTTCTTGACGACGGGTTTCGATATCCCCATTGTTGCGTGGGATTTCGGCTTGATCACTTAGATCATTTGAGTCCCCGTCTTGACGGTCTTGATGAGGATTGCCATCTTGTTGCACATTTTCAATAATGGGAGAAGATGGATGCTCTTGCTCTTGATCTTGACTAGGGTTGAGAATAGGAGTTCTTGAATCTTGTGAGACCTCTTGGTCAACTTGAGGAGGAACTAGATCTTGTTCTTGGATAGGTGTCTCATTTGCTTCCATAGAGGGTGCCACTTCAACTTGTGATGATGGAATCTCCACTTGAGTGGAGCTTGTACTTCCTTGAGGAGGCTCATGATGAATCTCGATGGGGCGATGAAATCCAACACCCATTCTTTGTATTGCATCTTGAGGTTCCTCGTTATCTACATCACAAACATGAAATTGCGCCACTTGGGAGCCGTCATTCTCATCAAACCTCACACTACAAGATTCTACAACTCTCCCTAAGGATTTGTCGTAGACTCTATAAGTGTGAGAGTTCGCACCATACCCAACAAGAACACCTTCTAAGGCTTTAACTTCAAACTTAGAAAGATGTACACCTTTGATTTTGTAGAAACACTTACAACCAAAGACTCGATAGTAGGAGATGTTGGGCTTGTTGCCGGTAAGCATTTCATATGGAGTTTCCTTCTTCCCTTTGCGAAAGAATAACCGGTTGGAGGAGTGACACGCCGTGGAGATAGCTTCGGCCCACAAGAAGAGTGGAGACTTAAACTCCGCCAACATGGACCTAGCCATATCCATAAGAGTCCGGTTCTTCCTCTCGGCTACACCGTTTTGTTGAGGAGTATATGCGGCGGAGTATTGATGTCGAATTCCCTCGTCGCTAAGAAACTCATTAAGGGTGTAGTTCTTGAACTCGGAGCCATTGTCACTTCTAATGGCCAATATGGGAAGATTGTGTTGACGTTGAACTTCATTGGAGAATTCGATGATGGTTTGTTGAGTTTCATCCTTCGTATTGAAGAAGAAAACCCAAGTGAATCTTGAATAGTCATCGACAATCACCAAACAATATTTCTTCCCACCAAGGCTAGGTTGAGGTACGGCACCAAAAAGATCAACATGAAGAAGTTCCAATACCCTTGATGATGAAATGATGGTCTTGCTTGGGTGGGGAGAATCATGCATCTTTCCTTCAACACAAGCCCTACAAAGACGATCTCTAGAAAAAGAAACATTCTCATTTAGTCCAAGAATGTGGCCACCCTTGTGGAGACTTTGCAAAGTTCTCATATTAACATGGGACAAGCGGCGATGCCACAACCACCCCACGTCGGCCTTTCCGAATAGGCATATTGCTTGAGTGTTGGTTGACCCCGAAAAGTCTACCACAAACAACTCATTTTCAACATGCCCAACGAACATGACCTTTAGAGTCTTGCTCCTCAAGAGTACCACCATATCAAGAGTAAAATAGACATCAAAGTTCATCTTATTAAGAGCACGAACGGACATAAGATTGTAACCTAGAGACTCAACAAGCATGACATTTACAAGGGTGATATCCCTTGCAACTACCACCTTGCCAAGACTCTTTACCTCGGCTTTGGACTTGTCACCATAAGAGACGGTTGAGTGATTTAAATTTGGTCTCAACTCCGTCATGATCTCCTTGCTTCCGGTCATATGACTAGTGCATCCACTATCAATCACCCATTTAGATCCACCGGAAGCATAGTCCTACAAGAAATCATTTCTTGCATTTAGGTACCCATTTCTCAATGGGTCCCTTTTGGTTAGCAACAAGGGTCTTAGGAACCCAAATAGAATAGTCCATGTAACCATCATAAGGACCAACATATTTTGCATAAACATCACCATAATAATCAACATAAAGAATGTAGTTGGGATTGCTATGCCCCGCAAAGTCACTACGAGTGGTCTTGCCCCTAGTGGCATTACCACTCGCAATGTTAGTCTTAGCTTGTGCGGGCTTGGTCTTGTTCTCCTTGGTGTTGCTCACCTTCTTCTTTGCCTTGGCCACATACCCAAGACCTTCCTTTCCTTTGTGTGGTTTTAACTCAAACAAATAAGCAAAACCCTTATCGTTACCTTTAGGAATAGAGGTCTTAGCATGATCCACTTTTAACCTAGCATTTTCTTCAATGACATTTTCATGAACACGAGGAAGAATGGTTATGCTAGTTGAGCAAGTTTTAGAGAGTTGAGTTTGGAGTTGCTCATGTGACTTAACAAGGATGGAGTGGGTCGTTTTCAAGACCTTGTGAGCTTTATCAAGCTTCTCCATATTCTCAAGAAGTATAGTATTTGCAACCCCAAGTTCAACTTTCTCCTTTTTAATCACTTTATATTTGGCAAAAACATGATCTCTATCCTTAATGATTTTACTAATGATTTCATCATTTTTAGCATCAAGAGATTCAAGTCTTTCCTCTAGAGTGGTTCTATATTCACTTTCTTCATCAAGAGAGCTATTTAAGGATGCTATGGAAGCATTCAAAGAAGCAATGGTGAGAGAATCCTCTCTCTCAATCTTACTCTTTTCTTGAAGAAGTTCCTCGGCCGCACATAGTTGTCTCATGAGAGACTCAACATGTTCCTTGGCCTCACCTTGCAAGTTAGTCACAAAGGTATCGAAGGCAACTAGTTCCTTCTTAATCTCAAGACTAGATTGATCATGCATAGTCTTAGGAGAAGGGGATGATACCTCGGTGACATGAGCCATGAGGCAACGAGCGGTGTTGATGGAGAGGTTCTCATTGGGGGATTCAAAGAGAGATGATGATGAAGTGGAGACAATAGCCAATGCGGCTACCTCTTTGTTAGGTGCATCTTCATCTTCGGAATCACTTGTGGCATATTCCTCTTGTGCCACCAACACAATTCTCGGTGCCTTCTTGAAGAAGGGCTTTCTTGGTCTTGCGGGCTTCTTTTGAATCAACTTGGAGTGATCCTTTGGGATAAGCTTCCCACAATTTTGCTCACGGTTCTCATAAGGGCACTCTCTTATGTAGTGGTTCTTGTCATGACAATTGTAGCATGTCTTTGTCCTTGAGGCAAGCTCTTTCTTGCCACTTGAGTTGTTATCTCGATCAACACGAGCTTTAGCACTAGCCGGGTCATTCCAAAACACTCTTGTGGCAAGTGCAATGTGACCATTGAGGGCTTGCTCAAGATCATGTGGAGCAATGTTGCCAGGACAAGCTTCAACTTCATCATTGGCATCAAGGCAAGTCACCTTGGCCTTCAAGGAAAGAGAGGGTCCTTGTCTCATTCCCATGGCCCTAGCACGGTTATCTTCGGCATTCTTGGTGGCAACCTTGGAGGCTTGGACTTCTTGCATAACTTCATGGGAAGACAATTGAAGGTAGTTGTATCTTCCTTGAATAGACTTCAACTCCATTGGCTCCGAGGGCAAGAGAGCATTCTCATACTTCCTCTTGACCCAAGCATCATCAACATATGTTGCTCCCACATCATAGAAGGCTTTGGCAAGAGTCTTGAGTCTACCATACATCTCTTCATGGGTCTCGTTGTCAAGCATGTAGAAACCTTCAGCGGCATTGCTCAAAGATTCATATCTATTTCTCTTCATGCTTTCATTTCCAAGGAAGGCACGCTCAAGACAATCCCAAGCTTCTTTGGCGGTGGTGGCATGTAGAACATGATGCTTCTCGTTGTCGCTCAAGGAGAGTTCTATCATATGGAGAGCGGAAGCGTTTAGTTGCTTTTCGGCGAACTCTCTCTTGGTCATGTTGCTTGGATCCTCCACTATGTATCCTTCTTCAATAATCCTCCAAAGCTCGATGGAGGCACTGTTGACATGAGATTTCATTGAGCGTTGCCAACTAGCAAAAGCTAATGCATTAAGCTTAGGTGGGGGACCTAAAGGGTTTATGCGGGTAGTGATAATTGATCGGGAGAGTACCATCCCCGAACGGCATGATACTCTTCCTTTTCCTCATGCGAGTTGGGAGATGACTTAGGCTTATCATTTGCTTTCACCTCCTTCTCTTTTTGCTCTTTATCCTCCTTGGGTCCACCCTCATCGGAGTTAGAAGCTTTTTCAAGCGGGATGATATCCGAGGGCTTGTTGTTAATGAGTTTATTGAGCAAGTCACGAAACTCATTAAACCTAGCATCCATGGAAGATGTCAAAGTTGTTTCCAAAGCTTTGATATCGGCCATGGATGCCGCGGTGGCTTGGTCCTTTTTAAGGGACTCACTAGCCTCGGCAAGCCTTGCGGTCTCATCCTCACTTTGTGTCATACTTCTCTTAGGCGGTTAAACCCGAAAAGAGAGCCAAAGCTCTGATACCAATTGAAAGGATCGGTATGACACCTAGAGGGGGGGGGGGGGTGAATAGGTGCTAATTCAATTTTAGTTCCTTTTCAAATTAGGCTTGACACAAAAGGTAAATTCACTAGATATGCAACTAAGGTGAATTTCCTATATGACAAGCTAGCAACTAAGCAAGATATAATAAGGCAATAAATAAGGATAGAAGTAACCGAAGTGAAGACACGAGACGATAAGGATGTATTCCCGAGTTCCTCCCTTGAATGGGAGTACGTCTCGTTGGAGAGGTGTGAACCAACACAATGGTTCAACGGCCACAAAGGCCTCACCCTAATCTCCGGTGAACCGCACCACAAAGGTTTGGTCCACTTTCCACTATCGGAATCCTTCGAGGCGGAATCCGGAGCCTTTACAACAACGATTCGGGGCACGACCCACAAAGGGCTTGGGGGCTCCCGAACAGCTACAATCTGTCACAAAGACAATAGGTAAGTACAACAATGGGCTAGGTTTCCTAGTGGAAGCCCTAGCAAGTGTTCCCTCAAATGAATGAGGGGGAAATGAAGAACGGCTCGGTGAAGATGTAGATCGGGGCCTTCTCCTTCAATCCTCCAAAGATCAACGAGTTTGGATGGGGGGATTGGGAGATCTTGGGATTCTTGGCTTGCAACAATGGAGCTCCTCCTTTTCTAGGTCAAGCACTTTTCTGGAGGAAGGAGGAGGGGTATTTATACCCTCCAAAGATGTAACCGTTGCAGCCAAAACCCAGGCCGGAAACTCCGGCCCTAGTGGCCGGAAACTCCGGCCTAGGGAGGCCGGAAACTCCGGGGGGCACCAGGGGCTGAACACCAGATCTTCAATCTGAGCTTGGACATCTTCAAGATACACGAGGCCGGAAACTTTGGCCTGGGGCGGAAACTCCGGTCCATGGGACCGGAAACTCCGCCCCCCACCAGTGGCTGAGCACAACTTCGGCAACCGAGCAACGGAGAAGATTCCGGTCCTCAGGGACCGGAAACTTCAGATAGGGGCGGAAACTCCGGCCCCCTGGACCGGAAACTCCGGCCCCCACCAGGGGCTGAGCACACTTTCAGTGCTGTCTCTTTTTCTCCTCTTTTGGTGCGGATGCATCTGAAGAGTTCCTAGATTATCCTGCATTACTTAACACCAACTTAATACATCCACATGTTGTTAACTAACACACAAAACACAGAGATCATAGAAATGTTCTTTCAGATGTCACACAACTTCTTCAACTGAGTTTCCAGACAGATATGCTCCCCATGTGAATGGTCCGGAACTTTCTAAGCTGTCTGAACCGCTCAAGACTCAATTCATCTTTGAAGTGACCTCTGATCGCATCAATCACGACATATGGCTCCATGTGTTGAAACAACTTTCAACTCAGGTGCTAGGCATAGGCTCATGACGATCGTCACTTCCATGAACATGTCATGATGCTTACGGAACTCATCATCTTGCTCCTTGCTATCAGAATCATCTGGTCTAACTCCTAACTAATGTTCTAGCACATATAGGATGTTTGTTGTGTTTGGAGAATGTTTCTAAAACCAATGCACCAGCTGATGAAGTTGGACCCGTCGGCTTCCAAGGTAGAATCCGAGCTCTTGAAGAAGTAACCGAAGCGTAGTTCCGTAGTCTCCAGATGTGATCGCAAAAGAGGTAAGATAAGTTTATAATATATAGGTGAGTTTTAGTTCTATAATCTCATTATCAAAAACACACCACACCAAGATTATTATCCCCTAAAAATAATAATGGCGATTACACGACCCTCATCCACCACACTACCCCCGATCATCACGGCCGGCAGCACAGCTTCAAAGGTGGACATAACATGTCGATCACAACAACTCTGTGACTCGTGCTCGATCTTTCGATCTTCCCGTGTTCCGAGGCCATACCTCTGAGTATGCTAGGCTCGCCAATCAAACCTCGAAGACCTGCGCGTGCAACATGGCTTACACCCACTGTATGCGAACGACGAGATGTGTTACACCCGATCATCACGGCCTGCCTCATAACGTAGAACTTTCTTGGTGGTGCGCAACGAGGGAGAACACAATTTTGGTATTTGTTAGGGATCATCCTATTTATGATGCTACCGTTGTATATCTAGCATATAAGCAATCAATAGGATGCACACACAACATCACACAATAATGATGCAATGAAGTGCGATGTGACATGGTCGATGTGCCTGGACCTTCATGGCGCCATGTGCCTGGCCCCCCGGCGCCCCGGCATGGCTCCGAGTCTACAGAGCCCTCAATTGCCTCCGACAGTACGAGTAATATCAAAACTTACCGTAACCATGTCACATAAAATAACGCCTCTGCAAAACAAAGTTAGACGCCTCTAGCTTTATTTAGTTTTGCAAGTTTTACGTGGCATATAGGCTTATTCGTAAGAGAATCGCTTCCCTACCTACGAACTTTGTACCACAACGTCGATCTTATAATTGCATGTTTAAGCATCCCTTTCGGGCCCTCCATTGAAAATGCTTTGCCGACTAGAGAGAGAGAAACAGACACCCGCCAGCCACAGATACGGTGCAAGCCGTATGTCAGTAGTGGAACCAGTCTCGCGTAAGCGTACGCGTAAAGTCGGTACGGGCCGCTTCATCAACTCAATACCGAAGGCATCGCAAGTGCACGCTAGAGGGTAGCAAATATAAGAAAGACGCCCTCATTCAACATGAGTTCTAACCGTACCAGCAGTACTACGCATAGATCGGCTCTGATACCACTGAAGGGGTTACGGTGCAGAAAACAATAATTTTCTAGCGATCGAAACCCTAACTAGCCAGGATCTATCTATCTAGTACATGCGATAACAGTGGCGGAACGGGTTACATTACCTCCATGTAGACCGATAGCGGGGATTACGCTCCCGCACAAGCGTTGACGATGAAGTCGTACGTAGCCGACCTCGAGGTCGCGGAGAACTTGCCGCGATGTCGGAGTCGATGACGCCGGGGTGTCGACGATGATCTGCGTCGACGGGCGTCGGGCGGAAGAAGGCAGAGCGCCAGCACCGGGGCTGGTGCGCCGGCAGCAGAGGGGGGAGGCGCGGCGGCTGCAGGGGGCGAGACGACGTCGCCCAAGCTCCTCAATAGAGTAGCCTCCGAGCACTCGCAAACATACGGAGCCTAGCGACAACTCCCGGTCATTCAGATCCAGCTGAAATCGCAGGAGTAGATCTTATCTGGAATCCCGCAGAGCAACGGCGCTCTGCGGTATGGCTTAGGTGGAGAGAGACCCCCTTCCTCAGCTCGGCGCGGCTCCAACTTGGGAACCACGAGATCGAGAGAGAAATTGGGAATTAATTGAATTTCCTGTGTATTAAATCAATTAATACGCCTTGCTATATAAAGGGGGAAGGGGGTGTGCAAACCCCTTGGCTCCCCCATGTGGGACTAAACAAAGGACATGGGAGGGGGGGTTCGGCCCCCACATGGGCTGGCCGAACCAGCCAATGGGGCCCACCCCCCTTTGAGGTGCGGCTCCCCCTCTTGGGCCCTCTTAGGGCCCATATAGGTGGGAGCCCCCTTTTTCCTTTATTTAATTAATATTAAATTAATATAAAAATCCCATTAATTCATAATTAATATATTTATATATAATTCAATATCCCGTGACTCCGAAAACTCTTTCGGACCACCCGAACAACTTTCGGACATTCCTGGAACCATTCCAGACCTCTCCGGAACTCCTTCCGGACCACCGGAACTCTTTCCGGATCATTTCTCTCTCTCCAACAAAAACCTATAAAATTCCAGAACCTATCTCCTAGCGTCGCTAAGACCTTAAGTTTGTTACGCTACGGTTCGGGAACACTCCAGACATGGTCGAGACACTCCGCTCACCAATGATCGTCAGGGATACCTGAAAATATATGACGACCCCTGTGCATTCCACGAATATCGTCGTTGAACCATAAGTATGATATTCATTCCCTTTGTCTCTGCGATACTACCTTGTCCGAGATATGATCGTATACACACCGATGCCTTTGCTGTATCTCGTTACCGACGACGGTTATTAACTCGTCTGCGATATTACATCTCCATGACCTAGTCATAAGCTGCAGCTATATAGATGCAATATCACCGAGTGGGCCCAGAGTATCTTTCCATTACAAGAATGAACAAATCCCGCTCTTGATCCTTACGTCTCGATGCTCTTTCGGAATACCCAAGATGGACACCGTTATTGTCATGCTATATAAGACACAACGTTTGATGCTCTCAAAGCACTTCTACGAAGCAACAATAAGTACGGTCTCACGGTCTAAGGAATAAGCTATCATACTCTTATCTATTGCAAATGACAAACATCGTAATACGATCTTATTGCAATACTTTGCGTATGTCCACCACCTTATTCAACTAACAAGATGACCCCATTGTCAACCGACGTCATTGTCCTTGATCGGGAATCTCGATCAACTGTTGCCCAATGGACTAGCTTATATAGAGGCTTGCTAGGGACCTGGTTGTCTATGTATCACACGTGTATTAACAATTCCGATTAATACAGTTATAGCATAATACACAAACCTATTATAAACTTATGAGATAACACAATAAATACTACTTATTTATTTGCCTCTAGGGCATATCTCCTTCAGTGTGTCGCTTGTCCAAGTCCTTGTACGGCTTGAAGCAGGCGCCGCGCGCCTGGTTCATGCGCTTTGCAGGCTTCCTCTCCACGCTCGGCTTCACGGCCACACGCTCCGACAGCTCGCTCTTCATCTACACTCGAGGTGCGGACACGGCGTTCCTGCTGCTCTACGTCGATGACATCGTCTTGACGGCCTCCAGCAACGATCTCCTACACCGCATCGTCGCCAAGCTCACCGGCGAATTCGCGATGAAGGATCTCGGCGATCTCCACTTCTTCTTGGGCATCCGCGTCACGCGCACGGCCGTAGGCTTCTTCCTCTCTCAAGAGACATATGCTGAGGAGATCCTGGATCGCGCCGGCATGACCAACTGCGTTCCCTCACCAACGCCGGTTGACACCAAGAGCAAGCTGCCGTCTTCTGATGGCCCCCAAGACGCCGATCCATCCGACTACCGGAGTCTCGCGGGTGCACTGCAATACCTGACGATCACAAGACCGGAGCTGGCATATGCAGTGCAGCAAATCTGCCTCCACATGCATGATCCTCGCGCATGTCATCGCGGGTTGATCAAGCGTGTTCTTCGCTACGTTCGCGGCACCTACGACCTCGGACTCTGGCTCACCGGGTGGTCGTCACTCTCCCTCCGCGCCTACACAGACGCTGACTGGGCAGGGTGTCCAGATACTCTCAACGTCGGGCTTCTGCGTCTACATCGGCGACTCGCTGGTCGTCCAAACGCCAGGCCATCGTGTCCCGTTCCAGCGCTGAGGCCGAGTACCGCGGCGTTGCCAACGCTATCGCGGAATGCATCTGGTTGCGGCAACTTCTTGGCGAGCTTCTGTGCCCGATCACGTCGGCCACACTGGTGTTCTGTGACAACATCTCCGCCGTTTACATGTCGGCGAATCCGGTTCATCATCGACGGACCAAGCACGTGGAGCTGGACATTCACTTCGTCCGCGAGCGTGTGGCCCTCGACAACATACGGGTTCTGCACGTTCCCACTCGACAACAAATGCTGATGTGATGACCAAAGGCCTGCCGGCGAATGTTTTTCAGGAATTTCGCTCCAGTCTTTGCGTCTCCACTAGCGACGTCACGACTGCGGGGGGTGTTAACCATACTGACTAGGAGTGCGCCATGTATAGCTGTAGCACGACTCAGTCTATCCCCACTAGCAGAGGCACGATTGAGAGATCGTGCGAGTGTGTTGTACACGATCAGTGCATGTAAACTGGGTATTTAAACCCTGACGAGATCAATGCAAAAGTGTGTTGAATCCTCCCATCTATTCTATCTCTCTACAAATAGATGTACGGGACACTGTATTCTACCTCAACCTAACTTTTTTCGGGTACTCTTCTTTTTTGCGATTATTACAGTGGATTACGGCGGTCGTCTCACATGCTAAATTAGCCTTTTCTAGTATATCTTTTAGTTGATTGGAAATAAACTTTTGCTTAATAAAATTAGTTGGACGCGCGTCATTGTTCACCCAGCCACGTCACCCGCGGGCCGCGGTCATGTGTTAATTAGGCCGGCGGCCGATCGGAAAACTGCCGGCACGTCCAGCGTGCGTGCGAAAGGCCGATGAATGGAGTCGCCGTAGCGACAGCAGTACTTGGGATGGTTGGATGCATCATGCGGCGCATCCGGCCACTAGCTGTTGCGCCCTCGCCGCCCCGACATGCCACGCGCGCACCCACTCAACATGTGCCGCTGGCTGTGACGGGCTGTGGAGCTGTCTGTGGAAAGCTGTTGTACAGAAAAAATTGCTGTTCTGAGTGTCAGTGTTTGATAACTAGCTGGCTGTCTGGTTGTAATCTGTGAAATTGTCTTAAACACTCTTAGAGTTCTAAAAACATATATTATGACCGATTTACATGTAATAAGTACATATCCATTATTACATATCCATCGTAAATGTATATGAATCAAAATACAATTTCGTCACATCCCCTCAGTGCGCGCTTCCATATAAATTATCATTTCATCTACCGACGGTGACAGATTGACGGCGCCACACCGTCGTCTGTCACCGTCGGCGCCACACCGTCGTCGAGGAAGACGAAGACCATGCCGTCGATTTGAAGCCTCTCCTCTTGAATCCTTCTACGGGGAACCTCATAACGGCGAGTCACACAATATTGACATAATGTTGCCTCTCTATGAGGTTCACGGGGATGGTGCGCACGAGGATGACGAAGACGGCCGAAGACGAAGACAATACCGTCGATTTTCGAGCTGGCCGAACGGGACGCCCGGCAAGCACGGCGAGCTGCTGTCGGCCTTGCACGCAGCGCAACGGTAAACATACTTATAAATCCGTCACGCCGCTGCCGAGCAAGAGGGCGGGCGTGGGAGCTGCTGCCGCCGTCCCATTGGTGGCTGGTTGTGGCAGAACCCGCGAGGGCGGCACTGCAGCGCAGCTAGCAACGCATGCTAGGCGCAACAGTGGAGCTAGCACGCACATAGCTAGTATGCAGCAAGCACCTACACGCGCTAGCAGCAACGCAGCTCGGCCGGTCGAGGTCAACGGAGGGGGACGAGCCGACGAGGTAGGATAGTGCGATTTGTTTTTATTTTCCTAGGCGCTGTGCGCTGTACTGGTGTGGCAATTCTTTCGTAATAACGCTGATACCGGTTCGGCAGCTCTGTGGAAGCTCGGGAAGCACCCTCGAGAGGTGTTTTTTTCACTGTGAAGGAATCCCATGTGCTTCTGCCGAAGCCCAATGCACAGGCCCCGCGTTTGTTTCGGTGGAGCTGCTTTTTTTGGTGGAAAGCCTTCAGAAACCCAAACAAACACACCCTAACACAAACACACCCTAACACCACGAAGAGAAGAGAGATCGTTTGCTGATCAGTGGCTACATCGATCGAGCGTGCGCAAGGTTGATGGAATCATATCACATTCGGACAAACCGGTCGACGTACATTTCACTACTCACACACGCTTGCTCATGATGGGGAACTTGCGCCATCAAGTTCCTCCTCTCGGTACGTCTTCCTCTTCCGGGTTATTTCTTTACTTTTTAGATGAGATTCCGAGCTCACGGAAGCAGAGAGCAAGAAACCTCGTCTCGATGACTGTTTGGTGCAAAGATTTTTGTTGTTGTTATTGAGTGGAGCAGCTAAGAGCATCTTCAAACGACTCTTCAAATGCCTATTAGGGTGTCGGACACTGTTTGGACCGGCCCTCTAACGAGCCGCCCCCACCCGTCATACACATAAGCCATGCAGATTCGGTTTAATGGTGAATGCAGGAAGTCGTTCGACTGACATAATAGCGAGTCGAGTTGTTTTCGTAGGCAACAAAGGGACGGGGTGACTGCCGCACGCGTCACATGCATTTACGCCGGTGCTACACATCTAGAGGAGTTCCCGGTCGCGACGACCTCCTGCCCGCTTCTCCGCGGCCCACGCCACAACTCGGCTGCAACGACCTCTTGACACCGGCTCGGCTTGTAGTTGTAGGTGAGTTTTTTTGTACTCGTAGGTGTCGCAAACCATTTTATATTGTGCCAAATTGTAGTGTCAATTTAGAAGTTGATGGTATTTTTTGTTTGTATGATTGTAGACGGTGTTGTTTGACTACACCACGTCGGACGATGAGTTTGACGCCCAATAAGGAGGAGGGCATTGCTACGCTCTTGTTAGTGCACAAGAACAAGAAGCCGGAGCATGGAGGTTTAGGTGATGGGCATGAAATTGAAGGCAAAAGCCAAGGCCGTGTACTTGATTCAGTGTTGTTGTATGTGATGGACAATTTGCTATTGTGTGTTCATTTTTGTGTTGCTTTGTTTTTAGATAAGTAACCACCATTTGTGTGTTGCTTGATGAACCATCTGTATTTGAAAAAAACAAAAATTGAAGTACTATTTAAGTTTTATGGCTAGGTGACCTAAAACACTAAAATAGGTGTCTATAACAAAATAAAAGTGATGATGATGTCCTGGCATTCATGCGCGTCGTAGCAGGTAGATTCATACGTCCAGTTCAATGCCGTAAGTTGCTTGTTCAGAAGAAAAATGCCACAAGTTGGTCTCAGTTCCTGCGTCGTATAAACTTGGGACGATGCATGCATACATGTACGTTGGCCCTTGATCCTGCGTGACGTGACCACGCACCCTTTTCTTCCCAGATCCGACCGTGAGCGTGTGCCCAAGCCTCTGCAATTATTTCTGACAAAAGCATCTGATCTAACCATCTTTCTGGTTGGATCTATCCCATTCCCATGGGCCATCACCATGAGCGTCAGTGAAATTTCACAAAAATAACCCTTTGGGTAAAGTTTAGTAAAAAATAACCCATTTTTAAAACTATTTTGAAATCTAACCCTTTTTGGTAGCGCCCGGCGCTACCCTCTGTGTGGTAGCGCCACAACCTCCGTCGCTACCCTCGTGCCAGCGTGGCAACGCGGCCCCGTGTGGAAACGGCTAAGTCTGGGAGGGTCGCGCCATACCCCTCGGCGCTACCCTTAAGAGGGTAGCTCCAAGCCCCATGGCGCTACCCTCCCAGACTTAGCCGTTTTCGACGTGCTCGGAGGGTAGCGCCATGGGGCTTGGAGCTACCCTCTTAAGGGTAGCGCCGAGGGGCATGGCGCTACCCTCCGAAGGGTAGCGCCGAAAGGCTTGTTGCCACGCTGGCACGAGGGTAGCGACGGAGTCTGTGGCGTTACCACACAGAGGGTAGCGCCGCATCGTTGGACGCTACCAAAAAGTGTTAGATTTCAAAATAGTTTTAAAAAGAGGTTATTTTTTGCTGAACTTTGTTCAAAGGGTTATTTTTGGACTATATTGAGATTCAGACTATCTAATAGCAGTATCGATAGAAAATGCCAGATCGATCGGGTCAATCTTGCCCTGTGCGAGCTACTCCTAGATGACAATGCTAATCATAGAGCAACGGACCAGGGAGAATCCAAACAGAAGACGAATAATCTGCGCTGCCGCTGGATATACATTTCTACACTGTACTGTATTATATAAGCGGATACTGGCTTTTCTATTTCGTTTAGGATGCATCTTGGTTATGTAAGAAGAGACAAGTTGGATGGTTTCTAATAGTAATAGAAATCGGAGGGGGCTCTTTTTTCAAAAATAATAATTATATAAGAGGCAGCTCATATTCTCCGCTTGCCGGTTTCGGCAACGTTGTGCTGAAGCTCTCGAAGCTGAACTTATTAATTCATGTCCGAGGGGCTTCAGTTGGCTCTTGGCCGAAGTGATCATCCTATTACCATTGATACAGACGGCAGCCAATTGGTTTCCGCTATTACGTCTGAAGAACAAGATATATCTCCATTCTGTTTTACATTATTTTTGAGATTAAAGCCTTGTCTTGTCAAGATAGAGTGTGCAACTTGTAAAAGTGGTTGATGGGTACTAGACAGGTTAGGATTAGTCACTGTATTGCGATTTTTGCAAGATCAGAACGTAGATCTTTTGTTTGGCTCGGTCCTCCTTCAGGGAACTGAATTTGAGTCCTAACGTACCCTTGCTGCTTAACATAGAGTAAAGGCAAAATAAAAATATGCAGAATGAAGCATATGAATGAGTTAAAGGAGTGCAATGATTTTTCTTCATTTCCTTCGACAGTTGGTCTCGAAATTTCATGCAGGCCACTCAGCTCATCAGGTTGACTACCAGAAGCATATATTGGCTCGCTTATGCAGAGCATGGAAGAAGGGCGGAATGGTTCTAAATGGGGGAGAAAAAAAATACTCCCTCCGATCCGTGTGGTGGGATTTCAATTGAGCATGTACACATCGTATGTATAACTTGCAACACTTAAAACAGAATCAGCGAGAGTAGTATTATCTCTTTACTGACACCAATTGAGTGGAAAAAGGATGGGTTTGTATACATCTCGGTCACTCCAGCAGAGATTATTGCAGGAAACAAACATGAATGGTCCTTGACAAGCAAGCAAGTACGCATGAATTGAATTAATCATTCGATTTGGAGCACCCTCTTGCCTTCTTGCCCAGGGCTCCCAACAACCAGCACACAGCAGGCAGGCACCAGCTATTTTGGCCGTCATGGATACTACTCGTACTGCTCGAAACCCTGATCTACATGGGGCCACCCAGGTCTTGTTATTATTTCATAACAGGAGTTGCCGTGACAGTGCGGGGATGTTGCTGAAACAACTAGTCTAAAATTGTTTTTAATTATTTTATATAGTATTAGCATACCAGTTAGCACTTAGCAGTAGCATTATACCTGAATGAATTATTCTTCCTGTTTAGCGCGTACTTGGCAAGCTTCTTCTGTACATGGAGAGCATTACATGGCAAGCGTTATGGATCAATAAAAGATCTTGTTATGACTTCAAGAGAGTTCAAACCACATACCTGAACAACTACTAGAACCATTCATGGGAACAAGAACCGTACATGATCTTGACTTGATCAGGCATAGTGATAGGGAAAGCATGATCATTAAGGGTCTCATTAATGAGATCGATAGATAGATTAAGACGAAAGGGATGTACTGCTGCTGCTGCTGTCTTCGATATGCTGGTGTGATCGCACGAGTTGTAGCAGCTGTAGAATTAATGTAGTAGACCACTACATAAACACATCAACAATATGTAGGCTGCTTGTCCGCTTGTAGATCAATCTGAATCTGCAATCCAAGTAAAGCACTTCCTAGTATCCTGTTCCAATCCTAGCTACCCGTCTTTTGTTGCCCCGGAATTTACCCAAAGGCTGGTCTCCGTACGTACATTATTAGGTGGTTGATTATTACGTCTCAAAAGGGCTAACCACTGATTAATCTGTTCTTTGCAGCCATCAATTCAGTGGCAATTTTTTTTGGAAGGAGCAGAGACAAGTAACTAAATATCTCCTTGCTTGCTTGTGAACTCCCGCACGAAACATGTAGATCGATGGAAACATGGCAGCAGCTAGCTAGGTACTCCTACGTAGCTAGATCCTCTGAAAGGTGTACTATATATGCACTATATATCTGGATGTAACATCCATGTGACACGATCGTATGACCACGCTGTTTGCCTCCACGCCGATACGATCAAACTGTCACCAAATATCCAGAGAATGATCACATGACATGCTGCTGTGATATGTTTGACGCTAATGTATACATATATTCAGCAAAAAATCTTCCAGTTCCTGAGTTCCAGTGCTTCCTTTTTTCCTTTAATAAAGTTAACAAGTTTATTATTGCATCTCGAAAAATTATGAAATCACATACAAGTAGATATACATGTCTGCTATGTGCACCTAATTGTTTTTTTTAGAGAAATGTCTTTCTACACGTGGTATGCACAAAAACGACAAATGTAGCAAGTAAAACAAGTTCCTTTTCACCTTTTTCATATCCATGATTTTGTGTAACCTACAATACAATCGTATTATTGAGGAAAGCTATATAGATATGTAAATAACATCTATATATATGTGTATGAATATATTAAGAGCCAAAATACTCTCTACCCTATAGTGTAAGAGCCAAAAATTGGTACTAGTATATGGTTGTTGGCATTTCATGACCCGAACAGACATGCACGCCCGTACGGATAAAATTATCCGGATATCCGGATAAGCATACGCTACGCCACTATATTAAGCGTACCCATTTGCCAACACCGGCTGCACATTAGCCGCATCTCCATTAAGAAAATTGTGAAGGATCTCAAAAGTCGTACCAATATTATTATTTTTCAAGCTGCTTCCCTCGACCAGATCTCGTGATCAAAGTTACGGTTTATTTTAAAACCTGAAAGTATGGTTCTCAATTTTTCTTAAATATCATGTGCACCGGTGCTCCGGAGCCGCTGCTGCTGCGGTGTTCAGAAACTATAGTACTCCCTTCTTATCAAAGGAGGGAGTAAGGATCTCAAAAGTTGCACCAACATTTTTTGGAACCGCTTCCCCTCCACCGGGTGCCATCAGGTTAATCCTGATCAAGGAACAGAGTACCCCACCCCCAAACCCGGAGAGAGAGAGGCAAGGCAGCCGAATTCAAACGCATACACACTACCCAGCCAGCGACTCTACTACACGTCGCAGACGGCGGCGTCTTTGTAGAGACCGCCCACCCGGTGGGCCCGGCAGGTCCAGTGCGACGTGGGACCCACTACATACGAGTCTTGCTCCTGCAGCGGCTCGGCTCGGCTTCGTCTCGAGTAGTCCAGTCTCTCTCTCCTCTCCCCCGTCCACCAACCCAGCAGCCAGCCTCCACTCCTCCTCCCTCGCCGGCCCTGAGCTCCGCTGCCGGCGGGCCCCGCCTCCACCCCGCATTTATTCCCCGGCCACCCTTCCCGTGCTCTCTCCTCCCCTCGGCTCACCGTCTCCCCGTGATCTCTCTCTCTCGCACACCCTCGCCCGCCTATCTAGTAGGATGGCGACCGGCGTGAGGAATGGCGGGGGCGGGCTGGGTTCCAGGACCAGCGCCAAGATGGACAGGCAGCACAGCTCCACCGCCACGCCCAAGTCCGCCGCGGGCAAGCCTCGCATCTCCGCCTCCGCCGCCGGCGGCGGCGGCGCGTACCGGCGGACCAGCTCGGGCCCGCTCCCCGCGGCGGGCGGCGCCGGCGGACGCGCGTCCTCGGACTCCGGAGGTGAGTCCTCGCCGCCAATGGGATCCCGATTTGGATTTGGATTTGGATTTGCCGCTTAAGGGGGTTTGCTGTGCCGTGGCATCTATTTTGATCTGCATTCGGCCGTTGTCGGGCTTGCTAGCGAGTCCCAGATGAAGAGTCTGCCGCCTGATCCCGTACGTACGTAATGCTTTGCCGATTCTGCTTCCACCAAGTTTGCCCGTAGCGCTTGCGCCATTTCGATAGTTGCTCAATCCCCTCTGGTTTTTGGGTCAGCTCCTTCAGGAACGAGCTTGGTCGGGATGATGTTAGCTGCTGCACAATATTTACAGCATACGGGAACTGTACCCGCTGTGCCGCGTCTGGGGAATGGATCATGAATACATGGTATCCTTGGATCGTATCATTCGAAAATAATAGCGGATCCTGCGCTGCGGTACTTTTCGTTTATTTCGTCTTCATAAAATTGGAAGGAGGGACGGATGTTTCCTGGACGAGAGGACATTTTTTAGGTGTAGACTTTGCTGTGCTAGGACCATCCGTTCGTCCTCCTGTTGCGTTGTGCATCAGTCACGACGGCCGTGCACGGTGCACACGGCCACCACCTACTGTTCGAATTTACTCCTATGTTGCACACTCAACATTAACTGTGAATTGTAGTGAACGACACCGGTTTGGTAGATTTGCTTCCAAATTATTCTTTCATGGCTTTATCTTGCCAGAGCATCACACCAATATCAGTGTTTATACTGTGAGGCGCATCATACCTGCTAACATGGACCCTATGTCAAAACAATGCTGACAACTCTGTTTTGCATTTGCTTGACTTATTAGGAACATATACTTGCTGAAATCACGGACGCCATTTTCATAGCAATAGGAGATATATGCATATATCGCTAGAATTTTTCATTGTAAGCCGAGCTTCCATTTTGCTTGACATGATCAATCCAAATTCATAAGTTAATTTGCGTGTGTGCGTGGAAATATTTATTTTGACCCGGATCATCTGCATTTTACTAATCTAATGAAATATCTTAAATTCTTAATTGCTTCCCAATTTTCTGGCAGTTTCTAGTAGAGTTAGAGTTGCTGTAAGGCTTAGGCCCCGGAATGCAGAAGAGCTGGCAGCAGATGCTGACTTTGCTGATTGTGTTGAACTCCAGCCAGAGGTTTGGTCTCCTGTTTAGTTTAGTGCGCGGAAAAAGATTCATCTTATTTTCCTGTGGCCTAACTGGATGAAATTTTGATTTGAAGCTCAAAAGACTGAAGCTTCGTAAAAACAATTGGGAGTCCGACACATTTGAATTCGATGAAGTGCTTACAGAGTTTTCTTCACAGAAGAGAGTGTATGAAGTTGTTGCCAAACCAGTTGTGGAGGTATGTGAACATCTAACCTTTGTTCTTTTTACCTTCCGGAGTATAACCTTGTTATTCTTATCGCTGTCTTGTATAACCTTGTTATCCTTTCTGCTGTCTATGGTACATTGATATTCCCATTAGCTTCTTCTAGGAAATATCTGAAAAATAAGATATACTCCCTCCGTTCTAAATTAGATGACTCTCTTTTGTCAAAAAGTGGATGTATCTAGATATGTTGTGAGTCTAGATACATCCACCTTTTGACAAAAGAGAGTCATCTAATATGGAACGGAGGGAGTATTTATGTGTTGCATTCCTTTTGCCTTATTTTTGTTGTTAGACATTCGCAACAAAATTGCAAATAACATTTGATGTGGGTGTTGGACACGTAATGCATTTTTCTTATGATTGTCATTTTGTAATACTTAAAGCAGGAGTAATTATTGGTCAAAAGTTTGTCTTAACAAAACGAAATATCCCCTATATTTTAACTAAAAGGAGTAGCGGAGTAGCTGCCATGATAGGATGGAGCGTGAAGAAGTCCTACTATTAGAATTTTACTGTCCATGGCTTGTTTGTTTGTCTCATGTTGTTTTCTTACTTTTCTAGCAAAGGTTGTACTAACTTTGTTCTCTATGTGTTTTATAGAGTGTTCTGGAGGGATATAATGGTACAATTATGGCATATGGGCAGACTGGTACTGGCAAGACTTTTACGCTTGGAAGACTTGGTGATGAAGATACTGCCGCACGGGGAATTATGGTCCGTGCAATGGAGGATATTCTAGCTGATATAACACCAGAGACTGATACAATATCATTATCTTATTTACAGGTTTGTTATTCCGGGCTTCAGTGTGTTGTATTTTGTTTTCCCAAATTAAACTTGTGCTTTCAAACTCTGTATTGCAGTGAATCGTAACTGAATATTGGTTGGTTTTTGCAGTTATATATGGAAATGATACAAGATCTCCTTGATCCTGTAAATGACAACATAGCTATTGTAGAAGATCCAAGGACAGGCGATGTTTCATTGCCAGGGGCTACAGTTGTTGAAGTTAGAGACCAAAAGAGCTTTATGGATCTTTTAAGAATTGGCGAAGCTCATCGTGTTGCTGCAAACACGAAATTGAATACAGAATCTTCTCGTAGTCATGCAATCCTTATGGTAATCTAATGTTCCTTTATATTGCTGAGTATCAACACATAGTTATGATTATCGGTTTTTTTTGACGTTTTGTGATACCTTTGTTGAAGGTAAATGTCAGAAGGGCTGTGAAAGGTAGGAATGAAATGGATGTTAGTATGTCTGCTGAGAATGGGCATTCTTCTTCCATGATGGGGTCTTTGCGACCACCTATTGTTAGGAAAAGCAAGCTTGTAGTTGTAGATCTCGCAGGATCTGAGCGAATAGACAAATCTGGTAAGTGCATCCTCATTGATGAAGATTGGCACATCTTTTTCTTGATATTTCTGTGTCTTCATACATTTCTATATCTTTCTTAAGAACTTGATATAATATCTGTTTCAATGGTTTGCAACCTTGTAATACTGAAGAAAACTTATGTGTCCAGGAAGTGAAGGTCATACGTTAGAAGAGGCAAAGTCTATCAACTTGTCTCTAAGTTCACTTGGAAAATGCATCAATGCACTTGCTGAAAGCAGCGCCCACGTACCTGTTCGCGATTCCAAGCTTACTAGATTGCTTAAAGATTCATTTGGAGGTAAGTATCAATTGTGTGGTTAAAGTTAAAAAGATAATGTGGCCTACCGAGGCATCTATGAAGGCACACCCTTGTACACCTTGTTGCTTATCACAGTACCTTGTTCTGACTGCTGCATCATGCTATTGGATTTCATAGGCACTGCAAGAACATCATTGGTTGTGACAATTGGTCCATCTCCAAGGCACAGAGGGGAGACTACAAGTACAATAATGTTTGGACAAAGAGTATGATCATCTTACACTAAGATATATTTAATATGGTTCCAATTTCTTTCATCTCGTGAAGTAGTGACCAGCTGGCCATCTCATGATTCCATGGAATTGTAGGAAAATTATTTATGTTTGCTTGCTTGTGGAATAACATGTACTTTGATATTTTTATTCTAGGCAATGAAGGTTCAAAACATGGTGAAATTGAAGGAAGAATTCGACTACAAAAGCTTGTGTAGGAGACTTGATATTGAATTGGATAAGTTAATTGCAGAAAACGAAAGGCAGCGGAAGTATTTTGATGATGAAGTTGAACGAATAACAACTGAAGCTCAATGCCGTATTGCTGAGGCCGAGAGCGAATGCAAAATTGCTCTAGAGGTTTCCTTCCACTATAATTTGCATTTACTTTTGTTGTATATTGGTGCAAAAAAACTTGAGGATGTGTTGAACTACATGAGCACACTATTTCCTGAAATGGGCTGTGTTTCTCGACATTTTTACCCTTTTTGTTAGAGAATATTATGTCTGGGACACCAATAATCTTAATTTACAAAAATCCATAGCTAAACTTGGTCTTAAATTTGCATTATAAAGGACTTTGAATCTGAAAATGTCTGGATTAATTGTTTGTTTACCTTTTCTGTCTCTTGGCTCCTCAATTTTCTCAGCTATATCAACATCCAACTCAAACTCCTGATCAAGTCCCTTCAAATGTGAATTTGATCTGGAATAAATACCATAATAGTGTATATCACAAATAATCCTATGTTTATTATGGAATTTTGTTGTGTATTAGCTAAGAAATACGTGTAAATCTCTTCATCTTAAAGGCTCCCTAAATCATTAAATGGCTCTAGCATGCTTGAATGAAACTTCATTAGGTATTGATTTTAGCTGTGTGGTTTCTTAACACAGAATGAGAAAATGAAGTACCATCAAGAATACTTGGATTCTATTAAGATACTAGAGGAGAAGTGGAAAGTACACCAACAATCACCCAAGAAACAGGTACATCAGTACATGTTTAGATCAGTTTTACCTCTTGATTATTTGAAAGTTATGTGTTCCTCCCTTAAAACATTGGTTATGACGAAGTGCCACATTTTCTATTGTAAAAACTAGATATGGTTACTCATGCAATATCTTAATGTAGGTTAAAGAGACCGCGTCTTCATCAAATGGTGACGTGCAGGACTTACTGCAGAATGAGAAAATCTTACGCCAAGCTGCTGAAGATGAGTCCAATGACCTAAGGAATCAATTATCACACTGGAAAAAGATGGAGGTACTGTCCATATATAGTTCTCACAAGTTGACCCTAACAGCAATTATTTCACTAGCTAAGATAATTATATCTGGAATAAATGCATACCACGGTGTCCTTATAGCTGCTAACCTTATTGTTGTGTTGTAGGCTACTGCTACTGCTGAAGTTGTGAAACTCCGGAGAATGCTGGATACTGAAGCTAGTCAGAAAGACAAATTCGAAGATGAAATAGCTGCTTTGAAAAGTCAGTTAATGCAATTAAGTATAGATGCGGATGAGGTAGGAGTTACTCCTGATGCTAGTATATGTTATTGATGTTTCTGATTGGTAGATTGATGTGAAATTATTAGTTTTACTTCAATAAGTGGCGTATTCATGGACTAATGCATTTATTTGGTTAGTGCCTTTCAAATTTGAACGCTGTAATGCATAGCTCAGAAAAGCAAAAGCAATAATATTCTAACGTTTCAGACCTTCATAAAAAGATTAGGATATTCTTTGGCTAACCAATTTTGGTTGAAGCAAACTCATTAATATTTCTTGACTTGTAGCCTTCCCTGTTTGAATTATACTGTCTTATTCACGTATCTGCAGTTTTGTGGAAAATTATCCATTCTTTACTTCTATTTGGTAGTTAGTACTACCCTATGGTCCATAATGTGCTTTTTCCTCAATTTTCAATATCTTCTTGTCAGACAAGAGTTAGCCTCGACACGGGAGATGGTCCAGGGAAAATATTCCCTGGGTTAGATTCTTTGATGTCTCATTCTCGGAGTTCGCAGCCTAGAGAGCAGAGCAATGGACCAAAGGCACCAGTCGCTAAACTCTTTGAGCAAGGTATTATCATTATCACTTGTTTGCTGTTTCTTGAGATGGAAATCTTGTCTACAGTCCAGAAACTTCCAAAATAGTCCTATTTTTATGACACTAGTTTGGGCTCTATACCTGACATAGTCATGCTTACCTTCCTAAGTCTGCTATATTTGACCCTCTAGTTCTTGAAAGATATTCCCATATTGTAAAGCCGAATTATTAGCTTAGCTCCTGGGTTATGAGAGACACAAACTATTCAGTTCTCTGAAAATAATGAGAATATTGATTTGAACCATGACAAAACTTGTAAAAAAAATTGTACCTTTGTTTATTCTTAAGTATAGTGTCATTCCAACTGATTGACATCTCTGAGTTGCTATTGATCTTATGATTAAAGTTTCTCCCCGAACTGTTTCAGTTGGGTTACAGAAGATATTGTCATTGCTTGAGTCGGAAGAACCTGATGTTCGTGTTCATGCAGTGAAAGTTGTTGCCAATCTAGCAGCTGAAGGTAAGCTTATCGGTTTTTTAATTAGACATAGAACTGCTACCTATTGGTTTACGTACTAAATGAAAAATGTCTCTTATTCAAAACTGTTGCTTCATACCGAGAGCAGCGTTTTGACTCCTGAGCTCACCTACTCCTGCCTGTTTTCGAAATTCAGAACGAAAATATGAAAACAATAGGGGAGAAATATATGCTAATGTTCCACATATGTGCAAAGTTTCGTGAAGAAAGAACATTTGTGGTGCTCTGTGCAAAAAATAAAAATAAATCAGTGCTCATCTGTGGCAACAACAAAAGCCAAAACTCTCTCTCAAAAAAAAAAGCCAAAACTGAGCACTGCTTTTTTTGTACAGTGCACAACAAATGTCATTTCATCACGAAAGTTTGTACATATGTGGAAAATTAGCATTTGTTTGCTCCCATTTATTTTTCAGATTAAAAAAAAAGTTTTTCATATTTTTTGAATTTCGAAAACAGGCAGGAGCAGGTGAGCTCAGTAGTCAAAAGGGGATTATCGCTTCATACCAGGAAACACAATGGAGAAAAATGCTTCATTTGTCCTCTATGTGCAAGCCAACCGGGATTAACACAAACAGTGCATAAAACCATATTTTGTCTGCCTTACAAAATAATAGTCATCAAATACCGACGATCAACTAAGTAGGTTAGGTTTCAATGAAAAACTACACATAGTAGCAGATCTATATTTGAATATTTCTAGTGTCCAAGCAGCTCACAGTAAACATGGCACTGCTGTCGGGTGCCATCCTTGATGTTCGCGTTGTTGCTGTCGGTGGCGGCTTTGCCTTCGCCACATGGCACCAGCGCTGATGGGCATGATGGCAATGAAAACTGCTGCCTGGGCTGCCATGCTTGGTCCCAGGCTGAGTTGCTCGCCTACAGCCATGAAGATGGTAAAGGTGCTGCTGACATCGCTGCTGCAACTCTGGCTTCAGCCATCTTGAATCCCTAGGCATACCCAAGGATGGTGGCCTACACCAGAATAGTCATAGCTTCCTCTTGCAACAGGAATACTCATCATTGCCATTACTACAAGGCAAACAATGTGTGTTTCATTCTCTACTTCCAAAGAGACCATCAGTTCTTAAATGGGCATAAGTTGCTTTCTCATTTTCAAGTACTCTATTGTTAGCACTTCAATAGCAAGTACAGCCATGCTACAAATTCTTGGAAACCTGTCATCTTTGCGGAATGTAATTCTTTTTTTAGAAAATAGAAGAGGTACCATGAGTTACCTGAAAAACGAACAACCAGCATGCAGGAGTCTTAATAATTTTAATAATTATTTGTTAAAAATAAATAGGTGCAGGATTAAATTAGAGAGAAAAGTTTAGTGTACGCATCTTGGTTCAGTACCTAGAACACACATCTAATAGTTACTGAATATGATATATTGATATGTGAGAACAAATTCCTTATTACCTGACCTTCAGTTGCTAATCCAAGTATGGACTATGGACAGTTCAAATTATTGTCGAGGCATATGAAAAAGGGAGAAAACCTGTGGGTATTAATGTGTATCGCATCCTAATGTCCTGCATATCTTACTGTACAGAACATTTTATGGTCATGGACTAACATATAAGTTTAAGCACACATCATCATTTACTTAAATAAAAGCATTTGTACTCCAAAGCACGTCCATACAATGATGTTGTGGCATGATTACTGTTAATGGATCAATATTTAATCCTGGCATTGAACATCACTGTTGTATGTGATATGTAATATTTTGGGCGATGTGTATTGCTTGCTTGCTCATGTGGATTGCAAAACTCTTGACACGACTTGCAAACAACTACATTATTCATTTAAATTTCCCTTGGAACAACATAGGTGTATGTGCTAATTTCACATAATTGTGAACTAACTATATTGATGTTGCATATTTCAGAGGCAAATCAAGAAAAGATTGTAGAAGCAGGGGGCCTTACTTCCCTCCTAATGCTGCTTAGGAGCTCTGAGGATGAGACCATACGCAGAGTAGCAGCAGGAGCTATTGCTAATCTTGCAATGAATGGTTAGTGACCCAGTTCACGAAAAATAAATAGATAATGATCTTCTCTCTGGTAGATACATGTCTTCTTATCTACTGCGATCTACAAATGCAGAAACAAACCAAGATCTTATAATGGCTCAAGGTGGTGTAACCTTACTGTCGATGACAGCATCTGATGCAGAGGACCCACAAACTCTAAGAATGGTGGCTGGAGCTATCGCTAACCTATGTGGCAATGGTAACCCTATTCTTCTAGTTTGGTGAAGCAAACATTCTATTATATTAAAATTTTAATGTGTTGAAAGGCATGCATCGGAAAATGTGACACATTACAGCAGTATTAATCCTAAATAGCTATATCGAACACCAGGAACATCCAATTTAAGACATAGTTACCCTTTTTTGTTTTTTTAACAATAAATCGTTTTTCTTGATAAAGAAATATATTAGTTTTTCTTGAAAAGGTGTAGTTTACATGAAGTCATCTAGTTGCTTGTTATTCTACAAATAGGACAAGACAATAAACAACATATCTATCCATGTGGGTATGTCCTTAACTTCACCTTTTCTTTTAACCAGACAAACTGCAAACTCGCCTGAGAGGAGAAGGTGGCATTAAAGCATTGCTGGGAATGGTCAAGTGTGGCCATCCTGATGTCCTTGCTCAAGTTGCTCGTGGCATTGCAAACTTTGCAAAATGTGAATCTAGGGCAGCTACTCAAGGTAATGGATCAGCAGTGCTGACATAAACTTTCAAGTTCATTCAACCCCTGTATTCTTTGAAGAAGCATATTGGCTAGGGGTATGTTTTCTTTATGCCCCAACAAACTTTGGCTGGCCAATTTCCTAGTGGAGGAATCAGCCGCCCTCGGCTTGCCAATTCATTGGCGAAAATTTACTGCGTATAAGCAGGGCTAGCCAACCTTTTGGTGTCCAACAAAATGCAGCCGATGCTTACATTTGTGCCAAGTTTTGGCAAGACTAGCATCGGCTCTGTACCGATCACACTCTGGATCCTTAAAGAATTGGAGTACCAGAAAATTCTGCTGAGATCGCTCGTTTATGCAACTAAGATGCATACTTTTTTTCCACCAGGAAACAAGGTGGGAAGATCATTATTGGTGGATGATGGGGCACTTCCTTGGATTGTAAAAAATGCGAATAATGAAGCTGCTCCGATTAGGCGTCACATTGAGCTTGCACTCTGCCATTTGGCACAACATGGTTGTTGCTCTTTCTCTCTCACCCACTGAATCAACTTGTCATAGTAATTGCTATATTTTACATTTGCTTATGCATGTGGTGTTGATTTGGCCTTCTGCAGAGGTGAATGCAAAGGATATCGTCAGTGAAGGCGCACTGTGGGAACTTGTTCGTATCTCGCGGGACTGTTCTCGAGAAGATATCAGGATGTTAGCATACCGCACGCTGACGTCCAGCCCCACTCTTCAATCAGAGATGAGAAGATTACGAATAGAATGCTGATGAATTAACCAAAAGATGCAACCGGGTCTCACACCTAGCGGAGTTACACTCCCCGTGCAAGTGAGGCGCTGTTCTGCAAGTGCCAGTAATCAAGCATATGGACCCTTGGTATACCCAGTTTTTGCAAGCGTACATTGGAGGGCACCGTACCTATTTGTCTCAGCCGGCAAGGGTGTGCACCTTCGTTCTCACAAGGATCCTTTTTTGTCCAACCGAGGAGCAGTTGAAAGAAATTCTTGGTGGCCATTCATTTTATTCAAATCCTAGCTTTGCGACTGGTTTACTTATGTAATTTGTAAAATCCACTAAGGCTAGAGGAATGCGGTGGCAATATGGGAGTGTGAGACTGGAAATAGGTAGACTTGTGACGTGAGTTATATATACTTGTACTAATTGTACAGTAGCCATTCTATTGGCTTTAACTAAAAGATACTGCAAAAGAGTGCTGATTAGTTCCTTTGTTAACTCTGGATATAATGAGTACTTGGGTTGCCCTGCGAACCGGTGAGGCATATGTGTGTGATAGTGGTTCCTTATACCGGTGATAGTTAATCTATGAACATACTGCATTTGCAAAGCTCTGGCAATATGTTCGAGTGAAGCAGTAAAGCTGTACAACACTTGGTTCAGAAATGCCAGAAAACCTGCAGACTTCAAGTCTCAAATCTGGCGTTGTATATCTTGAGTTCTCACCCTACAGACAGGTGTGGGTACCGATGCAGCATGAGCCAACGTTCCAAGCGGCGTCTTGGAGCAGATCCAAAGGTTGCTGGTTAGTTTTGTTCGGCTCTAGTTGGAAGGAAACCGTGGCTGAACAGTGGGAGGTGCATACGTCCGCATCTGCTCCTGCTGCCGACAGGTAGAGAACAGAAGCGGATAAGAGCAGAGTTTGTTAAGCGATAATAACAATCACGTAGGGCCACACCACATCAACTCCAAGAAAGTGAGCAGGCACGATGACAGCGAGATAGCGACCGTGTTTTTTTACTTAAAATAACATGACACCACCGCATGAAAAGGTGCCATCCGTGGGATTTATGTTTGAGTGTCCCAGCAATGGTCAGCATCGGAGTGGTTGAGTTTGAGGAGTAGAGTGCCTGCACAGGCTAGGCAAAAGCACGAGCGAGCGAGTGCCGAGGGAGCGAGTGATAAGAGTTGAATCTCCCGCTAACACCTTCTTCTTTATTAACAGACTAGACAAAATAAATTGCCTTCGTTTTTGTAAAGAAGATGAGAGGTGAATCTTGTCTGCTATTACCTATTACCTACAACCTTAAGCCGAGCTAGCACGAAGCCTTCTCGCCTTCTCGGGCCATAGGAAATCAATTGCCTCCTGATCTTGAGCTTTGGATTACTCTGCGCTTCCTTGTCCTTGTCCGTTTCTTCGCCCTCGTGTGCGCTTCGTTTCGTCGACTCTACTATGGTCTATCGCTATAGTCACTTCTGCCAGGGCGAGAATAGATTTGAACACTGAACAAACATAACGTGGACATGAGATTTAACGTGAAAACCCTTACAACAGTGGAAGAGAAAAAATTACTAAAATTTTCGGGTAAAGTTACAAACATTAGAGATTTACAACTTGATCACCAACCTGTAACCTACATGGTCTATGTAGGTTATGCATGCCTTGGAGTTCTTTAAGACCGCCTATGAGGGCAAGTCTTACCGCTTGATCTATTGTTGACGGGAGCTTAAGGATCACGGGAAATGAAAGCAAACCTACCAAAGCTACAAGAACGGTTTGAAAAATGGTCAAGAGCCGGTCACCGTGGGGGTAGAGGACGAGGGCGGTGACAAGCCCGCTGTTTCTCGTGGAAGGCCGAGGGGGCACAAAGCCTCGGCATTGGATATGAAGAGGGATGCCACCGCTCTTGCACTGACCGAGACCTTGAAGGGGTAGATGGTCAACAAGGAGGAGGCCATTGCCGTGAGGGAGGAGAAGAAGTGGCGCGAGAAAGAGACCGCTTCCACTCAATTCTATGACCTCACAAAGAAGACAATCAAAATTGAATAGAGTTTGACGAAGACGAAGGCACTTGAGGCAGCAAGATCATGCCCGAGTAGAGGGCCATCACCACACCAACATGGCCGAGGACCAAAAGGATTGGGTGATGAAGCATCGTGGCATCATTTTACAACGCAAGGCATGACCAGTTTTGCGTTAATTTGCCCTTATTTGTAATGCACAATGAGTCCTTTTGCTAGTGGAGACAATGTAACAAAATTCTTAGAATTCGTAGAAAGAGCCCATTTACGGACACACGATTTGGGTCGCTTATTGCCCAGGTTGTACGCTTGTACGGTACGTTCCTGGTAATTAACCTCAACTCACCCCGGAGCCTGCAGCTCTGTTCCTCTGTGTAAGAACGAGACCACAGTCAATTCTTACCTGTGTTCTCTCCCTGACTATAATGTACTACAGCGTATCACCCTCTGCCAGGGCATTGTACGAGCTCGAGACTTTCTTCACAGACTCGGATGCATGTGGTAGTACAGTCCAAGTCCCCAGCCAGTTCTCGCGATGACATCACGTCCACGTACGTACATTCCAGCAGGTGCGTCGGTAGGTCTACGCGATGTTAAGTGTGTACTGCTCACTGGCACTTGATTCTCTTCCCTAGAGAGTGAGTGAGTGTGAGACCTGAAACTTGGAGCTCTGGGGCGGATGGACGACGACAGTCACCATGTGTGCCAGCACCATTGTTGACCGTTTTCGGCGACGCACGCACGCATACAATACTGCAGAGGGCCGATCTTGTCGGATATGTGCATGCATTGCATATGTAGAGGTAGAGAGGCGAACAGGACGGCCGGCCGGCCGCGAATGAGAAATTAAGCGGATGTCGCCGTCGCCCAAGAGCTGTCATGTCCCTCCGGCCGGGCCGTCTGTGTTTGTCCTATGCTGACTACACAGGCGGGGGGCCAAATCTAACTCGCCTCATGCACGGGCTACGGCATCTATCGTGAGATTGCCATGAGTTTTCTTAGGACATTTCCAACCTTTTAGGTCCATATGGCGTCCGTTTTGTTCCGTTTAGCTCGGCCACGGATAGAAAATAACCGATTTTCTGTCCGATGTCCCTTTTGCATCGGGTAGTTCAACGGCCCGTCGTAATTAAGCCGTTACGCCGTCATGTCCCGCCGAGCCGGCTTATCGCCCCTGTGTTCCGCGCACGCAGCGGGAGGCCGTTCCCACGCACCGGCCTTTTGCTTCCCGCCCATAGTGGTCTTTATAAGGCGTCGCCAACGGTGGTCAGACAACAGAAAAAATGGCCGAACACTCCGACAACACCTGGGTTAGGATCGTCGCAATGGCACGCTCGTGCTGCCCGGCGACGAGCCGGCGACGCCGCCATTCCAAAGGAGATCGCCGAGCAGCAGGCAGCCTTCGACGCAACTCGCGGATTTTATAAGAATCCACAGTGTTCCTGAAAGGAATCGAAGCTACGGCTAAGATACTGCAAAATGTAAATAAATTTACCCATGATTTTTATAAACTTTTATGTATGAGGGCTTCAACCCAACCTCAAAACAATTAAGCACATTTAAGAGCCTAACAAATTAGACCCCTAGATAATGAACAATTACCACAAAACCCACTTAATTTGTACATGGAGTAATTGTAGAAAGCGATTTTCTTAAGCACATTTAAAGAACCTAACAAATTAAACCTTATTTTCTTAGTCTAAGTAATAACTCATGGTAAGCAAAACTTGGTTCTTGTATAACCAGAAATCCAAGTTTTTGAATAAAATGACTATCCGACTTTTATTTTACAAATGTTTGATTCTGAACATGTTCTTTTGATCCCATCTTTGGCCGTCCGTCCGTCCTCGGCCGCATCCTCGTGCCTGAGCGAGCGCCATGTTATCTGCACCGCGTGGCGGTTGGCCGCCACCGAGCGCCTCGACACCATGCAATGCTTTTGTTGTCTTGCGGGGCGAGAAACTCGAAGGTCCTTTCTATTTCTCTCCGTCAGGTTGTCTCTCTTCACGAGCGAAACCCTAGCCCCCCCGCGTCGCCGCCGCGGGCGACCGGGGGCCTCCCTGCTGCGCCACCTACCTCCCTCGACTCCTCCTCCTCCCCGTCGGGGGGCACCGCCGGGCAAAGCTCGAGCAACTTCGGCGGCGGTGAGGCTTTTTTTCTCCCTCGTCCGGCGGCGGCGGCGTGGAGCGCAGCGGCTCGGTAGGGGCGCGGCTCTGGGCGTGGGGGGGGGGGGGGGGTTGTGGCGTGGCGGCGAGCTCTTGCTGGCGGGGGAGTGGAGGCTAGGAGAACCTGCGCGCAATGTTGGGGATATATCAACTAGGGGTATAACCCGCATGGATCAATCCGGCTAGTCCAGGGTGGCCCAAGGGTGGTAAGGCCAAGGCCTGCCGGGCGGCCCAGATAGCTGACGTGCAAGGAAGTAGGCGGACGGTCCGAGGAAGGCGGAAGGCCTAACCCCATCAAGCCACCGAGCCCAAGACGGAAGGCGGCAACTAAGCCGGCTAGGTCTAGGACTCTGATTACTTGCCGGACAAGTACTTACCTTGTATCCTGGGGTCTGGCCGCCTATATAAGCCGGCCACCAGGAAGCCTTTAGGGCACGCTTGAATACGCATCATACACATTGTAACCTGTTCACGGCTATTGCCTCATAGTGAATTATAGCAGCACGTAAGATCCCGCCACCGCCGTGGGATCCGAAGCTGGGTAAACTCGCCGTGTTCAATCCCGACCTCGACGACACCAACCTTCTTCCCCACAATCCATACGTAGGCTAGAGGACCCCCGTCTCCTATCAAATATGCCGATACCACGACAGTTGGCGCCCACCGTGGGGCATAAGGTTCCTGGCGTCACGTTCCAGGCGGGAACACTTGGCGGCGTGGGCAAGCAGATCGCCGTCGGTCGCGTCACAAGGTTTGACGGCCACAACTACGTCAACTCGGATGAGTCCTGGCTCCCGGCGGACGACTACCTTATCGGATGCGCAATCATGCCGATCGGAGGGATCGACGTCTTCATCGGGTACACGCCAGAGGCGTACGGCCTACCGCGTTTCTACAACCCCACCCACCAACCCTTCGACCAAGCAGTCGACCGGCAAGATGGATCTGAATCCACCTTCTCCCAGGAGTCGGCCGAATCTGATTTCCACTTCGTCGGAGTTGTCGGACTGGGATCCGACTCCCAGCCGGAAAACAACGATCCTGAGTCAATCCTCCCTGCTTTACAGGAGGATGTGATTTCAGATGCCGGATCCAGATCTACCGTTCAAGTCAACATAGACTCTGACTCCGATGATGATGCTAGTCTCTTCGAAGAGAAGATCAAAACCCGCTTTTCCAGTGGAAATCCGCCCCCCTCAGAGGGTACAGCGGATACAGACATGCCTGACAAGCTGGCTATGATGGTTGTTGTCGGTCACGAGACAACCCCAGTTACTTCGGAAGCGCAAATCAAGCCGGCGGAAGAAGCCGGAGACACCACTGCCGGCCAACTCATTGAAAGTTCCGACAAGGTGTGCGCAAAGAAGAAAACTGGCCTCGAGAAAGGCGGCATCAGCAAATCCACGGATTTGCTCTCCGTCATCAAAGAAGTAGACGAGATCATGAATACTCCGGTAAACAAAAACACCCCACTCGACGAAGTGGAAGAGCTTAGGCTTAACATGCTTAAACACTCTGACTTCCTGCGAAAAAGAGAGGAGCACGTTGAGAGCCTTGCGAAGAAGATCAAGAAAGAGCAGGAGAAGATGTCGGCCAAAACAAGCCGGCAACTCTTCGAGGAGAAAAGGTCATCAAAAAGCCGCCGTGGAAAAGAGCCGCCTACGCAAGCAACGACAACGGCTCAAGACCTAGGGTTCGATTGGCGTACGGCACCACAGCGAGTTGATAGAAGGGGGGATGTTGTCTTCTGCACCCCTATCCTCAACGCGGCTGCCGCGTTAGATACCCTGGGCGACAACACTTACACGGCGGAAGAAAAGCTGGCCAACGCAAGACACTTCGTAAGCAAGGCCCTAGAACAACAAGCTCGCGCTGATTCCTACGGCCACATGGCGGATGCCCGCGGGGGAGACCTAGAGTCTAAGTCAGGCAAGTGCAAAGCTGCACCCGGCGCCGACCCCGAAGGCCCGTCTGGCTCCAGTAGCCATGGCGACAAAAGGAAGGCAACGCCACCTCCAAAGAAGGCACCGCCGCCAAAGCCCAGGCGGGACGAGAATTCAAGGACGGGAAGCAGAGGAGACCTACCACCTCCACCTCAGCCAAGACGCGACAATGGCGGTAGCCGGAACAACAGGCAGCCGCCTAGAAAAGATGCCGGCAACGACCCTCCAAGGAGAGGCCGCAGCCGGTCTCCGCAGCATAGCACTGGCAGCAAGAGGAGAGAGGAGGTAGAAGGGCCCAGGCGCAGCATAAGCCGGGCGGCGCAGGACGAGCCGGACGCAAACAGAGGCGCACAGCAGCTCGATCCAAAAGACGCACGACACCGCCTACAAGACATAGCAAGAGGAAAGGAGCCGCTATACTCTTGACCAAAGTGCTTCGGTGACGCCATCCGCAAAGAGCCGTTCCCCAAGGACATGCCATCAGTGTCAAAAAACTGTTCTAGGTACAACGGCCTCGTTAAGCCGGACTCATGGCTATCCGACTACGCCATGGCCATAGAGATTGCCGGCGGGAGCAGCCATATTGCTGTCCGCTACCTACCTCTCATGTTGGAAGGCACGGCAAGAGCTTGGATCGACAACCTTCCTGAAAAGTCCATCCATAGCTGGTACGACATGGAAAAGGTTTTCTCTCAGCACTTCCAAGGAACATACAAGCGTCCAAATACCTACACGGATTTGCAGCGCCGTATCCAAAAGCCGGACGAAACCATGACAGATTTTGTCAGCCGCTGGATATCCGAAAAGGCCAACTGTCATGGTGTTTCGGACGCACAGGCTATCCATGCCTTCTACACGGGCCTACAGAAGAAGTCCTTGCTCCGTCATAGGCTCGTCCGCGAGCAAATCACGGACCTTGGTGAGATGCTCAACCTAGCCGCCCAATACGCGGCGGCGGATGACGACGCCCGGGACGATGACCCAGACGTCAACATCATACCAAAGCGGAACAACAAGCGCAAGCAGGCGGCGGATGACAAAGCCGGACCTTCCAATGAGGTAGCCGTAGCGTTCCAAGGAAACGCCGGCAAAAAGAAGTGGAAAAATAAGAAAGATAGTCGCGAAGCCGGCTCAGGGCCTAAGGCGGCGCGAATCACTTATGAACAGGCAAAGCTTTTGTCGTGTCCCATCCACGCCTCATTGGGCAAGGTCAACCATATGCTTGGATAGTGCCGTTTCATGGACGACTTCAAAAAGGATCCCACAGTCGGCTGGAAGTCAAAGAAGTCAAAGAAGAACGACAAGAAAGACAGCAAGGAGGATGAGGATGACGACGACATGTCTATCTCCAGCGAAGATGACGCAGCCGCCAAGAAAAAGAAGCCGTATCCGAAGGTCAAAGAATCTCTTGTGTGCTTTGTCGGCACGCCTTCGGCTAAAGCGGATAAGGCGGAGATGCGCGAACTCAACGCGACAATGCCGGACGTCCCTCAGTACCTGAACTGGTCGGAGGCAGCAATCACTTGGGACCGGTCCGACCACCCTGATCACGTCCCTCACCCAGGCAAGTACGCCCTTGTCGTCGACCCCATTGTCGACAACTTCAGACTCACAAAGGTACTTATGGATGGCGGCAGCAGCCTCAACATCCTGTACTACGACACACTAAGCCGCATGAACCTATCAGAGGACCAGCTGGATCACATCAACCTCACCTTTCATGGCATAGTGCCCGGCAGGCAAGCAAAGTCAATGGGAAGCATCAGGCTGAAGGTAACTTTCGGACCAAAAGAGAACTACCGCTCAGAGTTCCTCCGGTTCGAAGTTGTCCCCTTCAAAAGCGCCTATCATGCAACTCGGACGACCGGCTTTCGCCAAGTTCATGGCAAGGCCGTGCTACATATACAGCAAGCTTAAAATGCCAGGGGAAAACGGAACCATCACGGTTTCCGGCAACTTCAAGAAAGCCAAGGAGTGCGAGCGTGGCATGGCCGCCTTCGCAGAAGCCGTCATCCACAAGGAAGAACTCGCGCTGCTAGGGGCGGATTCAGACAACTCCATGCCAAAGCCAAAGATGGATGTCAAGAAGACTTTCGAAGCTTCAGAAGACACCAAAAAGGCGGACCTCATCCCGGGTGACAAGTCTAGGCAAGTTGTCATCGGCTCCAACCTTGACAACAAATAGGAAGGCGCGCTCGTCGAGTTCCTCCGTGAGAATCGTGACATCTTTGCATGGTCGCCCTCCGACATGCCTGGTGTACCGAGGGAACTTGCCGAGCACTCGCTCAATGTCATAAAAGGATCCAAGCCGGTGAAGCAAGCAACAAGACGCTTTGGAGATGAGAGACGCAAGGCTATAGGGAAGGAGATAAATAGGCTGAAGGCCGCCAATTTCATAAAAGAAGTTGTACACACCGATTGGGTGGCAAATCCTGTACTTGTCCCAAAGAAGAATAAAGAGCTGAGGATGTGTATTGACTATACCGGTGTTAACAAGTGCTGCCCAAAGGATCCCTTTGCGCTGCCCAGAATTGACCAAGTCGTAGACTCCACAGCAGGCTCCGAGCTGCTTTGTTTTCTGGACGCCTACTCAGGATACCACCAAATCAAGATGAGAGAGTCAGATCAGCTGAAAACATCTTTCACAACTCCATACGGGACTTTCTGCTACATTACAATGCCTTTTGGCCTGAAGAATGCAGGGGCAACATACCAGCGCTGTATGCAAAATTGCCTGCACGAACAGATCGGTCGCAATGTTCACGTCTATGTAGACGACATCGCGGTAATGTCAAAAAAGAAGGCAGATCTCCTAGAGGACTTGGAAGAAACTTTTCAGAATCTCCGGAGGTATCAGATGAAACTCAATCCCGCCAAGTGCGTTTTCGGCGTCCCAGCCGGCAAACTCCTCGGGTTCATCGTCTCAGAACGAGGGATTGAGGTTAACCCGGAGAAGATCAAGGCCATACAAAATATATCCAGACCTACTTGTCTGAAGGACGTGCAGCGCCTAGCCGGATCGGTGGCAGCCGTCAGTCGTTTCATAAGCCGCCTAGGGGAAAAGGCAATGCCTCTCTACCAGCTACTGAAGAAATCCGACAACTTCGAGTGGACAGCAGAGGCAGACGCCGCCTTGCAACAACTTAAGGAGGCCCTCATATCCGCTCTGATATGGGCAGCACCTCGATCACAGGAACCAATGCTGCTGTACATCGCGGCAACAGGAGCTGTTGTCAGCGTTGTCTTGGCTGTGGAAAGAAAGGAGAACGAAGCCGCGGCGTGTGAGCAGCGACCGGTCTACTTCATCAGTGAAGTGTTCTCCGCCTCCAAGCAGAGGTATCCGCATTACCAAAAGCTGGCTTATGGTGTATTCTTCGCCGCCAGAAAGCTTTGGCATTACTTCCAGAAACAGAAAGTGACAGTAGTCAGCAAGGCACCGTTGGGAGACATAATCAACAACGCAGAGGCAACGGGTCGAGTTGCCAAGTGGGGCATCGAACTCGCCGCCTTTGATATAGTCTATAAACCACGGACCGCCATCAAATCTCAAGCACCCTCAGACTTTGTCGCCGACTGGACAGAGGCAATGGAGGAAACAACACTCCCCGAGTCAGAATATTGGGTCATGCACTTTGACGGATCAAAAATGCTCAAAGGCTCGGGGGCTGGAGTCGTTCTACGTACGCCTAAAGGTGACAAGCTTAGCTACGTGTTACAAATCCACTTCACAGCAACCAACAATGTTGCCGAGTACGAAGCCTTGCTTCACGAGTTACACGTGGCAAACGACCTAGGCGTCAAAAGAATCCTCTGTTATGGCGACTCAGACCTGGTCGCGCAGCAAGTAAGCGGAACATGGGATGCGAAAAGCGCAACAATGGCAGCTTATAGAGCTAAAGTTGACGAATTTGCAAAAAACTTCGTAGGCTACGAAGTCCGACATGTTCCAAGAGCTGAAAATGAGGCGGCAGACACACTTGCAAGACTGGGATCGGAACGCAAAAAGGTATCAAAAGATATCTTCCTGGAGCAATTGCACAAGCCATCAATTAAAGGCGCCGATTTGATGGACCCCGACTCAGAAGAACCGGTAGAAGCGGCAAGTCTCGCTGTCTACTTAACACAGCCGGATTGGACAGTCCCATACCTCGATTTTCTAATCGACCAAAAGTTGCCGGAAGACGATGAGGTGCTAAAGAGGCAGATCATAAGGCGAGCCAAGGCATTCACGATAATACAAGGCGAGCTATACAAGCGAAGCACTTGCGGCATCTATCAGCGGTGCATACAGCCGGAAGAAGGCCGGGAAATTCTGAAGGACATACATATTGGCGCCTGCGGGCATCATGCTTTCGCTAGGTCCATTGTATCCAAAGCTTTCCGCCAAGGTTTCTACTGGCTCACCGCCAAAGAAGACGCCGAGAACATCGTAAAGACATGCAAAGGTTGCCAGTTGTACGCCCGTCAACCTCACTTGCCGGCACAGGAGCTAAGGACGATCCCAATCACCTGGCCGTTCGCGGTCTGGGGCTTAGACATGGTGGGTCCCTTCAAAACGGCGCGCGGTGGGTACACTCACCTATTGGTCGCTGTCGACAAGTTCACCAAGTGGGTCGAAGCTAAGCCGATCAGCAAACTTGACGCACGAACAGCCACCAATTTTCTCTGGGGAATTATCTCTCGGTTTGGAATTCCACACAGCATTATCACCGATAATGGCAGCAATTTGTCTCAAGGCGACATAGAAGAATACTGCAGCGATCTGGGCATCCGGCTTGATTTGGCATCCGTGTCACACCCTCAATCCAATGGACAAGTAGAGCGTACAAACGGCCTAGTCTTATCAGGACTTAAGCCTCGTCTCGAAGCTCCATTACATAGGGCAGCCGGCGCTTGGGCAGATGAGTTACAGTCGGTATTATGGAGTTTGCGCACAACGCCAAACAGATCTACCGGCTACACTCCTTTCTTCTTAGTATATGGCGCAGAGGCAGTGTTACCTACCGACATGAAGTACGATTCCCCAAGAGTCCAAGCCTACATCGAGCAAGGCGTAGAAGGTGCAAGACAGGATAGCTTAGACCTGCTAGACGAAGAAAGAGACGTCGCTCTCCATCGCTCCGCCTTGTACCAGCAACAACTTCGCCGCTATCATAGCCGGAGAGTGCGGAAGCGAAGCTTCAGAACAGGTGACCTGGTTCTCCGCCTAATTCAAGACAGAAAAGGCTTGCACAAGTTATCCCCGCCATGGGAAGGACCGTTTATAGTCACAAAGGCGCTGCTCAATGGTTCCTATTACCTAGCCGACATCCGCGACGAAGAAGAAAAGAAAATGCGCAAGAAGGCGGCAGGAAAAAGGGGAACCAAGCGCAAGAGAGGCATTGACGATCCGTTCGAGCAAACAAGACGGCCTTGGAATATTGAGCAGCTACGTCCTTTCTACACTTAGCAATTTATAATTGTATTAAGTTAAATATGATTATGAAATAAAAGTCTATGGTTCCTCATCTGTGTTGAGATGCACGCCATCTTTTGTCTTTTCTTGCAATCATATTTCCCCTATGTATCTAAGTTACCTATTTTCTAACTCCGCGCAAAGGTTCAAACTGATAGATACTTGCAGCTTTCGAGCCAACCCAAAGCAAAAACAAACTTTTTGCGCCGCCTAATTCCTTTGCCTCTGATTACTTATATGTGGTTCGCCTAGTAGTATGTCTTTGACACCAACATGTTGGCTTTGGTCTCTGATTCTAAACAAATGGTCTAGCCCTGGTTGTTTCAGCTAAAGTTACCGGCTGAGGTTTCGTCAACATACAAAAAGTCAAGCATATAAGTCAGGGTAAAATTAAGGCGGGCCATATAAATAAAGGCAAAATAAAACTTGTCAGCTAGTTTCCGCCTAACAAGGCAACAGCAAAAGTATATACAAATATTACAAATGTTGCATTGTTTCAGGGGCCGACAAAATAAGGCTGGTGGGAGGCAAGGACAAGAAAAGGTATGGCTCGGGGGAGCATCTACATCAGACTTGGGGGCTGACAACTTCAGCCCCAAAACTATCACTCCCCTCCGCCTCAGCCGCGCCGGCAGCTCCAGCTCCCTCTCCGCCAGGCACAGGATGGCGCCGGTAGAAGATTGAAGTGTCCACCATGTCGGCGACTCGCGTGGCGTAGCCAGCAACACTGTCCAGAACAGCGGCCGGCTCAACCTCGCTACCGTCTTCATACATTGATGGCATGCCTTCGGTGACGGCTTCTATCTCCGCCTCGGGGTAGTGCGCCATGAACAACCCAAGGGCAGTCTTGGCTCCACCCCGCGCCGCCGACTTCAGCGAGCTTTTGTGCAATTTGGTCGCCTGCTCCAAGATGGCGGGCACGTCGCTGAACTCGGTCGGCTCCTGACTGCCAGACGAAGTGAAGAACTTGGCGGCAAACCTCTTGGACGCCGCCAAAGTCTCGGCGATCAGCTCGCCCAGACGCGCAAGGCGATCCAGGCGGGGGCTGACAAACTTGTCATCGCCTAAACCGGCGGGAACTGCATCAAAAATAAAGCCATAAGTTTGGCTCAGGCTAAAGCAACATGGCAGTATCAAAAAAGGAGCGAGAAATTACCAAGGACCGAGTTATGGAAAGCCGACAACTCAATCATATGAGTTGCCAGCGCGTCCTCTGCAGTTTGGGCGCGAGAAGTCTGCTTGGATATCTCTTCCGCAGCCATCTTCTCCGCCTCCGCCAACTTGTTGCGCAGGCTTTCCAGCTCACCAGTGAGCTGGCTGGATTCCTGCGCAAACTTGAGTTGCTGGGCCTCCATCTCCTTTTGATGAGCCGCCTTCAACTCCAAGTTGGCGGCCGCCAAGTCTGAAGCTTCATTCATAAGAGCTTGCATATCAGTGGACTCCTTCAGGATATCCTGGGCGTGGTCTAGCAGTTCTACAAATATGGATTCGCTAAGCTAAATGATTGACGGAAACATAGGTCAAAAGCATAGTTGGAGAAAGGGATCAACCCTACCTTCATCTTTTTGACGGGCCGCCTCCAGTTCGGCGATCCGCCTGTCCTTGGTCTCGCACTCCTTCTTCAGGTCGCGGTGGCGCCGGTTTATCTCGACTCGGGAGGAGACGAGCTCGACGTTGGCGGACACAAGGCCCTGCAAGAAAAAACAAAGGCATATAACATATTGTCGAATAACCACTAATCCGGCAGTCAAAGTTTCTTTTGACTTGCCATCTAAGTGCTCGGGGGAAAGACTATGTATATGCCGGAGGGGTAGAAACTTACAGATAGGTCGCCCTCTAAGTCGGCGAAGGCCTGAGACGCTAAGGCGGCAAAAGCCAAGGTTGACTCCTTGGCCTCCTTAAAGGTAGACCAAGGGTCCTTGACTTTGCCGCCCCCCGCAGTCGGGGCTGCCCTGCGAGACCCGCCGGCAGTCGATTCCAGCAACCCTTCATTGGCGGCGCGCGATTGCGCGACATCATCGGCCGTAGCCTCAGCCAACAGAAGGGGAGTTTTGGGCGCGCGGTCGGCGGAAGGGGCCCTTGGCGGAGCACCTGAGGCCGGAGCTGGGAGCTGACGTCGAGCGTCACCCATGAAGCTGCCGGCGTGGAGCTGAGGGGTTGGCGGCACGGTGGCCGGCGAGCCGCCTTGCGGCCGCTTGCCTTTGCCAAGTAGCCTGGTCGTCAACCGGGAGGTGGCGACCCTTTCCCTGTTAACAAAAAGCAAGCACAGTCAATTGGCCAGTATTGAAGAGATTTGTCGTCTGATAAAGGCAAAGTTGAGTACCTTCGGGGGATGTTAATCCCCGCGTTCTCGCCAATGTTGGCGAGAGTCGGCTCGGTAGCCGAAGCGATCCGTTTCCTCCTCTCGGCATTCGCCGTAGAGGAAGCAGCGACGGACGCCTTGCGCTTCTTCGTCTTCCCGGCTTCCGACTCGTAGAAGTCGGGAGCCAGGTCATCCTCCCTCAACTCGGAGAGCTGAAAAATAAGACATGTTAAAGGAACTCAATCCTAGCCGGCAAAGCTGTCAAATAAGGGGCAAAGGAAGAAAATATTCACCTCGAGGGGAGGATTGTCGTGGGTGTGCATGGGCACGCCCTCGACCGCCTTCAACGACCCCGCCTTGACGAGGTTGCGGAGCCGGAATGCCAGGTCGGCGACCGGCAATATCTCTTCGCTCACGCGAAGAGAGGCTGTGTCAGTAGGCGAATACTGACACATCTTGTGCGGGCTGTACCGCAGGGGAAGGATTTGCCGGCCGAGCCAGCAAATGACGGTGTCGACCCCATCCAGCTGGGGGGGAGCCATCGTCCTCGTGAGGAACTCGATCCGCCTTTGAATAAGGCGGAGTTCCTCCGTCAACTTGGGCACCGCCTCGTCCCAGCATGGGCGAGGCACGGGTGGCGCGTTGACGAATGCCGGAATGCCGACTTGACGGCCCGGCGCTGCCATGTCTTGGCAGTAGAAGAATGTGGAGGTCCAGCCCTTGACGGACTCAAGGTATGGTATCTTAGGATACCATTGGCGGCCCTGGCGGCAGTTGAAGGTGACACTGCCGCAGGTCGCCAGCCCGCCGTCCGGCACCGTCTGTCGCCGGCAACGGAAGCAGCATCTGAAGAAGTCTAAACTAGGCCTAATACCTAGGTAGCCTTCAAATAAAGCTGTGAAGCCGGCTAAGACTAATATACTATTGGGTGCGATGTTATGGGGCTGGAGCCCGTAGTGATCCAAGACCTCGCTAAAGAAGGCGGAAGGCGGAAGCGCCATTCCCCTGACAAGGTGGGAGGTAAGGATTACCCGCTCACCGGCTTCCGGGGCCGGGATGATGTCTCCCAAGGCGGCTGTCCACCGGCAATCCTCCCGAGTGGGGAGGTAGCCGACAGCCTCCAAATCTTGGAGGGCGTCTTCGTCGACGATAGAAGGCAGCCAGTAGCGGGGCCCGAGGTCCGCCGCTTCTTCTTCCTCGTTGCCGGGGGCGTTCGCCGTCGCCGTTGCTGTGGTGGTCGGTGGAGGAGCCGAGGAGCCCGCCGCGGGTGTGCGCGCGGAGGAAGTCCGAGGGACGACGGCGGTGACATTGCCCGCCGTCGCCGCCGCCGCGGGACGAGTTATGGCGCCGCCCATCGACGCCGCGAGCGCGGCCTCGGTCGCCGCGCCGCTCGACGCCGTCGAATGGGTTGGACCGGTGGACATCGCCGCGAGAGAAGGTCGCCGG
The DNA here is from genome assembly GCA_026929855.1 of Poa annua. Lineage (NCBI taxonomy): Eukaryota > Viridiplantae > Streptophyta > Magnoliopsida > Poales > Poaceae > Poa > Poa annua. Next base: position 10,675,460 of record CM049430.1, read on the forward strand.
AGGGAAGAAGTTCGCCGGAGCTCGTTCGGAGGCAGGGAGCAAAGAAGTGGAAGAGGCAAGGGCGCACGGAGAGCAAAGGCAGGGTAAAGAAAATGGACCGTTTGGCTACCTATTTATAGGGCCAGGCGTTGCTCCCTGTGCAACGGCGTTTTTAGTCGGACACGTGTCCAGCATCCGTTGCAGCCCATGATTGCACGATCTCCACGCCTCCTCTTTTCCCGCAATTTATGATCGTGGAGAGATTCCCGCCTAGACTGTTTTCAAACTGTCCTGAAGCAGGCTAGGTGGAAGCTGCCAAGAAGAATGCTCGACAAAGATTGCCGAGTAGCCGTCTTTTCCCATGATGGACAAAGGCGGCCGCATGTCAACATCGAGACACGCGAGCCTCGTTCATTTTCAGAATGGTTCAAGTCCTGCAGCCGCCAACCTTGGCAAATGAAGAATCAAGGAGAAGCCGGCGCCTGGAGAACTTCAACCTTTCTGGGGGCTAATGTTGGGGATATATCAACTAGGGGTATAACCCGCATGGATCAATCGGGCTAGTCCAGGGTGGCCCAAGGGTGGTAAGGCCAAGGCCTGCCGGGCGGCCCAGATAGCTGACGTGCAAGGAAGTAGGCGGACGGTCCGAGGAAGGCGGAAGGCCTAAGCCCATCAAACCACCGAGCCCAAGACGGAAGGCGGCAACTAAGCCGGCTAGGTCTAGGACTCTGATTACTTGCCGGACAAGTACTTACCTTGTATCCTGGGGTCTGGCCGCCTATATAAGCCGGCCACCAGGAAGCCTTTAGGGCACGCTTGAATACGCATCATACACATTGTAACCTGTTCCCGGCTATTGCCTCATAGTGAATTATAGCAGCACGTAGGATCCCGCCACCGCCGTGGGATCCGAAGCTGGGTAAACTCGCCGTGTTCAATCCCGACCTCGACGACACCAACCTTCTTCCCCACAATCCATACGTAGGCTAGAGGACCCCCGTCTCCTATCAAATATGCCGATACCACGACACGCAAGGGCAGAGGCGGCGCTTCACGGCGACGTCTTCGATCGGGCGGGCAACGCCTTCTTCCCGGTGGCCGGCCAGCAAGTGCCATGGGTGGGCGCTCGCGTCGTCCATGGTGGTGGTGGCTATACGGCCGCGACAGTTGGGGATAGCACATCGGCATGCTAGGTGCAGCTCAGGGATGTCTATTGCTAGGGTTTCCAGGCCCAAATCTAGACCAGGTGGGCCTAATCTAGGCTTTACGGGCCTGGCTGGTGCTTACACCCTCAGCTTTCTGCAGGAGAAAAAATTGTGACCTTGGCGCTGCAGCATGGCGGCGGGACTAGTCGGGCCTGATCTGGGCTTGAGGGTTGATCTAGGCCTGATTGGACCTGCTACTGCGTCTGGTCGGCGACCGTCTCACGTGGAGACGGTGGAGGACGGGATATCCTCTTATTGGTTGCGGTTGCTACTTTCGTAAGCCTAGTTTTTTTGTTGGCCCCACTTGTTTGTCATGGTGGCCTCGCGACTTGTTGGTCACTCGCTTTGAGTTCGCGGACGCCGGGGTGGCGGCCCTTGAAGGTGGACTGCACAGGCGTCTCTGCGGCGAGCGACGTATCGGTGGTGATGGTCTCTCTCCTTGGCTGTTTGGATGGCGAGGAGCTGACGGCGGGGGTCCTGGGGCTGCTGGCCCTCGGCTTGAGCAGCTCCCATGTTATGTTCTGGAGGCAAGACTCGGAGGCGGTGGACGGGTCCTTTATTCCGGGTGTGCTGGGAAGGATCTTTCGGGCGAAAGCCTAGCACTTTGGTGCCAATGGCGGCCGTGCATGCGGGTATGGTTACTCTTTTGGGGGCGTTATTGTGGGTTTCTTCAATGCGCCATGGCGAAAACTTTTGGCCATCGGTCTCGACGACGGTGACGTGCTACGTCATTACCCTCTTCGGGCGTCGTCGTGGAGCCTGATATCATGTAGGCTTGTTTGGTTGTTTCCGGTGGCAAGTTTGGTGTTCTATGTTTTCTTTTCTTATCTTTGATATGCTTTGTAAAAGGTCCACTCATCACTTTGTATCGGTTCGGCCGTTGTGGCTTTATTTATAAAGCGGGGCTACGGCCTGTTTCGTGGCGTTGTCTTGCGGATCATGCTTTTCTACGACGGAGGTGCTGTCTCGTGAATCATGCTTCTCGAACGAAGGTGCGGTTCCTAACTCCTGAGCATCTCCACACCATGGTCTGGCTATAATCCGACCGTCGTGCACTCAGAGGTGCTCCGCCGACGACACACTCTCAAAGGTGTTGTTTCTGCTCTTCTCCATCTTGGTATGCTTTACGGCACCTGCTGTCTCCGACCACCTCTGCGTTGGGCTTGTCGCGGTGCCCGATACAGGTGGCTTGCCACCCCGTACGCTGAGTTCGAACTCGAACTCCTCAACCAGGTCACCGGCCGGCACGTGCGCAGCTCCAGCTCTCGCCGCCCGCCACAACGTCGTCACGTTCCCCTTCGTCGACAGCCACGAGTCCTGGGCGCGGCATATGAGCTATAGTCAACACGGTGCTGCTTCGAGGAGGATGACAACAGAGTACCTTGTTACTTCAAGGAAGTCTAATAATTCTCATCAAATATTGTGTTACTAAAACTTTTCTTACCGTCTTCTCTCATCCAAACAAAGAATTACACAAACTCGTAATGTAAGACTCCGGTCTGCAATACCACCCACCACGTCTCGTTTCTGATGCTCTGCCCATCCACTATCATATAGTATCATGCCATGCCCGGCATCTAGTGCTGCCTCGTTCTAACTCACCACCACCAGGTCTTTAGTCTTTTATCCAACCAGTAAAGCCCGAGGATCACATGCAAAGTCTCTACCCTAACCCAGCTAATTAGCCTCACGGTCACAGGCGAAAAAGGTGTGACCGGAGCACAACTGACTGATATGAAGAAGAGATTAATTTCCGAACGAATGACAGATTAGAAGTAGAAAAATACGAACGTGCTAAGCTAATGCACAGTCGATCTATCCATGCCATCAAACGGCCTATCTAGTGATGATGGTGCACATGACATCCCCACGATCGACCAATTAGAAAGGATCCAATCAGTGATCAATCATTTGGAAAACCCAATTAGTTTCGATTGCTCTTACTATTTGGAAAACCCCTCAGAAGACAAGAACGTTTTGCGCACTAGTCACTGAACAGTTCGGTGATTTCATACTACTACTCTCTCTCATGAGTAGGCAACAATCTAGCTCTTTTCTTGGTTCCAAGCTGCATGATCGAATGCTAGCTAGAAGGTGCATGCATGCATATGTCCGTCTTGCCTTCATCCCCAACCTCACTCGCCAAGCGAGCTCACAAATCTCCCATATATGGCGATGGATTAAATGGCTTACGCCCCCAGCTGCCTCTAGAAATTTTACAGGCGGGTTGGAGCAGGAGGCGAATGCATGCAGCGACTGAATGCAGAGGTTGAGGAAATGCTGCATGCATGCATATGTCTGTCTGCCTTCATCCCCGACCTCGCTCACCAGAGCTCCCATGGCGACGGATTAAATTGCGCATGCTCTCGATCTCGATCTGTCTCTAGAAATTTTACAGGCTTGGAGCAGGAGCAGCATGCATGGACACAAGCTGCTATCGACCGCTGGCCGCACGCACGCACGCACGCACGGCGCAAGTGTCTCTCACTAGACACTAGTCAGTAGGCCTTGGGGTAGGGGTAGGGCTAGGGGTTTATGTCCGTGGTCTGGACGTCCCATCTCTAGCTGTTGCGCGCCATACCTCCCAACTGTTGCTGCCTCGAAAAGGCGCCACCTGCACGTGTGCCCCCACATCACTACACATATCACACCCACACACATCACATCACTCTCCCTCCCTCGAGAGTCTAGATTCAGTCTTCATCAGGCGCCCATGCCCTCACCACCTCTGCATCGCCATTGCATCCATCCATCCATCCATCTCCATGCCTGTTAAATTACCCTCCCATCTATCTTCATATCTCTTCTGCTACTCACTACTCCAACACCTCACTCACACTCCTCACCACCGCTGCACCTGCAACGACGAGCCTGCAGAGCTTATGCAGGCTGCTACTGTTCCTTGCATCAGCCTCGAACTCGGCGCCTCCCTCCAAAGCTGCCGTGCTCGATCATCATGCAGTGAGAGGGAAGAAACCCTGCGTCTGCATGCATGCAGGATCATTCCGCTGCATGCCGGAGTGCGCGCTTATCATCTTCCCCGGCGCTTTTTACTGCTGGCGAGAGCGGCCTTGGCGCTGATCCGATTAACAAACTTTTACACCATTCGCATAATGCATGCATGCATCTGATTGCATGGTTGCTGCCAAGGCCAAGGCAGGGGGTGCCACTGTGCCCTGGTCGTGAGCAGCAGGGGAGGGACCGGCCGTGCATGCATACCACAGTGCATTGTGCTTCCGGTGCAGGCCGATCGACGGAGAAGGAAATGCTCGGAGGCAAGTACGCATGGATCCATCCATGGATGCGCCCGAATCACACCTGTCCGCGGTAGGACCAGCGCGCTATATATCATCTCATCTCTTTCATCACTACTAGTAGCACACTATAGTTCGTTGAACCTTCATGCATGCATCACATTCATTTATTGTTAGTGTACTGCGATGACACATTTAAGCCTCGTTTGAAAGGAAGATAAACATATAAATTTGGAGGACTATACTGATGTTCATAGGAGAGTTTCCTTAATTTGGTCCTTTTTTGATTCATAGTAAACAGTAGAGGGACGTGTTTTTTACACACTCCTCTATTTTGCACATGCATCCAATCATATTCTCGTTCCTGTGTTTTTGCAATCCTACGAATCCTTTGAGCTCCCTATGATATGAGCGCCTTGGATAAGCTGAGTTCCTACATTTCTATGTCATTCATGCATTCCAAACATGCCCTTAATACTCACATAATCGCATTGGCGCATTGTTCAGCATGTTTAGTTGTCGTGCTGTCGTGAGGGTAACTGAAGGGGCAAACAATAACAAAATGAGTGACCCTTTGACGAACACATGCAAGAAACCACCAGCATTTCTACCACCACAAGACATGCCAAAGCGTCGGACAACAATCCACTATAGGCCTTGTTTACATCGAGGATTTTCTAGGGGATGGGAGGAATAGGGATGTGAGGAGATTTGGTGAACATCCATCACTTACAAATCCCCACAAATACTATTCCCCTACAATGCACTAGCATGACTAGAGTTTGTTCTATGCAAAAATGAGATGGCTGGTGGGGGATATCTAGGAGTTATCCCCTCTAATATCCTTACAAAAAGTAAACATACTAGTAGGGATTTTTCAAGATCTGAGATAATCCCCTAGAATACACTAGAACTAAACAAGACCATATATATTGGGAGCCATCAATACAACAGACCAAAGCACCACATGCTACATGATGTCATCTATGCTGGCCATGGCAGCCAAACCTGTACGTAGAGCCTTGGGGCTCATATTATGTTTCGCGTTCCATCCACTTCCGAGAAGTTCACAGCAAACACACATAAACCTAATACTGATTAAAAAATGAACCACTCAATCAAGAACTTATTTCTGTTAATTCACCCGGCTTCTAGAAACAAATGAACCACAAAATATGAGGAGAGACAACAAATCACAAAGCTAGATGTTGCTTACTAGTGTGTTTTTACCTTCACCTCTATTCCTCTCCATGATCACTATTGCATAATTCGATACAATTATATGAATTTATCCATGGAACAATGCATTTCTCTCTGAGACAAATGTCCATGATTGCTTTCTCCATAAATGGAAAAACATTGTACACATTGTGAATGTTGATAATGTTCAAACAAAATTTTGCATACATGTCCTTCACCCCACAAACTGCAAGTATGATTTTTTTTACAAAATTTGTGAACTCAACGGCTTCTGCAATTCTAAATATCATACAAAAGGTGTGTATGTATGCGAGGGGGCGGTGGGAGGGGAATCTTACCATGCTTCAAGTTACTGAGAGTGAAATGAGACTCCAATTTTTTTAAAGAGTAAACTGAGTCAATCAAATAATGTGTGCTCTATGTTTTTTTCGGGGGGTGGGTGGGGGGAGTACTAAACTACATTTTTGTCAACAACTTTGTATGTGAAAATAGGCCAAGATTAAAATGAGAAATATGAGCTCCATACAAATTGTGTGTGACAAATCTTACTAAGGCATGATTCACATGATTTCTAAGAAATTTTAAAAATCTTGTGAAATTTTCCCTTCTGGATGTGATTCATTCAATAGGATTATATCATGTAGGAACTCTGGTACTGCATTTTCACGGGAAATCTAACATGAGCTTGGACCTCATGGAAAAATCCTTTGAGAGTTCATGTTCCTATAGTATTCCACCCGACATGGCAAGTCAATCCTACACAATACATATTCCTTTACTTTTCCTACCCTGAATCAAAGGAGGCCAAATTAGTACCTCATCTTTAGACGATTTGTGAAAACATATTTCTAAATATACCTTTCACAATTCTATTGAAAAATATATAATTTCTGAGTTGTTGCTAACTTACTTCCGTTTGTTCTCTATAAATTGTGATCTCGGATATGGGCAGAAACTAGGGGAGAAGTAAACAATTGTTGTCTAGTAACCTAGATTATACTACGTGAAAAGATCAAATCAAATTCAAGATGGTATTTTTTTTCTCAAAATTGTCTAACCTTTTTTCTATATTTGCATCACATAAGTGAACTCCAGGATATTTGGCCTCTACCTAGCTAGGTCTCTTCGGGGTATCCGAAATCCAGTATACGACTTCGAAACCACAACTTTGGCATTGAACATCTCCTGCGGTATGTATCTATATTCTTGTAGATGCATACTATTAGACTGTTTGAAAGGTTGACTCTAGCTAACACCTCCAAAACAGAACCCCTCTCAGGTCGATTCTCGGTTCGCTAGGTCTGTGTGTGTCCCAAAGATAATCAAGCATGCAATGCACACAGGCACCAGTGAGAATATGTCCTGCTTGAGACATAAAATATAGCAAGGGATGTGTTTTCATGTGTGGTGACTGGTGAAGAGGTTGGGTTTTGCTAGCCTGTGCAGTTTGTTGCGGCAGCCAGCAAAGAAGTAACCAGAATGAGAAAGGAACATATGAGAATCGGTGAAGTGGTTGTTCATATTATAGTATCAATCTCTACATCTCTCTTTGTGTGTGTTTCTCTCTCTGGCAAAGTCGTCCATGCACACATCTGCACCTATGAATGCACAATCACAAATATAAAAAAATCGAACTGGCCCAAGAGAAACAACAACGAACTCACCCATCATTCTCCATAAAATACGCATGCTTGTTCAAAGCTAGCTAGTCATGTAGCTTGAAGACGAAGACAAAGATGAATTAAGATATAAAGCTACTTAATTATAATTACCACTAAGCCCTTCCATTGCTCTCCTTCCTACTAACACGATGCATGTCATTGCATTTGCATATAGGTAAATGGGTAAAAAGTGAAACACGCTAATTAAGGGCAGCAGCAACACTAGTTTTTAACCATGCCCTTGCTACTTGCAAAGCAGGTTATAACAACAAATTAAAGAGATCGATCCATGCTATCCAGCTGAAGAGCATAATTAGCAAAGGCGGGAGAAGTTGGTAATGAACTCTTAGCTTCCATTCCCACCACCATGTCCATGGATCGATCAGAAGGGCGCGATGCGGCCACCGCCGCCAGGGGATGTCCAGCCGTAGCCGTCGCCGGGGAGTTGGAGGCCGTTCATCAGGTTGTGGGGGTGGTGGTGGTCCGGCGCCGGTGCGAGAGACAAAGGCTGCTGCTGCTGCTGGTGGTGGTGATGATGTGCTGGCAACGCGAGAGGCGGCGGAGAGGACTTCAGCGGCGCGAGGCCCTGCGGCTCGTCGTCGTCGAGCGGGAGGCGCTCGTAGGATGCGTTTCCGAAGGAGGCGGCCATGATGATGACGGGCCCTGAGGCGACGAGCGCGCCGGCGACCGCGCCTCCCACGACCTGGCCCTGGCCGCCGGAGACGTACACCGTGAGCCCCGTGGCGGAAGGAGGTGCCGGCGGCGGGAGGAAGGAGCCTGAGAGGGAGAGGATGTCGAAGGTGCCGGCGAGGCTGACGACCCCGGCGTTGGGCTGGCGGACGGAGACGTTGGTGACGGCGCCGGTGCCGCTGAGCACGCAGACGCCGACCTGGCGGCGGCGCGCGAAGGCGGCGACGCAGTCGACGACGTCGCAGCCGGCGGCGACCTCGAGGACGTGCGCCCGCAGCGCGCTGGCGCTGTCCCGCGTGATGATGACGGGCGGCTTGGGCTTGTTCTTGGACCCCGCGGGCCGGCCCCTGGGCCGCCGCAGCACCGCGACCGCGTGCTGCTGCTGAAGCTGCCCTTCCTCGCCGCCGCCAACGTGCCGCTGCTGCTGCTGCACGGATCCCCCTCCTCCCATGTGGTCGCCCTCGCCGCCGCTGCCGTTGTTGCTCCCGCCGCTGTTGATGGTGGTGGCGTTGCTCTCGTCCACGAGCTCCTGCTTCGCCATCATCCCGCTGAGGAGCTGCTGCTGATGCTGGTGGTCCTGGAAATGCTGGAACACAGGGTGCTGCTGCTGCTGCTGCCCGGGGAAGTGGCCGTGGAACGGGTGGAACGCCACGGGCGGGGTAAAGTGGTGCCCGCCTCCGTGCGCCGCCGCCGCCGCAACCGGATCCATCGATCAACCTGCAGGAACCCGCTAGCTCCTCCTCGCCTGGTGACGCTGTGCGTGCGAGGAACGACGACGCCGACGACGGTGATGAGGAAGCTAGGAGGCGGTGGTCAAAGGCCGGGTTTTGCGTTGGGTTTGGTTTGGTGCGGTGCTCGGAGAAGCTAGGTAGGGAGGGGGGTTAAGACAAGCGCGTAGATTGGGGCGGGGCCCACGAGGTGGTGGTGGTGGGTCCCACCGGAGCTCAGTGCTGGGAGAGGTGGTCGTCGTCTCCTGTCCGGCGCAGAGCTAGAGGTGGTGATGGCGATCGGGTCACTGCTGGTGCTGCCCACGTCGGCGTCTCACCCTCGATCGCCCCCTGACATGTCTGATTGAGCGCGCGGCTGGTGTTGACCGTGCGCTGCCGCGCTGCGGCCCTAAGCCATTACTCGTCAAGGTCGGTGTTTGGATTTTTTGTTGTTGTTGAATTTTGTTACAAATTCTGATTCTTTTGCCGCAATTTCTTAAATTTTGAAGTTGGCTATCTGTGGTTCCAAATTGCATACCACTCTACAGGAAAACCGCAAGACGTCGACCGCCTTTCCAGTCCACGGCCCAACAACGTGAGGCCCGCTCTAAGAGGAGCGGCAGCGGCGGAGGTTGAAGGAGAAGGGCATCTCAAGAATCTCGTTGTAATATTTGTTTCTTTTGAGTTGTTTGTACTGCTTGGTTTTCTTCATCAACCTTCCACTAACTCCACTCTTAACTAAAGAACATAACATACGAAGAATACCCAACTCTTAGGCCAAGCCTTCAGATTGGACGGTTGCACGTGTGTCGATGATGATGAGTCCAATCGTAGGCCTTACTCGGAATTTTCATCCCAGAAACGGTGTCTCAGGTCACCACATTCAACAAGAGCACGATGCAACCGCGCGTCGACATTTCTTCACCCGGGCGAGCATACTCGCCGTCAAAATTAGCTCTACCATCACAACTGGATTGCCTAATGATACTTTCTAGTCGGAAATCACTCGATGGAGGAGATACATGAATGTTGGGATGTCCGATACCACTCCGCTTTCGATCACTACCGCACCACCTTGTGGAGCACTTGTCAGCAATACACACCATGTCGTGTATAGCGTCTAGCGATAAAGTATGACTTGCCGAGTCTGCAAGAGACATCCTGTGTAGCACCAGACGATTCGTATCAAACCCGAGCGGGAAGTGGTGGGGAGCGTCTCCACCGTCACTGATGACAAGCTTAACAGTCTAACAAGAGCAGTTTGTCCCAGCATTTTTAAATGCAATTCAAAGTATCAAATTTTGTGGCAATTTCACAATTCGTAGAGTATTAGGGTAATCTAATACTTAGGCGTGGCAGCACTACCATTATTACACATTCCCCGTCGTGAGGAAACTTACACCTTTGGAAGTCATTTCAGTTTATGGGCTAACATAAAATGTGTGTCTACTTGGCCGCATGCCGGAGTCTCTCTAAATCGCCAACATGTACTTGAAATGCGAAGAGTGTGTAAGGCGCACGTGAGGAATGCAGAAAACTTTTGTTAGGAAGACATTGGTTATGTTGGTTAGAATTTCCGTTTATCTCTCGAGTTTGCATCAGTACTTTCAACATAATTTCCTGTGAACATAATTTCAAAGTCCAAAAATTTAGGAAGTTTCGGTATGTGCTAGACTGCTAGAGCATTAACGTAGCCTAATATTAAACCCGGCCAAGGTCCATTTTATTTACTTCCCTTTCGTAATTATTTTTCTTCCTTTTTCTCTCATGTCTTTGTTTCCTGCTTCATTCAATTTCTCTATGTGACATGTGACTGAAAAAACGATCCACTTTTTGTATAATCTCGGATGCTTGATTGTGTGCCATTAGTTCAAGGTATGGGCTGCATGAATGGTCGTCTAGTCCTCGCGGAGCCTCTCGACAATTAAAGCTCTTGAACATTACGTCGAATGCTAAAAGAGCATAAGATACATGTGGTGAAAACAGAAATTATTCTTTTTTAAGTAATCAGAAATTTGTACTGGTAAGAAAAGGGTTGATTTTTTGGACGCTATCATTTAAATGACGGGCTCGCTCACACGATGGTTTAAGATCTCAACAAAAACCTAAATGTAGATACCAAATAAGCCTGATGAGAAAAGGTTGTAACAAATGAATCCATTGATCTTCCTTTGAACAGGGTATCCCCTAAATGATGCTCCCAAAAGAACTACTTTCCTCGTCATGTAAACGAATACTATTAAAAAGACTCATGAAAATATTTTTGTAATATCAGAGTTCCATTAGACTTTATGGTTGTATACGGATATGAAAATAACTATCAACATTCATATATTTGAGATCGTATCGATCTTTCAAAGTTCATCTATTTATGAGCAGAGTGAGTGTGTGTGTATGATGTCATACATAAGTTGACTATTTAGGTGTGTGCCATCTTCAGTTTATTTCTCACGCAGGAGATAGATGAAGATATATATGATGAACTGCCACAGATCTACAATTATTTAGGGCTGCGATGGACGCGGATCAATGCCTGAAAATCATACACCGAAAGAGAGATATACTACGTACACACAGAGGGGAGTCTTTATTTGTGGATGATGCATCATGCATGCAAGTTGAAGTTGACCGAACTGGTTCTTGAACGGTCTGTTCAAACTTTCCTATATCCCGTTTGCGTGAGCAACAAGTGGAAATGTATCATCAATTCGTCGCAATATCTGGAAACGTTACTACGCGTAGGGACACGAAGCTGACTATTTGGGGCGCTCCTTTTCACGCAGGCGATATATATAGATTAATATTGGTTGAATATAACAAAAGGTATGGTGTGCCGTTGCTGTTAGTCTGTTATACAAAAAAAAAATTCTTTTTTTCTGTGAGGAGGACGGAAAAGTACTTGTTGAGAAGAATCACATATATCTATTAACGGTAAGAGTTGGGAACTTTGCATGATGGGAGTTCGTGCTGATGGCCTAAAAGCACTCGACATAGGGTTCATGGTAAAAAAATAGGGGTTTTGCTGTTTATCATTCGAGTGAGAATTAAATTAAACCTCATTCAACTAAAAAAAATTCAGTTGCACACGGATTGCACTATTAGCAGATTATTTGCACATGATTTATAACTAAAATTTTCCTAGTTACCTGTGGTTGCATATGAGTTGCAACCTGAAACACATGAGTTGCAACTAAAATTACTCATTTACACATGAGTTGCACATGTAACTGGATGATGTCATCCGAATGAAAACTAACTTAATTCATACTCTAATGTACTCTAGTCATTGTCTAAAAAAGTGGAATATCTTCATGGTGAAAGGGGAGCTATGTGACGGGGAGCACAACTTATAAATTAAGGGCGAACATCACGCATCAGGCCAATATTATCGTGTACGCTTGCCTTTGCAAAAATTTGATGAGCTTCATAAAAAAATAGTTCTGTCCAAAAAAAAAAATACTCCCTTCGCCCTAAATAAATGTATATAGATATGTTTTATGTCTAAATACATCCCAAATTATTTGGGTAAATCGAAGACACATATTCTTTTTTTTGTAAGAAACACAGTACAACGCAAGCGCTCATATACACGCTTCATCCCCATGAACGCACGCACGCACACCCTACCCCTATGAGCACCTCCGAGAAACTGAGCCGGCGCGTCAGGTGTTGAGATTGACGAAGTCACCACAGGCGCCTCGCTGTGGATGGGTACGTCGCCTCCCACTGAAAGAATATTCCGGCTAAATGAGAAACACCAGCGTCAAACCTGGGGTTTGAACTCTGATGGGCTGGGGATATAACCATCCTCCTAACCATCTTGTCACATGCAAGTTCTAAAAAAAACACTTAAACTAGCTGTGCTCATCTATGTGAGAACCAACTTGGAAGCCATTTGTGTAGCCCAAAATATAAGAGGGTGATTTTCAATTTTGATGTTTCCATAAAAAAGTATGGCAGTACGAATTTCCTTGTACGTAATACTACTACACTTGACGATCCACCCGCACCAGCCAAACAACTGCCTCTCTCACCGACCGCAGCCAACGATGCTTCCGCCGCCTGACCTCCACCACTAGTGGAAAAAGGGGCACTAGTCCCGGTTCCAGAGGGGCTATAGTCTCGGTGTAGCAACCGGGACTGTCTGGCCGGGACTAGAGCCCCCCCACCCTCTGGTCTCGGTTCAATACAAACCGGGACCGCAACCTGAAGGAGATATGCCCTAGAGACAATTAATAAAGTGTATTCTTTATCATATCTCGTTTGTTCATAATAGGTTTTTGTGTCATGCTAGAACCGTATTAAGCGGAAACATTAATACGGTTGTGATACGTAAACAACCAGGTCCCTAGTAGCCTCTACTAAGACTAGTTTCGTTGCGCGATTGATGATCGAGGTTTCCCGGTCATGGGGCATGGCGCCGGTCGGCAATGAGAGTCATATCGCTGGAGAGTGATGTGATGGACATATCCAGATTTGGAGAACATAGTCGTTGCACCTTTGACCGTGAGATCAACTCTTATTGATATTCCCCGAAGATACTTTGATTGCACCAAACGTCGTATCTTATTTAGTATGACAATAACGGTGATACTTTTGGGTATTGGAAAGGAGTATTGAGACGAGGGGTCAAGAGCGGGATTTGCCAGTCCGCATAGCAGGATAGATACTCTCGGGGCCACTCGGTGAGATCATGTCTAATGAGCTTGCAAGCATGTGACTAGGTCACGGAGACATGAGATCATGAACGAGTAGAAGATAGCTTCGTCGGTAACGAGGTCGGGATTAGGTATGGAGATATCTATGGAGCGACGCTCGGACGTGCTAAGTATCGCCATGGCAAAAGGTCTAAGACTTCACGTTCAGGTTTGATAGATGAAAGTCATTCGTTATATCTCAGGGATTAATTAAGGGGGTCCAGGCCTACGGATTAGTCGTTGATCATTGAGGAGTCTTGATCATACCTGATATTATATCGAACCGCTAGGGTAACACACTTAAGGGGTTTCGACAAGACAACCGGAAAGGAAGGAGATCACCGGGAACGTCCCGGGGGGGGGGGGGGGGGGGTCCGATGGAGATCGGGCAGCGCCGAAAGAGTTTTCGGAGCTAGGAAATATTATATATATTATGTTTGATATTAATTAGTGTTATTAATATGCAAATATGATTTTATATATTTATTTTCGAATTTATTAAGTCAGATTTCCCTAAATGGGCCTTCCGGACGAAAGAAGGCCCAAGAGGGGGGGAACCCCCTTGGGAATTCGGTGGGAGCCTAGGGGCCGGCCTAGGTGGGCCACAAGGGGCCCACCAGGGGGCCGGCGCACCCCCTTGGCCGAACCAGGCTGTGGGGGGTTAGTCCCACATTGCCTGCTGGCAAGGTTGGCTCCCCTTGGGAGCCTATATAAGAAGGGGCACCCCCAGCCTTTTAATTCACCAATTAATTCCTGATTTCTCTCTCGATCTCGTGGTTCCCAAGTCGGAGCCGCGCCGAGCAAGAGGAGTCGGGGATCTCCTCCACCATAGCCCGCTGCCGCGCTGCTGGTGTTCCGGTCCAAGTCTTCCGCTGCTCGTCCTGGACTGGAGCTTCGGAGGCGTCGTCTCCACCGTACGTGTGCGACTCCCTGCGAGGTGCTGCGCTAGCGGTACTCGGATGCCTGCTTCCTCTACACGACCTTGAGGTCGGCTACGTCGGTCTTCATCGACAACGTTTGTGCGGGAACGTAATCCCCGCTTTCGGTCTACAAGGGTACGTATTCCGATCTCCGTTCGTACTACTATATCTGCATAGAATAGATCTTGGCTAGTTTAAGGATATCCTTGGTAGGAAATTTTTTGTTTTCTACACACGATCCCCTTCAGTGGTATCAGAGCCGATCTATCGTAAGATATAGCTGTACGCTGTTAGAACCCGTGCTCTGCACGGGGGCACCGTTCCTGTTATTTGCTACCCTCTAGCGTGCACTTGTGTCTTCCAGCGGCATTGAGTTGATGAAGCGGCCCGGACCGACTTTACGCGTACGCTTACGCGAGACTGGTTCCACTACTGACATACGGCTTGTACCGTATATGTGGCTGGCGGGTGACAGTTTCTCTCTCTTTAGTTGGTCTTCGCATTTTCAATGGAGGGCCCGAAAGGGATGCTTAAACATGCAATTATTGGATCGTTGTTGTGGTCATAAGATTCGTAGGTATGAAGCGGTTCTATTTACGAAAGCCCCAAGCCACGTAAAAAATGAAAAAGATAAAGTAGAAGCGTCTAACTTTATTTTGCAGGGGCTATGTGATATGGTCAAGGTAGGTTTATTAAATTGTTTATAAACTGCGGGCGCCAAGAAGACCATGGCGCGATGGACTATATCACATTGCATTACATTTGATGTTTTGTGTGCATCTTATTTTGTGTGATTGTGTGTTACACGGCGGTAGCTGAATAAGATGATCCCTTCAAAATACCACTAGTGTTCTCCCTCCAACGCGCACCACCAATAAAGTTCTACGTTATGAGGCAGGCCGTGATGATCGGGTGTCATACATATCTTCGTTCGCATACGGTGGGTGTAAGACATGTTGCACAAGCGTCAGCGTGGAGGTCTTTGGTGGCGAGCCTAGCATACTCAGAAGTATGGCCTCGGAACAGGAAGACCGAAAGGTCGAGCACGAGTCACAAAATTGGTGTGACGGACGATTTTGTCTACTCTTGAAGTTGTGCCGCCGGCTTTGATGATGAGGGGTGGTGCAATGGATGGGGGTCGTGTAATCGCTTAAACGACCAGGAGGGATGTTCGTTTGAGTGGGAGTTATGTCAGTTATTTTCTAAAATACTATAACTCAAAATTATTATGAACAAAGTCTTATGTTGTTGCAAATTCCATTGTAGATGTCTCGCCCCTCGTTTAACCTAGGTCTGTTCCTTGAGAAAGAAAAGCTTAAGACCAATGGGTCAAACTTCATGGCCTGGTTCCGCAACCTGAGGATCCTCCTCACTCCCCATAGGGTGGCCTACGTCATTGAGGCCGCCATAGGTGACCCTCCTGCAGATGAAGCCTCTGAGGATGAGAAGAAGGTCTTCCAGACCCGATCCGAGGATTCTGCCTTTGTCCAGAGTGGCATGCTCTACGCCATGGAAGCCGACCTGCAGAAGCGCTTTGAGAAGATGAGCGCCTTTGAGATCATTTCGGATCTTAAGGCTGTCTTTGCGTCGCAGGCTAAGGCTGAGAGATATGAGGCTTCTGAGCTTTTCTTCTCAGCCAAGATGGAAGAGCATAGCAGTGTGAGCGAGCATGTAGTCAAGATGTCTGGCTACGTTCAACGCTTGAACGCTCTGGAGTGCAAGATTCCCGATGAGCTGGCGATTGACAGGGTGTTGCAATCGTTGCCACCAAGCTACAAAGGCTTCGTCATGAACTACAACATGCAGGGCATGGCTAAGTCCCTGGGTGAAGTGTTCGTGATGCTCAAGACTGCTGAGGTAGAGATTAAGAAGGAGCACACGCTGTTGATGGTCAACAAGACCGTTGATTTCAAGAAGTCTGGTGGCAAGGGAAAGCAGAGCTGGAAGTCCCGGAGGGAGGCAAAGTTGGCTGCCAAGTCCAGGACTAACAGGTCTGGTCCCAGAGCTAGCGTGGAGTGTTTGTACTGCAAGGGGAAGGGTCACTGGAAGCGCAACTGCCCCAAGTATCTGGAGGATAGGAAGTCTGGCAAGACGGTCGACAAAGAGTAAGGTATATTTGATATACATGTTATAGATGTGTACCTTACATCCGCCCGGAGCAATACGTGGGTATTTGATACTGGTTCTGTTGCTCATATATGTAACTCTCAGGAGGAGTTACGGAATAGAAGGCGGCTGGCGAAGGATGAGGTGACGATGCGCGTCGGCAACGGATCGAGAGTCGACGTGGTGGCTGTCGGCACGCTCCCTCTGCATCTACCATCGGGATTAGTTTTGGTTTTAAATAAATGTTATTTTGTGCCATCCTTGAGTGTAAACATTATAAGTGGGTCTTGCCTGTTACAAGACGGTTATTCATTTAAATCAGTGTCAAACAATTGTGCTATTTATATGAATGATATCTTTTATGTTGATGCTCCCGAGAGTAATGGTTTATTCTTGTTGAATCTCGATCGTAGTACTCACATCCATAACATAGAGGCCAAACGAATTAAGTGTAGTGACGATACTGCCATGTTTTTGTGGCATTGCCGTCTTGGTCATATTGGTATAAAGCGCATGAAGCGACTCCACTCCGATGGACTCTTGGACTCGTTGGACTTCGGGTCCCTCGATACATGCGAACCATGCCTCATGGGCAAAATAACCAGGACACCCTTCAAAGGTTTCGTTGAACGGGCGTCGGATTTGTTGGGGATCATACATACAGACGTATGTGGACCAATGAGCGTTTCGACACGCAATGGTTATCGTTACTTCGTCACCTTCACTGATGACTTGAGTAGATACGGTTATATCTACTTGATGAAACACAAGTCTGAAACGTTTGGAAAGTTCAAAGAATTCCAGAGTGAAGTTGAGAATCAGCTTAATAGAAAAATCAAGCATCTCCGGTCCGATCGCGGTGGAGAGTACTTGAGTTTTGAGTTTGGCACACATTTGAAGAGTTGTGGCATAGTGCCCCAACTTACGCCCGCCGGAACTCCGCAGCGTAACGGTGTGTCCGAGCGACGTAATCGTACTCTACTGGATAGTGTCCGATCTATGATGTCTCTTACCGATCTGCCAGTGTCCTTCTGGGGTTATGCGTTAGAAACAGCCACATTCATTTTAAATAGGGCTCCGTCCAAGTCCGTTGAAACGACACCGTATGAATTATGGTATGGCCACAAGCCTAAGTTATCGTTTCTGAAGGTTTGGGGTTGTGAGGCGTACGTTAAGAAACTACAGCCCGACAAACTCGAACCGAAGTCGGAGAAAGTCGTCTTTGTAGGATATCCGCGGGAAACCGTTGGGTACACCTTCTACAACCAAGCTGAGGGCAAAACTTTTGTCGCGAAGACCGGTACCTTTCTAGAGAAGGAGTTTCTCGCGAAAGGAGTAAGTGGGAGGAAGGTAGACCTCGATGAAATCGTTGATCCTGAACTCGAGATTCCGAGTGGCGCAACGGAAGCAATTCCGGAAACGTCCTCCGTGGAAGGAGTGGGAGAAACTGTCGAGGAAGATGTTCTACCTCGTAGGTCTGGTAGATCTAGGATCGCACCAGAGTGGTATGGCAATATGGTTTGCACCGTCATGCTAGTCGAGCAAGACGAACCTACGAACTACAAGGAGGCAATGGAGAGTCTAGAGTCCGAGAAATGGCTTGAAGCCATGAAATCCGAAATAGGATCCATGTATGATAACCAAGTGTAGACCTTGGTGGATATTCCCGAAGGGCGCAAGGCCGTCGAGAATAAGTGGATCTTTAAGAAGAAGACTGATGCTGATGGTAATGTGACCGTCTATAAAGCTCGGCTTGTCGCAAAGGGTTTCCGACAGGTTCATGGAATTGACTACGATGAAACTTTCTCACCGGTAGCGATGCTTAAGTCTATTCGGATTTTGTTAGCGGTAGCTCCCTACTATGATTATGAAATCTGGCAGATGGACGTCAAAACGGCCTTCCTGAATGGAAACATTGAGGAAGAGTTGTACATGGTACAGCCGGAAGGTTTTGTCGTTCCAGGAAGTGCTAACAAGGTGTGCAAGCTTCAGCGATCCATCTATGGATCGAAGCAGGCATCTCGGAGCTGGAATCTTCGCTTTGATGAGGTAATCAAAGGTTTTGGATTTATCCAGAATGTGGAGGAGACCTGTATTTACAAGAAAATGAGTGGGAGCTCGGTTGTGTTCTTAGCACTGTATGTTGACGAAATATTGCTAATAGGGAATGATGTGGAACTTCTAAATAGCGTGAAGGAATATTTAAACAGTAAGTTTTCCATGAAGGACTTAGGAGAAGCTGCGTATGTTTTAGGCATAAAAATCTACCGTGATAGATCAAGGCGCCTATTGGCACTAAGTCAGAGTACTTATCTTGATAAAATATTGAAGCGTTTTCATATGGAGAAGGCAAAGAAGGGTTCTCTGTCGGTTATCAAGAATAAGATATTGCGTAAGGCGCAGTGTCCGGTGACGGAACTGGGTAAGGCCGAAATGACGAAACATCCTTATGCTTCAGCCATAGGATCGATCATGTATGCAATGTTGAGTACTAGACCAGATGTGGCATTAGCTCTAAGTTTGACAAGCCGGTTCCAGAGTAATCCTGGAATGCCGCATTGGATAGCTGTTAAGAGCATTCTTAAGTATCTCAATAAGACAAAGGAAATGTTCCTTGTGTATGGTGGCTGCGATGAGGAACTTGGCGTAACGGGTTACGTAGATGCAAGTTTCTGCTCAGACCCCGATGACAGTAAGTCACAGACAGGTTACGTGTTCAAGGTGAATGGAGGCGCCGTGTGCTGGAGAAGTGGGAAGCAACCCATAGTCGCACAATCTATAATGGAGTCGGAGTACATTGCTGCATGCGAGGCCCCGAATGAAGCTGTGTGGCTGAGGAAGTTCGTCATCGAACTTGGAGTGTTCCCGAGCGTGCAAGACCCCGTGGTCCTCTTCTGCGACAATACGGGTGCCATTGCGAACGCCAAGGAGCCAAGGTCTCACTCCACCGCCAAACACATTCTCCGACGCTTCCACGTGATACGTCAGTACGTAAAAGAAGGCGATGTGAAGATTTGCAAAGTGCATACGGATCTGAATGTGGCAGATCCGCTGACGAAGCCTCTTCCGCTTGATAAGCATGAACATCACCAGTTAGCTATGGGTGTTAGGCTTTTACCAAGTTGTAATCTAGATTAAATTGTACTCTAGTGCAAGTGGGAGACTGAAGGAGATATGCCCTAGAGGCAATTAATAAAGTGTATTTTTTATCATATCTCGTTTGTTCATAATAGGTTTTTGTGTCATGCTAGAACCGTATTAAGCGGAAACATTAATACGGGTGTGATACGTAAACAACCAGGTCCCTAGTAGCCTCTACTAAGACTAGTTTCGTTGCGCGATTGATGATCGAGGTTTCCCGGTCATGGGGCATGGCGCCGGTCGGCAATGAGAGTCATATCGCTGGAGAGTGATGTGATGGACATATCCAGATTTGGAGAACATAGTCGTTGCACCTTTGACCGTGAGATCAACTCTTATTGATATTCCCCGAAGATACTTTGATTGCACCAAACGTCGTATCTTATTTAGTATGACAATAACGGTGATACTTTTGGGTATTGGAAAGGAGTATTGAGACGAGGGTTCAAGAGCGGGATTTGCCAGTCCGCATAGCAGGATAGATACTCTCGGGCCCACTCGGTGAGATCATGTCTAATGAGCTTGCAAGCATGTGACTAGGTCACGGAGACATGAGATCATGAACGAGTAGAAGATAGCGTCGTCGGTAACGAGGTCGGGATTAGGTATGGAGATATCTATGGAGCGACGCTCGGACGTGCTAAGTATCGCCATGGCAAAATGTCTAAGACTTCACGTTCAGGTTTGATAGATGAAAGTCATTCGTTATATCTCAGGGATTAATTAAGGGGGTCCAGGCCTACGGATTAGTCGTTGATCATTGAGGAGTCTTGATCATACCTGATATTATATCGAACCGCTAGGGTAACACACTTAAGGGGTTTCGACAAGACAACCGGAAAGGAAGGAGATCACCGGGAACGTCCGGGGGGGGGGGGGGGGCGATGGAGATCGGGCAGCGCCGAAAGAGTTTTCGGAGCTAGGAAATATTATATATATTATGTTTGATATTAATTAGTGTTATTAATATGCAAATATGATTTTATATATTTATTTTCGAATTTATTAAGGCAGATTTCCCTAAATGGGCCTTCCGGACGAAAGAAGGCCCAAGAGGGGGGGAACCCCCTTGGGAATTCGGTGGGAGCCTAGGGGCCGGCCTAGGTGGGCCACAAGGGGCCAACCAGGGGGCCGGCGCACCCCCTTGGCCGAACCAGGCTGTGGGGGGTTAGTCCCACATTGCCTGGCTGGCAAGGTTGGCTCCCCTTGGGAGCCTATATAAGAAGGGGCACCCCCAGCCTTTTAATTCACCAATTAATTCCTGATTTCTCTCTCGATCTCGTGGTTCCCAAGTCGGAGCCGCGCCGAGCAAGAGGAGTCGGGGATCTCCTCCACCATAGCCCGCTGCCGCGCTGCTGGTGTTCCGGTCCAAGTCTTCCGCTGCTCGTCCTGGACTGGAGCTTTGGAGGCGTCGTCTCCACCGTACGTGTGCGACTCCCTGCGAGGTGCTGCGCTAGCGGTACTCGGAGGCCTGCTTCCTCTACACGACCTTGAGGTCGGCTACGTCGGTCTTCATCGACAACGTTTGTGCGGGAACGTAATCCCCGCTTTCGGTCTACAAGGGTACGTATTCCGATCTCCGTTCGTACTACTATATCTGCATAGAATAGATCTTGGCTAGTTTAAGGATATCGTTGGTAGGAAATTTTTTGTTTTGTACACACGATCCCCTTCACAACCCCCCCCCCCACCACCACCAATTAGAGCTCCGCACGTGGAGGGGCCAGGGGCACGATGGGGCGAAACCTTTAGTCCCGGTTCGTATTACGAACCGGGACTAGGTTTTTTTTTACATTTCAGGATTTTGCTTTTTTTTCATTTCAAGGTTTTGCTTTTTTTTTATTGCGGCCGGTTTTCTGGGTAGGGGTTTCGGATGGTACCATGTCGATGCGTCGGGGTAGGGGTTTCGGATGCTACGGCTTCGATGCGCGAAAAACACGTATAAATTATTATATAAAGCTAGATGAAGTTGCATCATGCATATATACAATTACATGAAAATCATGTGTTGATAACATATACACAATTAAGTACACGTGGTACATGAAGATCACGTTTCACTGTTCCAGATACTTAGAAGTTCTTTGTTACATGGAGATCACTATTACATGTCCGCACCAACAGGGGTAACAGAGTGGTACTCTCCGGTCTCCGGTATGACATGGGCGAGGTAAAATCCCGTCAACTCCTCTGCAAGTGCCCTGAAGCGGGTCTTTATTGGTAACTCGTTGCGCTTTCTTGTCAACTGTAAAAAAAATAACATCACAATGAATACATGAGATATAAAATGAATAAAACTCATCACAATTGATGGTACAAAAATAATGTTGTGACTAGTGCTTTACGTACTTCAATACTTATTTTGCTCTTCAAACTCTCGTTGACCACAGTGTGCATGTACTCGCAAACGTAGAATCCACATAAATCAGTCCCTATTGGCTGTTTAAGGCAGGTCTATAGAAGAACATAATTTAATCAAATAATAATAAAGTATGATAATGGTGCATGGGCCAAGTTATAGTACTACTTACTTGGTTAGTACGCCATAGCAGCTTCTCTGGCCATCCATTGTTCGGATGTTCCGCGAGGAACATTTTCCAAACGCTGCATGACAAGAAAAATGAATGAATGAGTCATTAATTCTTTAATATTAGGAAATGAACGAAAGAGGCGATAAGAAAAGAAAGTACCTTGTCACCAAATCAAAACAGATCTTGTAAAGTTTAGGGCATCTTCTTAACGAGTCAAGGACAACAATTTCTCCTTTCCGCAAGTCAATAACGATAAGAATGTAGTGGTAGCTGCGCACGTTTATAAATAGTCATGCATAACTCATCAATTAAACTTAACATCGAATAAGAAAAATAAAATGTGTAATAAGCAGTAACACTCACTTGAAGTTGTAAGGACATAATATATATTTTTTGTAAGCTTCTCGCTTGAAAAACATTAGCAAATTCCCCGGTGTATCCTTGTTAAGTATTGGATCAATTATGTTATCTTCATGCATTATAGAGGGGTCAATGAACCCAATGTGGTTGATTTTCTGCTTCTTGCATTCGAGCATCTTCATTCTGCGTAATAAAGCACACAAAATATTATAGAGAGGATTATCACAGACAATGAACGAGTAGAGCTAATTAAAGCATTAAACTACAGGAATATATCACTTACAGACAATAGGAACTCATGATAGCTTTGTCGAGGTCCCGGAGATTGTATAACTGAAAGATTTCGGCGAAGTAAAGGACAACATAGTATTCTTGGAAATAATGCTCTTCCTTAACTGCTATCATGAGAGCGTCTTTATTCGTCTCCTTTACGGTATTCTTGTACCAGGCTTGAAATTGACGCATTCTTGTGGGTAAGTCGCCGTCGACAAAATTCTCCCCGTGAACATAAGTACGAACAACATCCGCGAAGGGGATATCATCTCCCGAATATACCAGCTCCAGCACATTGATGTTTTTGAGAACTCTGTCATCAAGCACCTTGAGCGGGGGGGGGGGGGGGGGGGGGGGGGGCGACTGTGCGTCTAGTTCTCCGAGTTGGGCAACTTGTTTCCCTTTTTTCGATCGATCATCCATCTCTTCGTCATATGACTTACCAATCTTGCGATCATAGTCTGTTGGCGGCGATGGTGGGGGGTTGTATAGGGCATCGATGCAACGGTCAATTTTCTCCTGAGGAATTCCGGCAGTAAATTTTTAAGGAGGCAATTGTTTCGCTAACGCTTTCTGTTTCACGCCAGCAAGCCAGGCATCCGTATGTTCTTTGCAGGCGATATCGTTTTCCTCGACAGTTTTCTCCCAAGGTAACTTTGGAGTAGGCGGCGGTGTTTTCTGCTTTCTAGGTTTCTTCCTAACAGGAGAACCAGACTGGCGCCTACTCGAGAGCGACTTAACATTCTGGCGGACTGCCACAGAGTGCGATGGCCTCGCGCTGGGGACCCTCTCGGGGGGCGGTTGGCTTTGCTGATGAGCTGGAGATGGACTCGGGCTGGGGTCCCTATCGGGGAGGTGTGGGCTTTGGTGATGAGGTGGAGATGGACTTTGTCTTTGATCCCTCTCGAGGAAGAGTGGAGTTTGCTGGTGAGCTGGACTCCTAGAACGAGGAGTGGACTTTTCTTGTTCTCAAAGGACGATGTATTTTTTGGGCCATAGGGCGAAGCCATGCTTGACGTCTGCCAACGTCTTCTCCTCGTCACCTCCAGGAAACTCAAGTTCCAAGGTTTCAAATCCCGCCATAATTTCGTCCAGCCCGACACGAGCGTAGCCATCTGGAATTTGACCACAATGGTAGAGTTCTCCAGGTTGAATTATTAAAGCTTTCCCCACCGCCACCTTCAAAGTTATGTTTCTCATTGATATATGTAGCTCACAACCTGTAGGCTCTGTGATGTCATCCACTGGGTAGGGACCATCGACTTGACGCGTGGAACCAACGCTGCTTCTACGCTGAGATGGGGCGGCATCTGCTTCATGATCTAATTGGTCCTGCTCCTGGGGTTCCGTTCTTTGCTCCTTCAATGCTTTTATTTCCGCCCGTGTCTCCTTCAGGCCACGTTCCAATTCTGATATCCGGTCGGCCTTCTTCTTCTTACCTCTGCTACGGCTTCTATAAGTGTGAGCGGATTCCGGCCACGCGGTGTTAAACGTAGCACCGCCAGGATAGCCTCGAGCTCGTCCAACATGTTCAGGATTCCCCAGGGCCCGTGTCAGCTCGTCATCCTCTCTATCGGGTTTGAACAACCAATTGCGAACATCATTAATTGCATCTTCAAGCTTCTCTTTGATTATGCCAACGAGATCCTTCCATTTTCCTTTTCCTACAATATCTCCGGTTACTGGGTCCAACCCTGCCCCATGCACGAACAACCAGAATTTTGACCTCTCGGGACAGTCAAGTGTCTTTGGACGGACCCCCGATCAAACCAGTTTTTCTTCATAGGCTAACCATTTAGGAATGGCGCTCTTGTAGCCACGTGTCCCCAATGTATGGTGGTGTACCTTCAGCACATCATTCAATTTATTTATCTCCGATCGGGCCACATCCATAGGTGATTCCCTATACGCCTTAAACGCTGCCCATTCAGATTCTAACTTCTTCCCTTGTGCTCCACTGAAATCTGGCTCTTCTTTTGTTTCTTCATATTGATTCCATAACTTTTTCTTCCAGTTCCGGAATTGTTCCGCCATCTTAATAAGAGTCGGTGTCCTTCTTCACTTTAGAGAGATCTGGCGGGAGGGTGAAATGTGACAACAGCGTGTTATAGACCAAACCCTTAAGAACTTGGTGGACATAACATGGGTCCTCCACATCTGCGGCCGCCGGCTTATTCCATTCGCGTATGCTGATTGGGATCATGTCCCTAATAATAACTCCATCTTGACTTATAAATTTGCTGCGGTTCTGTTTGGTTCGAGCGGTTCGCCAGAATCAGCAATTTCCTCAATCGGTAACTTTGGATCCTCGCTCGTCATCCTTTTTGCCTTGCCTCGAGGAGCACATGGTGGCTGCTTTTTGGCAGATTTGCTCGATCCGGATGGCTAAAAGAAAAATGAGTCGTTAATAAATGCAACACAAATCAATTAATGCATGTAGTTAACAACAACATATCGCCATATTTATTATAAACACATATACACCTCTCAACCGGAGTTTGTTATCACCACATCTCGTGACTCCATTCCATCACCAAAGTCGTTCAAAAATTGTTCGAAATCATAATCATCTACATCTCCTCCAGCTCGGGCATCGTTAAAAATAAGTTGTTCCATTTGGTTTTCCATCTCCTCGTCTCGTTGAAATTGTGCTTCTTCTATCTGCTCATCTCGTAAGTGCTCCATAGCTCAAATGTACCTGCAATCCATAGCTCGAGCATTATAATCAAGTTTACATTTATTCATCTGAAAAACATATACAAGTAACTACAACGAGTATAGATCATATTGCACAACAAGGTGGCAGCAAAGAAAAACAGTATGTGCTCATCTTGCATATATCTAACACAAAACAATATATGGATCATTTTATAGAATTTTGCATATCTAACACAAAATCATCTTTTTCGTACACATTTATAATCATCTCAATTTGTATATCTAACACAACATAATATATATATATATGGATCATATATTACAATTTCATATCTAACACATTTACAATCATCTCAATTTACAAAACAAAGATAGACACTGGACATGAACTGAAACATCGGGAATGTAGCAATAAATCTAGCGAAGAGTGAGAACAAATGACAGCGAGAAGCAAGACCTCCTGCAAACCCTGGACACACCCGAGCAGCAAGGACCTCCTGCAAGTTGCATAATTATCCAATATTCAAAATGAGAAGTATCATGGAATAGATAAATGAGAAGTATCCAATATTCAAAATGGCTGATAAACAAACTGGTTTAATCTTCTAGGGCAGGACACAATTTGTGGAATAGATAACTGAAAGTACAAGATGGCAACTGAATTTCATGAACAAATACAATACACCTCAATTATCATCACCCATAAAACTGTCGCTGATCAACTGGCAAAGCAAGTAATACACTTTTACAGATTGATAATGCAAGTAATACACTGAATACAAATACCAAATGTTACAAGAACACATAATGTTTTGTAGTCTACCAGCTACACACGGTCTAGTTATACGAATACCAAATGATAACTGAAAAAATGCTTGATGTAATATGTACTTAAGTTATATTAAACACAATGCTTGTTGAGACAGTTCATCTTATATTTGTCAAGTGCATGCTTATAAAATGTATCTTTTCTCCGAAATGCAAAATCCACTCTATGCAAGTATATAATTATTATTTGGTATCATAGATCAAGAACTCTATATATCCACTCTACGCAAAATTATTTCGTGTCATAGATCAAGAACTCTATATATCCACTCTATGTTATAGATCAATAACTATCTCCGAAGTGCATGATTCTTTGGTGCAAAATCACTCTATGCAAAATCCTTCTATCTCTGAAGTGTTTCTTCCTTCTATACTCTTTTTCAGTCATACGAACCAATATGGGATGAGCACAAAAATCCTATCTATCCACTCCAATATTTCAGAATTCATTTTTATTAGCTTGATCATATGGGATGAGCACAATCAAGAGCAGGTGGACAATTGATCAAGAACTACACAACCACAAGCTAGCTAGTGATCCAGGACCTCCACAACGCATCTATGCAGAGGAGGGAGCCGGAGCTTCTTACCTGCGGGAAGACGATGAGAGGAGGAGGGCGCGGACGGGGACCAGCGATGGCGGGCAGCACGACCTCGTGTGTGGTAGATGCTGCCGGAGTCGCGGCGCGGACATGCGACGGCGGGCAACACGGCCTCTTGCGTGCGCGGACCAGCGACGGCGGGCAGCTAGCACGGCCTTGGCCTCGGGCGTGGGAGAGGCGCGGACCAGCGACCACAGGAAACACGGCCTCGGGGAAGACGACGAGAGGAGGAGCGGCGTGGACGGGGACCGGCGACAGCGGGCAGCACGGACGGAGTAACGCACGGCGGAGAGGTACGGTGGCGGCGGTGTTGGAGGTAGGGCTTCGCCGCCAGAGATGTCGATTTGGGGAAGAATGTGAAAATTTTGGCCGCGCCCAGACATAACGCCGCGAAACTGACCTTTAGTCCCGGTTCGTGTTACGAACCGAGACTAAAGGGTCTTTAGTCGCGGTTGGTAACACAAACCGGGACTAAAGGCCTGACTGGGCCGCGAAATTTTGCGCGCGTAGCCCGGCCCACCTTTAGTCTCGGTTGGTTTTTGTTTCTTTCTTTTTACTGGTTTTTGTTTTTGCTTTTGTTTCCTTTTATATAATTTGGTTTACTAACCTTTTGATTATTTCTAGTTTATTTTTATTTTTCGTTTTATATTCTTTGATTTAAAGATACAAAGGGATTCTTCAAATTATTTTCATAAATACCATTTTCTATTTTTTAAGTGCAAAATATGAGGTTTTTTGTGAAGGAAGTACATAAAATATTATGCAAAATGGCACCCAACTAATTTCACTAAGAGTGGTGCAGATATGATGGATGATCCCAAGTATGAGTTTTTTCTTTGAATTGTAACTAATTTCCCCTAGTTAATTGAGTTTATGTTCATTTTTCAAAAGTAATTCAAATTTGAACTACAATTGTTTGATAGTTTGGTCTGAAACTTTTGGAAAAATAATTTTAAGGTACACAACTAGTGGTTATATCACAAAAACATTAATAGTTCTAGAAAATATCCCCTCTTCCGATGATTAGTCATATCGACCGTTTTGATCGTTTTTAAGAAAAAAGTAATAAAGTGATAAACACCTCAAAAAATAAAATCCTTTGGCATGGGCTCCTTATATGTGTACTATTGCTATGAAAAATGATAAACTTTATTTTTGCCAACATTTGCAAAAAAAAGTCTTCACAAAAAGGTCTATCATGTATGAACATCTAGAAGTTTCAAGCCAAATGACCAAGTTATGGTCATTTCGACGACATAGTTTGTGATAAAGATCTCATACTCCACACATAGGTGCATATTGGTAGATTAAACAATCTTACCAAAGGGATTCTTCAAATTATTTTCATAAATATCATTTTCCTTTTTTAAGTGGAAAATATGAGTTTTTTATGAAGGAAGTACATAAAATATGATTTCAAATGGCACCCAACTAATTTTCACTAAGAGTGGTGCACATATGATGGATGATCCCCAAGTATGAGTTTTTTCTTTGAATTGTAACTAATTTCTCCTAGTTAATTGAGTTTATGTTGATTTTTCGAAAGTAATTCAAATTTGAACTACAACGTTTTCATAGTTTGGTATGAAACTTTTGGAAACATCTTTTTAAGTTACACAACTAGTGGTTATATCACATAAATATTCATAGTTCTAGAAAATATCACCTCTTCCGATGATTAGTCATAGCGACCGTTTTGATCGTTTTTAAGAAAAAATGTAATAAAGCGATAAACACCTCGAAAAATAAAATCCTTTGTCATGGGCTCCTTATATGTGTACTAGTTGTTATGAAAAAATGATAAACTTGATTTTTACCAACATTTGCAAAAAAAGTCTTCACAAAAAGGTCGATCATGTATGAACATCTAGAAGTTTCAAGCCAAATGACCAAGTTATGGTCATTTCGACGACATACTTTGTGATAAAGATCTCATACTCCACACATAGGTGCATATTGGTATATTAAACAATCTTACCAAAGGGATTCTTCAAACTATTTTCATAAATATCATTTTCCTTTTTTTAAGTGGAAAATGAGTTTTTTGCGTGAAGGAAGTACATAAAATATGATTCCAAATGGCACCCAACTAATTTTAACTAAGAGTAGTGCACATATGATGGATTATCCCCAAGTATGAGTTTTTTCTTTGAATCGTAACTAATTTCCCCTAGTTAATTGAGTTTATGTTGATTTTTTGAAAGTAATTCAAATTTGAACTACAACTGTTTGATAGTTTGGTCTGAATTTTTTGGAAAAATACTTTTAAGGTACGAAAATAGTGGTTATATCACAGAAATATTGATAGTTCTAGAAAATATCACCTCTTCCGATGATTAGTCATAGCGACCGTTTTGATCGTTTTTAAGAAAAAATGTAATAAAGTGATAAACACCTCAAAAAATAAAATCCTTTGGCATGGGTTCATTATATGTGTACTAGTTGCTATGAAAAATGATAAAATTGATTTTTGCCAACATTTGCGAAAAAAGTCTTCACAAAAAGGTCTATCATGTATGAACATATAGAATTTTCAAGCCAAAGGACCAAGTTATGGTCATTTCGACGACATAGTTTGTGATAAAGATCTCATACTACACACATAGGTGCATATTGGTACATTAAACAATCTTACCAAAGGGATTCTTCAAATTATTTTCATAAATATCATTTTCCTTTTTTAAGTGGAAAAAATGAGTTTTTTTGTTAAGGAAGTACATAAAATATGATTCCAAATGGCACCCAACTAATTTTCACTAAGATTGGTGCACATATGATGGATGATTCACAAATATGAGTTTTTTCTTTGAATTGTAACTAATTTCCACTAGTTAATTTAGTTTATGTTGATTTTTCGAAAGTAATTGAAATTTGAACTACAACTGTTTGATAGCTTGGTCTGAAACTTTTGGAAAAATCATTTTAATGTACACAACTAGTGGTTATATCACAGAAACATTGATAGTTCTAGAAAATATCACCTCTTCCGATGATTAGTCATAGCAACCGTTTTGATCGTTTTTTTTTAAATGTAATAAAGTGATAAACAGCTCAAAAAAATCAAATCCTTTGGCATGGGCTCCATATATGTGTACTAGTTGCTATGAAAAATGATAAACTTGATTTTTGCCAACATTTGCAAAAAAAGTCTTCACAAAAAGGTCTATCATGTATGAACATCTAGAAGTTTCAAGCCAAATGACCAAGTTATGGTCATTTCGACGATATAGTTTGTGATAAAGATCTCATACTCCACACATAGGTGCATATTGGTATATTAAACAATCTTACCAACCGGGACTAAAGGTTTCCCTGCATACATCCCAACGGTGGCAAGACATTTCTGATGATCTACAACCGTCCGACAAGACATCTCTGATGATCTGCAACCGTTTGGAACGGTCGCAGATCATCAGAGACGTCTTGCCGCTGGTTGCCCAAAGATGCCTCCGCCGAGGGCAGGGTTCACCTTCAGCCTTCACTGAGTGCTCTCTGCTACCCGTGTGCTGCCAAAATGAACTACAATGAGTAGACACTGAGTGCTGAACATGTCCGGGGGGAGCTATATATAGGGTACATGTGCTTCTTTAGTACCGGTTGGTAACAACAATCGGGTCATGTGGGTCACGAAGTGGTCGTGATAGTGCTGATCCAACAACTCACAATCCCTCAAAAGAAACACACCTATGATCCAACGTCTCACAAGCGCTAGAAAGAAACACACGATCCGTGTGCTTCTTTAGTCACGGTTGGTAACACACGATCCGTGTGTTTATTTAAATCACTTGTGATCCGTTGGATCAAGATGCGTTTCTTTTGAGGGCTTCAGAGTTGTTGGATCAGCACTATTATGACCACTTTGTTAGTCACATGACCATATATTTTTAGTCTCGGTTGGTAACACCAACCGGGACTAAAGAAGCACATGGATTGTGTGTTTCTTTAAAGCACTTGTGAGCCGTTGGATGAAGATGTGTTTTTTTTGAGGGATTCTGAGCTGTTGGATGGGCACTATCATGACCAGTTCGTGAGTCACATGACCCTAGTATAGCCCCCTCTTGAACATGTTCGGCAGTCATTGTCTCCTCATTCTACTTCATCGACAGAATACAAAGCATTCGGATTCCCTGCATACGCCGAACGGTGCATTTGATATGCAGGCACTCACGAGCCACCGTGGGACTGTAAGCAGGTGAAATCGTGTGTTTTGTTCCATGCATCTACAAAATATTTCAGTTCACTTGTTCTTCTGATACAAAGCATTCAAATATTACACATCAACAATAATATCCCTATCTAGTGTTTACTTGTTCTTCTGATTGCGCCGTAACCACGGACAATCTTCTTCATTTAACTTGATACTTGGATCAGTGTTGAGTTTGAAGGGCGGAATTTCATGAAACTTATCGTAATGTTCTGACATCTCAGTCTTGTCCTCCACTCCCACATTGACTCTTTCCTTGAAAGAACTATGTGGCGCTTTGGCTCATCGTGTGATGTACTCGCTTGCTTATCTTTTCTTTTTTTTGGTAGGGTAGACATGTCCTTCACATAGAAAACCTGAGCAACTTCACTGGTTAGGACGAATGGTTTGTTCTCGTACGAAAGATTCTTGAGATCCAATGTAGTCATTCCGTATCGTGGGTCTACCTCTACCCCGCCTCGTAGGTTGAACCATTTGCACTTGAACAGAGGGACCTTAAAAGTAGGTCCATAGTCAAGTTATCATATCTCCTCTATGTAACCATAATATGTGTCCTTTGTCCCGTTACAGTTTGTTGCATCAAAGCGGACTCCACTGTTTTGGTTGGTGCTCTTTTTATCTTGGTTGACTGTGTAAAATATATTTCCATTTATCTCGTACCCTTGAAAAGTCAATATAGTTGAAGCTGGTGATGTGGCCAACAAGTATATATGTTCTTCAACATTGTTGTCATTAATGAGACGTCTTTTTAACCAACTGCTGAAAGTCTTCATGTGATCTCCATCAATACAATCTTCAGATTTCTCCGGGTATTTGGAGCGTAAAACATTCTTGTGTTCCTCGACATACGGACCCACCAAACTGGAATTATGTAGAACGGTGTCGTGTGCTTGAGTGAAAGAATCCCCGTCTTGACATATTGTTGCTTTCTTTCCTAGGGTGCCTTTTCCATGCAGTCTCCCCTCATGACGTGATTCAGGAACACCGATCGACTTCAGATCAGAAATAAAATCTACACAAATCTCAATGACCTCCTCTGTTCCATAACCCTTGATGATGCTTCCTTCTGTCCTAGCCCGGTTATGCACATATTTTTTTAAGACTCCCATGAACCTCTCAAAGGGGAACATTTGTGTAGAAATTCAGGACCGAGAACAGAAATCTCTTTGACTAGGTGGACTACAAGGTGCGTCATAATATTGAAGAAGGTTGGTGGGAACACCAACTCGAAACTGACAAGACACTGGACCACATCCTTCTCTAATTTTTTTTAGAGTTAGTGGATTGATGACCTTGTGAGAAATTGCATTGAGAAATGCACATAGCTTCACAATGGGTTCTCGAACATTTTCCGGTAGAAGCCCTCTCAATGCAACCGGAAGTAATTGTGTCATAATCATGTGACAGTCATGAGACTTTAGGTTCTGAAATTTTTGCTCTGCCATGTTTATTATTCCCTTTATATTTGATGAGAAGCCAGATGGAACCTTCATATTGTGAAGGCACTCAAAAAATATTTTCTTCTCTTCTTTAGTAAGAGCGTAGCTTGCAGGACCTGGCTGATTCTCTGAATGAGTATCATCTCGATGCATCTCTTCGCTCATACGTTGATGGGCCTGCCTTCCTTTCGTTGTACCTTTTTTGGACTTCCCTTTTTTTGACTTCCCATCTTTTGACTTCCCATACACGCCCAAGAAGTTTAGCAGGTTGCAGCAAATGTTCTTTGTCACGTGCATCACGTCGATTGCAGATTGCAGAGTGAATCTCTAGCATTATCCAATAGGGAAACTCCCAAAATATAGATTTCTTTTTCCACATGGGTAGGTGGTTGTTTGCGTCATTCGGAACAGTGAGTCCGCCAGGACCCTTTTCAAAGATTACATTTAAATCGTTGACCATATCATGTATAACAGAACTAGAAAGGTGGGTAGGCCTCGGCCGATGATATGCCTCACATTTGTAATGCTTGCCTTTCTTCCTTAAAGGATGCTTGGGTACAAGAAACCGACGATGACCCAGGTACACATTCTTGTTACCTAAATGTATACTATCAGTCTCAGCTAAACAGTGCATGCATGCATTGTATCCCTTGTTTGACTGTCCTGAAATGTTGCCAAGAGCAGGCCAATCATTGATGGTTACAAAAAGCAAAGCTCGTAGATCAAATTCCTCCAGTTTGTGCTCATCCCACACACGTAGACCTTCTTCGTGCCACAACTGCAAAAGTTCTTCAACTAACGGCCTGAGGTACACATCAATGTCGTTGCCAGGTTGCTTCGGGCCTTGAATGAGCACTGGCATCATAATGTACTTCCGCTTCATGCACAACCAAGGAGGAAGGTTATAGATACACAGAGTCACGGGCCAAGTGCTGTGACTGGAGCTCTGCTCTCCAAAAGGATTAAATCCATCTGTACTTAGACCAAATCTTAAGTTCCTTGCGTCATCTGAAAATGTCGGGAACTCTCTGTCAATTTTTCTCCACTGGGACCCATCCACGGGGTGTCTCAACATCAAGTCTTTTTTACGATCTTCTTTGTGCCATCGCAACAACTTGACATGCTCTCTGTTGTTGAATAAACGTTTCATATAGGAGCATACCACATCACCTTTGCAGAAATCCTCTCCCTGGGGCGCGACTCGCCCTCAACATCACCAGGGTCATCTCGCCCGATCTTATACCGCAAAGCACCGCATACAGGACATGCATTTAATTTTGTGCTCACCACGGTAGAGGATGCAGTCATTAATGCATGCGTGTATCTTATGCACCTCTAATCCTAGTGGGCATACCACCTTCTTTGCTTCGTACGTACTAGAGGGCAATTCGTTATCCTTTGGAAGTATCTTCTTAACTATTTTTAACAAATTTTCAAATCTCTTGTTAGAAGTACCATTCTCTGCCTTCCATTGCAACAATTCAAGTGTGGTATCCAGCTTTTTCTGGTCATTTTGACAAGTTGGGTACAACAATTTGGCGTGATCAGCTAACATACGCTCCAACTTCAACCTTTCGTTTTCACTTTCGCAGTCCATTTGTGCATCACGAATGGCCCGACGAAGATCATCGTCGGGCTCATCAATAATGGGATCTTATTCAGTTTCGTCTTCTCCGATTGTAGTATCACTGAACCAAGGATACTTGTCATTATCCTCCTCTTCTTCATTTTCTTCCATGATAACCCCTGTTTCTTCGTGCTTGGTCCAACAATAATAACCAGGCATAAAACCATTATGCAAGAGGTGGGAGTGAATGACTTTTGAGGTAGAGTGATCACTCATATTCTTGCAGGCACTACATGAACAACGAATAAAACCATTCTTTGGTTTGTTTGGCTCAGCCACATGGAGAAAATTATGCATGCCATCAATGAAATCAGGACAACATCGGTCACCGTACATCCATTGTCGATTAATCTGAATTATAAAAAGTATATCGAACCCCATTATTACACTATTGTCATGAATAATATGTAAGAGTAAATTAATTAATACAATGTCATCCATTAAAATAAGTGTAGAGTAGTGACAACTGGTAATACATAGTTCTCATAAAACATACATTAACTAAAATAAATATAAAAATTATCTAAAGAATTTAAATCTAACAACAAATGCGATTAAAATCGCAACTAAGGTAAATACTAAACCCACAGCATATGATAGCAAGCCTCCCGATTAATGACATATTTTCTAATCATTTTTATCTTCAAGCGCATTGCATTCATCTTAATCTCGTTACCATCGACCACGTCGGCAAGTTTGAGCTATAATTTCATCTTATCTTCTAAGCATTGAAGATAATGATCTTCACTTCTTTTCAATTTTGCTTTCAAATCATTGTTTTCTTTATCCAAAAACTCGATAATAGGGTCAGGTTCAATTTCCGGTTCAACTACCTCCTAGATAAAAATAAATTTATGTCAAGTTGGTCGCCATAATTGCCAGAAACACAAAATGAAATAAATAGTTTTGAAAATATACCACATCCAAATCATAGATCGGACGAGGACCGACGGAGACGGATATCAGAAACATGACTCTATACATATAATACAAGTTAGAAAATTATACAACTAATAACTATGGATCTAAAACAATAAAGTTATGTTTTTAAAAATCAAATAAAAACACGAGGCTCACTAAGATGGTGCCGGTGACGGCGTGAGCGATCGACGACGGTAAAGACAGGGACGACGGTAAAACACATAAATCATAAATTAGTTTGAGAACATATTGCACATATACACAAATGGGATCATAACTTAGGCATTCCATCGAACACCTTGCTTGCACAAAAAAAATTGAAATGAGCAAAATAAGCTAAATAACCAATGCCGAAAAGAGGATAAAGCTGCTAACCGTGGGGTGTCTTCAATCTCTCCAAATGGTGTAAAATATTGTGTATTATCTAGACTTGGGGAGAGAAAATGGAGAAGAAATGGAGAGGGAAATATAGTGAGCTTGAGCTCGGGCTGAAAATGGAGTCGGCCGGGGTGGAAGAAGCTGATAAAGGTCAGAACCATTAGCCACGGTTCGTGTTCAGAACCGGGACTAAAGGTCTCTGGCGCTGGGTCCTGCCTCTGCTGCCGCATGCGGTGAACGTTTAGTCCAGGTTCGTAACACGAACCGGGACTAAAGGTCCCTCGCAAATCCGGCGCCGTGACTCTCACCCCTTTAACTTCGGTTCAATTTTAAATCCGGTCTAAATGGGTGAAACAAAGGCTCATTTTCACTAGTCCACAGGAAAATGCTGTGATGCTCCCGGGTGCATGTGCACCCGGTTGAGAAAATCATTTTCTAAATGTAAAAAAGGTACATAAAAAATACGCGTATGTAGATCTCGCATGTACCAGACATGTTTCGTAAGTTTTGTGAAAAAATGATTTTTCGTTTGGCCCATACAAAAAAGACAAGAATACGCCACATATACACTGCTATATCACATAATTTTTCTCTTTTTTTATCGAGACAAAATAAATAACATGTTGCGCATGAAATTTATGCACGGGGTACATGTTTTGCAAGTCATGTACATGAAATTTTTGTTTCACATTTTTTGAATACACTTTGACTTTTTTCTGACATTTCAAAAAACGGGTACACATGCACCCGGGTTCATTCTATCCACTCTCCTATTCCACATCCCTTTAAAGCCAACCCTTCTCCAGCGCCGGCGAACGCCTAGCCCCTTGCTTGCACCCGCACTGGCACTGGTCAATCCTCCAACGCCGCTCGTTTCAGACTCGGGCTCACCGGCGATGCCACGGCTAGCGCCTAGCAGCCCCGGCCGGTGTCCCGATCTCTCAGCCTGGGCTCGATCTCTTTCTCCTGCATTCTCTGTAGGCAAGCGATCGGCTAGAATTTGGCCAAAATGTCATGCAAAAAATGTCTACCTGCATTAGATAACACATATTTATGTGAATGACTGAATTTGAACAGCTAATCTGGCTCATGCATGTGATAGATACAGATTGAACTTAACGTGCGTGAACTACACATCATCGTATATATGTAAGCCTAATGTTGGATGGAAAAGCTGAGTGTTTGGTAGCCCGGGTCCCCTCGATTACCTCCACCCACTCAGTTTTTTTGTTGCTTGTTAGCCCGGTTCGTAGGTCTTGGGCCCTGCCAAATTCACCCCGAAATAACTCTCAGCCATGCCTACGAGAGCCTCAGCCATGCCCGCTTCTTACAAAAAATCTCACGAGTGGGGCCCACCTGTGTGATGCGTCTCCCACCCCGGCCAAAATCTGGCCCCAATCCCCCCCAGCCCCGCTTCTCCTCTCTGCCCCCAGCCGCTCCCGTCACCCAGCCCCGCTGTCGAGTGCGTCGGGCCTCCGCTCCGCTTCCCGGCGACACCTCGCGCCGCCTCGCACTGAGGCCTCTCCCACGCCGAGCGCGCCTCCGCTCCACCTCAAGCTCGTGAAGCCTCTCGTGACGGCGCACGGAGGCCTCTCCCCACGCGGAGCACGCACGGAGCTTCTCCGCGTCATGCGGAGCACGCACGACGCATAGAGCTTCTCCAGGCGCCGCACAGGCTAGAAGCGGTACTCGACCTCCTCCTGGCGTCGCACGGCAGCGGCGCGTGGCGGGCGGGGACAGTTGCGGGCGCTCTCCGGTGGCTCGCAAGATTCAGGAACCTGATTATCTTTTATTTTTATGTGGCATGCATTGTTCACTTTATACATGGTACCAAACAAGTTCTCAACTGAGCTCAGCTCAACTCATACAACCTAACAAACACAACAAATAAAACACACATGTATGCGATGGGCATAGCTCGACTCAGCTTTTATGGGTTGAGATAGGCCACCCATGCTACCAGACAAACCCTAAATGTCCATGCTAGTTTCTCTCGTGAAGATAACAATGGAACATGGGGTGCCATTTTGAGAGATCAAGATGTGTAGTAATTCTTCAGCCTGGGGGATAATTTCTCACTGTATTTTCAGCTGAAATAGCAGAAGGTATTGCGGTTCTGGAAGGTACAAAAGCTATCGTACGTAGCAATGGCTGCAAACCTGTGATTAAATTGTGGAAAGTGATAATGCAAGTATGCAACGGTAATTGATGAAACTAAGGAAGAAGGATAGATCAAGCATGTCTCAGCTAGCTTTCATTCCTGCTGATACGATCGAGAACTACTACCAGATTACAAATTCAGAAAGTTAATCCAGCTATTAATCGTATGGCGCTCATGAAATTGCTAGATTTTGTAGCAGTGTGTGGAGTGGGGGTGTATTACTGATACTGAATTCAACTCTCTGTCCTGCGTGGTGAAGTTACTTCAAAAAGGGTGTAACGATTGCTTTTAACCATGACATTAAATCATGCATATACATTCTATAACCCTCGGCAAGAAACATCTGTGGTACGGTTTTCCTATTTCTCACACGACTTTACGCCAACAATCCTCACCGCGATCGATTCTAAGAGAGAATCGCCGGTAGCTAGGCCTACCTTTTCCGTCCAACGTCGACCAGTCGACCCCACGGTGAGTGACGGATCGACGGGGAGCATATGCATGAAGTGAACCATTCCATCGATGGGCGCCGGACCCCTACCTAGTACGCACGTACCCATGCATGCATGCACACACGCCCGAACACAGACAGACAGATCACGGCTACAGTTTCAACTTTCGGGCCATATAGATCGACGACGACACGACGCCGACGACCCATCGATCCCTGCACACAAACACACATCTGCACGTACGCATCCGCGCTGTCCACTAGTGCAAGGCAGACAGAGCTAGCTAGCATTAAGCTACGGAGTATATATATATAGCGCGCTGTTGCGCGCTTATCGGCCGTGTCGTCTTCCTTCTCGAGCTAGCGCGCGCGCGCGCGGCAGCGTCGACGTCGTACGTCGGATCAGATGCCAGACTGATCGGATCCGATGGATCGACGACGTGCGTGTCTGCGCCGCCGCCGGCGGCACGCATGCATGCCCTGCCTCGTGCTCCGCGCGCGACCTAGCTTCTTCTACTGCTGCTGCATGCACTCAACACGTACTCATATGCCGCGAAAGGCGAGACATGCATGTGTGTAGTTTTTGAACTACTCTACATCGATAGTCCGTTGTTAGGTTAATCCAAACACAAGTGTGGGTCGGCTTGCATGCCATATTCCATACGTGTCCAACTAGTACTAGTAGAAGTAGAATAGGAAGGGTTTGGAGAAGTTGTCGAGCTCGATCGACGCCGGCTGATGACCGGCCGGCCATTGATTGTTCAAGGGAAGGCCCCTACATATACATTGACCCGTTTTTGTATATATAAACCGGCCGCTAGCCATTAATCGTGTGTGGGTTGATCGGCGAGCGAGCGATCGAGCACAGGGAAATGCAGGCCGAATAGGGATACCATTCATGCCACTGCCTGTCTCGCCACTGTTCGTCGTAGCTACGCACGTAGAGACAACGATATATAAGGTGATGCATGCATGGCGATACAGGTGGGACGCCGGAACTTCATTTACAGCATCATCGGAGCGGTACGGTGCGGTGCGGCGCCGGGCCGTGCCGGTGCTCCCAGCACTGTTGTCCGACTGGGTCCAAGCCGCAGCGCCAGCGCCAAAGTTTGTTTCCAAAGGGTTGGGGCCGGGCAAAGATTGCTGGCTCTAAAGCTATTTAGGAGGGGATCTTCTATAATTTCGTACATAAGGGGTGATTTCTTAGTTTCATCCGGTCATTAGTAACTTATACCCAACCTGTGTGTGGCTGACATGGAATTGACATGGCATTTCAATTGCAATTCTAGCAAATCCATATTGTATGTTTTTTTCGAAAAAATAGGGGTTGCCCCTCGATTCCATTAACATGAAATCAACGAGCAACAACACACATGTCCCCGACTAGGGCTAGAATTCGAGCCGAGCCGAGCCGAGCCGAGCCGAGCCGGCTCAACTCGGTAAAACTTGGTCAACTAGCGAGTTCGACTCGGCTCGACTCGTTCAACAAACGAGTCCAGCATTGGAACTCGGCTCGGCTCGCTAAATTCGCGAGTTTGCTCGCTTAGCTCGGTAAAACGGTAAAATTGTTAACATGCATTACAATAGAATTGTATGCATTTTTTTAAATTATTTGTACTTGTATGATACAATTGTAGCGGCAATCTATAACAATATGAAAATATCTAGTAATATATAGTCATTAAATTGTGATAATCAGGTAAAATAATTCACAAAATACAAAAATAATGTAACGATTTATTTTTATCAAGTTAAACAAGCCAAACGAGTAGCTCGGAGCTAGGCTCGTTTAACTCTAATTCGTTTAGCGTCTAAAATAAAAACTCGGCTCGGCTCGTTTAACAACGAGTTCGAGCCAAGCCGAGTCGAGTTCCGAGCTACTCGTTTAACTCGCGAGTTTCGAGTTTTAGTTCCAGCCCTATCCCAGACTCCCAGCATGTCTCCAGATTTGCCAGCAAAATCAACGAGCAACAACACACATGCCGTAGCATGTCTCCATATTGTATGATATGCTAAATCATATCCCTAACCCTCTCATTTCACTTCTCAAA
Organism: Poa annua; assembly: GCA_026929855.1. Taxonomy (NCBI): domain Eukaryota; kingdom Viridiplantae; phylum Streptophyta; class Magnoliopsida; order Poales; family Poaceae; genus Poa; species Poa annua. The sequence continues at coordinate 10,715,504 of CM049430.1, forward strand.
ATCATTTCATTTCTACCAAACGATATGAACGGATGGGTGTCAAACGAGCTCTTAAGGATTTTTCGCGAATTTACTTTCCTCTGTGGTTAGTTGGTTTTTTTTAAGAAGAAATTGGTTGCTTCCTTTTTCTCTAAAGTTGCATTTCTAATCTACACCAAATATACCTCACAAGTCACAAGGGAGGGAGTACCAAATAGTGCTTCTGGCACATGGACTCGTACGTCCAAAAGGGTTGGGGCCGGGCAGGCGGCGGAGCGAGAGCGGCCGAATCTTTGAGGTGCGTGCGATGAGACGCGATCAGGGCATGGACGCAACTGCAAGCTAGATCAGATAACCAAGAGAGCAGAGCAGAGGCCCGGCCGACCCGAGTTCGTGCGCTGCGTCTGCTCGACCAGACAAGTGCTGTCGTTTCCATCGATATCCCTTCCCCTGCTGCAGGCTGACCGCGTACCTCGATCGCGTGCTACCCCTACCCGACGACCACCACCACAGCAAGCCCCGGTCGTGCATGCCCCATGTATCTCTCTGTATCCATCTCTGCAGTCTGCACACACGCCTCGTCGCCGGCCATCCCCTCGCTCCCTGCGTCGGTGACCCATCGCCGTGGCCCGGACGTGCGTTGCGTGCGATGCAAGGCTCGCCCCAGCCAGGCAACACCAAACTGAATAAACATAAGCTGCAGATTCCTCAGTCACAGTGGCAATCGCCGTTTGCTCCGATGATAGATCCAGCTCCAGCCTACTTGTTGGCCCTAAATGATGATCCTTCAAGCTGTTGTCACCAATCGTGGGCACCTGATATAATCATTGGAGCGATTACAGCTAAGCCTTCTGGGCACCTGATATAATCATTGGAGCGATTACAGCTAAGCCTTCGTTCTAATGATTATGTCTGGTGCACACGTTTTGGTGTCCAATCTTGACAACAAGGAGGTTAGGTGGTTAGCACACTGCAGATCGCACCTTCAGGTGGCCACGATTGGTGGCCAAATCTTCACAACAAGGAGGTTATAGCACGCTACAGATCGCACCTTCAGGTGCCCACGACCACGATTGGTAGCCAATCTTCACATACGGAGAGAATGTCAGTTGGCATGCAGTTAGCACGCTGCAGTACCACACCAAACCTCCCTCAAGAGATTCAGACAGAACATTGCTCCGACCACATTCTCGACTGGAATAAGAAAATGCATGCACCTATTCCCAGCATGTATCAAAGAACAAAGAAGAGAAGAAACTGCCTAATGTATAGGCTCTGAATGCTATTGCTCTGTCTTAAGAGTCCAGGGGCACTGCAAGAAACAAACCACCAAATCTCAGACCTTCACATGAACTGATCAAAGCAAGCATCGAGATCTGAAAGCGAGACCAAACGTGGAAAAACGGTGACAGTCTAACGCTAATTCTGATATGCTAGCTAACGTCTATTAGCCAAGTCCCAGATTCCGCAGATCCTTCTTCTGTCCAGTGGACGAGCCACCCTCTTTCTTGATCCGAGAAGGCCTGACGATACGGTCGATGATCCCGTAGTCGAGGGCTCCTTCAGCATCAAAGCGCTTCACCCTGGATAGGTCCTCATGAACCTGCCAAAGTAAGGAAATGCTTGAGACAAGAGGAATGCTTAGGATTCCAGTTGCAGAGACTGACCGACCATACTGAATCATGAGAATTTTGCACGTGTAGGGAAAGTACAAAGATGGTACTGTACAGCAGATCTTTTATTTAGTATGATATTTTTTTTGATAAAGAAATTTATTAAAATATATGAAAAACTGTACAAAGAACTATCAAAGCCATAGGCAAAGTGAAAGCAAGCAGGACACACAAAGGTGTTTCCAGGATAACTGAAGCTAAAATACAGTATCAGCCTAGCAGGTGATGAAGAACAAATTAACAAGAACATTCAACAGAAAGTGCTTACCTTTTCCGCTGAATGACCTGTGTGCTCTGCTAACTTGCCATAGAGATAATTCTTGATTCGATTAAGTTCATTTGCTTCATTTTCTATATCATCAGCCTGTAGGGAAAATTAAGTGTACCATAAGCATCTTCTATTATATACTAAAAGCAATATGCGGATGTCTAATAAAGCCACCACATTAATCCACATCATAAATTAATTATAATGGTTAGATCTAAATGTATGGTTGAGATTTATTAGAACAATAATAGTTACGTAACAAGTTTGGGACAATTCATGTTGAGAACATCACGTCTCTCGGATGTAGACTCTGCACCGTTTAAAAAACAATCTGTGAATGATATCTTAGCTGTAACAAGCTGTAGTTTAAAAAAACAAGTTGTAACGCAATAGTTTGAACAACCAACAAAACGGATTGGACCATGTGGTGAAAAACAAAGCTGTAACGTAATAGTACGGATGAAAAAAAAACTTGCTAAACCATCTGGTGACAGAGGGTATAAGCGGATATGGGCAGTTTACGAAAAAAACTTAAACTAATCACTGTAGAAAACTAGCTATGTGGCTGTAACGTGATGGCTTGAAGAAAAAAAATGCTGTAACGTGGTGGCAAAGATAGATACGGATTGCTTGGGAAAAAACTTATCAGTACACATTTAGAGTTTTATCAAAATTAAATTTTGTAAATCATAAAATATTTAGATTTTGTAATGTTTGACCAGAGATAAAAAAAATCCATATCAACATTCATAATACCAAAGTCATATAGTATAAAATTTATTTTATAATTATTCTAACAATCATTATTTTATATTTAAAATTTTGATGACATTTTCTATATATTCGGTCAAATTTATAAAGTTTGATTTTGACTAAACCTAGAAGGCAGTGTAATTAGACGAAGGGATTACGCTATTTTCAATGATTGAGTACACATTAATAAATATTTATTCGACTGCTATCAGACAAAACACACTCTCAAAACGCATGTACAAGTTAAAAGAATTTTATAATTAATGAAGTTGTCACAGTACATAATTATCTCCATGATTATGTACATAAATAAGAAATTGCTCAAATGTCATTAGACTAATAATCTCACAAAACACGCGCGAATGAGTTTGGGTTCATGAAATTTTAATAGTATTGAAGTCACAAATGTAGTCACACTATCGACTTGGCGTGAATGATACTCACACTTCTAAGACATTTACCGGTTTAATGATACACATGGTTGAGTCCACACATATTTTCGTGAGGACTGACCGTCCACTGAAAAAATATTCCGACTTGATGAGATACAAAACACCAAATCTTCACAACTGATTTTTATGATGAAGCAACGTAGTGATATATTATTGGTGGGAACGTCCATCACAGTATTTTTTTTGTCTTGATGACACACACATGACAAAGTCTATTTTTTTCTTAATGACACACAAATGACTAAGTTACTAAAAATTCGGCTTGTTATGTTTCAAATTTAGTATCCACACGGTGTGTCCATACTAATTTTCAGTCTGAGGACCTAAAAAGCGTACACATAATTATTCTGAATTGCTTTGGAGGCTATTGTTTGGTTTATATGTGTCTTTCTCAAGTAACAAAATCAACGTAAGAGCAGGTACCAGCCATTCCAACTACGCGGTAAAAATTGAAGAATATGGAAAACTTAGAGTCGCACTTCTCTAAATATTGGCCAAAGATTCACCACATTCATTTTCTAAAACGTTGCACATTGTGACATGGAGTGAGTTAATGAAAGAAACAAACGCAAATGACATTCACTATTTAATGTGACCTACCTATTAACTGGGATAAACCATTTTTATCTTAATTAAAAAACTTATCAAAGGTAATTAACCTCTCAAATTGAAAATCAAATGTGCTTTGAAAGTGATCTAACACCAAGCAAGAACTATAGTTTACTTTACAGATCGAATATCACTTACATGGGTGTTTCAACATATGAATTGATAATCATTTCCCGAAAATTTCAGATTACCAAAGATTTTACTGCATAAGTGATATTTTGCTTAACAAACATATATAGTAATAATTGTGGAACAATTTAGCGTTTATTGTCACATAATGGGTAAAATGATGTGATATCAATTTCTTGAACACTTTCAACCAACTACAGATGATGCCCTCGCATTTGCGAGGGCCACCCTGCTAGTTTCAATAATGACAATAGTAGCAATACACTCATACCGAATTTAAACATTAAACTGATTAGTAAGCATTTGCTAAGCCCAGACCTGGCCTCGAGCTGCTCCAGCAGGTGACTGAAGTGAAACCCGGCAAAGAGGCATACCGGTACGTGAACCCTACAAAGTATTAAATAGTATTAAAACAAGCATTATAGTGGGCATAAAAAATCAAAACAAAATCCAGAAATCATCACAACAGAAAATGAACATTATAGTATTAATACCTTTTGACCAGCTGCAAGAATAAATCCTGCCAAGTTGAATGCAAAACCCAGGCAATGAGTACCGATAGGACTTTTTAGGCTTAGCATGGTATCATACAGCGCCATGCATGGTGTAAGCTGCAATATAATTATTAACAAACTATCAAATTAGAAAGCCTCTCCAAGATAAAATTAGAAAATGGCATGGGTTAGTTAGTAGTTGATTTGGTCAGACCCTTCTGTAGCACTGTTAGCCATTTTGGAACATTAAAAAAACATATACACCTAAAACAGATTATAAAATACTCATGCTGCAGTTATTAATTGTACTCTTCATCAAAAAAATCGTGCATGTCCCAGTTACTTTTCAAGAAGTTAAAATTACAGTGAGTTTTCCAAGCAGTTAGAGCTGGGACTTATGGTATACTGCTGACTGCTCTATTATCATTGCTTACTTACGCCTTACATATGATCACACTATAATATGATCCTCTCTTTCTAGAATGAGTATTTCCATTGCATAACTATACAGATTTGAAGATTCTGCGCTAATTTATCGCTTAAGATGTGTTGACAACTGAGTACTGGTAGATATAGCTCAGCAAACAAGATGCTAAAGTTTCAGAGAATCCTGCACATACTAATCTACAGAGTAGCATTGGCAACCCCTTATGTCGGGCATTAATGTCGCATGACGATTTGTTTCGAAAAGGGAGCAGACCCTGGCCTCTGCATCAATGGATGCACACAGCCAAGCATAACAAGTTAACAACTTATGATGAACACTTCATCCCAATTTTAGTTTCAAGATAATTCATGTGGACAGCACATTAGTTTTCTATTTAAGATGAGAAAAGGTCAAAAGTACTTGCAGGACACAAGGCAGTGACAAAAGAAATAGAAACCAAAAGTGATACAGGCCAACCAACAAGAACACAAGGGTAATGTCGTCAAGTTCTTACATCTCCTCCAGGACCATTGATGTACAGAAGAATCTTTTTTGAGTCGTCAACACTGTCAAGATACAGCATGCTCGCCAATACTTGGTTACTAAATTCTTCGTCTATAGTGTCCCCAATGAAGATAATCCGTTCACGATACTGCATATGGAATATCCAAATTAGCTACCGGTGCAAAGGACTTAAGCATTTGCATTACTTATTCTGAGGTCTTACTAAAGCATTCCATATGTCAAGCCACTGCCAGGTTCCTTCACCAGGTGTTCTGTAAGGTACTCGCGGTGTACCGACAGGCATCATCGAAATCCGTGCCCTGGTAGCCCTCTTGTTTGATAACCTAATAAGTGTAGATAGGAGTAGACTGAGATATGTAAGGGAATAACTGTGCCTAAGAGAACCAAAGCAAAATTTGCTGATATAATTGGCTACAGAAAAGCTAACATGTTCCAAATAATTTGCGCAGATTCTAGCTAGAAGACTAACATGTTCCAAATAATTTGTGCAGATTCTAGCAAGAACTATAACAAATGAAGCATTTCTTTGTTGATGAAACAAACAACATATTCAATATAACCCCCACCCATCGAAAAGGCATGTAAAAGATCAACAATGTACTAAGCAACTTTTTAAATAAAAGGCACGACTGCCCGACTTTAAATTAATAAAGCCAAAGGCCAACGTTTACAACCAACCCCACTGGGAGAGGGCACCAGGAGCAGCTAGTGGCAATACAACAAGGCCCAAAGGCACGAAAAACTCGAAAGCATCCATTTACATGATAAGAAAGCCTACAAGTATAACTGTCTGGGCAAGCATAATTAGCAGACTACCACAAGTCTACAACCGAAAATGGATACTGAACATAGCACCTGACCGATGTGTAGCACTACAAGTCTACAACACATATAACTACACATCGACTTCCAAATCATCAACACAATCATATTGCTATGACAAGCAAAGAGATGCTACGCATAAGGCATAACTGCATAAGTATAGGAGAAAATGTACCCCAGGGATACCCTCCGGTGGACGGCAGTGTAGAACCGGGCGTTGACATTGGGGCATGACGACTCCGACGAGCCTGCGGCAGCATTTCCAACAGGCCAAACAGAAATTAACCACCGGAAACCGAACCCAGACTGAATTGGAACGGTCCATTTTGATTTTGTACTCACCGAGCCTGGTCTGTGCCTTCAGTCCGACGAAGACCTTGGTGCCCACGCTGCAGAAGGGGAAACAGAGACACGGTGGAGAGGATGGGAAGCGGGTTAGCTAGGGATCAGGGGAGGATACCGGGAAGGCGGAGGAGGAGGCTGACCTGAGAGAGGAGGGAGAGCTGGCGAGGGCGCGGGGGTGGAAGCAGGAGGAGTTGGCGGGCGCCATTGGAGCAGGTCTGCGGAGTGGTCGGGAGTGCCTGAATGGATAACGGAGGGAGGAAGAGGGTAGATTTGCGCCAAGATTCGTGCCACATTTCACATTTGCACATTGATGCGATATTCCCTCCGTTCCTAAGATTTTATAGACGTTTTGTTTAGGTACACCTTAAAATTTAGTGATATCTCTACTAAAGTACATCTGGATATTTTTTATATACAGTAAGAATCCTAAAGTTAAAATTATTGCATTGCAGTGCGAGATCATATGAGCCACATTCGTTCATTTTATAATTATATTTTTGTCTCATCACTTTTACCCCGCCGCCACCAATCCATTCTACCACATTCATTGAATTTGAATCCACCATTTTTTTGTCCTCTTGAGGTAATAATCCTATTATAGTTTCTTCTCATCACATCTTTCAAGCACTCTTTTTTTATTTTTCAGGGAGCGGTCTTCTACCTTTGTGGACCTACCGGATCTCATGACCTCGTCACATATATCAAGGATTACTAAAAAGCTTTGTGTATTATTGACTATTGAGAAATGAATGTTTAGTGGTGTTTCATTTAGTACAAGTTGAGTAAGACATGAGTGGCATGTACATAACTAAAGTGACTACATAAGAAAAAATGACTAAAGACGTGAGTTTGAGGTGCAAACCACATGCACGAATCTCAAAGCAGTTGGACGTTTTAGAAAGTCCGGACACGTCAAACTAGTTGTGTGGTTATGCATTTTTGCACACCATAGTGTAGGCTTTGATAACTATTTGTCATGGCATTGTTTTGATAGTATTGGTTGCATATTGAAGTTTAGGCCTTGTTTATTAGGATTGTATTTGCATCCCATGGGGATTGGGGAGAGGAGGGGATTTGATGAAATTGTTATTTTCACCCAATTCCTAGAAGTAGCATGATCTAGAGTATTTGTTCTACGTAAAACTGGTTGGTGGGCCTTACAAAACCGAACTGATAAACGGACTAATAAGATTTTCTGGATCGGAGATAATAATCCCCTAAAAGACACTACAAATACACTAGAAGTAAACAAGGTACTGTAGAATAATTCGTAAAATAAAGTGTTAAGTAAAATACTGAAGTGAGAGCATATTGCTTTCTCGCTTACACCACTTCCTTGCCGTATCGTTTTTTTTTTTGAAGGGTTCCTTGCCGTATCGTTAGGTACCATCCTACCAGCGACGCGCAGCAGAGCACCACTGAACCACACCCGCGCCATGGCATCCTCCTCCTCCTGGTCACCGGACGATCTCGTCACCGAGCCCAGCCGCGACCGAGCTCCGCATACCATTGCCGACGACGCGTACGACGACTCGGCCTGGCGGGACACCTCGCGGGTGCGCAGCGGGGAAACCCTGAGAGCCATCTGCAGGAAGTACTCCATCCCCGGTGGCTTCACACCGGTCCTCGCCGGCGACCGGTCCCCTCGGGCGCGGCCGCCGCCAGGGTCCGTCTGCGTGTTCGTCTACACGCTGGAAGCCGGGATGCGCCTGCCCCTCCACCCCTTCTTCGGCGCAGTGCTCGACCACTTCGGGATCGCGCCGGGCCAGCTCGCCCCAAACGGCTGGCGCGTCCTGGCAGGGTTTGTCGTGCTCTCCCATTCCGCGGGCGCACCGCCGTCCCTGGCCGTGTTCCGCCACTTCTTCTCGCTGCACCCTTACCCGCACATGCTCTACTCCTTCCGCGGCAAGGACGCCGCCGGCTCCGGTTTGCTCTTCCTCCCGATGAAGGCCAAGAACGCCGAGTGGAAGAAGGAGTTCTTCTTCCTGTCGTCGTCGGCTCCGTGGCCGTGCCCCGTTCAATGGGGAAAGCATTTCAGGTCCGCCACCTCTGATCCGGCGCTCACCGGCCCGGACAAGGCCGTTGCGGCGAACCTGCTGCACGTTCGCGGTGGTACCCCGATCGATCTCGCCACGTATCTCCACGACAGCAACCTGACTGCGGCCAAGATCATCCGTGCATCATCGCCGATTCCTCGAGGTGAACTACTGAACACTCCAGCGCACTTCACGGAGGTGGAGATGACAGTGAAGAGCGAGCCAGACTGCGATGTGTTGCCTCGTACGCAGTCGTCGTTCTTGAAGAACAAGCGGATGCTGCCGGAGCACCACCGGGCGCACGGCGAGAGCTCAGCGTCAGAATACCTCTCTTGCCCGCCGGGGTTCTCCCCCCATCTCCGGAAGGCACGGACGACCAGCACCACGAAGACAAGCAAAGATGAGAAGGGGGCTGACCATGGCGACGGGTACACCAGTGGCTGGATGGAGGCTAGGCAGCTGCTGCAGGGCCTTGTCACCCCGGCGCGGCAGCGCGAGCACGCGGCGTCCAGGCCGGCCGACGTCGTCGCCTCGAGCTATCTTTCGCTGCTGCAGGTGAATTCATTTACCTACCTATCTATCTACGATTCGTCAGATCACGTGAATACGATTCGATCAAGATTTGTTGAACTGAGTACGTACTGACGCACATACGCATGGCGGCTTTGTGCGTCGCGCAGACGGCGAACGAGGTGTCGTTCTCGCTGGACTACGCGCTGGAGCTCGAGGACAGGTTGAGGGACGCGGACGCGCTGCGGGCGGAACTGCGCGAGGTGAAGGCCGAGCTCGCCGAGACTAGGGCGGCGGCGGCGCTGCGGGAGTCCCTCCGAAGGCTTCGTCCAAGGCGCGCTAAGCCGCTAACTAATTATGCTCGTTCTGGATGCTCTGGGCTCTGCTAAGCGTACTACTGTTTCTTTTCGTCAGACATTTGTTTACAGCATTCATTAGACATCTACAGTAGCTGAAATGTTGCATCATACGACATTAAAACTAGAGTTTGAACTCGTGACATTTACCTTTATCGCACAAAGCCTTAACATATTAGCAACTACCATTTATGATTATTTTTCTTTTTTACCAAATTTTTTTTGTTCATTAAATTTTTTTTTAGAAAAAAATTTGAGGATCTTATGCGTTGATAAAACTTAATTATATAAATAATGTAAAATAATTTAACGACAAGGTAGGCCAATTAAAATCGTTGATCTCTTGTCAATATGTGTTCTCTCATTTACTCTCACAATTAGAAATACTTGATGTTAAATACATGGATACAGAACATATAAGATTACTAATAGAGTAAATTACACAAAACCATAGTTTCAGATCAACTTATAACACTTAACCCTAACTTTTGGACAAACTTTCACAATACCACAACTTCTGATGCAAACAGCGTCGACTCATGTACATATACCGTATAATTGCGTAACTCACATAGGAGCCCAACTTATGAGGCCAGCGTGGCGCACTTGCATGCCTCCGTTGACCAAACCGACCTGAAAGCATGAGCCAACCGCGTCTCACGCCCTAATTAAGTTCCTTCTCCATTGGCACCTGCGGTTTGCTCTCCTGATCGCATCTACTGGACGGCGGCCGACGCTCTGCTCGCGGCACAGAACCATGGACTGGAGCCTCGATGCATCTGGAATCAAGTAAGTCCACGTCTTCCTCTCGTCATGGTCCATAATCCGGTGGGTTTGGGAAATTAGGGCTGAAGGTAAAGGAAAAAAAGTGAGGCGTCTTGAGTATGAACCAATGGTCGACGTGTATTTGAGGATTCTAATTTCGTGCCATGTTTGTACCAGTTTGAGGTTTATGTCGGTTCCATGGATTTAAGGTTACGGTCGTGTTGCTGCATTAGCTCATATTAACGTGTATGTTTTTGCTTGCAGTGATGATGATGAACGTTGGTTGGTCAACCTGTTTTCCGAAGGCCGAGAAGTTGTGCAAAGAACAATTGGACATTCTGACATAACTCATTGGAAGCTAGTCAGTTTGGTTTGTTCAGCTGGTTACAATGTCAACGACTTCATATATTATGTGAAAGAAGAAGGGAGAGGATTGGCTGGGTTGGAGGTTCTGTACAGCAATGAGAAGGTTACAGCGATGATGATTCAGTACAAGAACATTAAGAGATTAAATCTGACAATCATGAGAGGATTGGATCCAACATCAAGACAGCCAGATTCCATAGAGCGTGCTACTCAAGAAAGTGTCAACCAAGCAAACCAAGGTAGCAAGTCAAATACAGGGAAGCAAAAATCAAGTGCATATGAGGAAGAAAAACATGTGTCTGAGCAAGAAGAAGAGGTGGCTGATAAAGGAGATACGACACAAGATTTTGATGAAGAAGATTTGCACAATATTGCCCAATTAAAGAGGCAAAAGGAAGACCCCGATGAGCACATGGAGGGTGACACGGATGTTGAGGATATGTTCCCCATGGTAGATGACGCGCCTATTATCACAATTGAAGATGAGGTAACTGGTTCTAGCAATGTAGCAAAGAAGAAAGGGCTTGCAGGTTGCAGCTAGAGGAGAGAAAAGAAAAAAAAACATGGCTAGTAGAAAGGCTGCGCTTCGTAAATCACAAGCTAAGTCTAGAGATGAAACAAGTTCAATAGTATTTGAGCTCTCAAATGCAGGCATTGAGGATCTTGGAGTGGAGATAATATCTAGTGATGATGATTGTTTTGAAACCCCCATTTCCTCTGCACCTACATATCAGAAAAGTAGAGCAAAGCCCCTACCACCTAGAGTTCGGTATGACGAAGGAAGGTTACTTGGAGGTGAACAACTATGTTTGAAGATGTGCTTTGTCAACATGCATCAGTTTAGAAGAGCACTAAAAAAACTATCACATACTCCAGAGTAGGGATTATGAGTATCTTCGAAATGATGGAGACATGGTTAATGTGTGTTGTGTCAACGAGCATTGCCAATTCTACATGACTGCTTCAACTATAAAGAGGGAACAAACAGTTTGCATTCGAAAGATGGTATTGTCGCACACTTGTGGAATTACTTATGATAGTTCTAGAGTGAGAAGCACATGGTTAAGTAAGAGGTATGAGAGCACATTTAGAGGTGATCCGGGTTGGAAGATAAGTGGACTCGTACACTTGGGCACAAATACACAAATTGTTCGAAGCCTTTGAGAGCAGATTTGGAGATAAGAAAGAGCAAGCACAAGGTTATTTTAATTCAAAGTTAGGCGCTTGTACTATATTTTGCTTTAATTCATAAATTAACTTGATCTCCCTTTCCTTCAGAGTAATAGGGAAGCCCAAGAGCATAGAGCCGAAGCAGGAGAGAATGTAGCAGAAGCTCATGCTGACGAAGAACAACAAGTACCACCTGCTAAAGTAATTAGAGTTAGAGGAAGAGATAAAAAGAAAGGAAAATCAGCTGTTGTTGAGGAACAACAACCAGGTGCGAATCATTCCCAAGAAGATTCATTTGATGTACTGACACTTCCAGTTAGAGAGAAGCTACCAGTGATCAGAGGATCAAGTATCTCACAGCCGTTGGCAACTATTGAGAAGAATGCTCCTGCGGGCAGCAAGATGGAAGTGGATGAGGACATGGCCTGGAGGATCGACACTGATGGGCTGGTGTAGAGAATGAAGGTTGAAGGCCTGGAGCTTGTGGATGGCGATCAGTTCATTGAATCAGTTCATTGAAGTTGCTCGGCACTGAGATCTTTTTTTTGTCTTTTCAGCCATCTAGTGGTGTCCTTAAACAACTTCTCCTCGCTGTGGTCGAAGCATTAGCTTGTCTGTCGATGTATGTCTTGTAGTTTGGGGTTAGCCATTTTTTGCTAGCCCTTTTTGTGGTGTTACCCATGTCTGTGGGCGTGGAGCTGGGTTGTAAGAACTTGTTTGAACGTTGGTGGTTTCTTTACTGGAACCGGGGCGTGGCCCTTTGTATCTAAAAAAACTATTGAGAAGAATTTGTAGTGCAATCTTTTACTGAAATTACACACTCAAATATAGCTTAAGTCTCTTTTGTTACATCATGGTTGAGCGCAAACAAGTGTGGATGCTCATAAGTTTATTTGGTAAATTAGATTCCATATGAAAATTGCTGAAATGAAATATCCTTTGTGAGATTGTTGTGTGAGAAATTATTGTGCATTGTGTAGCAGTTTGCAAGTGTCAAACTGTACATATTTGTTGTCCATGCATTCATCCTGCTATTTTGTTCTATACTTCTCTCCACAGAACATATCATCTATGTACACCAAGTATGTACATGCACTCGTTTTGACAGAGAAAGATCATTCTTATTTCATTGCCAATATTTTATAGTTAACATATTTAGTACAAAAGTGGGATATACATGCTACACAAACAACCCAGTACAAGATATTGACAGCCGCATCTGAACTCCATACAATTTCAAGCAAACAATATCCAAATTCCTGTACTGATGCTCCAACATCGGTCATCTTCGTCTTTTCAGCAAACTGAAGCTCCAACTTCAGTTCATCTTGAAAAAAATAACTCCACCTTGCACCGCGGCCATCCTCCAAGAGTTCAAGACGCAATGCAACCGAGATACAAACACCGAAATTCATGAGAAATCGATTTGCAACTGAACAAAACCCTTACCATAATTGGAATCCCCGAAATCCCAGTTGAAATTGAAATAAACAACTAATGCAATCACCTATTCACCGCAGCAGCAGCAGCAGAGCATATGTGGCGGAGGCGAGGTGGATGGGCCGAAGCGGAGGGGCGGACACGGTGGGGAAGAGGCGTAGGGGCGCACGACAACGTTTGGGCAGAGGCGGCAGCAGCGGCGGCGGAAAGGAGCAGCGACGTCGGAGGAGGGAGCATCCGTGGCGGCGGAGAGGAGCAGAGACGGGAGGAGGGAGCAGCAGTGGCGGCGGAGAGGAGGAACTGGCAGCTACCGCTTGAGACTATCCTCTATAGATGAACTGAATTTAGTTGTCTGCAAGCCTGTAAGCCACGGAGGCATGCAAGTGCGCCACGTTGGCCTCATAAGTTGGGCTCGTACGTGAGTTAGACAATTATACAGGTATATATATACATGAGTCGACGTTGTTTGCATCAGAAATTGTGGTACCGTGAAAGTTTGTCCAAAAGTTGAGGTTAAGTGTTATAAGTTGACCTGAACTGTGGTTCCATGCAATTTACTCTTACTAATATATCAACATCTCTATATCAACATCTCGCCACAAATTAAAAGGCTACATATATGATAAAATATTTGATTCAGAAATCTAATAAGTGCATTATTTACTTCATCACAATAGTCTTTACATGGTTATAGTGAAGCTGTTATGTTTGTGCGCAATTAGTACAACATAGATTTTTAACAAACCTAATTACTATTTTTCGCCGTGTTTTAACATATAATTTTTTGCGTTGTGCTTTTAGATTCTACCCCATCCACCCCAAAATGTAAGTGCCCTCTAATTTCGCTGGCCAACGACATACAATTTTGATCATAATTTAGAATTGTAACAAGTTCACGAAATTATTATGAAGATATATGGAAATAAAGAATTTTGCAAGACGAATCCAACATTACCATTTATACATTTTCTCAGTTCATATTTACTATATATTGATTGTCAAAGTTGACCATCATGGAGAAGCATAGAAATCACGTGTCCTATATTTTAAGATGGAGGGAGTATAAGAATAGCATCGTGTGGACACTAAACAATTTTACCAATTTACCATATACATGTCTTGTTGTGCACGAATATATAGAGCAATATACACGCTTAGGAAACATATGTTACACACTCCTAAATAGGGCACATTTGTTCACTAGACACATTTAGTTCTATATATTTGTGTAGCAAATAGTTATTGTGGACGAAGAGCATCTCCAGTGGAACGTGTAAATTTGGACGTGTATATCTCCATATACACGTCCATATACACGTTGCTAAATTTTACACCTCTCAGTTTTTGAGTGGAACGTGTAAATCGGGACGTGTATATATTCCAACGGCTATATTTTTAAAGATCTATGAATAGTAAAATCAGTGTTTAAAGTGGAATCCCACAAAGAATGCCAGACCAGATCCCCTGAGTCAAAGAATCAATGTAAAAAATTGTTCAAACCCAATGTCACAAAATCATACGCAAATCCTTCAAATATTATGTTTTTTACAACTTGCAGTATTTCAAATTAGTAGATATAAGGATAATTTGGATACAGGCATACAGATATAATACTAGTACTTGGTAAAAAGAGATACAGTTCTAGTTGATCTGTACTATGTAGCAGCAAAAAAAATTAGGAAAACATTAAACACTCGATTATTGGCCTTCATGGAACACGGGAGACCAAGTTGGGCATCACCATAGCAATAGCATCACATCCTCACCGGTCAGATCGGCAACGACGCAACGGAAGGAGCAGGGGAGCCGTGGATGCTTTCAATCGCATAGGACGTCAGGTCGTGGCGGCCGGAGACCAGGTTCTCCAGCAGGCCGGCCTCACCCATCTCCCTCCAATGCCGCCCCTTGCTCTGTCGCCCCAAATCAAGCACGGACGGAGGTCCCAAATTCACCCCGGCCGATGTCTCCGTCACGCCCCATTTCCCTCCTCGCCCGCCGCCCTCTAGGCCGCCGCTCGAGCAGGCCTCGAGCTCCTCGGCCGCGGTCTTCTTCCGCTCGGTTCCGGACGGGGACGGGAGAGAGCAGTCTCCGTTTCGTGCGTCCACGACTCCAGGCCGCCGCCCCTTCTCCCTCCGCCGCCCCCAGCCATGCGGGAATGGAAAAAGAAGCGAGAGAGAGCTTACCAGAGGAGAGTGGCCGCCGGCGAGCTTCGATTTGGAGGCGGGAGCAGTGCGGGAGAGGAGCAGTTGGCTTCGCTTTTTTCACGAGCGTGGATGAGGTGTGTTTACTTCCACTTCTAGTAGCCTCGTGGATGAAGGTGGATAGCTTCCACGTCCGTATACATGTTTCATTGGGAGACGTTTTTGCGTGTATATTTAACATACATCTGCATATACACGTTCCACTGTAGATGTTCCACTGTAGATGCTCTAAGGATTATATTGCAGTAAGGCTTTCCATAGTTATTGTGGGGATTAGTGGAATTGTCCCGGTTAAATCTCAAATCCCCATGTATTCTCCAAGTCTCGTCTGTTTCTAGTTTATGTCTGTTTCTAGTTTATTGATTGATTTCATCGCCACTTTTCTCCAAAATTCCTAAGTCTAGTGTATTTTCTTGGATACCTAAAATACTACCACTACCTAGTGAATTGGGGATTAAAAAATTCAGGGGATGGGGTGTAGGTAGGGGTTTCACAAAAACTTTAGAAACGAACAAAGCCTAAACGGGAACCGCTCGGGCGATTTCTTATGGTTCGGTCAAATTTTCGTCCATGCAACAATTTAGACAGCATCTGCCATTGATAGGAATCCTGCTGAAACTGACCTAGCAAGAAAACACTATCTTACATCAATTGAAGATTACAGATGATACGAACTAATATGCATCATATACTGTGACGATTCACAATCATAGCGATGCACCATACATGAGAACGCTCGTTCGAGAAGTGCTCATGTGCTTTCCTACAAGTTTTTATGCACGAATTTTAAAGCACATCAATGGTTGTGATTAATCTCCACCCCTAATCACAGCCATTGACGTGCTTTAAAATTCGTGCAAAAAAACTTCCGGAAAAGCGCAGGAGCATTTCTCCACTCGTAATTACATCAGCCAACAAAAAGGCAGGCCGGGCGGACGATCGGACTGACTACTGCGTTATCGCTGCAATGCATCCGAAGGCCGAACTGATCGATGGTCTTTAACATGGTCGATCGATGATTACTTTCTTCCTGAATCCGATCAGCATTGCGTCCACTCATGCATGGTTGATCCGAACTCCATATCTTTCAGGACGCAATTAAGCCATAACCACATGAAGGGTGCAGTGGTGCAGCTGGAGATCTCGGAACGTCGTCGATGAGCTGGCGCGTACTTCGTCGGACGCCCCGCCGGCGAGCTTGACCAGCCGGAAGGCGCGGACCCGTGCGGAGGCGCTTCCTGCGAGCAGGACCGAGCGGCAGTACCGGAACAGCGCAGCGGTCGGGAGCCCGGCGTCGAAGCTCTTGCAGAGGACGCGGCCGTCTGGGAACCGCACGCGAAGGATGCACGCCTCCTCGCCCTTGACGGCCGGCTCGCCGTCGGTGGACACGCTGTGAACCGCGGAAGGATGCGTGGCCACGATGTTGATGTTGTCGTTGCCGGACAAGGTGACGGAGGCGGCGAAGGCGGCGGCGAGCTCTTCCATCTGTACCGGGACCGGGGCCGGGGCGGCCGCCAGGTTGCCAGACATGGCGGCGAAGGCCGTGACGAGCTGGTCCACGTTAGTCGCCATCTTTCGATCACTCAGGACTTTCTTGCGCTAGCTAGGTTATGGTAGGCTGCTCCGATCAATGATGGGGCAGGTCTCCTAGTATGGGGATCACGCTTGCTGATGGATCGAGTCCGACTTCTACCCGGTGTCGGTGTCGGTGTCCGAGTTCCAGATGGAGTCGGCGTTGATAGGGCGGGTAACCAGCAAAAAAAATGTGAAATTTCACAAAAATAACTCTTTAAATAAAGTTCAGTAAAAAATAACCTCTTTTTAAAATTATTTTAAAATCTAACCATTTTTGGTAGCGCCCAACGATGTGGCGCTACCCTAGCGCCACAGCCTCCGTCGCTACCCTCGTGCCAGCGTGGCAACGCGGACCCTTCGTCGCTACCCTTCGGAGGGTAGCGACATGCCCCTCGGCGCTACCCTCTTAAGGGTAGCTCCATGCCCCATGACGCTACCCTTCGGAGGGTAGCGCCATGCCCCTCTGCGCTACCAAAAAGGGTTAGATTTCAAAATAGTTTTGAAAATGGGTTATTTTTTGCTAAACTTTGCTTATTTTTATGAAATTTCACAAAAAAACAGGCTGACAGAAGTACGCATTAACGATGCATGTAAACTCTTTTTTATGAGGAAAATAGTTATAAGACACAGCGTTCTTGATGCAATTTTACCTTCGGTATGGGGATACGGTTAAGTCCTGTATAGCGCACAACCTTAATTATACCCGTAGATATATCCACACCCTACCCATTATATAAACCTGTGGATCCCGTAGAGTTTCAACATGTGTAACTCGTTACTTCGTTGAGATTATTGTCATGTACTCATGCATATACTCCCTCCTTTTTCAATTAGATAACTTTTATTTGTCCAGATATAAATGTATATAGATATTTTACACGTACTAGTAAAATGCCCGTGCGTTGCAACGGGCTATAAAAAAAATTGGAACACAATGAATTATTTTTCAAATACTTATATACAATGTTCGTTGTAACACAAAAAAGAAGAGAAATGTGAAGAATCTAAATATTACTTAAAAATGGATCATCTCACATAAACAATTTTATAAGATATATTAATCGTGAATTAGTCTGATCATGTCTAGTCTAGCTAGTAAAATGCCCATGCGCTGCTACGGGCAGAGAAATCATATTATATAAAATAAATGTCAACACAATTCAAATTTAACTTAAAAACTATCTAGTTGTATAACCAATTTGATAAGATATAATAATCATGCTACGAGAAGAACAACCATCCTTTAATAAATGAAATTTCAGCAAAATTACACTTCTTGCTAGGCTGGAATCTTCTAGCGAGCAGAAGATAGAAACAAATAGTAGATAATCCATTATCACAGTAGTAAGCAATCATGTCCATCTATCCTCCAACGCAATCTCATCACAAAACAACAATATCTACAACCATACACCAAAAAACACTACAAGAACTACTCCTAGAATAGATAGCCAGTGACCTAAAAGCAGATGCAGTGCAGGGGTGTAGCCTGTACACTAAAATTACTGGTAGTTTTTTAACTGTTAGCTGCAAGTTATGAACTATGAGCTGCAGACTACTGTCTGTCTCCATCCGGGGATTCCGGGCTTAGCAATTCTGAAAGGAACACATAAGTAACACCAAGAGCTACTCCTGGAACAGATGGCTACTGGCCAGTAACCTGAAAGCAGGGCTGTAGTTAAAGCTGAAAGCAGATGGTTTCTTGGAAAGCTTTAAGCTGATGGGTGATGGCTGTGTTGTGTTGGCTGTTGAGCTTCAAGTTCAAAAAACTCGCACCTGCAGACTACTGTTTCCACCTGGGCTTCGATCAAGCCTAGGCAAGCAAATAAAATGAGGCACCACTCAGGTGAATCAACTGATCTGAAACTAATCATTAATATTTTAAAAGCAACATAAATATCATGTCATAATTTTAATTTGTTCTTTGTTCTCGGAATCCAAAGTAAAATAATACATGTGATACAAAATAGCCAAGTTAGAAAGGCACATGTTTCTTTACAACTCTAGCCCATCACCAACAGAATAGACGCGCAACAATGCTTCACAAACTAAACTTTTAGAGTGCATCGTGGAGACTTGAGGAGCAGCAACTGGGAGATCGAGGTTTTGACGCATCTCTTTTGGTATTAGTTTCCTTTTGATCCTTGGGTCTTCACATTCATTTTTGTTTGGATTTTCTTGATACAACTGATGAAATCAAGGACGCCGGCAGGCATGTTGTGTTCACATTCATTCTCCTTGAATGCTAGTAGTTGTCCCAAAATATTTTGTCTGACTTCGTATCCATCCTATACATTGTAAACAAATAAGATTAGCTTCACATGTATGAAAATATTAAATTTTATTTCCTTTTTCGTGTCCCTCGCCTACATTTATTTAAAAATTCTAAGCTACTAAGACAAGCACCAAATGCGTAAGTGAAATATACTTATAAATTATTATGATTTTTACCTTTAAAAGTGGCAAATGGACCTGCTCGTCTTGTTGACATGAATAGTGGGACAAGATAACCAGACACTTCCCTATGTAAGATATAGATTAGTCAATGTAAAAATTATAGATGGAGTACATTCAACACATCAAATACTTAGTATTCGTCTCTCCTAGAAAAATGTTACCTGTTGTCGACGGGAATATCATGTACTATTCGTTGAGACCATAGAAAAATGTTCTCATTCCACGTAGACTCCGGACATGCTCTCAACATGGCTTTTGGTAGGTATTCAGAAATCCATAAAAGTTTTTGAACATATTTTGCTAATGGGTTGAGTTTGTAGATTGGATCAATAGGAGTAGGGTCCAAGATGTACACCGTTCTGGTATCTTTGTCCAGTCACCGTATTTGTTTTCCAACACAATAGTATGGAAGCTAACTTCATTCTAAAGGAAGTAATAATTTCCTGCTCGTCATCCATACGTATTAGCATATATATATGTAGCAATCAAATGGACACAAGTATATATATTTGAAATACAGAAGAGTTATTTACCTGTGCAATCTGATAGGATAGTGCATGTACGGTCCAATATTCCATGAATTTAAGCATAAATAGACCACATGATGAACTGCATAATTTATGTAGAACTAAGTACAACAGATGAATCTAAGTATTTCTTATATGGTTGTTATTTTAAAAAATAATTTTATCTATACCTGTCTTTCTGAATTGGCACTTGTAGTTGTTCTGTAATAGTCCATTCATCAAAATTTTGCCAATTCTGATTACTCAAATCTTCTTGGCTTTTAATAATATCCAAATGATATTGTATTCCTTGCAGCTATAAAATGATTAGGGATACAAAAAGATACAGGTCAGCAATGGATAAATTTGTGACATTTCACAAAAACTATTATAAATGGGTAACTAACCGTAAGAGCGAGGTCAGCCCGATTTGACTCCCAACACAATGAGTCGATTACTTGTGTATCGTGCTTTTCAACATTGAGGCAAGCTAGATACCAGTGTGAATCCTTGATATTTATTGGAAGAAGAATCTATAATTAAGACAATGAGTTAGTCTGAGACAGTAAAAGTTCAAACTAAAATTTATTAACCCAAAGGATATCAACGTTACCATGTCATGGTTTAGATAGTTCTTCACAACATTTGTCATACCGGTAGGTCCATCTATTCCAATTTCACCATCTCGTTTTAAGAGTCTTGTAACAAGAGGGTTCTCAAAATATACTTTAGCATCGTTTTTATTTTGCACACTTAGTTGCTCCTTCATACAACATATATATGCGCTGATTACCTTTAAAGATATAAAAGCAAACATTAATAATGGGTACCAATAGTCATACTATTAATGAAAAAATATTTCATTGTTAGTAAGGGTTACTTACTTGATCATCTAGTCATTTTCCTTTATCTAGCAGGCACGCCAAAGAACGTTGTTGTACAAATATGTCATCAATTTGCACCAATATTTCTTCTTCCGAAGAGTATAGTATAACACATTGAGCACATTCATCTTGGTAGGTCAATGTATAATCTGTTAAAAATTTAAAAGTAAAGCAAGCATATGCATTATATTACAATTTAGTTATAATGTAAAGCATAGGAATAAAAAGTGACAACTTTACCTTGTGGGAGAAAATCATATGTTAAATCATTTTTTGTATGTTCTGCCTCTGGTTTCTTATCATCATCTGTTAAAATTGTTTTTTCATTCATCAATTCAGAAACCATACATACTGGTTCCTTATTATCATCCGTTGGAACTGTTTGCTTATCATCTTCCTCATTCATCACTTCAGAAAACGGAGATCACGTGGACATTGTTGGAAATGTAGGCATTGACAACAGATCACTTGATTCAGAATCAGTTGATTCAGAACTTTCAGAGACCATGGATTCTTTCGAGATGGTAGTTGATGGCAATGAAGCATCCAAAGCACTTGATTCAGGGTACTTTGTTTTTTTCAAAGGCCGGATGTCAAATTCCTCAGTGGTGGTTCTATCACCATTTTCTTCCATTTTCTGCAATTAAACGCCAAAAAAAGGTCAACTGAATGACAACCAGTAGACTGCAACATATAGAAGGGGAAATACATTGGAGTTTTTTTTTAAATAATACGAATTTTTATTACAAATTTGGAATCTAGCGCGCGGAATCCGGAAATATCAAAAATAGGGCGCGGTCGGCGTGGGTCGTGCCGATCGGCACGGGCCGTGCCGATCGGCACGGGTCGGGCCGAAACGTCTTGGTCGGCAGTAGCCATGCCGACGGATGCATGGCCCTGCGTGAGTTCTCGTGTGCCAACACATTTCGGCATGGGCCGTGCCGAAATGTGCTCAGAGAGGTGGAGGGCAAGGTTTCTTACAGAATTTGTTCCCGCCACCGTTTCCGGCCATCCCCGCCACCGTTTCCTGCCCAAATTCTCCCGCCACCGTTTCGCGCGAGAATTCTCCCGCCACCGTTTCCCGCCCAAATTCTCCCGCCACCGTTTCCCGCCCGTTCCTCCCGCCCGGCACCATTTCTCGCTACCGTTTTCACCTCAAATGTCCTATAAAAACCACTCTAGGCTAAGCGGGGTACTCTCAAAGAGCGCCAGCATGGTGTGTATTGTACCTTGTGAGAAGTGTGTGTCCGGATTTCATATAGCCGCATCCGAGCATCTAGCTAAGATTATCACCTATTTGAAGGTAGATGGTAGGGAAGTTCCACTTGAAGAAATAGTTGGTAGTGAGAGACATCTCGCTTTGCTAGGGGCGAGGCTATGCCGAGATGGGTTTCCGTATAGGACCCCAGAACAAATCTGTGCTGAAGTCTTGAGGCTTGCGGATAAGTTCGATAGGCATGTTACTAATGCGCCGATTCATCGAACTCAAGACATACGTGAGAGGTACGGTCGTTCATTTCTATGGGTATACTCCAGCGATGATGACGACGATTTCATGCCGTCGTCAAAGGAAAAGCGGGCTGAAGCACTGCGTAAAGGAAAGGAGAAGAAGGCAGAAACATCGAGCAAGGGTGCGGGAAAGAAGCCTGAATCATCGTCAAAGGGCAAGGGTGCGGGAAAGAAGCCTGAATAATCGTCAAAGGGCAAGGGTGCTAAATCTGCGGATGGTGCAGGCTGCATTGATGGGAGATAGGTAGAATCTAAATTTGAGTTATGTTGTATCTTTCTTTGAGTATCGATTAATTAGTAGTTATACCTTCATTTCCTATTGTTGTGTGGTGTGATCGGTATGTAATCGAGGTTTGTTGTATCTTATCGCTTAATTAGTAGTTGTATCGTTTCGCGCCTCAAGGGAAAGAAGTAGCATACATATGTCTCATACATAGGTCTTACGGTACATGGAAAAGAGCGAACATATGTCTCTGATACGTAAAAGAATCAGTCCTCGTCGACCTGACGACGGTACCGCGTCCTCCTTCGCCGAGGGCCGGAAGGTGACAAACGCGTGTGAGCCTGGTGTTGCCGCATTCCGCGGCCTTGCAACGGCGCATCGTCATGCTCGTCGTCTGGCTGGGCTGTCTCCGGAGGTGGTGTCTGCTGAGTGGGCATCGGTGGCGAAGGCGCGTATGCCTGAGTGGTGTCCAAGTCGTACTGGGGAGAGTTGTACACCTGATCTGCACCTGCACAAGATAATAAGTTAGTGTGAGTTGTCTGGATATAAATTATATATGTACGAGAAATTAAAAATTCTAACCTCCGTGCATTAGTTGCTGAGAGTACTGGCCCGTAAGATTGGCCATCTGCGGCTGGTGTGATGCTCCAACGAACTGTGGTCCGCCCCCATAACCGTACGAATATGGCATCCCGGTGAACGGTGGTGTGTGTGCCTGTCAGGATGAACTACCCGGCATAAAGAGTGGAGGCTGTGCAGGACCCGACATAAACAATGGCGAGTGTGAAGTTGCCGGCATAAACATAGTTGGCTGTGAAGGACCCGACACATACACTGGAATCTGTGAAAGAGGTGGCTGGGATGGACCAGGGTCGATAGCGTCGGGCTGGCGAGAGGTAGACGCAAATGTGTGATCTGTGGGGCGTATGCAAGGACTCTGCTGAGGTGTAAAACGTGGGCGTGGATCGTGCCGACGAGTGGTGTCATGGGGTGGTGATACCTGTGCGGCACCTAACAGCCGTGCCGAGGAGTGCCATGGGGGACGCGGGGGTGCATGGCGTGGAACAACGTCCCCAGCATCGGTGCATGCGAGCACACCATAAGCACGTCGTAGCTTGTCCTGTAGACGCTTGAACCACGACTGGTGCTGGGCACCAACGACGGGGTAGTACGCATCGACGTCCGCCTGAATATCTGCTATGATGTCGGCCTGTAAAATATAAAACAAGTGTCAGATATGTTTTTACTGTAGTACGTACAGTGCGTAGTAGAGTACTGAAACTAGACCACTTACCGCTGTGTTTCCCCGAGCCCCGATTCCCATGTGTTGGGTACATGGCCGTGATATCAGCCGCAGGAAGGTCGACAGGGTCGGCACTCGTAACCAAACGAGTGCGACAGGCGAGACTGTACGTCCGGAGGTACTCCTCAAAATCAGGAAGCACAAAGGGTGCTTCCGCGGGCCATAAATTTGCCGGATCCGTCGCACTCCCCCATTCTTGTATGTATGGTAGGATCGTCTGCATATAAGATGCGAGCGATCTCTCTCCCTGCCGTCCTTTCCTGCGAAATGCACACATAGCATAAGTACGTACTAGAACAACACTAGTACCCCAGATTTTAAATACAAGTTGTAGTTCTTACTTGTGCACGTGCTGAGGAAGTGTAGATCTAGTAGGAGGCACCGGCGACTGGCGAAGTCCAAACTGTCTCATAACACGGTGTTGGGACATCTCCTCCACCAAGACGTCGAACACAATCCGACGTGTAGTCATCCAGTATGCACGGTCTCTGGTGCACAAAGAAGAAATCCCGCCGGGGTATCGTGCATGCATCCGCGACTCGTGATATGGCTCCCATATAACCTGGTGATGTGGCAGTTGATCGAACCACTCAGTGAACATCACGTAGCAGTTTCTCACTTGATCACCTTGGAATCGTCTCTGCAAACAATTATAATTGTAATAAATAATTGAACATTAAAATTAGGAAGAACCTAACTTCAAAGTAATGGAGTATCGAATGGGTACCTCTCTATATGCCCACAGACTACCAAATGTGGGAAGATCAACTGCGTTGTGATCTATCAGTCTGTAGTCCCAGGGCCTGGTCGCGTCCACGTCGGGTCTACCGACAGGGAACCTCTCCCAAGACCAGAGCTGCAGAAATAGAGGACATCCTAGTATCGAAGAGCTATCCGAGTTCTTCGTGCATACGGTGCATAGAGCCCTGTATGTAGCAGCTAATAGTGCAGACCCCCAACTCCGCTGCTCTATGTCTTCTTGGTTCTGTGCCGCTGCAATCTCTAGTGCTATAGGTACCCAACGAGCAGTAATAGTGTCTTGATGAGTCTCAGTGAACATCACCTTGCCAAGTAGCCAGATGACGTACGCCTCGAGGCTCCGCGTAACCTGCTCCTGAGTCAGGTGCTCCACCGGGATGCCGTATGCCCGTACCTAGAAACCGCAAACTAAATAAGTTAGTCATGGAGTATACACCGAGAAAGTAAACTCGCTACATAATTAACATTTACCTGCCACTTGTTAAGCCACTTCAGCGGTACACCATGCTTGTGCTCAGGCAACATGGGGTTCTCAGGATGCACGCCTGCGAAGCGTGCCTGCATGGCCTCATGCCAGTCGGGGGGAGGATCTGCAGGTCCAAGCACTGCGCCAGCCAAAGGGAGTCCCAATAAATATGACACATCCTGAAGAGTCGGTGCCATCTCCCCCCACGGGAAGTGAAAAGTGTGGGTCTCTGGCCTCCAACGGTCCACTAAGCAGCTAAGCAGTGACCTGTCCATCGTGATCTTGGTAGTGCCAACATGGTGCATCTGCCTCGGCTCGCCGTGTACGTCATCGGGCTGAATGGGTACCCATCCTGCGGGGATGCTCTCAACTAGACGTGCAAGCGGTAATAGACCTGCCCAAGTCAACCTGCAAATACTTAAAAGAACTTTGTTAGAAGTCCGTTAATAAAACCGTTGACAGTGTAAACAATATATAAAATTATTACGTCCAACGTACCGATCAATCCAATCAGGATGCAACTCCCAGTTAATCGATGGTGTCCGAGTACGCAGAAGATGTGGCTGCCCACCTGACTCCCATATCTTAGCACGATGCTTTGAATCAACATCGGCACTAAGCAAAGCACGACCCGCCATCTGCAAAGTTATACAACATGAACATACTAGTAGAAATACCACTTTAAACAATTGTACGAATTAGAACAGATACCATTGAACAAACAACATCGTCCCATTGTACATAATTATTACAAATACGAATTAAAACATATACCCTACAACAAACAACATCGTCCCATTGTACTTAATTATTACAAATACGATTGAAAACACAATACTAGCCACGATTTTCTCTTCCCCTTCCTCCTCGGGTGCCTCGGCCACGAACCGTTGCGCCTCCTTGGGGGAATTTCGTACAATGTTTCTCTTTGTGGCCGAACATATTGCATAGCAGGCACTGACGAGTGGAACCACCTGCTTCAGACTCATCCATATCATTCCGGATGCGCCGTGTTTGACGTCGTCCTCTACTAGTCCGCATGTTTGCTGGATGAGGAATGATTTCTCTATTAGCCTCTTCAACCGTGTTGAAGTTACCTTCGACTCGGAAACCTCTCATTTCCCCGGTCCATGTTTGAACCAGTGCGTCCTTCATGTAATATGGTGACACGAATGTGGCTGCATGCAAGCCCAACTGACCACAAACTGCTAACACATGAGAGCATGGAAGGTGAAGAAGTCTGGGTTTGTTGCATGTGCACTCACAAGTTGGCGGATATCCGTCAGTAATGAACACCTCATGGGTTCTCTGAACGCTATCACCAAATCTGTCTGTCGGCAGGCGCACCTCATACCTAGCTTCTTCATTACCTACTCGAACCACGTTGTGGAACCGAGCCTTCTGTGTCTTCTTCTCCATGTATGTTCTTATCTTGCGACAGTAAGGTGTGCCAGGGTACCACTGACAATGATTCACGGCTTCCACACGTCTATCTCTGAAATAATTCATTGTTCCATGCATAATCCCCTCGACGAGAGCTGTAAGTGGCAGACCACGGTTACCTCGAAGGACAAAATTATATATCTCCGCAAGGTTGGTTGTCATGATGCCATATCTCGCTCCATGTGCATCGTGCAACAAAGACCATTTCACTGGCGGTTCTTTCTCTATCCATTCTTCAAAATTCCGGATGCGTGCTACTTTCTTCCTCTTTGTGCCAGGTGGATCAATTCCAGGCAAATCACACAACCCAACTGGTTCTGAATCTTCGGCTACTGCCGCTTGTGCCGCCGCCACCTGAGCAGCAACTGCCGTCGCCTGTGCAGCTCTTCTTTCTTTCACTTGGTTCTGCGTGAATTCGGTGAGCCTCTGCCATAAAAATTCATACTTCCGTTGCTGATTCACATTGCAAAGTCTTTTAAACAGATTCATAAGACGTTTACTCTTGAAGCAAGAATAAAAATTAGCACCCATATGTCTCATGCACCATCGACTCTGCACATCAGTCCACGGAGTTTTTTCATCATCGGCGGGCTGCTCAAGTTTCCTGATTGCCTTCAACAGACCTGCATGCCTGTCATGAAGAATACATACATTTGGCCTATCCTTCACAACACCGCTTTTCAACAGCCTCAGAAACCATAACCAGCTATCATAATTCTCACTCTCAACAAAGGCAAATGCAACAGGAACGATTTGTCCGTTGCCGTCCACACCTATTGCGGTAAGTATAACACCCTTGTACTTGCCTGTGAGAAATGTGCCATCGATGCACGACACTTGCCGGCAATACTTAAAAGCTTCAATGCATATGGCGAAAGAGAAGAACATCCTGCCAAACACAGCCAACTGAGGATGCCCAGGAATTTTTACTAGTTGGACGGTTGCCTCTGTACCATGATTTCGCTCTCTCAACGTGGAAACCATTTTGACAGCATTATCATAAGCATCATAAAATGTCCCGAATCTCATTTCTAGAGCCTTCTGCTTCGCTCTCCAAGCCTTCCCATAAAGAATTTTTGTTTTCCATCTACTCTTAACTGCCAACTGAATGCTTCTCGCGGTCATGTCTTTCTTCCGCACTATCTCACTGAACAAGAGTCGTGCAATGAGAGTTGAAGACAGGTTTGGATGGTTCGGCACCGTACTAGAGATCTCACATGTGTGTGGTATGACATCTGAAACCACCCAAAGCACGTCGTACTTCGGTACGGGAGCATGCACCCTTGCTGGACAGTCAATATTAATGCAGCTCATAGTCAAATATCGACTATTTGACACCTCAGTACGGAAAACCCTTTGCGTGGACAATGCCCACTCAATCACGGCTTCCCTCAACTCTTGCTTTGTGTTATACTGGACTCCGATTCTTACATGATGCATATGATAATGTTGTCCGTCAAATTACCACATTGAGCGAGAGGAATCCTGGCACCCATGTATCTTTGCAAGTAATTAAGATTCCGGAGGAGCCAAATTATAAAGTATTCTACAGGATGTTCTTCTTGTTCGCAGTATGCATCGAATCATTCAGGCATTGTCGCCCAGTGCTCTGCATCGATGGCACATTTTTCACAGGCATGTATAAGGGGCAGATACTAACCGCAATTGGTGTCGACGGTAACCAACAGATCGTTCCAATTGCCTTTGCCTTCGTTGAGGGGGAGAATTATGAAAGCTGGTTATACTTTCTCAGGCAATTAAAAGAGGGAGTCGTGAAGGATCGGCCAAATGTGTGCATACTTCATGACAGACATCCAGGCATGTTGAAGGCAATCAAGGCACTACAGGAACCTGCTGAGGACGAAACTCATCCCTGGACTGACCTGCATAGTCGATGGTGTATGCGTCATCTCGCTGCAAATTTTTACTCATGTTTTATGAGTAAGAGGCTGATGAATCTGTTCAAAAGACTCTGCAATATGAATCAGGAAAGAAAGTACAATTTTATGTGGGAAAGACTAACTAAATTCACAAACAAACAAGTGAAGGAAAGAAGACCTGCACAGGCAACAACTATCTTTGCTCAGGTGGCAGCGGCACAGGCTTCGCAGGCTTCTGCGTCGCAGACAGATGAAGGAGATCCTGTTGGATTGTGTGACTTGCCTGGAATTGACCCACCGGGAACGAAGAGAAAGAAAGGAACTCGAATACGGAATTTTGTAGAGTGGATAGAAAAAGAGCCTCCTGTCAAATGGTGATTGTTGCATCATACACATGGAGCACGATATGGCATCATAACAACCAACCTTGCTGAGGTATACAACTTCGTACTCAGAGGTAACCGGGGTTTGCCACTCACAGCATTAGTCGAGGGGATTATGCACGGAACAATGACATATTTTAGAGATAGACGTCAAGAAGTCGTGGAACATATTGAATGTTACCCCAACACACCGTATTGCAGGAAGATCAGACTGTAAATGGAGAAGAAGACAAAGAAGGCACGTTTGCATGGCGTCATTAGAATTGGTAACGAAGAAGCAAGGTATGAGGTGCGCTTACCGACTGTGAGATTTGGTGCTGCTAATGAGAGGAGAACCCACGAGGTTACAATTACTGATGACACACCGCCAACTTGTTATTGTACATGCAACAAGCCAAGACTACTTCATCTCCCATGCTCACATGTGTTGGCAGTATGTGGGCAGATGGGTATGAGCCCATACTACTTCGTCTCACCGTACTACATGAAGTAGGCAGTGTTGCATACCTGGACCGGGGAGATGGCAGGATATAGAGTTGTCGGTGACTTCAACAAGTTTGATTCGGCAAAGCGAATTTACATTCCCCATCCAGCCGACAAAAGGACAACCAGAGGGAGACGACAGTCGCGATGCATCCGGAATGATATGGACGAGGCTAAAGCAGGTGGAAACACTTACCAATGCTTGCTTTGCACTATGTACGGCCATAGAGAGAAGCATTGTCCTGAATACAACCAAGGAGGTGGTCCTTCAAACCACCGAGGGAGAGTAGTTCCTGCACGCGGACGAGGAAACAGAGGAAGAAGAGGACGTGCACAACGTGGCTAGCATTGGGTTAGGATCTAGTTGGACTATGTTTAGTACTATGAATAATATGTCGTGTGGACTATGTTTTTTATTTGTAATATGTCGGGAAGACTATTTGTTTTATTTGTAATTTGCGCTAGATACCATGGTTTTATTTGTAATTTGCGCTGGATACCATGATATATTGTAATATGCAGATGTATGGACGTGCCTTGCTTGATGACACGATTGATTCCAAGCATCGGGCTAGGATCTGGGAGTCAGGTAGTCAGCCTCCCCGGTTCCGTACGCGGACTCCAGGAGCTAATTGGCCCCTGCACCCCGCTTGGGTTGATCGGTATGTGAAACTTTATAACTGTGTTTAATTATGAACTTTATAAATGTGTTTAATTTATCTCACCGATGGTTCTTGTCTATGTAGGTTGGCTTGGTCAGGTCTATTGCCACTTGCTCGTCTGGTCGAGATGAGTGATAAGATAGAGGTTCAGATTCAGCCAGAGGAAGTCGGCCAAGAGGCCCAACACCTCTACCGGAGTGCTAGTAGTCGTGTCGGCGTGGACAAGTCACTTGTGAGCTGCCTAGTTGAACGGTGGAGGCCCGAGACCCATACGTTCCACTTTCCGTGGGGGAGATGGCACCTACTCTTCAGGATGTGTCAGATTTGTTGGGACTCCCGTTAGCTGGCGAGGTGATTGGGCCGTCTGAGACTCCACTCGGTTGGTGTGACATCATGCAAGCACGGTTCGCTGGCGTGCATTCGGATAATCCTCAGTTGGTGTACAGTTTGCACGGTGTGAGACTCGCATGGCTGAACAATTTTAAGGTAAACTAAAATTCTATTGCTTACTTTTTATTGATCAATATGTCCGTACTAACTTAATTTCTTATCCAATGCAGCTTCATGAATGAGGGTACCCTGATGTGTTTCTGAATCAGCCGCAGATTACTAGAAGTCTGGAGGCCTATCTGTTGTGGCTGTTTGGCAAGGTGATGTTCACTGAGACTCACCAGGACACAATTACTGCGCGATGGATACCTGTGGTGCAAGAGATTGCGGAGGCGCAGATGGAGGAGGACATCATGCCCCGTAGTTTCGGGTCTGCAGTCTTAGCCGCTACGTACAGAGCCCCGCGTGCGTGAAGAGTAAGGAGACCTCTTCGCTTCTTGGATGCCCGCTTCTTCTGGACCTTTGATCTTGGGAGAGGTTCCCTGCTGACCTGACGTTGACGCGCACATTCCTTGGGACTACAGACTCATGGATCATACCGAGGTGCGCCTACGTTCGGCAGCACGTGGGCGCAGCGAGAGGTAAACTATCTATTATATTCGGTTATGTATTGTGTCATTTTTCGGTGAACTAACTAGTCTATTATATTTATATACAGCAACGATTTAAGGGTGACCAAATCAGGAATTGTTATGGATCATTCACTGAGTGGTTCGATGGCCTTCAGAATCACCAGGTTATATGGGAACCATACAACCTTGTCGCAAGACATACTAGATTTTCTGTGGGGCTTTCTCTACTGTGCACGAGAGATCAAAGGTACTGGTTAACACGAGCTCGTATTGTGTACGACGTATCGGTAGAGGAGATGTCACAACAGCGGACCATGAGACAGTTTGGAGCACGCCAGTTGCCGGAGCCTCTGAGGCGACCTCACCTCCCTTCCCACGTGCACAGGTAATTCTTCTATATTAAATTAATCTACACGTATTTATACTGCACGCTGCATCTAATGGTTTTTAATTACTCTACACGTATTTATACTGCAGGTTAAGTCGCCAAGAAGACATACCACTTATAACTTGGCAGCAGAAGGTCCAGCCGTACATGGCAGAATGGGCGACTCCGATCGCGATTGAAAATATGTGGCCGGTAAATGAGCCTTTTGTGCGTGCTGATTTTGAGCAGTATCTACAGGCTTACAGACAAGCCACACGTACAAGATTACTTCCGACGGTACAGCCTGATCAGATGCAGTCAGCTACTGTCACCGACATGTACCCATTACTATCGGAGGGCCGCAGTACTCTGCGGTACGTACAAAAAATATGATCATCCACTGAATATTCTATGTCATAATACAAATATCTAATTTTTTTATTATTGCACAGGCTGAGCTGATAGTTGAGATTCAGCATGATGTGAGTACGTACGACCCGCCACCTGAGTGTGTGCCATGGTTCAGACGACTAGAGGACAGGCTCCGTCGGGCATACAGTGTGCTTACCTGTTCTAAGGCTACCGATGTTGTTCCACGCCAGCCAGCTCCACGTACTCCACGCCACTCTACACGCACTACGGATACACATGTATCACCTACCCAGAAGTACACATATCGGCATGACCCGAGACCTCGTTTTACAGCTCACCGGCCTATGAGCACACGACCTACATTCGAGGTCGGTTCATCATCGCACCAGCCGGAGTATTTTGAGTCGGGTCCTTCACAACCATTTCCTTCTCAGCCCGGTACTTCCTCGTGGGTCATGCCCCTTGGTATGATGATGCAGCAGCCCGGTAAGCATCAGTGGGGCATGCCACGTGATCAAGGTTTTGGGCAGCCGTCTTATGGACAGATGACTTGGAGCGGGGCTTTCCCTCCTATGAGTCAGCCAATGCTCGGTTAGTATGTTTTCTTTTTGTAACATATTATGATTGTTCACAAATATCAAATACTAACAAACTATCATCTACAGGTGGAGGTGGTTCCGCGTACAACTCTCCCCAGTTTGACCAGGAGCATCCGATGTACTATACCCACCGACGGAAACACAGGAGGAGGGCGAGGAGTTGCCGCTTCAAGGCCGTTGGATGCGACAACACCGCGCTCCAACACGCTTGTCACCTTCCGGATCTCGTCAGAGAAGACATCGCAACCGTCCTCAGGCCGACGAGTAGCGATACTTTTATGTACGATCTATTTCTATCTATATGTTGTACTAGACATATTTCTACCTCTGTACCATTATGTAGTACACATTATGTATCATTATGTACTAGACTTATTTCTACCTATGTAGTAATATTTGACATCTCCGTAACCGTTATACATTGATACGTAAGATAAGATACAACATACCTTGAGTACATACCGATCAAACCACACAACAATAGGAAATGAAGGTACAACTACTAATTAATCGATACTCAAAGAAAGATACAACATAACTCAAATTAAGATTCTACCTATCTCCCATCAATGCAGCCTGCACCATCCGCAGATTTAGCACCCTTGCCATTCGACGATGATTCAGACTTCTTTCCCGCACCCTTGCTCGATGTTTATGCCTTCTTCTCCTTGCCCTTACGCAGTGCTTCAACCCTCCTTTCCTTTGACGATGGCATGTAATCGTCGTCATCATCGCTGGAGTATACCCAAAGAAAGGAACGACCGTACCTCTCACGTATGTCTTGAGTTAGATGAATTGGCTCATTGGTAACGTGCCTATCGAACCTATCTGCAAGCCTCAAGATTTCAGCACGGATTTGTTATGTGGTCCTATACGGAAACCCACCTCGGCATTGCCTCTCCCCAAGCAAAGCGAGATGTCTCTCACTACCAATAATTTTTTCAAGTGAAACTTCTCTACCATCTACCTTCAAATAGGTGGTAATCCAAGCCAGATGCTCGAATACGGCTATATAAAACCCGGACACACACTTCTCACAAGGTACAATACACACCATGCTGACACTCTTTGAGAGTACCATGCTTAGTCTAGAGTGGTTTTTATAGGACAACTGAATGTGAAAATGGTCACGGGAAATGGTGGCGGGAGGAACAGGCGGGAAACGGTGGCGGGAGAAACGGGCTGGAAACGGTGGCGGGAGTAATAAGCGGGAACGGCTGGCGGGAGAAACGGGCGGGAAACGGCGGCGTGGGAGAAACAGGTTGATAGGGAAAAAGTCGTTGAAAGTTGTCTACTTTCGGTTCTGTCCGGACCGAAAGTTGTCTACTTTCGGTTCTGTCTGGGCCGAAAGTGGCTCGACTGACATAGCCCGGCTCGCTGCGGCCTCGACTTCTTCGACGCCGAATGATTGTTTTGGCCCCTTCAGAGACGAAAGTTGGCTTTCGGCCTGGCCCAAGCCGAAAGCTGAAGCTTTCGGCCCGTTCGGGACCGACAACGCGCTACTTTTCGAAATCCACTGACGCGTGTACTACCAGCCGACTTTGTAACTAAAAAAATATTATTTTAAAAAAACTCCACAACTTTGTGCTCCTAGAATTGGAAGTCAGCATGCCCAAGTGAGTATTAAAGTCGCGACTAGCGTTCTAGGAAGTCAATTATTGCCGAAATAATAATCAAGTTTAGACTCCAGATCGATGATGCAAGCTTGACGCATGCTGTAAAACCTGTTCCGAAGACTGAGATTTCAGTATTGAGATCGATGGAGGGACAACGACCCATACTTTTGGTCAACTGCAAATTGCTGGAACCACTGAAAGCTCAAAACAGTTCATGGCTAACCAAGTATTTGACAAAGTGACCGCCTCACCGGCAGTTTTGACAAACTTTCCAATTCCACCACCAATGAAGTTGAAACAGGTCAATGTTGCGTTGATGCTTTTTTTTCCTTGTTCTAGATCCTTGGGCCGGGAAACGATTTGACATTTAGGATTCAAAGTGCTTGCTGCAGTACACCGGCTATATCGACTTCCGAGTCTCATCTCCCCCGTTCGCAGGATTTTCTTCTTCTTCTTTTTCACCCAGTCACGTGAAAAATCTTGGGAGAGAATTCCTCATTAGTATTACGTTTCATTTTATTGATAGAAAAGAGAGTCAATTACAAGCCTGCAAGGAGGCCACCCAGCACCATACAACTCAACCCAAGACTAAGGAAGAACTAGGTCGAGACCGCGGGCTCCTACGCTCACCCACGAGTGTGCCTCCGTCTTGATGGTTTCCATCAAACCGCTAACAGAGGGGCGTGCGTTGTCGAAAACGATCGCGTTCCGTTATTTCTAGATCCACCACACGGAGAGCATGATCACCGAAGAGGTGCCCTTGCGCAACGCACGAGGGGTGGCCTTGAGAACCAACGTCTACCAAGTCGCGAAATCGTCCTCAGCAACGGGCGGAGAATTTCTCATTTGACACTACTAAAAGTTTCAGTTCCTTATTTGACTCTTAATTTTGTTGTCTTCCCTATTTGACATCCTAAATTCATGTGTTTCCGTATATGACACTGCTGTCAATTCCCTATTTGACATCCCAAATCACTCCATGTACTAAGCTCCTAGGAAATGGAGAGATGTGGTGCATTTGATGGTGGGCCCACATGTATTGATTAGTTTATTGCTATTTGACTTCCTCTAATACCAATAGAGCATTTTATCTAACCTTTATGAGTATATACAACCTTTTCAATTCGAATTAAAATATATATGAAATATTTGCGCGTCGATGAGTAGATTTCATTCCCGTGATCGATTTTAAATTTTGTCAAATATAACTTGTTAATTTTAAACTGAATTATGTACTATTTTTAGATAAAGTGTCAAATTCGACGCACTTGTTCAGCAGTTTAAAATTACTTCGATGGATAGATCTATCTTGCCGTTCCCCACAACTTTCATGTTGTAAGTTTTTTTAACATATATATACATATAGATTTTATATTCCCGCCACAAACTTCACCGGGGCGCAGATCTAGCCACCGCTATATTGTTGCATCTCATCTATGTGTCGTTCGCCAAAACTCATATGGCTATTGGTTAAACGAATTTGTTCAAATGTGGTTGTGTCAGGTAAATTGTTCACTTAACCAAGTGCCAAGAATACACGAAACATACTATTGTGTTTTCATCTCTTCACATGAAGGCCAAAATCAATATAGTCAGGAACACGTAGTGAAAAATATGTCACATACCATATTTAGACCACGATTTCTTCTTAGCTAGCCTCTAGCGAGCGCCACTTGAAATAGGTATGAGTTAGCAAACATGTCCTTGGATGTGTTTGCTTCTTATCTTTGTTGAGATGATTTCTCTGACACCTAGGTATAGTGTTTCGCGTCAAAAACTCTTACATATAAGAATTGTGAGATTTATTATAATAAAACATGTTAAAACAACACACTACAACTGACAATTGTAAGAGCTATTTTGAAGTTAATTGCCATAATAGAGATTAGTTTTCGGATGGAAATACATGACATCTCAAGTTGAGTAGCTAATTACTTCAAATAATAGGAGAGGTTATCAAGGTAACAAATATACTAATTGATAAACTATCATTTTTTAATATTTTACTACTTTGGTTGTTGTCTTGTGTATGTTAGATTTCTTCAGGTTTTTAAATTACGTTTCCAATCCATTCACATGTATTGTACTAGATTTTCCAATGTTACAAAATAATTTGCACCGTCGTCTGCTTCAATGTTAACCATGCTATGAAGATAGGTTAAGATGAGCGACTCATGGAGATGATGTTGCAAAAGACATGTGTTGTTATAAAAAAATCATTGCTCTTATTATTACCATTTTAAATGCATAGTTTTATGTAAATGTTAGAATATTTCCCCAGTTTGTTATACTTTTTATCGTAGTACGTTGAATTGGGTTGTAAAACTTCTTACAAATGAGATTGTAAACATTTCATGATATTGTAATACAATTTTTTAATCAATTATTGTTTTGCCGAACATCTTGTTTTCATAAGCTTTATGTCGAGATAGCACTTATAAGCTTGGCCATTCGTTGAAGATAAGAGTATATCGAACCCGTATGTCGTCTTGCCGTGAGCAGATTGTATCCATTGGGCAAATATTGGTTCGATCAAGATTTGTTTTTCTGGAGTACCAAAAGCAAGCATGACGTCGTTATGAACATAAAGGCCCAAGGTATGGAATCCTAGAAAGAGACTCGCCCAACTTAAATGAGATATTATGGCTTCTTTATGGTCTAACATTCTTGCCAATACATTATCCTCATTCTGTTCCGGATTGTAATCCCTAATGAAAAAAATAGCTCCATGAGCAAAAGCCCCTGTCATAATGAACCCTTATAATAAAGAGAAATAGCATACTATGTCTATCTTTTAAACGCTAATTTTTTTAAATATTATTTTTTTAACAGAAATTCGTAGAATATTGTGCGATTGTAGAAATTTACGAAAATAATACGGCCTCGGCTTCGACGTGGCCGACCAGCACTCGTCGGCCCGGAGCAGGCCGACTCTGGCTCGTCGGCCCAGAGCTGGCCGACCAGAGCTGGTCGGCTGCATCTGCGCGCCTGCAGGACCTGGCGTACACCTGGTCGGCTGGGAGGTGGCCGACCAGCCCTGTCGGCCCAGGGTAAGCCGATCCTTGCATGGCAGGAATTCCCCCATTCCTCCGCACGATTAGCGCCCGTTTCTCCCGCCAGACGTTCCCGCCTTTTTCTCCCGCCACCGTTTCTCCCGCCAGCATTTCCCGCCTGTTCGTCCCGCCCGTTTCTCCCGCCAACCGTTCCCGCCTATTCCTCCCGCCACTGTTTCCCGCCCGTTTCTCCCGCCACCCTTTCCCGCCTGTTCCTCTCGCCACCATTGTCCTATAAAAACCGATCTAGGGGGGGGGGGGTACTCTCACAGAGCGGCAGCATGGTGTGTATTGTACCTTGTGAGAAGTGTGTGTCCGGCTTTCATATAGCCGCATCCGAGCAGCTAGCTAAGATGGTCACATATTTGAAGGTAGATGGTAGGGAAAATCCACTTGAAGAAATTGTTGGTAGTGAGAGACATCTCGCTTTGCTAGGGGCGAGGCTATGCCGAGATGGGTTTCCGTATAGGACCCCAGAACAAATCCGTGCTGAAGTCTTGAGGCTTGCGGATAAGTTCGATAGGCATGTTACTAATGCGCCGATTCATCGAACTCAAGACATACGTGAGAGGTACGGTCGTTCATTTCTCTGGGTATACTCCAGCGATGATGACGACGATTTCATGCCGTCGTCAAAGGAAAAGCGGGCTGAAGCAGTGCGTAAGGGCAAGGAGAAGAAGGCAGAAACATCGAGGAAGGGTGCGGGTAAGAAGCCTGAATCATCGTCAAAGGGCAAGGGTGCTAAATCTGCGGATGGTGCAGGCTGCATTGATGGGAGATAGGTAGAATCTTAATTTGAGTATCGATTAATTAGTAGTTGTACCTGCATTTCCGTTTGTTGTGTGGTGTGATCGGTATGTAATCGAGGTTTGTTGTATCTTATCTTAATCGAATCAATGTCTACCTGTTACGGACATATAAAATATTGCCACATAGATCGTACTAATAAGTCTAGTACATAACGATACATAAGTCTAGTACTCATACATAGGTCTGACGGTACATGGAAAATAGCCAACATAAGGTCTCTGATACATAACTAGAGTCTCAGTCATCGCCTCTGCCACGACGTGGCGGATGTGGCTGAGGAGTGCTCCATCCAAACCGATGGGGTGGGCGGGTGACTCGTGGAGGAACTAAGGACCCGTCATCTGCCTGCTGTGTATCCTGTGTGGGTTGTGGAGGAGGAGTGTTGTACATGTTGGGCCACTGGGTGTCCGCATCCGCACCGAGAAACACGTCCGGCTGACTCTCCCAACCAGAAGCACCCGAGTAATGCTCGGAGATAGTAGGCCCCAAGTCGAAGTCGAATTGTGCTAGAATCGAGAAATTTTATGTAACATGTTATTTTGTAAATAGTTTGAGTACATGATAATGTAGTAGTATGAATCGACATACCGTGTGGTCCACGAGGCTGGAAGCCGGTGAAGGGGCTCTGCTGGTACTCCGAAGAGGGTCGCTGCTGGAAGCCCGCAGTGGGGCTCTGCTGGTAGCCCCCCTGGTGGTAACTCTGCTGCTGCCAGCCCGAACCTCCTGGCTGGTCAGGTGGAGGTGGTGCGACACGTGGACGCGGCTGCTGTCGGTGTGCCTCCGGAGGTGGCGGCACGTCACGCCGTGCCCGCCGTTGAGGCAGCTACGTGGACGGATGCGGTGGCCGTCGTGCAGCATGTGGGAGAACGTCAGACGAGCGGACACACGTGATAGCCTCGTAGATCTGTCGCACTCTCTGAGCAGCGGACTGCAACCAAGACCGATGTTGTTCGCGTGTAAGCAAAGGCCCGGTCGAAAGTGAACGGTCTAACTGGTCTATATCATTCCCCAGATCCCACGTCAACTCAGCCTGAAAGTGGTACAGACAGTTAGGAAATGAAGGATAATATAGATAAGGGTAAATGATTGTAGATAAGTTAATTATTTGTACCGCGTGTTGCCGTGAGCCGGACATAGACTGACTGGGGTACATATCCCACGTAGCAGGGGCCGGCATCACATCTGGTTGGGCGTGATGAACGAGAGAAACCCTTGTGGAAGTGACGTACCCCTCTAGGTACTCGTCGTACTCCGCCGGATCGAAGGGTTGCGCCTCGACCCAGAGACTAGTCAGCGCATCAGCCCAGTCGGCCACGTAAGGTTGCACTCTTTGCAACCATTGTGTCGCAGTCCCGTTAGTTCCCTTCCTGCTCCATCTGCAAGACAAGAAACATTAGCATAATTGTGGATGACAAGTGTTAAAACAAAGATGTGTGGTTAAGAAATGGAGGTACCAGTGGACGATGTCTGGTAGAGGCGCATCAATAGGCGGGGGGACCGAGATCTGGCGCAGACCGAACTGCCTCATAACACGCTGCTGGGCCATCTCCTCAACGCTGACGTCGAAGATAATCTTCGACTTCGTCATCCAGTATGCTGCATCTCGCGTGCACATGATAGAAATTCCTCCAGGGAATTTCGACGCGACCGCGTCAGGCGAGTATGGCTCCCAAATAACTGAAGCCCCGGAGAGAACGTCGAACCGCTCGTTGAATGTCGGATAGCAGTTCCGAACCTGATCTCTAGCGAATCGTCTCTGCAAAACAAAAACGTAAATTGTATAAGTAAACAGTAAGATACTCATTGACAACCATAATTAGTAAACTATTATTGAACATACCTTGCGATGTGTCCAAAGTGTGCCAAAAGTAGGGCCGTCTATGTGTTCCGGGTCGAAATAATGGTCGAGCGGCCACGGATCGGCAGCCGAAATGTCAGGTCGTCCAATGGGGAACCTCTCCCACGACCACAGCTGCAACAGCATAGGGCATCCAAGAATTGCTGACTTTGTCGCCGTAAGAAAGCACGCGTTGCACATACCTCGGTACGTGGCCGCTAAGACTGCAGAACCCCAGCTACGAACAGTGATGTGGTACGGCTGTGTCGCACTTGCAATCTCCAATGCGATGGGGATGTATCGCGCACTGATAGTGGTGACATGGTTCTCCGTGAACATCACTTTTCCTAGCAGCCACATAAGGTACGCCTCGAGGCTCCTAGTAATCTGGGCCTCGGACATCTGGATCATGCCAAAATTCTGTATCCGCAACGAAAACAATAATTGTACAAGTTAGGTAACGGTTAGCTGAAGTGATGGATGAAACAAGACAATGACGTAGTACTAACCTGGAACTTAAGCAACATCCTGGGCTCACCAGCTAGAGGAAGGCCCAGTAGGTACGACACATCCTGTAGAGTAGGAGCCATCTCGCCCCAGCGAAAGTGAAACGTGTGCGTCTCCGGTCTCCATCGGTCCACTAAGCAGGTGAGCAAACAGTGGTCCATCGCAAGCCGGACAGTCACATCTGACGCCTCAACAAGGCGAGCAAAGGGTAGGAGCCCAGCCCATGTCAACCTGCATGTATCACAAAATTGTTAACTATTTGACCAGTACATGTTATGTGCAAAATAAAATTAAAACTTACCGATCGATCCAAGCTGGGTGTATCTGCCAGTTATCCTTCTGACCACGAGTGATCAGAGGGTGGAGAACATTATCCTGCATTAGCTTAGCACGATGCTTGTTGTCCACCACCGGGTTAAGCAACGCCATCCCCGCCATCTCTGTAAGGACAAATTAAAATGATAATAGAATGACCAAATAACAAAATTTAAATGACTATAAATCCAAACAAATTACAATTTTTATGATTACAGAGTACAAATACAAACATAATGGTTCCACGATTACAGAGTAGTACATAGAGGCAGATACGTAGTCTGCATTTATTACAAATATAAAGGAACTCTAGTTTCTTCCTCTTCCTCTCCGGCCTCGGTTGCCTCTTCCACGTACCGTAGCATCACCAGGTCCAAATTCCGGACAGTTCGTATCCCTA
The DNA here is from genome assembly GCA_026929855.1 of Poa annua. NCBI lineage: Eukaryota > Viridiplantae > Streptophyta > Magnoliopsida > Poales > Poaceae > Poa > Poa annua. The sequence goes on from CM049430.1 coordinate 10,756,195, forward strand.
TGGCCAAATTGGTTGCATAGAAAACATTGCCTGGTAGGTCCTCCAGCTTCCGATTCATCCATATCATTACGTATGCGTCTACACTGGCGTCTACCTCTACCCGGACGAAGTAACCTTGGATCAGGAATGTACCTCCTCTCACCTGGCTCAACGGTGTTGAAATTACCAATGGCTCGGAATCCTTGCATCTCACCTGTCCATGTGTTCAAGACAGCTTCACAACTGAAGTACGGTGACACAAACGAGATTGCTTCCAAACCAAGCTGCCCACAAGCAGCAAGTACATGCGAGCATGGAAGGTGAAACAATTTCGGTTTGTTGCATGTGCATTCACAGGTTGGCCATGCTTCATTCCCAATCTTCACCTCATGCGTTCTCAACACATTGCCACAACCGAACTTGTCGGTAGGTAAGCGGACCTCGAACCTCCTTTCCTGATTTCCGATGGCAACCACTTGGAAAGTTCGTGCCTTCTCCATCTTAGCATCCATGTACTTCGTAATCTTTTCACACCAGGGTGAGTTTGGAGTGCGAAGTATATGCATTTCGGCTTGCTGGCGTTTGACTCTGAAGTAATTAACTATGCCTTGGAAAATTCCCTCCACAAGTGCAGTTAATGGCAAGGCTCTGTTCCCTCGAAGGACAAAGTTGTATGTTTCGGCAAGGTTTGTAGTCATGACGCCATACCTGGCTCCGTATGAGTCGTGCAACAATGACCACCTCTCCACGGGCTCATGCTCAATCCACTGCTGGAAATTCTTAATCAACCGTCCACCCTTTCTCCTCGTGCCCGGTGGGTCAAAGCCTGGAAGATCACACAGACCGATCGGTTCTTCTTCTTGCGGTGCAGGCCCTGTAGCTGCTTGTGCCGCTACTTGGGCTACATGAAACGCCACTGCCGCATTACGTGCAGCTTTCCTCTCCCGAACATGTTTGTTCGTGAACTCATCAAGCTTGCCACGGAGAAAATTGTACTTCCATTCTTGGTTTTGCTTGCAGAGTTTTTTGAACAGATTCATGAGACTCTTATTTCTGAACTGTGAGAAGAAGTTAGCACCTAGATGGCGCATGCACCAACGACTCTGAAGATCCACCCACGGTGTTTCTTCATCTGGTTCAGGGTTTGTTAATGCCTTTATAGCGTTGAGTATACCCGCATGTCTGTCATGTAGAACGCAAACATTCTGCTTATCCTTGACAACAGCTATTTTCAACTGCCTAAAGAACCACGTCCAACTTTCCGTGTTCTCGCTCTCAACAAAAGCGAAAGCAAGGGGCAACAGTTGGTTATTGCCGTCTTGGCCAATAGCAGTCAATATCTGACCCTTGTACTTGCCGGTCAAAAATGTGCCATCGACACATAACACTGGTCGGCAGTGGCTGAAGGCTTCGATGCATACACCAAAAGAGAAGAACAAACGGTGCAACACCCTAACTGTAGGGAACTCTGGCATGTAGAAGTCTTGAAGATCAACATATGTGTCAGGATTCCTCGCCTGAAGCGTGCGGAGCAACCGGACAACAAAATCATATGAGTCAAACAATGACCCAAATCTGGCCTCCAGCGCGCTCTGCTTAGCCCTCCAGGCCTTGCCATAAGAAATGTTGAAATTGAATCTTGTGAAGACTTTGTTCCTTATTGCCTTCACTTCCATCGCCTTGCTCTCCACTATCTCCGTGTAAAACAAACGAGCAATAAGCGTGGATGACAGATTACGGTGATCCTGAAGGATGCTGGGAATACGACATGTATGCATTACCATGTCACTGACAACCCAGTTTGTATCATACTTGGGGACATATGCGTGCACCCTTCCCGGACAATCTATCCTCGAGCATTCCATGGTCAGATATTTCTTACTCGACACAGTTGTTTTGAAAACCCTTGATGTCGACATTGCCCATTGTATGATTGCTTCCTGCAGATGTTGCTTGTCAGCGTAAATTGCTCCCACAGCCATGCTGCTCTGGTGATATTGCCAGAAAGAATCATGACCATCCTCCAGAGTCATGCCAGATGAGAAGTCCTGAGTCCATGAAGCTGGATAAGGCACCTCCGGCTCGTACTCTGTGTCATTCGATGAATCAGAATCACTGCCATCACCGCAATGACCCTCAATATCTTCATCTTCCATCTCGTCCTGCATTCGGCCATCTTCCTCATCCCCATCTGCCTTCACATTTTCACCGTCATCATGCCCTCCAGCCATACTACTCTGCCCTGATTCATAAGCACTGCCTCCTTCGTAACCATGGCTGTCATCATGTTCAATTTCCATGGTTGCTGCACTGCTCTGCCCTGGATCGTGCCCACCCTCGTCTTCAGGAGGATTGACATTTACCTCCTTAACGACAGGAAGCAACAAGGCAACTGGGTGGCTACCCCTCTTTTCGCAACCTTGCAACCAGTTCACCCACTGAGAATTCCGATCAATCGGCATCAGAGTGTACCAAATTTTTTTACTGGACCTTGACCATAACGCGTGCACCCCGACAGTGTGTGTTTCTGCATTTAACCCCAAACACTGTGTCAACCAATCTTTTAACTGACTAACAGACCAATTTTCAGGGTCAGTCAGATCCAACTCGACGTGCTCAAACTCACTCAGGTCCATCCCATACTCATTTTGCTTTACTGAACCGACACCGTAGTAGAAATCAAACTTTACTACATTCGACATAATTGCTCACCTAAAAAATATTATTATGCATCAAATATTATGAATCAAACTTTACTACAGTCGGTGAAGGCGCGGCAGATCTTCGACAGCCGCGGCAACCCCACCGTAGAGGTCAGGTGCTTACTACTTCTTCCTAGAATTATTAGTTGATGTGCTCTGAATTCGGCCGTGAGGAGGTGTTCTGCCGTAGTGCCGTTCCCCTGCAGCTTTGGATCAATCTGATTGCCGATCCGTGGTTTGCAGGTGGATATTGGCCTCAGCGACGGCAGCTTCGCCAGGGGCGCGGTGCCCAGCGGCGCTTCCACTGGTACGTACTACGTGTCATCACTCAGGACTTTGGGTGCTGCGAAGCAGTCGCCGTCAGGACTTGGGTGCTGGAATGGAACCCGCTAGAGAAAACACATAAGCATGCAGAAACATAATACTACATCACTCGTCGCCATCACTTGCGTCTATTTTCCCCACCGAAAATTGCCTTTGTGTTCTGTCGTGTCCTCGAGCTCCGCGTGCACGTACTCCTGCGTCATCCTGCTCCTTCTTTTTTATGTTTGGGACGTTGACTTTGTAGGGATTTACGAGGCCTTGGAGCTAAGAGATGGAGGATCTGATTATCTTGGCAAAGGTGTTCTCAAGGTTTGCTCAGTGCCCATACTTTTAATCCTGTTTAGTACTACTACAAAGGTATTAATTCAGTAGAGGCCAAAGGGTGAGTTCAGATAAACAATGTTTTTTAGTGACAACAAGTCAATGCCTGGATGTTACACAATATGATAAAGTGTAAGAATGCAACATAATTAAGATAAACTCTGATGTTTTAGGCTGTGAACAATGTAAATGCTATTATTGGACCGGCGCTGATTGGAAAGGTATGTATGGCAATCCTCAAGTTAACGGAATTTTATTGTTGATCATACTAAAACTGGCAGCTCGTTTAACCGAAAATGAGTTATATTGCAGGATCCAACTGAGCAGGTTGATATTGATAACTTCATGGTCCAGCAACTAGATGGAACCTCCAACGAATGGGGCTGGTGCAAACAGAAGGTACCCTGGAATGATTAATCCCCTTGTGCTTCACCTTTGTATAAGTATTTCACACTTCCATTGTTTATACTGATAACTTCTTTGATGTGGTGTTAATCAACGGAAAGCTTGGGGCAAATGCTATTCTCGCGGTATCACTTGCAGTATGCAAAGCTGGAGCCATGGTGAAGAAGATTCCTCTTTACCAGGTATGTTGCACACTTGAACTGAACTACAGAACATCTCAATGTTCAAGAGGGTGTACTGAATTTTCATTTATTTACAGCATATTGCAAATCTTGCCGGAAACAAGACCCTTGTGCTCCCTGTGCCTGCTTTTAATGTGATCAATGGAGGTTCTCACGCTGGAAACAAGCTTGCCATGCAGGTACCGCTATTGCTTGCAGAACACGAGCGGATTTCTAACGAAAAGTTTCAATTGTATGATGAGGATCCTCATCTAGCTAGCTATTGTACAGGAGTTCATGATCCTACCAACTGGTGCCTCCTCTTTCAAAGAAGCCATGAAGATGGGAGTTGAGGTGTACCACAACCTGAAGGTGAACAACCAGTCGATCCTTTTCATGATGTACCTGAACTTTGGAATATGGTGTAATGACTCGGATGCTTATATATGCAGAGTATAATCAAGAAGAAGTATGGTCAAGATGCCACAAATGTTGGGGACGAAGGTGGCTTTGCACCTAACATTCAGGTGAGGCCAATAGGTGTTGTTATACGATTGCACAAGGTTGTTGATATGCATCAAAAAGTTGGTAGGGAACCCTGGTGGGAGGTTGAGTGCAAAGCAGAATATGTTACTTTTTCTGGAAATAACTAAATAACACCATGGAGTATTTTATGTATAATGATTTTCTGAGTACATCTACATTTCTACTTAGCAATGGGCCTTAGACTGTTTTGTACTGACTTGCGCGGATATGATATTTTGTTATGTTGTAGGAAAACAAAGAGGGCCTTGAACTATTGAAGGCAGCTATAGCTAAGGCTGGCTACACTGGAAAAGTGATTAATTTTTCTCTATACTTCCTCATACTTCATACCCGTATATATTTATTATTATACAATATTGAGTCTATTTACGTGTGGCAGGTGGTAATTGGAATGGACGTTGCTGCTTCTGAATTTTTCAGTGAGAAGGACACGACTTATGATCTTAATTTCAAGGAGGATGTAAGAAATGCTCAACTTTCCTTGATGCAATTGCAAAATCCAGAGTGTATGTAGCATGTTGTTTAATAACCGATGACTTTACTAAACAGAACAATGATGGTTCCCACAAGATCTCGGGTGACAGCCTGAAAGACCTGTACAAATCCTTCGTTTCCGAGTACCCTATTGTGTCGATCGAAGATCCATTTGATCAGGATGACTGGTCCACCTACGCCAAAATGACCGGTGAGATTGGGCAGAAAGTACAGATTGTAGGGGATGACCTTCTCGTTACAAACCCTACGGTAAAGCTATTATCACTGTATTTACTGCTACAAAACCGAGATGAATAAAACATTTTCACGAGCTTTTCCAATGTCTGTTTGAATCTTGCAGAGGGTTGCCAAGGCAATCAGTGAGAAGACCTGCAACGCTCTTCTCCTGAAGGTAGAGTCATCACTCCCTGAAATTACTAGTCACACTTCTCTAAGGAATCAGAATGCTAATTCATGTTGTTATGTTGGCAGGTGAATCAGATAGGCTCAGTGACGGAGAGCGTCGAAGCCGTTAGCATGTCCAAGCGTGCTGGGTGGGGAGTGATGGCAAGCCACAGGAGGTAAAAGCATTACAATGATTTTCAATGCATTCATATATTGTTAGCATTTGTTAAATGATCCGTTTCCACTCAAAAATAAATAAATTGTGCTCTCGGCAGCGGTGAGACGGAGGACACCTTCATCGCCGACCTCTCCGTTGGCCTGGCCACGGTACTGCCTCCAGCTAAACCAGATCCTAAATTCACAAACTTCTGTGTGCCTTTTTGCTTCAGTGGTAATTCTCCATGCGTTTGTTGCAGGGCCAGATCAAGACAGGGGCTCCCTGCCGTTCTGAGCGTCTAGCTAAATACAACCAGGTATGCAAATAAAGTTCTTGCAAGTTCTTCCAAATTTGGAATTCCTTTTTGGACATGTGTAGGCTTCTACATGTTGTATTGTGTGTCCTGAGCAAGCAATCGTCTGTGGTTGCAGCTACTGAGAATCGAAGAAGAGCTCGGTGACGCAGCGGTGTACGCAGGAGCAAACTTCAGGGCGCCCGTGGAGCCATACTGAAAGCCTTTGCGTTGATCTGGAGCAAGAGATGATCCATGAGTTTTTGTGTCACTGCTAGTTTATTATTCCTGCATTTTGTTCTGAGTCTGACAATGCCAGGCACAATAAGAGAAGCTCTTGTTTATACGAGAGCTAGCTGTGACTGCTCATACGGTTTTGCTATAGTAATTACTTGTGTGATTTTGTTCTTCAGTCGAAATGAAATAAAATGGTTTTATGTTCTTCGGGTGGGCTTAGAAAATTCTCTTATATGCAAGGAGGATAACTGAACAAGACTTTTTTAAGTGAGAACTAAATATGAGCAGTGGTTTCACATGATTATGCGGTCACAGTTGCAACCCAGAAGAGTTATCATAATTCCAGCCTAAATGCACTCGGAATTCAATCAATCAACTGATAGTTGAACCAAACCCTGACTGCACTGAGAGTTGAACCAAACCTTCCTAAAAACGAAGAGTTGCACTAAACCAAAATGTCAGTACTTCCCACTAAGCTAAAACAAGAATTGATCCTGGCATCAACATAATCACACATGTTTGCATGCACTAATTAAGCCCAACAGTTTCTTTGCCTCCATATGGCAAAATGCACAATCAAATAAATAGGGGGTGACTCCTAGCTTGTATCACACACTACATCAATAGGAGCTTTCACTAAACTTGAGCAACAAACAGCTCCCCAGGGCAGGCATGCCTGTCTTAATTTTTCCATTTGACCTGCATTTACCCAAAAGGATTTATATCAGTAAAAATGACACGGCTTATGCTAGAGTTAAGCCGGCCATGAGGTCCACGTTGTAATACCTAACTAAAGGTTGCGAGACCGGAGTGGGCTACTGTAGCATTTTTCTTCATTCTACTCGTCCTCGTCCAGTAATACACTCCAAATCATCCTGAAGAGAAACACAGAAACAAGACGTAGTTATTTTTCCTTCTTTGATCATTGCAGACTTGCAGTGAATGGAAAATAACGTTTGGTATCTGTTATATTTACCAGAACAAGGACAAGAATAGGAGGATAACAAGAGCCCCTATCTTAAAAAGACGCCGCTTCTTCTCTCGAGCTAGGTGATTAAATATCTCCGTCACATCTACAAGATGCTGTCGCCGCTGGTACCTGCAATGACCACAAAAGGCTGTACTTAATAGCCACATCTAGAACATAGCAAATCAAGAATGATCCATATAAACTTGCAAGGAGCATCTCCCAAACAAGTAGAAGCTAATAACGAGTTCAAAACTTGATATGGTAGGGTTATGTGTGGCCCATGTGTTTATTCAGGTGGCACAAACAAGTGCCTGAATAATCTGATAGCAGGTCAGTACCCTGCACTCCCAAAGTCAATATATGGTTGACAGAGAGCAAAAGTTTTGGAGGGTGCAAGTCCTGTAGTTAGGTTCGCTGCACAACAGGTATTGCTAATTTTAGGTGAGGTATAATTTGCGTTTGCATTGGGTGTGATTCTATCCAATAATTACAGACTTTTTTAATTAAACCTTCCTTTTAGAATTTGGAGAGTCCTATAAATACTCCTTCCAGTTACAAGATATTTGAGATGATTAACATGACGATATGGTAGCACTTAGGTGCATCCAAATATCGCAAAACAAATAAAATCAATGCCAAGACCTTAGATCATGAAAATTTCCTCAGAGCATTATGTACAAAACAGTACAAACTACTGAAGCAGGAAGACCCGAGTCCTTATAACGAAATCTTCTATCTAACAAGTGTGAGGACCAACAGTCTAGCAGAAAATTAAAGGGGTGCATCGGTCTTGAGCACTCATTTTCTATTGGTTTTCAATATTCACGTAATATGAGGCACGAAGCACACTACCATATCCATCTTGCAATAAATCAGTCTAAACTAGGCATGGTAGGTTATGCAGCAACTCATGTTTAATAGAGAATATACTGACAAAGGAATTTTCAAAAGTTGCAGCCTACCGAATCATATCAGTTTTTTACTAAGGAAAAAATAAGAAAAGAAGCACTTACAATGTATAATTATAGTACACCATTGGGGCAGAAATCAAGAACATTGCCCAATGCCCAGTCAAGAGGAATAATACACTTAGAAGTGCTTGCACTACAAATTCTGGCATAACCACTTTATTTATTCGAGACGACGAATCAAATGGGTTGATATAATCGAACTCCAGATCTGCCAAGCACATTAGCTGTAAAAGGAACATTAGGGATAAATCATCAGCAATGATAAATAACCTCTGGCTAAGCTTACTTATCAACATTGGTGTTCAAAACACGAGTGAAGAGCCATGTTTATACCTCCTAAAGCTATAAATGAGCAACATAAATGATCCACCTCACATAAAATAAAAATAGTCAGGTACAAGTCTAGATACATGCTCTTTATGACAAATGGAAGTCATCAAATTTAGAACGGAGGGAGTAGAACATTAGGAAACTCTAAATTCCAAACATAAGCAAAACTAATGGACATATATCAACGTTTTCCCCTTTGTTCTACAAGAAAGTTAAAACTTGTTTGTTGAACAATATTTCATCTCTCCAAATGGCGCATTTAAGCAGTGAAGAAATTGCTTCGAAGATCAATAGATTCCGTAAATAAATAAAAGATCAGGCAAAGTAACAACAAAAGAATGGAAAAGGTCAGGAACCATTAGCCAAGATGTAAAAAGCAGAGTATTCACCAAGCAAGCTGTAAAGATACCTAAGTTTCTAACCGTCCACTATGCTGCTCTCTACAAGTTTCATGATGGACTAGGACTAACAAGTAGGACATTAAGAGGATTCCGTATAGGATTGCATCTTATAGCTCAACTAAATTGGAGCAAAAATCAATGTTTAGGAGGAACACGAGTAAAGAGCCATGTTTAAGACGACAGCATATATTAGAAGCAAAAAAATCAACCTTTAGGGTAGACTAACCATTTTAATGTGCACGACAGCATATAAACCTTACAAAGATTGATTTGTGTACTCCCTCCGTCCATAAATAAGTGTCTCAAGTCTCTCAAAAAGGAGATGTATCTAGACAAGCTTGAGACACTTATTTGTGGACGGAGGGAGTACTTAACATGCTGTGCCAGAAATATTTAACAGAGCACAGAGCACCTAATGGCGTCTATCAGTATAACAGAAGAAGAAAAATCGGATGGTGATATATATGAATTGAGACTAGTTTTCACAACTACGTAGAGAGCTAGAAACGGTTGCCGGGCGTTAACTGGGAGTTACAGCCCAACGCATGTGGAACATGTCGAGATCTCGACACAGACACCGCACATGAACCAGCACACGAACACGCATCATGCAGTCAACCCCTTTGGCGCACCCACGCTAGCGAACCAGAAGCTCCAAATTCACAGGTCGTCGGAGTTAAAGAGCCGTCCTACATCCCGCGCAGTAGACAATTGCAAAATCGACTCGAACAAACAACCCGTAAATCCGCAGCCCTATCCTTCCGAAATTTGGCAATAATTTATCAGGGGATAAACCCGGCGCGAGATCGCATCGAGAGGCAGAGATGGCCAGAGTCGGATAAACCAATCACTAGCAGTAGCAGGGACGAGGGGGAGGCGGGGGCGGATGTCCTCACCTGGAAGATGACGAGCACGATGAGCGCGACGACGAGGAAGAAGGCGGTGAGCCACACGAAGACCATCTCTCCGGCCGGCGCGGCTCCGGCTGGGGGTTCGGGGGTGGGATGGGATGGCTAGCTGGACGCCGGCGAGGTGGGCTGCGCGCGGGTGGGGGGAAGCCGCCGGTGAGTCGGGGTGGGCCGTGGGGCAGCTGGATACAAGAAGGGGGAGAGAAGGAACACGTGGCCTGCGATGCGAGAGCGGGTCACTGGGTCAGTCAGATGCGATGCCTACTTTGGCTGGCTGGAAAGTGAGGCTGAAACTTACTCAAAGCAGGTGAATGCGAATTTTTTATATAAATATGAACCTCTCAATATAATTGTCAAAATAACCTCTCCAATTTTGTGTTTAAAAATGTACCCTGGTCGGGAGGACCAGATGGAGGGAACCTTCCGCCATATCAAGTAGCGGGAACTCATTAGAGCATCATTAGCAGTGCCCTCAAAGTTGTAACCCTTAAAACCAGTTTGAGGGTCGAGAAAACGCGAATTTGAAGCCCAAAAATTGTCGCGGCAGATCAGTGCCCTCAAACCAACCCTCAAAACAGAATATTCTGTTTTGAGGGCACTTAACTGCGCCCCGGCCTTCAAACCCTCAAAACAGGATGTCGAGCTCGTCGCGGGCAGGGTTGTTGGCCGGGGCGAGCTCGTCGTGGGCGGGCTCGGCGGCGGCGCGGAGGGGTTCGAGGAGGAGGTTGTGTGAGAGGCAGCAGGCGGAGGGGGGCGGGCCGCGGCGGCTGGAGGGGTCGAGGAGGCCGGGGGGCGTGACACGGCGGCTGGGCGAGGAGAAAGCTCAAGCCGATTGTTGCGTAGGGCGGGAGGCGGCGGGGAGCGCGACGCAGTTGCGGCGAGCTTGCGCGCCGAGGGGAGGCAGAGGATGGCCGGAATCGCGGCGGGCGTCGTTGGCGGTGGCGCAGCTGCGGCGAGCTCACGCCGAGGGGAAGCGAAGGGCGGCCGGAATCACGGCCAGCGTGGGCGGCGGCGGTCGGGGAAGGCATCACGGGAGGAGGCAGTTGGGGATTTTTCCCTCCCGCCCCGTGCGTTGACCGAAAATGAAGGGCCTTTCGGGTTTGCCTCTCAACCTGTGTTTGTGCGGGTTGGGATGGAAAATGAGGGTTGGGCCTTCAATTTTTTTTTGAGGGTTTACGGGTTTGAATGCTCTGTTTTGCGCCAACTTTCAACCTCAGTCCTCAAAAAAGCAGTTAATTTGAGGGTTTGACTAGTTTGAGGGCACTGCTAGTGATGCTCTTACCACTAAGCATGCTAACGATATAGTTTGCATCAAATCGTGTCGGCCCCACCACCTTCCTCCATTCCGGATGGGGGAATGCGTCATGTGTCGCTCCAGGAGATTGCCTCCATCTGGGATGAAGTGAGGACACATGTCAATTTACTATCTCCCCGTCGGGGTTAGATTTGACAACAAAAATCGGAAGAGATTGAAGGGGTTACGGTGCAGAAAAAAATAATTTTCTAGCGATTAAAACCCTAACTAGCCAGGATCTATCTATCTAGTACATGCGATAACGGTGGCGGAACGGGTTACATTACCTCCATGTAGACCGATAGCGGGGATTACGCTCCCGCACAAGCGTTGACGATGAAGTCGTACGTAGCCGACCTCGAGGTCGCGGAGAACTTGCCGCGATGTCGAAGCCGATGACGCCGGGGTGTCGATGATGATCTGCGTCGACGGGCGTCGGGCGGAAGAAGGCAGAGCGCCAGCACCAAGGCTGGTGCGCCGGCAGCAGAGGGGGGGGGGCGCGGCGGCTGCAGGGGGCGAGACGACGTGGCCCAAGCTCCTCAAAAGAGATGCCTCCGAGCACTCACAAACATACGGAGCTTAGCGACAACTCCCGGTCATTCAGATCCAGCTAAAATCGCAGGAGTAGATCTTATCTGGAATCCCGCAGAGCAACGGCGCTCTGCGGTATGGCTTAGGTGGAGAGAGACCCCCTTCCTCAGCTCGGCGCGGCTCCAACTTGGGAACCACGAGATCGAGAGAGAAATCGGGAATTAATTGGATTTTCCTATGATTTAAATCAATTAATATGCCTTGGTATATAAAGGGGGAAGGGGGTGTGCCAACCCCCTTGGCTCCCCCATGTGGGACTAAAGGAGGAGAGGGGAGGGGGGGTTCGGCCGAACCCCCCTTGGGCTTTCCCACTCCTAGTCCAACTCGGACTAGAGGCCCAAGCCTCCCTTTCCTTGTGGGGTGCGGTTTCCCCTTCTTGGGCCCTCTCAGGGCCCATGTAGGTGGGAGCCCCCTTTTTCCTTTATTTAATTAATATTAAATTAATATAAAAATCCCATTAATTCATAATTAATATATTTATATATAATTCAATATCCCCTGACTCCGAAACTATTTCGGAACCACCCGAACAACTTTCGGACATTCCCGGAACCATTCCATACCTTCCCGGAACTCCTTCCGGATCATTTCTCTCTCTCCAACAAACTCCTATAAAATTCCAGAACCTATCTCTTGGCGTCGCTAAGACCTTAAGTTTGTTACGCTATGGTTCGGGAACACTCCAGACATGGACGAGACACTCCGCTCACCAATGATCGTCAGGGATACCTGAAAATATATGACGACCCCTGTGCATTCCACGAATATCGTCGTTGAACCATAAATATGATATTCATTCACTTTGTCTTTGCGATACTACCTTGTCCGAGATATGATCATAGACACACCGATGCCTTTGTTGTATCTCGTTACCGACGAAGGTTATTAACTCGTCTGCGATATTACATCTCCATGACCTAGTCATAAGCTGCGCAGCTATATAGATGCAATATCACCGAGTGGGCCCAGAGTATCTTTCCATTACAAGAATGAACAAATCCCGCTCTTGATCCTTACGTCTCGATGCTCTTTCGGAATACCCAAGATGGACACTGTTATTGTCATGCTATATAAGACATAACGTTTGATGCTCTCAAAGTACCCCTGCGAAGCATTAATAAGTACGGTCTCACGGTCTAAGGAATAAGCTATCATATCTTATCTATTGCAAATGGCAAACATCGTAATACGATCTTATTGCAATACTTTGCGTATGTCCACCACCTTATTCAACTAACAAGATGACCCCATTGTCAACCGACGTCATTGTCCTTGACCGGGAATCTCGATCAACTGTTGCCCAATGGACTAGCTCATATAGAGGCTTGCTAGGGACCTGGTTGTCTATGTATCACACGTGTATTAACAATTCCGATACAGTTAAAGCATAATACACAAACCTATTATAAACTCATGAGATAACGTAATAAATACTACTTATTTATTTACCTCTAGGACATATCTCCTTCAGAGATTACTTTTGACAATAAAATTGGGTAGAGGTCATGTTTCTGTTAAAATCAAAAAGTGACCATGCGGTCAATCGGGTGATGGAAACCATTGCTCTTACACGTTTTTTCACTTCTTTACTTTTTTTTGGGCATGTTTCAATTTTAAATATGGCTTTTAAATGTTGTGTGTTCTAATGTGTCAGTTTTTTACTTGTTACTGAATGCAAGTTTCCTATTTATTTGTTTTTCACTATTCATTTTGGTTGGCGATCTATTGTGTGCTTTAAGTCGACCGTTGAGTATGAAAATGTCAGTCAATTGCACAACGGTCAGGCATCTTAACATATCATTGTCTCTGAACTACTCTAGCAAGGCAGCTCTTCGTTTTTTTTCTACTCTCTTAGAAAGGCAAACAGATGCGGCCATGTTTGCATTATCGAAAAGTTGGTGACCTTCTTGGCCCTCTCTTCTCTCATAAAGTAGAAAACAAGGACCCTCATACCATTGGAAACTAGGCGTCTGCCGCCCCTCCAAGACCTCTCTAGAGGGATTGGTATAGGGCTTGGCGGTGCGGTAGGCAGGGCATCTCCAGTCGTTGCGCCCCCCAGGGCCCAAAACACCGGATTTTTGCGCCCGCCGCGGCGCGAAACAATGCTAATCCTGAACCTGGGTGGCGCGTTTACCAGCCGCGAACTTAGGTCGCCGCCCCGGACGGCGCGTTTCGGCTCTATTTTGGCTATATTTTGGCATTTTGGCTATATTTGGCATACAAATTCACATGCTTAATCGTACAAATTCACACATAAATAAATAGTTTAATAATTTATAAAAAATAAAACAAAAAGTACTAAATATTGGGGGCATTGTCATTGCCCTTGAGCGCCCACAAGTGCTGTACCATATCATCTTGTAGAGCTTGATGTGTTGCAATGTCTCGAATCTCCTGATGCGTGGCGAGTAAGTCTATCCATGATGCCGGCACCTGGTGATCATGTAGTGACCTCACCTTTTATTATAAGGTGGAAGTCCATGTGTTAATGTGCTAGTCCCTGGATCAAATGCTAGCACCACAGTTTAAGATGTATATCATGCAAAAGTGTCAAATACTTTATTAAATCACATGATCCAGTGTTACAAATATCTCTTACAACTTGCATAACCTGAAAAGGCTAGCAAACTTTCCAAGAGTAGCAGCGGAAAATAGTAGATACAATGAGCCTCATCATCTTCATGTGCCACAGGCAAAGCATGTTGGTTGTAGACTCGAAATCCTATCGAAAACTCACTCGTCGTCTGTCGAATCTGCAAGGTTTAGTTGTAGCCCAGCTATAAAGGGTCGGCACAATTGAATTGTGGTGGCAAGTGACTTTTATTTCTAATATTCTACTATATCTCTATGCTTATTTGGCTGGTGGAGCTCAAGGCTATTGCGCAAAGCAAGTTTTTTCCTACTTTTGGTAAACACTTTTTTGGAACAATAACTTCTCTTTAGGAGATAGCTCGGGACAAGTCCATGTCCCCTACCCATGTTCACCCATCAAAGTTTTATTAAGAAATTGGGATGAAGAGATTTTCAGAACACAGCCTTGTGTAGTTACTCAAATTGTCCGATGCCGGGGACACGGCTAAGATCTTAGGTTTTAACTCTCGAGAGGGTGTGCACTTTCACCATTAGACTCAATCAACCCAAACTATCCTCTACACTCCTTTAGTGAGAAGGAAAATGAGAAGATCAAGACGAGACTTTTCAGAAGTTGCTTTCCCATGATCATACTAAGAGATTACCACCATCCTATCAACTCTACCACCATCAATCTCTTGACCCAGGTCCACAACAACTTACTCCATCAAGACAGAGCCCATATTGACCAATGGTTGCACGATAAGCAACTAGACTCAGTGTAGACTTAAATCTCATAGCCCTGGGTGGCCTACCACAAGTGAGCAACTCAGGTTAACACCGCATATCATGGCCCCAGGTAAGTAGAAACTACCCTGGGCGAAGACAACCATGACACATGGCCCTGAGAAGCCACTCAACTTGAAACCTCCTCAATCGACCCAATCCACCCAGGCGTTAAATTTATTTAGTGGAAATTTTCATTTATCACATCAACCATAAAACAATCATTTTTGCAGCAGTTGCTTCCACTAAATTATAATAGGGGTATAATCTGGAATTTCTAAGGGGAAACCTAAAAGGTTTGCATAGCATACTACAATCTCCCAAAAACCTATCATGCACACTACTTTTGCAAATAATGTTTGAAAACACTAGATATGCAATAGAATAAAATAGTAGGTGTTTTATAAAGTCACTTGCCTGATGAATGTTGTCGTTTCTCACACACTCATTGTCGACCACGAACGTTGCACTCCGTTCAATCTATAAAGTAAAAATACATACGATAAACAAGCAATTCAACAAGCACATAACAATTAAAACCAACAAGCGTAAAAAGGCTTAGCACAGGGTTTGGTCAAGGGTATCACATAATTCAATGAGCAAAAGGAATTATTGTGATTGAGTTAAGGGTTTGCCAATTTGGTCAGGGGATAAACATGAGATGGGATCGCAGTTCAAGAATCGATAACTAGGGTAGCAGAGATCAACGGCAGGAATGAAAGACAATGTATAGGTAAACAAGCAAACTTTGCTTGCCTGGAAATCCCGCATGGAAGCAGATCTTGTCGTAGCTCACACATCTCAACGTCGTATCCGCGAAGAAGCAACAAACACTGGAAATCGTAAAAGATGCATTTTACAACTACGGCAAAGATCCAGCATGATCATGCGAGAATGATGCATGACATGGCAATATGCATTGCGAGATGCACTTAATCCGAATTAAGCGGAACCGGGATTCCGACAATTAATATTTAGGTGCAAGTTATTTATCTACCCATCAAATTAAATGTTGATTAGCATGGCAAGACATGGCATGGGTGATATAACAAAATTAAATGGAATAGGGCATTATATATTTATTACCCCACACATTCCATAATTATTATTTAGGTGAAATGCTACACCCGCAAACCCAAGAGATGCAACACATGTAATTATGATGCGAAATGCACAAGATAGATGACGTTTAATAAAATAGGTATGGGGTTAGGGTTTGGGTTCGCACGTTGGATCGGGAGAGATAGGGTTCGAAGCCGACGTCTTCGGTCCGTAGGTGAAGTAGTCGTCGCGGAACAGGGGCATCGTCGTTTGTCGGTGTCGTGAAAGTGGTCGGGGAAGCGCGGCACGTAAAACACGGCAAATGGACACCGGAAGGAAAAGCGCGCACGGGCGGGCACCGCGACACGGAC
Organism: Poa annua; assembly: GCA_026929855.1. Classification (NCBI taxonomy): domain Eukaryota; kingdom Viridiplantae; phylum Streptophyta; class Magnoliopsida; order Poales; family Poaceae; genus Poa; species Poa annua. The sequence continues at coordinate 10,772,432 of CM049430.1, forward strand.
ACGGGCAGTCACGGGAACGCGGCACCGGAAGGCGACGCGCACGCGCACGGGCAACACCAGGAAGGGTGGACAAACACGGACAACAAGCGACGCCGGGGTTCTTTCGAGCATTGCGTCGAACACCTGGCGGGCGGCGGCGGCGGCGTGCACGCAGCCGTGAAGAGGAGGCCGCGAAGACGGCAGCGCGGCGCGGACGAGCGCGTGTGGGGCGGCGGCGCGCTGCGGCGCGGGACGGAGCGCACGACGGCGGGAGGATGAGCACGGGGTGCGCGGCGGCGGGAGCGGCCGACGGAGGATGCGCGGGCGGCGGCGTGTGCTGCGGCGGCGGCGTAGGACGCGCGGCGGAGGCGGCGGCAGCGAGCGGCGGCGCGGGGCGGCCGGCGCGGAGGCGGAGGAGGAGCTCGGGGGCGCGCGGCCGGGAGGGCGCAGGGGCGAGCGGGAGGAGCACGGGGAGAGAGGACGGCGGCCGGCGGCGGCACTGCGGCGGCCGGAGCGGAGCAGGGGGCGGCCGAGCTGAGCGGCGGGGCAGGGCGCGACCCGGAGGCGCGGAGGCGGCCGGTGGCTGGCGGGGGAGGCGAGGAGGCGCGGGCGAGCGCGGGCTGCGGCGTGCGGCGGCGGCCGGGGACGGCGCGGCGCGGGCGGCCGGCGTGGCGGCGCAAGGGGGCGGCGGCGCGCGCGCGCTGGGCGGCGGGGAGGCGCGTGCTGGGTTGGTGGGGAGGCGGCCGGGGCCGGTGCGGCGGCGCGGACGGGCCGGAGGCGCGGCGCATGGAGAAGGGCGCAGGGCGTCGTCGGGTCGGTGGTTGGTGCGTGCGGGAGTGTCTCCCGTGCGGGCTCGGGAGCGATGGAAGGAAGAAGGAAGAGAAGGAAAGAAAAAGAAAAGAAGAAAAAGAAAAAGGAAAAAAGAAAAAGGAGGGGGGAAAAAGGAAAAAGAAGGGGTGGAAGATTATTTTGCAAAAGTCAGAAAAATGAGGAGGGTGGCTGCAAAAGTCAGGGGGTGGGAAAAGATTTCAGGAGACAAAACCTAGGGTTTGGGGTTAGATGGGCTTGGGCTTTATTTCTCTCCCCTTTTTTTATTCTTTTCAGTTTTATATTTTTAAAACAAAATAGAAAAGGAATTTGAATATAAAACCTATACAAAATATTTTTAGTTTTGAATAGACAATTTAATAAACTAGTTTTTAACATTTTAAAAAGATTTGAAAATAACACATTTTTAATTAATTTGAAATGCATTTGAATTTAATTGCGGGGAATTAAATTTAAATGGAACAAATTAAATTAATGAGATGCAATGCGATGCCATGTCGATGCAAAAAGAAAACTCACAAAAACAAAAAGGGGATAAATCCCGGGGCGTTACAATCGACACCACTAACAAGGGATCGCGTCCCGAGATCCACGCCGAGACCACAAGAAGAGAGGGGTAACTATCGAGTCTTCACGCTCCGGGATGAACTTCTCGACACCACTAACAAGGGATTGTTGCTCCACCTTGAAATTCTCGACACCACTAACAATGGATTGTTGCTCACGACGAAGACGACTCCGAAAGATCGAACCTAATAGGGTAAAAGGCAAGAAATCGTCCACCCACACGTAGGATCCTAAAACTTTGAAAGTTGGATAAGAGAAGAGACTCAAAACAAGTAAGGTAAGATGAGAAATAGAATTGAGGTAAGGAGTAAATAGAAACCAATTGAGATATCTTTCAAAATAATTCAAGTCAAATAGTTTTCGACACTCTAGAAACAACGACCGTTAGCGAGGTTATCCTACAGGCTTTTGCGGACCCGCTGCTTCGATAACCATTCGTATCGAAACAACAAGGAGATCGAAACCAAGGCTCTGATACCACTTTGTGACGCCCTAAAATCGGTACTATGTAGGTTTAAGCGTTCCCGCCGAAATCCGCATAATAACGATTTTAGGTCGCCCACCAGACATAATGTGCACGCCGAAACATGCGCATTATGTGGGTGGAATTGTGATAACATTACAACAGTTCCGATACATCCACAAATACAACAGAAGATATAATTACAACAACGACTCGAACGAGTCAAGATACAAAAGATACAATACAAAGATACAAATGACATCGGAAGCAAAAATAGTATCCGACTACGGATAAGATGCAAATTGGACTAAGAGTCCTGTAGATAAGCAATGGCGCCATATCCCTGCCCAGCCAAGCCGGAGGGATTCCCAAGCTAACGTCGTCTGACTTCAAACCTGTTTACTGCACATAAAGCACATCCCAAAAGAGGGTCAGGGCACTCCCTGGCAAGCAAAACCGACTTGCCTACTTTCTACACCATCTCCCAAAATATAGGGGAGGTGGACTTAGCGGCAGCAGCACTAGCAACCTAAAGAGACACGCTACAACTTCCGTCTAATCAGAGAGGGATAAGAGAGCGCATAAAGTAAACATCTACAACTAACACCAAACATAACCCATTCTCGAATTAACCCCCTCAACCAAATATGAGGAAGCAATTCGGGAAACTCACACGTTAAACAGTTTTAATTATAATTTATTGTGAAAGTAATTCTATATTACTAGTCAAATTAATTAACATTAATTAGGTGCAAGTTGTCTAGATCTTGTTAGCCAGCATCATCACCAAAGTCGTCCATAACCGTGGACACGGCTCATCGATAAGATTAAACCCTGCAGGGGTGCACTACTGTACCCATACTCGCATGATCAACCCAAGCAAGCATCAGGGCTTCTCAACACGACTTATTCCTTCACTACAGCAAGTCCAAGTGCCACCCATATGAGTTGTTACCCGCGTCAAGAGTCCGGCCGAATCTCAGTTGCGGACTCATTAGTTTGTGTCCACGCGCCATGCGGCTCAAACCACAGTAGGAACTGTCCGCTTCACGCGCACCACACCTATATGACCCCCCGTATCATGTAACCTCTCATCAATCATCATCATCATCATGCACATGCATATGAGCAAATGGAAAACCCGAACTACTTGCGGCACATGGACAAGCTGAAGATCCGTTCAAAGTCGAGGGGGGCTCCATTGGGCCTCCCACAAGTGGTTAGTGCGCTCAAAATTGGATCCGAGGACAAAATCTCAGTTCCTAGGTCGACACTGAGCTAAACAAAGCACCTCGCAAGGCCTTCCGCCTGGTGCCTTATCTTTTAATTATAATACCCCAATACAAGATAGCATTTTATTAAAGTAGAACAATCTATCATACTAAGCAGATGAAACATAAGACCAACAGACGACTCGCACAATCAAGCATGCGCTACGACTCGCAAGGCCAACAGATAAACATGCAACGGGTATTAGGTTGTGGGGATAAAGCTGTATGGGCTGAAGGATAAACATGAGATGGGATCGCAGTTCAAGAATCGATAACTAGGGTAGCAGAGATCAACGGCAGGAATGAAAGACAATGTATAGCTAAACAAGCAAACTTTGCTTGCCTGGAAATCCCGCATGGAAGCAGATCTTGTCGTAGCTCACACATCTCAACGTCGTATCCGCGAAGAAGCAACAAACACTGGAAATCGTAAAAGATGCATTTTACAACTACGGCAAAGATCCAACATGATCATGCGAGAATGATGCATGACATGGCAATATGCATTGCGAGATGCACTTAATCCGAATTAAGCGGAACCGGGATTCCGACAATTAATATTTAGGTGCAAGTTATTTATCTACCCATCAAATTAAATGTTGATTAGCATGGCAAGACATGGCATGGGTGATATAACAAAATTAAATGGAATAGGGCATTATATATTTATTACCCCACACATTCCATAATTATTATTTAGGTGAAATGCTACACCCGCAAACCCAAGAGATGCAACACATGTAATTATGATGCGAAATGCACAAGATAGATGACATTTAATAAAATAGGTATGGGGTTAGGGTTTGGGTTCGCACGTTGGATCGTGAGAGATAGGGTTCGAAACCGACGTCTTCGGTCCGTAGGTGAAGTAGTCGCCGTCGGGGAAGTAGTCGTCGTGGAACAGGGGCATCGTCGTTTGTCGGTGTCGTGAAAGTGGTCGGGGAAGCGCGGCACGTAAAACACGGCAAATGGACACCGGAAGGAAAAGCGCGCACGGGCGGGCACCGCGACACGGACACGGGCAGTCACGGGAACGCGGCACCAGAAGGCGACGCGCACGCGCACGGGCAACACCACGAAGGGTGGACAAACACGGACAACAAGCGACGCCGGGGTTCTTTCGAGCATTGCGTTGAACACCTGGCGGGCGGCGGCGGCGGCGTGCACGCAGCCGTGAAGAGGAGGCCGCGGAGACGGCGGCGCGGCGCGGACGAGCGCGTGTGGGGCGGCGGCGCGCTGCGGCGCGGGACGGAGCGCACGACGGCGGGAGGAGGAGCACGGGGTGCGCGGCGGCGGGAACGGCCCACGGAGGATGCGCGGGCGGCGGCGTAGGACGCGCGGCAGTGAGCGCAAGGGGCGACGGCGACGCGTGCGGCGCGCGGCGGAGGCGGCGACAGCGAGCGGCGGCGTGGGGCGGCCGGCGCGGAGGCGGAGGAGGAGCTCGGGGGCGCGCGGCCGGGAGGGCGCAGGGGCGAGCGGGAGGAGCACGGGGAGAGAGGACGGCGGCGGGGAGGCGCGTGCTAGGTTGGTGCGGAGGCGGCGGGTGCGGCGGCGCGGGAGGCGACGGCGCGGACGGGCCGGAGGCGCGGCGCACGGAGAAGGGCGCAGGGCGTCGTCGGGTCGGTGGTTGGTGCGTGCGGGAGTGTCTCCCGTGCGGGCTCGGGAGCGATGGAAGGAAGAAGGAAGAGAAGGAAAGAAAAAGAAAAGAAGAAAAAGAAAAAGGAAAAAAGAAAAAGGAGGGGGGGGAAAGGAAAAAGAAGGGGTGGAAGATTATTTTGCAAAAGTCAGAAAAATGAGGAGGGTGGCTGCAAAAGTCAGGGGGTGGGAAAAGATTTCAGGAGACAAAACCTAGGGTTTGGGGTTAGATGGGCTTGGGCTTTATTTCTCTCCCCTTTTTTTATTCTTTTCAGTTTTATATTTTTAAAACAAAATAGAAAAGGAATTTGAATACAAAACCTATACAAAATATTTTTAGTTTTGAATAGACAATTTAATAAACTAGTTTTTAACATTTTTAAAAGATTTGAAAATAACACAGTTTTAATTAATTTGAAATGCATTTGAATTTAATTGCGGGGAATTAAATTTAAATGCAACAAATTAAATTAATGAGATGCAATGCGATGCCATGTCGATGCAAAAAGAAAACTCACAAAAACAAAAAGGGGATAAATCCCGGGGCGTTACAATGGTCTTGAAAAAGATTTACATAAAATCAGGATCAAGATGTTTTGAAAACAAATTAAAACAAGGTTTGCAACCTTAAGATATTTAGCATATCTAAAACATTTCACAAGTCTAAGTTTCAAAAATTATTTTAGTCATATTTGGTTTTGGCATTGTTCACAAGATTAGACATCAATTTGGGAAAAAAAGGATTTTAAAACAAATTAATATTCAAGAATTTCTTAATTTATCATATCTATACATTTTTAAATCCCAACTTAAAAGTTCATAGTAATTTATAATAACCCAGTTATTTGCAATGACATAATGTTTTAGATCACAGTTTTAGTAACACCTAATTAACCAATAACATTTATAAAAGAAATGATATCATTTAACAGGGTTTTAACAAAACTTACATCTTAATGTTGTGAAATATATTAATAATAATGGAAGTTGAGTTTTCTCTGGTCAAGGCAATTATTTATGGCATTAGTGCAAAGAAAATAATTTGAAATACATTAATAAAAGATTTTATTATGCCAAATTAAAATCAAATAAGTATCTGATTATAAACTTCTTTTAAAATTGTTCAAATTTTATTTATAACAGTGGGTCCTCATTCTACATATATTAAGATTTCCAAAAATATTTTATTTGCAAATTTTAGACATATGAATTTGAATCTATGTCAAATTTACACAATTTCTAAATCTGAAAGTTGGATAAATTTAAAATAGTCAAAATTAAATTTTAAAAGTACCAATAGATTCTACTGGTCAAGGGCTTTAATTTGACATAACAATTGTCCAATTTGGATAATGGGTTAAAAAGTTATGAAGATTCTAAGTTGTAGGGACTTTTCTGTAAATCTGCCAATTAAATCTATTCGGAATTAAATCAAAAAAATAGGCAGGCCACGTGGCGTGCAGTGATTGGCTGGGCTCGGCTTAGCTCGGCTCGGCTGAGTCTGAGCCTTGGCTCGGCTCGGCTCCATTAAATCTGGATCGTTAGATCCAGATCCAAAGGATCTAAACACGTACCGATTCAAATCGGCTAGATCTACTCTATGCCGTTGGATCGCAAACGAAGGGCTCACGTCGTTGTGACCGGAAGATGCCGGCGCCTGTGGCCGGAGAGGTTGAAGACGGCGGCGTGCGGCTCGGACTTGGATGAAAACGACGCTCCGGTGGCCCCCCGGACACGAGAAGATGTCGAACACGTTCGGCGCGACGCTGTGATGGCGAAGGAGGCATCGACGTCCTCAGGCAGCGCGGGTTCGAGGACTTGAGGTGCGGCGGCGCGGTGACCTACGGTTCGAGCACCATCTCCAGGATTTGGCTGCGGAAAGGAGCGGGGAAGGAATGTCAATGATGCGCAACGGCAAGGGGAGAAGAAAGAGAAGGGGCTCGACCCCAGGGAGTAGCTCACCTCGCCGGAAAAAAAGAATTCATGGCGGCGGTTGACGGAAGTCCGGCGAGCAAAATCTGCAGCCCGACGGCGAGATTTGGAGTGGATGGAGAGGGGAAATGAAGAGGATGGCGTGGGGTATTTGTAGGTAGGCTCGGAGGAAACAACCCGCGAGATTGGAGCTCGAATTTTGGAAAGAAATCGGGAGCAATTTCTGGAGAGAATTTCGGATGGAGGTTGAAGAAGGGTGACGTCAGCGATGACGTCATCCGGAAATTTGTTTTTTTTTATTTCTTTTATAACTTTTGATTTAAGTGCCCAAATGAACTCAAATAAATTTCTATAAATTTGTAATATTCATGTCTATGTTTTCAAACATTTGTGGGTATGTTTTGAAAACTTTTTAGAATTAATAATTTTGAAAAATTGGTTTAATACAAATTTGACACTTATTGTCAAATTTGAAAATATAGCTTAATTAAATTCTCTTTTGGCTAAAATAAAATTTGTAAAATACCCATATTCAAATATGTTTTAATCTAAGTTATTTAAACTCATTTTCAAATACTAAAATCATTTTTGGCTTTAGTATAATATTAATAGTATGACACAACTATATAAAAAAATGAAAAGGGAAATATAATGTATTCATTTTTATTTCAAATAATTTTTGCACCATTATATTTTATATTAGTATAATTCATTTGAAAACTTCATAACAACATTGGAAAAGATTTTATATTTAATTCATTTCTTATATAGAATATATATTCATGAAAATCATTTTATGTTTGCAAATTGATGAAAATAGTTTAAGTTATTGAAATGCCTATTTGGAGAATTCATTAATTATACAATCTATGAAGTTTTAAAGTTATACACTATAGACTTGAAATATACAAAACTATGTTTGAACTTGGGTAAATGAATAATAATCTTTTGGCAAATACACAATGTTTTCAATAGTTTAAAATAACACTTGTAATTATTATTTTAATTTATGAATTGCTATTGCTAAGTGGTTGAAATCAAATACTTATAAAGAACCCTTTTATATCATGAATATGGTTTAAAGGTTTGTAAACATTTGTCAAATTAGATATTGGGGTTTAAATAATTACAATGGATAATAAAATCTTTTAACTTGAAACAACTTTCGAAAATAAAGATAAACTGAGATATTTGAAATATTAAACTTTTTCAATATGTTTGAAGTCTTTCATAGTTGGTTTTCTTATGCATTTAATATTTTATTTTAATAAAAGAAAAGTTTTAAATTTAGTGATTTTTGAACATTATAAAATGTTGGGATGTTATAGACTACCACCCTTAAAGGAATCTCGTCCCGAGATTCGGAGAAGCTAGAAAGACTAAGCAAATGCTTGAATGATTCTGATAGCTCGAGAGGTTTTGAGAAATGTAATTTCTGACATGGAAACTTGAAAACTTGAAGGGGATAATTTTTCTGATTGGGAAGGCTAGAAAGAAAGGTAGTTTGGGATCTCTGGGTTTAAGCGACTGGGTTTAAATTATCTAGGTGCCTAACACCCTTAAAAGGAACTTTTGCGCTAATTTGAAATCCTTTCTACAATCTTTCAGTCGAACTTTTTCATCATTTTAGAGTTGTAGGATAACATAAGTCCATTGAACTGCTTTTGGTACTGAATATCACTCTTCGCTTAATCTGAAAATCAAGCTGAGAGGATTTCACAAGGATCTCCATAACTCCAACCACTTGATGTCCCCATGTGCTTCGTCTTCACTGTTTACATTTTTGAAGCAACTAACTCTCATGGAAGGCAAATCTTTGTTTGTAGGGTATTCTTAGAAACTTTGCTTGTGGTTAGCCTCACCGTAATTTAATACGTTTTATTAACACTTGCCTCACATAGGGTTATACATATCTACAGTTCTATGGTTTTGGTTTTTCATCGTCCTATCTCTTATAGGAAAGCCACCCAAGATTTTCCATTCCTCGTAGCAAAGAGAATGATATGAGTATTCGCCATGGGAGCCAATCCATGTCGCACTCACTCATTAATTTGTACTTGGTTTGATGAATCTCGTATTCTAACACTTGGTCAAACCTCACTTATCTCACAGAATGTTTCCAGTCTGTAGGATAAACCTGAGCTAAACTATCGGTCCTCATACTAGTAGGTTGCGTTAAAACTACACCAGGATAGCTGAAAAGTTGTTGTCTCTTGAAAAATCCTTCTCCTTGATGTGATGGAAAATATATGTTGTCTCAACTCCTAAACTTAACCTCCACTAGTAAATCCATTCTGGTTGGTTTAATTTTGTTCTAAGGATAGATATTGCGTCTGGTTTGGGTTTAGCATGGATGAGTTAAGATAGAAAGACACTAAGAAAGAATCCTACACCAACACAATAAGACAAGGCAAATCATTTTACAAACAACATCTAGCAAACATCAAGGTCGTGTAGAGGAAGCATAGATCTGAGCACCGCTAGCGCAGAACCATGCACAACTCTTTCTCAATGTTTCTATTTAGGAAGGCTGTTTTGACATCCATCTGCCATATTTCATAATCGTAATAGGCAGCAACTGCTAACAAAATCCGAATAGACTTCAGCATCGCTACCGGTGAAAAAGTTTCATCGTAGTCAATCCCATGAACTTGTCGGAAACCTTTTGCGACAAGCCGAGCTTTATAGACGGTCACATTACCATCAGCATAAGTCTTCTTCTTAAAAATCCATTTATTCTCGACGGCCTTGCGCCCTTCGGGAATATCCATCAAAGTCCACACTTTGTTATCATACATGGATCCTATTTTGGATTTCATGGCTTCTAGCCATTTCTCGGACTCTAGACTCGCCATTGCCTCCTTGTAGTTCGTAGGTTCGTCTTGTTCAATTAACATGACGGTGCAAACCATGTTGCCATACCATTCTGGTGCGATACGAGATCTACCAGGCCTACGAGGTAGAATACTTTTCTTGACAGTTTCTCCCATTCAATCTGCGGAGGACGTTTCTAGAATAGCTTCCATTGCGCCACTCGGAATTTCGAGTTCGGGATCAATGATCTCATCGAGGTATACCTTCCTCTCACTTACTTCTTTCGCGAGAAACTCCTTCTCTAGAAAGGTACCGGTCTTCGCGACAAATGTTTTGCCTTTAGCTTGGTTGTAGAAGGTGTATCCAACGGTTTCCCGCGGATATCCTACAAAGACGACTTTCTCCGACTTCGGTTCGAATTTGTCGGGCTGTAGTTTCTTAACATACGCCTCACAATCCCAAACCTTCAGAAACGATAACTTAGGTTTCTTGCCATACCATAATTCATACGGTGTCGTTTCAACGGATTTGGACGGAGCCCTATTTAAAATGAATGTGGTTGTTTCTAACACATAACACCAGAAGGATACGGGCAAATCGGTAAGAGACATCATAGATCGGACACTATCCAATAGAGTACGATTACGTCGCTCGGACACGCCGTTACGTTGCGGTGTTTCGACAGGCGTAAGTTGGGGTAAGATGCCACAACTCTCCAGATGTGTGCCAAACTTAAAAATCAAATACTCGCCACCACGATCGGATCGGAGGTGCTTGATTTTCTTGTTAAGCTGATTTTCAACTTCACTATGAAATTATTTGAACTTTTCAAAAGTTTCAGACTTGTGTTTCATCAAATAGATATAACTGTATCTACTCAAGTCATCTGAAGGTGACGAAGTAACGATAACCATTGCGCGTCGAAACGTTCATTGGTCCACACACATTTGTATGTATGATCCCCAATAAATCCGACGTCCGTTCAACCAAACATTTGAACGGTGTCCTGGTAATTTTGCCCATAAGGCATGGTTCGCATGTATCGAGGGATCCAAAATCCAACGAGTCCAAAAGTCCATCGGAGTGAAGTTTCTTTATACGCTTTATACCAATATGACCGAGACGGCAATGCCACATATACATGGCGGTATCATCACTACACTTAATCCGTTTGGCTTCTATGTTATGGATGTTAGTACTACGATCGAGATTCAACAAGAATAAACCATTACTCTCGGGAGCTTCAAAATAAAAGATATCATTCATATAAATAGCACAACTGCTTGATACTGATTTAAATGAATATCCGTCTTATAACAGGCAAGACCCACTTATAATGTTTACACTCAAGGATGGTACAAAATAATACTTATTTAAAACCAAAACTAATCTTGATGGTAGATGTAGAAGGAGCGTGCCGATAGCCACCATGTCGACTCTCGATCTGTTGCCGACGCGCATCGTCACCACATCCTTAGCCAGCCGCCGTTTATTCCGTAACTCCTCCTGAGAGTTACATATATGAGCAACAAAACCAATATCAAATAACCAAGTGTTGCTACAGGCAGATGTAAGGTACACATCTATAACATGTATATCAAATATACCTTGCTCTTTGTCGACTATCTTGCCAGCTTACCTATCCTCTAGGTACTTGTGGCAGTTGCGCTTCCAGTGACCTTTTCCCTTGCAGTAAAAGCACTTCACGCCAGCTCTGGGACCAGATTTGTTAGTCTTGGGCTTGCCAACCAGTTTGCCCTCCCTCCTAGACTTCCAGCTCTGCTTTCCCTTGCCACCGGATTTCTTAAAATTGACGGTCTTGTTGACCATCAACAGCGTGTGCTCCTTCTTGATCTCCACCTCATCAGTCTTGAGCATCACAAACACTTCACCCAGAGACTTAGCCATGCCCTGCATGTTGTACTTCTTGACGAAGCCTTTATAGCTAGGGGGCAACGATTGCAGCACCTTATCAATCGCCAGCTCATCGGGAATCTTGCATTCCATAGCATTCAGGCGTTGAACGTAGCCATACATCTTGACCACGTGCTCGCTCACACTGCTATACTCCTCCATCTTGGTCGAGAAGAAAAGCTCAGAAGCTTCATATCTCTCAGCCTTAGCCTGCGGCGCAAATACAACCTTGAGATGAGAAATAATCTCAACGACACTCATCTTCTCAAAGCGCTTCTGCAGGTCGGCTTCCATGGCGTAGAGCATGCCACTCTGGACAAAGGCAGAATCCTCCGATCTGGTCTGGAAGACCTTTTTCTCATCCTCAGAGGCTTCATCTACGGGAGGGTCACCTATGGCGGCCTCAATGACGTAAGCCACCCTATGGGGGAGTGAGGAGGATCCTCAGGTTGCGGAACCATGCCATGAAGTTTGACCCATTGGTCTTAAGGTTTTCTTTCTCAAGGAACATACCTAGGTTAAACGAAGGGCGAGACATCTACAATGGAATTTGCAACAACATAAGACTTAGTTCATAATAATTTTGAGTTATAGTATTTTTAGAAAATAACTAACATAACTCCCACTCAAACCAACATCCCTCCTGGTCGTTTAAGCAATTACACGACCCCCATCATTGCACCACCCCTCATCGTCAGAACCGGCAACACAACTTCAAGAGTAGACAATTGTCCATCATACCAATTTTGTGACTCATGCTCGACCTTTAAGACTCCGTGTTCCGAGGCCATATCTGCATATGCTAGGCTCGCCACTATAACCTCCACGTAACGCTTGTGCAACATGGCTTGCACCCACCGTATGTGAACGACGATAAGTCTGATACCCGATCGTCACGGCCTGCCTCATAACGTAGAACTTTCTTGGTGGTGCTCGTTGGAGGAAGAACACTAGTGGTATTTTTGAAGGGATCATCTTTTATAATTACCGCCGTGTAACTAATATATACTAATATATATAATCACACAATATAAGATGCACACAAAACATAAAATGTAATGCAATGTGATATAGTCCATTGCGCCATGGTCTTCTTGGCGCCCGCAGTTCATAAACAATTTAATAAACCTACCTTGACCATATCACATAGCCCCTGCAAAATAAAGTTAGACGCTTCTACTTTATCTTTTGCATATTTTACGTGGCTTGGGGCTCTCGTAAATAGAACCGCTTCATACCTACGAACCTTATGACCACAACAACGATCCAATAATTGCATGTTTAAGCATCCCTTTCGGTCCCTCCATTGAAAATGCAAGACCAACTAAAGAGAGAGAAACAAGCACCCGCCAGTTACGGATACGGTATAAGTCGTATGTCAGTAGTGGAACCAGTCTCGCGTAAGCGTACACGTAAAGTCGGTCTGGGCCGCTTCATCAACTCGATGCCGCTGGAATCACAAGTGCACGCTAGATGGTAGCAAATAACAGGAACGGTGTCCCCGTCCAGAACACGGGTTCTAACAGCGTACAACTATATCTACGATAGATCGGCTCTGATACCACTGAAGGGGATCGTGTGTAGAAAACAAAAAAATTCCTAGCAACGATATCCTTAAAACATGCCAAGATCTATTCTATGCAGATATAGTAGTACGAACGGAGATCAGAATACATACCCTTGTAGACCGAAAGCGGGGATTACATTCCCGCACAAACGTTGTCGATGAAGACCGACGAAGCCGACCTCAAGGTCGTGTAGAGGAAGCAGACCTCCGAGCACCGCTAGCGCAGCACCTCGCAGGGCGTTACACACGTACGGTGGAAACGACGGCCTCCGACACCAGCAGCGCGGCAGCGGGCTATGGTGGAAGAGATCCCCTCTCAACTCGGCGCAACTCCGACAAAGGGAATCACGAAATCGAGAGAGAATTGGGGAATTAATTGGTGAATTAAAAGGCCATGGTGACCCCTCTATATATAGGCTCCCAGGGGGGAGCCAACTTGCCAGCCAGGCAATGTGGGACTATCCCCCATTGTCTGGTGCGGCATGGCTGGTTTGCCGGCCACCTGGTGGGCCCCTTTTGGCCCACCTAGGACGGCCATCATGCCCCCACCGAATTCCCTAGAGGAATTTTCCCCTCTAGGCCTTCTTTCGGCCAGAAGGCCCATTTAGGGAAATCAGTCTAAATAATTTCGAAAATAAATATATAAAATCATATTTAGACATTAATTACACTAATTAATATCAAACATATTATATATAATTTATTCTAACTCTGAAAACTCTTTCGTCACTGCCCGATCTCCATCGGATCTCTCCCGGGACGTTCACGGTGATCTCTTTCCTTTCTGGTTGTCTTGTTGAAACCCCTTAAGTGTGTTACCCTAGCGGTTTGATATAATAACAGACATGATCGAGACTCCTCTCCGATCAGTGACTAACTCGTAGGTCTGGACCCTATGAATTAATCCCTGTGATATAACGAATGACTTTCATCTATCAAAACTGAACGTAAAGTCTTAAATCTTTTACCATGTCGATACTTAGCGTGTCCGAGCATCTTTCATAGATATCTCCATATCTAGCCTGACCTCGTTACCGACAACGCTATCTTCTACTCGTCTATGATTTCATGTCTCCGTGACCTAGTCACATGCTTGCAAGCTCATTAGACATAATCTCACCGAGTGGGCCCTAGAGTATCTATCCTGCTATGCGGACTAGCAAATCCCGCTCTTGACCCCTCGTCTCAACTACTCCTTTCCGATACCCAAAAGTATCACCGTTATTGTCATACTAATTAAGATACGATGTTTGGTGCAATCAAATTATCTTCCAGGAATAACAATAAGAGTTGGTCTCACGGTCAAAGGCGTAATGACTACGTCCTACAAATATGGGTATGTCCATCACATCGTTCTCCAACGATATGACTTCCATTGCCAAACGGCACCATGCACTATGATCAGGAAACCTCGATCATCAATCGCGCAACGAAACTAGTATTAGTAGAGGCTAGGGACCTGGTTGTTTACGCATCACACCCGTATTAATGTTTCCGCTTAATACGGTTATAGCATGACACAAAAACATATTATGAACAAACGAGATATGATAAAGAAATACACTTTATTAATTGCCTCTAGGGCATATCTCCTTCACAACACTGCATCACCTCCCACATGTTTGACTTCGACCAAGTCATAGCTGGGTACCGGACAACAACAAATAAAGACTGCAGCGCACCAAATGCTCGCTCGACATCCTTCCTGCCACAAGCTTGGAGATGGTCTTTACAAATGTTGCCAACCTGGGGTAGATGCCGTCTGCAAGATAGTACCCCTTTGTGTACTGGTGTCCGTTGATCTCATAGTTCACTGGGGGAGCATGGCCTTCGACAAGCTCGTTAAAGACATCCGAGCACTGCAATACGTTGATGTCGTTATGAGTTCTAGGCATACCAAAGAATGAATGCCAGATCCATAGATCATATGAAGCCAGGGCCTCGAGAATCACCGAGCACTCTCCTTCCTTGCCCTTGTACATCCCCTGTCAGTCAAATGGACAGTTCTTCCATGCCCAATGCATGCAGTCGATACTACCATGCATCCCAGGAAAGTCTCTTGCTACATTCTCTGCAAGAAGGCGAGCAATGACTTGCGCATTGGGTGATCGCAAGTACCTTGGGCCAAAGGCTGCAACCACTGCCCGGCAGAACCTGTTCAAGCACTCAATGGCCGTGGACTCGCTCATGCGCAGATAGTCATGCTGTGCATCTGCAGGAGCACCGTATGCAAGCAACCTCATGGCCATCGTGCACTTCTGAATAGAGGTAAATCCTACCGTGCCAGTGTAGTCCTTCTTCAATTTGAAGTAGGTGTCTGAAGGAGATATGCCCTAGAGGCAAATAAATAAGTAGTATTTATCACATTATCTCATAAGTTTATCATAGGTTTGTGTATTATGATGTAACTGTATTAATCGGAATTATTAATACACGTGTGATACATAGTCAACCAGAGTCCCTTGTGAGGCTCTATATAAACTAGTCCATTGGGCAACAGTTGATGGAGATTCCCGATCAAGGATAATAACGTCGGTTGATAGTGGGGTCATCTTATTAGTAGAATAAGGTGACGGACAGACGCAAAGTATTGCAATAAGATCGTATTACGTTGTTTGTCATTTGTAATAGATGAGTAATATGATATTTATTCCTTAGACCGTGAGACCGTACTTATTGCTACTTCATAGGGGTACTTTGAGAGCATCAAACGTTGTGTCTTACATAGCATGACAATAACGGTGTCCATCTTGGGTATCCCGAAAGAGTATGTTGAGACGTAAGGATCAAGAGCGGGATTTGTTCATTCTTGTAATGGAAAGATACTCTGGGCCCACTCGGTGAGATTGCATCTATATAGCTGCGCGGCTTATGACTAGGTCATGGAGATGTAATATCACAGACGAGTTAATAACCTTTGTCGGTAACGAGATACAACAAGGACATCGGATGTCTTCGATCCTATCTCGGAGAAGGTAGTATCGTAGAAACAAAGGGAATGAATATCATGTTTATGCTTCAATGACGATATTCATAGAATACACAGGGGCCGTCATATGCGTCCAGGTATCCCTGGTGGTCATTGGCGAGGGAAGGGTCTCGACCATGTCTGGAGTGTTTTTGAACCGTAGCGTAACAAACTTAAGGTCTTAACGACACCTGGAGAAGGTTATGGAATATTATAGGATTTTATTGGAGAGTGAGAAATGATCCGAAAAGAGTTCCGGTGGTCCGGAAGGAGTTCCGGGAAGGTCTGGAATGTTTCCAGGAATGTCCGAAAGATGTTCGGGTGGTTCGGAAAATACTTTCCACCAAACTACACCGTTATCGCAAGTGCAAGCTAGAGGGTAGTAAATATAAGAAAGACGCCCTCATTCAACATGAGTTCTAACCGTACTAACAGTATTACGCATAGATCGGCTCTGATACCACTGAAGGGGTTACGGTGCAGAAAACAATAATTTTCTAGCGTACGAAATCCTAACTAGCCAGGATCTGTCTATCTAGTACATGCGATAACGGTGGCGGAACGGGTTACATTACCTCCATGTAGACCGATAGCGGGGATTACGCTCCCGCACAAGCGTTGACGATGAAGTCGTACGTAGCCGACCTCGAGGTCGCGGAGAACTTGCCGCGATGACGAAGACGATGACGCCGGGGTGTCGATGATGATCTGCGGCGACGGGCGTCGGGTGGAAGAAGACAGAGCGCCAGCACCGGGGCTGGTGCGCCGGCAGCAGAGGGGAGGGAGGCGCGGCGGCTGCAGGGGCGAGACGACGTCGCCCAGGCTACTCAAAAGGAGTTACCTCCGAGCACTCACAAACATACGGAGCTTAGCGACAACCCCCGGTCATTCAGATCCAGCTGAAATCGCAGGGGTAGATCTTATCTGGAATTCCGCAGAGCAACGGCGCTCTGCGGTATAGCCTAGGTGGAGAGAGGGGGCAAAATGGGCGGAGAAATAGCTCGGCCGGCCTGCATACAATTAATTGTATTTTCCAATGAATTAAATCAATTAATATGCCTTGCTATATAAAGGTGGAAGGGGGTGTGCAAACCCCTTGGCTCTCCCATGTGGGACTAAAGGAGGAGAGGGGAGGGGGGGTTCGGCCGAACCCCCTTTGGGCTTTTCTACTCCTAGTCCAACTCGGACTAGGAGGCCCAAGCCTCCCTTCCTTGTGGGGTGCGGCTCCCCCCTCTTGGGCCCTCTTAGGGCCCATGTAGGTGGGAGCCCCCTTTTTCCTTTATTTAATTAATATTAAATTAATATAAAATTCCCATCAATTCATAATTAATATATTTATATATAATTCAATATCCCATGACTCCGAAACTATTTCGGAACCACCCGAACAACTTTCGGACATTCCCGGAACCATCCCATACCTCTCCGGAACTCCTTCCGGACCACCGGAACTCTTTCCGGATCATTTCTCTCTCTCCAACAAAGTCCTATAAAATTCCACAACCTATCTCCTAGCGCCGCTAAGACCTTAAGTTTGTTACGCTACGGTCCGAGAACACTCCAGACATGGTCGAGACACTCCGCTCACCAATGACCGTCAGGGATACCTGGAAGTATATGACGATCCCTGTGCATTCCACGAATATCGTCGTTGAACCATAAATATGACATCCATTCCCTTTGTCTCTGCGATACTACCTTGTCCGAGATATGATCGTAGACACACCGATGTCTTTGTTGTATCTCGTTACCGACGAAGGTTATTAACTCGTCTGCGATATTACATCTCCATGACCTAGTCATAAGCTGCGCAGCTATATAGATGCAATATCACCGAGTGGGCCCAGAGTATCTTTCCATTACAAGAATGAACAAATCCCGCTCTTGATCCTTACGTCTTGATGCTCTTTCGGAATACCCAAGATGGACACCGTTATTGTCATGCTATATAAGACACAATGTTTGATGCTCTCAAAGTATCCCTACGAAGCATTAATAAGTACGGTCTCACGGTTTAAGGAATAAGCTATCATACTCTTATCTATTGCAAATGACAAACATCGTAATACGATCTTATTGCAATACTTTGTGTATGTCCACCACCTTATTCAACTAACAAGATGACCCCATTGTCAACCGACGTCATTGTCCTTGATCGGGAATCTCGATCAATTGTTGCCCAATGGACTAGCTCATATAGAGGCTTGCTAGGGACCTGGTTGTCTATGTATCACACGTGTATTAATAATTCCGATTAATACAGTTATAGCATAATACACAAACCTATTATAAACTTATGAGATAATGCAATAAATACTACTTATTTGTTTGCCTCTAGGGCATATCTCCTTCAGTCTCCCACTTGCACTAGAGTACAAATAAACTAGTTGCATTTTACTTCATCAGAATCCCTTATCAAATAAGAATCATTTGATAATGCTTGCTCGTGGAAAAGTGTTACTGCACAATCCATGATTGTGCATGCTTTTGCGATTCACTGACATCAACTTGCTTGATATCATCATGTTGTCTAATAACATATATGAAAATACCGTAACTAAGTGAGACTTCTATTTCCCAGCGCTTACTCTGATTATACTAACCAGATAACTGCCCTGAAGAACACATTCAGCCATACAGAGCCCCTTGTAACAATAACAAACTCGCGATATCTACAAACTTTCACACCAATGTAGAAAACTTGACATTCAAATGCCAATCCCTTAACTAACGCACTTCTACTTCCAGTAAATTCCAAATTTACTTTCATAACTGCTCTTATTCCAAGAACACCGGTTATATTTCATCGAGCAGATAATATGGTTTCTGTATGATGTCTAATATTACACAATAGACCCACATGTCATACAACCATTACTTTCATGCATCATTACCCTTAATGATCAATTGGATTTCAAAGGACCATCCTATTGATTCTAATCTGACTCCTAAGATATAATCCAAAATAACTCGACTAACTATTTTAAAATTCCCGTTCTATTTCAAAATAGACACTGACATTCAAATAGTTTCACAACTTCATCCTATTCTATTGGTACAGTTTCACAATGTGTTAACTACACAAGATGAATTCGACTCCCACTCAAATTATTTCTCCACATATTTGACAACACGAGCTCCCACTCAAAACGTGTCATCCACATATTTGAGTTCCTGAGCTCCCACTAAAAAATATGTTCTTTACATATTCCACCTGAGTAAACTAACTATGACTCCCACTTAAATCGACATTTTGGTCTAACCAAAATCATTGATCTATTATCAATTCGAATTCAATACAAACTCCAGTATTACATTAATACAAATCCCTCAGACTTCAAGCATGTCTACATAAATGCAGTCAACGAATTTGATCTTGTGCAAGACACATTTCTTGACAAGACATGCTCCCGCGTCTTTCTTATAGTCACATTTTCATATAACACTTTATATGACGATTAAACAATCTTATTCTTCTAAAAAGAATTGCAGCAACAATTACTCTTCTTAATCCTTTCAAATGTAACTTTGGATTTCCAGACTCAAAAAGCCTTTGTTCGTATTCCGATATTTTCTCAACTTTCTTTGTATTCATAAAGTGCACCTTGATCTGTCAACAAGATCCGAAACATTTAATGCAGTGCTGTGACCTGACAGCGATATTAAATATAATAGCACTTTATTTAGAAGTTTCTTTCATGAAAATATTATGATCTTTATGAAGAGGATTGCAAGCAGAAAACAATTTTCTAGTCTCCCTCACTCTTAATCACTAAAATTTCATTAGCAGACATATACTCTTTGGAACACCTTCCAACATAGGTCTGACACTTTATTCCAAACTTCCAATTCCAATCCATAAACCATAACTCGAAAAATCATCTTTTTCTCGGAATTATATAGACAACAAACTGAACTTTGTTTCTAATTGGTTTTGGAATACACTCTCATTCAATGCGAGTATTCTACAAAGAACTATTCATGTATATACCGAATTATCGTGTAATCATATACATGTCGACACTACTGTCGATCTCACGAATTCTCGTTGAGAAAAACATCTATTTTCTAAAGTGGACATCGACTATAATGTTTCGAACATATTAGGAGTTTCTAAGACCGATTCTGACAGACCACACTTTATTAAAAATAGAGTATGATTATAATTCCCCATATATCACTATATATGACATTATAATTTTGTGAAACGAATTTCCACAAGTCTTTTGTGTTGAAACCATAATTCAAAAATATTGTCCTTTGATCGAATCATGTGAATACAATGTTCACTAATCTTTCTTCTGAAAAACCCCATTTGATCTATTATCAAATTAATCTCAGACTCCATAATTTATCGGGCAAATACTCCTATTTACCAAAATAATGGAAGAATTCGGATCAAATAGTAAACACCATTAATTAATCATTAAAAATGACACTCAATTAATTCCGCTAGTATTGCATCTTCAATACTTGATTTCAAGCTTAATCAACTCAACACTCGAAACACTTAAATGGACCAAAACATCCATTACTTCTTTCATTGCTTTTATGATTAAACTCGACGGTGTTTGTTCTAGTAATAGAACTCTTATTCATGGGACATGCTATTTTATCATTTCTACAATTATGAATACTTATCATACAATCAATGTAACTGAGATGTGGAATCTTTATTTATAAGATAAAACAACTGACTTGTTCCATAACATAAAACAACTGAACTTGTCTTATTACATGAATAACTTTGTCTTGCAACAATCAAGACACACACACTCGCTCACTATTACAAAAGATCGTATCAAAAACTATTAATGATAAATATGATAACTTGAGGACGTGAACACAAAAAGGCCATCAACTCCTTGACTACCAGCTTCAGCGCCAAGTCACATCAAACTGCGCCGCATATATGTGATAATTAGGACCTGTTTCACAAACAGAACAAGTATCAAATACTTCATCATATACTAAGGGCGAATTCATAATTCTGCATATATACCTGTAGCATCGAAGATCTCTCCTTCGATGGAATCAACCTTCAGAGATTGGAACTAACGTACGAACTTGTAGAAGTTCATATCGTCGGCTTTCAAAATGTACTTGCGCACATGCTTCTCATATCTAGGAGGTAGGGATATCAGGACAGTCCGGATGGCACAGGAATCTGCCATCCAGTAATCGAAGACCATCGTCAGCTGGAAGTAGATGTCATACAATCTCTTCAAATGTGTCTTCAGACAGGTATGCTCCTCCATGTGAATGGTCTGGAACATTCTAAGCTGACTGAATTGCTCACGCTTTAATTCATCTGCGAAGTGTGCCTTTATCGCATCCATCATGACGCTTGGCTCCTTGCGTCGAAACAACTCTTTCAACTCGGGTGCCAGGCATACGGTCATGGTGATCTCCACTTCAATGAATATGTCTCGACGCCTACGGAAATCATCTTCCTCCTCCTCGCTAGCAGAATCTCCTGGTCCTTCTCCTAACAGTTCATCGAGAACATATAGAATGTTGTTGTGTTCGAGAATGTTTCTAAAACCGCTGTACCATCTGATGAAGTTGGACCCGTCGGCTTCTAATGTATCATCCGGGCTCTTGAGGAAGTAACCGAATTATAGTTGCGTAGTCTACAGATGTGATCGCAAAAGGAGGTAAGGTAAAGTTTATAATATGTAGGTGAGTTTTAGTTTTATAATCTTATTATCTAAAACACACCACACCAAGATTATTATCCCTAAAATAATAATGGCGATGACACGACCCTCATCCGCCACACCACCCCCGATCATCACGGCCGGCAGCATAGCTTCAAAGGTGGACATAAAATGTCGATCACAACAACTCTGTGACTTGTGCTCGATCTTTCGATCTTCCCGTGTTCCGAGGCCATACCTCTGAGTATGCTAGGCTCGCCAATCAAACCTCGAAGACCCTGCACGTGCAACATGGCTTACACCCACTGTATGCGAACGACGAGATGTGTGACACCCGATCATCACGGCCTGCCTCATAACGTAGAACTTTCTTGGTGGTGCGCAACGAGGGAGAACACAATTTTGGTATTTGTTAGGGATTATCCTATTTATGATGCTACCGTTGTATATCTAGCATATAAGCAATCAATAGGATGCACACACAACATCACACAATAATGATGCAATGAAGTGCGATGTGACATGGTCGATGCGCCTGGACCTTCATGGCGCCATGTGCCTGGCCCCCGGCACCCCGACATGGCTCCGAGTCTACAGAGCCCTCCTTTGCCTCCGACAATATGAGTAATATAAAAACTTACCGTAACCATGTCACATAAAATAACGCCTCTGCAAAACAAAGTTAGACGCCTCTAGCTTTATTTAGTTTTGCAAGTTTTACGTGGCATATAGTCTTATTCGTAAGAGAATCGCTTCCCTACCTACGAAATTTGTACCACAACGTCGATCGTATAATTGCATGTTTAAGCATCCCTTTCGGGCCCTCCATTAAAAATGATTTGCCGACTAGAGAGAGAGAAACAGACACCCGCCAGCCATAGATACGGTGCAAGCCGTATGTCAGTAGTGGAACCAGTCTCGCGTAAGCGTACGCGTAAAGTCGGTCCGGGCCGCTTCATCAACTCAATACCGAAGGCATCGCAAGTGCAAGCTAGAGGGTAGCAAATATAAGAAAGACGCCCTCATTCAACATGAGTTCTAACCGTACTAACAGTACTACGCATAGATCGGCTCTGATACCACTGAAGGGGTTACGGTGCAGAAAACAATAATTTTTCTAGCGTACGAAACCCTAACTAGCCAGGATCTATCTATCTAGTACATGCGATAACGGTGGCGGAACGGGTTACATTACCTCCATGTAGACCGATAGCGGGGATTACGCTCCCGCACAAGCGTTGACGATGAAGTCGTACGTAGCCGACCTCGAGGTCACGGAGAACTTGCCGCGATGACGAAGACGATGACGCCGGGGTGTCGATGATGATCTGCGGCGACGGGCGTCAGGCGGAAGAAGGCAGAGCGCCAGCACCAGGCTGGTGCGCCGGCAGCAGAGGGGAGGGAGGCGCGGCGAATGCAGGGGCGAGACGACGTCGCCCAGGCTACTCAAAAGGAGTTACCTCCGAGCACTCACAAACATACGGAGCTTAGCGACAACCCCCGGTCATTCAGATCCAGCTGAAATCGCGGGGGTAGATCTTATCTGGAATTCCGCAGAGCAACGACGCTCTACGGTATAGCTTAGGTGGAGAGAGGGGGCAAAACAGGCGGAGAAACAGCTCGGCCGGCCTGCATACAATTAATTGTATTTTCCAATGAATTAAATCAATTAATATGCCTTGCTATATAAAGGGGGAAGGGGGTGTGCAAACCCCTTGGCTCCCCCACGTGGGACTAAAGGAGGAGAGGGGAGGTGGGGGTTCGGCCGAACCCCCTTTGGGCTTTCCTACTCCTAGTCCAACTCGAACTAGGAGGCCCAAGCCTCCCTTCCTTGTGGGGTGCGGCTCCCCCCTCTTGGGCCCTCTTAGGGCCCATGTAGGTGGGAGCCCCCTTTTTCCTTTATTTAATTAATATTAAATTAATATAAAATTCCCATGAATTCATAATTAATATATTTATATATAATTCAATATCCCATGACTCCGAAACTATTTCGGAACCACCCGAACAACTTTCGGACATTCCCGGAACCATTCCATACATCTCCGGAACTCCTTCCGGACCACCGGAACTCTTTCCGGATCATTTCTCTCTCTCCAACAAAGTCCTATAAAATTCCAGAACCTATCTCCTAGCGTCGCTAAGACCTTAAGTTTGTTACGCTACGGTCCGAGAACACTCCAGACATGGTCGAGACACTCCGCTCACCAATGACCGTCAGGGATACCTGGAAGTATATGACGACCCCTGTGCATTCCACGAATATCGTCGTTGAACCATAAATATGACATCCTCTGCGATACTACCTTGTCCGAGATATGATCGTAGACACACCGATGTCTTTGTTGTATCTCGTTACCGATGAAGGTTATTAACTCGTCTGCGATATTACATCTCCATGACCTAGTCATAAGCTGCGCAGCTATATAGATGCAATATCACCGAGTGGGCCCAGAGTATCTTTCCATTACAAGAATGAACAAATCCCGCTCCTGATCCTTACGTCTTGATGCTCTTTCGGAATACCCAAGATGGACACCGTTATTGTCATGCTATATAAGACACAACGTTTGATGCTCTCAAAGTATCCCTACGAAGCATTAATAAGTACGGTCTCACGGTCTAAGGAATAAGCTATCATACTCTTATCTATTGCAAATGACAAACATCGTAATACGATCTTATTGCAATACTTTGCGTATGTCCACCACCTTATTCAACTAACAAGATGACCCCATTGTCAACCGACGTCATTGTCCTTGATCGGGAATCTCGGTCAACTGTTGCCCAATGGACTAGCTCATATAGAGGCTTGCTAGGGACCTGATTGTCTATGTATCACACGTGTATTAATAATTCCGATTAATACAGTTATAACATAATACACAAACCTATTATAAACTTATGAGATAATGCAATAAATACTACTTATTTATTTGCCTCTAGGGCATATCTCCTTCATTTTGAGGAGCCTGGGCGACGTCGTCTCGCCCACCCAGCAGCCCTGCCGCCGGCGCCTCGCCATCTTCCACCCGACGCCCGTCGACGAAGGTCATCGTCGACACCCCGGCGTCATCGTCTACATCGTCGCGGCAAGTTCTCCGCGACCTCGAGGTCGGCTACGTCCGACTTCATCGTCAACGCTTGTGCGGGAGCGTAATCCCCGCTATCGGTCTACATGAAGGTAATGTAACCCGTTCCGCCACCGTTATCACATGTACTAGATAGATAGATCCTGGCTAGTTAGGGTGTTCATACGCTAGAAAAATTATTGTTTTCTGCACCGGAACCCCTTCAGTGTCGAACTCGTGGATTTCTTGCATGATCTTGAGTAAGAGCTTGCGGTTCATCCTGAAACAACGTCGGAACACCTTCGCGTCCTGGGTGGGATCATCGGCAAAGTAGTCGGAGAGAGGATGCAGTACTCCTCGTACCGCTGCCTCGGCTTGCTCTTGCGGCGACCCATTGTCGATCCAACACGCCGCGACCCGCCCTAATTCTCGGCGAGCAAGCCGGCGAGGGAGGCCAATATCAGCAGGTGTTCTTCGTCGTCGATGGTCGCCTGATCTTCCTCGTCGAACAGCTCGGCGAGTATCTCCTCGTCGGAGTCTATTGATGTGCCAACTTTTCGCCGAACACCTTGCACGTGGGGTGGGCGCCCTTTCGCACTAAAGAACGCCTGAAGGCGTTTTCGCGGCAGAAGAGCGGGCAGCGCCGACGAGGTGGGGTGTGGCAGGACTAAGCGGGGATCGTACTGGTGTGGCGGCGGCGCGACGGTGCAGGCAGGGTGTGGGGGACGGCGGCGTTCCGCCGGCGGCACGGGAAGGGAAGGAAAGGCGAGCCAGGTGGGTGGGGAAAAGGCGTTGTCTCGCCGACAGCGCTGACCCACGCGTTCCTTCCGCCGACGCTCCAAGGTCGAACCCGGTGGGCTGTGTTTCGGCTGGGAGCGCTGGCGCTATTTTTCATCGAAACGCGCTAATTGGGATGGGGGGGGGGGGGGGGGGGGCTGACGACGTTATTTGCCTACGCCGACGCTAAAAAGTGCTCCTGGGGGGCGCGGGGGAGGATGCCCTTAGACCTCTCTAGAGGGACAAGAGAGTCGCGACAGATGACAAAGAGGATGGAGATGGAGCAGTTTTGTGAGATGAACCACACTAGATTCGATCAGCCGATTGTCGGGTGACCGCGGCTTAGACCCCTTTGGAAACCCACTAGTAGTTTGTGATTCATTGCTTATTCATCACATCAGAAAAACGTATTTGCAGTGCTCTGATTCATGCCCATATGAGTTTTAAGTTGAGTTTCAACTGTTTTTTTGTTTGTTTATTGCGACTAAACTGTTTGATTTTCTTTGTGATTTGTGCTAGCAACATGCAACAATGATTGGAACTTAGATTTGATGAGATCATCCGATTGGAAAACCAGACTAATTTTTATTAGATCGAGAATTAGTCACACCCGACGGAAAAATGACAAATAAGCACATGTTTCGATCTCTTTTCATCATGTTTCCTACTGTATTTTCTTGGTATCATCTCGCTATCATAACTATGCTGCAAGTCCGCAATGGCGACCATATCTATCTCGTGCGTCTGATCGATGTCAGACGCCGGACACGTACGTACGTCCCTGGAGTGTACAAGCCGTTGGAGATACTGAAGAAGAAGCAAGAAAGCAGAGGACACATCCATGGCGGTCGGTCCTTGCAGTAGGCTACCGAAATGAGACTATAGTAGTCAAGACGCGGATCTCCTGGCGCAGAGGAAGAAGTTGCGAGACCCCAGATCCATCACCTTCTCGTCCTGGTTCAGAGCTGCATAATAAGAAGAAAGAATCCATCGATCTTCAGCAAAATAGGCGAGTGGAACGGGATACAGATCAATACTACTACAGTACAAGCTTAATTTGGAAGAACGAAGGAGGTCCGTCTGTCTCACCGTCGAGGGAGTACTTGGAGAGGTGCAGCTCGAACCGCGCGGCCGCGTCGACGCCCTCGGCGGGGAGCGGCGGCCTGTGGCCCTCGGCGACGTAGGCTGCGACGGCGGCGCGCGCGAGGTCGGCGACGGTGGCGTCGACGCCCAGCACGAGGTGCACCGGCCACAGGCTCCGCTCCACGGTCACGTTCACCAGCAGCCGCGTGAGCCGCGGCCTCTCGGACAGCGCCGTCGCCACCGGGTGGCCCAGCAGCGCCGTCGCCGCCGCCACCGTCGCTCCCGCCCTGGCCGCCGGCGCGTGCGCCACGGAGCTGGATCTCATGGCGATCGAGAGCGCTAGAACCCACAAAACAAAGATTGCTTCGCCTGATGTGTGGTGTGATAATCACAGGAATCAGAGGAAGCGTTGCGATGTTTCTACGTTGAGATGAGAAGTGAGGACGATATATACAGTACAGGGCGTGCGTGCGTGCTGGTGGTCGATCATGCATGGAGGAATTCGATATGGTTTTGGTCGCGGCGTGGAGACGAATGAATGCGGGAGCAGCAGTTGGAGGAGAGCGAAGAGGCACGTACGCACGACACGAAGCCGCGAACGGGCGGCAGCTGGGAATGGGATGTGACGCCGCCGCCTTCAACCGGGGGAGGCGCATACGGTACGATCTGCGGTGCTTGGTCGACTTTGCTGCTACGACAACGACGACTACGAGTGAAGTGTCCGTGTGACTGGAATTCTCGGAGGGCAGCATATGCATAGGTGACGCGTGTTGGCAAAGAAACCAAATCTGCTTGCTGCATACACGTGGTGGAAACATTGTAAGTACCTGAACACCATACCCGTGGTGAACCCAACAACGGTTCAGAAGCCTAGCCAAACTTATACACACTCTCAAAATGCTTATGATGCTAATTTTCGTTCAAATCATCATAAAAATCACTCAGGGTAAGATGAGGCAAGCATAGGGCATAGGCAACCTTCCGTACGTGTTGGAGGAACGCTAGCCTATGCTTCATGCATTTCCCATATATATGTTGCGTAGGTAGAATGCACCGCCACCGTTCCAATTATTATACTTTCAATAGGAAAAGTCACGTTAGCAAGTTAGCTCATTTCTGGAACTGAAAACTTAAAGAGGTATTTAAAAGTAAAATTATTTGAAGGAAAGACAAAAAAAAAGGATAACGGGATGTCACCTACTTGGGCCGGGCCATCGCGTGGCAGAAAATGGGCGTTGATTCGGTAACGGACACCAACTGCGTCAAATAGGAACTCCCGCCGCATCGCACTCAGCCCAGTTACGTACAGTGGCCCCACCGCCGGCGCAGACAACAAACTCAACGCCGGCGCCGCCCTCGTCCGCTCCTTCCGTCGAGCCGCCCCCGGTTCCGCCGCCGCCACCGCCATCCATCCATGGCGACGAAGCAGCCGCCGCCGTCCGCCTCTACATCCGGGGCCGCCGTGTCCATGAAGGACTACCTCAAGCGGTACCAGTCGGGGCCCGCCGCCGCCGACCAGAAGAAGGCCAAGAAGAAGAAGAAGCAGTCCAAGGCCCCCGCCCCCGCGGCGGGAGGGGTGCTCATCGTCGACGAGGACCCCGTGTGGCAGAAGCCCGTGCAGATCGACGAGGACGAGCCCGCGTCGTCAGGTTTGAATCTCACAAACCCTAGCCGTACATAAGCGAGGGTTCTATCGGATTCGCGACTGGATTTTGATCGCTTGGTTGCTGCAGGGGACGAGAAGCCTCAGGTGAACGAAGACGTTGAGGTCAAGCGGATGCGCCGCATGGAGGCCATCCGCGCGGCGCGGCCCTACAATTCTATCGCTAACGATGGCAGCGGCTGGGTCACCCTGCCCGTCCCAGGGCCTCTGGACGGTGGCTCTCCCCCCCGCCGCCACCGGAATGACACTCCGTCCCCGGAGAGGAAGGACCTCTCGCCCCCGCGGCGAAGGCAGCGGCGCGACACACCCTCGCCTAAGCATCGAGGTGCTATGGAGACTGACCTTTCGCCGCCGAGGCAGAGGCAAAGGCGACGTGACACACCTTCACCAGAGGGAGGCGATTTGTCACCCCCGCGGAAGTCCAGGCAAGAAGATCACTCTCCTCCGAGGAGACGAGCTCGCCATGACTCTGAGGAACCCCATGACCTCTCACCGCCACGGAGGCGCGCAAGGCATGACTCAGAGGAGCCTCAAGACCTCTCCCCCCCTCGCCGAAGGACTAGGCACGACTCCACGGAGCCCAAAGATTTCTCTCCACCTCGACGACAGACACGGCATGAGTCGGAGGACCACAAAGACCCTGCTCCACCTCGGCACCGGACACGACAGGATACAAAGGATCCTGAGGACATCTCTCCTCCACGGAGACGGAAGCGCCAGGATTCGACACAGCTGGATGATCTGTCACCCCCAAGAAGGAAAAACTTGGGGCAAAGCCTGGGTGATGGCGATATTTCACTCCCAAGGAAGGGTCAGAAATTTACATCAGATGATTTGTCTCCACCTCGTAAGGGGAGAGACCCTTCATCTCCAAGGAAGGGTAGAAAGGAAGGAGCTCCAAAAGAGGCAAGGAGAGCTGGGTTGATGTCAGCAGAGGAGGTTAAAGAGGACATCAGAAAGATTAAGGAGGATGAGAAGCTCAAGTGAGTGATGCTTCACGTCTTGGAATACATATGCTTTCTCCTTTTGCCACGATTGTAATATGTTCTATGATATTTGTTTTTCAGGTTCGCAGCTCAGGATCCTTCCTTCACTGGTAAAGGGGCAAAGGCAGTATTCCGAGATAAGGAAGGTGTGCACCATGTCTATGCATATCATGTTTTGTTTATTTTTGTGGCAGTTACCTATGTAGGCATTCCAAGTTCTGGTGCTAACATTGCTTTTGTGACATTTCCTAGGAAAACGGATAAATCAAGAAGACATACAGAAGGCAAAGGGAGACGACAAGCCGAAGGTAGATAACATGCTCTTTTTCTGGATTTTTAGCAGTCATCCTTTTGTTTTATCTGGTTAATAATACTTTAGCGCATGAAAATACCAATGCTGTTTCGAGCAGTAAATAAGATATATTGAGCCCCTTATTTTGTGCTACTTTGTTATCCTGACAGTGTCATTTAGTGAGATTCTCGTTTTGGGGAATAAAGCGCACATTGTGTGGTAACTGATGTTCTTCCTGTTGGCAGGAAATACATATTGAATGGGGTAAAGGGTTGGTGCAGAAGCGTGCAGCTGAGGCTAGAGTTCAGGAGCTTGAAGATGAGAAGAGCAAGCCATTTGCACGAACTAGGTACTTTTTCTTACTAAACTTGCATGAAAAGAGAACTTGGTGCATGATCTTTGTTGACTTGATTTGGGAATTTGTGCAACCTCTTATACAGTTCTTGCTTTGAACACTGTACTCTCTGTTTTGGGTATCCATGCGCTGTTCTTTTATCCAATTGAACGTGAAGTTTTGTAATTGCCATTCATTATTTAAAATTGCGCTTGGTCGCATGTAGGGATGATCCTGAGCTTGACACCATGTTGAAAAACAGACTCCGATGGGGTGATCCTATGGCTCATCTTGTCAAGGTAACTTTAGCTTTTGATTTGGAGTTGTTTAGTTGAAACTTTCGAAGCCATTTCTTCTGGTTAGTGGATGATATGTGTGCTAATACATTGCAGCGAGATACAGACTTTCTTCCCGATGACTTGGGAGATGATGAAAAGATGAAAGAATCTGGTTTTATTGTTCCTCAAAATGTACCTACCCACAGCTGGCTGAAACGTGGCGTAGATCCTCCTCCAAACCGTTATGGCATAAAACCTGGTCGTCATTGGGATGGAGTGGATCGCAGCAATGGTTTGTGCCCTCCAAATTCATTCAATTTCTTTTCTTTCTGTTATACAATCACCTGCCTCTTGGGCGAAAGACCAGCTTAGCCTAATTTTACAAACATTGAACACCTCACTGTGGGGGTATCTAGTATGCAGTCTGGTACAAGATGAACCACAAGGATTGTTTGAGTTTCGCTTCACATCTTTTTATTTGAAGAAGATATATGTTTCTTCTAAGAGGAGTGTGCTAGTTTTATGCATTTTCTGGTAGATGACAATGGAAAATATGTCATTTTAACCTGCTCAATAGCTGTTAACTGTTAGTCATGCTGTCATGTTTGTGAGAGAATTGTTGCAGTTCATTCATTCATTTGTGTGCATGTTGTGTTTGTCATAACCATGCACCTTACTTACACGAGCTGGATTTTACTGACTTGAACACATAGTTTAAGAAACCTGACCGGTGACCGAACCGGTGGGCCTCATGGTTCGTCGGTTCACCGGTTGGGGTTTCTCCGGGTTCATCTTCGGTTTTCTATTTGGCATGTTGATTGGATTTGCATTGCAACAGTGTGTATATTAGTTTAAAACAATTGTCTCTTCTATGTACATCAATCAGTCTCCGCTCTGTACTTAAGCGCTAGGTGCTGGGTTTTGCAAATAAATTTTTCCAACGCTCAGACATTTGAGTTGGTCAGACCGGATGGGCAGTTTAGTGCATAAACCTGGCGACCAGACCACGGTTTGCCTGGTTTATTCCGGCTCACGGGCGCAGACAGTCCACTGAGCTTAAAGGACCGTCCGAGGCTTGGTTCCTGTTTCTTTTCGGTTGAAACCGTGGTCCGGTCCGGTTTTAAAAACTATGCTTGAACAGAGCATGTCATCATTTTGTCATTGAAGATATGCTGTTAACCAAAAAGTTCTATAACCCGCAGCAGTTAGGATGTCAATTGGGAAGTAAAGAACTAATGATGACTCATTAGTTATCGAGTTCTGTAGAAGCCCGAGCAGAATATTTAAGCAAGATTTGTTTATCTGCATGAATTGTTCAAAACCTAGTTCTGGCCATAAGAGGGAACTGTATAATGTGTCATCAAAGAAGTAGGAAAAAGGGGCAGAAAGTAAATTTCTTACTTTGTTTATCATAATATCCCCTTTTTTCACTATATTAACTTCTCTGGTACTCCATATGAATTCACGTATCATGTGTATTTCTTAACTTGGTGCAACTTTCTGGCCATAATTAGTTGGTTCAGGTTTCAAGTTCGTCCTTCATTTGCCATGCAAATGATTGCACCTTATGTGTGGTTTAGGTGTAGTGTGCTTTGCCACGATGGATCTGACAGCTTTTAATAAATTAATTCCCATGTGTTTCCAGGATATGAGAAGGGTATGTATCAGCTAAAGAACGACAAGCAGGCAATGGAGCAAGAGGCCTATCTTTGGTCTGTGGCGGATATGTGAGCGTGCCGCTGTTGCAAGAACATGTATGCCTGATCTGATAGATTGCTAGGCATGGATATGTTGAAGTTGCCCAAAAGAAAGCGAAGCCTTACCTTTCTTCTTTAAACACATGATCACGGGAAATGGATAATTTGCTGGGGTGGCCCCGTAAAGCTGAAGTTCAGTGAAGCAATAGTTTTGTTGTGTATTTCGTGGATTCTACTGCCCACTCCTCTTGACACACTTTGCCTTTTGTAACATGTAGATGGATATATGTTAAAAGATAAAGTTTTGGCATAGAAGAAGCCTGACTTCTTATGTTACACGTGGTATTTGGCTAAAACATAAGTTTGAACCTTTTGCCTCAGAGTTTGCATTTCTTATTTCTAGCATTAATTGTGAAGCAAATCTGGGACTTACCTTCAATTAGAATGTTCACATAGCATGCAGTGGATTTCATTCTTCATCAGATTAAATGTAGTGTACACAAACAACTACTCCAACCGTTCATAATTGTAAGATATCTTAGATATTTTATTAATGTGGGCTATATATGGGGAAAAATGAGTGAATTGGAGCCCATTTCCTTTCCATCCATGAAATGGAATTGCTAGCCCGATTCAATTTCTAGCAAACTTTTCTACATCCAAACACATTGTCAATTTCATCTTTCTTTTTTTGCCAAACCCTTCTCTCCTCGTGTCTCTTATCTCCCTCTCGTTGCGGCGGAGCATCCAGAGGCGGATGAGAGGGGTAACCGACGACGAAGGCCAGGCGCCCTCCCTTCTCTCCCCCTGGTCTCTCCCTTTGGGCGCGCTTCTCTCCTCGCACCTCACATCTTCCTCTCCTACGTGGTGACGACGACGGCGCATTGCAGTTGATGGGGAGCAACAATGGAAGGTTAGGGCGCCATTTCCTATCTCTTCCCCTGGTCTCTCCCCTCTCTCTTCTCGGTCGCGCTTTACTCCTTTGTCATTGGCAGTGGAGAACGACTAGCGCTGGCAGCGCGGAACAACGAGTAGGTGGCGGCAGGGGCGCTGACGGTATCTGCACTTGCATTGCTGGAATGAATCTGCCTCAGTCTTCTGTTTATATACTTTAAGTTGTTGGAATCTGATGCTCCAGTGAGAAATCCACGAATCCTGATAGGAAAATTTCCGCACCGTATTTGATTCCGAAACCGTTCTATACAATCCATATCCGGTTTTAAAAAAACCGACGGATAAGGATATCTGATTCTGAACTTGACCCAGATATGGTATAGGACACGGTACGTAAAATAGCCTAAAATATGGATTATCCGAAATTTAAATAGGACTATCCGATGGTTTCAATCCGAATAATCTGATTTTCTACCGAAATATCTAACCTAATATAACATAATTTGCAGCTAATGAGTTGTCGAGTTCGTCCGTAAATAGTTATTGTAAAGACTATGGAGTCCAAATTTGTTAGTTATTTGGTTGTCTAACAATTACTTTTAGTTGTATGGGTTGAAAATTTACTTATGCGCGTATCTATATGATTAGTTTTGTTACCGCTCCGAATCTG
This sequence comes from Poa annua, assembly GCA_026929855.1. Lineage (NCBI taxonomy): Eukaryota > Viridiplantae > Streptophyta > Magnoliopsida > Poales > Poaceae > Poa > Poa annua. Next base: position 10,805,775 of record CM049430.1, read on the forward strand.
CCCCGTTTCCGTTCCCGAATCCGCCATCACGCATATCTGCCTCTGAATCTGAAAGGAATATGCCCGAGAAGTAATAATAAAGTGGTTATTATCTTATTCCATGTTTATGATAAATGTTTATTTCTCATGCTAGAATTGTATTAATCGGAAACATTAATACATGTGTGACTAATGAACAAATTAGAGTTACTAGTAACGCCTCTCGTTTAACTAGCTCGTTGATTAACTGATGATCAAGGTTTCCTGATCATGAACATTGGATGTTGTTAATAACGAGATCACGTCATTAGGAGAATGATATGATGAACACACCCAAATTAAGTATAGCAATACGATCAAGTCATTAATTTAATATTGTTGTACTGAGCATACGAAGTAACACTAATCCTTAGACCATGAGATCATGTCAATCACTAACACCGGAAGAATGCTTTGATGACATCAAACATCACACCGTAACAGGGGGACTATAAAGGTGGCGTTGGGTATTACGAAAATATTAGTTGAGACTCATGGATCAAGAAGTGAGATTTGTCCATCCAGATGACGGAGAGATATACTTTGTGCCCTCTCGGTGATATCACATCGACACGCAAGCACGTGACTAGGTCACAAGGATGTCATATCACAGAACGAGTAAAGAGTGCTTGTCGAGAACGAGATCGAACAAGGTATAGATGATACCAATGATCGGATCTCGGACAAGTAAAATATCGCGAGACAAAAGGAATTGGTTATGATGTTTTTGGTTCACACGATCACAAGATTCATCGCTAATATGTAGGAGTCATTACGGATCTCCAGATCCCGCTCTTGACTATTGATCGGAGAGGTGTCTCGATCATGTCTACATTATTCACGAATCGTAGGGTGACACACTTAAGGTTTGTCGACGCTTTTGGATACACGGAATTTCGGAGAAAAGTTTGGACAACACCGAAATTATTTCGGGTAATATTAAAATAGTTTAAGGGGTTAATTGTCAATGGTTGCCAATGGTTGTTAATAGAATTAACAGATGAACCAAGGGGGTAAGTGTTAATGTTTGTTAATAGAATTAACAAATATTAAAAAAAGAAATGAAATTGTTTTATTTAATAAAGAAAAACCCTTGGGATTTTTTGAGTGGAGTTTTAAAGAGAGTGAGTGGGCATGAGTGGATGCTCCACTCACATGAATAGGAAGGGGTGGGGGCTCTTGAGCCTCACCACACCCTTGGGATGCCCCCTTCTTCTATATAAGGAGAGGTGGAGCTCCCTCTTATGAACACACTTGATCCTATCTCCCTCCTCCCGCTGCTCCACCTCTCGGTGTCGTGGTGGTGTCACGGCAGATGCCATAAGATGGCTAAAGTGTGGGGCCGATGGACGATGGACGATGGTGGATCCGGGGAGGGCTAGCGAACTAAAGAGCTCGCACGTAGGAGGATGCCGGAATAACCGGGATCTCCGAGGAACACAAAACACCACCAAAGGAAACAAGAGAAGATCTAGTAAATACGAACAACTGCACGAAGGCAGAGAACACACACACACGATGTACCCAGGTTCGGGGCCCTCGTGGGGAGGTAACACCCCTACTCCTGCCTTTCCTCTCAATATAAGTGTGGAATAAGATCTACAACATGCTCTTGGAGCTCTTTCGGTGATGAACACGAAGAACAAGATGAACTAGAGAGAGGGAGGAGTAAATGCACTAGGAGTAAATGAAACTAAGGTTTTGGCCTCCAAGTTGGTCTCTCTTCACTTGAGCAGTTATGGCGCCTTTTATAGAGTTCCGGTCGGGAGGGCCGGAAACCCTAATCCGGGATGGCCCCACCAGACAGGCCTAACGGTTATGTCGACACCGGCTAGTGCGACCTAGCCGCCTACCTATCCGGCATAGCCCTGCCGTCATCATTCCGGCAAGGACAGCAGGCGCCGTCCTGGAACATCATTGTCCCTCTGTCAGAGACAAGACATGTCTCTGCCCATCCCGAGTAGCCTTTTTCGGATTGCCGGGCTAGGCATGTCCGATCTTGTCGTACCGTTATCGTACCGGCTGACACGCTCCCGTGTCAGGCGGGAGGTGACCATGCTTCCGTGTCAGGGGGGAGGTGACCATTCTTCCGTGTCAGGGGGGATGATACTTCCCCCTGTGCCAGGCGGGAAAGCCTGCTCCGGGCCGTTGACGACTTACCGGCATCTCCCATGCCGGCTACCTCCTTGCTCCATTCTGTAAGTCTTCCCTGCACACACTGGACAACTTGCTAGGACCGAGATCTCTATGTCGGTTAGCCTGTACCCGGGGAGCGAGCTCGTACCTTTCTCACCTACCCGGGGAGTCCACCCGGTTCACCCGGGATCTCCTCCACCGGGGAGTGTACCCGGAGCTCCCGAGATCCCTTCCGGGTGTAGCTGAGTAACATATAGGATGAGCAACTCTAGGCCTAGCCTCCCGAAGATGTCTTGGGCTGCTACCAAAGACATCTTCGAGAAGCTAGTTCTTAGAGCAACCATCCGCTTGGACTTATGCCACTCTGAAGGCCTGGGGGAGGCTATTTATAGATTCCAGGGGTGACCCTTGCGACCCCCAAGAGACACCTTGGGCTTAACCAGCTACGAAAGGTCAAGTTGCCCCTTCAGTATCCTAAAGGGCAGCACTTGCACTCTCCAAAGGTCAAACACTATTGTCATACTGCTGTTTTGCACCGGGATCTGCCCTACCCGGGGGTGCAGCCCCCCGACACTCGACCATCCGCTTGGCGAAGCCATGGCCGTTTAGTTCTTCCCCTCACCACACCGTCGTGCTGTTGGAGTTCCTTGGTGGTTCTACTACTTCCGCTGCCCCGCTGGATCGAGGGAACGAAGGTCGTCACCAAGCCGTAAGTGTGACCGAGTACGGAGGTGATGGCCGTTGCAGCGCACATCTTCACGATCTTGAGATCGGCGAGTGAACAACTACATCATCCACGAGAATTATTCTTGAAACGTTTACGGTTTTCGAGGGTGAGTTTCTCTTGGAATATGTTCCACTCGTTACGAGCATCTCCTAGATTAGATCTTGGCTTGTTGGTTTGTTCTCACCGTAGGAATTTTTTTGTTTTCTATGCTACGAACCCATCAGAATCAGTATCCGGTCATTAGCGCTCCGAATCTATGATAAGCGAACCGGGGATAAGAAAAACACCGCTGGCGTACAAGAAGGTGTGAACGGAGATGCCAAGGTTCAACCACTTACCGCGGACAGACGTGTTCGATTGTACACCAACGGTAGTATCGTTAGCGCTGGCGAGTAGTTAGCACCGCAGAACCGCTGCTACTGCTAGCGAACAACGTAAACCGTCCGCCATCGGTAACTCTTTACCAATGGCGAACAAGAAATGTGGTGCGGCAGCGTTAATAGGCGTTGGCAGACGCTTTTGGATGTTCCCGGTGGGAATAGCCTGTTTTCTACTATGCTTCCCCGACACTCCAAGATGAGGAGGCCGAAGAGCGGCATGTAGGTGGATCAACCCGTCGATGATGATAACGCGCTCACTCTCGAGCCCGCGTGTCACACAACCACACCGCCCTGAAGTCATTTATTTGTTTCTTTAATGAAAAAATAGCCAGGAGGAGGAGGTTGCAAAGAAAAAGGATGAAGAGAGCTAGCGTGAATGCCCCCTCTTCGATGAGTTGTGCCATCGTAAGCTCATCATCGCTATCCATCTAGCAAGAACGAACATCCAAATCGAACACATGAACACCTGCGGGCAAAGTTTACATAATTGGTTACCTTGACAAAACGTCGAACACGTTGTGTGCGCGAGTTCACCGCGACCTAGTATTGAGTCAGCCACGGGAACAACCTCGCCGCCGATGGCACTCGCGGCGGTGCTCACGAGCGTGCCTTTTGGCCGCCGGTTCTCCAAAACCCGACAACGACGGCGGCCAATCAACGGAGATACATCGGTGATAGGATGTCGGTAGACTAATAGAGGATGGGCACATATATAGGGGAGAAACTGGAAGAAGGCGGGCGGTTGCGACTCGAAGATGACCAGCTGCGGCACCAATTCGTGGAGGGTGGAATCCAAAGTACGAGGACAAGGTGGAGCGACGGGGAAAGTATGATTTTGCTGTAAAAAGGGGATGCCTCTATCTTTCCAGTGTGGCCTGCGTTGCGGCGCCATACCGGCGGCTCTAAACCGATACCCATCCAAAAATACTAGAATAGCTGTTGAGCCGTGTGCTAGTGCGGGTCGTCCGAGTTCCAAATCGGCCGCTGCCGGTGGAGATGTTCAATTCCAATTTATATCGGATGTTTCTGAAGGAACATTGTACTGTGATTTTTTTTTGAAAAACACAGTACCGACGCAGACGCTCACAAATACCAACATATAACCGTACATACGCAAACTCTACCCCTATAAACACCTCCGAGATACTGGTTCAGTGGGCACACCACTTATCACTGCAAGCATAGCGCCGGTTAAATACTGAAATTTTTAGAAAAATACAAGCACCCGAAACTTGAGCTTGGGTTGGCTGATTCCGCCACAGGAACCAAACGGCTCACTTCTCGCCCTTGTACATGGATTCAATGTGGTATGCACCCACGTACGCACGCAGGCAGCCCGGCACGCGATGCATGCCGACGGGAATTTCACGGATGACTTCCCGGTTCCGAAGATTATGCCGGCTGAGGATCCCGACGGCGAGGATCACCTCGCAATTCCTCTAGCCCGCGCTACTGCTCCGGGTAAGCCCTCAACCCCAGAGGCTATCCACATTGCATCTGATGATGATGATGAAGTCGATTGTGAAATACTCGATGTGATTGACGCTCTTCCCCTCAACTGCGCCCCGCCCGTAGTTCCGAGATCAACGGCCATGACGAAGCGCACCGAGAACCGGAAAAGTGCGGGCTCCGAGATCCCCCATGCCGGTGGATCCGGTGGCGCTGCCAAGAAGAGCAGGCAGCACAAGCAGCCGGGCGAAAAGCCTCCTCGGCGCCGGAAAGGTCCCCCCACAGTAGATTCCGGGTATGATTTGCTTGCTTTGAGTTATCTGACTTTGATTTCTTCTGAGGTTCTTTCTGACATGCTCATTATAGAGATGCTCTTGACGTCCCGACTTCCGTGGGTCTCCATCCTCCGGGATCCCGCACTCCTAGCCCCTCCCGGGATGTTCCTTCTCCACCTCGGCACTCAGCGCAGGACGATGAGCATCCCATGCCCGGTCCTGTGCTACCCGAGGTTGCTGCTCCGGAGGCCCATCCTGGGGAGACTGAGGTTCTCGTACCGCCCAGCTCTGCGGCTGCGGATACCATCCTTCCGGATAGCCCGCGGCGGGTGTCCCATCTTGAGGGGGAGATGGTGAGTCCTCTGCGGCAAGTCGTGCCGCGCGCCCCTTCCCGGTTGACTTCCGGCAAGACTCCGCCGCCGAAGCCGTCTACTGCTTCCTCCCGACAAGCTGATCTCCCTGTCGGGAACCCGCGCAAGCAGGCCTCTGGGCAGAAGCTAGTTTCTGCCAAGCCCAGCGCCCCTCCGAAACCTTCGACTCACGACTTGGCCCTGAGCAAGGGTTCCTCTTCCTCGTGTAAGTCTTCCGGATTACCGCCACCTCCTGCCGAGATCCCTACTGCCGCCCTGCAGGCGCTGCGAGCAACCGTAAGCTCTTTTGTGTCTCCAGGATCCCGGGAGATCGCTGCCGCGAGCACGCCTGGCCTGCGTGTTGTTGAAGAATACAACAAGGCCTGGCTCGCCGCTGATGCCTCCGAGATTGTGGGGGATCTACACGCTGCCGACACGAGCCGCATCGCCCAAGCCCTTCACGCTCTACAGGTTGCTGCACTGGATGTCACCCGTGTGACCGATGTAAGTTTCCTCCTATTTTCTCCAAAGTTTTAATTCTTCCATCCCCACTAGTCCCCGAGATTGGTGCTTAGTGCTCTAGACTCCACCGAGTAGCAGACCACTAGGCTCCAATCTTAGAAAGATAACTAGTTGACTTGCTTAGCCAGTGTGGATCCCGGATACTCCCGAGTCCCCGAGATCCTTCCCTAGACTGATACTGGTTAACCTTTGGACCCAGGATTGTGGCAAAAAATGGAGCTGCGTCTTCCATCAGCTTCTTGCTGACTTCGATCAGTCCAAGAAATCCGAGGAGCGACTCCGGGAGGAGCGGAACGCCGCGCGAAAGGTTTCGGTAGACCAAAAAACTGCCTTAACGGAGGCTCAGTCCGAGATCCTGCGGCTAAAGACCGAGCTGGAGAAGTCCAAGTCCACCGTTACTGACTTGAAGGCGTGTTTCTTGGACGCGACCAAGAAGCAGAAGGAAACCCTGGATAGTTCAGAGGCGCGTGCGCACCATGCCGAGACCGAGTTGGCCCTTCTCCGGTCAAAGGCAGATGGCTGGCTTAGTGAGCTCACCGGTTTAAACCGAGATCTGAATAGTAAGTTTACCAAGATCTTTTTCTCTTGCTCTTTTCCTTTGCTCTTATCACTCTCATGTGCTGGCCGCTTGACAGATCTTCTCTTCAAAGGACATTTTGAGCACTCCCGAGAAGCCGCCAGCCTTGCAGTTGCTGCCGCTCGTGAGAAGCGATCCGGGAAGGGTCCTATCTCGGACTCTTGGGATATTGAGGACCACCTCACCGCCCTGAAGGCCCGGATAGTACCTCTCCGGTCGATCGGGACCGAGCTAATTAGCGCGGATGTCCATGTTCACGACGCTTTATGGTCTGGCGTCACTGCCACCCTCTCGGTTAGTGAACTGGAGACCGCGCTCCGGGATGCCGGCAAGCGACTTCACGCTTGGAAACGCTCCGGTGCGCGGGCTGGTGCTGACCAAGTCCTGACCCACGTGCTCAGCTGGTACGAGGGGCTCGACCTCGACGTGATCCAGTGCCTGCGTACCATCTCGCCGTGGCGCACCGACCCGATCAAGATCCGGCAACGCCAAGAGGTTGCCCATCGCGTCGCGTCCTGGTCCGACATCTGCGTCTTCACCCCGAGCTTCATTACTTCTGACTCCGAGTCAGATTACGAAGATGACAGTGAGACAGGTGAAACCGGTGACGCGGAGGCTGAGATCCCGGAGGATGATGATGCTGTTACCGAGATCGTGGCCTCCCACGAAGCTGCTACTCCTTCGCCGCCCGAGATTTCCCACGCCGAAGCGCACCCGGAGGCTCCGGGTACCACTGCTGGTGCGGAGGAAACCCTCATTACTGCTCCCTCTGCCGATGTACCTGAGAAACCGGCTTCTCCCACTGCCTAAAAACACTAAGTGTAGAAGCGTCAGATCCCCGGGATGCCGGGTGCAACTGTAATATACATTTTAATTCGTACCGAGCTCCTACTCATGCGAACAAGTTATGTCGGTTTATCTTGCAACGAGTCCCCGAGTTCGTTTTCATGTTTACCGTAGCTAGGTAATTTCTGCTCTTGTCTACCATTTCGGCGTTCGACAGTCGAGTCACAAAATTCCCTTTACAATATACACTACTTACGAAAATCCGAGTTCCAATTTGCTAAATTTCCGACATAACAGAATAAACAACTGAACAAGCAAAACGCGTATGCCGGAGAAGTTCCTATCCCGAGTCCCCGAGTTCATTTTCGTGTTTCCCATATTTGACGCTCTCTGCTCTTGACTACCATTTCGGTGTTCGTCAGTCGAGTCACAAGATTATTTTTCATGACATACATTACTCCGACTAGAAAATCGATCTCGGAACTTGCCCGGCATACACCAAACCAAAGATAGATGACAGGCAGTCCCCGGGTTCCTCCCTGGGTTGCCGGCATGCATAAAATGATAGCAGAAAAATAGAGGTACAAAACGAGGTAGTCCCCGGGTTCCTCCCGAGGGTACCGACATGCAAGTTAACACAACAGAGAACTTTGGGCAGGCAGTCCCCGAGTAACACCTCGGGGTGCCGAAATTTCATTGATAGGGAAACCGAGATACATACACTGCACCCTTCAAGTGTAAAAGGGTCGAAGCAAAGCTACATTCCATGGCCGCTTGGTTTCTTCACCGGCTTTGTCCATTACACCTTTTCTAGCTTCCTGTGCATCTACAAGGTAATAAGAATCATTGTGCAATGCCTTGCTTAAAACAAAAGGACCCTCCCATGGAGGCGAGAGCTTATGCATCCTGGCCGTGCGCTGGATAAGCCTTAGCACGAGATCCCCTTCTCGGAATACTCTGGGATGCACCTTCCAGCTATGATAGCGACGGAGATTTTGCTGATAAATTGCTGACCGAGACAGTGCCAATTCCCTTGCTTCCTCGAGCAAGTCCACATCGTCTTCCCGGGCTTCCTTTGCCTCGGTCTCGGTGAACATTGTAACCCTTGGTGAATCATATTGGATGTCGGTTGGAAGCACGGCCTCGGCACCGTACACCATGAAGAATGGTGTGTACCCGGTAGATCTGTTTGGTGTGGTCCGGAGACCCCACAACACTACCGGTATATCCTCTATCCAACATCCCGGAGTTCTCAACAGTGGCTCGATCAAGCGGGCTTTGATGCCGGCCAAGACCAAAGCATTTGCTCTCTCGACTTGCCCGTTGGCTTCCGGGTGAGCCACTGATGCCACATCCAACCGGATTCTCTTCTCAGCACAAAATCGAGCGAACTCTCCCACAGCAAAATTGGTGCCATTATCCGTGATGATGTTGTGCGGGTATCCGTATCTCAAGATGATGTCTTTCAAGAATTGAACCGAGGTGTGTCCGTCACACTTCCGGATTGGTTTGACCTCTATCCACTTTGTAAACTTGTCCACCATGACCAGCATGTGCGTCATATTGCCCCTTGCCGGCTTGAATTGTCCGACCATGTCCAAGCACCATACTGCGAATGGCCAAGTGATAGGGATTGTTTTCAGTGCTGATGCCGGCATATGTATCCGGTGTGCAAACCTCTGGCACCCTCCACACTTACGGACAATGTCCTCTGCCTGCTGCAAGGCAGTAAGCCAGTAGAACCCATGCCGAAACACTTTTGCCACCAGTGCTCGAGATGATGCATGATGCCCACACTCTCCTTGGTGTATTTCCAATAGCATCTCTTGGCCTTCTTCGGGTTCCACACATCTTTGGAGCACCTCGGTGACACTTCTCTTGTACAGCTCTTGATCGATGACGGTGTATGCTTTGGATCTCCTCAATATTTGTCGGGCTTCTACTTCGTTCTCCGGAAGGGTTCCATCCAATATGTACGCCATGATAGGCTGTGCCCATCCCAGGACAGGTCGAATCGGGAATACGGGGGCATCTATCTCCATTGGCTCTGCCGACATTACTTCCATCATCATGCTATTTAGTCTCTCCGAGTTCTGTGATGCAGTCCCCGGATTCAACACAATGTTCCCGACTTCCACCTCCATAGGTACAGCTTCCGAACCATGCTCCTTGGGGATGAAGATAGAATCCGACTCGGGCGAAGGCTGGATAGACGGCTTCCTCAGATGCTCGAGAGCGATCCCGGGTGGGATGGCCTCCCGAGATGATCCTAGCTTGGACAACACATCTGCTGCTTCGTTTTCCCCTCTGGGTATGTGCTTGAACTCGCAGCTTTCGAAAAATCCGGATATTTTCTGCACATGGAACCGATACAAGGCCATGTTGGCGTCAATTGCATCCCAGTTCCCCGACACCTGCTGCACCACGAGGTCGGAATCGCCGAAACACTCTATCCGGCGGATGACGATTTCCTTGGCGACGTTCAGTCCATGAACCAAGGCCTCATACTCGGCGACATTGTTGGATGCCCGGAAGTGAATTTGCAGGACATATTTCAGCACATCTTGTTTCGGTGAGGTGAGGACCACTCCGGCACCCAATCCGATCTTGGCCTTGGACCCATCGAAATGCATCCTCCAGAAGTTGTAGTCGGGAGCTGGAGGCTCGTACTGCATCTCGGCCTAGTCCACCAGGAAGTCCGGCAGCGCCTGCGACTTAATGGCGTCACGCCTCTCGTATGCCGGAGCGTACAGAGACAACTGGATGGCCCATTTGGCAACCCGGCCGCTAGCATCTTTGCAGCCGATGATTTCGGCTAGGGGAGCCTCGCACACCACTGTGATTGGGTGCTCTTGAAAATAGTGCTTGAGCTTGGTTACTGCCAGGTATACCCCATATGCCATCTTCTGATAATGCGGGTAGTTTTGCTTGGATTCCGAGATCACCTCGCTCAAGTAATATACCGACCTCTGTATCAGCTTGTCCCCTTCTTCTCTTTCCACGACAATGGCTACACTCACTAACCGGTTAGTGGCAGCAATGTACAGCAACATAGGCTCCTTGGGCAATGGGGATGCCAACACTGGTGCTAATGAGAGCATTCTTTTCAAGTCATTGAATGCCGCATCAGCTTGCGGAGTCCACACAAAGTTTTTACTCTTTTTCATCAGTTGATACAAGGGTAAGGCCTTCTCCCCTAGTCGGCTCACAAACCGACTTAGGGACGCCAAGCAACCAGTAAATTTCTGCACGTCTTTGAGACGTCCCGGCAGCTTCATGCTCTCGATTGCCCGTATCTTACCCGGATTGACCTCAATTCCCCGGCTTGAAATGAGGAAACCGAGTAGTTTTCCTGCCGGAACACCGAATGTGCATTTATCCGGATTCAACTTCATCCGGAATCTCCTTAAGTTTTTAAATTTTTCCCTCAGATCATCGATCAGAGAGGATCTTTCTTTTGTTTTTATGACTATGTCATCGACATATACTTCGGCATTCCGGCCTATTTAGTCATGTAAATATTTTTGCATGCACCTCTTGTATGTAGCACCAGCATTTCTCAGACCAAAAGTCATGACACGATAGCAATAAGCCCCATATGGGGTGATAAAAGCAGTTTTCAATTGATCATCCGGATTCAAAGGTATCTGGTGAAAACCGGAATAGGCATCTAGAAAAGTCAAAAGTTCACTCCCGGCAGTGGAATCGATCACTTGATCTATCCGAGGAAGTGGAAAAGGATCTTTCGGGCAAGCCTTGTTGAGGTTGGTGAAGTCGATGCACATGCGCCACACCTTAAACAGGAGGGGATCATCCTTCTTCTTCTCTTCTAGGACCGGATTTGAAATCCAATCCGGGTGCAGTACCTCCATCACGAATCCGGCAGCAAGCAGTACCGCCAGATGTTCCATGATTGCCGCCCTTCTTTCGTGCGAGAGGCGCCTAGTCGGTTGCGTCACCGGCTTCGCATCCGGTCTGACAAACAATGAGTGCTCAGCCAACTCCCTCGGAACGCCTTGCAGATCGTCACTTGACCACGCAAAAGCATCCCGATTCTCACGGAGGAAGTCGACGAGCTCGCCTTCCTATTTGCTGTCCAGGTTGCTGTCGATGATGAGCTGGCGCTCCGGGTACTTGGGTTCAACACCCATCTTCTTGGTCTCCTTTGGCGGCTGGAATGAGGCGTTCTGCTCCGGGTTCACCATCCCGGGCATCCCGAGTTGCGAGGTCTGGGCCAGTGCCACTACCTGCTGAATCCTCCTTTTCTCCTCCGCAATGACCAGGGACTCTGCTAAGTTTGAGCCGGCAGTTGCACAGTCCATAGAGCGCTTGTGGTCTCCTGCTATGGTGATCACCCCATTTGGACCCGGCATTTTCATCTTCAGGTACCACATGTGGGTGGATATCATGAACTTGGCCAGTGCGGGTCTACCAATGAGTGCATGGTATGGACTCTCGAGATCGACCACCTCGAATTCCAGGCTCTCTGTCCGGCAATTCTCCCGGGTTCCAAATAACACCTCAACCCAGATCTTGCCCATAGGGGAGCAGGATACCCCGTGTACAATGCCGTGAAATGTTGTCTCGGTTGGGAGCAGCGTGTTCATGGACACCCCTAACTTCAGCATGGTATCCTTCTACATAATGTTAATGGCACTACCATTATCAATTAGTACCCGGCTGAAGTCGGACGTTGAGGCTTGGTCCGACAAATGTCGGGTCCACCACCAGAGCATAGCCACCGGGTTTAGATCCTTCCGGCTCCAAGTGATCTCCATCTCGGACCAGTGCAAGAACTTGGGCACCGCCGGGATCACAACATTTACCTCCAGAGCGCGCCGTCGCACACTCTTTCGGTCAGTGGGCTCGGTCACGAAGACCACATAGCTCTGATGTGCCTCCCGGTAGTTGCCTTGCTGGTGTCCGGGTTGGTTACTCGGACCAGCGCCATTATCATTCCGGGTGTGCACCATGTTCACAGGTCTGGGAGGTGGTCCTTGGTTGGGTGGGTTAATCCGGACTGCATTGGCACCGGATAGCGGTGGAGGGGGTCTCGGGATGTTCGGCCGTGACGCCGGAGCGTTTGGTCGAGTAACCCCCGCGCTGCCTTCTTGCAATGTGCGCTGATACCAGCTGCACTGCCGGGTAGAGTGGTTTGTAGGCTTGTTGGCCTCCAACGTATGGTAACAGCAGGGTTTGTTCAGCATCTCTTCATACGTCAGGGGCCTCTTCTGGTCCACCCAAGTCTTCTACACTTCTTGGCTCTGACCCCAAGCCGGGCCAATGGTTTTCTGCCGCTGATTGCTGCCGGCATCTCACTGATCTCGGCCAACAGCTGCAACTTGCTGCGAGGCATAGTGGAACTCGGGCTGGCTCCTCTTTGGGCCGAAATCGTGGCGATCATGGCTCCTGCTCGGCCCCGAACGTTGAGTTCCCGCATTCCTCCTGTTGGAGTCTCCGACATCCACTAGGGGTTGCATGGGATCTCCAAGCGTGTCGGTGTCGGCGATGTGCATGGTCTCTGCCAGGGTTGTCGGCATCTTTCTCTACAGCTTTTGCCAAATCATAGAGCCATGCCGGCATCCCTGCGCAAACCACGAGATGGCCTGTGCCTCAACAACTCCTTCGCAAGAATTGCGAATGTTGCTCCACCAAGTAAGGTACTCCCGGTCGGTTTCATTGCTCCTTTGCCGGCAGATGGCGAGCTGCTGCGGTCGGTTGGGCCTCTTGTACGTGCTGGTGAAGCTGCTGATGAAGGCCTCCTCGAAATCCAACCAACAGTCTATGCTGCCAGTCCTCAAGTTGTTCAGCCAAATCCGGGCGGGTCCTTCCAACATCTATGGTATGTACCGTACTGCCCAACGTCTGTTTCCACCGGCTATGCTTACTGCAGTTACATAGTCGGATAGCCAGTCCTCCGGCTTCGAGCTGCCGTCATAGGTTTTGGCACCCCGGTTGAGCTGGAAATTTCTTACGGATGGTACTAGCATGATCCGAGGTCTAAAGCATGCAGGTCCCGGAGGGCCTTGTTCCTCAACCAACTCGGATTGATGAATCCGATCGAGCCTGATCCGGGCATCTACGGGATCTAACTGTCGAGTTCCTATCCGGGATCTCAAGGGATTCTCATTGGGCTGGTATCCGAGTTGCCATCATCATGTCGGTTAACCACAGGAACTACAGCTTGCTGCGGGACAGAAGCAGCGTCTCTCTGCCGGTTTCCCTGACTTTGTGGTGGATACCGGGGTGGATTGCCGTGGCTTACCGCAGCATTGTTTCCTACACCCTGGTTACCACCACCATGGCTACCCTGAGCTTGACCGGGATTGTTTCGTCCGGCTTGCTAAACTCCGGCGAAGGCCGGGTCATACGCCTGCAACTGCTTGTTTTTCCCGGATCCTCTGCTCCGGCTTCGGCTCTTGCTCTTGCTTTTACTCGGATGCGGAGAGGAAGCCTCTCCGCCCGATTTGTCGCTCTCGGCCCTAGCCGAATGCACCTGTGATCCAACTCCCAGATTCTTCTTCTTGAAGGCCTTGTTCTGCCGGTTAGCCTCTATGACTAGCTCGTTGACCCGTTCTTGTTGCTTACGGAGAGCTTCTCCGGATAGCCCTGCTAACTCGGCCATAGCTGCCTCTGCAGCCCTAAGAGTTTTGGCAGGCGAGCTGTATACCGGCTTCTCTGCCGAGAACATGCTATCCGTCCCGCTATGGCTAGGTGCCGCGCTACCTGCCAACTCATCATTCACCATTCTGCCCTTTTTTCGCAGGTCAGCCATGCGCTTGTCCCGAGAGCCTATCTTGGGGAAGCCGTGAGCTGCATTGTACTCCTGCAGACTGGCACTAAGCTCACGCCGGATCTCGGCGATCTCTTGCGCCTCTGCGAGCAGCAACTTGCGCTGCTCGTCCAAATCAACCGAGGTGACCTGGGTATCCACATCTACTGTCACGGGGACTGCCAGCTTGGCCACCAAACCCGAGAGGGGATCCCGACGGCGACGATGGTGGGATGGCTGAGGATCACCGTCTCGGGCAGCACCTCTCTCCTGTGGAGGTTTTGCTAACCGAACCCGGTGAGTACCAGCATCGCCATCGGGAGCATCCTGGAACACCTCCTCGGTTACCCCGACCATCATGACCGCGACTCAGCCCGCGGGGCGATCGACACGCGGATCCCGGGCGGCGCAGAACATGGGGGGATCTTCAGCCTCCAGGATAACATCCGGGTAGCTACAGACGATCTCGGTGGCGACGTAGGTGGTAAAGGCACCGAAGTCGATGAGGCATCCGTCAGCCGGGAAGGGCTTGTTCCGGAAACAACCAGCATTGTCGCTGACGAAATCCATCTCGCCCAGCCTGACAACCAGGCCGGAGAGAACTCTAAAGCCGGAGTGAACGGAGGAACCCGTCCGGATGTGTACACCAGCCAGCGCCTCTGTCTGCCCCACGGTGGGCGCCAACTGTCGTGGTGGTGTCACGGCAGATGCCATAGGATGGCTAAAGTGTGGGGCCGATGGACGCTGGTGGATCCGGGGAGGGCTAGCGAACTAAAGAGCTCACATGCAGGATGATGCCGGAATAACCGGGATCTCCGAGGAACACAAAACACCACCAAAGGAAACAAGAGAAGATCTAGTAAATACGAAGGATGTCATATCACAAAACGAGTAAAGAGTGCTTGTCGGGAACGAGATCGAACAAGGTATAGATGATACCAATGATCGGATCTTGGACAAGTAAAATATCGCGAGACAAAAGGAATTGGTTATGATGTTTTTGGTTCACACGATCACAAGATTCATCGCTAATATGTAGGAGTCATTACGGATCTCCAGATCCCGCTGTTGACTATGAAGGGGATCGTGTGCAGAAAACAAATTTTTTCCTACCAACGATATCCTTAAACTAGCCAAGATCTACACTATGCAGATATAGTAGTACGGCGGAGATCGGAATACATACCCTCGTAGACCGAATAGCGGGGATTACGCTCCCGCACAAGCGTTGACGACGAAGACGACGTAGCCGACCTCTAGGTCGCGGAGAACTCGGCGCGACGAAGACGACGAAGATGACCCCGAGGTCGGGTGGAGGAAGTAGGCCTCCGAGTACCGCTAGCGCAGCACGTCGCACACATACGGTGGAGACGACGACCTCCGAAGCTCCAGTCCAGGACGAGCAGCGGAAGACTTGGACCGGAACACCAGCAGCGCGGCAGAGGGCTATGGTGGAAGAGATCCCCCTCCTCTACTCGGCGCGGCTCCGTCAAGGGAACCACGAGATCGAGAGAGAAATTGGGAATTAATTGGTGAATTAAAAGGCCAGGGGTGCCCCTTCTTATATAGGCTCCCAGGGGGAGCTAACCTTGCCAGCCAGGCAATGTGGGACTATCCCCCATTGCCTGGTTCGGCCAAACCAGGTGCGCCGGCCCTAGGTGGGCCCCATTTGGCCCACCTAGGCCGGCCAAGCCTCCCCCACAAAATTCCCTTGAGGGTTTTCCCCCCCATGGGCCTTCTTTCGACCAGAAGGCCCATTTAGGGAAATCAGCCTAAATAAATTCGAAAATAAATATATAAAATCATATTTGCATATTAATTACACTAATTAATATCAAACATAATATATATAATTTTTCCTAGCTCCGAAAACTCTTTCGGCGCTGCCCGATCTCCATCGGACCCCTCCCGGGACGCTCCCGGTGATCTCCTTCCTTTCCGGTTGTCTTGTCGAAACCCCTTAAGTGTGTTACCCTAGCGGTTCGATATAATATCAGGTATGATCAAGACTCCTCAATGATCAATGACTAACTCGTAGGCCTGGACCCCATGAATTAACCCCTGATATATAACGAATGACTTTCATCTATCAAACCTGGACGTATAGTCTTAAACCCTTTGTCATGGCGATACTTAGCGTGTCCGAGCATCATTCTCAGATATCTCCATACCTAGCATGATCTCGTTACCGACATCGCTATCTTCTACTCGTCTATGATATTATGTCAGCTGGTGACCTAGTCACATGTTTGCAAACTCATTTGACATAATCTCACCGAGTGGGCCCTAGAGTATCTATCCGGCTATGCGGACTGACAAATCCCGCTGTTGACCCCTCGTCTCAACTACTCCTTTCCGATACCCAAAAGTATCACCGTTATTGTCATACTAAATAAGATACGACGTTTGGTGCGATCAAAGTATCTTCCAGGAATAACAATAAGAGTTGGTCTCACGGTCTTAAGGCGTAATGACTATGTCCTATAAATACTGGGTATGTCCATCACATCGTTACACCTAACGATATGACTCCCATTGCCGACCGGCTCCATGCCCTATGATCGGAAAACCTCGATCATCAATCGCGCAACGAAACTAGTCTTAGTAGAGTCTACTAGGGACCTGGTTGTTTATCTACCACACCTGTATTAATGTTTTCGCTTAATACAGTTATAGCATGGTATAAAACATATAATGAACGATTGGGATATTGCCAATAAACTATGTTTATTAAGTGCCTCTAGGGCATATTCCCTTCAGACTATTGATCAGAGAGGTGTCTCGATCATGTCTACATTATTCACGAATCGTAGGGTGACACACTTAAGGTTTGTCGACGCTTTTGGATACACGGAATTTCGGAGAAAAGTTTGGACAACACCGAAATTGTTTCGGGTAATATTGAAATAGTTTAAGGGGTTAATTGTCAATGGTTGCCAATGGTTGTTAATAGAATTAACAGATGAACCAAGGGGGTAAGTGTTAATGTTTGTTAATAGAATTAACAAATATTAAAAAAAGAAATGAAATTGTTTTATTTAATAAAGAAAAACCCTTGGGATTTTTTGAGTGGAGTTTTAAAGAGAGTGAGTGGGCATGAGTGGATGCTCCACTCACATGAATAGGAAGGGGTGGGGGCTCTTGAGCCTCACCACACCCTTGGGATGCCCCCTTCTTCTATATAAGGAGAGGTGGAGCTCCCTCTTATGAACACACTTGATCCTATCTCCCTCCTCCCGCTGCTCCACCTCTCGGTGTCGTGGTGGTGTCACGGCAGATGCCATAAGATGGCTAAAGTGTGGGGCCGATGGACGATGGTGGATCCGGGGAGGGCTAGCGAACTAAAGAGCTCGCACGTAGGAGGATGCCGGAATAACCGGGATCTCCGAGGAACAAAAAACACCACCAAAGGAAACAAGAGAAGATCTAGTAAATACGAACAACTGCACGAAGGCAGAGAACACACACACACGATGTACCCAGGTTCGGGGCCCTCGTGGGGAGGTAACACCCCTACTCCTGCCTTTCCTCTCAATATAAGTGTGGAATAAGATCTACAACATGCTCTTGGAGCTCTTTCGGTGATGAACACGAAGAACAAGATGAACTAGAGAGAGGGAGGAGTAAATGCACTAGGAGTAAATGAAACTAAGGTTTTGGCCTCCAAGTTGGTCTCTCTTCACTTGAGCAGTTATGGCGCCTTTTATAGAGTTCCGGTCGGGAGGGCCGGAAACCCTAATCCGGGATGGCCCCACCAGACAGGCCTAACGGTTATGTCGACACCGGCTAGTGCGACCTAGCCGCCTACCTATCCGGCATAGCCCTGCCGTCATCATTCCGGCAAGGACAGCAGGCGCCGTCCTGGAACATCATTGTCCCTCTGTCAGAGACAAGACATGTCTCTGCCCATCCCGAGTAGCCTTTTTCGGATTGCCGGGCTAGGCATGTCCGATCTTGTCGTACCGTTATCGTACCGGCTGACACGCTCCCGTGTCAGGCGGGAGGTGACCATGCTTCCGTGTCAGGGGGGAGGTGACCATGCTTCCGTGTCAGGGGGGATGATACTTCCCCCTGTGCCAGGCGGGAAAGCCTGCTCCGGGCCGTTGACGACTTACCGGCATCTCCCATGCCGGCTACCTCCTTGCTCCATTCTGTAAGTCTTCCCTGCACACACTGGACAACTTGCTAGGACCGAGATCTCTATGTCGGTTAGCCTGTACCCGGGGAGCGAGCTCGTACCTTTCTCACCTACCCGGGGAGTCCACCCGGTTCACCCGGGATCTCCTCCACCGGGGAGTGTACCTGGAGCTCCCGAGATCCCTTCCGGGTGTAGCTGAGTAACATATAGGATGAGCAACTCTAGGCCTAGCCTCCCGAAGATGTCTTGGGCTGCTACCAAAGACATCTTCGAGAAGCTAGTTCTTAGAGCAACCATCCGCTTGGACTTATGCCACTCTGAAGGCCTGGGGGAGGCTATTTATAGATTCCAGGGGTGACCCTTGCGACCCCCAAGAGACACCTTGGGCTTAACCAGCTACGAAAGGTCAAGTTGCCCCTTCAGTATCCTAAAGGGCAGCACTTGCACTCTCCAAAGGTCAAACACTATTGTCATACTGCTGTTTTGCACCGGGATCTGCCCTACCCGGGGGTGCAGCCCCCCGACACTCGACCATCCGCTTGGCGAAGCCATGGCCGTTTAGTTCTTCCCCTCACCACACCGTCGTGCTGTTGGAGTTCCTTGGTGGTTCTACTACTTCCGCTGCCCCGCTGGATCGAGGGAACGAAGGTCGTCACCAAGCCGTAAGTGTGACCGAGTACGGAGGTGATGGCCGTTGCAGCGCACATCTTCACGATCTTGAGATCGGCGAGTGAACAACTACATCATCCACGAGAATTATTCTTGAAACGTTTACGGTTTTCGAGGGTGAGTTTCTCTTGGAATATGTTCCACTCGTTACGAGCATCTCCTAGATTAGATCTTGGCTTGTTGGTTTGTTCTCACCGTAGGAATTTTTTTGTTTTCTATGCTACGAACCCATCAGAATCAGTATCCGGTCATTAGCGCTCCGAATCTATGATAAGCGAACCGGGGATAAGAAAAACACCGCTGGCGTACAAGAAGGTGTGAACGGAGATGCCAAGGTTCAACCACTTACCGCGGACAGACGTGTTCGATTGTACACCAACGGTAGTATCGTTAGCGCTGGCGAGTAGTTAGCACCGCAGAACGGCTGCTACTGCTAGCGAACAACGTAAACCGTCCGCCATCGGTAACTCTTTACCAATGGCGAACAAGAAATGTGGTGCGGCAGCGTTAATAGGCGTTGGCAGACGCTTTTGGATGTTCCCGGTGGGAATAGCCTGTTTTCTACTATGCTTCCCCGACACTCCAAGATGAGGAGGCCGAAGAGCGGCATGTAGGTGGATCAACCCGTCGATGATGATAACGCGCTCACTCTCGAGCCCGCGTGTCACACAACCACACCGCCCTGAAGTCATTTATTTGTTTCTTTAATGAAAAAATAGCCAGGAGGAGGAGGTTGCAAAGAAAAAGGAGGAAGAGAGCTAGCGTGAATGCCCCCTCTTCGATGAGTTGTGCCATCATAAGCTCATCATCGATATCCATCTAGCAAGAACGAACATCCAAATCGAACACATGAACACCTGCGGGCAAAGTTTACATAATTGGTTACCTTGACAAAACGTCGAACACGTTGTGTGCGCGAGTTCACCGCGACCTACTATTGAGTCAGCCACGGGAACAACCCCGCCGCCGATGGCACTCGCGGCGGTGCTCACGAGCGTGCCTTTTGGCCGCCGGTTCTCCAAAACCCGACAACGACGGCGGCCAATCAACGGAGATACATTGGTGATAGGATGTCGGTAGACTAACAGATGATGGGCACATATATAGGGGAGAAACTGGAAGGAGGCAGGCGGTTGCGACTCGAAGATGACCAGCTGCGGCACCAATTCATGGAGGGTGGAATCCAAAGTACGAGGACAAAGTGGAGCGACGGGGAAAGTATGATTTTGCTGTAAAAAGGGGATGCCTCTATCTTTCCAGTGTGGCCTGCGTTGCGGCGCCATACCGGCGGCTCTAAACCGATACCCATCCAAAAATACTACAATAGCTGTTGAGTCGTGTGCTAGTGCGGGTCGTCCGAGTTCCAAATCGGCCGCTGCCGGTGGAGATGTTCAATTCCAATTTATATCGGATGTTTCTGAAGGAACATTGTACTGTGATTTTTTTTGAAAAACACAGTACCGACGCAGACGCTCACAAATACCAACATACAAACACCATATAACCGTACATACGCAAACTCTACCCCTATAAACACCTCCGAGATACTGGTTCAGTGGACACATCACTTATCACTGCAAGCATAACGCCGGTTAAATACTGAAAAATTTAGAAAAATACAAGCACCCGAAACTTAAGCTTGGGTTGGCTGATTCCGCCACAGGAACCAAACGGCTCACTTCTCGCCCCTTGTACAGGCATTCAATGTGGTATGCACCCACGTACGCACGCAGGCAGCCCGGCACGCTGCACGTCTCCGCACCGTACGCCTACGGGACTTCCTTGCTTGCACGCCGCACTCGTATCCAAGCAGGAGAACACAAGGGCCATCTTAAACGGAGATAAAAAGAGAAAGGGTCGTACTTATAGGAGAAAAAAGAGGAAGAACAAGTAAACCGAAATCCCCCACACGCCGCGCAGACGAATTCGCCCACGGATCGATCGATCGAGATGGTGAGCGCCTTCTTCCTCTTCTGCGGCTGCGTGGAGCAGGCCAACGTGGCGGTCGTCGAGAAGTGGGGCCGCTTCCTCCGCCTCGCCGAGCCGGGCTTCCACTTCTTCAACCCATGCGCCGGCGAGTTCGTCGCCGGCACGCTCTCCACCCGCGTACAGTCCCTCGACGTACGCGTAGAGACCAAGACCAAGGTTTCTTCTTCCCCCCGTTTTCCTTCCTCGCCCTCGCCCTCATCCTAGGACACGTCACCGACCTAGATTGATTGATCGAGTGATCATCTGTGGCGCCGGTGCTACACTAGATCCGTCATGAAACGCGATTGCTTCTGCCGGGTTCAAAACACCCCGGCCCAAGCCTGAATCGCCCAAAATCACCAAACAACTCTTGTCTGATTGAATTAATACAGGGAACTTTGCAACACCCATCTAAGCTAGCGGGTCAATTTTTTATTTTATTTTTTCTTCTGATGGAGATGCTTGTACATAATAACCCAAACATTCACAAGGCATTCCGAGTTTCACGTGATGGATCTCCTTTCCCCTGCAGGACAATGTCTTTGTTCATCTGATATGTACAATTCAGTACCGGGTTGTAAAACAGAACGCTGACGATGCATACTACGAGCTGCAGAACCCCAAACAGCAAATCCAGTCCTACGTCTTTGATGGTAAATTTATTAACATCTTGATGTGTTGGTCATATTGTTTCTTTAAAGCCTAAGCTGGTGTTCTTTCTCTGGAAAATAGTGGTTCGGGCCATGGTTCCGAGAATGGAGCTTGACACTCTATTTGAGCAAAAGAATGATGTGGCAAAGTCTGTACTTGATGAGCTTGAAAAGGTAACTCTAGTGACCTGTTTTTCTTGTTGCTTCTAGTACTTACTACCACGGTGCATCATTACATGTATTTATATCATTCTGCCAGATTAGTCAGCAATTTGTTTTGTATTGGATTTTAGTCCAGTAGACCGTAAGAATACTATTTTTGTTGGCCATAGATGTTACTACATTTTTTGGAAGTAATAGGATCTATAGTTTCAACCCAAAAAAAAACCCAGTATTAGTTCAATTTAATACATACCATTATTAGTTCAGTTCACCTTTCACTACTCACAGAAGCATGGAACACCATGTTTGTTTCTTCCTCGGACAATGGACTTCTATTTCTGACAAATGCAAGATCTTGTGTGCTTTATATAACACTACCTGTTGCTTAGCATAAGTTTGATTGCAGACAGGGTAATGTCTATTTCCCGCCTCAAAATACTGTTTGTTCTGCATTATCGGCATTCTTAGTTTCTTATTGTACCATCTCTTTTGAGAAAGGGATCCCATGTTATGTACATTGTCTTCTTGGATTGGATCGGCTGCTATTTTCTATCTTGCCTGGAGACGATAAATCATATGGCTGTTTGTCCAGGTGATGTCAGATTATGGTTACAGCATTGAACACATTCTCCTGGTTGATATCATCCCTGATGCTGCTGTCCGCAAAGCAATGAACGACATAAATGCAGGTATAATGAGCAGAACCTATCTGTACGTTGAGTGCTGTTTCCAGGTTGTGCAGCCTATATCCTGTTCATTATATGTTGGATTGTGCTGTTGAAGTTGAAACTTGTCACGGCTCTTAAGCTGTTGTGACACTTTCATGCTGCTTTCTCTACTCAATGCTCCAATTTTAGGCGTAAAGTAATCATAAGTTACGATGCACGTGTGCTTGTTTTTAACTAGTCAACTCCTGTCACAGCCCAACGGCTTCAGCTTGCAGCTGTCTACAAAGGAGAAGCAGAGAAGATCCATCTGGTGAAGAAAGCGGAAGGTGAAGCCGAGGCGAAGTACCTCTCGGGCGTCGGCATCGCCAAACAGCGCCAGGCCATCACTGACGGCCTCAGGGAGAACATCCTCAACTTTTCGAACGGTGTGTCAGGCACCACCGCGAAGGAGGTCATGGACCTGATCATGGTCACCCAGTACTTCGACACCATCAAGGAGCTCGGTGACAACTCAAAGAACACCACGGTGTTCATACCCCATGGGCCGGGCCATGTCAGGGACATTGGCGACCAGATCCGGAACGGTGTGATGGAGGCGTCGAGCAGCAACCTGTAAATTTTACCGTTTGGCGTTTATGAATGATAGGTTTTCTGCGTGAGACAGGGGAGAATGGATGTGTTTATGTTAGATTAGTATAGTCTATTCGTTATTAGTGCGTGTAATAATGCCCTGTACTTTGGTTGTGCACCTGGAAGACTTCTTAAAAAGATTCGTCGAGTTTTTGATATATATATATAAGCAATATTTTTTTTGTTAAAATTTGCTGTGGAGTTACACGAGAACTGAAGATTTTGATATGATTTAGGTTTATGGAAAATGTGATGTGTACTACTCTAATTCAGGAATCAGGACTGCGTGCTCGGAGCCGAAGCCGTGCACGATTTGAAATCTCGAGTTTTGTTTGAATTTTCTAGCACCGTTCAAATTTTCTGTACTCCCAAGGAAAATTTGAACGAAGCGGCGGCGGCAGCCGGCAGGCGAGTGTCCGTCACTGGCTGAGACATCTGGGAGGAGAGCGAGCATGGCCTCAGCTCCCTCCCTTCGTCCATGGCCTCTCCTTCCCCGCGAGAATCGTGGCCCGGTTCATCCTGCGGGCCCCACGCTTCTCCCTCCTCCCAGCGCCCCTCCACCCCCATCGACATTCCCTACCAGCTAAATCAGGAGAGATATAGACTGTGTGTGCGGGAGAGGCCAAGGAGAGGGATACACGCGGGCCGTGGGCGAGCGAGAGTGGCCGTGCCGGAGATCGTCAGTCGGCGGCGGCGAGATGTCGATGTCGGGGCCGGAATTCAGCGGCGTGGGCGAGGACCCTAGGATCTTCCGCAACATCTGCCGCGACCGTACGCATCCAACCACCTCTCCTCGATCCGTCGCATCCCTTTTGAGAATGGCCGCCTCACCGAAATTTGCTCCTTTCTTTCTCCACAGGGATACTCAAGGATATGCTGAAGCCGGACAAGGACAAGGAGACCAAGAGCGCATGGAAGGTACACACTGCTGTATTAATTGATTACCGAAGGAGTATTATGTTAGGCATGTCCCCAAGATTCACGCGCTGCTCGCTAGTAGCAAATGACACTTTGAACTTAGATCAGCGATTCGGCAATCAATTCCTGCCACATTCCTTTTTGTTGCCATCTCTCGAAATGGTACCAGACATAACCTGTTTCAGCATCCACGGCAACGTGCAACTTCCACACCACCAATTTTTTTGCCACTGACGCTTTCCATCGTGGATTGTAACGTACGAAATTGCTTGTTGATACTTTAAAATACAGTGTGCAACTTCTTCGTGACATGTGAGGATTTTGCGCAAAACAGTACTAATTTTTAGATTGCCTCCTGTGCAGGTTCTTATCATGGATAAATTTACAGTGAAGATCATTGGTTATGCTTGCAAGATGGCAGAAATTACAGATGCAGGGGTTTCATGTAAGTTGCCCAAACCTGAATATGTGATCGTTTAGAAAAAAAACATATGGTGGTGGATACCTTGCTATTGTTAGTGTGTTTACTACTTCAGGGATACCTTTTCAGCCAATAGTGCTCCCATAAATATGGCTGTTTTGCTTATATTCAAGTAAGGTAGTTCACTGACCTGAATGTCTTATCCTGCAGTGGTAGAAGATCTTTTCAAGCGAAGGGAGCCCATGCCTTCGATGGATGCCATCTACTTTGTACAGCCACTGAAAGAAAAGTAATTACTGATCGCGATGACCTTTCTGGCTTTCTCTTTCCGTAAGCATCACAACACAATTGCAAGTGTATACACTTGGAATTTTGGTTCCTTGATCTTCTAGTGGCTGCGATATATCAAAAACTGTATGCATCCCATTCCCAACCCAAAATCATAGGACGTAATTTCCTGCTTTGTTTAATGTAGCCTTATGCTGGTTCTTCCTTCTTTTGGGAGCTCTTTTGCTTGTTCGTTATTACTTGTATATAGTCCATGACATATGTTACATTTTCTTGAATACTCTCTAATGTGTAAGCTTGGTGATCTGCAGTGTCATAATGCTTCTATCAGACATGTCAGGGAGATGTCCGTTGTACAGGAAGTATGTTAAACCAAGATTTCAATTCACAACTGGAATAACATTGGCAGAAGCTTTGTATGTAACAAACTTTGACATACATGTTAAAGGTTTCACTTTCAACTTTTAGGGCATACATCTTCTTCAGTTCACCCATTCCCAAGGATCTGGTGACTTACATTAAGAACGACAGCAGTGTGATACCACGCATTGGTGCACTGAGAGAGGTTAATTTTTGTATATCTTTGACATTGATGTTCTTCGGTGGTACATTTTCTGATGCTGTGATTCTATCGATTGCAGATGAATTTGGAGTTTTTTGCTATTGACATGCAGGTATGCATAACGTTTGTTCTATATGATTTCATTGCTTTCTTGGTTGATTGTTTCTTTTCTTTTGTTTATTAACTAGAAAGTTTGAGTCGATTGTAAATAGGCAGTGCGCATATAAAGGAGCAACTTTTGTTTTCCATATGAATCTTGGAAAGCTTCGGGTTCCACTATCAAAGATAATTGAATATAGTTTGTTATCCACGCCCCGAGGGCAAATCAAAATATAAGAAGAATGAAGATACAGAGGCTACTATCTACACACCAGCACCAAGCATAGATCCAAAGCCCTCGCGAAGTTTTTGCTACCTTCGATCCTTCACCATACCTAATACTGAACAATTCCAATAGCCCCAAACAAACTTTCCTGTCTAACCTCCTCCAGCGTTTAATTACCTAAGTTGAACGCTAGCAGATAGCAAAAAGCACCACAACACTGTGGGCGACAGTAGACATTATATTACAGAGCCCAGGAGTTCAAACTTCAGACTGAACAAAACAAAAGCAGAGAAGGTCAACATGCTCCATCCATCATATCGCCTCCTCATCCGACGAAACCTCCTAAGTATCAGTGATCTGCAGTGTACGACCTGAAGAAGCAGATGCATGCGTCGTGAGCGCTATGGCCCTGTAACACTTCAGCTCCTTCCAATATAGCAGTTTTATCTTTTTCATTTTGAGTCCCTGCCCAATATTTCAAAAATTAGCAAGCATAACATATTATTTCCGATGGTTATTTAGTCAAGTGTTGTTGAAAACAAGCTCTATTTCTCAACTTCCAGAGTGCCCAGCACAAAACAGCCACCCCATGACTTTAAAAAATGTCATGCCAGCAAGCAGAGTCAAGCTGTTTATGTTCTACTAAAGCAACATGATAATTATGAATATATTTAGCTCTAATTAGATTTTGTCATAAGAAGCTTGTATTCAAATTTTTTCTTCCATATCTTCAATTCTCAAACCACATTTTAAATTTCCATTTTATCATATGATAATTATGAATATATTTAGCTCTAATTAGATTTTGTCATAAGAAGCTTGTATTCAAATTTTTTCTTCCATATCTTCAATTCTCAAACCACATTTTAACTTTCCATTTTATCATATGATGCTGCCCCCCCCCCCCCCCCCCCCCCCCCGGCAGGAAAACCTTCTTTCAATTTTGACCAGAAGGTCATTAAAAGTTTTAGGAAATCTAATCATGGACATATGGTAAACTGAAATACTATTAAAAATGGTCCAATCGTAAAATTTCTACCTGCTAAAAACGTAGAACCCCCTGCCATCCATCTACTCCCTCGGTTCACAATATATGTTTTAGACATTTTCCACATTCATATGTATAGACATGTTTTAGTGCACATGGCCACTCATTTTGCTCCGAATCTAGACAACATGTGTTACACCTAAAACATCTTATATTGTGGAACAGAGGGTGTAGGTGTTTAACATATCTTACTTCAACAAATTCTAAATTTAATTCTCATCTGGATCCACAGAGAGACCCCAAGATACTTAATTGCCCAGAAACTTATCTGGCAATTGAATCGTTCATAGCCGTGTCCAAATCATCTTCAAACAACACTAGTGTCATATGCACATTGTAGAATGCAAACCCCTTTTGGAGTTAGATGTGGAACCAATCCACAAATTCATCCATTATCTTGTGCCTTTCTAAACATTCTAGCTATACCATCAACTAAAGAGTAAAGGAGACATGGGATCATCTTGTCTAACCCCATTTTGTGTGCCGAAATATCTGCCCAAAATGTTATTTATCTTTACACGAAGTGAACCACCTTTGACAGTTTGTTTAATCCATCCACACCAAGTGGAATCAAACCGATATAATTCCAGTACGTTAAATAAAAGAATCCCAATTTACTTTATCCTCAAGTCTTTTCAAAATCTACGTTGAAAACTACATTTTGTTGGTTTTTAATCTTAGTTTCATGCAAGCATGTAAATACATTACCTGTTCATTATATTTCTCCCACGAATAAAGATATTTTGACATCGAAGAACAATTTGTCCTCAGCTGGGTCAAATCCAGTGGAAACAACTAATTTATCTGCTCCTTTCTTCTTACGAATCAGAGTAATAAAAATTTATTCTACTATATCAAGCCTACCAGCATGAAAAATAGCAAACAGCTCAATCATTACATATTTTATTATATCCCAATAAGGTTGATAAAACTCTGCAGGTAGACCATCTAGACCTGCATCTTTATTTTTCCATTTGGAAAATAGCTTCTCTAATCTCATTTTCTTCAAGGTTACACAATAAATTATTGTCTTCCTTATAATTTTTTCCTTCTCATTCCACTAATTTGCATCTAGTCTGAGTTCACTATTCATAGAATGCCAAATAAATCTTTGTAATAAGTGGTGGCATGCTCCAGAATTTCCTTTGCCCCTTTCTATCTCTTCATCCTCTTCTGGAGTCTAAAAATTGTAGAGCTTAAAAAAAAGTCTAAAAAGTGTAGTTTTTTAACCTTCGGCCACTTATGAAAAAATTCAGTATTACTGTCCCCTTTCAAAAGCCAATTTTGTAGATCTACTATGCCAAAGTAGCTCATCAGCCTCATATAACTCTAGCCGGTCTTTCTGCAGATCTGCTCTCAACTGAAGCTCAGAAGCATCTATCACTTGAATCTGTTCTAGGATTTCCAAATCCTAGAGACTAACAAGTATATTTTTTCCTCTTCAACTGAGCCCGTCTCAAATGAATTCCTCACCCCTTTAAGGATTTTTTACATTTTTTTTTCTGTTTTAGCAGAAAACAACTCAAAGAATCCTTGCCATGAACCTGCTGCTTCCATGCTTTTTCAACTCTCTCTAAATAGCCCTGCTCTTTTACCAATTTTTTTTTCTTGAGAAAACGCAGAAGACATTTGTGTTTCATTTCATTGAAAAGGTAGAGTTTGAGTTACAATCCTCCTAGGAGGCAGGGTACAGGAAAAAAACAGAAAAAGAGTGAACATCCCAGGTCGGTGGTAGGATGGACCTTAGACCCACTGGCCCAGGGCGCCAGCCTTGCCCATAGAGATGCCGCATCTTTGGTTCCTTGCCACCAAGGTGCAGACAGAGGGGTGTGCTTTGTCGAAGACGGATTCATTGCGGTGCTTCCAAATCATCCATGGGAGAAGCAGAGTTTCAGACGCCAACCCTTTGTGCACTAGCTTTGGGTGTTCTGCCTTGCGCAGTACCACCAATGGATGAGCGTTGCAACGTCTTTGGGCGGGCGGCAAGTCATTCTCAGCCAGGAGAGGACCTCATGCCAAACCTGCCTGTACCCCTGGACTATTTAGATTTTTCATATAAAGGGGCAACTTTAGGTAGAATAAATCTAATACTGACTGAAAATTCTTGGACATTATAGAACTGCATTTGCACTATGTAGGAAAATTAACTGGTTTTGAATCAAAAGTTTGCTAGCATGGTGGGGATATTCTTGATTCATTAGATGGTGAAACCATTGCAAATGAGGTCTGCTGGTATTAGCATGTCATTTTTTCCTAATTTTCTAATTTTATGTTTGGCTGTCTCATTCTCTAATTTTATGGTAGAAACCATAGTTTTGATGTTGATGTGTGGCATATCTGCAGGGGTTTGTAACAGACCATGATATGGCGCTGACTGAATTATATAGTGCAAATGGGCATAATTCAAAAAACTTCAACGACACCATAAGCACCATGGCTGTCCGTATAGCTACCACATTTGCATCGTTGAAGGTATGCTAAGGAACTTCTTTTGCTGTGATCTATTCATGAACACTGCTAATTCGTAGAGCAACTAATAACTATCTTATGCTACACTCTTAAGTTATTGTGTCATTTCATAAATGGTAACTTGGCAAAAAATCATTCGAAAACTACTTGATTTCAGCATATCATCGATAGCTGTCTTACTTAACTTTTTGGCAACTTTAGTGAGTATTGTGCTGATAGTACATGTACACGGTCACCAGTGGATGCTGCAACTTTTGATATCTGTTCAGTAATTGAAAAAGCTCGGTTGTACTTCATATTTTTTGCTTTCCAATTTTTGCAGTCTCATTCCCCAGTCTATAAATACCAAATATGAACACCCCCTCCCTTGAACCCAGCCAAAAGTAATAAGGTATTGATTCAAGCAAAATGCGAGGAATATATATGGTTTTATTTATGCACTTCTCGAAACAATTGCCTAAAGTGAAACACATGGTCTTGATTCTTGGCAGTCTCTTGAAGTGTCTTCCTGTTATACCTCCACCTCGTGGATTATTTGCAACTGACATTGTTATATAGAGTAGCACACTATGTGCTGGTGACATGCAGTCATGAACATCTCCTATGCTAGTTAGGAATGCAGTCATTTCAGCCTTTATCCTTATTTTGTCTTGTGTGATCAATGGAGTATAAGTGTGTACCATTGTTATTCCAAACACCTAAGCTAATTATTAGCGTTTACAGGAATATCCAAGTGTGAGGTATCGTGCACCCAAAAGTGCAGACCCATCAACAGCACCAAAATTTGACATGGTTCCAAAATGGCTAGCTACCGCTGTTTGGGAAATCGTGTCAAACTATAAGTCAACAATTCCTGAATTTCCCCAGAAGGAGACATGTGAACTGCTCGTCCTGGACAGGCCTATAGATCAGGTGCTAAAGTGTAATTTACACTTTTAATTTGAAATGTTCAATAGTTTGTTTACTCAATTAGTATAGCAAAGAGCTGTTTCATACAACTTACAACAATTTCATATGATTGCAAAGATAGCACCTGTTATTCATGAATGGATCTATGATGCAATGTGCCATGATCTGCTCGAGATGGATGGCAATAAATACATATATGAGGTGCATGTTATATAAAACTATTTACAAGTCACATTTTTTTTCCTTTATTGCATTTTTTTATTTACTTTTCTTTTCGAAGGTGTCAAAAGGGGAATCCGATGCTGAAAAGAAGGAAGCTTTGTTAGAGGATCAAGATCCTCTCTGGATAGAGCTTCGCCATACTCATATTGCTGATGTGAGTTATGTTTGTAATTAATATCATTGAGTTATATTTTGGTCTATGCTTTATAACATTTACTTGAATGCCAGGCCAGTGAGAGGTTGTATGAGAAGATGAATACCTTTGTATCAAAGAATAAAGCAGCACAACTTTCAAGGTGCATGGTATTTCTTTGTTCTGAAAATAATGCAATTATAAATGTTTTAATACAAAGTGGGATGCAGTGATCTACAACCTACCATTTTGTATCCGTTGTGTTGGTTATGTGATTTATATCTTACTATGAAATATTGTTCTTTTTTTAACAACTGATTTTTTAGCATCTAGACGACTACAGAAACCATTTCTTTTTTAAAGAAGTGCAAAAGCTTTGTGCTCAATGCATTAGAAGAATAAGTGGTTATTTACAAGCCCACACGTCCTAGACTGCAAGTAGCTGAACCCGATGCAACACCTAAGCGTTTACACTAAGTCTGTTAGCACCAGGTAATGTTGCCTACAACCCGATGGCCCAAGCTGCAGACCAAGTCTTGGCATCCTCCTTGATGAGCTCGAGGAGTCACATGATGTCTGGACGTCTGGTTGTCTTTGCAGTCCTTCCAGACCAACCAAGCTGTCAGCATGGGACAGAAATCCTTTCAGATAAAACCATGTAATCTATAGTTTATATTTTTCTGATTCACCTGGTCGCGGAAATCTTCGCCAAGGTCCTCTCGCTGCGCCTCCTGGAGTGTGCGGGACTGGCGCTGTGCACCCGCTGGCTCTGGGTAAGCCGAACCGATGAGAGCCGCGCGCGGCACGGCCTCGACCTCCAGTTCTCCGCTGACGAACGCGCATTCTTCTTCGCCTCCACCTACATGGTGGTATGGAATGGGCTAACGGCTGAGTTTCTGGGATGATCGCTGGATGGACGGGCGCTCCGGCATCAAAATCGCCCCACGCCTGTGTACGCCTGCATTCCCAAGCGCCGTCACAAAAGGAGGACCCTTCCACCGGGTCGCCGCGTTAGACTGGACCGCGGACCACCTCGCTCGCCACGGACTGCAGCACCACCCGTGATGCCCCCTTTGCGATCAGATGCCGGAAACGATGCACCATCTCATCCTGGAGTGCCCCATCTCAAGGCAAACCTGGCATGAGGTGCTGTCCTGGCTGCGCATGACTTGCCGCTCGCCATCCACCGAAGCCTCGCTGCACGACTGGTGGACTGCTTCTCGACAGAATACCCCAAAGCTGCTGCGCAAGGGCCTTGCCTCAATCGCCCTGCTCATACCCTGGATGATTTGGAAACACAGAAACAGATGTGTCTTCAAGAATAAGAGGCCATCTGCTAGTAGCCTTGTTTTTCGAATCAAGGAGGAAGCGGCCCTTTGGGCTGGAGCAGGGGCAACCGGCTTGAGAGCCGTCTTGCCGACAACCTAGGACTTTCATTGACTTTTTTTCTTGTAGCCTGCCTCCTAGGAGGATTGTAAGTTGTAACCCAAACTCTATCTTTTCGATGAATGAAACACAACGATCCTTTCCGTTTTCGCGAGAAATAGTTTATATTTTACTATAAAGGTATATCAAATGCTGATTACTAGATTATGTGCTGGCGAAAGTATGACCACAGAAATTAAGAATGAATGATTGTCTTTACATTATTTTTCTATAATACAAGCTTATGATATTTCCATCTCAATTAGAGACGGTGGTGAAGTGTCAACCACGGATCTGCAAAAGATTGTTCAAGCTCTGCCACAATACAGTGAGCAAGTTGAGAAATTGACCCTACATATAGAGGTAAATGATTGTTTTCATACAGATTTTATGATCTCCTTATTTGCTTACCTTTGTAAGACATAAGTTACTATTTATTTATTTATTTATTTATGAGGGTTGGGAAAAAAGTGAAAGCGGAATGCTATATTACCATAAACTATAATATTGTGGAGAATTCAAGTTAAATGGGACACACAAATATTTTCTGACATCTATTGTGTAGTGGATTCAATCCATGGGAGTTATCTAATGCATACAGTAACTCTGCCGGCTCTGCCAGTAGCTATATTTAATACATATGACTTCATTGTATATAAGATCACATGATTACTCATAGTACAGTTTTCAAAGTTTACTGAACTAAGCTTAGCATCTAGTCCAAAGCAAGCAGAACTTGTTTAAAAGCCCCGATGACCTTTATATGTTCTCGCATATTTAGTTCACGACATATACCTTAATGGCGTACTTAGTACATCATAAAAATCTTCTCCTAGGCTTCATGTCCAATTTCAAAGTGATAGAAGTCCTAATACTTTTGTTTGGCCTCTTCTGCTTGTGCTCAGATTGCTGGAAAAATTAACAAGTTTATCAGGGAGTATGGGCTCCGTGACATTGGGCAGTTGGAGCAGGATCTTGTGTTTGGAGATGCAGGAGCCAAGGAGGTGATCAATATGCTCAGGTCAAAGCAGGTTTGTATAGAAAGAGAGAGAAAAAGGCTCACGACTAAGTCTTTATCGGCATAGTGTTATGCTTGGCTTGACACGTTTGTTCTGTGTCCTAGAATATGAGTCAAGAAAACAAACTGAGATTGCTGATTATATATGCAATTGTATGTCCTGACAAGTTTGAAGGTGACAAAGGGGACAAGTTGATGCAGGTAATTCATATCAAGTTTCCATTGCTTAAGTTATGGTGGCTTATGTATCACATAATGCTTGCAGATGTTATGCATATTTTAGGTCTCTACGAACTAAACCTCTCGTTTTGCTAGTTAGAAGCGTGGAAGCATAGAGTAGTATGGGACTACGTAACTAACAGTTGTGTTCATGTTGTTGGATCATATGGGACCACATATGCCTCTATACAATTTATTCTGCTTAAATCTGATAAAGCAGTTGTTGCTTGTGCTTAGGAGAAATAATTACACCACACGATGCACACACTTTTTTCTCCTTTTAAGATGGACTAGGTGGTGTAGGTGTAAATGGAAACAAAAATGTTTTGAGATCACGGTCAGCAGGAAGGAATGCAGGTTCATGATGATGTGATTACGCTTCCCACCCTTTCGAGGCATATATGCCTATGGCTGTGGGTCTATTTGGATCCACTGATTGATGGGTTTCGGAAAATTGAGATTTGTGCAGACTACCAGCTTATTATTGAGCTTACATTTAAATTTATCTACTTCCGAAAGAAAATCAAGATAGTGAGAACTGAGAAGTGACTTACAAGCTGACACCACTTAATCCAGCTTATAAACCATTTCATATTACCGTGGAAAGCAATAACCCAGCTTGAGATCTGTATGGAAGATGTCATCTATGCTAATGGTTTTAGTGTTTTACTGTCGTTTGGATAACTCAAGAGTATATCACAAAAAAATGTATTAACAATTTTGATTATTCATGTCTATCTGACATGATGAGCTAATTTATTGACTCTGCAGCTAGCAAAACTGCCATCCGATGATGTGAAGGTAATAAACAGCTTACGATACTTGGTTGGTTCAGATGCAAAAAAGACAGGACGAGCGGGCGGTTTCTCTCTCAAATTTGATGCCCAAAAGGTGAAAGTCATTTGAGCTAAAAGTTGTACTTCTTCCCTTGAACTAACATGTTTGTAATTTTCACACCAGAAGAAAAATGCTGGTGTTAGGACAGAACGGCAGGATGGAGAGGAAGGCTGGGCATTATCACGTTTTTTCCCACTTATAGAGGAAAGTTTGTTCCTTGTGCTTCACACAGTCAATAATTATCTCATGCAATGCTGTGATGAACATTTGCCGGAACCAAAATAAACACTGTTTCAAAATTTACGTGGACTTTAAGAATGTGGCCTTGATTCTCTTGATGAAATATGTTTCATAACAAACTGAACTAGACAACTGCAGTACAGATGATTTTCATAGAATTGTTGTTGGACACTAGTGCCATTGTATCCATTGGTGATTCAAAATAGTAATCATACCTAAAATTCATACTGAAGTTCCATGGTTTTTGAACAGGAGCTGATTGAGAAGCTGAGCAAGGGTGAATTACCACTAAACGAATACCCATCTTTAAGTGAACGAAGTTCTACTGCTGAAGGGACCGCACAAAGTGCATCGGCGGCAAAACCAGCACAAAATCCACAGCCCATGTCTAGGAGATCACGGCGCACACCGCAATGGGCTAAGTCTCGTAATTCTGATGATAGTCAATCAAGGTATTAATATTGTTTTTCATCTAAATCCCTCCTCGCCGTACAAAATTTCCAAGGACAAAAGGCTGTGATCGGCTTCACACTTTGTTATTGCTTTCTTATCACCATATATTTAATTGGCAGTGACTCTTCGGTCTTGAGACACGCATCAGGTGACTTCAAGAGGCTAGGCAACCGAATATTTGTCTTCATGGTTGGTGGAGCAACTCGATCTGAAGTATGTTGTTTACCACGTATTCATTTGTTAACTCTCATTCGTACTGTGTAATTTCAATGTTCTTACCAATCTTATATTTTGATGGATTAGCTACGGGCGGCGCACAAGCTAACTATGAAGTTGAAGAGAGAAATCGTTCTGGGGTCTTCTAGCATTGATGACCCTCCACAGTTTATTTCGGTAAACCTTTTTTTCTTTACCTGTAGCTTTATAATGTGTCAAAATTCTCCAACCTTTTCATCTGATCGTGCTACTGAGTAACATGAGCATATCTTGGGAATGCAAATTCATAGTTTCCAAAACGTAGAGTTAGCTATTGAGACATGTATTGACATAATGTACTCACTCGCTGGATCCACTGATGCAGAAGCTGAAGTCACTAGGACCATCATAGTGATGTCGCTGGGTCTCGCAGCCGATCGATTGTGGAGTACATATAATAGTAGCTTACACATTTTCTGTTTTTTTGGCTCACTCTAATCAAGAATGTGAGCCACGCTGTACGTTGTAAAATGAGAGACATGTACACCCACACTATTTTGTTCCAATATTCATGGCATGTAGAGTGGTTGATAAGATATATCTTATTCATTACATTACATGTGTCTAGAGAAGATAAGAAGCATATTATACTGTAGATATATGTTTTACACTTGTCTCCAACAATTCAGGTTTGCACGCTCTAACTAAAACATTATTACAATTAAAATGCCGTATTTCTCATTTTAAGATATCATCTCTTAGTTAAGAGAACGAAACCTTTTTCTTTTCTGTTAATATCTTCTCTAGTTCTGCAATCATCCTATATGAGAATACTGCGGTGGCACAATTGTACACATCTTTAAATGTGTTATGCTTGCAAGAAAACCCTCATTAGAGCATCTCCTAAGTGCTTGGCCCGAGTTATTTTGTGTCTGACACCTCCGAAAGGTCCCCGAAGTTTGGAGGCCCTCTTGAGGGTGCCGCACATGAGACGGACACACCCTCCGACAAGCCCCCCCCCCCCCCCCCCCACCCCTTGTCATACACATATCATTGGCGTCCATTTGCCCCTTCCTCTATATTGCCGCCCTGGTGTCAAAATTCTCAATCTTCCCTCCGTTTCCAAAACCCTTGTGCCGTCGCCGTGACCTCCTCGCCTTCCATGACCATGCCGCCAAAGCTCGTTAGTCTCCCGAACCAAACGAAGGGATCGTGGTGACACATTCAGAAGGACTACAACGAAAAGAGGTCATATCCACCTTATGATGAGTTTTCCAATCGCACTCCCACATCGGTTGAAAGTCGGTGGGGGCGTCATACATATGATCACCAACAAGTTCCATGGTTGTCATGAGCAAATAAGGCTGAGAGATGAGTGGCAACAACGACGTGGACAACAAGTTCCATGGTAAGGCGACCATCTTACCTTGTCTTGTGTCTTGATTGTAGCCGGCCATTTGTGACATGTGTTTATTTGTGTAGTTGAACGATGCTCACCACATGTACGTCGACTTGGAATTAGATAACAAGAAGCCATATAAGTTGATCCATTGTTGGGAATGGATTCGAGATTCTCCTAAGTGGAAGAATCACCGCCTTAGCGTGAGCGGCGAGGGAGATGAAAGTAAGATGTCGGCATCCGGCGCGGAGTGTCCCGATGGAGTCAAGGGCGGTCAAGGCGGGCAAGAAAATGGGTGACTCGGGCACCATCCAATAGTCGGTCGGCCTCTATGTCAAGGAGGTGCCCGCCGCGACGGCTCATAAGTTGAAGATCCACATCGACAACAAAAGGACAAGTGACACATCTTCTTCGAAGTGTAAAAGGCAAAGCTCAAGGCCACTGAGAGGGCAAGGAGCGTTTGATCATGGCCACCAACACGAAAGGCATGAGTCCCAACAGGAAGGCCTATTTCATGGGCGAACGAAGGCACATCCAGGCTGAGAGGACGACGTAGGCAGCGGCGCTCGCCGCAAAAGAGCTAGATGAAGATGAAGGCGACGCGTGATAGACTTGTTCTCCTGTGAGGCCGAAACTATTTTGATAGCCTCAATTTGGATGTCGAAACTATTGGTGCTCTTATTAACGCATTGTTAGCACCCGTTTTTGGCAGCTGACCGGTTTCAGTATCACAAAACTGGAACAAGGCGGAAGGAAGATTTGGGTGTGCAAAGTTGCTTGAAGGCCCATGGAGGCAAGTCAATTCTAGCCTAAGGAAAGCAAGGTCAGACGAAGGTGGTAGAAAAGAAGCCAACTTTGTCAAAACAAGATGGACGAAGTCAACTTTGTCGAAACAAGGTGGACAAAAAGAAGCCAACCTTGTCAAAACAAGGCGATAGAGGAGAAGCCAACATTGTCAAAACAAGGCGGCGGAAAGCTAATTTTGTCAAGACAAGGCGGCAGAAAGGAAACCAATGCTGTCAAAATGAGCAGACAGAAGAGAAGCCAACTTTGTCAAAACAAGCCAGCAAAAGAAGACAATTCTCCCTGATCCGGGCGGAAGGCAAAAAACAACTTTCACTGATCAAGGGGGAAGACAAAAGACAACTTCCTCCGATCAAGGCGGAAGACGAAAGGCAACTTTCCCGATCAAGGTAGAAGGCTAAAGGTGGCAAAAGAGAAGTCAACTTTGTGATCAGGCTAGAAGAAGGAGACAACTTTCCAAAGAAGACGGACAGGAGTACGGATCTAGCATGAAGTCGATCAAGGATCCGCCAAGTTAGGACAGAATCCGACTTAAACCATGAATTATAATTCGCTTAGGAGTCCAAAACTTGTACGGGAAGTCCAGCCGCCTCATATATATGTGACAGGTGATGGCCGATTGAAATTAAGCAAATAATCGACAATCTATCAATACAACCCTACTTTCGTCTCTTTCAACCCTTGTTCATGCTTCCATTGTTTGGCGATTTGGCAGATCTTGCCGGATATCGAAAATCGAGCTGAGAGCGGCCAAGTCCGACTTAGCTCAGCCAATCGTTGCCGGCTTTCCTCAGACGGGGCTTCCCGAGGGGTTGGGGCGTCTGGTCTCAAAAGCGCCGGCTTACTGTCTTGTGTATCGCGCTGTAAGCCAGCCTCCCGCGGGGCGAGTTGCAGAGTATCTCCCCCGGCACCGCGGGTACACGAGGACGTGTTCGTGTGATGCGTGTGATGCGTTTCGAGCGCAACACGCATGCATGTCATTTACATACGAGTACAACCCTAAACACTACTCTTCGTCATCTGAATCGGCCTTGGGTGGCTATGTACCTGACTGCCACTCCGGTACTAGTGCATCAGCGTGATACCCACGAGGATCAAGGTTCCCACAGTGAGAAAGCCGCACATGCGGGCGATGGAGTTGCGTGCTCTTTGTTGATGAGGACATCCATACTGTTGTTCCCTCTCCAATACATGATGATGACATGAGAGTTGCTGCAAAGAAGAAGTCCAATGATGAGGTTTGAATTGGACCAATGACAAGAGCTCGAACCAAGTTACTTCAGCAACAGGTGAACTCGCTCTTAGTTGAGTATGATGTTTGTGTTAATGAGAATTTTATACTGCCTAAGTCTATGCATTTATATATGATCAGGTTTGAACACAAGCGTTGGAGGAGGAGACGAGCTACCACAAGGAGAAGGGCAATCACTGATTTCCAATATCAGCAAGTGCGCGAGGGAGGAGAGGGAGGCCGGCGCACAAGGGCAATGAAGGAGATCACACGTTTGCACGTTAGAGGGATCAAGTGGCGCACTAGGACATAACGTATGAAGATATTAGTCTAAGGTGCAATGCATGAGGCCTGCGTGCCCTGTTTAGGCCGAACCCAGCATGGGTCGGTTTGTATCAGTCCGAGTCGAACCAGGTTTGAGTTCAGGTCCGAATTAAGTCCTACTTTCGGCCAGCCCCTTTAAATAGCCAAGGGCTGCGCCCTAAAGGGTTAGATCACGTTTAGATAAACCCTAGTTTTGGTTGAACAGCGAAAGCTTTCCTCTGAAATAATACATCTCCAATTCGTATCGATCTGGAGAGTTGAACCGCAATTGAAGTGTGATCTGTTTCTTCCATTGGGAATTAGTAGATTGCAATTATATCGTTTCGTGGTCGACGTCTACGTGCGCAAGTGTGTGAAGTCGTAAATATCCGAAGGGTAGAGAGCTGTTGCATTGGCTGCAGGGATCTAGCGAGGAGAGTTCATCGGTGACACCAAGTTATCCATCATCCACCATCGACGTGCTCAACGAGAAGATCGGGCAACCCCATATCATCTGGTATCAGATTTCCAGCGTTTACTCGGTGAGCATCCATAAATCCACCCCGTAGATCAGTTTATTTTCGTCCTATACAGAAAAAGCCAAAAACAAATTAGGGTTAGATTTCGCCTTAGCCTAGATAGCATCGATTGCATCTCTAGTTTGTTGTTCGTGTTGATCCGTTGCGTATTTCTTTTTTTTCCGCTTGTGTCTTCGTGTTTGTTTAGGTTTAGGGTTTAGTCTTTCCGTGTCAAGTTTGAGTTTGTTTCGGAGTCCTTGTCATAACTTCAAAAAAAAAAAAAATCAGTTGTTTTTGACGTCCGTTCAGTTTCCGTCACTGGATCGGCAGTTTCGAGCGATATACGTCGCTGTTTTCGTCAATCTTTCCGTTTCCGACTCCGTGTCGTAGACAGTTTTCGGCAGAAATTCAGAGCGCCATAACTTTTGCATACGAACTCCGATTTTGACGATTTTTAGCTCGTTTTGAAGAGGAGACGAAAGAGAAGGCAGCCAAACTCACTACGTCTGTTTACGCCTTTTCGACGTCTCAGAATCCCCAAAAAACGTCGGGAAGTATTTCTTTTTGCCACTTTTGTGCTCAAACCTTAGACACAACCCTTCTACAGCAGTGTTAGGAGCTTACCCATATAGGACTAGCTAACATTTTATGCTCCCAGGCTGCTCCATATCGTGTGTCTTGTGTCTATCAAATTGCTGGCCATAGAACATTGAAAAAGTCAAAAAAAAAAAAGACAAGAATAAAAAAAAATCAGAGAAAAGAAGAGGCCAAAGTGCATATCATCCTTTGTGACACGACTAGTTCTTGAGCAATCTTGCGCCTGTGTCTACTCTTTGAGCAACGTGCTAGTGTCCTTCCAGTGCATTGCAACACGAGCTATACTTCAGACATATCTCCATATACTTGTGCTCAGTCCTACAGTTGCTTTGCCCCAATTTTCTACACGTGTGTGTTTCCTGTGTCTTTGTGTATCACACAAGCAGCAAATAGGATTTGTAGTTGGTGTTGTTAGGATTCCATACCTACAGCTCCACCATTCATACCCTGCCTTGTCGTGTGACCGTTTTCATACCCTGATATTCATTTCATCACATCCGTGCATTTAGTCCTCACTACGATCGGGTACACATTGCTATTCACTTTGGAATTTTCAGATTACCTTTTCTTGTTGGTTGAGTGAGTTGTGAGCGTACCACCATATCGATTTTGTTTTTTGCACTAACCTACTAATCATGTCTTCTAGTGATGAGATTGTGATGCAGAAAAAGGATGCGAATACTACTGTCACCTGGAGCGACTATGAGCATTTGCGTGATCACTTGGGCAGGCTGTTTGAGAAAAATACTGACGCCGTTGCCAACGACATACAAGTCATGCAGCTCAAGTTCGACGCCACACTGAATACCATTCAAACCACGGTTGATACTCTCCAAACGAGTGTGCACACCTTACAACAGTCCATTGATGCGCTGCGTCATGCTTTGGACCAACGGCAGCCGCACCAACAACAATTTGATGATGCTTTTGAGGAGGCCAGTGTGCATGGCGAAAATATGAATGCTCCTGGCCGCGATCGTGCTCACTATAATCAGGGCCGTGGTGTGCCTCCATTGGGCCGTGCTCAGCGTGTACCTCTCCACGGACAAGATGATCCACTAGGAAAACCCAAGTTCTCTATTCCATGGTTTGAGGGATCCACGGATGTTGAAGAGTATCTCACATGGGAGCTGAAGATAGAAACATTGTGGCGCTTACATGACTATACAGAAGAGAGGAAGGTCAAGCTTGCGTCTTCTGAATTTGATGGATATGCATTGCGTTGGTGGGATGGCCTTGTGCAAAACCGCCACGCTGACAATGAAGTTCCTTTTCTTACATGGCCTGAGATGAAGGCTGTTATGAGAGCTCGTTTTGTTCCCTCTAATTATTTGCGCTCAGTTTTTGACAAATTGACACAATTGAAGCAAGGGACTATGACAGTTGATGCATACTACATGGAGATGGAGATGTTGTTACAGCGTGCACGTGTTCGGGAGTCCGTTGAGATGACTATGCAGCGCTTTCTTCATGGATTAAAGTTCACCATCAAGGGTATTGTGCGACAT
The DNA here is from genome assembly GCA_026929855.1 of Poa annua. Classification (NCBI taxonomy): domain Eukaryota; kingdom Viridiplantae; phylum Streptophyta; class Magnoliopsida; order Poales; family Poaceae; genus Poa; species Poa annua. The sequence continues at coordinate 10,846,694 of CM049430.1, forward strand.
CATCACTACACCAATATGAATGAGCTCTTACACCATGCAAGGGAGGCTGAATCACACCTTGCTGAAGAGGCACAAATGAAAGCACGCTACACTAGTTCTGGGCGTTTCTCTAGTAGGGCGCCATCAACCTCGGCTGCACCAATCGAGGGACAGCCAAGCCGCGCCTCGTCCTCCTATTCTAAACCAGCCTCCACTGCTCCTGTTTCTAGGAGACCAGCCGCACCCGCTGCTAGTACTGATTCGTCTATGTCCACAGCCCGCAATAGGGACATGAGTTGCCACACATGTGGGGGCAAAGGTCACTTTAAGAAAGATTGCCCCAACAGGAAAGTTATGCTTATTAATGAGAACAATGAGTATGAAACAGGTGATGATGCTGATCCTAATGCGGATGATGATGATGGCTATACAGGTGATGAGGCCGTTGATGCTTTTGCTGCAGCAGCCCCTGTTATTGTTGTGTCACCATGCACATTGAGTGTACAGCCACATGTGGATTCTCAGCATTGCAATCTGTTTCAAACAAAGGCACTTGTCGGTCACAATAAAGCTTGCAAAGTTATCATTGATGGAGGTAGTTGCAGAAATCTTGCAAGTAAAGAGTTGTGTGACAAACTGAAGTTGACATATTTACCTCATCCAAACCCATACTATATTCAGTGGTTGAGTGATAATGGTGAGATGAAGGTGAGTCACATGGTGCGTGTAAATTTTGAGATAGGGCCATACAAGGATTCCATTGAGTTTGATGTGGTGCCTATGACTGTTTGTCACCTTTTATTGGGACGGCCTTGGTTGTACGATCGCCATGTGCAACACAATGGGCGTGCCAATACATATCACTTGGAGTTCAAGGGCAAGAAAATTAATTTGCAGCCCATGTCACCACAGCAAATAGTGAATGAGTCTCGCCAGAAAACAGAAGTAAACTTAGAAAAAACACCAGGGAAGGAGAAAATTGTAACAACTGTGAGTGATATAACGAAAAGTGAGAGAGTGCCTAATTTGTTGATATTAGCCACCAAAGATGATATGAGAGACTTTCGTGAGGATCCTACAGCCATGCCTCTTGTGCTCATGTACAAGGGCGAGGTTTTGGTTTCTAATGACATGCAACCTGTTTCTCTTGGTGTGTCTACTGTTTTGCAGGATTATGGAGGTGCCCGCAGGTTTGCCACCTTTGCGTGGAATTGAGCACCAAATTGATCTCATCTCGGACGCCACACTTCCTAACCGCGCGCCGTATCGCACAAATCCAGAAGAGATGAAAGAGATACAACAACAAGTGCAAGCACTACTCGACAAGGGGTACATTCGTGTCTCTCTTAGCCCTTGCGTTGTTCCTGTAATTTTGGTTCCTAAGAAAGATGGTACATGGCGTATGTGTGTAGATTGTCGCGCTATTAATAACATCACTATTCGATATCGTCATCCTATTCCACGCTTAGAAGATATGCTTGATGAATTAAGTGGTGCTGCTATTTTCTCTAAGATTGATTTGCGTAGTGGATACCATCAAATTAGGATGAACGAGGGGAATGAATGGAAAACTGCTTTCAAAACAAAATTTGGCTTATATGAGTGGCTAGTTATGCCGTTTGGTCTTACTAATGCACCTAGCATATTTACGCGTTTAATGAATCATGTTTTGAGAGACTTCATTGGTAAATTCGTGGTTGTGTATTTTGATGATATACTAGTTTACAGCTGCACTGAATCTGAACATTGTGATCATCTTAGACAAGTTTTGCAAGTGTTACGTGATGCAAAATTATATGCTAATCTTGAGAAGTGCACTTTTGCCAAAGATAAGGTGATATTTTTAGGCTATGTTGTATCTAAGAATGGGGTAGAGGTAGATTCATCTAAAATTGAAGCAATTCAGAATTGGTCTACTCCCATGAACGTGAGTCAAGTACGTAGTATTCATGGTCTTGTTGGTTTTTATAGGCGTTTTGTGAAAGACTTTAGTACTATTGCTGCACCCTTGACTGAATTAACTAAGAAAGGTGTACCTTTTGTGTGGGGCGCTGCCCAAGACATTGCTTTTGATGAGCTGAAATGTTTACTTACTTCTGCACCTTTGCTTGCATTACCAGATTTTAATAAACAATTCGAAATTGAGTGTGATGCTAGTGGCAGAGGAATTGGTGGTGTTTTGATGCAAGAAGGTAGACCTATTGCTTATTACAGCGAGAAACTTTCTGGTGCTAGATTAAATTACCCTGTTTATGATAAAGAATTGTATGCACGTGTTCGTGTTCTTGAGGTTTGGCAACATTATTTGTGGCCAAAAGAATTTATCATACCTTCTGATCATGAAGCTTTGAAATATCTGAAAGCTCAATCTAACTTGCATAGGCGTCTTGCTAAGTGGGTTGAGTTCATTGAGTCGTTTCCCTACATCATAAAGTATAAGAAAGGGAAGGATAATGTTGTGGCTGATGCTCTCTCTAGGAAGAACATGTTATTGACACATTTGGATGTTAAAATTCCTGGTTTGGAGAGTTTATGTGATTTATATGATACTGATCATGATTTTGCTGAACCATACCGCGTATGTCTGCTCAAACACGCATGGGATAAGTTTCACATACATGATAGATTTCTGTTTCGAGCTAACAGATTATGTGTTCCAGAATCGTCGGTGCGTTTGTTGTTGTTGCAGGAATCACATGCAGGTGGTTTGATGGGCCATTTTGGGCGTGAGAAGACCTTACTCATGCTCGCTGATCACTTTTATTGGCCCAAGATGAGGCGTGACGTGGACAGATTTGTTCGTCGCTGTGTTACATGCAATACATCCAAGTCAAAGCTGAAGCCTCACGGTTTGTATACACCACTACCGGCACCTAACACGCCATGGGCAGATATTAGTATGGATTTTGTGTTAGGTTTACCACGCACTAAAAGAGGACATGATAGTATTTTTGTAGTAGAGGATAGGTTCTCTAAGATGGCACACTTTATTGCATGCCACAAGAGCGACGATGCGTCGCATGTTGCTAATCTGTTTTTTAGGGACATCGTACGCATTCATGGAGTACCTAGGACGATTGTTTCTGATTGTGATGTCAAGTTCATGAGCTACTTCTGGAAGACATTGTGGGGCAAGCTTGGGACGAAGTTGCTGTTCAGCACAACGTGTCATCCCCAAACAGATGGTCAAACGGAGGTGGTGAATCAAACTTTGTCACAGTTGCTGCAAGCTATGATCAAGAAAAATTTGCGTGAATGGGAGGAGTGTTTGCCACATGTTGAGTTCGCGTATAATCGAGCGGTGCACTCTACCACTCAGCTTTGTCCTTTTGAGGTGGTGTATGGCTTCAAACCAATTACACCGCTGGATTTATTGCCTCTACCGTTGCATGAGAGAGTCAATATGGAGGCATCAAAACGAGCAGATTATGTGAAGAAAATTCATGAGAAGACTCGAGAGGCAATTGAGAAGAAAGGAAAGCACATTGCTGCTGCAAGAAATCAGTCCCGCAAGCAAGTTTTGTTTCAGCCCGGAGACATGGTTTGGGTGCATTTGCGGAAGGACAGAATTCCACATTTGCGGAATTCGAAGTTGAAGCCACGTGGTGCTGGTCCTTTTGAGGTTATTGCAAAGATAAATGACAATGCCTACTCCATTGATCTTCCTATGGCCGAGTTTGGTGCTGTTAGCAATAGTTTCAACGTTGCTGATTTGTCACCGTATGATGGAGATGACCATGGAGCGTCGAGGTCGACGCCTTTTGAGGGGGGGGGGGGGGAGATGATGAGGACATCCATACTGTTGTTCCCTCTCCAATACATGATGATGACATGAGAGTTGCTGCAAAGAAGAAATCCAATGATAAGGTTCGAATTGGACCAATGACAAGAGCTCGAACCAAGTTACTTCAGCAACAGGTGAACTCGCTCTTAGTTGAGTATGATGTTTGTGTTAATGAGAATTTTATACTGCCTAAGTCTATGCATTTATGTATGATCAGGTTTATTAATAACACAAGCGTTGGAGGAGGAGACGAGCTACCACAAGGAGAAGGACAATCACTGATTTCCAATATCAGCAAGTGCGTGAGGGAGGAGAGGGAGGCCGGCGCACAAGGGCAATGAAGGAGATCACACGTTTGCATGTTAGAGGGATCAAGTGGTGCACTAGGACATAACGTATGAAGATATTAGTCTAAGGTGCAATGCATGAGGCCTGCGTGCCCTGTTTAGGCCGAACCCACCATGGGTCGGTTTGTATCAGTCCGAGTCGAACCAGGTTTGAGTTCAGGTTCGAATTAAGTCCTACTTTCGGCCAGCCTCTTTAAATAGCCAAGGGCTACGCCCTAAAGGGTTAGATCACGTTTAGATAAACCCTAGTTTTGGTTGAACAGCGAAAGCTTTTCTCTGAAATAATACATCTCCAATTCGTATCGATCTGGAGAGTTGAACCACAATTGAAGTGTGATCTGTTTCTTCCATTGGGAATTCGTAGATTGCAATTATATCGTTTCGTGGTCGACGACTACGTGCGCAAGTGTGTGAAGTCGTGAATATCCGGAGAGTTCATCGGTGACACCAAATTATCCATCATCCACCATCGACGTGCTCAACGAGAAGATCGGGCAACCCCATATCATTTGTCCTCCACCGCGGCGTCCTCCTCGTCCTACTCCGGCTCGGCCACCACAGCTGCCTGATCATCCTCGTTCTCCTGCTACACGGCCTCCTTCTCCTCCTTCTGACCGGCCACCACGACCACCTTCTCCTGCTCCTGATCGGCCACCACGGCCTCCTACTCACGCACTGACATCACGAGTATTCAAATTCATGCTTCAAGGACATAGTCATCACCAAACATGTTTTAAGAGCATCTCTAACAGCTGCCCTATTTTATCCTCCGTACCGTAACAACCGTTTTTTAGACATGAGAGGGCAAAAAACAACCTCCAACAAGTGCCCTATGTGATGCTCTATTTTGATGTTGACCTAAATTTTGCTTCCCTCTACCCATATTTGGGGCGGCTATCCTTTCCAAATCACAGCGCGCGGCACCAACTGCCACACTGAATGCTTCCGCTTCACCCATTCCCTCTTCCGATTCGACCGCCGCCGACCACCTTCGCCCCATCCACGCTCTGATTTTGCACCATCCCTGCCGGATTGGAGCTGGCTGGCCTGGCCGGTCTGATTTCACACCCGCCCGACTAGATCGCGGGTATCGATTGGACGGCGGGACGGCAGCGCAGCCGTGGTCGACTGGATCACGGGGATCTCCTGGCCGTGGTCGACTGGATCGTGTTCGACTGAATCGCGGGGCCGCGAGCTGGATCGCGGGGATCGCGGGACCGTGGAGGTGCCAGTGGTCTGCAGGTCGCCGCACCCGAATTCTTCGCGCTGCGTGTCGAGGAAGAGGAGGCCAGAGCTGCTTTGCTCGCCGCCGCGGCGGAGACGGAGGCGGCCTCGCCGCCCATGGAGGTGCCCGTGGTCTACAGGTCGCCGCCCGTGGAGCAAGTCGCCGCCCGTGGTCTGCAGGTCGCCGGCGCCAGCCGGCCCCTCCCCTTCTTGCTCGCGTCCGTGCCAAGGAGTTGCGTGCTCGCGAGCTAGCTGCAGGACGCCATGCGCGTCGCGAGCTAGCTGCAGGGCGCAGCGAGCCACCATGCGCGTCGCGAACTAGCTGCAGGGATACGCCATAGCTAGCTAGCTAGCTCCAATGATGCGTTTTTATTTTTTTGTTAGGGGCCTATTCATAAAACACAGGGACCTGTTAGTTATATTCAGAGACCTATTTGTCTAAAATAGGGCATGTGATAGGGCATTTGTTAGAGAAGAGCTGCCCTAAAATAGGGCAGCTGCAAAAGTGGAAAACTACTCCGTGCACTAAAAACGCTAAAACAGGTGCCCTATATATCTACAAACATGATATAGGATAGTGCAGCTGTTAGAGATGCTCTAATGGATACAAAGAGGTTAGGTCATCATGAACAAGACAAAATAATTTGTGAAGGATAAAACAGAATTATTTATTTATTTTAGAAAAGCGAATACAAATATACCATATCGTCAAAACCTATTTCAATCCAAAAATAGAATCTCAAACCTACACGAAACACATTGACGCGTTTCGAGTGCAACACACTTTTTGACGACTCCGCTGGGGAATTTCGATCTAAAATTGGACAACAATGACCAATTCCAAGACCGACGTTACCGACATCAATGTTGACAACATCATCAAGCCAACTTTGAAGAAGTTGTCAGAAGAACAACGCCAAGGCCTGGAGGCGTGGAAGAAGAAGAGGACGAGGAGTTTGAAGCCTTGCATGCCAAGCGGGATCAAGAAGATCAAGATGTGTACCTGTCCAGCTTCAAGGTTGATCGGCAGGGAGTGATTTCGCCGATCAAGGAGCCGGAATTCGTACCGCTGAACGTTGACATCGACCAACCCACTGTAAGCAAAAGTATTTTCTCCTCTGAACAGATAGCCGAAATTCAATATCATGTTTCGCAAGGTACTGCCAATGTTTATGATCTTATGTTGGAACATGAAAAGGCTAAGAAAAACACGCTCCAGGTTCAACCATCGGACAGACAGCCGATTGGTCGGGAAAACCAACTTGTGTCTAGTATGCCCTGCTCAACTTCTATCCAGAGTCTGCCTTACCCGGTAAGCCAGCCAGGACAAGCGGTACGACTTTTTGGACAAGAGTCATTGCCGAACCGAAGTTCGGCTTGTTTGACACAAGCCAGCCCTACAGCCAATTCTTCGCTTGTGCTGGCTCAATCGGCCAATATGGATGATTTGATGGCGGAATTCAAGCGAAAATTGGATCAGATAACTTATGACAAACTCGGGGTTATGCCAAAACATAGGACTTACATTAAGCCTTATCCCGATTACTTTGATCTACAGACTTATCCACCTGGTTATAGAGTTCCTGAATTTGCCAAATTTAATGGGGTGGATAATATGTCAATATGGGAACATATTAGTCAGTACTTGGCTCAATTAGAAGAAGCTAATCATGACCATATCAGAGTTCGCTTGTTCTCGTTATCTTTGACAGGCATTGCGTTTTCTTGGTTTTCGGCTTTAGCTCCTAATTCCATACATACTTGGTTCCATTTAGAGCAAAAGTTCAATGAACACTTCTTTGCGGGAGAAGTAGAACATAAGTTGTCCCACCTTACATCGGTTAGGCAGAAACATGACGAATCGGTATCCGATTATGTCAAGAGATTTAGAAACACTAGAAACCGATGTTACAGTCTGTTGATAACTAAAAGAGACATGGCTGACCTGGTTTTTAATGGGTTGAGGACTTACTTAAAAGAGAAGTTGGAAGGCCATGAATTCTTGTCTGTTAGTCAAGTTCAAGAGAGAGCTCTGGCTCAAGAAAGCCGGGTTAATGAGTCAAAAGACCCACATCGGATGAACATGAGTCGGCTTAATGTGCTCAACAATGATGCTGACTCCGATTATGAGGTCGATATCTATTCTGTCGAGTTTGTTTGGCCCAGCAAGGCCAAACCCTATGTGTGTGATGACTTAAAGTCGATTCGCAAAAATCGGGATGATGAAATAAAATGCAGCTTTGATGTAGGCAAATGTGATAGAATCTGATGCCTTGTTAAAAGAAAAAGTGATAAGAGTTAATCATGTTATACCGTCTCCTGATGAATTAAGGCGACAAGCTCATTGCAAGTATCCCAATTATTTCTCTCATGCTATTAATGATTGCAGTGTCTTTCGTCGACAGATCCAATCAGCCCTCAATGATGGACGATTGAGCTTTGCTGGCATGACAATTGACACACAGCCGTTCCCAATGAATACGCTAGACTTGGAGGGAAAGAAGGTTTTGCTTCGGCCAGAGGCGGCCGAAGGGGCTAATAAGTCTAATATTTTTGTTGGTGTGCACAGGGAAAAGACTGACAACAAGGTGGCAGGAAGGCAAATTACTGTAAGCCAGCAACCCGGTGGCCAGGAAGTCATCAAGATCACCATCAAGAATCCTACGCTCGGGGGGCAAAAGCCACACTCGGATGGTTTGCCGCCAAGATTTCTAAAGCCCAAAACCTAGAAGTTGGTAGATGGAAGACAAATCAGGCTGAATATAGGCCAAAGAAGATAAAGCCAACTTTTGACATGTTGCTGAACAAATATGTGCGCCAAGCCGGGTCAAGATCAAACCAATATCAACATGGAAAACGGTCAAGGTCACCATCTGCTAAGGAGGAAAGGCGGCATGAGAAGTCGGCTAACGAGTTCAAACGCAGGGCAACCCAACAATCTGTGCAGAGCCGACTTGTATATCCCGGGGACTCGTCATATTGGCGGGTCAAGGCGCAAGGTGTTGAGAAGGCTCCAGAAGGCGGAACAGAAGTTGGCAACGTACTGATCATTGGGAGTCATGTTTTCAAGATGAAGGACCCGGTTGTAGAGCCGGCAAACAACAATTCGACACCCACTGTCGTGCCAAAGGCAACAACCCATTATCATGAAGCCAGCTCTAGTCAATCTGTGGTTCCTCCTCCTCAGGATCCAAAATATACTCAGCCAAAGTGGTGCCCGCCAGGTATAACAAAGACACAAAGGCGGAAACTACAAAGGGCAAGGAACCGAGAGAAGGCGGAAGATGGAGCTGAGCAAGCCAGGGATGCCCAATTCAATGTTGAACGGCCAATGGTGCCATCTCAAGTATGGGTTCCTAGGCAAGTTCGTATGGCGGCATCAACTGCAGTCACGCCAAGTATAGCTGCAGTCAACGACACAATGTTGGCTGATGCACCGGCTGTTACTTATATTCATCATGGGTCAATGAAGTGGAAGCAGCATATTTGGCAAACGAGAACTCGACACATGAAGAATTGCCAGATGAAGATCCTATAGCTGGAGACATCACGATGGAAGAGCCGACAAGTACAATAGAAAAGTTGGCGGAAGAAAATCCGACAACATCAGAATCAGCAATGGGCGAATCGAGCAATATGACTGACGAGGTGTTAACTCGACAAGTCCCAGGGTTGTGCACCCCGGTTTGATTGATGGGGAGAGAGATGAGTGCAGGTGGTCACGACGGCTGACAAGCAAGGATTTACCCAGGTTCAGGCTCCCGGAGGATAACACCCTACTCCTGCTTGTCTGGTTATTGATGCGAGTAGCGATTACAATGGCGAGATTGCGATCTCGCTAGGGTTTGTGGCGGTGGCTATGAGCGTGTCCTTTGGGACGAGCAACCCTCCTGGCTTTATAGGCAGCCAGGTCTCGGGTGGTTGATGCCGATGGCAACTACAGCTATGACAGGTTATGCTTCCTAACCGACTTGGACTAGGTTACATGGTACCCCGCGTGGGCCTTCTGTGGGCCTCCATGTCCCTGGCGCGGCCCAGGTAGCCTTATCGTGGGCTTCCCGAAAGGCAGACCCACGTCAGTAGCCCCCGAGTGCTTGGTCGAAGCGTAGAGTCGAGCGAAGGACTTCTTCCACCTGGACGCGCCATTGGATTGCTTGCTCTTGAGCTTGAACTCGATTTCTTCAGTCGAACCGGCCTGCTGGCTTTAACCTTTGCAGTAACCTTTGCAGTCGAATTACTTTGCATTTGTCTTCTTGTGAAGCTTGCTTCTATTCGGCCTGCTGGCTTACCTATGGATGGATTCGGCTCCTCGAGCTTACTCGGTTTTTCTTCGCCACCCGAATGATTTCTTCGGGTTCTCGGATCACCAGTCGATCCTACTTTGTTGGTTTCAGCTGAGAAGCTTACTACTCGAATCACTCTGTCGAGCTGTTTCAGTTGTTTTTGGAGCCGTTGGCTTGATGACGTCATTGGTGACGATCCATTGCACGCCGCTACGCCCGATGGGACGTGACGTGGCGGACCCCACTGTCAGAGCTGACCTCCGGAGATGTTTTGAAGAAAGTCGAGGGTGATTGGCAGAAATCCACCGTGAAGAGAGCTGACCTCGACGGGCTTCGCGCGCAAGGCCTCCTGCCTCCCTCCAGCACGGCTCAGGTACGCGCTCCTGGCAAGGAGACCTCCCCGGCACCTCGTGAGGGGGAGCCCGTTTGTTTCGTGGATTTTCTTCCACGAGGCTTCGGGTTCCCTCTCCACGATTTTGTTCGTGGTCTCTTGTATGCCAATGGGGTGCAGATCCACGATCTGACCCCCAATGGCGTCTTGAGTATCGCTAGCTTTATCGTGCTATGCGAGTGCTTCCTAGGGATCGCGCCCCAATGGGCGCTGTGGAAGTCGCTCTTCCTTGTTCGCAAGAACAACGGGAAGGGCGGGTTTCCCTACCCGGTGGGCGGCTTCGGCATCCAGGTGCGTGGGGACACCACGTACTTCGAGATGAAGAAGTCTGACTCCGTCCAGGGGTGGCGGAAGAAATGGTTCTACATCCAGTGGAGCCAGGAGGGCGTGGAGCAGTTCGACAGTGCGCGCGGGTTGCGGAAGACCCGCGCCTGGGCGCACCCGATCACCGCGGAGGAGAGGAGGGCGACGATGCCTCTGCTGGGCCTGTTGCGCGACGTCCTCAAGACCCTCGGGCGAGATGCGGGTGGCGTCTTCTTGATGGCCACTTTCTTCCGTCTCCGGGTTCAGCCACTCGCTGCTCGGCCCCACCCGATGTGGGCCGCTGAAGGTGCCGGCATAGAGCCACTCGACGATGAAGGGGTGGAAACCAAGGTGAGGAGCATCACGAATCTCCGAGCCGCGGACCACTGCAACGTCAAGTGTCCCGTCGCGGCGTATGGAGTCGCGAACCCTATTCCAGAGGTGAGTTTTTGATTCTGCCTTGATTCTGTATTCGACTTGCGTCTACTTGCTCATTTGTTCGACTTGCGCCTACTTGCTTCAGGGTCGTTCTCTACTGGTTAGCCTTCCTCCTCTCCCTGAAGACGGACCCGCCGACGAGGCGAAGGTGTTGGAGGAGGAGGATGACGATGATGAGATTCCCTCCGCTCATTCTTCCCACGAAGAGGTGGAGGATGAAGATGAAGAGGAGGAACCCGTACGGAAGAAGCGGAAGCTCCCGAGTGGTGGCGATTCTGCTACTGCGTCGTCACCCGCTAGGGATGCCGACGTTGCTCTGGAGGAGGCCGTCGCGACGTCGTCGGGTGCGCGGTCCTCGGGTGGCTGGAATGAGCCCTTGAATGTTCCTCCAGTCAGCTCCGCGGCTCCTCGTTCGTTTGCGCGGATGGCTCGCCCTCCCTGGAGAGTTACGACGACCTTGAAACCACCAGGTGAGCTTCTTGATGCTTTGTTTTCTTCGAGTTGTGTTTTGTAGCTGCAACCTTTGAGCTGACCAGTGTGCTTGTCTTCGCTGCAGCCATCGTTCTGGCGATGTTAGCTCCCCTCTTCGGGACGTGGAGCATACATCCGCCCCTTCGGCTGTGGTGGAGGAGGTGCGCGCACAGCCTGCTGGCATTGCGTCGTCGAGTCGCGCTCCTCCTTCGGCTTCAGAAGACCTTGACCTCCTGGACCATGTAAGACCTTTACGCTTGTACTTGTACTCTTGAGTTTTCATCGGGTGCGCGATCAGCGCTCCCGATGGGAGTAGCCCCCGAAGGTGTGGGTGACTAGTATAGTCGCCCGCAACTTTATTAACATCTTGCTTTTGTTTCAGCCGTACTACCGCTAGCAGCTTGACGCAGCCGCAGCCTATGTTCACCTGGAGAAGGAGAGGGACCAGCTGCGTGCTTCTCTGGACCAGGCTACCGGGCGGGTTACTGAGCTTGAGGAGGCTCTGCATGAGTCTCGAGAGCGGGAGCTGGCGCGGGTGGCCCAGGAGAAGACTCAAGTCGATCGTCTCCTCTCACTCGCCGGTGTTCTTGGGGGTAAGTTTCGGCTTAATGCCTACTGTGTCTTGATATTTTTCTTTGTCTGACCTTGAATCCCTTGCGTAGAGATTTGCGGTGGGGCTCCTCCGGAAGACACGTCGAGTGACACGGTTGATTTGGCGACTGCTGTCGGCTTCCTCGACCGGGTCTGCGCCTATGCATCCGACGCGCTGAAGAAGTCCACAGCCGCGCTGAAGAAGTCGATTGGAGCTCTTACTGTGGTGCACCGGAGCATCTTCCCGAGCGTCCAGCCGGCGGCGGCTGTGGACGCCCTTGCTCCGCCGTTTGAGGACGCGACCACCATCGCCGATTTTACACGGTCGCAGACGGTACGCGGCTCCGAGCTCACCTTCCAGCTTCTCTTAGGACACCAGGTTCCGGGTGACTTTGAGAAGGTTGTCAGCGGCTTTCCTCGAAAGCCCGATGGCCGAATCGCGTCGCTGGGTGGTGTGAAGGAGTGTGCAGCACAGCTGGCTGCGCAGCTTGTGGCACTCTTCGAGAGGGCCCTTGCTAAGGCCACTGAGGCGGCTGCTACTCGGAAGAACCATTCCCGGTCGCAGTCTGCAGCCTTAGAGTAGATGTAGCATAGGAAATTTGGCAGTCGCTGTGGTCTGTACCTTTAAACTTTTAGCCCTGTAATGAATATTGTCCTGCCGGGTCTTTTGGCCTTCTACAATGCTTTGGCTAGAACTGAATTTATTTCTGCCAAGTTTATCTTTGCTTCACAGTCGTATGATTGTATTGACTCTGCGTATTCGTGGCAGTCTGTCGTGCGCGGTGGTGCTTCTTCTTCTCCTGCAACTGAGCCAAGTGGCAAGGCTTCTTCTTCGGGTGCTCGCCGTCATCGGGCGGCGCCGGCTCCTCCACGTAGTACAAATGATCAGCGGATAATCACGTACCTGAAAAACAAGATAGTTGAGCTTGAGGCGACCCTGAAGAATACTGAGCTGCTGCTGCACCGCTCCAGGTCGCATCCTACTGCAGAGTTCTCACGACGTGGAGATTTTTTGCTTGGGGAGATCGATCTGATCAGTCGACAACTGCAAGGTTGGTACCCTTTTGGCGGCTGCTTTTTTTGCTGAAACTTTCTTGTTCTGATTTGCAGTTTACGCGTGCAGATGTGAACCCGGATTGGGAGGCTGAGCGGGATCGCGTTGAAGAGCGAGTTGCCCGTGAGGCGTCCGGTGACTCCTATGAAGCTCGCCAGTTCTGGGTGAACAAGTCGAGAGGGCGCGCCCTTGCCACTATGCTTGATCGTACATGGCGTGCGGATTTTCTTCTGGAGAATTGCCGGAAGACACTCTGGCATATCAATCGTGTGTACTTCCCGCATAACGCGCAGCCGAACGGGCTGTCCGCCTTGCTGGAGAGGTTTCGCGACGGTGAAGGGCTGAAGGAGTTCGTCCACGCCCAACTTGTGGCTGGGGCGAATGCGGCGTTGGCATACGTCCGAATGCATCAGCCGCATCTTCCACTCGATAAGGTGCTGGATGGCCTGCCTGGTGATGACGACTTCGACGATACCTTGGCGGCTGCGCGCCAAATTATCGGGCAGGTTCAGAGCCTAAGTGAGCGCCTTGTAGGTCCACTCGATGCGCCGAAGGCCGAGCCTGCAGTTTAGAGTAGCTGTCGTCTGCTGTACAGGGTTAGCTATTGAAGGCAAATGTGCCTGTGCGAGTCGTAATGTACTAGATTAGAAATACTTGCTAGTAATGAGAATTGAACTGCTTGCTCGGAAGTGTAAATGCCTGTTTTGATTTTCGACCTGTTTGGCGCAGTCGCCAAGTATGTTAGGCGACGGCCTAGGTTTTTCCAAGTGTGACCTGTATGTCGCAGTCTCTGATCTTAACAGGTGGCGACTTAGGATTTTTGTAACTTGACATGTGTGGCGCAGCCCCCGAGTTGTTCGAGTGGCGGCCTAGGATTTTTGCTAAGGCCTGTATGGCGTAGCCCCCGAGTAGGTCGAGTGGCAGCCTAGGATTACAAGTGTTACCTGTTTGGCGCAGCCCCCGAGTATGTCGGGTGGCGACCTAGGATTTTGAACTTGACCTGTAAAGCGCAGCCCCCGAGTGAGTTCGAGTGGCGGCTGAGGATTTTCTGATAAGGCATGTATGGCGTAGCCCCCGAGTGGGTCGAGTGGTAGCCTAGGATTACAAGTGTTACATGTTTGGCGCAGCCCCCGAGTGTGTCGGGTGGCGGCCTAGGATTTTGAACTTGACCTGTGTGGCGCAGCCCCGAGTGGGTCAGGTGGCGGCCTAGGATTTTTGATTTATGCTTGTATGGCACAGCCCCCGAGTAGTTCGGGTAGCGGCCTAAGCTTTTCTTTCAACCTGTGTGGCGCAGCCCCCGAGTGGTTCGAGTGGCGGCCTAGGATTTTAGCTTCCTCTGTGTGAAAGGTAAAGGAGACAGATTTTCTTCAAATCACTTTATTGATTCTTGCGAACAAGCCGCCTCATTAAAACCCTTCCAGTCCCCTTAGGTACCCTGGTGAGGGAAAGAGTATGTCTGAAACCTGTCGCGCTGATTTTTCTTGTACAATGATTGGGTTGAACTAGGCGTAGAACCGGCGGAGTTGTGCCACGTTCCACGGGTTGCTGCAGTCTGCTCCCGTCTTCGAGTCTTTCAGGCGGTAAGCTCAGTTGCCGATTGTTTCTGTCACGATGTATGGGCCTTCCCATGGGGAGGCGAGCTTGTGCACCTTCTTCTGCTTGAGTCGAAGAACCAAGTCGCCTGCAACGAACGCTCTTGGTCGCAGCCTCCGAGTGTGATAGTTGCGTAGGTCTTGTTGATACACGGCTGATCGTGCCAGGGCGATGTCACGTGCTTCATCCAGGGTATCCATGTTGTCTTCGAGTGCCTCCTCTGCATCCGACTCGTCGTAGGCGACTACTCTCGGTGCGTCGAATTTGATGTCGCAGGGGAGAACCGCTTCTGCACCGTACACCATAAAGAATGGGGTGTATTGGGTGGATCTGTTTGGCGTTGTTCGTAGACTCCAGAGGACCGACGGTAGTTCTTCCACCCATGCGCCCGCTGTGCGTTTTAGTGGCACGCGCAGTCGCTTCTTGATGCCGTTGCAGACGAGGCCATTGGCTTTCTCCACTTGCCCATTGGATTGCGGGTGCGAGACAGACGCATAGCTGAGCTTGATGCCCTGCTCTGAGCAGAAGTCCTTGAATTCTTCGGCTGTGAAGTTCGAGCCGTTGTCGGTGATGATCCCATTCGGTACTCCGAATATGAAGATGATTGACCTGATGAAGTTGACTGCTGTGGATGCAGTCGAACTTGTGATGGGCACGGCTTCGATCCACTTTGTGAACTTATCGACTGCAACCAGGAGGTGAGTGTGACCTCCGGGTGAGGATTTCTTCAGCGGGCCCACCATGTCCAGACCCCATTGGGCGAAGGGCCAGGCTAGTGGTATTGTCTTAAGTTCTGATGCTGGCGCGTGTGGCTTGTTGGCAAACTCCTGGCACCCTTTGCATTTCCTTACTAGCTCCTCGGCGTCCTACATGGCTGTCAACCAGTAGAACCCGGCTCGTAGTGCTTTGGCCACCAATGCTCGACTGCTGGCGTGATGCCCGCAGATACCCGCGTGGATGTCGAGTAAGATGGCTTGACCGTCGAATGGATCTACGCACCTTTGCAGGATTCCTGAGATACTTCTTTTGTAGAGTTCTTCGTTGATGATGGTGAAACTTTTTGGAGCGCCTGATGATGTGCTTTGCTTCAACTGGGTCAGCTGGCAGCTTCTGATGCAGTATGTACGCCAGGTACGTGAAGGAGATATGCCCTAGAGGCAATTAATAAAGTGTATTCTTTATCATATCTCGTTTGTTCATAATAGGTTTTTTGTGTCATGCTAGAACCGTATTAAGCGGAAACATTAATGCGGGTGTGATACGTAAACAACCAGGTCCCTAGTAGCCTCTACTAAGACTAGTTTCGTTGCGCGATTGATGATCGAGGTTTCCCGGTCATGGGGCATGGCGCCGGTCGGCAATGAGAGTCATATCGCTGGAGAGCGATGTGATGGACATACCTAGATTTGGAGAACGTAGTCGTTACGCCTTTGACCGTGAGATCAACTCTTATTGATATTCCCGGAAGATACTTTGATTGCACCAAACGTCGTATCTTATTTAGTATGACAATAACGGTGATACTTTTGGGTATCGAAAAGGAGTAGTTGAGACGAGGGGTCAAGAGCGGGATTTGCCAGTCCGCATAGCAGGATAGATACTCTCGGGCCCACTCGGTGAGATCATGTCTAATGAGCTTGCAACCATGTGACTAGGTCACGGAGACATGAGATCATGAACGAGTAGAAGATAGCGTCGTCGGTAACGAGGTCAGGATTAGGTATGGAGATATGTATGGAACGACGCTCGGACGTGCTAAGTATCGATATGGCAAAAGGTCTAAGACTTTACGTTCAGGTTTGATAGATGAAAGTCATTCGTTATATCTCAGGGATTAATTCATGGGGTCCAGGCCTATGAGTTAGTCGTTGATCATTGAGGAGTCTTGATCATACCTGATATTATATCGAACCGCTAGGGTAACACACTTAAGGGGTTTCGACAAGACAACCGGAAAGGAAGGAGATCACCGGGAGCGTCCCGGAAGAGGTCCTATGGAGATCGGGCAGCGCCGAAAGAGTTTTCGGAGCTAGGAAAAATTATATATATTATGTTTGATATTAATTAGTGTTATTAATATGCAAATATGATTTTATATATTTATTTTCGAATTTATTAAGGCAGATTTCCCTAAATGGGCCTTCTGGACGAAAGAAGGCCCAAGAGGGGGGGGGGACCCCCTTGGGAATTCGGTGGGGGCTTGGAGGCCGGCCTAGGTGGGCCAGATGGGGCCCACCAAGGGGCCGGCGCACCTCCTTGGCCGAACCAGGCTGTGTGGGATAGTCCCACATTGCCTGGCTGGCAAGGTAGGCTCCCCCTGGGAGCCTATATAAGAAGGGGCACCCCCAGCCTTTTAATTCACCAATTAATTCCCGATTTCTCTCTCGATCTCGTGGTTCCCAAGTCGGAGCCGCGCCGAGCTGAGGAAGAGGGGATCTCCTCCACCATAGCCCGCTGCCGCGCTGCTGGTGTTTCGGTCCAAGTCTTCCGCTGCTCGTCCTGGACTGGAGCTTCGGAGGCGTCGTCTCCACCGTACGTGTGCGACTCCCTGCGAGGTGCTGCGCTAGCGGTACTCGGAGGCCTGCTTCCTCTACACGACCTTGAGGTCGGCTTCGTCGGTCTGCATCGACAACGTTTGTGCGGGAACGTAATCCCCGCTTTCGGTCTACAAGGGACCGTATTACGATCTCCGTTCGTACTACTATATCTGCATAGAATAGATCTTGGCATGCTTTTAGGATATCGTCGGTAGGAAATTTTTTGTTTTCTGCACATGATCCCCTTCAGTGGTATCAGAGCCGATCTATCGTAGATATAGCTGTACGCTGTTAGAACCCGTGCTCTGCACGGGGGCACCGTTCCTGTTATTTGCTACCCTCTAGCGTGCACTTGTGTATTCCAGCAGCATTGAGTTGATGAAGCGGCCCGGATCGACTTTACGCATACGCTTACGCGAGACTGGTTCCACTACTGACATACGGCTTGTACCGTATATGTGGCTGGCGGGTGTCAGTTTCTCTCTCTTTAGTTGGTCTTCGCATTTTCAATGGAGGGCCCGAAAGGGATGCTTAAACATGCAATTATTGGATCGTTGTTGTGGTCATAAAATTCGTAGGTATGAAGCGGTTCTATTTACGAAAGCCCCAAGCCACGTAAAATATGCAAAAGATAAAGTAGAAGCGTCTAACTTTATTTTGCAGGGGCTATGTGATATGGTCAAGGTAGGTTTATTAAATTGTTTATAAAGTGCGGGCGCCAAGAAGACCATGGCGCGATGGACTATATCACATTGCATTACATTTGATGTTTTGTGTGCATCTTATTTTTGTGTGATTGTGTGTTACACGGCGGTAGCTGAATAAGATGATCCTTTCAAAATACCACTAGTGTTCTCCCTCCAACGTGCACCACCAAGAAAGTTCTACGTTATGAGGCAGGCCGTGATGATCGGGTGTCATACATCTCGTCGTTCGCATACAGTGGGTGTAAGCCATGTTGCACGAGCGTCAGCGTGGAGGTCTTTGGTGGCGAGCCTAGCATACTCAGAGGTATGGCCTCGGAACAGGAAGACCGAAAGGTCGAGCACAAGTCACAAAATTGGTGTGGCGGACTATTTTGTCTACTCTTGAAGTTGTGCCGCCGGCTTTGATGATGAGGGGTGGTGCAATGGATGGGGGTCGTGTAATCGCTTAAACGACCAGGAGGGATGTTCGTTTGAGTGGGAGTTATGTTAGTTATTTTCTAAATACTATAACTCAAAATTATTATGAACAAAGTCTTATGTTGTTGCAAATTCCATTGTAGATGTCTCGCCCCTCGTTTAACCTAGGTCTGTTCCTTGAGAAAGAAAAGCTTAAGACCAATGGGTCAAACTTCATGGCCTGGTTCCGCAACCTGAGGATCCTCCTCACTCCCCATAGGGTGGCCTACGTCATTGAGGTCGCCATAGGTGACCTTCCTGCAGATGATGCCTCTGAGGATGAGAAGAAGGTCTTCCAGACCCGATCGGAGGATTCTGCCCTTGTCCAGAGTGGCATGCTCTACGCCATGGAAGCCGACCTGTAGAAGCGCTTTGAGAAGATGAGAGCCTTTGAGATCATTTCGTACCTTAAGGCTGTCTTCGCGCCGCAGGCTAAGGCTGAGAGATATGAGGCTTCTGAGCTTTTCTTCTCAGCCAAGATGGAAGAGCATAGCAGTGTGAGCGAGCATGTAGTCAAGATGTCTGGCTACGTTCAACGCCTGAATGCTCTGGAATGCAAGATTCCCGATGAGCTGGCGATTGACAGGGTGTTGCAATCGTTGCCACCAAGCTACAAAGGCTTCGTCATGAACTACAACATGCAGGGCATGGCTAAGTCCCTGGGTGAAGTGTTCGTGATGCTCAAGACTGCTGAGGTAGAGATTAAGAAGGAGCACACGCTGTTGATGGTCAACAAGACCGTTGATTTCAAGAAGTCCGGTGGCAAGGGAAAGCAGAGCTGGAAGTCCCGGAGGGAGGCAAAGTTGGCTGCCAAGCCCAGGACTAACAGGTCTGGTCCCAGAGCTAGCGTGGAGTGTTTCTACTGCAAGGGGAAGGGTCACTGGAAGCGCAACTGCCCCAAGTATCTGGAGGATAAGAAGTCTGGCAAGACGGTCGACAAAGAGCAAGGTATATTTGATATACATGTTATAGATGTGTACCTTACATCCGCCCGGAGCAATACGTGGGTATTTGATACAGGTTCTGTTGCTCATATATGTAACTCTCAGGAGGAGTTACGGAATAGAAGGCGACTGGCGAAGGATGAGGTGACGATGCGCGTCGGCAACGGATCGAGAGTCGACGTGGTGGCTGTCGGCACGCTCCCTCTGCATCTACCATCGGGATTAGTTTTGGTTTTAAATAAATGTTATTTTGTGCCATCCTTGAGTGTAAACATTATAAGTGGGTCTTGCCTGTTACAAGACGGTTATTCATTTAAATCAGTGTCAAGCAATTGTGCTATTTATATGCATGATATCTTTTATGTTGATGCTCCCGAGAATAACGGTTTATTCTTGTTGAATCTCGATCGTAGTACTCACATCCATAACATAGAAGCCAAACGAATTAAGTGTAGTGACGATACCGCCATGTTTTTGTGGCATTGCCGTCTTGGTCATATTGGTATAAAGCGCATGAAGCGACTCCACTCCGATGGACTCTTGGACTCACGTATACATGCGAACCATGCCTCATGGGCAAAATGACCAGGACACCGTTCAATGGTTTCGTTGAACGGGCGTCGGATTTGTTGGGGATCATACATACAGATGTGTGTGGACCGATGAGCGTTTCGACACGCAATGGTTATCGTTACTTCGTCACCTTCACTGATGACTTGAGTAGATACGGTTATATCTATTTGATGAAACACAAGTCTGAAACGTTTGAAAACTTCAAAGAATTCCAGAGTGAAGTTGAGAATCAGCTTAATAAGAAAATCAAGCATCTCCGGTCCGATCGCGGGGGAGAGTACTTGAGTTTTAAGTTTGGCACAAATCTGAAGAGTTGTGGCATAGTGCCCCAACTTACGCCCGCCGGAACGCCGCAGCGTAACGGTGTGTCCGAGCGACGTAATCGTACTCTATTGGATAGTGTCCGATCTATGATGTCTCTTACCGATCTGCCAGTGTCCTTCTGGGGTTATGCGTTAGAAACAGCCGCATTCATTTTAAATAGGGCTCCGTCCAAGTCCGTTGAAACGATGATGTATGAATTATGGTATGGCCAAAAGCCTAAGTTATCGTTTCTGAAGGTTTGGGGTTGTCAGGCGTACGTTAAGAAACTACAGCCCGACAAACTCGAACCGAAGTCGGAGAAAGTCGTCTTTGTAGGATATCCGCGGGAAACCGTTGGGTACACCTTCTACAACCAAGCTGAGGGCAAAACTTTTGTCGCGAAGACCGGTACCTTTCTAGAGAAGGAGTTTCTCGCGAAAGGAGTAAGTGGGAGGAAGGTAGACCTCGATGAAATCGTTGATCCTGAACTCGAGATTCCGAGTGGCGCAACGGAAGCAATTCCGAAAACGTCCTCCGTGGAAGGAGTGGGAGAAACTGTCGAGGAAGATGTTCTACCTCGTAGGTCAGGTAGATCTCGGATCCCACCAGAATGGTATGGCAACATGGTTTGCACCGTCATGCTAGTCGAGCAAGACGAACCTACGAACTACAAGGAGGCGATGGAGAGTCTAGAGTCCGAGAAATGGCTTGAAGCCATGAAATCCGAAATAGGATCCATGTATGATAACAAAGTGTGGACTTTGGTGGATATTCCCGAAGGGCGCAAGGCCGTCGAGAATAAGTGGATCTTTATGAAGAAGACTGATGCTGATGGTAATGTGACCGTCTATAAAGCTCGGCTTGTCGCAAAGGGTTTCCGACAAGTTCATGGAATTGACTACGATAAAACTTTTTCACCGGTAGCGATGCTTAAGTCTATTCGGATTTTGTTAGCGGTAGCTGCCTACTATGATTATGAAATCTGGCAGATGGACGTCAAAACGGCCTTCCTGAATGGAAACATTGAGGAAGAGTTGTACATGGTACAGCCGGAAGGTTTTGTCGATCCAGGAAGTGCTAACAAGGTGTGCAAGCTTCAGCGATCCATCTATGGATTGAAGCAGGCATCTCGGAGCTGGAATCTTCGCTTTGATGAGGTAATCAAAGGTTTTGGATTTATCCAGAATGTGGAAGAGACCTGTATTTACAAGAAAATGAGTGGGAGCTCGGTTGTGTTCTTAGCACTGTATGTTGACGACATATTGCTAATAGGGAATGATGTGGAACTTCTGAATAGCGTGAAGGAATATTTAAACAGTAAGTTTTCCATGAAGGACTTAGGAGAAGCTGCGTATGTTTTGGGCATAAAAATCTATCGTGATAGATCAAGGCGCCTATTAGCACTAAGTCAGAGTACTTATCTTGATAAAATACTGAAGCGTTTTCATATGGAGAAGGCAAAGAAGGGTTCTCTGCCGGTTATCAAGAATAAGATATTGCGTAAGGCGCAGTGTCCGGTGACGGAACTGGGTAAGGCCGAAATGACGAAACATCCTTATGCTTCAGCCATAGGATCGATCATGTATGCAATGTTGAGTACTAGACCGGATGTGGCATTAGCTCTAAGTTTGACAAGCCGGTTCCAGAGTAATCCTGGAATGCCGCATTGGGTAGCTGTTAAGAGCATTCTTAAGTATCTCAATAAGACAAAGGAAATGTTCCTTGTGTATGGTGGCTGCGATGAAGAACTTGGCGTAACGGGTCACGTAGATGCAAGTTTCTGCTTAGACCCCGATGACTGTAAGTCACAGACAGGTTACGTGTTCAAGGTGAATGGAGGCGCCGTGTGCTGGAGAAGTGGGAAGCGAACCATAGTCGCACAATCTACAATGGAGTCGGAGTACATTGCTGCCTGCGAGGCCGCGAATGAAGCTGTGTGGCTGAGGAAGTTCGTCATCGAACTTGGAGTGTTCCCGAGCGTGCAAGACCCCGTGATCCTCTTCTGCGACAATACGGGTGCCATTGCGAACGCCAAGGAGCCAAGGTCTCACTCCACCGCCAAACACATTCTCCGACGCTTCCATGTGATACGTCAGTACGTACAAGGAGGCGATGTGAAGATTTGCAAAGTGCATACGGATCTGAATGTGGCAGATCCGCTGACGAAGCCTCTCCCGCTTGATAAGCATGAACAACACCAGTTAGCTATGGGTGTTAAGCTTTTACCAAGTTGTAATCTAGATTAAGTTGTACTCTAGTGCAAGTGGGAGACTGAAGGAGATATGCCCTAGAGGCAATTAATAAAGTGTATTCTTTATCATATCTCGTTTGTTCGTAATAGGTTTTTGTGTCATGCTAGAACCGTATTAAGCGGAAACATTAATGCGGGTGTGATACGTAAACAACCAGGTCCCTAGTAGCCTCTACTAAGACTAGTTTCGTTGCGCGATTGATGATCGAGGTTTCCCGGTCATGGGGCATGGCGCCGGTCGGCAATGAGAGTCATATCGCTGGAGAGCGATGTGATGGACATACCCAGATTTGGAGAACGTAGTCGTTACGCCTTTGACCATGAGATCAACTCTTATTGATATTCCCGGAAGATACTTTGATTGCACCAATCGTCGTATCTTATTTAGTATGACAATAACGGTGATACTTTTGGGTATCGGAAAGGAGTAGTTGAGACGAGGGGTCAAGAGCGGGATTTGCCAGTCCGCATAGCAGGATAGATACTCTCGGGCCCACTCGATGAGATCATGTCTAATGAGCTTGCAAGCATGTGACTAGGTCACGGAACGGGAATCCGGCACCTAGAGGGGGGGTGAATAGGTGCTATTACAAATTTTAGGTCTTTTCAATTTTAGGCTCAACTCAAAGGTAAATTCTCTAGATATGCAACTACGGTGAATTTACCTAAATGAGAATCTAAGCAATAACAAGAAGCAAGTAAGGGAGTAAAGGGTAAAGGGAACCAAGTGAAGCACGCGGAGACGAAGATGTAATCCCGAGTTCCACCCAAGGGTGTACGTCTCGTTTGGAGAGGTGTGCGCTACCACAACAGGTTAGTCGCAACGCCACAAAGGCTCACCTTCTTCACCGATGAACTCAACCACAAAGGTTTCGAGTCCACCTTCCACTATTGATCCCCTTTTAGGGCGGAGATCGAATCCCTTACAAACGCTTGAGGCACACACCCACAACTGAATTGGGGGCTCCCAAGAAGGACCACAACAGGTCAACGACCACAAAAGGTCAAGGTAACACCAAGAGTACAACAATGGTGAACTAGGTTTTCCCACCGGAAACCCTAGACACGAAATCCCCAAATGAATGGGGGAGAAATGTAAATCCCTTCGGTGACGATGTAGATCTGGGCCTTCTCCTCCAATCCTCCAAAGATCTATGAATTTGGGTGGGGGGATTGGGAGATCTTGATGAATTGAGCTTTCAAGAATAGTAGGAGAGAGAAAGTCTGAGAGCTCCAATGTTCTTGAGTGAGTGAGGGGGTATTTATACTCCCCCTCAAAATCTGGCCGTTGGCTGTCTCGGGCACCCGGAAATTCCGGTATAAGTTGCACCGGAAATTCCGGTGCCCGGGAATATCCGGGCCTTTGAAAATATCCGGGCTGAATTTCCGGTTGAGATCAGAACCAATTCTGAACTTGACTTAGCCGATTTTCTTCGGTTGACTCGGAATAACCGAGTCCTTGAAATTTCCGAGCTGAATTTCCGGTTGGAGTCAGTGCCACTTCTGAATCTTGACTTAGCCAGATTTCCTGAGGTTGACTCGGAATATCCGGTTGGTGAACCGGAATATCCGGGTCCTTGAAATTTCCGGGCTGATTTTCCGATTGAAGTCAGTGCCACTTCTGAACTTGACTTAGCCAAATTTCTGGGGTCGACTCGGAATATCCGGTTGGGGAACCGGAATATCCGAGTCCCTGAAGAATTCCAGAAACTCTTTTTCTCTACAATTTGGCTTTAAGATTTGTGATATGAGTTTCACCCAAACTGAAATACTTTAGCAATAGGATTAGTACATCATTGGTATTGTTAACTAACACACAAAACACTAGGGATTAAGAAATGTTCTTTCAACGGAGACATGAGATCATGAACGAGTAGAAGATAGCGTCGTCGGTAACGAGGTTGGGATTAGGTATGGAGATATCTATGGAACGACGCTCGGACGTGCTAAGTATCGATATGGCAAAAGGTCTAAGACTTTACGTTCAGCTTTGATAGATGAAAGTCATTAGTTATATCTCAGGGATTAATTCATGGGGTCCAGGCCTACGAGTTAGTCGTTGATCATTGAGGAGTCTTGATCATACCTGATATTATATCGAACCGCTAGGGTAACACACTTAAGGGGTTTCGACAAGACAACCGGAAAGGAAGGAGATCACCGGGAGCGTCCCGGAAGAGGTCCGATGGAGATCGGGCAGCGCCGAAAGAGTTTTCGGAGCTAGGAAAAATTATATATATTATATTTGCTATTAATTAGTGTTATTAATATGCAAATATGATTTTATATATTTATTTTCGAATTTATTAAGGCAGATTTCCCTAAATGGGCCTTCCGGACGAAAGAAGGCCCAAGAGAGGGGGGGAACCCCCTTGGGAATTCGGTGGGGGCTTGGAGGCCGGCCTAGGTGGGCCAGATGGGGCCCACCAAGGGGCCGGCGCACCTCCTTGGCCGAACCAGGCTGTGTGGGATAGTCCCACATTGCCTGGCTGGCAAGGTAGGCTCCCCTGGGAGCCTATATAAGAAGGGGCACCCCCAGCCTTTTAATTCACCAATTAATTCCCGATTTCTCTCTCGATCTCGTGGTTCCCAAGTCGGAGCCGCGCCGAGCTGAGGAAGAGGGGATCTCCTCCACCATAGCCCGCTGCCGCGCTGCTGGTGTTTCGGTCCAAGTCTTTCGCTGCTCGTCCTGGACTGGAGCTTCGGAGGCGTCGTCTCCATTGTACGTGTGCAACTCCCTGCGAGGTGCTGCGTGCTAGCGGTACTCGGAGGCCTGCTTCCTCTACACGACCTTGAGGTCGGCTTCGTCGGTCTGCATCGACAACGTTTGTGCGGGAACGTAATCCCCGCTTTCGGTCTACAAGGGTACGTATTCCGATATCCGTTCGTACTACTATATCTGCATAGAATAGATCTTGGCATGCTTTTAGGATATCGTCGGTAGGAAATTTTTTGTTTTCTGCACACGATCCCCTTCAGTACGGTCCTGTCCATGTAGCTTCGACTAGCATGACCTCCATGGGGACCTTGTCTTGGCTTGGCGGGTTGGCATCGCCTTTTGTTGTTGCAGTGCTTGCTGTGTTCTGAGTCTTGATGGATCTCTGTGTGATGCGCTCGAGGAAGACGCCGGGTGGGACTGGCCCCCTGTCTGAGCCCATGTTAGCGAGGACGTCGTCTTCCTCGTTGCTTTCGCGGCCGATGTGCCGCAACTCGCAGCCGTCGAAGTTGCCTTCCAACTGGTTGTAAAGGTCTCTGTAGGCGATCATGTTGTCGGCGATGGCGTCGCAGGACTTCATGGTTTGCTGTACCACCAGGTAGGAGTCGTCGTATATCATGAGGTGCGTGGCGCCGCAGTTCTTGGCCATTCGCATGCCGTGGATCAGGGCCTCGTACTCGGTTTCGTTGTTAGACGGTGTCGGAAAGTCCATCTGCAGGACGTACTTGAGCTTGTCGCCTTTGGGGGAGATGAGCACAACTCCTGCCCCGGCTGACATGAATTTCTTGGAGCCATCGAAGTACATTGTCCATGCGTTGGACAGGTCGGGGACATTTGGTAGCTGGGCTTCTATCCACTCGCTGGTGAATTCTGGGAGGACTTGTGCCTTGATGGACTTCGGGTGAGCATATTTCAGCCCCCATGGTCCTAGCTCGACGACCCACTTGGCGACTCGACCTGTCGCGCGTTGATTTGTGAGAATGTCTGCTAGTCCAGAGGAGCTTACTACCGTGATCGGGTGCTCGGAGAAGTAGTGTACGACCTTCCTGGAGGTCATAAAGACTCCATACGCCAGCTTCTGGTAATGCGGGTAGTTCTGCTTGGACAGGGTGAGGACTTCGCTGAGGTAGTAGACGGGCCTTTGCACCGGGTGACTGTGCCCTTCTTCTTCTCGTTCGACTACGAGTACTGTGCTCACCACCCTGTTTGTTGCTGAGACGTATAGGTATAACGTCTCGTTTTCCAGTGGTGCCACGAGGACTGGAGAGGTTGTCAGGGTTTTCTTGAGGTGGTCGAACGCAGCCTGCGCCTCCTGTGTCCACTCGAACTTGTCTGTCTTCTTCATCAGTTGGTAGAAAGGTAAGGCTTTCTCTCCCAACTTACTAATGAACCGGCTGAGAGCTGCGACTCGGCCGGCTAATCGCTGCACCTCGCGGAGTTTTGTTGGTGCTGGCATTGTGAGAATGTTCTGCACCTTCTCGGGGTTCGCTTCGATTCCTCTTGCAGATACGAGGTACCCTAGTAGCTCTCCGACTGGCACGCCGAACACGCACTTCTCTGGGTTGAGCTTGATCTGGTATACATCGAGTGCGGCGAAGACCTTGCGGAGGTCGTCGACTAGGGTATTCTCCTTTCGGGTCGTGACGACGATGTCATCGACGTAGACTTGGACGATCTGCCCGATTAGCCCTTTGAGGCACGCTTGCATTGTCCGCTGGTACGTGGCACCTGCGTTCTTTAACCCGAACGGCATCGTCTGGTAGCAAAAGACGCCGTCGGGTGTGATGAAGGCCGTTTTCTCTTCGTCCTCGACTTTCAGCCTTATCTGCTGGTAACCTGAGTAGGCATCCAGGAAGGACAGGCGCTCGCAACCTGCTGTCGAGTCGATGATCTGATCTATCCGCAGGAGCGGGAAGTGATCCTTGGGGCAGCACTTGTTGACTGCGGTGAAGTCAACGCACATGCGTAGTTTCTTCGTCTTCTTTTTCTCCACTAGGACCGGGTTGGCGACCCAGTCCGAGTCCTTGATCTCTCGGATGAACTTGGCGTGTAGTAGTCTGTCGACTTCCATGGTGATCGCGTCTCGCTTGGGTCCTGAGAAGCGTCGCATGGATTGTTTTACTGGTCTTGCGTCCTTGTGGACCTTTAGAGAGTGCTCGGCGAGTTCCCTGGGTATCCCTGGCATGTCAGAAGGTTGCCATGCAAAGATCTTCCAGTTCTCACGTAGGAACTCGACGAGCGCGCTTTCCTATGCGGGGGTCAGTCTTGACGAGACCTTGACCGTCTTTTTGCTGTCAGTCGGATGGACTTGGTGGGTGACGGTGTCGTCGTTCGTGTTGAATGCTGCGTCCTTAGCTGGCTTCTTGCGAGATGGAAAGACGGTCTTGTCGTTGTCGGCTGATATGGCCTTGAAGTGCACTTCGACTCCGAAGAACTCAGAAATCTTGGCAAACTCGCGGTCGCAGCTGTTGGAGAGCCCGAAGTCGCCGCGTACGGTGATTACCCCTTTCGGCCCGGGCAGCTTTACCATCAGGTAGGCGAAGTGGGGTACTGCCATGAACCTGGCAAAGGTTGGGCGCCCTAGGATGGCGTGGTATTGTGACTTCCAGTCGACGACCTGAAAGTCTATCGACTCCTTCCTGAAGTGCTCGGGTGTACCGAGGATGACGTCGAGTGTGATTGTTACCATGGGCGTGATTGCTTGCCCTGGTACTATGCCATGGAAGGTGGTTTCCGATTCCGGCAATTTCTCTGTCGACCTGTTCATTTTTCTCAGTGTGTCGGCGAATATGATGTTGATGCCGATGCCTTCGTCCATGAACACCTTCTTCAAGCTGTAGTCGCCGATCAAGGCCTCAATCACGAGTGCGGCGTGCCCGGGTCGGGTTACCTCGGATGGGTGATCTGCCCTAGAAAACGTGATGGGTGTCTCAGACCCGCGCAGGTAGTCTGGTACCGCGCGCGGGCTGTTGACGGCCTGAAGTACTTGGCGGGTGATGAGCTTTTGGCGCCTGTTTGACGGGGGTCCCTTCTGGATCATGTTCAGCTGTCCCCGTGCGGGTGGGTACGTGTCGGTTGCTGCCGACTGACCTTGTTGCTGTTGCTGCGGCTGGGGGAATGCTCCTGCCGCCTGCACCTGGTTGTTGTTTGCGGATGCTGCCTGGATGGCTAGCTGCGGGGCTGCCTGTATTGCCTGTACTGGAGCGATGATTTGCTGCATGGCTTGGTATATCTTTCTTGCTTTGCGACAATCCTTCAACAGGTGGCTGGAACCCCATTTGCCTGTCTCCGGGTTGCGGAACGAGTGGTGCTTACAGGGTTGCATCAGCTCCTCTGCTGGGGTCAGCGGGCGCTTCCACTCGCGCTTCTGACTTCCATCATTGTGGCCAATGCTGCTCCTGCCACGGTTGTACTGACTCGAGCTAGACTGTCGACCTTGGTCGTACTGTCGATTGTTGTCGCGTTTGTCCTCACGGGGGGTTTCATAGCCCGCCGCTACTAGTTCGATTGAATCGTGGGTGTAACGTGGCTTCTTCTTTTGGCGTGCCTCACGCCAGTTGTTTGTTTCGACCTCTTTCTTGGGGGAAGTTTCGCGGACGTAGTCCTCTCCTTCGGCCCACTGGTTGGCTGTCTTCATGAGCTCTATTGTGGTCTTCGGCTGGAGCCTGCCGAATTCCTCGCGGAGGTCACGGCGAGCGACGCCGTGCATGAAGGCGTCCATCACCCGATCTTCTGAGACGGGTTCCATGGTGTTGCGGAGGAGTGTCCATCGCTGGATGTAGGAGCGGAGCGACTCATCCTTTCCTTGCTTGCAGGCCTGCAACTCGATGTAGGTCGGTGGCCTTGCGAATGTTCCCGAGAAACTCTTGATGAAATTATCCTGGAATTCTTCCCATGTTCGGAAAGAGTCTTTGGGTTGGCTTGTGAGCCACCCGCGCACCGAGCCCGTCAGCATAAGCTGGATATACTGCATTGCCGTAGTCAACGTCCCGCCTTGGCAGGTGCAGTCGATGAGGTAGTCCTCAAGCCACAGTTTTGGATCTTGCTTCCCGTCGTACTTTGGTGTGCCTGCTGTCAACTTGAAGCCCTTAGGCATGCGGGTGTCGCGGATGTTGAAGCTGAAGCATGCCGCGCCGCACGGCTCGAAGTCGCGGTCAGCTTGGTCGTCTGGGTTTGCCGCACCAGCTGAGCGCTCCTTGCGGTTGCGATCCACCGTCTTCTGCGTGAGGACGCCGCGAAGGTCCTTGACTGGTTGTCGCTGGGATGCCCGAGGTTGTTGGTTCGTGCGCCCGGTTGCTTGGCCCCTTGGCCGCCAGCGCTTCTTCGATTGCCCTTATGGAGGCAATTTGCTGCTTGTGGAGAAGGGAGCGCGCGCCCCCCTCCGGTGGCTGCGTGAGCCGGATGTATGTTTCGACTGAGATCAGGGCGGCGTTCTCCGTCTTTGGGACGGGTATCCCGTTCTCATCTTCGGTGACGAAGGACGAGTCGAGGTTGCGGGTGAGCCTGGTTCGATCGGCTTCTGCCATGAGGGGAACGCGGGCCCTGTTTCGCCGTGCTCCTTGGTTAACCTCCGTAGAGGATGTGAAGGAAAGGGCGGCTCGCCTGGCACTCGACGCGTCTGCGTCCCTTTTGCGCCGGAGTAGGTCGGCTTTTTCGGCGCAGATTCGCTCGCCTTCCTTGCGTAGCAAGTACTGGACCGTCAGGTGGTCGTCTCGAGGTGCGTTGGGTGGGGGGAACGTGCCCTCGTCCACATGCTTCATGGCTTGGATCGCCATGTCCCGCGTGATGACAAGTTTAGTCTGGTCCGGCATGTCCACCTCTAGCGGATATGCGGGTTCTTCGTCGTCGCCATGTGGTGCGGTGCCGGCCATGAAGACTTGCTTGGGGTAGACTTGAGTCGGAGAGTTGGTGCTGCCGCTGCTGCTTCTGTCGCCCGCGTCTTGCTCGGGATCGAAAATTGCTGCAACGTGGTGCGCGGCACAGTCGCTGTCGCGTCTTCTCCCGGGCGTCCCTGTGTTCGCGCTCGCCGGGGCGAGTGCGATTGGCTTGGGGTAGACTTGGGATTTCCACGAAGATGAGGGCGCGCGTAACGTGGATGTCGGGCGCGAGCTCCTGGTTGCCCGTGCGGGTGCGACAGTCGAGGTAGATCTTGACTTAGTCGACCGCGCGGCCGAGGTTGGGGTAGTAGGATTCGTTGCCGAAATTGTAGATGTAGATGCAATCTTCACGGGTGCAGCGGGCGCGGCCCCCGCGGGTGCGGCAGATGCGATCTTCGCGGGTTCGGCGGGCGCGGCCTCCGCGGGTGCGACGGACGTGATCTTCGCGGGTTTGGCGGGCGCGGGGGTTGCCGATTCGGGTGACGCCGCCGCGCGTAGCGCGGTAGTCGTAGACCTGAGTATACCACGACTATCGATGCAGCAGTATATGGAGCCGAAGGTGATGTGTATACCTTTGTCCAGATCTGCGTACACCGAGCGGTGGGCCGGCGGGTGGAGGACGTACTCTAAGGAGCCGAAGCGGATCGACTCCCTGGCGGCGGACACGCCGATCTTCATTGCGGATGGAGCCGGAGCGACCATGATCCTAGCACTTGTTTGACTTTCCCACAGACGGCGCCAATTGACGAGGTGTTAACTCGACAAGTCCCAGGGTTGTGCACCCCGGGTTGATTGATGTGGAGAGAGATGAGTGCAGGTGGTCACGACGGCTGACAAGCAAGGATTTACCCAGGTTCAGGCTCCCGGAGGATAACCACCCTACTCCTGCTTGTCTGGTTATTGATGCGAGTAGCGATTACAATGGCGAGTTGCGATCTCGCTAGGGTTTGTGGCGGTGGCTATGAGCGTGTCCTTTGGGACGAGCAACCCTCCTGGCTTTATAGGCAGCCAGGTCTCGGGTGGTTGATGCCGATGGCAACTACAGATATGGCAGGTTATGCTTCCTAACCGACTTGGACTAGGTTACATGGTACCCCGCGTGGGCCTTCTGTGGGCCTCCATGTCCCTGGCGCGGCCCAGGTAGCCTTATCGTGGGCTACCCGAAAGGCAGCCCCACGTCAATGACCGATGACGAATAGTTGCTGGACTATGAGGAAACACCAAGCCGGACGAACATGGATATCAACATGGTATATTATCTGCCTGCCGAGTTCCGAGCTATGGAAGAAGAAGGCGAAATTGCGCAATCTTTGAGAAGCCTGATGGACCGGTTAAACACCTAAAGCCTTTGTACGTCAGATGGCATATTGATGGAAAGCCAGTTACCAGAATGTTGGTGGATGGTGGAGCTGTGGTAAATCTGATGCCATATTCTATCTTCAAGAAGCTACAACTAGATGATAGTGACTTGATGAAGACAAACATGGTGTTGAATGGGTTCGAAGGAGGAGAAGGAATAGAAGCCAAAGGAGTGATAAGTTTGGAGCTCACAGTTGGCAGCAAAACTCTGGCTACTGCCTTCTTTGTTGCTGAGGTGTAGGGAAATTACAATGTACTGTTGGGAAGAGATTGGCTTCATGCCAACCAATGTGTTCCATCAACTATGCACCAGCAACTCGTTCAATGGGTTGACGACGAGATTGAAGTCGTCCATGCTGACGAAACAACATGTATTGCATTAGCCGAGTCGGTTGTTGATTGGCAACATTCCAATGTCACATGCCTATCTGGGCGTGATTTATCCGGGTTCGATTTCCTGAGTGCTACCAGGACGGATTCACGCCAGTTTCTCTAAAGCCGATTGGTGGAAATCGGCTGCAGCTCAAGTAGATGGATAAAAACGACGAGTGGCTGCAGAAATGTCTGGAGAAGTATCGGTCCGAGATGAACGATATGTGTGAAGCAATTGAAGAACCAGACGATATGGACAAGTTGGGACAAGGCTTTGCTTCAGCTGACTTACTTAAAGAAGTTGATATTGGGGATGGCACTATCCCTAGGCCAACATTTGTGAAGTAGAAGTTGGCAGACGATTATAAGTCTAACTTAATAGCGCTAGTCTGGGAATATGTAGATTGCTTTGCGTGGGAATACCACGAGATGCCTGGGTTGAGACGAGAGTTGGTCAAACATCGATTGCCTATCAAAGCCGGCTTTAGACCACACAAGCAGCCGGCTCGCAAGTTCAACCCAACAATCTATGATCGGATCAAGGCGGAGATAGGCCGACTTTTGGAGGCCAACTTTATTCGGCCTTGTAAGTATACTGAGTGGATATCCAACATTGTTACGGTCGAGAAGAAAGGATCTGGCAAGATCAGGGCATGTATTGACTTCAGAGATGTAAATCGTGCCACGCCGAAGGACGAATATCCTATGCCAATAGCCGACATGCTTATCAACGAAGCCTCAGGTCACAAAGTTATCAGCTTTCTGGATGACAACGCAGGATACAACCAGATATTTATGGCCGAAGAAGATTCGGCTAAGACGACGTTTCGCTGCCCATGCTTTGTTGGCTTGTTCGAGTGGACTGTGATGACCTTTGGCTTGAAGAATGCTGGAGCCACATATCAGAGAGCAATGCAACTTCATTTTTCATGATCTTCTGGGAGTAGTACTGCAGGTATATATTGATGACGTGGTGGTTAAGTCAGACGGCGAGTCAAGTCATTTGGCCGACTTACGACTTGCGTTTGAAAGAATGAGGAAGTACAGGCTCAAGATGAATCCTTTGAAGTGTGCCTTTGGCGTGTCGGCTGGAAAGTTCTTAGGCATTATCATACATGAAGATGGCATAGAGATTGATCCGGCCAAGATTGGGGCCATCCAAAAGATGGCAGCACCAAGTTGTAAAAAGGAGATGTAGAAGTTTTTGGGCAAGGTAAATTATTTAAGGAGATTTATTACTAACTTGTTAGGAAAAGTTGATGCATTTACAAAAATCCTTCGGCTCAAGAACGATGATGAGTTCACCTGGGGGGCAAAGCAACAAGAGGCATTTGACAAGATCAAAATTTGCCTATCTACTCCGCCAGTTCTGAGGAAGCCTACTCGGGGGCAGCCTTTCCGGCTTTATATTGCCGCTGAAGAAAAGGTGATTGGAGCTGCCTTAAGCCAGGAAGCCGAAGGGAAAGAGTATGTCATCACGTATCTGAGCTGCCATTTGCTGGATGCTGAATCAAGGTACATCTTTGTGGAGAGATTGTGCTTGTCTCTTTATTTCGCCTACACCAAATTGCGACATTGTTTGCAGTCCAGCGAATGCCAAGTCCTTAGTCAAACCGATGTTCTCAAACACATGATCCAAAAGCCGATTCTCAGCGGACGAATCAGTAAGTGGGCATACAGATTGATCGAATATGAGTTGGCTTATGAGCCCCTCAAGTCTATGAAAGGCCAGATTGTAGCTGACTTCATTGTTGAACATCGGGTTTACCTGGGACAAGAAGCCGGCTTGAATCTCGTGTCGGCTGTACCGTGGAGGCTTTATTTTGACGGCTCAGTCTGCGATGATGGGCAAGGAGTCGGCGTTGTATACATATCACCGCACGATACTATTTCGAGGCCTCTTGTCGTCTTGATTATTTCTGCACTAACAATGAAGCCGAATATGAAGCACTTTTATTCAGGCTAGAACTTCTAGTTGATGCAGGGTTGACACATGTAGAGGCATATGGTGACTCGTTGCTTGTTTTCCAGCAAGTATCCAAGATTTGTCAATGTCATACCGGGACACTCAACGTGTATCTTGACAGTTTCCTGGATGTTATCAAAGTTGGGTTATTTCAACATATCACATGTTCCTAGGCAAGATAATTGGCTTGCCATTGAGTTGGCACAACAGGCATCAGGCTATCATATCAGTCGAGGTATGTTCTTCATTAGGAAGCTGCCGGTGACCCATGTTGCCAACTTGGAAGAAGCCAAACAGGAAGCCGGCTTGTTGGAGTCGGCTAAGGAAAAGCCAAAGTTTGAACCCTCAAGCGACTGGAGAAAACCTTATGTTGACTATCTGCAAAATCCAAGTCAGAAGGCGGACAAGGCAGTTCCGTGCACAACTCTCAAGTATACGTTGGTGGATGCTGCCTTGTATCATCGAACTGTTGACGACCTTCTTCTAAAATGTTTGAATAAAGACGAAGCTAGAGTTGCTATGGGAGAGGTACATGATGGCATGTGCGGAACGCATCAGTAAGCTCACAAAATGAAGTGGATGCTCAGGTGAGTCGAATTTTATTGGCCAACGATGATCAATGACTGCTTCAGATACTTCAAGGGATGCGAAGGTTGCCAGAAGTTTGGAGATATTCAGTTAGTGCCAGCTTCACCTCTTAACCCAATCATAAAATCGTGGCCTTTCCGAGGTTGGGCACTTGACTTTGTCGGGATGATTCATCCGGCTTCTTCTAAGAGGGCATCGGTTTGTTTTGATTGCTACTGATTATTTTACCAAGTGGTCTAAAGCGGTACCTCTCAGAAACATGACTCATAAGGAGGTGATTCAATTTATCCCATAGCATATAATTCACAGGTTCGGCATCTCGCAAACATTGATTACAGATCAGGGTACTTCCTTCATGGGCTAAGGAGGTGAAACAATTTGCCGAATCACTTGGGATCAAGATGCTCAATTCTTCTCTGTACTATGCTCAAGCCAACGGGCAAGCCGAGTCAAGCAACAAAATTTTGATCAAGTTGATCAAGAAGAAGGTGCAAGATTTTCCCAGAAGCTGGGACGAAGTGTTGTCTGAGGCCTTGTGGGCTCACAGGATTTCAAGGCATGGAGCCACCAGGGTGACTCCTTTCGAGTTGGTATATGGACAGGAAGCAGTTTTGCCAAAAGAGGTGAATCTGGCCGCCTTAAGACTTGTCAGACAGAACGATTTGTCGGTTGATGATTATTGCAGTCTAATGATGGACAACATTGAAGAAGTAGCCAACAAACGTGTCATTGCGCTAAGTGATATCAATAAAGAGAAGTTGTCGGTGGCAAGGTCTTACAACAAGAAAATGCGGCTAAAGGAGTTCCAAATTGATGACTTGGTCTGGAAGATTATATTGCCAGTTGGCTCCAGAAGCCAGAAATTCGGCAAATGGTCCCCAAACTGGGAAGGGCCACTGAAGGATCGCAAGGATAGTACTCGACAACTCTTATCTGGTGGAGACATTATAAGGTGACATGTTGCCTCGAGCTATCAATGGGAAATACCTGAAAAAGTTCCACCCGAGCGTTTGCCAAACTGCATGATCTGCGCATATGGCCGATATACATATATCGCCCTTAGTATATGGCCGACGAGCTTAAGCATCGCCCTTAGACAAAGACTTCTACGTTGAATATTTTCTAGTATGCAAGCTCTACTAAAAAACGGGGGGGCATGTGTTACCACCCGTTTTTGGCAGCTGACTGGTTTCAGTATCACAAAACTAGAACAAGGCGGAAGGAAGATTTGGATGTGCAAAGTTGCTTGAAGGCTCGTGGAGGCAAGTCAATTCTAGCCTAATGTAAAGCAAGGTCAGACGAAGGTGGTAGAAAAAAAGCCAAGTTTGTCAAAACAAGGTGGATGAAGTCAACTTTGTCGAAACAAGGTGGACGAAAAGAAGACAACCTTGTCAAAACAAGGCGGTAGAGGAGAAGCAAACATTGTCAAAACAAGGCGGCAGAAAGCTAATTTTGTCAAGACAAGGCGGCAAAAAGGAAGCCAATGTTGTCAAAATGAGCAGACAAAAGAGAAGCCAACTTTGTCAAAACAAGCCAGCAAAAGAAAACAATTCTCCCTGATCCGGGGGGAAGGCAAAAAGCAACTTTCGTTGATCAAGGGGGAAGACAAAAGGCAACTTCCTCCGATCAAAGCGGAAGACGAAAGGCAACATTCCCGATCAAGGTAGAAGGCTAAAGGTGGCAAAAGAGAAGGCAACTTTGTGATCAGGCTAGAAGAAGGAGCCAACTTTCCAAAGAAGACGGACATGAGTTTGGATCTAGCACGAAGCCGATCAAGGATCCGCCAAGTTAGGATATAATCCGACTTAAACCATGAATTGAAATTCGCGTAGGAGTCTAAAACTTGTACGGGAAGTCCAGCCGCCTCATATATATGTGAGAGGTGATGGCCGATTGAAATTAAGCAAACAATCGACAATCTGTCAATACAACCCTACTTTCATCTCCTTGAACCCTTGTTCCTGCTTCCGTTGGTCGGCGATTTCACAGATCTTGCCGGATATTGAAAATCGAGCTGAGAGCGGCCAAGTCCGTCTTAGCTCAGCCAATCGTTCCCGGCTTTCCTCAGACGGGGCTTCCCAAGGGGCTGGTGAACGGATAGACGTCGCCTAGGGGGGGGGGGTGAATAGGCGATTTAAAACTTTTTCCGAGGAGCCGGAATATCCGGTCCAAAAATGACCCGGAAATTCCGGTATGCTTGATAAAGGCGGAATAAAACTAGAGGTTTACTTTAACAAGAATACAACCTAGATATAAATACTAGGCTCACCTATGTGCACCAGCAACTTATGCTAAGCAATAAAAGTAACAAGGTGATAGCAAGATATATGACTTCAAGCACGAAGGCTATCACAATGTAAAGTGCATAAGTAAAGAGCTCGGGTATAGAAATAACCGAGGCACGCGGAGACGAGGATGTATTCCCGAGTTCCACCCAAAGGGTGTACGTCTCGTTTGGAGAGGTGTGCGCAACCACAACAGGTTAGCCGCAACGCCACAAAGGCTCACCTTCTTCTCCTGATGAACTCAACCACAAAAGGTTGCGAGTTCACCTTCCACTATTGATCTCCTTTGGGGAGGAGATCGAATCCCGTACAACTCTTGAGGCACACACCCACAACTTAATTGGGGGCTCCCAAGTCTTGAGGCACACACCCACAACTTAATTGGGGGCTCTCAAGTGACCACAAAAGGTCTTGACCACAAAAAGGTCTTGGCCACAAAAGGCCGGCCACAAAAGGCGTCTAGGGTCCAAAGACCCAAGAATAACAAGCTCACAAGTATCACCACCACGAATCCTCGTGGAGGGCTCAAACCGATGCAAATGCAATGGCAAGAGCACACGAAGTGCTCAAGTCCTTCACTCTCAAATTCCAACACAACAACAAATGTTTATGGGGGAATAAGAGAGGAAGAACATAGGAAACCACAAAGGAGTCAAATCCTTCACTCCCAAATCCCACCAAAAGCAACTAATGCTTATGGGGGGAGAAGAGAGGAAGAACAAAGAAGAAGAACCACAAAGGAACTCCAAGAACTAGATCCACTAAGTTCCCCTCACTTAGAGGAGAGATTGATTGATAGGATTGTAGATCTAGATCTCCTCTCAACTTTCCCTAAAGAATATGTAAGATTCAATGGAGGGATTGAGAGGGAACTGAGCTTTCCAAGGTCAACAATGGAGTAGGAGAGAGGGGAAAGTCGTGTTGCCTTGGATTGGCTGGGGAAGAAGAAGGGGAGTGGTATTTATACCCCTCCAGGAAATATAGCCGTTGGCTGTTTCGACACTCGGAAATTCTGGTATAAGTGAGACTCGGAAATTCCGGTCAACCGGAAATTCCGAGTACATGAAATTTCCGAGCTGAAAATCCGGCTGGAGTCAGAACCAAAACCAAACTTTTCCTTAGCCATTTCTGGAAGGCTTTTCTGGGTGCACTCGGAAATTCCGGTATATGGAAATT
Organism: Poa annua; assembly: GCA_026929855.1. Lineage (NCBI taxonomy): Eukaryota > Viridiplantae > Streptophyta > Magnoliopsida > Poales > Poaceae > Poa > Poa annua. Next base: position 10,884,262 of record CM049430.1, read on the forward strand.
TCCGAGCACAATTTCCGGTTCGAGTCAGAACCAAAAGTCCTTCTTTCCTTAGCCAAAACTGGAGGGCTTTCTGGGTGCACTCGGAAATTCCGGTAGATGGAAATTTCCGAGCACAATTTCCGACTGGAGTCAGAACTCTTTTTCTCCTTTCCTTAGCCATTTTCTTTGATCAGCTGAGGAACCGGAAATTCCGGTAGAGCGAAATATCCGGCCCCAATAATCTGAATCAGCAAAACACTGAAACGAAAACTGCTATAACTTTTGCAAATGAACTCCAAATGAGGTGAGACCAATTTTGTTGGAAAGATTGCATCCCATAAATAGAGTAAAATCGACACACATGGCAAGGTGTGGGACTTTCCTCACTGTAGAACAGGCAATATTTCCGCCACCGAAAACGCAACAAGTTGTCCAAAGTAAAACCGATTTCGATGAACTAGAGCTTGACATGGAGATGAACCAAGCTCTAATTCCTCACCAACATAAAAGACAAATAAGAACCAAGAAATATGATATGCCAAGTATGCAAAGGTTTGAGCTCTCCACAATGATGCGATCAAGTTACTAACTTGAGAACCCCTCTTGATAGTACGCCTATCTATCCTATAGCCCTATCAAGATCATACATTTGCCTTGAGCATTCCACTTGAGTTGGATGATGACTATCTTGATCTCTTCAAGTGGATCATCTTTCTTGATTGCGTGTCCAAGCACATGCTTGATGAAGACTTCTCCAAATACTCCCCCATGCTCAAAATGGGAGAGTCTCGCTTAGCTTCATCTTCATGTATCCATTGCAAGCACCAAGCATAGGATCTTTTCAAGAAACTTCTCTTGGTATTGGTCTTGCACATCTCACCTTGATGACGATCACCACATGACGTCATCCTCCATGAGCTATATGAGATCTTCATTTGATGCAAGCCCATGGGAAGATACCTAACATCATATAAAGATACCACACACACATATATCATGGGTTAGTTCACAAAGCTATGCGGACAAGTGTTTACCATCCCAAGAGATACATGATCGCTCTTGGTATATCTTGTAGCTTTGTGTGTTGATCAACATCTTGATCAACCTTGTATGTTCCAACATTTCTTCACTAATATGATGTCTTGAATCCTTCAAGACATACTTGCAATATGCTCCACTCAACAAATAATTTTCAAGAGTCCAACACATGAACTCCACAATTCCACGGACATGATCTATAATGATATCTCAATGCAAACATTAGTCCATAGAGATTGTCATTCAATTACCAAAACCACACATGAGGGAAAATGCTCTTTCAGCTGGGGCGTTTGGTCTCAAAAGCATCGGCTTACTGTTTTGCGTATCGCGCTGTAAGCCAGCCTCCCGCGCGACGAGTTGCGGAGTATCTCCCCCGGCACCGCGGGTACACGAGGACGTGTTCGTGTGACGCGTTTCGAGCGCAACACGCATGCATGTCATTTACATACGATTACAACCCGAAACACTACTCTTCGTCATCTGAATCGGCCTTGGGTGGCTGTGTACCTGACTGCCACTCCGGTACTAGTGCATCAGCCTGAGAGACTTCCGGTGTGTGCACGAGCCACACGTGATGCCCACGAGGATCAAGGTTCCCACAGTGAGAAAGCCGCACATGCGGGCGATGGAGTTGCGTGCTCTTTGTCCTCCGCTGCGGTGTTCTCCTCGTCCTGCTCCGGCTCGGCCACCACAGCTGCATGATCATCCTTGTTCTCCTGCTAGACGACCTCCTTCTCCTCCTTCTGACCGGCCACCACGGCCACCTTCTCCTGCTCCTGATCAGCCACCACGGCCTCCTACTCACACACCGACATCACGAGTATTCAGATTCATGCTTCAAGGACATAGTCATCACCAAACATGTTTTAATGGATACAAAGAGGTTAGGTCATCATGAACAAGACAAGATAATTTGTGAAGGATAAAACATAATTATTTATTTCAGAAAAGCGAATACAAATATATTTTTAATCATATCGTCAAAACCTATTTCAATCCAAAAATAGAATCTCAAACCTACATGAAACACATTGATGTGATGTCATATGTGTCGACCTCACCTTTTATTATGGTTTGAGATCCCTTTGTTAATGTGCTAGTGATTTTCTAGCACCACAGTTTAAGATGTATATCATGCAAAAGTGTCAAATACTTTATTAAAACACATGATCTAGCACCATAGTTTAAGATGTATATTATGCAAAAGTGTCAAATACTTTATTAAAACACATGATCCAGCCTTACAAAGCTCACTGACCCCATGTCCACACAACATACTCCATCAAGACAAAGCTCATATTGACCAGTGGCTGCACCAGAAGCAATCTAATCTCGGAACGACTTAAAATCTCTTTAGTCCTAAGTGGCAATCCAAAAGTATACTACCTCATGTGAAAACCACCACATACCATGGACCTAAGTATAGTAGAAACTACGTAAGGTGAAAACCACCATGAACATGGTCCGAGAAGCCACTCAACATAACCCAGACAAAGCCGCATTCACCCAGGTAACTCATTAATTAGTTAGTTTATCCTTACTCGACTAAAACGACATTTTCACAACATAGATATGCATCTACCTAGTTAAATGGTTCACTAAGCCTAAAGGGGGTGGAAGTGGATGACTACACTAAACATAATTCCTATAACATAGCATAATATATAAAATATACCGATGATACATACTACTGAAAACTTTAAATGGAATAATACAAAAATAGTAGGATATTTTTTAGTGAGCATCACTTGCCTTTGAAAGTTGATTGATTTTTATCGCACACTCTTCTTAATGAAGTACATTGCACTCCGTTCAATCTCTACAATGAAAGAACACACCAGTAAATAGACAAACCGACAACTCAAGGCATATAGAAGCAACAAGCATAACAACGTCCTTACAAAATATTTGTTTACGGATTATCATATAATTTAATATGCAAAAATAATTAGTGCGATTGAGTTTAGTGTTTTTTCATTTTGGTTAAAGGTCCGTCAACAAAGAAATTTAAACTTATCAAATTTGAATAGATTAAAGTGGGGTTCCATAGGTTCTAATAGGTTGGGCTTGATAAAAAATATCACACGTTAATTTGGTAAAAGGATTCAACACATTTTTAAATTAAAGTTTGCATTTTTTTAATATCTAAAAAGTTTTAAACACAAACTTAAATTTTAAGTTATAAGATAAATTAAAAAATATGTGTTTGGGTCTCTTTGGTCAGAGGCAAATACTGTTATTTTTAAAAAAGAAACATATTAAAAATAATTTACAGGATCTAAACTATACCAAAAGTAATCAGATGGAGCCTCTGATTTTTAGTTCATTTTAAAATGGTTCAAAATTATTTATAAGAGTGGATCATTATTCTACAGATCTTAAAATTTCCAAAAAACATATTTGCAAAACTGTCCATTTAAACTAATTCGGGATAAATCCAAATAATGTCGACACATGGTGTGCTATGATTAGCTGGATGTAGGGTTAACAGGGGTCGTAGGTCTTATGCAAATTGGATGCACTAGATTAGTCCGTACCAGGTAAGTGATTGGATATAAGTCGTCAAATCTAGATCCGAGGGTCGGGGATCTAGGGTTTATACTATGGCGGAGCGGGTCGCCGAAGATAGAGGGGATGGTGGCGTTGTGGCTCATGATCGGAAGTTTATGTCACCCTAGTGACCCTCTTGCTCCGAGAAGACAACGACAATGTGCAGCTTGACGCGACGGAGAGGATGGTCGTGACGGCTTCGTTGATTTCCTATCGGTGCGGCAGGGATGAACTAACAGAGGTGCGGCGTCGTTGGGGTGAACTCTGTTTGAGGACGAATTCAACGTTACAACTGCAAAGAGCTAACGAGGTGCGCGATGTTAAGGGGAAGAGAATGGGCGCGGTCTTGGGTTCTGGTGATACCTAATGTCGACGTAATCGTTGAAAAACGGTGACGACACCGTGGACTCCGGTGAGCAAATTGGGTATCCTGGGGTGCGATTTGAAAAAGAGGAAGAGGGGAATCAGAGAGAGGCGATAACTTGCATGTGACAAGATGGTTAGGAGGGTGGTTGTACCCCAGCCCAACAGAGTTCAAACCTAGGGTTTTTTGCAAAACACAGTATAACCCAAGCGCTCATATACACGCGCATACACTCACCCCTATGAACGCACACACCCTATCCCTATGAAAACCTCCAAGAGACTGAGCCGACGGATCAGGTCTTGAGATTGACGAAGTCACCACATGTACACCCCGGCCCACCCCTGGACCGAGCCTATCACACCTGGCAGCTCTCTAGGATCTCTAGACTGGCCCCGTAGATCAACACTAGTCTTTTCTGCGCACTTTGCCCTCACTCGTGCGCACCCATCCTTGGAGTACTACAGGCCAAGCATGCTTAACCTCGGAGTTCTTTCTAGATGAGCTTCCGGAAAAGAAGTTGCAACTTGTTGATATGAGTATTCTATCAATCCTATTAAGCCCTGAGCCAGGATCTCACATTTGAGCCAGGATCTCACATCCTTCCCCCCTTAGAAGACCGACGCCCTCGTCGGTCAGCCCCCAGTCCAGGAACTCCCCCCTTGGCACCCGTCCATGCGTCCAGTGCCGGCACACGCCCGAGTAACCGCGAGGGTCGGCTCTGATACCAATTGTAACACCCCGGACCACCACTGGACCGAGCCTATCACGCCTGGCAGCTCTCTAGGATCTCTAGACTGGCCCCGTAGATCAACACTAGTCTTTTCTGCGCACTTTGTCCTCACTCGTGCGCACCCGGGAAGGACTTCCCGGTCGGTCACCCATCCTTGGAGTACTCCAGGCCAAGCACGCTTAACCTCGGAGTTCTTTCCAGATGAGCTTCCGGAAAAGAAGTTGCAACTTGTTGATATGAGTATTCTATCAATCCTATTAATCCCTGAGCCAGGATCTCACATCTGAGTCAGGATCTCACACCACAAGCGTCTCGGTGTCGACGGGAACGTCGTCTCCCACTAAAGAATATTTCGCCTAAATGAGAAACATTAGCGTCAAACCTGGGGTTTGAACTCTGGTAGGCTGGGGGTAGAACCACTGATATCTACGCACGCTTCTATTCTCGTAGATAGTGTTGGGTCTACAAGAGCAGGTTTGTAGAACATCAACAAGTTTCCCTTAAGTGGATCAACCAAGGTATATCGAACTCAGGGAGGTAGAGGTCAAAGATATCTCTCCCAAGCAACCCTGCAATTAAGACACAAGAAGTCTCTTGTGTCCCCAACACACCCAATACACTTGTCAGATGTACAGGTGCACTAGTTAGGCGAAGAGATAGTGAAATACAAGTAATATGGATGATTATAAGTAGTAATTACAATGTGAAATAAAAATTGCAGCAAGCAAACATGTAGCGGAACTTGTTGTAAACGGTGTTTCAATGCTTAGAAATATGACGGAATATTGCCACATACTAGTTCCCGTTCAAACCCAGGTTTGACGCTGGTGTTTCTCATTTAGGCGGAATATTTTTCAGTGGGACGCGACGTTCCCGTCGACTGTGGCGACTAGGGTGACTTCGTCAATCTCAAGACCTGGCCCGCTGGCTCAGTCTCTCAGAGGTGCTCATAGGGGTAGGATGCGCGTGTGCGCATGCATTCATACGCCTGAGTGTATGCGCATATATATGAGCGGTTGCGTTGTAGTGTGTTTTGCCAAAAGAATCAGAGAGAGGCACATGGCTTTTAAGGGAGATGGTCAAAGGTGGATGAGGACATGGGTGAGCGATGAATTCGTGCAAGGAATCGTCGGGTAAACGACGCGGAATTCTCGGTCGGAGGTTGAAGATGCTTACGTCATCGGGCCCACATGCCAGGTATTTCTGCCTTTTCTTTTCTATTTATATGTTTTGTTTTAAGTGTCCAAATGAAGTCAAATTAATTTCTAAAAATTTGTAATACATTGATAGAACCTTTGTCAAAACATTTAAAACTTTGAAAATTTCAAATATTGAATAATTGCTGAATTTTACACTTTTATGTCAATTTTGAAATAGATTTTTATAAACTCATTTGTGTCTTGATAAAATCCAAACAAATGCCACAAATACATGTATTGAAAATAATTTATTTTAAACTCATTTTCAAAGTCAAAGAATTGAATCAAAATCATAGAATGCTCCAAATAGGTTAAAGACTTTATAAATATTGTTTAAGCTTTATTGAGCACCCAAATACAATATTTTCAACTATTATAATTTTACCAATTTTTTTTAGAAAATAGGTATCTTTAAATAATTTAAAGTACTTTGCAAAATGTTTTTAGGTTTTAATAAATACCCATAAGTTATATCTTCAAGTTTTGAGAGATTTATTTTATCCAATTTAAAAAGTTTTAGTTTTATGATTTTTAAATATTCCAAATTTTTGGGATTTTACAAAAAAAGCCTAGAGGAAGTAGTTCTTTATATTCCAATTTCTATGGTTGACCGGGCAGGATGAATCAGTTCACTACCTGCTTCTCTATCGCATCCTAGCGACTTTGCAAGCATTAAAGGCTAGGCATCTAATATCGGTTATTCCTCCAACTGGTTATTCTGGGTTACGCTCTTCTTCTTCGCTTGTGTGACTATCATGAGAAGAATTCCATTCCAAGAAGTCAAATAACAAGGCTTTTTTATCTTGTTTATCAACCCAAATTCCTGCGCTCATATGTGGGACACAAACCCGATGTCTTGACTTTGTCATTTTCTTGAATGTGAATGCCAGATGACAAAGTTGATGTGCTCTTCGCCTATGCCCTGGGCTCAATGTTCTCAAAAGGATATCCAATTTTTTTTACTAAGAAGATCTCCACATAGCTAGGATTTTTTTTTTTTTAGATAAAGGGAGTTTTATTACTTAAGAGGTTTAAGCGATTCACCCGGCCTCTGCATAACTAAGATGCACACAGCCACCCGTTCACCAGAATCCAACTCAAACATAAAAACTAGGCGAATTACATATCATAATGAGAAATTGTAGATCCGCCTAAAGTACTGGAAGGTCTATCCGGAGACTATGCTGCCATCCATGCCGGCAGAGCACCTCCCTTACCGCGGACTCCAGTCTCGCAGCCACCTCCAAAAAAAGGTCCCGGTGCTCCACACGCTGCAGCGCTGACCAAGCTCGTAAGGTAGCCGTGCACCGATATATGACCTGCAAAACAGTAACATTTGAATTGTTAAACACCTTGTCATTTCTACATAGCCACAGCGACCAAATAATGGCAATCGCTCCCATCCTACAGAAACGTTTAAACCTAGGATCTACACCATTTAGCCAATTGCCAAAAATGTTGGCAACTGTATTTGGTGGATGTAAGGTAGAACCTAACTGGATGGCTGACCATATAGACCTCGCGAATTCGCACTGGAAGAACAAATGTGTAATGGTCTCGTCATGAAGACAGAAAACACATTTTTTACTTCCGTGCCAATTACGCTTCGCAAGGTTGTCTTTAGTAAGGATGACCCCCCGACGAAGGTACCATGCAAACACCTTCGTCTTAAGCGGAATTTTCATTTTCCAAATCTTATTATACTCCTTAGTATTGACTGGAACTTCAGGATGGATAAGTGCTCTATACATAGAATCAACTGAGAATTTACCATTCTTGGTGAGATTCCATAGAAATTTATCTGGACCCTCCGACAATTGGACTGACTCCAGTCGGATGAGCAATGCATGCCAAGATGCTTGTCTCATACCAAATAAGCTTCGCCGAAACGAAACATCCGGTGGGGAGGAACCCAACACCTTGGCGATCGTGTCGCTTTTGTTTCTCTAAGGATATTGTTCTCTAAGGGTAACCTGGCCAAGCCATTTATCCTCCCAGAACCGAATTTCCGATCCATCCCTAATTGAGAAAGAACCATGGGGGAAAAAATACTTCTTTGTAGCCATAAGACCAGACCAGAAGTGTGAATCACCTGATTTCCACTGGATCTGGGAAACAGCTTGGTCTCCCACATACTTTCTCCTAAGGAGAGTTTGCCAAACTCCATCTTCTGAAAGAAGATTGAAGAGCCATTTACCTAGGAAGGCACGATTCTTGACCTCTAGGTCATGAATTCCCAGCCCTCCTTGGTCTTTAGGACAACAAACCACACTCCATTTAGTCAGTCGATACTTTTTCTTCTCAGAATCCCCTTGCCAAAAGAATCTAGACCGGAAATAATCCAGCTTTTTCAAGACTCCTTTGGGCAGTTGGAAGAAAGAAATCATATACAGTACCATATTTGATAGCACTGAGTTTATGAGAACTAATCTTCCACCAAGGGATAAGAGTTTTCCTTTCCAACTATTTAACCGAAGTTGAAATCTTTCTTCCACCTTTTTCCATTCAGCATTTGTAAGTTTCCGATAATGAATCGGAATACCCAAATAGTTGATAGGAAATTGACCTTGTTGACAGCCAAAAAGTTCAGCATACAAGGCGGCGTCCTCTTGAGCCTCGCCAAAACAAAATAATTCACTTTTATGAAAGTTTATCTTAAGACCCGAAAGGAGCTCGAAAGCTGACAAGATCAGTTTTAGGTTCCGAGCTTTTTCGATGTCATGTTCCATAAAAAGAATTGTATCATCGGCGTATTGAAGAATTGATAACCCACCATCAACAAGATGTGGAATCACTCCTTCAAATTGACCCTCAGATTTAGCACGTTCAATCAATATAGCCAACATATCAGCCACTATATTAAATAGAATTGGCGATAACGGGTCACCCTGTCTGAGGCCTTTCTTCGTTTGAAAGTACTTGCCAATATCATCATTGACCTTGATGGCAACACTTCCCCCCGAAACAAAACTATTAATTAACGCGCACCACTTAGAAGAAAAACCTTTCATTCTTAGAGTCTGCTGAAGGAAAGACCAATTGACTTTGTCATAAGCTTTCTCAAAGTCAATTTTAAGGATTACCCCGTTCAGTTTTTTCCTATGTAGTTCGTGCACTGTTTCATGTAAAATCGCAACTCCGTCAAGGATATTACGACCTTTCATAAAAGCCGTCTGAGACGGACGAACCACATGATCCGCCACACTGTTCAGCCGTATCGTAGCCAATTTGGTGAATATCTTAAAACTAACGTTAAGGAGGCAAATGGGTCTGAATTGTTGAATCCTCTCTGCCTCGTTAACCTTAGGTAATAAAATTATCTCACCAAAATTTAGTCGAAACAGCTCTAACTGTTCAACATGAAGACAGGCGAACATAGCTAGGAATTGGTTGCGTGATCCACTCTCTTCGGCTACTTTGTGCCCAGTCCACTTGCATTGGACCAGTGGCTTACAAGACGAAGGAAAGAACGGCTCACAAGGTCCTATCAATAGACCGAATGGTCATCAGTTTCTCTCATGGCCTAACGCCGTCCATCACTACATCAAGAACAAAGCTGCAGATGAAGATACCCGACCGCTCCCAGCGCCATGATCAAGAGCTCCTTGTCCTTTGTCAGCGGGATCGCCAACGCCCTCCATATTCAGCTTATTTATTTATTTTAAAAATTCAGCTTATTTCTGATATTCCAAAATGTCAATCATTGGACCACAAAGCCTTGAACTGTTCAAGATTGAGTTTAGATGTGTCTGCTAGGTTTGAGCTTTGAATCAAAACATTTGGAAAACGGCAGGTACAGTTTAAGTTATGACCAATAGGTTTCTGTATTATTTGTCCGGATATAGATAGATTGATCTAGGAGTCTAGGAGATATAGTACATATATATGCAGCCGCTTAATTAAATGTTTTATAATAGATGAACCTCATTCTGGTACTCGTCATCACATGTCAGTTTCAGATTCGGACCATACATATCTGGAAATCATCGGGCTGCAAGTGCAACTAAACGAACGTAAATAAAGATGCCAAGCAGTGCAAATTTAAAAGCAGAATGCTTTGATTCGGACCTAATTGAACAACACAGTTAATTAACCAGGGCATCCGCTCACCGCATAATCCTACGATTCCAACCGTGTCCGAGTGAAGACCATATATACTATGCATTAGTTAATTCAGGAAGGTTGCTAGTATTTTCTATGCTACATACATTACATACAGGCCATTCCATTGACTTTTGGTAGCACTAGTTAAGGTTACATACATACACATATGCAGATGATGGATCAAAAGGTTGAACTGACCTCATCTCACGCATCAAGTCTTCAAACACCAGCCTTGATCATTTCAAAGATAAGTAGCTTCTTCTACTAGCTATTACATTGACCATGACCAAAGATACTGAAAGATACTGGTATATTCCAAGTCTCCGTCTAGCAAGCCAGCTGTGTAAGAACTATAACCATGCATTTCTTACCATTAATAAATTGCTTTGTGCCGACTGAAAGAGATTGCAAGCTGCAGGGAAGGAAGCTTCCGGGACGATGTTGTCTCCTGCCTCACACTCAAGGAATGACATCTTTTTCACTATGGATTCTGAATGAAATATATGGGCAATGGATCGATTTTAATATAAATCCTCGATTGGAGAATGACCTGCAGCTTTGGGATCAGTTTCATTTGCTGTTTGTTTCAGCATCACAACAAAATTGACAAGGGGATCAGGGAACAAGAGAAAGCGGCCATTTGTTGGTTCCTCATTGCTTCTGTCTGCCTTGTCGCCTGGCCTCCATCACCAACAGATTAAGTCTAAGGGTATTACACTTTTGCACTTGTCTTTTCTCTTCTCTTCTCTTATATCCTCTACAATCTACACTTAAGGAGACTGCTTGCTATTTCTTCTCTGGTGTGTAGCTAACTATTATTGGTTGCGCATGGCCGTGGTCAGCAGAGCCCGTACTTGTCTCCCTTCGCCATCATCTTCCCCATTGCCGGCCTTGTCCCCGCGGTCACCGCAGCCCAAGGTGGAAAGGATGTTCATGCGTGAAGGGAGCGGGAGGCCGTCCCACGCCAATGGCACGAACAGGAGTGGCAGCCTCAGAGATATTGGCGAGGAGGCTGCCATCTCGGAAGATGACGGCGACGGTGCAGGTAAGCTGTATGTGGCTGTTGGGAAGGACGTCAAGGACGGCAGGTCCATCCTACTCTGGGCCGCTCGGAACCTCCTGTCCAGTGATCTCAAGCTTGTCTTGCTGCACGTCCATCAGCCTGCCGAGAGAATTATGAACGGTAAAGGCATCACCTTTGATGGATTCAGTCTGACCTTTATCTCATTTACATGAACTCATGGAGTAAGCAAGGATCATAGCTACTAGTATGATTTTCTTGAAGTTAAAATCCTTTAAGAAGTAACTTGCGTATTTGAGAGGAAAGGAAACAAAAGTTCTTACTGGAATTGGTCCCCATCTCCTTTACTTGTTTCTAACTTCATATGTGTATGGTGTTTGCAGAGCAGTCTCTTGGCAAAATTAGTGTTATTTTTTCCCCTTTTTTTCTGCTGCATTTGCTGCTGCCGTCATATAGTTCAGAAATCGTTCATCTATTTTCAATAAGCATAGCAAATACTTGTTTTTTAACCTATGCTGATATTTGTGTGTGCAGGATTGTGCAAAGTTTCTGCAAGCCAGTTAGAAGAAAAGGAGCTCAAAGCATACAGGAAGATTGAGATGGATGCGATGGACACACTTCTAAACCAGTATCTTAGTTTCTGCAGAGTATCTCTAAAGGTCAGTTAGTATCTAATGCGGTCAGTAAATTAATTCACGAAGGTTTTAGGAATTATAATATCATATTCACTTAGGATTTCATTTCAATGTTATCTCACCAAAATAAGAAATTTATAGGTGCAAGCTGAAACACTGGTGATAGACAAGAACAGCCCTGCAAATGGCATTATTGAGCTCATTGATCGGCATCACATTACAAAGCTTGCTATGGGGACATCTTCCGTCTCAGTGTATGTCCAGATACAGTATTCCAGATTCATAGTGAGGTTTACTGGATAAATAAACATGCATCCCAAATACTCCTAACTGCATTTTTTTAAACCACTACATGGTTTATGTAATTATATGCTCGACTCCTGTACATGTAAATTTATTATGTGTTGTAAAAAATATTAGCAAGAAATTTGGTAGCTCATACTAGCCAATACTTATTCAAACAATGCCCTTTGTAAGACAAATACAAGTACTCCTCCGATCCATAAAAAGTGTCGCTCATTTTGTACTAAACTAATACAAATTTTATACTACATGAGCAACACTTTTTATGAATCGGAGGGAGTACAACATTTGTCTTGTGTATTTCGTACTTAGCTAAGGACTAAGCTAATCCATGCAACACAAAAAGGACTAAGCTAACCATTAACTCCCATCAGCAACTACAGTTTACCAGTTATCATATCTCTCTCTCTCCCCCGTATTAAGTCTAAAGTAGAGGTCAAAAAACAACTAACATATAGCCAAGTCCTTTATGTTATCTTTCATCAACAGGAAGAGGAAAGTACCAAAATCAAAAAATGCAGCCATTGTGCATCTACAGGCCAAACTATATTGCCAGATCTTCTATATTTGCAAAGAGGCTCTTGCTTGCTCCAGGTATAATGTAATGCAGCCCTACGAGTTCCCACCACAAAAAATATGCTACACATAATTTGCAAAATTATTTCCGACCTGACAAAACAACGGTGCCATGGTTCTTTTTCATCATTTGTCAGGGAAACCACTCAGCTTTCTGCAAAAGCAGAGACACCCGGAAGCAGCTGTGCGAGCGCTGTCTCAGATCAACTTGAGTTCCCTCCAAGATCCTTATCACTGCCACCAGGGCATCCAGGTTTCTTAGGCTCTACAGACCATCAAGCACTTCAACAACGGTCCAACTCAGTTAGTTATCCCTTGTCTGGTTTGATAGCACACAGTGTGGAAAACATGTCAGCTGAAAGGCGGCGGTCGATTGACATGGTAAGCCATCTTGGACTGAGCACAGCTCTGTAACTGAATTCATCCCTACTGAATTCAAACCAAACATAATATTTTACAGGTGGAAACTGTCATACAACATGAAGTGTTTGAGCAACTGCACCGAGTGCGCAATGACCTAGAACGCTCACGAAAGGAAGCATTCGAGGGACGGCAGAAGGCTGAGAGAGATCTGTTTGAAGCTTCTGTGATGGTATCTTACCACGTACCTTTAGTTCTACATTACTTGATGGTGTAAGCAAACTGTTTTCTTGCAGTTCAAAGCACGGGAGAATTCACTCTGCAAAGAAAAGAAGGAGGTAGAGGAAAGACTGGCCAGAGAAAAGACTGGCCTCGAAAAAGAGCACATCCGTATATGCAGCGAGCTGCAGAAGGTCAATGATCAAAAGGCAGAACTGGAGAACAAGCTTCTCAAGGCCAATTGCCTAATGGAAGAGCTCCGCCAGTTGCACGTAGAGCTTCAGCATGAGAAAGACCATGCTGTTAGACAAGCTAAAGAGATGTGCCAAATAAAAGGTGACATTGTATTTGGCTCTACTGGTGCAGCTGTCTTGACAGAGTTCAGCTACAATGAGGTAAAAGAAGCAACCAACAACTTCGATGAGTGCAAAAAGATTGGGCATGGTGGATGTGGAAGCGTCTACAAGGGTTTTCTCCGTCATACTATTGTGGCTATAAAGAAATTCAACCGTGAAGGTGCAGCAGGAGAGAAAGAGTTCAACGATGAGGTAAATTTTCATTTTGTTTCGTAAAACATAGGTTCATTCCATCGAATTAAGATTAAGATGTGTTGTCCAATGAGAGAAAATAAGGAGCATCTAAATATTTAATTTTCCACCATATTGCAGGTAGAAATACTGTGTAGGATGAGACATCCAAACCTTGTCACACTGATAGGAGTATGCCGAGAGGCCAAAGTGTTGGTTTTCGAATTTTTGTCAAACGGAAGCCTAGAGGACTGCCTGCAGTGCAAGCACCAAACGGAGCCACTCTCATGGCGAATGCGCATCCGAATTGCTGCCGACATCTGCACGGGACTTATCTTCCTTCACTCCAACAAACCAAAAGGCATTGCCCATGGTGATCTGAAGCCTGACAATGTCCTTCTTGATACTAGCTTTGTTTGCAAACTGGCAGATTTTGGGATCTCTCGCCCATTGAATCTGACAAATACCACCGTCACCCCTTACCACCGAACAAACCAAATTAAAGGCACGATGGGGTACATGGATCCAGGATATATTGCCTCGGGGGAGCTCACGGCGCAGTATGACGTCTACTCCTTTGGAGTAGTTCTTATGCGATTGCTAACTGGCAAGAGCCCCCTAGGCCTTCCGAATGAGGTAGAGGCGGCCTTGAGCAATGACATGTTGCAAGATATAATTGATACTTCTGCAGGGGAATGGCCACCTGAGTACACCGAAGAGTTGGCAAGACTAGCACTGAGATGTTGCAGGTATGACAGGAAGGAGCGACCGGATCTTGCAAAGGAGGCCTGGGGTGTCCTGCAATCTATGATGAACTGTCCAGGCGATAAGTGCCAACCACCAACGTTTTTCATCTGCCCAATGACACAGGTCCGTTAAAAATCAAAAAAAAAATTAAGGACTTGAATCATATGATACTGTAGGTCACAACAGCAGTTACCTTCTATTTACCTGATTAATCACCTTTAACCTTACAGTTCAGTTAGTAGAGTAGTTAATGTCGTTATAAGAGCAAGTCCAGCAGTTCACTTAAAATGTCTCCCCTATATGTGTTTGTAGGGGACTGCCCCTAAAATATGTTCAACTCCAGCAGTTCACCTAAAACATCTCCCCTATTTAATTTTTTTATCTATTTTTTTATATTTTCAAAATATTATATAACTAACATGTAAAATCCAACGGCTACCTCCGTAACTTGTAGTGTCAAAAACTTATCCATCACCAAAATCTGAAAGATAAACAAAAATCTCACGAATATCGGCATATTGCAGTGTCAAAAAACTCACTAATATCGGGATAGGGGAGTCTTCCACCTCCCCTACTTGTAGGGGAGACGAGCGAGTAGAACCGGTGGCGCCTATAAATCGGGGGAGCATTGAGGGAACTGCTGGGCGGTTGTTTTTTAGTTTTTTCCCCTAAAAAACGTATAGGGGAGGGTTTGAGGGAAGTGCTGGACTTGCTCTAATGATGTTTTATTTTCTTCCAAGTAGGTGGTTAACGTTTTCACTTTTAGTTTGATATAACCTTGTATCTTTATAATACTTTCAGGAGATCATGAGGGATCCACACCTTGCTGCTGATGGATTCACATATGAAGGTGAGGCCATAACGGACTGGCTTCAGAGGGGGCATAAAATGTCCCCCATGACCTACCTCAGCTTCAGACACCATGAGTTAATACCGAACAATGCCCTTCGTTTTGCAATTCAAGAATGGCAAATGCAACACCAACCATGATTTTTTAATTTCCATTTGATTTGTACAAAGTTAGTTATGTGAAGTGAAACAAATGGTTGTAAGTTTGTATGAGCTAGAAAACCATTTTTGTACTTTATCAGTTAGCACTCTCTCAAGGTTTGAGCCCATAAATGAGAAGTGATGATGTACATTCTTTCATTCGCTTGTGTTGGGGATGAAAACTGACATGTCATGTCAAATCTCCAAGAGAAGGTCCAGCTACCCTTGCTTGGCGTACAATTTATCCCACATCCCCTAGCTTCAACTTTCTATTCTCCTTCTCGTAGGGGAACGCTCCGGTTTCCCCAGTGTCCGCATTTCGACATGCGACATCTGGCGCGCCACCACATTCCCTAGCTTCAACTTTACACGTAAAGGAGCAGAGCATAAACTTGAGCTGTTAGTGAAACACAAGATCATGTAGGAAGCAACCATGCCGTTATCAATCGGTAAAACTAGAGGAGAGGAGTGGGAGCAGAAGGCTTACAGTAGGAATTCTGGGATCAAAAGCAAAAATGAACCAGTCAGTTATGAAGTGAAGTGAGCATCCACAAAGTAGGAGGACTTGCACAAGTCGTCCATGAAATAAGGCAAAGCTTAGCTCCTGCGGTCCTGCCATGGAAATGGCAGTGAAATTCTCGGGCAATTCCATCACATCATAAATAGCTTCATTAGTATTTTACGGACAAAAAAGCTGTCCTTTTTGGCAGCAGCGACATGTCAAGCCCAAAGCTTGCCTACTACTCCCTCCGTCCTGAATTAATTGACTCCAGAACGGAGGGAGTACATACACATAACGAGTCAATCTATGCATAAATATATAACAAGCTGGAGAAAGATCAGAACTTTTTAAAAATGAACGCAAGAGGGAGAATGATATAAAATGGCAGAGCAGACAAGCGTAGGTGACGACTCCAAAGCTGGCCTGAGCTGAGCTGCTGAGCACGAGGAGGACACCAAGAAGAAGAAAAACAACAGAGCAGATAGCCCGATGGACGTCACCGGCGGCTCACCTGTGTCGCACGCCGGCGTCTTGCCACAGCCTTCCTCCTCCAGCGACGGCGGGCGCGAGAAGGTGTACGTGGCGGTGGGGAGGGAGGCCTCCCGGTCCAAGGACATGGTGCTGTGGGCGCTACACAAGTTCCCCAACAAAGACGCCGGCTTTGTGCTGCTTCATGTCTACTCCCAACACAGATTCCTTCCCCTCAGTACGACTCACCTCCTATTATGTTCTCCTTATATTTATCTCTGCAGTAATATTTCCCTTTTGTCCAAACTGGCCCAAACCAAACTCAAGCATGAGCCTTTTCCTACATGAATGTATCAGATCAAATCGGGATTGCACTTACAGAGATATGATTATTTAGATGTTATGCTGTGATAGTCTGCCGGAGTTGTGTTAGTTACTGCTTCAACGTTGTTCGCAGTGGGTGCAAGGATTCCTGCAAGCCAGGTACAAGAGCAGGAGCTGATGGCACACAAGATGGAGCTGCAAAGAGTCAATGACACTCTGGATCAACACCTGCTCCTGTGTGCACAGGAAAAGGTTTTACGTTGTTTCACACATGTCACCTCTCAGAATGCAAAGAAAAATTAATGTGTAGTGAAGCTTCAAAACACTGACGACCCATGTATCCCACAGGTACAAGCTGAGAAGCTGGTGGTAGAATCAGATGATGTTGCAGAGGGACTAGTAAAGCTCATCTCTGAGCATCATGTCACCGTGCTTGTCATGGGAGCAGCAGCTGACAAGCACTACACAAAGTATGGCCAAGTATCTTACTCATCTGATCACTATAATTATCAATTTGGCGATCATTAGTAAATGAGCTGTTACCTTACAAACAAAAGAACTAACCCTTGTCCAAGGATTTCAGGGAAACGAAAGATCTCAAGTCCAAGAAAGCACAGCTTGTAGAACAGCAGGCAGATCCTTCCTGCACAATATGGTACATCTGCAGAGGGACGCTCGTTTGCCGTAGGTATGGTTGGTCGACTGCGAATAACTCTCACTCGTGTCCTTAGCGTGCATTGCAGAATTCCGGTCTGGGCTTGACGTGTTTCCCTCTGTCGGCTTTCTCACTCTAGGAAGGCTGTTCCCCTTAGCCATGAAGCAAAGCCGGAAGGCACGCACAAGTCTGGTGCTCAACAGTTTTTGATGGATAGATCAGCTAGCTTGTCAGAGACATGGTGTGTTTCAAACACATGGCTACACAAACCAAACCTCGGACCGCAGAACGAACGGACAAGTCCATTCAGATCCTACAATGATGAAAATGTAAACCCAGTTCATGCAGGAGAATTTGCTTCATAATTACACAAAAGTAGATGAATCATGCTATTTTATCTAGCAGTCCACCAGCTTGTACTTTTGATGTTGAAATCTAATTATTACGTGGATTTTAGAAACTCCATCGTGCCTTAACAACACTGAAGAATGAAGACGGTTAAACATCACGAAAATATTGATGTGAAGTTTTTACCTTGTCTCATGCATGAAATTGTTAAAGAATCTGACGAGCCTAAAAATATATTCCAGCATATGCTCCGGGAGTTGGAGAGTGCAAAGAAACAAGCCTATGAAGAAAAATGCATCCGTGAGAAAGCAGAAGGAGAGTTATTTGAGGCTTTCCAGAAAGTAAGAGTAGCAATTTGCCTTTTTCAGTATCAAGTGTACTAACATTAACTGTCACTGTATGTTGGTGACAGTATTACCTGGAAGCTCTTGCTACTGTCCTCTTCAGAAATTTTACAGACAATAATAATTTGTAAACAAATTTAGAGCCATTATTTTGGATAACTGCCAGCTACAAAATTTAACAAAACAATTTCTCACATTTAGCTTGTCCAACAGGCACGAGCCTCCGAGAATATGTACTTCGGAGAAGTGAAGCAAAAGAATGAAATAAAGGAAAAGTTGACGGCAACAATTGAGCAAGTTGAGAGACTCACGGAAACAACTGATGAACTTTGTGCAAAGCTTCAAGAGGAACGCACAAAGAGGTTGGCCCTGGAGAAAAGGACTGCTCATTCAGACCGTATCATCAAGGATTTGATGTTGCAGCGTGACAAGGCTGTAAGAGAGGTAGAATCACTGCATGCAACGAAAGGAGAGTCTAGTGCAACCGCGGAGGGGACAATGCACATCACAGAGTTATCCTGCACAGATATTAACGAAGCAACCAACAACTTTGACCACTCCTGGAAGGTTGGAGAAAGTGTTTATGGAAGTGTGTACAAGGGCTTTCTTCGGCACACAAATGTAGCTATAAAGAAGTTGAATCCCGAAAGCACACAGTCACAATCGCAGTTCAATCAAGAGGTTAAATTATTGGTTTAGTAAATTATTTGCTTTCTTTCCTCTCAACTAAACTGGTATTTTTCTGGTTCAAAAAAATTACCATGTTGCAGACAGTTAAGTTGTTCATGGTGCCTCCTTTGCAGATAGAGATTCTAAGCATGGTGCGACATCCAAACCTAGTTACTCTTATAGGAGCTTGCAGAGACTCCAAAGCTCTTGTCTACGAATACATGTCCAATGGAAGCTTGGATGATCGACTGGCTTGCAAGGACAACTCTAAACCTCTTAGTTGGCAGCTGCGCACCTGCATAATTTCCAATGTTTGCTCCGCACTCATTTTTCTCCATTCCAATAAACCCCATAGCATTGTCCACAGTGACCTGAAAGCATCTAACATTCTTCTTGATGGAAATAATGTAGCAAAGCTCAGTGGTTTTGGCGTGTGCCGAATGTTCACTAATGAGTTTAGGGACACAACCACTCTATATAGGCATACCCACCCAAAGGGATCTTTTGCGTACATTGATCCTGAATATGTTATGACTGGTGATCTGACCCCTCTATCTGATGTATACTCTTTCGGAATTGTGCTTCTGCGCCTCTTGACTGGAAGACCAGGATTCGGGCTGTTGAAAGATGTGCAACGGGCAGTGGAAAAGCATTGCCTGGAAGCAATTTTGGATTCATCTGCTGGGGACTGGCCAGCTATGCAGGCTGAGCAATTGGCTCGGGTAGGTCTGAAATGTTGTGAAATCAGAAGGAAAAATCGTCCTGACCTACAAACTGAGGTTTGGACTGTACTTGAACCAATGTTGAAGTATGCTTCCGCTATGCTGTGTTCCTTGTCATTTAAATCAGTATCAGAAGACCTTGGTGGTGTGCCGTCCTACTTCATCTGTCCAATACTACAGGTGAGTCATACATTTCACTTGTTGAATATCATTCTCTTCTACTGTCCACTTTGATAATATTAAAGTATGCAGATATATCTTAAATGTTCCCTGCATTTTTTGTTTATCATTCTTAATAATGTTAGACAAATCAGTCAACATCTTGCATAGACAGCATTTGAACTTTCCGGTTGTTTCGCATTTGCAATTCTATGGTGCAGGATGTAATGAGGGAGCCTCTAATTGCTGCGGATGGATTTACCTATGAAGCCGAAGCTATAAGGGAGTGGATCGACAGTGGACACCATACTTCACCCATGACAAACCTTGAGCTACTCC
The DNA here is from genome assembly GCA_026929855.1 of Poa annua. Lineage (NCBI taxonomy): Eukaryota > Viridiplantae > Streptophyta > Magnoliopsida > Poales > Poaceae > Poa > Poa annua. The sequence continues at coordinate 10,904,140 of CM049430.1, forward strand.
ACCAGGATCTTTTGCCAAACCATGCCCTCCGTTCTGCGATCCAAGAGTGGCTGCAGACAAATTATAATTAATAAGTTAGCTTTATCACCATGGAACTTCGTAATTAATTTTGTGGTCAACTCCTTACGCGGAATAATAGGAACAAATCAAACTATTCTGTGTGTATTCTGACAGAATGACTTCAGATATACATATTGCTTTTTGTTTTGCTTCTTGAGCAAAACTTGTATGTAAAATGTAATAACTTGGAGCTCCCGTCACTAGCACTGGACTTTCTACATAAATTTGCAAATAGAAGACTGTTTTGATAATGATACCATATATGTATGCTGTCATTTTACATGCTACATACATTTGCGGCATTGATCTGTGTATTCCGGAAGTATAAAATGGTCAAAATTAAACTCTTCACAAGGTAAATAAAAAAAAATTGCCTCCTAGGAGGTGTGTAAACATCATTCTATCTTTTCAATATAATGAAATGCAAAGGTCCTTTGCGTTTTCGCGTAGCTTTGATCAGCTTCTTGTATCCTCTTGTCGCTGACACAAATCCATGGGGCTGAGCAAAACCTTCTCTGGAAGATGCTAGACATAGCAAGTTTGTCGAATATTCTTACCAACACAGGTCACTGGAGAAATCCAAAAGATAGGATGTCCTTGTCTCAAATGGCCGGCTAAATTGCCAGTATAATCTGATCAGAAACTTGCAAAACGAATCAATTGGTATATCCAGAAGTCAGTAAACAGGAAGAAACTTGTTCACCCTTGCAGTCCTGATCTATCCGATCATGACCTTGTTTTTTAGCATTTTTTTCTCGACAAGCACTTACGTCCAAATGGGTCTGATGGAGATTACAACGGATACAAGCTGCACCCTCAATCTTCAAATACTGTAATTCCAAGGTATAATGCCAGTATATGCTAGTCAACATACACTTAAAAAACAGGAGATGTCTTGATGTGCATTACCATATAGACAGCTTGAGAGCAAGCGGGAGATACCATCTGAAAAGGAAAAATATTGCAGATATGAAATCATATCAGAATTATATGTCCTGGACAACATATCCACATCTCGAAAGCAACCCTTTGATGGGAACTGCCGGATGGGAGATGGGATGGCCTGTAATGTTTACCATCTAATGGGACGACTAGAGGGCAGGCATGGACAACAGCTTTCTGGAAGTGGTGGAAATTTCACGGAAATTTCACTCAAATCCAAGCCTTCTCCAAGTATGGAGGACAAGTGTTCCTGGCACACAAAACAATTGTCAGCCTGGTCATTTGAACAGCTACTGAAAGTCTGAAAGGGTAACCCAATGTTTCCTTAAATGAAACCACCTTTTTCTCATTGGACTACACCTCGGACCCAACGTAAGAGACTGACAAGATACTGTGCTCACTGCAGCTGCATACAGTCAGAGGAAGACCAAATCCAAGGCCACACTATAAAACCACCACCAGCCCCTCTCATTCATGTCTCTATGAACTGACAATTCCTAGGAAAAGCAAAGGGACAAGGATGACGCTGATACTGATACCCCTGAGTTGATGAAAAGTGGTGCGGCACACTTAGGTACTTCCATAAGCTTTTTTGATAACTTCCAGATTCTGTTTGCGGTGTGGATTTTGTTGTTCAGGTTCTGTTGAACCAGATAGCAAAAGCTGAATCTAGATTTTCTGATATCTTTTAGCGGTATATAGGGAGTAACAAAGATGGATAGAGAAGAGGTTCACATCGCAGTCGGGAAGAACTTCAGAAAAGAGAAGGCTAATATACTATGGGCTGCTGCAAATTTTCCAAGGGCCACAATAGTTCTAATCAATGTTCAATGGCCGTCCAAGTGGATGCCCTTCAGTAAGATTTCTTCAGCCAAATCTTTTCCATCCTTTGTACAGCTCTAAGAAGAGTCACCCAGGCTAAAGTATAACTTTATTTCTATGAGCTGTATAAATAATTTTCTGTTTCTACCCAACAAAGCAGTGGGTGGCAAGCTGCTATACAAGTTTGCAGATGAAAAGGAGAAGGATATGCATAGAGGCAGAGAAACAGAAGTAATGGTCAGGATGTTATCACGATACAAAAGCCTGTGTGATACAAGAGAGGTAATAAAAAAAATTAGTTCATATGGAGATAATTCATGTTACAGCGGTGCTCATGAGAGCTTATTCAGAAAACTTGGTGCTCATTAGATATATGTTTGAGATCATGGATGAACTTGGACATGTTTCTATTATTCCTGAATAATTAAGTGTACAAAGATAACTATTTCACATAAGGCATGTTCCATAAAAAGGCATGTACCTTTGCAGGTTAAAGCACATTACATTACACACGATGACATTCTTGCTGGTCTTGTGAACCTGGTAAAGAAGCTCAAAATTAAGAGAATCGTCATCGGTTCAAGGTGAGATCGCAAACTGAACTCATCCCTAAAAGAGAGCATTTCCCTCGTGATATATGTTACTCGATGTAAAATGTTCACAGCAAAATGAACAGTACCTCAGCGCATATAACAGTGTAACAATGAACCAAATTATGCAGGAATATGGCAAAGAAAGAGGTGCTTCGCAAATGCTGTCAGGTTTGGGTGGTGATCACTGGTAAATATGTGTCCACTAGGTATAGTTTTTCTCAAGTCCATAACTACAGATGAATTAATCTCGTTAACGTCTGGATCAAATCTAGTAATCACTTGATGGATGAGATCATTCTTAAGTGCAGTAATGATCATCTGAGGCCTACAGGAAGCATTGGATATGGGGGAAACTCTGAATTATTGGCATCTATACATGATCTGAACAATGAATCTGATGGATACAAAACACCACAAAGTGATTTTGTAAGTAACTTCTTAATAGAGCACTACCCATAAACAAACAAAAAAAACTGTTTCAATTTATAAGTTTATGAGCATGGTTCAGAGTTCAGGTCCTAACTTGTGAAATTTTCTCAAGTATGTATCATTTCAGGATGATGATATCATGGATGGGGATGGGGTGGTTCAGATGGATAATGCTGATCAATCAGCAAAGGTATAACTTGCTTGGTTTTTGCTTTCAGCACAACTACTAAAACATGTGCATTAAGACTTTGTGCATACTCTGTAAGTTTGTCCACACATACAGTCATATAGAAAAACATAACATTGTTTGTGAATTCACTGTGCTTAAGTATGTTCAGTTTGAATAGAGCTATATTTACCACTGTTGCCACATAGGTAGGGTCCTACATTTCAGTGGTAAAATAAACGGTGTTAGGTATTACTTTAAGTTTTGCTCCATTCCAGTATGATGTGCATGAAGCTGAACAAGGCATTGAGGAATCAAATGCTTATGAGGAGATGGAATTTTTTTCTGAAGAGGACGCTGATGAATCTGATGAGATACAGAGTTCCAAAAATATTTCTGAAAAAGCTGCAAAATTGATGGTAAGTCACATGATATAAACTTTGTCACAGTCCCTGCCATTTGAAATCAGAACCAGTAGAGATTGGACAGAAAAAATGGCTAGGTGAAGGTCCAACATATGACAACAATAACACTTCAAAAGAAAGTTAATATTAACAAAGATAAGCTGGAGACATAATGATTCAGGAAAGGAAAAATAGGTGATAGAAAATCATGGGACACAAAATGTATGTCGCACAACTTGGTACATCTTTGAAACTCTTGATTACTTCTTTAGTATGCAGATTTTTGTTTTGTACAGGAGCAAATGGAGGAGCTCCAAAGCAAATTAAAAGATCTGCAAGATGAGAGACATAATCATGAAGAGAACATCTTGTCACCCAGGAAAAATAATGATTTGCTTGGGGAAAGGACCTTAACAAAAAAAAGATACCCGGAGCTGCAAATTCCAGATCATATTGCTGAGTACCCCATGCCGCGCATTGCGAAAGCGACCAATAACTACTACTCACAAAATCTCATAGGAGAAGGAGGTTATGGCCCAGTATACAAAGGAAAACTAGGTGGCGTCATAGTGGCTATCAAGTTGTTGAGACCCCATAGTAGACAAGGTTTCCCAGAGTTTCAGCAGGAGGTAAATATAATAAACACTTATCACTATCAGGCCATTCATTTACTTGTTTGAGTGTGCACACAACATAGTTTATGAATAAATACAAGAAGAAGCAAACGCTCATTCTGTAAATACTACTACCTCCACTCCCAAAATATAAGATGTTTTGGGAGCCTACCAAAATGTATTTAGGCCGACTTCTTTTGGGCTTCTTGGTCTGCTTCTGGCTTCAGAATCCCATAAGCTGAAAAGAACTCTTCAGATTCCCCCACCGTAGAAGTAGTTTCTGGCCCAATTACATACGGTGGGGAGAAACTGCTCTCCACCAGTTTCCACGCAGCTTCCCCGCGATGGAGCGAAGCGTTTTCAGTAAAAGGACATGTCCTTGAGCGAAATTACGGCCGATTGCCACCGCAGTCAACCGAAGCTCTCGCGAAAAGAAAAAAAAAACTCACGTCCCCAACCTCGCGTCGCGTCTCCTTCCCGTCGCCCGTCCCCGTATCACCACCGCCGCCGCCACCTTCCACCACCGCCGCCGCGTACCACCGCCAGCGTGGCCGGATCCCGGTAGCCCGCCGCCGGATCTACTCATTCCACCCCCGAATCCCGTCATCCCGCTCCAGCTTCGCGTCAGAGAACTTCCTCCGTCCTATCCTCTCCTGCTTCCGTCACCGACGCTCCACTGCCTCCGCCTCCCTATTCTCCGACCGACGACCTCCCTACAGCTCTGCCTGGCCCCGGCGACGACCTTCATGCTCACGGCCGGATCCCGCTGCTCCAAGGCAATCGATCTCGTTGCTCCAGCTCCTTTTAGTCTCTTGTGTGTCCCCGTACCAGCAGCCAGCAGCTCGTCCAGGATCTCCAACACGTCCTGCAGATCGCCATAGACCCGAATGATGCTTGTTGTAATGCCTCAGTGCCATGGAGCTGTGCGTCTGTGCAAGGTGCTTGTCGTATTGCATGCATGTAATTGTTCTTCTAATCTCACCTTACATGAAGAATTCAGTTACTTTCTTGCATCCTTTTTTTTAGCTTGTACTAAATTATATTATAACACTATTTTTATTACCGTCAGCTTTTTCATTTCTAACCAATTTTCTACTTAATATGCTACGTGTATGTAATATATCATGTTTATTTAGTGCACACATCAAATTGAGGGGTATTAGAGACATCTCACAACCCAACACAACAAATAAGCTAAATTTTCAAAAGCTCAAAAGAAGTCTCCAATCAGTTTCTATTAGCTTCTCCCCACCACAGCTTATCCCCACCAGAATCCATAAGTAGGCTTATGCATAAGCATAAGCCTGAAAGAAGTCACCCTTAGGGACAGAGGAAGTAGTAGGCAAGTATTCCTATTTGACTGACAGGATCCCTGTTTCTGCACTTGTTTTAAGAGAACTATTATTACAAATTTTAAGGATCTGTGTTTCTGCACTTGTTTTAAGACAATTGTTATTACATATTTTAACATTATGCTGATGGATAATCAGTTAATGACCCATCCTCAGTGCATATAATAAAGAACTTGCAGAAGTGAATAAATAGATGGACCAAGTAACATGCTTGCATACTTACTACCTGGAGAAACATCTGTTGAACTGCATGACCAATCATGTTTGGAACCCTCCAGGTTGTAGCGCTTAGCAGAATCGAGCACCCACACATTGTGAAGCTGATCGGCGTGTGCCAGGAATCATGTACCCTCGTTTACGAGCACCTCCCCAATGGCACGCTCATGGATGGGCTCTCCAAGGGGCTTCCATGGAAGGATCGTATCAGGATCCTCACCGAGCAGCGCTCTGCCCTAGCACACCTCCACTCCAGCCGCCCCCACGCCATCATCCATGCTGATCTGAAGCTGACGAATATTCTCCTCGACGCCCAGAACGTGAGCCGGCTAGGGGATTTCGGGACTGCACGCATTGTGCAGATGAAGCCATTACGCGAGGACACAATCTGCCGGCGGACAAACCCAATGGGCACAATGGGGTATATGGACCCCGTCTTCTTCATGACTGGCGAGCTCACCACGGAGTCAGATGTATACGCATTCGGTGTGGTGATCCTGCAGGTGCTCACGGGGCTGCTCGACCTCAACATTGCCGAGCAGGTGCAGGAGGCCATGACGAGGGATGCAGTGCCTGGCCTGCTGGACGCGTCCGCAGGGAGCTGGCCAGAGGTGCAGGCAGAGCGGCTCCTGCAGCTAGCACTGAGGTGCTGCAACCTGGAGCGGAAGCGGCGGCCAGCCATCACGTCCGACTCCGACTGGAGATCGCTGGACATCCTGCGGACCATGGCGACAGGAAGTAAATCCCGGAGATGGAGCAAGGGAAGCTGAAGAACTAGGACAGCACCGGCAACTTGCAGAAGAATGCAACAAGCATCACTAGCATCTTCCTTGTGAATGGAGTATTATCTACGGATGTACATTAATCAGATCATTTAATTGTATTGCTCTCATTGTACTACTTTTAGATCATTTGTGGTGGAGTGCCGAATAATAGATAGGCGTGCATGCTGAATTTTGGAACCGTGCACCAAACAACCTCAGCCTCTGACAGAGCATGAAGCAACGTGTAATAGTATTACGAATAATTGTCTATAACTATATATGATCCTACTGTAGCATCACAAACCAAGCCCAGGTGGTAACAAATCAATAAGAACAATGGGATAAAAATTGGCTGGAAATCTGTATCCCTTACCCCAAAAACCAACTTAAATTATATGCTTCTTACAGTAGATTATACAGTAGAACAATGGCTCTACTTCGGCTGCGATATATAACTATATAAGGCAGATAGTTGGACTTGGAAAGTGACTACCGTGCATCGGCCACCCATGAAGATGCAGACCACGCAATCACAAGCTACTAGCATAGCGGTTTACTTTCAATGCGATTCAACTTATCCAGAAGCAAAGTCGATGCCTCGATGGGGATTTGATGGGCGCGGCGCTGATCGAACACAGCGCGAACGAGAGAGTGAAGGAGAGGACCGGTGGGTTTCTGGTTGAAAAACATGGCCTTGCGTTGCTGACCTTAAGCTGTCGCCTTCTGGGATCCATCGCCGGTTCGCGGCGGCGGCGGCCGCCGCCGCCGCCGTAGTAGAGAGCAGAGCAGAGCGCCTGTAGTGGGCTAGGCCGCATGTACACATCTTCGGCTCTTTGGGCTCCTAATCAAATGCGAAGCGGGACCCACTTATCTCACTTACATTTCAGTTTAATCAATCAAAGGCGAAACGAGATCCCCTTGTCTCGCTTGCATTTCAAATTAATCAGAATTTAAACAGATCGCAAAAAACACATAATTTTATACTAGACCTGCATAAAAAAGAGTATACGTAAGACAAGTGGGTGCCATTTATACATCCTACACTTCTGGCTATTTCTTTTCATCTATTATGTTTCCAAGAACAAAGTGTGACGGAGCTAGAACGGGAGGAAGAGGGGTGCTACTTAGTTAGTTTATCCATGGTGCTACCCTATGAAGTTTGCATGTTTTTATTATTATTATTTTGAAATTATATGAAGTTTGCATGTTATACTATGAATCGAATGCATATTTCAGCTGGAGCACCGGCCGGCAGCTCCGCCCCTAAACAAGTCTACCTAGTTTTTCTTATGAAACCAGAAGCATAAATTATCAACAATACACCTTATATCCATACCTCAATAATATTAAACTCACAATTTTTGGATTTCCGGTTGAGAAAACAATTCGTGCCAAGGGCTACCCTAGACACATCCAATTAAATTGTGAAGTTAAATAGTGGAGATTGCTCCAAACTTATTTGTAAAGGCTTGGTTGCCGCCTTCAACAGCACAACACAACACAACACAACACAACACAACACAACACAACACAACACAGCACAGCACAACACAGTGGTCGAGACACTCTACATCGTGATGAGGCTGAGGTGAGTACTTGTGGCTATTGGAGGCATCGTGCATCCGCACGTCTTTCACGCAATACTAACTTTTCTTGAAATGTGAACTCCGAAATAAATCTGTGTGTCCATGTGTGGTTATTTCTTAACTCTTTACTTAATCGTATCTGCCTTATTATATTGTTTAGCTAGACTGTATGTTTTCTCCATAGAGGTCATTCATCTAGTATTCTAGTTGCATAATCTAGGAAACATATATTATTGTTACTCTCCAAATTGATGAAGACAATAATATTTGTAGTCATTTAGTTACCCACTGACCTCTTTGGATCATGTTAAACTCAATACGAATGGAAAGTTTAATGAGAATAAACTAGATGATATCAAAGGTGCAGTGATCTGAGATAGCTCTCGTAATTTCATTTTAGAAAATAATTCAAACATGATGACTTTGTTAATGCACTCTTGGTATAAGCCCATGCAATAAAGCAAGGACTATTGCTAGCTGGCTAGCTCAATCTTTGGGGTGTAAGCTAATGATCTTTTAACTCTGATTGCTCAGATTTGGTGAACACAATAATGTTAATTGACACTTTCTTACTATAAATTGACAAACAATCTCACGGCTTCGCAGCGGCAATCTTTAATGATTGCTACCATTTGTCGACGGAGCTGGTTTTAGCTTGAATATAGCCCCTATGACGCAAAGACCGTAACTCATGAGTAAGCAAGGAGGTTAGTTAGAGATTGAAACAAGGTGTTTGGCTAGATGAACCACTTGTTGCACTTACATCTATTTTAGTTTCAGATGTAACACTAATATCCAAAATGAATAAAGAGGTGTAATTTCTCAAAATGAAACATTTAATGTACTTATTACAATATCCAACAAATTAAGAACAAACTGTATGCACATTGCACACCCTGAAAACAACAAACTGTATGCATATTGCAAACCAAAAGAAAGCACGACCGTGACTTACATTTACAAAAAAGTAGCATATCCAAATTCCGGTTTAAGATAAATCCAAATTCCAAAGACGGTCAAATTCTCTCGGTTGTCTAGGCCATGGAATGCTGCACTTTGGCCTCGCGTGCCTCGTCCTCGTTGTCCTTGGTCTCGCCGGACATATCCTCGAGCGACTTCCCGTTGGCCTCGGGCACGAGGAACGTGAAGGCGAAGCCGAGCACGTTGATCCCTGCGAGGACGAAGAGGGAGTTACGGACGCCGATCCCGGGCCTGTACCCAGCGTCGGGCTTGTGCTGGTCCTGCGCGGCGTAGAGGAACCCGAAGGCCCCGATCATGGCTCCGGCCTTCCCACAAGCGGCCGATATTCCGTGGCACGTCGACCGCAGCCTCGCCGGGAAGATCTCGGCAGGCACGACGAACGTGGTTGCGTTGGGACCGAAGTTGGCGAAGAAGAAGGTGAAGCCGTACATGACGACGAAGGCGACCTGGTTGCCGGGCGTGGTCCAGTGGTGGTAGGGCACGGCGAGGCCGAGCATGAAGACGGTCATCATGAAGAATCCCATGAGCTGGATGGCGAAGCGGCCGACGACGTCGATGAGGAAGACGGTGAACCAGTATCCAGGCACGGTGCCGCAGAGCGCGAGGAGCGTCTGCGCGCGCGAGATGCGGAACACCTCGTCGATGGCGCTCATGGTGCGCGCCTTGGGGATCCAGTTGATGGCGGTGAAGATGTCCTTCTGGAACAGGTTCTGGCTGTAGAAGGCGATGTCGAGGAGGAACCATGTGGTGGCCGTGCCGACGAGGTGGAGGCCGTGGCGTCGCGCGAACTGTGGGGAGAAGAGGCCGAATTCGTTCTTTCCACGGCTGACCATCTCCTCCATCTTCTCTGTTTCATCCTCGAGCTGCACCTGCAGCACCTTGGACATGTCGGACGCAGCTAACTTGGCGTTCTTGGCGACGAGGGCGGTGTACCGCGCCGTCTCCGGCATCTTCATCCGCCAGTAGTAGGTGAGAAGAGCCGGCACGGCGCCGAGCATGAGGATGATGCGCCAGATGAAGTCGGCTTCCGACCCTATGGACCCGGCGGCGTTGTCCTGGTAGGCCGGTTTCGGGTATGCAGCCTTGAAGGCGGAGGAGACAATGAGAGTCACGATACCTCCGGCGAGGATGCCGAAGCCCTGCATGGCGAACACGGCGGCGATGAAGGCGCCGCGGGTCTTCTTGTTGGCGTACTCGGACATGATGGTGGCCGAAAGCGGGTAGTCGCCGCCGATGCCGAAGCCGAGCCAGAAGCGGAAGAAGCAGAGCGTGGCCATGACGCTCTTGGGGGTGTGGGCGAAGGAGAGGCCGGACCCGATGGAGCAGATGACCATGAGGATCAGCGTCATCCCGTAGACGCTCTTCCGGCCCATCTTGTCGCCGAGCCACCCGAAGAAGAGCTGGCCGGAGAGCGTGCCACAGAAGGCCACGCCATTGACGGCGGCGGCTACGCCTGGAGGCAGCGTGCCGGGGTTAGCCTTGGACAGGTCGGTGTAGTATATCCGGCCGAGCAGCTTGGTGACGAGGGAGATGCAGAAGAGGTCGTAGGCGTCGGTGAAGAAGCCCATGCCGGCGACGACGATGGCCGTAAAGTGGTACCACTGCGTCTTGGCCGCGTCAAGCGCGCTGAGCACCTGCAGCCCTTGCTGCTCCGACTCCGAACGCGCCATGCTTGCTGCACTGCAAAGCTAGCTAGCTAGCGCTGGGGAGAGACCGGCAATGTCGATCGAGACCTGTTGCAAAATGTGGTGTTTGTAACCGTCGGGGTTCTGCGACTATAAATAGCGCCTTTCTGAACTCAAGGCCCAAGTTGCAACCAATGGTGATCGTTGCGGCGGACAAGGACATGATGGTGGACTTCTGGAGATCACATTGTTGGGTGAACTTGATCGTTAATCATGGAGCTCCAGCCATCAAAATGCTGTGTAAATTAAGTAATGATATCTTCGTTCAGATGATCCCGATAGTCCACTGCTTTTTTCGAGATTGTAAAGTCCACTGCTATTTTATTTCGAGATTGTAAAGTCCACTGCTATTTTATTTCGAGATTATAAAGTCCGCTGTTTTTACGTCGCGTCGTCTAATTCTAATTTATCGAGATGCACGAGTACTGAAGAATCACGTCTTTCATGCAAACCTCGAGTTTATTTTTTGTCACCTTTCACCTTTGGTTAATCTATTATGAATGGTTAGAGCAAACATAGTACTAGAAGATTTGGGGTTTTGAGGAGCTCTTCTGGGAAAGTAGGGTGGAAATTGCTGTCCGAAATTTTGTGGAGGAAAAAATCACGGGAGTATATCTGTTCTTTACTTGCCCTTTGGCGAAATTTGTATGTAATGTGTCCTGCGTTTCGCTGGGATACGTTCTGAACCATCATCACTCGATGAAGTTTACTAAGGATGGTTCGCTGCATTCTATGGGCTTAATTTGGCAGAGTAAGAAGATACTGATGGTAGGAACGGCTGTTCTTTTTGGGCGCTGTTGATAAATAGGAATACATGCATCATGTTTTTTTACAAAATTAGACTTGCTGATCTGATAACGTGGTGTATTGCGAATGACTGGCCTCATTACATGGAAGAAAACTATGAAGAAAGTTACGGCCGGGACCTAGTAAGATAGTGGAAGTGGTGCCCTAAGTGTTCAGCTACGTTCATGGTTAGGGTCTTGATATTCGGAAGCTCACCCAACGACACAGCGTACCACAACAACTCAGTTTTCCACAACCCTCATCCGAGATCCTTTCGATGAGGATCTGCCCTGCTTATCATGGCAGTTGATTTTACATCTAACAAACGATATTATTCTTACTAATTGATGTATTGATAGAACAAAAAACATGTTAATAAGTGTTTTTAATTAGTTTTGTTAATGCATGTTGAGAAATTTCTTGTTAGTATATGAATGTGAAAAATAAATTACATAAATCCAGAAATTATTGATAATGAATTGATAATTTAAATATACATTGATAATTTATGCATGTATCAACGGTCATGATAAGCAGGTGAGATCCTCATAGTTGTGGAGTTGCATTTTCCTATACCAACAAGGAACATTAAGTATTGTTGTGAGAAGGTGTCGGAGTAGCAGCATCTAAGAAGCACGATCATCTCGTCCAGAAGCGGATGTGTATTTGGCTTTAATAGAGGATACCGAGCATAAGCAAAAATAAGATCACATCGTAAATTTATTATTACGAGTAATAAGCCATAAAGCACAACATTGTCCCGCAAAAAGATCCAAATGAAGCGTGTTATGTGTGTTTGGCCATGTTTAGGTGGTTTGTAAAATTTAATTTGGTTCATACAGCAGTGTGTATCCTCTGATCATCGAAGGCTTTATTAATTTGAAGTCCGCCACTTGGTGCCTTTGTTTAAAAAAAGTGTTCATTTCGTGTTGCTGTGATCCGCCAGAATATGCTAGGAGTGACGCAAGTTAAGGGAACTTCAGCAAGCTTTTTATAACATATATAGTTATACAAGCTAGAACACAAAATCGGACAGTTGTTCGATCGTCTGTCCAGCGTGTGGATACTCTTGCGCTCGTCGTATGGCATCAGTTGATCAATCCGGCTGATACCTTTCTGGTTGGCACACGGCAAATGAAGGGGAAGTTCAAGTTCTCAGTGTCCCATTCTGGTTGCTGTCGAGACAACGAGCCCAGAATGTTTGACGAGAAATACAATATGTAAAACATCTTACAATTTAAAACGTAGGGAGTAGTATGATTGTTTCAGCTGAGCTTCCTCGCAGAAGAATAAATCCAGCGAAAGACAGAACGAACGGATACTTGAAATGTGCTTGGGTATATCCTGTTTAAACCGTTGACTAACGCTGCCCAAGTAGGAAGAACGGAAACGGAGACGGAATAATCCCAGGTATATCCATCGCACCGTTGACCAAAGATCGCTGCATTGGGATAAAATAGATATATGTGCATATTTGAGCATATCGTAAATGCCTGTTTGATACAAGACGTAAATGGAAACTGTTTTCTTTAGCTTAATATAAAACTTCAAAACTTACTGGATGCATGATTGCACAGGCTGTAGTGGAGAAGCGGCTGTCATACGCGGAATGATGCGCGTTTCGATAAAGTATTTTCTTATGATCCTAGTTATAGTTTTATAATATATAAAACTGCTTATTGGTTGAAATTGTGGGCTGACTTACAGAAACAACTCAAACAAGGTCGGCAAGAGCTGCAGCGTCGAGGAGCAAATGCATTGTTGCAAGTAACATCTGAGATATTCACCAGGAGGAGGGGAAGATGAAGGAGACGGAAAAAAGAAAAGGTAGAAAGAAAAGAGTGTCGGGTTATGACTCTCAGGAATCGGGGGTAGTCACTTCCTGAATTGTAGTTCGAGAGGGGATTAAACGCGGAGGTCTAGACCCTCAAGTGGCTCCGCGACGTTGCTCGTCGGACCCGAAGAAGACGCACACCCGATCAAGGAGAACACCGTCCTTTACCCAGGTTCACGGCCCTCGTGAGGAGGTAATACCGCTACTCCTGCCTGTCTGTATTATATGTGGGAGGTTACAGTACAATTGAGCTTGCCGGAAGCCCCCTTGAGGCAGTTCTTGCCTGGGGAGGGAAGCGTTGGTCTTCTTCCTCCTCCAGTCAGAGGCTAATCTAACCAGAGCTGTTAGAGTTTACAAGGGTGTTTTGCACGCAAAGAGCCGACCTCGACCTACGATGGAGGTCTTCTCTCTTTTATAGGCGTCTCGGGCCTTCTTCTTCGGCTTGGCCTTCAAGGTGGCTCCCACTTGACAGTGGCGGGGCGGAGCACGAGTCCACCGCGCTCCATCCGTCCATGGACTCGGTCCATTGTTGATAAAGGTGGCGCCGTGGCCGACCGGCGGCTGACCGCGCTCGTACTATCCGCAGAGCGGGCAGTCTCTGAGGTGGAGCCCACGATGACGATCTCCGTTGGAGGGTTGCGCCGTCCGCCTGCTTTATCGTCAGAGTAGAAGGTCCTCACAGCTGTGCAGCAGGCGGCGCAGCTTTGTTGACCGCTTTATCGCCGGGGACAGCGACGGGGGCGTGAGCGCCTCTGTACGAGCGTGCCAGAGGTCACGTGCGCTCTGTCGGGATTCCTTGGCGACGACGTCTCCCTCCAGGCCTGAGGGGAGATTCCTGCCGAGCTTCCCTCAGGCGGGTTGGTTCCTTGACGGGGAGGATCCCCTGAGGTGAGGGGTCCCTTGAGGCCCTCGCTCCCTCTTCAGGCCCTCGAGGGGAATCACCTCTCGAGGGTCCCGTCAGGCGGTGACGCCTGGTCCTTAGTCGTTTCGTCTGTCTGGCCCGCGAGCGAGGCCTGGGGGGAATGGGCTCTTGATACCCCAGTTCCCACTGGGCCGACAGTAGCCCCCGGGCCCATGATGGGCACGACTGAGCCCATGGGCTTAGGTGAAGCGTCGTGGGCCCTTACTGCCTAGCCGGCCCGAGCCACGCGGCACTCGGACGACTAACGGCTTTGCACGATCCGGGGCGTGAGTCGTCGGGGGTCCCACCACGTCCCGGTAACTGCTCTTGGAGGAGACATAAAGCCCAGGCGTTGCCGTGCAGAGCTGTTATTGTTTCTAGTTCTTCCCGCAGAAGTTTCCGCTTCCCAGAACTCTCCGTCTCCGCTCTCCCCTGTGCATCCCCCACCTTTGCCCGGCAGAAAAAACTACGTCTTTCCCGATGGGCCCGGTGAAGAGCAAAAGTAAGGCTGCAGCAGGGTCTTCTTCCCGGGCGGCGGCCATGGAGGTAGTGCGGGGCGCGGCACTCGAGGGGGGCGCACCGATCTTCAGGAGTTGGGGAAGATCCGCCATCTGGTTGCGGGGCCATCCAATGAGCACGGAGCCAGCGAACTCCAAGCCGCCCGGTTCGGGAGATTTCCTCAGGGGTATTACCCTATTTTCCTCCACGCCATCACCGCCGGGCTGGTGCCGCCGTGCTCGCCCTTCTTGGAGGCAGTACTGGAATTCTATCAAATTCAACTCCTCCATCTTCACTCGAACTCCATACTCATATTGTACATCTTCTCCTATCTTTGCGAGGCTTATCTGGGCGTGCACCCTTTGGTTGCGCTCTTCAGGACCTTCTATTCGCTGCGGTGCACGGCCGGCGGCGAGAGGACAGGGTGCGTCTCCTTCCGCATCGCGGACGGCATGGGGCACGTATATATCCCCATGTCATGGAGTGGGGAACTGGGGATAAGCCCGTTATGGCGCTGCTCAAGAAGGTGGGCGACTTTCGCCAGAAGTGGCTGCTCATCGGCGTCTCGTCGCCCTGTGCATTCCTGGATGTCCCGGAGGCGCCGCCCGTAAGGAATTCCCTCTGGTGCAAGTCTGCTTTTCGTGGTGCAGACAACGCTTACTTGGAGGGGCGCTTAAGGTTTCTCCGTGAGGAGGGTCTCACAGGTCAGATGGTCGCGGCGGACTTCGTGGCCCGCCGCATCGCCCCCCTTCAGGCGCACTCGGAGCCGATGTGGATGTATGCCGGCCCTTCCGACCCAATGTGGCTTCATCCAGAGGACCTTGGCTCGGACGTGGTCGACACCATCCTAAACATCCTCTTCGCCAGTCCGGATGTGCCAGGGAAGATCGCCGGCTCCGTGCGTCCCCTGCACCAGCTTCCTTTGAGCGACCGCATGGACGGAATGCCGGATTTCACTCCTCAAGGTCTGGCGGGCTCGAAGGATCAGGTGGCCACCCCGCCGGTGCGCGCAGTCGTGGGTGTTGATTCTTCATCCACCTCCCATGCCTGGAGCGGCGAGGAGGAGGCCGCGACGGGAGAGGCGCCACCTGCGAGGTATGAGCCATTCACCGACGAGATTTGCGACATCTCGTCGGGCGATGACGACGCCTTTGTTGTGGCACCTTCGCGCCTCGAGGAAAAGGCGCCTGAGGCGGGGGCGGCTTCTGAGATAGATGCTTCGCCGGGGAGGCGTGAGCCTCGCACCAAGGCGATGGTGAATCGCTCCGGGGCGAGGCCCTCTGACATTCCCCTCAAGAGAAAAGCGGTGACGCCTCTGGAGGGATCAGGTGCCAAGCCCACACCTTCCTGGCGCTCTCCTGGCTTGTCGTGGGTCGACACTGGTGCTTCCCCTTCATGGTGAGTATTCCCACCACTTGGTCATTTTTGGCTTTTATAGTTTCCTCTGCTCCGTCTTCTCCTGAACAACTTTCTTCGGCCTTTTTCCAGCGATCTGGTGCCTGCGAAGCGTCGCAAGCTTCGCGAGGCAGCAGGTGTGAAGGGCGCCGCAGCTTCGATGGCGGCTGGTGAGCGCCCGAGGCATGTGGAGATGTCCACTCCAGGCCCTGTGGAGGGGGCACCTCAGGAGGGAGCGACCGTGCTCCTGGTGGGGGCGCCCGAGGCTCGAATGGTGCCTCCCGAGTATTTTCCTGTGGGCAGCGCGGAGAGGCGACTCCCGCGCCACCTCACGTTCTGACTCCTCCTCGCGCGGCCACGCCACCACGCGAGGCAGTTTTGCTTCGCACGCTGCCATCGCCGCGTGCAGCGACGCCGCCACCTGCGTCCCCTCCACCATGCTCGCCCGCGGCGCCCGCGCCACCTTGCGAGGGAGCGACCGAGGCTTCAGCAGGCGCAAGTGCAGCCACGGGAGGAGGTGCGGCCTCACCTCCTTTGGAGGGAGCGACCGAGGTTTCCGCGGGCGCAAGTGCAGCCGCAGGAGGGGGTGCGGGCTCTCCATCCTGCCCTGCCGGAGAAGATGAGCACTCCCGCCACTCGAGCGCCACAGCAGAAGACGGTGCGGATGGAGGTAGAGCCACACCCAGCCCCCGAGCCTGACCTGGGGTAGGGTTCTCGGGCCGGCCGTTGGGCCCTCATCCAGCCAGGAAATAGTTCTCCGAAGCTGGGACTGGAGCACGGGGCGCCGCGAGGTGGCATTCGGCCTCGTGCGGGAGTCGTTGGAGGGCCTAGAGGCCCACCTTGCCCTTGATGACATACGGCTCGCCCAGCAGCAGGAGGAACTTGCGAGATCGTGGGAGTCCTTCCATGCGGCCGTCGAGGCGCGCCGGCTTGAGGACTCGGCGCTGCAGGCAGCCCGCGAAGAGGCCATCAACTTCGCCAAGGAAGTCCGCAACGGGGCCATTCGCGATGCCGTGGAGCTACTCGAGCCCCTCCAGGCAGAACGCGAAGCCGCTGAAGAGCTCCTGCGGGGGGCCACAGCCGAGCGTGAGGCGATGGAGGGCTCGCTGGCGCGGAAGCAACGCGAGTTGGACCAGTTGGAGTCCAAGCGTCTCTCTGCCCACCAGGTTGCGCAGGCCGCTCTGGAGGAGGACCGCAAGTGCTTGGCCGATCGCGATCGGCTGCTGGCCCTCAGGGGGAGTGAGCTGCAGCGACGCGAGGAGCGGTGTTCCAGATGGAGAAGGACCAGGCCACCCAGCGCGAGGCCCTTGAAGCGTGCGAGGGAGGCCTGGCACAGGCGGTCTCGAAGTTCGACGAGCACGTCGCTGCACAGCAGCGCTCTGACGAGCGCTCGGAGTGGCGCTTCGCCAAGAAGACAAGAGAGGCACAGAGGGCCCTCGTAGTTCACGAGAGACATCTCCGTCGGACCTTTCTTCAGAAGTACCGTGCTCGGCTGCGGAAACGGGAGGACCGCCTCAGGGCCGAGCATGCTGCGGACGCTCAGCGGCTAGCCGAGCTCGAGAAGGCCAACTCCAAGCTGGCGCGCCAAGGCATATTGGCGCCGAGCGGAGGAGGCCCGCGACGTGGCGTCCCATGGCGCTGGCCCTTCGTCTAGTGCGCCTGTGATGCAGTGCGACCGCCTGTTTGAAGAGTTGGTTGCTCGTGGTAGTGAGCTTGCGGTGCGGCTTGGCGCAGACGCACTGTATCCTTGGACACAAGACTACGACGGCGCCGCTGCGTTCCTGGCCTACTTCGACCAGCTTTTCGCGGCGCTGGAGGGCCCCGCCGCTGAGCTTCGTGGGGTGATCGAAGACGAGAGCAGGCAGCTCTTGGGGGTGGCTGTCGACCGCATCTTCACCAACATCAAGCTCCTCGTGTCGGACTTCGACTTCCGTTTGGTGACCGAGGCTGCTCCCGGCGAGGACGTGCAGCGCGTCTCAGCTTCCCTCCGTGAGCAGGTGGATGCGTTCTGCAACCGCTTCAGGCGTGTGGAGGCTGCACCGGACTTCGGGGGGGAAGAGGCCCGCTCCGCCGAGGTCGAAGGAGGCGCTGCGGAGGAGGAGGCCCGCTCCGCCGAGGTCGGAGATGGCGCTGCGGTGGAGGAGGCCCGCTCCGCCGAGGTCGGAGATGGCGCTGCGGAGGGGGAGGCCCGCTCTGCCAAGGTCGGAGATGGCGCTGCGGTGGAGGAGGCCTGCTCCGCCGAGGTCGGAGATGGCGCTGCGGAGGAGGAGGCCCGCTCCGCCGAGGTCGGAGATGGCGCTGCGGAGGAGGAGGCCCGCTCCGCCGAGGTCGAAGATGGCGCTGCGGAGGCTCAAAACGCTGCTGCATCCCCTGAGCCTTTCTTGGCTGTGCCTGCGGGCGCTTGTAACTGCACCAGCTTTGTGCCTTTAGACATCTTAAGACTTTTTGGCTTATAATATACTTTAACTGCTGTTTTAATTCGAGCTCGTATGCCCCCCTTGAGGTCTCTTTGGACTCATCTTCATGTCTATTTGTTCTCTGCATCGTTAGGTCCCATCTCTTCGTGCCATGACTCCGCCACCTTGGGCCGCGGGAGCAAAGACTCCGCAAGGCCAGGGGGAGTTTAGGCCTAGGAGAGGTAAGAGCCTTGAGTCGCGATGCTCAAGTGCCCCCCTTAGACGTGCGAGTAGTCCATGAAGCGTAAGAGAAAATGAAGTCGCTCGAGGGGCAGAAGCGCGCGATAGGGAGAGAAAAACGCTCTTGAAGTGCGGGTGCGAGACTTAGCTTCCCGAGGTTTTCGATCTGCGTGGTTGCCCACTTGAGGGGTTGCTCCTGGGAAGGCATTTTGCCTGGCGAGGTTGCCCGCTTGAGGGGTCGCTCCTGGGGAGGCTCTTTGCGTGGCGAGGTTGCCCACTTGAGGGGTCACTCCCGGATGCCCCTTCAGGATCGAGGGGGAATTCTTTCCTGCAGGTATTAGAGGGGCGAACCGAAACGCTGGAACACGGATCGAGGGATCGTGCGCGCTTATAGGTCCCCTCAGGCGTTCCTTGCGAGGAGAGTAAGTACCAAGGTCCTCAGTACAGATGGCTTGTTTGTGGGGGATCTGCCCTCCGGCCAGAGCTCGGACTCTTGGATTTTGCAGTGCTGTTGGTGTGTCATTTGAGGCACTGGCACCGTACTCAGCCCCCGCTCGCAAGGTAAGCATGTGGAGAGATATAAGCGCACACTTCAACAATAGTAATGCGTAAATAAACCCCCCAAAAACATTTTTTTCTAAGCGGCGCCGAAGCGCTAAGTTCACTTAGGAACGAGATTGAGTCATTATGCTTGGGGTTGCCAAGTTAATGCTCTGACCATGTCGAGGCATGGGGACCACCTGTTGGTGGCCGAGACTCTCAACGGCCTGAGGTGGCTCGTTTTAATTGAGAGCTCGGAGGGTTTTTCCCTCGAGTGAAGCCTTTGGGGCTTTGGAGGTTTAAGCCGTTGGCGTTTTAACCTCCGGAGACAATAATGCTTGGAGGTTGAGCCGTAAGCTGCCTCGTCCGCTAGTAGTCTCGACGTGACAATGATCACGTGCGTGGCAATGACCACGGTTGCATTCGTTCCCTTAGGAGACAAAGCATTAGCTTGAGGTTTAAGCCTTTTGGCGTTTTAACCTCTAGAGTCGACATTGCTTGGAGGTTGAGCCGTAAGCTGCTGTAGCGTACATGCACTTTAAATAAGGCAGATACCTGTGTATAGTGCAAATCTCTGGATCGATCCATTTGCACACACAGTTTACGATGTAATATCACAACAAAGCATCAATTTTATTACATCGATCCAGAATTACAAAATATTCGATACAAGTTGCATAGCATAAAGCTAGCATTGAAAAAGTACACAACGGAAATACAATAGCAGTGAGTCTCTATCACTTTCATGCTGCCACAGGCGAAAACATGTTGGTTGTAGACTCGAAACCTATAAACGAAACCTCACTCGTCATCTGAACAATCTGCAATAAGAAAAATATTGCAACAACGTGGGTCAGATTCCATTAAAAATGGAGTCTGACAAGTGACACTATGGTGGACACTTAATGGAATAACTCTATAGCCTATATGCATATTTGGCTGGTGGAGTTCAAGGCTATTTTGCATAAAGCCAATTTTTCCTATCTTTTTGTAAAACACTTTCTTCAAATCAAGACAAGTATGGCATGAAAACCATAAATCTCATCTTCCCTTGTTCACCCATCAAGTTTTATTTCTGAAGTTGAAATGATGGAATCCTCCGTTGACGTCCGTGATCAGCTGCTCAAATTGTCCGTACCGGGGACACGGCTAAGTACTTAGTTTTACACTCTGCAGAGGTTGTGCATGTTCACCATTGTACCCATTCAACCCAAACTATCCTTTACACACCATTTGTGAATAGGAAAGGAGAAGAATGAGACGAGATCTTTCAGAAGCATTTTCCCTCCCACTCTGGCTTGACCCGTTCCACCTAACACCCCCCTACATCTGCTTGTCAAGCCGGAGAGAGTCCATGCAACATAATTGATCAAGCCAGAGCCCATATGGCAATGGCTGCACTGGAAGCAATCGTCACTCGGAGTTCTTCAGATTCCTCTGTTCCCTGGGTGGCCATCCACAAGTGCACGTACTCCAGGAACCATAGACATGGACCTGAGCAGCCACTCAACTTCGCCGCCATACAACCAATCCACCCAGGAGTTTCATTAACTTTGTGGATGTGCACTCTCAGGTAAAAATCACCATGCTCACAGCCCTAAGTAGAATAGAAATTCATCCTAGGCGACGACAACCATGAGCACAGTCCTGAGTAGTCACTTAACATTTTGTAAAAACCTTTCATCAATTGCATAGCATCAATATTTCTGCTAAGTATGATAAAGGAACCTAGACACAGGAGTAAGGGAATTCTACACAGGTTTAGCATAGCAATACTATCTTACACATGCATATAAAAATACACTAAGTAATGCATATAGAAATAATAGGAAGTTTATGAGGTGTGCCACTTGCCTTTGAATGTTGTCGTTGTTCACAACTCTTTTTAACGATACTCGGGACTCTCCGTTCAATCTAACAATATAGACAAGCAACAATACAACAATCAACAGCAAGCACAACTCCACAATGCATACAAACACATACTAGATGAATAATAAGTTTTATAAAATTTTCTAAGGAAAATATGTTTATGCATGATGTGCAAAATATTCCTAAGGACTAGAAATACTTTTTCATGCCATGAAAATCTTTTAAGTTAATACAAGGCAAATAGGGTGGTCCAAAAGGACTAAGGGCTAAGGTCATAAGTTGAGTAAAAATATTTTTGTTTTATATCAACTTGAATAAGCCCTCTAATGGCTTAGTCTTGATGTGTAGAAATATTTAGAGTAAATACTAAGTCATTTGTTCAAGATGATCAACAATTATTATCAACTCTTTGTAAATTGGACATTCACTATAGTGAGAGAGACAGACACCCGACCAGCCACTTAAATTGTGGAACAGGTCTCATGTACGTGGACATGTAAGGTTTGTTTCCAGGCCGCTTCATCTCACTATGCCGCTAGGATCCAACAAACTTCAGGACGATAATATCATGATCAAAAATTGTTTATGTCAAATGTGAAAGACAAGATTAGAAAAGAGGGAAAGGATAGAAGAAAGATGTAGTTGTCCTCCAGGCTTCATCTCCAGACTTGTAATATTCTCCTTGATGATGTCTTGATTGAAGTTTTGATAGACTTGATAAATCTTCAGACTTGGTGGTTCTTGTATCCTCGAGGCCGGTCTTGGATTTACTTAGTCATCATGAAGTCTAACAGAAGAAGGAGGGGGAAAGAAGAAAGAGGTAGAAAGACTTAGAAAATATTTCTGGTTGGTATTCATGAACTTCTTCTTGATCTTTCTTCTAAGTGCTTCCACTCCTTGGAGATTCTTCTGGAGTCTCGTTTGGCTAAGTCCTTCATTGGTCTTCCAGCTCCATGTTGAAAATTACTAAGTGTATAAGTGTAGCACTTCACAAAAATGCTAAGTTGAAATTATTTCTAACTTAGAGAAACTAATGAAGAGGGGTTTTCCTATGAGAATTATATCTACAAAATAAAATATGCTATGAATGAAATGAAATTTTTAATCACAAGAAACATAAAAATAACTTTTGTGATTTCTTTATAAATATGCATGAATTTATAAATGCAATTTAATTAATTTCAAATTTTGGAAAATATAATAAAAGGAATAATTATAAGATTAAAGTTTTCTATGATTAAATTTTTATAATATAATTTAATAAATAGTGTTAATAGACACGGGTATTTTAATTAAATTTATAGAAATTTACTTTAATCAAAAATAATATTTTTATTAATAGTTATGTTCAAAATAGTCAAACTATTCAAATTAAATATATAACTATGAATTCATTCAAAATTACTCAAAAATATTTTATAGCAGTGGAATTAATTTACAAATATTCTAAAGTTTCTAAAACAGTTTTATTTGCAATTTTTGGATTTATAGATTTAAAGTTATTACAAATATACTCAAATTCACCATTTGAAATTTGAATATTTTATACTAAGTCAAATTTGAATTTTGGCCGATCTAAAATAATCTACATGTCAAGGGCTTTCCAAATATATAAAAATATTTGAATTTGGATGTGTGAGTAAAAAGTTATACCAATTCTAAGTTAGAGGGTCTTTTCTGTAGAACTGCCAATTTAAAATTAATTACGAAAATAATTGCTGACGCGGATGCTGACTGGATGCTGACTGGATGCTGACGAGGCACGATGACGTGGATAAGTAAACAGATCTGGGCCGTCAGATCTGGATCTGGCGGTCCAGATCTATTCGTACCGGTTCATCTGAGACTTCTAATCTGGACCGTTAAACAAAAATCGGGCGGTTCACCTCGCTCTGACCGGAAGATGGCGGCGCCGGTGGCCGGAATTGTCGAGGACGGCGGCGCTCCGCTCGGGCGTGGACCGTCTCCTCCCTCTGGTGCTCTTCAGTCCACGGGAAGGCGACGGGGAGGCGCGGCAGGACGTGGCGGAGAAGATCACGCGGTCTACGGCGGCGCGGGGGCTCTCCTGCACTGGAGTTTGCTCGCCGGCGTTGAGGAAGGCGGCGGAGGCTCGGTCGAAACTTGAACTCGCCGATTTGGGCTGCGAATAAAAGAACGGAGGGGTCGGGAGGGTGTGCGAGGTTGTGGTGAAGCATATGGGCGTAGTCTCGGGTCTTGGGGTGTCCTACCTCGCCGAGAAAGGGAGAAACACGGAGGCGGAAATGGCGAGCTCCGACGAGCAGATTTGGGCGGCCTGGGGCACCTCGTGCTAGGGTTTGCGAGGGGAAAAGTGGCGGAGGGTGAGGGCTACTTATAGGGAAGCTCGGAGGAAACTGAACGCGTCGATTCCGCCCGGATTTTGGAAGAATTTGTGGGAGGATTCGGGGGCGAAATTCCCGGCTGGAGGTTGACGATGATGACGTCAGCGATGACGTCATCCAGGTAATTCTTTTTCTGTTTTTATTTATTTAATTCATATCTTTTGATTTAAATGTCCAAAAGATGTCAAATTAATTTCTAAAAATTTGTAAAATCAATATATTTGTGTTAAACCAGTTGTGGGCATGTTTTGAATATTTTTGAAAAATAATATTTTGAAATATTGATTAAATACAAATTTGACACTTAAGTCAAATTAAAAATTATATCTTAAATAAATTTTCTTTTGGCTAAATAAAATTTGTAAAATACCCATATTCAAAATATGTTTGAATTTAAGTTATTTAAACTTATTTTGCTGAAATCATTCATCTCAAATTTGGCATAATATTAAAGAACTAAATATAAATAATGTTTAGGAAATGTGAAATATAAGGTATTCATTTTTAATTGAAAATAGTTTGTGCACCAATATATTTTATATTATGATAATTCATTTGAAAACTTCATAACAACTTTGGAAGAGATTTTTGTTTTAATTCTATTCTTATTTAGAATATATTAATCATTTCATGCTTTGAAAATAAATGAAATTCTTTTAAGCAAATGAAATGTTTATTTGGCTAATTCATTAATTCAAATCTATGAAGTTTATATTTATAAATTACAGAATTGAAATTTTAACACCATGCTTTGAACTTAGTTGAGAGAATGTAAACCCTTTGGCAACTAACACCATTTTTAAATAATTTATGAATTTAGGAATAGATATGGCTAAGTGGTTGAAATCAGTTACTTATAAGTAAACTATTTACTTAAAATAAAATGGATTGTAGTTTGTAAAATATTTGTCAAATTACATTTTAAGGTTTTTGAAATACAGTGGATAATAAAATGTTTAAACTGTGACATTTGAAATATTAAACTCTTTCAATAAGTTTGGAGTCTTTCATAGTTGTTTTCCTTATGCATTTAATATTTTATTTTAATAAAAAGAAAAGTTTTAAATTTTAGTGATTTTTGAATATTATAAATTGTTGGGATGTTACAGCTGCCTCTTCCGCTTTGTTTTCTCGACGTGACAATGATCACGGGTGTGGCAATGACCACTTTGGCATTTGTTCCTTTAGGAGACAAAGCTATGTTTTTGGAGGTTTAAGTCTTTCGGCGTTTTAACCTCTAGAGACGAAAAATGCTTAGAGGTTGAGCCGTAGGCTGCCTCGTCCGCTTGACGTCTCGACGTGACAATGAATCACGGGTGTGACAATGATCACGGGTTTTTTTTTCTTGTTCCTGGCGGATACAAAGGTTTGCGAGGCTTAAGCCTTGAGCTTTTAACCTTGAGGGACAAAAAGGTGCTTGGAGGTTGAGCCGTGGGCTTCCTCTTTTGCTAAATGCCCTGACGTGATGATGATCACGGGTAGAACTTGCGTAGATGCATGATGTTCCATGGATTCTTGACGGGGATGCCGTCTTCCGTCTCGAGGCGAGCCGCGCCAGGCCTGGCGATGTGGGTGACCCTGTAGGGACCTTCCCACATTGGGGACAGCTTGTGGAGGCCTTCCCTGGAGAGGATCCGTCTGAGGACGAGATCGCCTGTCTCCAGGGTGCGCGAGCGCACATTGCGGCTGTGGTAGCGCCTCAGGGACTGCTGGTACTTGGCCGCCCGTAGAGCGGCGCGGCGTCTTAGCCCTTCAAGGAGTAGCAGGTCGTCGTTGTGGATATCCTCTTGCTGGTCCTCATTAAAGGCAAGGACCCGTGGGGACCCATGCTTTATCTCTGCGGGGAAGACTGCTTCGGCTCCATAGACGAGTGCGAACGGCATTTCCGCCGTGGGCTTAGGTGGCGTGGTGCGGATGGACCAGAGCACCGAGGGTAGCTCATTGATCCAGCCCTTGCCGTGTCCCTTGAGGACATCGAAGGTCCTGGTCTTCAAGCCTTTGAGGACCTTTGCGTTTGCGCGCTCAGCCTGTCCGTTGCTTTGCGGATGGGCGACTGAGGCGAATCAGAGCTTGATGCCCATTTTCTGGCAGTAGGCTCTGAAGATGCCGCTTGTGAATTGCGAGCCATTGTCGGTGATGATGCGGTTAGGCACTCCGAAGCGGCAAACCAGGCCTCTGATGAATTTCACCGCCGCGCCTGCTGTGATTGTACGCGTCGCCTCCACTTCAGGCCATTTTGTGAACTTGTCGATGGCCACGAAGAGGTAGCGATATCCACCTTGCGCCGTTGGGAAATGTCCCAGGATGTCCAGCCCCAAGACCGCAAACGGCCACGAGAGCGGAATGGTTTGTAGGCCCAGCGCTGGTTGGTGGATTTGCTTGGCGTGGAATTGGTAGGCTTCACAAGCTTGAATGATGTCCGTTGCATCCTGAAGCGCTTGAGGCCAGTAGAAGCCGCACCTGAAGACTTTCCCTGCGAGGGTGCGGGCGCACGAATGGTGGCCGCATTCCCCGCTGTGGATGTCCTTAATCAGCAGTTTTCCTTCTTCAGGAGGGACGCACTTGAGGGCGATGCCGTTTGGGCGCTTGCGGTAAAGATTTCCTTCGAGGATCTGGTACGATTTTGCTTGTCGGGCAATTCGCTCCGCTTCGACATCTTCCTCGGGAAGGATCCCTTTGTGAAGGTAGTCTTTGATCTCGTCGATCCATCCTGCCTCTTGGTGCACCGCTGTGAGCAACAGACGCTCCCCTGTTGGGGGCCCGCAGCCTGGGGCTCCGCTTGCAGGTGGTGGCGGGAGAGTTTCGTATGTGCTTGCGGGCAGGGCCTCGAGGGGCTGCTTTATGGAGGCCTTGACGAGCCTTTCTTCAAAGACACCTGGCAGCTGGGCTTGCCTCTTTGATGCGCGCTTGGCGATGTCATCAGCCTCTTGGTTCTCCTTTCTTGGGATGTGGATGAGCTCCATTCCCCTGAAGTTCTTCTCTAGCCTACGGACCTCTTCAAGGTATGCGACCATGTGGTCGTCCTTGGCCTTGTAGCTTTTTTTGGAGAAGTTGACGAGCAGCTGGGAGTCACCCTTGATGAGTATATGCTTGACGCCTAGGGCGATTGCGGCGCGTAGGCCAGCAAGCAGCCCTTCATACTCGGCGATGTTGTTGGATATCTTGTCGATTCCGAAGCACAGCTGGACTGCGTAATACAACGTGTCGCCTTTTGGTGAGGTCAGGAATACACCTGCCCCACCGTGGCGACAAGCGAAAGCTCCGTCGAACTTCATGGTCCAGTAGCTGGGCATTGCGGCTCCAGAGGACTCGTGCTCTTCTTCCCAGGGCTCTTCAGGGGTTGGATCAGTCCACTCGGCGACGAAGTCTGCCAGCGCTCTTCCTTTGATTACCCTTGTTGTATCGAAGCGCAAATTGAATGGTTGTAGCTCGATGTTCCATCCTACGACACGATCTGTTGCATTTGAGTTGCGCATAATTTGCTCCAGGGGGAAAGAGGTTACCACCGTGATGGGGTGCCCCTGGAAGTAGTGCCGCAGCTTTCTTGAGGCGATGAGGAGTGCGAGGAGAAGCTTATGCTGCATAGGGTACCGTTCGCGAGCATCACGCAGTACTGTGCTGACGAAGTAAACTGGATGCTCGACGAGGGTAGTTTCTGTTCCTTTGGCGTCTTTCGCCTGAGGTGGCCCAGCTTGGCCCTCGATGGGGTTGGCTTCAAGAGGCTTGTCCTGGGCCTCGAGGGTCTTGGCCTCGAGGGACTTGGCCTCAAGGGACTTGGGCTCGAGGGACTTGGCCTCGAGGGGCTTGGCCTCTAGGGGTGTGGCCTCGCAGCATCTTCAGGTGCTCGCCAGGCCTTGGGGCGACCATCACAGGTGGGCTGGCCAAGTACTTCTTCAAGTCCTCAAATGCTTTTTCATCTTCAGGGGTCCACTTGAAAGTGCCCGTTCTTTTCATGATCTTGAAAAACGGCAGGGCCCTTTCACTGAACTTGGAGATGAATCTGCCCAAGCTGGCCATGCAGCCTGCCAGGCGTTGCATGTCCTTGAGCCTGCGTGGGGGTTGCATGCCTTCTATGGCCTTGATTTTGTCTGGGTTCGCCTCTATGCCCCGATGAGACACGAGGAAGCCCAACAATTTGCCCGAAGGTACTCCAAAGACGCACTTGGCGGGGTTGAGCTTGATGTTCACCTTGCGCAGGCTGGCGAAGGTTTCTTTCAGGTCTCCGAGCAGAGTATTTCCTTGTCGTGACTTCACGACGATGTCATCGACGTATGCTTCAGCGTTTCGCCCCATTTGCCCGCCTAGGGCTATCCTCATTAACCTCTGGAAAGTGGCTCCAGCGTTTTTTAGGCCGAAGGGCATGCAGACGTAGCAATACACACCGCATGGGGTGAGGAAACCGTCTTCTCCTCGTCCTCTTTAGCCATCTTAATCTGGTGATAACCAGAGAAGGCATCGAGGAAACATAGGAGGTCGCAGCCTGCCGTGGAGTCCACGATCTGGTCAATTCTGGGCATGGGGTAAGGGTCCTTGGGGCAAGCCTTATTTACGTCGGTGTAGTCGATGCAGAGGCGGCCTCCGCCGGCGGGTTTTGGGACTACCACGCCGTTGGAGAGCCAAGTAGGGTGCGCAAGTTTGCCGCTTTGAGCTTCTCGACCTCCTTGACGATGAATTCTTGCTTCTCGGGGGCTTGTTTTCTTGCTTTTTGCTTGACGGGGCGCGTTTGGGCACACGGCCAAGTGGTACTCGATCACCTCCCTCGGTACACCAGACATATCTTACGTGAAGGGGATCGTGTGCAGAAAACAAAAAATTTCCTAGCAACGATATCCTTAAACTATCCAAGATCTACACTATGCAGATATAGTAGTACGGCGGAGATCGGAATACATACCCTCGTAGACCGAATAGCGGGGATTACGCTCCCGTACAAGCGTTGACGACGAAGACGACGTAGCCGACCTCTAGGTCGAAGAGAACTCGGCGCGACGAAGACGACGAAGATGACCCCGAGGTCGGGTGGAGGAAGTAGGCCTCCGAGCACTGCTAGCGCAGCACCTCGCAGGGCGTTACACACATACGGTGGAGACGACGGCCTCCGAAGCTCCAGTCCAGGACGAGCAGCGGAAGACTTGGACCGGAACACCAGCAGCACGGAAGCGGGCTATGGTGGAAGAGACCCCCCTCCTCTACTCGGCGCGACTCCGACAAAGGGAATCACGAGATCGAGAGAGAATTAGGGAATTAATTGGTGAATTAAAAGGCCAGGGGTGCCCCTTCTTATATAGGCTCCCGGGGGGAGCCAACCTCCCTAGCCAGGCAATGTGGGACTATCCCACAGCCTTGGTTCGGCTAGGGAGGGTGCGCCGGCCCCCTAGTGGGCCCCTTGGCCCACTTGGGTTGGCCCCCAAGCCCCCCACCGAATCCCCTTAGGGAATTTCCCCCTCTTGGGCCTTCTTTCGACCAGAAGGCCCATTTAGGGAAATCAGCCTAAATAAATTCGAAAATAAATATATATAATCATATTTAGACATTAATTACACTAATTAATATCAAACATATTATATATAATTTATTCTAGCTCCGAAAACTCTTTCGTCGCTGCCCGATCTCCATCGGACCATTCCCGGGACGTTCCCGGTGATCTCTTTCCTTTCCGGTTGTCTTGTCAAAACCCCTTAAGTGTGTTACCCTAGCGGTTCGATATAATAACAGGTACGATCAAGACTCCTCTATGATCATCGACTAACTCGTAGGTCTGGACCCCATGAATTAATCCCTGTGATATAACGAATGACTTTCATCTATCAAACCTGGACGTATAGTCTTAAACCCTTTGTCATGGCGATACTTAGCATGTCCGAGTATCATTCTCAGATATCTCCATACCTAGCATGATCTCGTTACCGACATCGCTATCTTCTACTCGTCTATGATATTATGTCAGCTGGTGACCTAGTCACATGTTTGCAAACTCATTTGACATAACCTCACCGAGTGGGCCCTAGAGTATCTATCCGGCTATGCGGACTGACAAATCCCGCTGTTGACCCCTCGTCTCAACTACCCCCTTCCGATACCCAAAAGTATCACCGTTATTGTCACACTATATAAGATATGACGTTTGGTGCGATCAAAGTATCTTCCAGGGAAAACAATAAGAGTTGATCTCACGGTCTTAAGGCGTAATGACTATGTCCTATAAATACTGGGTATGTCCATCACATCGTTACACCTAACGATATGCCTTCCATTGTCGACCGGCGCCATGCCCTATGATTGGAAAACCTCGATCATCAATCGCGCAACGAAACTAGTCTTAGTAGAGGCTACTAGGGACCTGGTTGTTTATCTACCACACCTGTATTAATGTTTTCGCTTAATACAGTTATAGCATGGTGTAAAACATATAATGAACGATTGGGATATTGCCAATAAACAATGTTTATTAAGTGCCTCTAGGGCATATTCCCTTCAGTCTCCCACTTGCACTAGAGTAACACTTAATCTAGATTACAACTTAGTAAAAGCTCAACACCCATAGCATCTTGGTGCCTGCTCGCCTCGTGGAAGAGGAATACAGTCAATAGATCTCACACATTGAGACATATATGTGCTTTGCAACACTTCTATGTCACCTAGTTTGACATAATCCCATATCTTATGATGACGGTGAAATATATCCCAGTGGATGGAGTGAGACTCGAGCATTCGCGTAGCATGCGCCTTAAAACTCTAAGAGATCTATTAAGGGGACCACCTACGCTCGGAAAACTGCTCAGTCCAATCACACTTGCTACTTCTGAAGTCGCGATATATTTCTATACCTATGTAGATTATACGACAGTGCATTCATATGCGACTTCACAAACTAACCATGTCTATCTTCAAAATAAAGGACATCTCCTATATGAGATTTCTAGTCGTATGGGTCAGTGTCATAACTTGCATCATCGTAACCGCTTTACGACAAGTTGTCATTCCACTCTTACCCGTTACTAGAAAACCTATCTTCAGTTCTCATAGACACTGAAGAATAAACTTAACGTTTGTTCATTGATCCATACAAGGATCACTCTAGAACCCGTTCTTCAACCAAGAACTCGAGTCACACCAAGTCGAGCTTTCAGCCTGATAGACTCTATGTGTGATACATAGAGAATGTCGAACATAATTTTCTATCACTGAAAAAGCCAAGATAAACTGAATATTTTTTTTCTAGTCATACAAGCAAGAACCTCTTTCTTTGCTTGTCCTATTCTGAAACACTTCAGAATCTTGACTAAGGAAATATTCCGACTTAATGTT
Source organism: Poa annua (assembly GCA_026929855.1). Classification (NCBI taxonomy): domain Eukaryota; kingdom Viridiplantae; phylum Streptophyta; class Magnoliopsida; order Poales; family Poaceae; genus Poa; species Poa annua. Next base: position 10,934,884 of record CM049430.1, read on the forward strand.
ATTAAGCCCCTTACGATCTATACAATTATAAATCGGATGCCTAATACTCCTAACTTCATTTCATAGAAAATTAAATCACTTAAATAATCCTTTTCACTCTACTAGAGAATCTGTGTCATTCAATATGTCGTTACATACAAAATCACAAATGACACCTAGCTCCCACTCAAATATGCCTTCCGCATATAAGATCAAGGAAAGCTACTTTGCTCCCACTCACTTCTTTGCAAATGTAGGTTTCTTCAACTATTTTGGACAACTCCAAAATCCTTTGATCACATTATCAAAGTGAAGATTCCAGCTCGGATATGCTTGCTTCAGCCCATGAATGGACCACTGAAGTTTGCATACATGTTTAGCATCCTCAGGATCACCAATTCTTTCTTAATGACACTATTAAGAAACATGGTTTCCTTATCCATCTATCAATTTCTCATTCGAAATTATAGTGATTGCTAAACGACCCAGAATAGATTTAGGCTTCGCCACTTGAGACAAACTCTCATGTGGTCAACTTTTGAATCTGTCGGAACTGTTTCACGACAAATCGAATCTTCTCAATGTCTACTCTCTCATAAAATTCCATATACTATTAACATCCTAGATGCCATCAAGAAGATCTCCCAAGTCATTACCTGGTAAACGTATATGGATTTTATTTCGGATCATAAATGACTCATAGCCATTTCTCGGACTTAGGTCCACCATCTCTTCTTCGTAGCTCGTAGGTCTATCATATTCCATTAATATGGCCTTCATAACAAGATTGTCGTAACACACAGTGTGGAACACAACCTCGTATGCCTATGCTCTTAGTATGAGCTGAGAACATCATGATCTTGAATCATCAGCCTTTTCAAGCTGTGGAGCCTGACACCGAAAACACTTTCGATTGCGCCACTCTGATGTTTGGAGAAGAAGTTCACCAACTTCGTCTTGCTCTTCTTTCTTTCTCACTTATACCCTCGGCCAAGAAACTATTTCTTTCGCAAGGTATATCCCGGCAAAAGTTTTGCCTATGTCGTGAGACATGTACCCAACTAACTCTTTAGGTAGGGTATACTACAAAGATTAATCCATTTTAGGTTCGATCCATCGAAGCACTAAATTGCTGAAACGACAATCCAGGCTAAAAAGCCATGCCATCACTCGTATGGTATTGTCTCCATGGATTCAAATGGTTTCCCTATTTACTAACGTGAGTGTTTACGTTTCTACCATACGACTCTAACGATTACAATAATTCGGTAAGAGATTCATTTACAACACACTATCCGATAGGGTGCAATTACGACGTCCTAACACACCATGACACTATGGTGTTCCATGCGATGTAATTTGTGGAACTCTTCTCACAAGTCTTCCAATGATGTGCCAACATTATAACTCAAATCTTTATTTCCTTGATATGCATCGCGGGAAATTGATTTTCTTATTAAGTTTATTTCCTACTTCATTCTGGACTTGTTTGATTGAATCAAAATTTCCAGGCCAACATTCCCCGAGTGGATATCCATATATCTATTCAAATGTTCATGAAGTCTATGAAATAAAGACTTCCACTACACGTTAAAGTACTTCATCGATTCACATACACCGAAATGCACGATTCTCAACAAGCTATACTCAAAACGTTCAGTGAAGTTCACGAAATAAAGGTCTCCACTACCCGTCAATTACTTCATTGAACCACATACATCTCCATGTATGACTATCAATAAGTTATATGCCCGCTTTCCGAAAACGGTGTCACAGTTATTTTGCAAGTGTCAAAAGATCAAATCTTAGGACTTGTAGATCCATCCGGTATGGAGCTAATGCATTGACTATAACATTGACATGACTAAACGGTAGTGCCACACATATGTTGTGTCTTTATTAAGTTTGTATCCTTTGGCATTAATATTCTGAATGTGGGAGCTTCTACCATCTAAATTCAAATCGGCATATGATCATTACTTCATAAATATAGGACACCAAATTTTTTACTATCATGTATGAACAAGTGTCTCGCTAGAGGAGACACACTTGTAACGATCATACTAACAGGCGATCATAAAGAATTTATTCAAATGATAGATCTAGAGGGAGAGTGTCTATGGCCATCACAACAACTTGACTGCCAATATCAACACGCAATGTCGCCTCATCCTTTCAAGCTACTCAAGCAGTAAACCTGGTTTTGACAAAACATGACTAGTTCAAAACTTAGTCACTACTGCGAGTACTTGCTTAGCTAAAACATTCATAACATGTATATCATATATACACCATCATCATTGATGACTTCCGGCGATCTGTTTCATTTTCTTGATACTTCCACCGTAATCAAGAACCATGAAGGTGAACGATTCCCCTTGCATGACATAGTCTATGACAGAGGATTTTCACTTGGCAACGATGTCTGTCATCCAGTGATTGAGCTGAGCGAGGCGTCTCAATGTTAATTAAGTATGAACATATGTCATTAAGTATGACCGCCACGTGCTCCCTCAATGTGTGTATTCTCTTCCATCTTGGTTGAGAAGACAATCAGTCAACGCAATGATAAACTTCATCAACCCAACGCTTGGGGTACCCCGAGTTTAGCGACCATATTATATGTTCGCGATCTAAAAACTCGTACCCACCGTTGGTTCTCTATGACAGAGATCATAGCATACACTGGACTATGATGATATCATCCGCACAAAACCCGATAATCCAAATTATCTTTTGTTAGCGGAATCTCCGGGTTTATCTCCTAGCGGGTATTGTAACACAAAGAGCTAACGGTTTAAACAAGGAGTATCCTCAAGCTAAAGCATAAAACTATGAAGTTTGGACCCAACCTTTTAAGTTTCTCAATCGCAAATGCGCTTAATTTGAAAAGATGCTATCACAATGGTTAATATCTACAAAGGTTTGCAAAACAAACTTTGTTCATTATATTCTGAGTTCTAGTATTTTAGAAAATAACTATCCGAACTCCCACTCAAACGAACATCCCTCCTGGTCGTTTAAGCGATTACACGACCCCCATCCATTGCACCACCCCTCATCATCAGAGCCGGCGGCACAACTTCAAGAGAAGACAAATGTTCGCCACACCAATTTTGTGACTCGTGCTCGACCTTTCGGTCTCCCTGTTCCGAGGCCATATTTCTGAATATGCTAGGCTCGGCACCAAAAACCTCCACGCTGACGCTTGTGCAACATGTCTTACACCCACCGTATGCGAACGAAGATATGTCTGACACCCGATCATCACGACTTGCCTCATAACGTAGAACTTTCTTGGTGGTGCGCGTTGGAGGGAGAACACTAGTGGTATTTTGAAGGGATCATCTTATATACAACTACCGCCGTGTAACTAATATATACTATATATACAATCACACAATATAAGATGCACACAAAACATCAAATGTAATGCAATGTGATATAGTCCATTGCGCCATGGTCTTCTTGGCGCCCGCAGTTTATAAACAATTTAATAAACCTACCTTGACCATGTCACATAGCCCCTGCAAAATAAAGTTAGACGCTTCTACTTTATCTTTTGCATATTTTACGTGGCTTGGGGCTTTCGTAAATAGAACCGCTTCATACCTATGAACCTTATGACCACAACAACGATCCAATAATTGCATGTTTAAGCATCCCTTTCGGGCCCTCCATTGAAAATGCAAAGCCAACTAAAGAGAGAGAAACAGGCACCCGCCAGCCACAGATGCGGTACAAGCCGTATGTCAGTAGTGGAACCAGTCTCGCGTAAGCGTACGCGTAAATTCGGTCCGGGCCGCTTCATCAACTCGATGCCGCTGGAATCACAAGTGCACGCTACAGGGTAGCAAATAATAGGAATGGTGCCCCCGTGCAGAACACGGGTTCTAACAGCGTACAACTATACCTATGATAGATCGGCTCTGATACCACTGAAGGGGATCGTGTGAAGAAAACAAAAAAAATCCTAGCAACGATATCCTTAAACTAGCCAAGATCTACACTATGCAGATATAGTAGTACGGCGGAGATCGGAATACATACCCTCGTAGACCGAATAGCGGGGATTACGCTCCCGCACAAGCGTTGATGACGAAGACGACGTAGCCGACCTCTAGGTCGCGGAGAACTCGGCGCGACGAAGACGACGAAGATGACCCCGAGGTCGGGTGGAGGAAGTAGGCCTCCGAGCACCGCTAGCGCAGCACCTCGCAGGGCGTTACACACATACGGTGGACGGCCTCCGAAGCTCCAGTCCAGGACGAGCAGCGGAAGACTTGGACCGGAACACCAGCAGCGCGGCAGCGGACTATGGTGGAAGAGACCCCCCTCCTCTACTCGGCGCGACCCCGACAAAGGGAATCACGAGATCGAGAGAGAATTAGGGAATTAATTGGTGAATTAAAAGGCCAGGGGTGCCCCTTCTTATATAGGCTCCCGGGGGGAGCCAACCTCCCTAGCCAGGCAATGTGGGACTATCCCACAGCCTTCGTGCGCTAGGGAGGGTGCGCCGGCCCCCTAGTGGGCCCCTTGGCCCACTTGGGTCGGCCCCTAATCCCCCCACCGAATCCCCTTTGGGAATTTCCCCCTCTTGGGCCTTCTTTCGACCAGAAGGACCATTTAAGGAAATCAGCCTAAATAAATTCGAAAATAAATATATAAAATCATATTTACACATTAATTACACTAATTAATATCAAACATATTATATATAATTTATTCTAGCTCCGAAAACTCTTTCGTCGCTGCCCGATCTCCATCGGACCATTCCCGGGACGTTCCCGGTGATCTCTTTCCTTTCCGGTTGTCTTGTCAAAACCCCTTAAGTGTGTTACCCTAGCGGTTCGATATAATAACAGGTACGATCAAGACTCCTCTATGATCATCGACTAACTCGTAGGCCTGGACCCCATGAATTAATCCCTGTGATATAACGAATGACTTTCATCTATCAAACCTGGACGTATAGTCTTAAACCCTTTGTCATGGCGATACTTAGCATGTCCGAGTATCATTCTCAGATATCTCCATACCTAGCATGATCTCGTTACCGACATCGCTATCTTCTACTCGTCTATGATATTATGTCAGCTGGTGACCTAGTCACATGTTTGCAAACTCATTTGACATAACCTCACCGAGTGGGCCCTAGAGTATCTATCCGGCTATGCAGACTGACAAATCCCGCTGTTGGCCCCTCGTCTCAACTACCCCCTTCCGATACCCAAAAGTATCACCGTTATTTTCACACTATATAAGATATGACGTTTGGTGCGATCAAAGTATCTTCGAGGGATAACAATAAGAGTTGATCTCACGGTCTTAAGGCGTAATGACTATGTCCTATAAATACTGGGTATGTCCATCACATCGTTACACCTAACGATATGACTTCCATTACCGACCGGCGCCATGCCCTATGATCGGAAAACCTCGATCATCAATCGCGCAACAAAACTAGTCTTAGTAGAGGCTACTAGGGACCTGGTTGTTTATCTACCACACATGTATTAATGTTTTCGCTTAATACAGTTATAGCATGGTGTAAAACATATAATGAACGATTGGGATATTGCCAATAAACTATGTTTATTAAGTGCCTCTAGGGCATATTCCCTTCATGACGGTGTCCGTGCGAACATGTCAGAATTTGCCTGGAGGAAGGCGACGAGCGCGCTTTCCTATTTGGGAGGCAGCGCGGCGCCAATGGTGACGCTAGCCCCCGAGCCTTCAGCCCCCGAGCTACTTGAGCTCAGGGAGATCTTCTTTGTAGCAGCTGCCTCCTGGGAGAACAACTGCTTCTTCTTCTTGGGCCTCTCGAGAGGCTCTTGGTCCTCGTCTGCGGGGAAGGCCATGGCGGCGGTCTTGTAGGCCGTCTCCACAGCACGCGTAGCGTCTAGGACATGTCCACGTATGGTGATCGTGCCGGCGCTGCTGGGGATCTTGACCATGTTGTACGCATGGTGTGTGACGGCCATGAACTTCGCGAGCGCGGGGTAGCCGAGGATGGCGCTGTACGGCAGGCCGATGTGCGCAACATCAAAGTCGATGTGCTCGGTGCGGTAATTTTCCTTGCTCCCGAAGGTGACGGCAAGCCTGACCTGGCCTAGAGGCTCGATTGAGCCGCTGGTGACCCCCGTGAAGGGCCTCGAGGGCATAAGCCTCTCGTAGGGCACTTGAAGCGCTTCGAAAGTATCTATGGATATAACGTTCAGGCCTGCTCCGCCATCGATGAGCGTCTTGAAGACTGCCACATTGTCGATGGTGGGGGTGCAGACCAGCGGGAGGGTTCCAACAGTCTTGGTGGACTTGGGGTGGTCCTGAGCGTCGAAGGCGATGGTGTACTGAGACCACTTGAGGGGCCTGGCGGTTTCCGTGCTTGGGAGGGCGGCGTTGAGCTCGCGGGCGAACTGCTAGAACTGGTTGTTCGACTTTGGCGCCTGAGCCCCTCCTAGGATGCAGGCAATGGCGGCCCTCGAGGCTTGGTAGCCGCCATCTTCCACGTCAGGGAGGTTGCCGTTCTTTTCTTTGGCATTGGCTCCATTTCCAGATGGCTTCTGGTAGCCGCCCTTGCGTCCGCCTCCGCGGTAGCCACGGCCTCGACCGCGGCCGCCGCTGTCTTCTGCTTGCTCGCGCTCCTTGCTCAACCTTTTGAGGTCGTAGCAGGACTCCGTAGAGTGGCCGCGCCTGTTGTGGTAGATTCAGAAAGGGCGGTGATCATCTTTCCTCTCTGCAGCCTCGGGGGAGTCCCTGCGGGTGCCTTTTGTGTCTGGCTCTGCCGCGAGAACTGCGGTGGTCTTGCGCTTGGGCTCCTCCTTCTTCTTCTAGCTCTTGGACCCCTCAGCGTGATCGTCCCCTCTCGAGGACATTTTCACGAAGAGGAGTCCCTCTTCAGCCTTGGCGCACTTGTCCGCCATGTCGAACAGCTTGACGACGGAGGTGAGCTTGTCGTGGATGCCCAGTTTCTCGAGCATCCTGCTGTTCGTGACGCCCTCGCGGAAGGCGGCGATGACTTGAGTGTCGGGGATGTTCGGGATCTTGTTGCGCACTTGGCTGAAGCGCTGGATGTACTTGCGGAGCGTTTCGTCCTTCCTCTGCACCACAGCGTGCAGATCGTTGTGGGTGAGGGCGCGCTCGTACGTCTCCTTGAAGTTGGAGACGAACTGCTTGCAGAGCTCCTCCCAGGAGTTCACAGAGTCCTCCGGGAGGTTCAGGAGCCACGATAGCGCAGAGTCGCGCAGCGCGTGAGAGAACCAGTTGGCCATGACCTTGTCGTCTCCACCCGCAGCTTGGATAGAGGTGGTGTAGAGCTGCAGGAACTCGACGGGGTTGCTGTAGCCGTCGTAGCCCTTGGGAAGAGCCGGCCTGAACTTTTGCGGCCAGACCACGCGGCGCAGGGAGCGAGTGAACGCCATGCAACCCGAGGTGTACGTAGCGACCCCGTGCTGAAGCGCGCCGCGGTTCTGCTGTCCTGCCTGGCCGAGCTCCTCCACGAGCCTGTTCTGGCGGTCTCGATGGAGCTCCATCCCAACACGGGCGTCGGGCGCGGTGCGCTGCATGATCATGCAATCGCGCGGCGAGGTCGCGTGCGAAGCAGCCCTCTGTGTCGCGGCCGGCGCAGGCCCCGGAGGTGGCGGAGGCACATTTGCTGCGACCGTGCCCGCGAGAGAGGGGTGCGTGTTGGACTGCGACGGAGCGGGGCGCGTCGTGGCGATGCCGACGAGGTGGTTGAGGCGTTGGAGCCACTGCTCGTGAGCCTCAGCCGTGGGCTGGTAGCGGAGCAGCTCCTGCGCCATGAGCAGCGCGGTGTGTGGCGCGGGGTCGGTTCTCCCCGGGCCCGAGCCGCTCAGGCACTGCGTCGGGTGCGATGACCGCGCGTCCTCCTGGTGCTCGACGTCGTGCTCTGGCTCCTCCGCGTGAGGGCTAGAGGGGGCATGCTCCTCTTGGCGGGGTCGGCCCCGCCTTGCGCGGGTGGTCGCGCGGGTGGTCGCGGCGCCTGGGGGCGCGCGTGTTCCCGCGGGCGCACGTCGGCTGACTCGAGCGGTGCGGGTGGCGCGCGTGTTCACCATGGCGCGGAGACGAACTCGAAGGTTGCTGACGCGCCTCAATCCCCTACCTGGCGCGCCAAATGTCGGGTTATGACTCCCAGGAATCAGGGGTAGTCACTTCCTGAAGTGTAGTTCGAGAGGGGATTGAACGCGGAGGTCTAGACCCTCAAGTGGCTCCGCAACGTTGCTCGCCGGACCCGAAGAAGACGCACACCCGACCAAGGAGAACACCGTCCTTTACCCAGTTTCACGGCCCTCGTGAGGAGGTAATACCGCTACTCCTGCCTGTCTGTATTATATGTGGGAGGTTACAGTACAATTGAGCTTGCCGGAAGCCCCCTTGAGGCAGTTCTTGCCTGGGGAGGGAAGCGATGGTCTTCTTCCTCCTCCAGTCAGAGGCTAACCTAACCAGAGCTTCTAGGGTTTACAAGGGTGTTTTGCACGCAAAGAGCCGACCTCGACCTACGATGGAGGTCTTCTCTCTTTTATAGGCGCCTCGGGCCTTCTTCTTCGGCTTGGCCTTCAAGGTGGCTCCCACTTGCCAATGGCGGGGCGGAGCACGAGTCCACCGCGCTCCATCCGTCCATGGACTCGGTCCATTGTTGATAAAGGTGGCGCCGTGGCCGACCGGCGGCCGACCGCGCTCGTACTATCCGCAGAGCGGACAGTCTCTGAGGTGGAGCCCACGATGAAGATCTCCGTTGGAGGGTTGCGCCGTCCGCCTGCTTTATCGTCAGAGTAGAAGGTCCTCACAGCTGTGCAGCAGGCGGCGCAGTGTTGTTGACCGCTTTATCGCCGGGCTCAGCGACGGGGGCGTGAGCGCCTCTGTACGAGCGTGCCAGAGGTCACGTGCGCTCTGTCGGGATTCCTTGGCGACGACGTCTCCCTCCAGGCCTGAGGGGAGATTTCTGCCGGGCTTCCCTCAGGTGGGTTGGTTCCTTGACGGGGAGGATCCCCTGAGGTGAGGGGTCCCTTGAGGCCCTCGCTCCCTCTTCAGGCCCTCGAGGGGAATCACCTCTCGAGGGTCCCGTCAGGCGGTGACGCCTGGTCCTTAGTCGTTTCGTCTGTCTGCCCCGCGAGCGAGGCCTGGGGGGAATGGTCTCTTGATACCCCAGTTCCCACTGGGCCGACAAAGAGGCAGTAGAAGATGGTAGGAAATTTGAAACTAGTAAAATGATGTACTGGAGCTTGTTGTTTTGTATTTTGTGCTATTATGTTGGTGCTTCAACAATACCAGGTCCTGGAAAAATGGGTAAGCGTAGAATTGTTTAGTTTTTAGTTTTGGTTTAGATTATGGAGCTTTTTAGTCCTTTAGGTAGAAAATTAAGGTGGTTGATTATCGGATCATGTATTACTGGTTTCGTTTCTATGAAATGAAATCGGCAGCAAGGAGTTCCTTAAATCTAACAAAATGATTGCATAGTCTATCTTCAGTCAGATTGTCTTAGTTCAGATGTGTCTCGGATGATTTTGTACGCAGATTCACTCATTTTAGTACGTATGTATTCAATAATAAAATAATATGTATAATTACTTAAATAAGTGAACGGAGGGAATAGGTGATGTTTAAATGTCTCGTGTTGCCTAACTTTTGTTGGCTCATTTTTGGTGGTCATCCTGGGGGACCCATGGATTGTAAACTTTGACACTTTTAAATTGTGCAAGAAAATGGATGGGCACCAATAGGTGTAGAGGCCGGGGTCCCATTTCATATTTCAAGAAGAATTTCGATTGTGTTGTCGGAATGGAAGTGGATTTAGAAACCTAATGGGTTTACGATCCAACAACGCGGAGCCTTACTGAAATCTGTCCGCGGAATTCCTTCTAGAAAATCATATATGGCGGTTGTAATTTGATGCCAGGGTATGATCGAACGGCTACAGTTCAGCATTAGGGTTTTGAGAGATGTTACGAGGTTGAGAGTGGGTCAATACGGTTATTTGAGTACCGACACCATTCAAATGACTATAACTATCTATTTTTTAAAAAAAATGTGAAACCTTCACGGTTCGTCGTTTTATAAGACAAAGTTACGATTAAAATTAAAAACTTGGTATACATAAACATTTTTGAAAAAAAACATTCCCAAAAGTGAGCTATCACGATTAAGTTCAAATGAGCATCTTGGGCATCAATTATAAATCATAACTGGCAAAGGGGAAAGAGAGATTTCGCTCTAATAGAATTGTGGCCCTCAGGAAATCTGATGGTACCATGTGTTCTGTGCAAAAGGAACTCGAGGTGGAAGCTAATAACTTCTATAAAAATCTTTTCCTGGCTCAGGATGACACCGATCCATCTCCAATTCTGGAATTTGTGCCGTGTAAGGTCACGAATCAGATGAATGTGCATCTCAGCAGACCATACTCCTTCGCTGAAATCGAAGAAGCTCTTTTTATGATGCAGCCAAACTCCTCTCCTGGCCCTGACGGGTTCACAGTGAGCTTCTATGTCAAACACTGGGATCTGCTGAAAGCGGGGGTGTGTGAGGCGATCAGAAAATTTCTGGAAGGAGGCCCAATGCCTGGGGATGTGAATCAAACTGTCCTTGTGTTGATCCCAAAGGTTAAGCAACCGCAGGAGCTTGCTCAGTTCAGACCCATTGCTTTATGCAATGTGTTGTACAAAATTGCTTCTAAAGTGCTTGCAAACCGCCTTCGTCCTGTCCTGGATGAAGTTATCTCGGAGGAGCAGAGTGCCTTTGTTCCCGGCCGCCTGATTACCGACAATGTCCTAACTGCTTATGAAAGTGTCCACTATCTAAAAAGGAAAAAAGGAAAATCTGGGGCTTGTGCTATCAAACTGGACATGGCCAAGGCCTACGACCGTGTCGAATGGGTCTATCTCAAAGCCATCATGCTAAAGCTTGGGCTGGATGACAAGCTGGTTAATCGAATCATGGCCTGTGTGGAATCGGTTTCCTTCTCGGTCAGAGTTAATGGCCAATACTCGGAGTTCTTCAAACCTTCGAGGGGCATTCGCCAAGGTGACCCAATCTCGCCCTACCTTTTCCTTCTGTGTGGTGAAGGAATGAGCAACTTGTTAAAATTCTGTGGCCCGACCTATCTCTCGAGGGGTGTTAGAGTTGGTATTCATGCCCCGTGGGTTTCTCACCTTCTCTTTGCCGACGATAGCATGATCTTCTCGGAGGCCTCCACTGCTAGTGCTACCAGGCTGCATGATATTCTTGAAATCTATAGAAAGGGATCTGGCCAGCTTGTTAACAAAGCAAAGTCTGCCATCTTTTTCAGCAAAAATTGCTCTCAAGGTATGAAGGATGCTATGCACAAGGGTCTGGATATTGAAGCTGAGGCCTTGGTTGAAAAATATTTGGGACTCCCTACTGCCTTGGGGAGATCCACTTTGGATGCCTTTGAGCACTTGCCTAATACCGTCAAAAAGCTGGTTTTCGGATGGTGTCCAAAAAACTTGAGTGGCGCTGCCAGGGGAGTTCTCATTCAGGCGATTGCTCAGGCCATTCCCACCTTTCCGATGAGCTGCTTCCATTTATCGGCCAACACTTGCAAGAAGATTACTAGCTATCTGGCCAATTTCTGGTGGGGAGGTGATGGTATTATAAGGAAAATGCATTGGAAAAAATGGGCTGATTTCGCAATCCCTAAAGCTGCTGGGGGTATGGGTTTTCGGGACCTTCAGACATTCAATCAAGCTATGCTTGCGAAGCAAGGGTGGATATTGCTTACTAATCCCAACTCTCTGTGTGCCCGTGTTCTTAAAGGAAAATATTTCCCCCATTGTGACTTTACCAAAGCGACCAAGAAGAAGAACTCTTCTCATACTTGGCGAGCTATCCTCCATGGTAGAGAAGGGCTTCTTAAAGGTCTCATCAAACGTGTGGGCAGTGGTAACACCATTAGAGTGTGGGAAGACCCGTGGATCCCTTCGAACAATGGTTTCAAACCCTTGGTCAAGCCAGAAACTTCAACTTTGATTCTTGCCAGCGAGCTCCTAAATGATGTCTCCTCTTCCTGGAACCTCAACGCTATCAAAGCAAATTTTAGTGCTGCTGATGTACCTGCTATTTGCTCCATTCCTTGTGGAAAATCCGCTGATGATATCTGGGCCTGGGGTGCTGAAAAACATGGTAACTTTACTGTCCGCTCAGCTTATCGTCTCCTCTGCCCAAACCCTCCAGATTTGCCTCTGTCTAGCTCTAGCGCTACAGCTGATCCAATCTGGAAAAAACTTTGGAGACTGCCGGCTCCCCCCAAAGTCAAAACCTTTTGGTGGCGTGTCCTTCACAATTTTATCCCTTGCAGAGAAGTTCTACATCACAAACACATTGAGAGAATCCCCTTCTGTGCTGATTGCGGGGCTGACTCTGAATCAACCTTTCATGCTCTTCTTCAGTGTGAATGGGCACTCTTGTTCTGGGATGAGGTAAAAACTCTAACTGGGATTAAAATCCCTAAGCTGCACCCTCGATCTTGGGCGGTGGACCTTATCAATGGTTCTTTTCTCCTTGATAAAGACTCTTGCATGGTTCTTTGTGGGATGTGGGCAATTTGGAAGGCAAGGAACGATCGCAGACATGGGAACAACAATTTGCCAATTAGCAAAGCTGTTCTTTGGGCTCTTGACACTGCCTTTGACCTCTGGAATGCGGGCATTGCCCACAGCAAGGCTAACAAACCAAAACTCCTTGTCCACTGGCGGCCTCCGGATGCTGGGGTGATTAAGATCAACGTGGATGGTGCCTTTGGTGCAACGTCTTCTGAAGGTGCAACCGGATCCATTGCTCGTGATCATCAGGGTAAATTCCTAGTGGCTGATGCTACCTGGTACCCCTTTGCTGCGTCTGCTCTTACTATGGAAGCTACGGCTGCTCGCAATGGTATGCTTCTTGCTAGGGATCATGGCTTTCAGAACATTATTATTGAAAGTGATTCACAAATCCTTACCAATCTGTGGAAAGATGGCAACTTTGATCGATCAGAGGTCGGACCAATTCTTGCTGACGTCAAGGTGTTAAGCAGAGGGTTTACTAGTTGTTCTATATGCTTCATTCGACGAACTGGGAATATTGCTGCCCATTTATGTGCTAGAACTTGTGTAGAGAAAAGGCAACGGTGCCACTGGCCTGTTAGTGCTCCGGATTTCATCTGTAACCGCCTAATATCTGATTGTAACCCTGTTGCTTTGGAATGAGAAACTATTGAAAATCGCAAAAAAAAATCATAACTGGCATTGGGCATCTTGTTAAGAGGCTACTCCCAGAAAATGTTCTAAAATAATTTATGTTCGTTCTCGAGTAGGTAAATGATAACCAAAATACTTTTTGAATTGACATGCTACCAACATAATCTTGATCAAATAATAATATAAAGCATGTGAGCTGACGTCAAATCATTAAAAGAAAATGTCTATAATTGATATTAAGTAAACACTGAGTAAATATGATAGTTAAACACGTCAAAACCTTTCATGAATGATTCTTTGGAGACATGAAACTGTACAAAGTATATTAGAGATAATTTAAGTTTCCAGTGTAAAAGTATATTTCCTTCTATTAAAGCATCAAGTAAATTTTCATTACATGGAAAGAATCCTTCTACAAACCTCTGCTCTTGTAGGCCCAACACTGTCTACAAGAATAGAAGCGCGCGTAGACATCAAGCTATTTTCTGGCACCGTTACCGGGGAGGTAAGCATTGGAAGGTATCTCTTTTAGATTCTGCAGTTATTACTTTTTGTTTCTGTCGGCCCAGTGAGGATCAGGGTGTGCAGAGCCCACTCTCCACAGCCCTCGCACGCGACAGAATCGAAGAAACGACTAAGGATCAAGGCACCGCTTGGAGAGACTCTCGAGAGGCAAGCCCTCTCGAGGGCATGAAGAGAAAGCAAAGGCCTGGAGAGGCCACCACCCTCGCTTCAAGAGACTCTACAAGGCTCCCCCCGCCTAGAGAGGAGTCAACACAGATCTCTCTACAGGGCCACCGAGGCCCTGTGGAGATGCTTCGCTGCGAAGCGTCCACTACACCACAATAGAAGAACCCCGACAGACCAGTTGGTCGGGAAAACGGCCTTCGCCGTAAGGAAGTCGGTCGGGAATCAGTATTGCCGACCGACTCGGTCGGTCACCGTAAGTCCGGTCGGCTAAGGACTTTCCCGACCGACTTTGTTTTGCCGACCGACGGTGCGACACCACACTCCGATCTTGGCCGACCGTCTTACCAACACTTCCTCAGCCCGTTATATGGGAGATTTCCTTCCACCGGTTGGTCGGGAATTAGTATTGCTCACCGACCATTAAGCAATTTTCGGTTAATATTAAATTCAGTACATTTGTCTTAGACTGACAAGTATACATGCACATATCAGAGTATCATACACACAAGAGCACAAATGTCTTAAATTCTTACAACACTAATACTCATATGTAATTCTCAGTTGATTACAACATAATGAAGTTCACATAATAATAGATAACTTGTCACCCCATAAGTACGTTTTACACAATGGAAGTCAAATGACCATTGTATAAGTAAGTTTACAAAATGGAAGCCCAATTACTAGCATATAACCCGTTTTACAAAATGGAAGCCAAATGACTATCATATGACCAAGTTTTCACAGATCATTTTGTTGATGGAAACATCCAGATACTTGGGGGGTTTGCGGCAAAAGTTTTGCATGTTTGAAGGGGACACCTGCACAAACAATATACACATATGAAATTGTTCCTTAGATTGTGCAAGTAACAACTACAACAAGCAAAATGATAACCAGCAAATGCTAATTGATTTTATTGATAACTATCAAGCAGAATGATAACCAGCAATGAAAATTGATAAGCAACAGAATGCAGGGGCGGATCCAGGGGGGACGAGCGGTGGCCTGGCCCCCGCCATGATCTCGCCACCCCTAATCAGTTTCAGCGGGGACTATGTAATATTTGGTTAATCGCTTCTACAAATCGTAATTAGTGTGCGGCCACTAGCACACGTATTTTCTTAAATAGGCCAACATATAAATGGCCTTACTAGCCAAGCCAAGCAACAGCTGTACCCCCACGATGGTCAGCCATGACAAGAGTAATACACAATGCGTGAAGCCCAACAAACTACCGCAAAACTACGAGAAGCAACTTCCTGAGAAATGGTTTTACTTGATTGTCGTGAACTCGTGATCCGCTTATAGCCGCCCAACGCTAGGGCATACCAGCGCCATCGGCCGCTGCCGAGAGCATTTGATGAGAAGGACCGGGGTCCACAGTTCACTAATGGTGTATCTCCATAAATAATAATAACATTCATCCATGCGTGGTAAACAAATTACAGCTGGGCAATTGATAGAATAATGATGAGCAAACCAATGCATATACTAACGCTATGATGTCTAGTGTGAGATTCATTCGGGCATTACAACAATATACATAGACTGTTCCAACCATATCTATGACTAATAATCCACCTTCTGGTTAGCGTCCGCACCCGTTTCAGTATTAAGTTGCATGCAAGAGATTATGGCCTTAAGCACTGTGCAAAAGTAAGTAGGTAACATCATCCTTAGACAAAGTACTAATGTTTTATCCCTAGTAGCAACGGTACATCTACAACCTTAGAGCTTTCTATCAATGCCCTAGATTAAATGGAGACAAGAACCTACTATCGAGCATAAATACCCCCTCTTGGAGTTACGAGCATCTACTTGGCCAAAGCACACACAAGTAACGGATAACATGCAAGATCATTAAATGGCACACATGATATATTATGAAGCAATAACTTTAGTACTCAATATTCATCGGATCCCAGCAAACAGAACATGGAGAATTACATAAATATGATCTTGATCATGATAGGCAGCTCACAAGATCTAAACATGATAGCACAAGAGGAGAAGACAACCATCTATCAATTGCTATGGACCCATGCAAGAGATTATGGCCTTAAGCACTGTGCAAAAGTAAGTAGGTAACATCATCCTTAGACAAAGTACTAATGTTTTATCCCTAGTAGCAACGGTACATCTACAACCTTAGAGCTTTCTATCAATGCCCTAGATTAAATGGAGACAAGAACCTACTATCGAGCATAAATACCCCCTCTTGGAGTTACGAGCATCTACTTGGCCAAAGCACACACAAGTAACGGATAACATGCAAGATCATTAAATGGCACACATGATATATTATGAAGCAATAACTTTAGTACTCAATATTCATCGGATCCCAGCAAACAGAACATGGAGAATTACATAAATATGATCTTGATCATGATAGGCAGCTCACAAGATCTAAACATGATAGCACAAGAGGAGAAGACAACCATCTATCAATTGCTATGGACCCGTAGGCCAAGGGTAGACTACTCATGCATCAGTCCCGAGGCGGTCATGGCGACGTAGAGGCCTCCGGGGACGATTCCCCCTCCCGGCAGGGTGCCGAGGAGCAGATCTGATCTCTCCCGAATTGGTGTTGATGACGGCGGCGGCTCGGTACCCGTGGAGGAAATAATGAACACTGTATGATTTTTTAGGTTTTAGGGGGGTACTTAAAGGCGAAAGGGCGAGGTTGGTGGACGGCCGAGGCCGCATCACCACGTGCTCGCGCGGCCCAGAAGGGAGCCGCGCCACGAGGTGGTGACGGCCCCTCGGTCGTCCACTTCGTCAAGTCTTCGGTCTTCTGGAACCTTCATTTTCCAAAAATAATTCCATGATGTTTCTTTTCGAATTCCGAGAATATTTCCTTAAGTACTTTTCTGAAACCAAAAACAACAGAAAACAGGGAACTACCACTTTGGCATCTTTTTAATAGGTTAGTCCCAGAAAATGCATAAAACTATATAAAATGCATATAAAACATGTAATAACATGATATAACATAGCATGGAACATAAGAAATTATAGATGCGTTGGAGACGTATCAACATCCCCAAGTTTAGTTCTACTCGTCCCGAGTAGGCAAGAACGATTAAAGAAGAATAATTTATGAAGTGACATGGTTAAACACAATCTTGATCATGTAATAATGTAACGCATGTAAACCGAGATCAAATGAATAAGTGATGTAGTTTATATTGATATCAAATGAGTAATAAAAAACAAGTAGGTAAAGCAAGCAAAACTTTCAATTATGTAGTACTAGATAGCAATCAACCGTGCAAAGTAGATATTAAAGATGATTTAAGCTTCAAGCACAACAATATAATCATCTAATGCTTCCAACAAACATGACAACTTAATGAGAGGATCAAGTCAAGCAATATCAATATGCACGTAGAAGATCAATACTTTATTTGTTCAAAAGAAACAAGCAAGCGTTCAACGTTGGTTCCTGGCAACAGAATGTTTTGTCTAAGAGAATGTTAACGGAGGTTTGGAGGGCCAACAGAAGAAAGGCTCACAAAGCTGCAAGTGATCATTAGACAAGAGAAAGTCTTACAATCGAAGCTATGCAAGGAGTAGTGATTGCCACAGAACAGATGCACATGGAGCTATAAGTATATGAAAGCTCTCCAATGGAACTAGTGGGGGTGCATCCAACTTGCTTGCTCACGAAGACCTAGAGCACTTTTGAGGAGGATCATCATTGGAATATACAAGCCAAGTTCTATAGTGTAAAGTTCTCCACATAGTTATGCAACTAAGACATGAAAACTCTCTCATATGGAGTAAAGGTGCTAAACATGAGCACAAATGATGATCATAAATGATATGGTGCTATAACATGAGGACAAGTGATGACTATAAATGATATGGTGCTATAACATAAGCACAAGTGTGTGATAAAGAATAGTAATGATGCCCCCTTTTTATTTCTTCTTTTCTTTTCTTCTCTTTTTTCTCTATTTTCTGTTTCTCTTTTCGATGGCCTCCATGGCTCTTTTCACTTTTGGGGGCAAGCATCCTGATATGTTATATGATATATGACAACACACTAATGATGATATGCCAACATACTGATGATACAAGTAACTAATATGAATGTGCCATAAAATGCATATGACAACGGTGCCTCTGCCAGTGTAGCAGGTTATGCAATGATCTAGCGCAACATGGGTAAAACGACACATCGGCTTTATAGAATCACGCAAAGCAATATATAAGTAATGAATGACAACAAGTCATGTAATGTAAGATGGATGTTGCATGGCAATATATCTCGGAACAGCTATGGAAAAATGCACCAACTCTCAATGTGAGAAAGGGCAAAGCAAAGTACCGAAGAGGCTAGCAATATGGTGGTGGAAGTGCCATGAACCGCAGTTTTAGAACTCACAAGTAAAATATTCCAAATAAAAATATGATATTACAAGGAATAATGAAAATACTCCTAGAGGGATCGTGGCGAATGACAAAGTCACCGTTCGCTTCCCCGACCGTAGCGCATAACATAAAGTCATTACGGTTTCTTTAGGTAAATAGAAGTCATATACCATTATGTAATCAACTGGAAATTTAATTGTGGCACAACTTTAAGTTTTTCTAGACCAACCATTAATCATTCCACTTTACTAGACCATCATGTTTACCATTAAAAAAATTAATATCTCAAAACAACATCAATGATCAAGTGACACAACTTAATGATCTACAAGATTATGTATCATTTAGTTATACCATCTACCACATTTAGCATTTTCTGTTCTCAACCAAACACCAATCAACTTATTTAAAAGATAAACTCTCCAAGTAATTAAACAATGAGATATGAGAGTATAATATAACAAAGCTAACAGCTCTAGCAAGAGATGCATGAAAAACAAGATCTAGGAAGCAAACAATAACATGGAAAGAATACTCAACGAATATAAGCGAAAAATACGAGTATTCATATGAAAAAACGGAGCGTGTCTCTCTCCCACACAAGAGAATGCTAGGATCCAATTTATTCAGAGAATGAAAATAACAAAAACAAAGAGACGCTTCAAGAAAAGCACATAAGATGTGGTGGAATTAAAATATAGTTTCACAAGAAAGGACCTGATAGTTTGTTAATGAAGAAGGGGATGCCTTGGGCATCCCCAAGCTTTGACGCTTGAGTCTTCCTGAAATATGTTGGGGGTGAACCACCGGGGCATCCCCAAGATTTGGCGTTACTATCCTCTTGATCACATTATATCATCCTTCTCTCTTGATCCTTGAAAACTTCCTCCACACCAAACTTAGAGTAACTTCATTAAAGGGTTAGTGTACAAAATATTATGATATTCTGTAGGAACACAATTGCTACCAATGCTACTGGACATTAGCTACAGCCACTGATACTTCATAGGATAAAAAGATCCAATCAAAATAACAAAAGAGGCATTGCAAAATAAAATGGCAGAATCTATCAAAAATAGAACAGTCTGTAAAGACGAACTTTTTCGAGGCACTTAACTTGCTCATATCAGAAAACTCAAAACTAATGAAAGTTGCGTATATATTTGAGGATTACGCACAAAAAAAGGCAGATTTTTTGACGTTCCAGTAAATTGATATGAATTTAACGGTGAACAGCAGAAATCTGTTTATCCGCAGGAATTGAATTTTAGCATCAACTTTCGACTAGAGACTTAACTTGACACAACTTTGCAATAAAATTAAGATACAAAAGAATTTCTACAGAGGTAGGACAAGTCCTTGAGACAAGCAAACCAATAGAAAATAACAGGAAATAAAAGTGGGTTGTCTCCCATAAGCGCTTTTGTTTAACACTTTTGAGGTAGGCACAAAGTAAAACTCAAGTATTATCAAGAGACGAAGCATCAACACCATAATTTGAACGAACAATAGAATTAAAAGGTAGCTTCATTCTTTTCCTACGAAAGTGTTCTATATATTTCTTGAGTGGGAATTGGTACTTGATGGTACATTCTTTCATATCAATAATAGCACCCACAGTTCTTAGAAAGGGTCTTCCCAACACAATTGGACAAGATGGATTGCATTCAATATCCAAGACAATAAAATCAACGGGGACCAGGTTATTAATAACCATAATAGGAATATCATTGATCCTTCACAAATGTTTCTTCAAAGCATTATCAGTAAGAAAAACATCCAAATAGCAATGTTCCATTGATGGCAAATCAAACATATCATAGAGCTTTTTAGGCATAATAGAAATACTTGCACCAAAGTCACACAAAGCATTGCAATCAAATTTATCTACTTTCATCTTAATGATGGTCTCTCAACCATCTTCTAACTTCTTAGTGATAGAAGGTTCAAGTTTTAATTTATCTTCCCTATCTTTCATGAGAGCATTTGTAATATGAGTAGTAAAAGCCAAATTGAGAGACCTAGCATTAGGACTTGTGGCCAATTTTTGCAAGAACTTAATAACTTCAGAGACATTACAATTATCAAAATAAAAATTATTATCATCAAAGCAAACCGAACCACTTTCTCTAATGTTCTAAAAAAAATCAGCACTTTTGTCAACACCAGTTTCAGCAGTTTTAGGCAATTCTAAATTTTTGGATGAAGTCGAGGAGACAATTCCAACACCAATTATGTTACCATTGATAATAGGAGGCTTACTAACATGTGAAACACCATTATTTTCAGGGATAGTAATAGTAAAAACTTTAACAATATTAGCCTCTTTCTCTAATTGTCTCTCTCTTTCCCATCTAGCACGTAATTTCTCAATTACGTGCTAGATGGGAAAGAGAGATAATTAGAGAAAGAGGCTAATATTGTTAAAGTTTTTACTATTAGTAACCCTGAAAATAATGGTGTTTCACATGTTAGTAAGCCTCCTACTATCCATGGTAACATAATTGGTGTAGGAAATGTCTCCTCTACTTCCTCCACAAATTTAAAATTGCCTAAAACTGCTGAAACTTGTGTTGACAAAAGTGCTGAAATTTTTAAGAACGTGAGAGAAAGTGGTTCGGTTTGCTTTGATGATAATAATTTTGATTTTGATAATTGTAATATCTCTGAAGTTATTAAGTTCTTGCAAAAATTGGCCACAAGTCCTAATGCTAGCTCTCTCAATTTGGCTTTTACTACTCATATTACAAATGCTCTCATGAAAGATAGGGAAGATAAATTAAAACTTGAACCTTCTATCCCTAAGAAGTTAGAAGATGGTTGGGAGCCCATCATTAAAATGAAAGTAGATAAATTTTATTTCAATTCTTTGTGTGACCTTGGTGCAAGTATTTCTGTTATGTCTAAAAAGCTCTATGATATGCTTGATTTGCCACCAATGGAACATTGCTATTTGGATGTTTTCTTGCTGATAATGCTTTGAAGAAACCTTTGGAAAAGATCAATGATATTAATATTATGGTTAATAATAACCTGGTCCCAGTTGATTTTATTGTCTTGGATATTGAATGCAATCCATCTTGTCCAATTGTGTTGGGAAGACCCTTTGTAAGAATTGTGGGTGCTATTATTGATATGAAAGAAGGTACCATCAAGTACCAATTTCCACTCAAGAAAGGTATGGAACACTTCCGTAGGAAAAGAATGAAGTTACCTCTTAATTCTATTGTTCGTTCAAATTATGGTGTTGATGCTTCGTCTCTTGATAATACTTGAGTTTTAGTTTGTGCCTAACTCAAAGGCGTTAAACAAAAGCGCTTATGGGAGACAACCCACTTTTATTTCCTGTTATTTTCTATTGGTTTGCTTCTCTCAAGGACTTGTCCTGCCTCTTAGCAATTCCTTTGTATCTTGCAAAGTTGTTTCAAGTTAAGCCTCTAGTCGAAAGTTGATGCTAAAATTCAATTTCCGTGCTGAAACAGATTTCTGCTGTCCACCGTTAAATTCATATCAATTCACTGGAACGCCAAAAAATCTGCCCTTTTTTGTGCGCAATCCTCGGATATATACGCAACTTTCATTAGTTTTGAGTTTTATGATCTTAGCAAGTTAAGTGACTCGAAAAAAATCTTCTTTTCGGACTGTTCTGTTTTTGATAGATTCTGCCATTTAATTTTGCAATGCCTCTTTTGCTATTTTGATTGGATCTTTTTATCCTATTAAACATCAGTGTCTGTAACTAATGTCCAGTAGCATTGGTAGAAGTTGTGTTCCTACAAAATATCATAATTTTTTGTACACTATGTCGGCCCAGTGGGGACTGGGGTGTGCAGAGCCCACTCTCCCCAGGCCTCGCACACTGATAGATCAGACGAAACGACTAAGGACCAAGCCGCCGCTTGGAAAGACCCTCGAGAGGCAAATCCTCTTGAGTGCCTGAAGAGGAAGCGAAGGACTGAAGAGGACCTGCGCTTCAAGAGACTCTCCCAAGGCGTCGTGCGCTTGGAGAGAAGTCAACAGAAATCCCTCCACAGGCCGCCTCGGGCATATGGGGAAGCTTCACGGCCAAGGAAGTACTGCAGGGCGCACATGGCCTCTGCAGCAGCCGCAGAGTGACGCGGGAATCCCTTTGCCGTTTTGGTGATAAAGGAGTCAATAAAGTTGCGCCGCCTGCGCCAGGACAACTAGGACTTTCCTCTCTGGTGATAAAGCGGCTGAACGGCGCAACGCTCCAAGAAGATCGTCATCGTGGGCTCCACCACGATCAGTGCAACCCCTGCGAGTCGTTCTACGCGGTCTGCAGCCTGTCGGCCACCGCGCCCAACTTTATCGCCAATGGACCGCGTCCATGAAGGATTCAGCCGTGGTGGACTCCAACTCCTCCGCGCCACTGCCGTGTGGGAGCCCACCTTGGACGACCTACGCAAGGAAGACGCCCGTGGCGCCTATAAAAGGAGCAAGACCTCCACCGTAGGAAGGGGTCGGCCAATTGCTTGCTAAACACTTGTAAACCCTAGCCCAGCGAGTAGAACAGGCTTTCGGCTGGCGGAGGAAGATGACCATTGTGTCCCCCTTCAAGCACGAACTGCCTCAAGAGAGCCCTCGGCAAGCTCAATTGTATTGTAACCTCTGCAGTGCAATACAGACAAGCAGGAGTAGCGGTGTTACCTTCTCCTGAATGTCGTGAACCTGGGCACGGGCCGGTGTCCATCTCTGTCGTGGGTGTTCCTCTCCAGGCCCGGCGAGCACCGTCGTCGTGCCTCTCGAGGGTCGCTTGACCTCCGTGTTCAATCCCCTTCTCGAACTACTCTTCAGGGTGTGACTACCCCTGTTCCGTGGGAGTCACTCTCCGACATACTAACCCTCTAATGAAGTTACTCTAAGTTTGGTGTGGAGTAAGTTTTCGAGGATCAAGAGAGAAGGATGATATAATGTGATCAATAGGATAGTAACGCCAAAGCTTGGGGAGCCCCGGTGGTCCACCCCAATATAATTCAAGAAGACTCAAGCGTCAAAGCTTGGGGATGCCCAAGGCATCCCCTTCTGCATCGACAAACTATCAGGTCCTTTCTTGTGAAACTATATTTTAATTCCGTCACATCTTATGTGCTTTTCTTGAAGCGTCTGTTTGCTTTTTATTTTTGTTATTTTCATTCTCTGAATAAAATGGATCCTAGCAATCTTTTGTGTGGGAGAGAGACACGCTCCGTTTTTTCTTATGAATACTCGTATTCTTCACTTATATTCGTTGAGTATTCTTTTCATGTTATTTTTTGCTCTCTAGCTCTTGTTTTTCATGCATATCTTGTTAGAGTTGTTAGCTTTGTTATATTATACTCTCATATCTCATTGTTTAATTACTTGGAGAGTTTATCTTTTAAATAAGTTGTTTGATGTTTGGTTGAGAACAGAAAATGCTAAATATGGTAGATGGTATAACTAAATGGTTAATAATCTTGTAGATCATTAAATTGTGTCACTTGAATCATTGATATTGTTTTGAGATATTAATTTGCTTAATGGTAAACATGATGGTCTTGTAAAGTGGAATGATTAATGGTTGCTCTAGAAAAACTTGAAGGTGTGCCACACTTAAATTTCCAGTTGATTGCATAATGGTATATGACTTATATTTGCCTAAGGCCACAGTAATGAATTTATGTTATGCACTACGGTCGGGGAAGCCAACATTGACTTTGTCATTCGCCACGATCACTCTAGGAGTAATTTTCATTATGCCTTGTATGACCATATTGCTAGCCACTTCGGTACTTTGCATTGCCCTTTCTCACATTAAGCGTTGGTGCATATTTCGCGGGTGCATCCAACTTTGTGGGAGATCTTCATCTTGTTCTCCTATACATAAGCAAAATATCTTTCTCAAAACATCCACCATACCTACCTACTACTGCATTTCCATAGTTGTTCCGAGATATATTGCCATGCAACATCCATCTTACATTACATGACTTGTTGTCATTCATTACTTATTTATTTCTTTGTGTGTTTCTGTAAAGCTGATGTGTGGTTTTACCCATGTTACGCTAGATCACTGCATAACCTGCTACACTGGCAGAGGCACCGTTGTCATATGCATTCTCATGGCACATTCATATTAGTTACTTGTGTTGTTTTATCATCATTAGTGTGTTGTCATATATCATATATCATATTAGGATGCTTGCCCCTAAAAGTGAAAAGAGCCACGGAGGCCATCGAAAAGAGAAACATAAAAAGAAAAAAATAGAAAAAAGAGAAAAAAGGGGGCATCATTACTATTCTTTATCACACACTTGTGCTCATGTTATAGCACCATATCATTTATGATCATCATTTGTGCTCATGTTTTAGCACCTTTACTCCATATGAGAGAGTTTTCATGTCTTAGTTGCATAACTATGTGGGGAACATTACACTATAGAACTTGGTCTGTATATTCCAGTGAAGAGCCTCCTCAAAAGTGCTCTAGGTCTTCCTGAGCAAGCAAGTTGGATGCACCTCCACTAGTTCTATTGGAGAGCTTGCATATACTTATAGCTCCATGTACATCTGTTGTATCGCAATCACTAATCCTTGCATAGCTTCGATTGTATGACTTTCTCTTGTCTAATGATCATGTACAACTTTGTGAGCCTTTCTTTCGTTGGCCTTCCAAACCTCCGTTAACATTCTCTTAGCCATAACATCCTGGTGCCAGGAACCAACGTTGAACGCTTTCTTGTTTCTTATGAACAAATAATATATTGATCTTCTACGTGCATATTGCTATTACTTGACTTGATCCTTTCATTAAGTTGTCATGTTTGTTGGAAGCATTAGATGATTATATTGTTGTGCTTGAAGCTTAAATAATCTCTAATATCTACTTTGCACGGTTGATTGCTATCTAGTACTATATCATTGAAAGCTTTGCTTGCTTCACCTACTTGTTTATTTATTACTCATTTGATATAAATATAAACTACAACCCTTATTCATTTGATCTCAGTTTACATGCCTTAGATTATTATATGATCAAGATTGTGTGTAAGTTTTGTCACTTCAGAAATTATTCTTCTTTTATCGTTCTTGCCTACTCGGGACGAGTAGAACTAAGCTTGGTGATGTTGATACGTCTCAAACGTATCTATAATTTCGTATGTTCCATGCTATGTTATATCATGTTATTACATGTTTTATATGCATTTTATATAATTTTATGCCTTTTCTAGGACTAACCTATTAACAAGATGCCACAGTGTCAGTTCCCTGTTTTCTGCTGTTTTTGGTTTCAGAAAATCACTTAAGGAAATATTCTCGAAATTGGTAATAAAAGATCCTGAAATTATTTTTGGAATATTTGCGTCACGAGGAACTGAACACGAGACGAAGAGGGGCCACGATGACGCCACACCACCTCGTGGCGCGGCTCCTTTCCTGGCCGCGCCAGGAGGTGCTGTGGGCCCCTCAGGCGCCCACCGACCTTGCCCTTTCGCCTATAAAATCCCCCTTGACCTAAAGATGATGAGACGGTGTTCATATTTTCCTCCACGTGTCCCGAGCCGCCGCCGCCGTCGTCAACACCAATTCAGGAGAGATCAGAACTGCTCCCCGACACCCTGCCGGGAGGGGGAATCGTCCCCGGAGGCCTCTACGTCGCCATGACCGCCTCCGGACTGATGCGTGAGTAGTCTACCCTTGGACTACGGGTCCATAGCAGTAGCTAGATGGTTGTATTCTCCTCTTGTGCTATCATGTTTAGATCTTGTGAGCTGCCGATCATGATCAAGATCATCGTTATGTAATTCTCCATGTTGTGTTTGCTGGGATCCGATGAATATTGAGTACTAAAGTTATTGCTTCATAATATATCATGTGTGTGCTATTCAATGATCTTGCATGCTCTCTGTTACTTGTGTGTGCTTTGGCCAAGTAGATGCTCGTAACTCCAAGAGGGGGTATTTATTCTCGATAGTGGGTTCATGTCTCTATTAAATCTGGGGCAGTGATAGAAAGCTCTAAGGTTGTAGATGTACTGTTGCTATTAGGGATAAAACAGTAGTACTTTGTCTAAGGATGATGGTACTTACTTACTTTACACACAGTGCTTAAGACGATAATCTGTTGCATGCAACTTAATACTGAAAGGGGTGCGGACGCTAACCGGAAGGTGGATTATTAGTCATAGATGCGGTTGGAATGATCTATGTATATTGTTTTAGTGCTCGAATGAATCTCACACTAGACACCATATCATCAGTATATGCATTGGTTTGCTCATCATTATTCTGTCAATTGTCTAGCTGTAATTTGTTTACCACGCATGGATGAATGTTATTATTATTTATGGAGAGACACCACTAGTGAACTGTGGACCCCGGTCCTTCTCATTAACCTGATAAAACCACAACTGCAAACTTGTTACTTTCTACAAACAAACATCTTTCTTTCACTCATACGTTTAATCCTTTGTTACAACAAGCCGGTGAGATTGACAACCTCACTGTTAAGTTGGGGAAAAGTATCTTGATTGTTTGTATGAAGGTTCCACGTCAACTTATTATTTATGGAGAGACACCACTAGTGAACTGTGGACCCCGGTCCTTCTCATTAACCCGATAAAACCACAACTGCAAACTTGTTACTTTCTGCAAACAAACATCTTTCTTTCACTCATACGTTTAATCCTTTGTTACAACAAGCCGGTGAGATTGACAACCTCACTGTTAAGTTGGGGAAAAGTATCTTGATTGTTTGTATGAAGGCTCCACGTCAACCACCAGGAAGCATATTTCTGGCGCCGTTGATACCTCAGGGGAATTCTTCATCTCCTACTGGTTAGATAACCTTGGTTTCATACTGAGTGAAACTTGCTGCTGCACTACTTCACACCTTCCTCTTGGGGTCTCCCAACAACACACCCACCGTGTGCATCACACTTCCACCACCATATTGCTAGCCTCTTCGATACTTTGCATTGCCCCTTCTCACATTGAGCGTTGGTGCATATTTCACGGGTGCATCCAAACTTGTGGGAGATCTTCATCTTGTTCTCCTATACATAAGCCAAATATCTTCCTCAAAACAACCACCATACCTACCTACTACAGCATTTCCATAGTTGTTCCGAGATATATTGCCATGCAACATCCATCTTACATTACATGAATTGTTATCATTCATTATTTGTTTATTGCTTTGTGTGTCTCTATAAAGCTGATGTGAGGTTTTACCCATGTTACGCTAGAGCACTGCATAACCTACTACACTGGCAGAGGCACCGTTGTCATATGTATTCTTATGACACATTCATATAGTTACTCATATCATCAGTATGTTGTTTTATCATCATTAGTGTGTTGTCATACATCATGTATCATATTAGTATGCTTGCCCCTAAAAGTGAAAAGAGCCATGGAGGCCATCGAAAAGAGAAATAGAAAAAGAAAAAAATAGAAAAAAGAGAAAAAGAAAAGAAAAAAGAAATAAATAAATAAAAAGGGGCAGCATTACTATTCTTTATCACACACTTGTGCTTATGTTACAACACCATATCATCTATAGTCATCACTTGTGCTCATGTTATAGCACCATATCATGTGTGCTCATGTTTAGCACCTTTACTCCATATGAGAGAGTTTTCATGTATTAGTTGCATAACTATGTGGGGAACTTTACACTAAAGAACTTGGCTTGTATATTCCAATGATGAGCCTCCTCAAAAGTGCTCTACATCTTCCTGAGCAAGAAAGTTGGATGCTCCCCCACTAGTTCCATTCGAGAGATTTCATATACTTATAGCTCACTTTGCATCCGTTGTATGGCAATCACTAATCCTTGCATAGCTTCAATTGTATGACTTTCTCTTGTCTAATGATCATCTATAGCTTTGTGAGCCTTTCTTCCGTTAGCCTTCCAAACCTCCGTTAACATTCTCTTAGCCATAACATCTTGGTGCCAGGAACCAATGTTGAACGCTTGCTTGTTTCTTTTGAACAAATAATATATTGATCTTCTACATGCATATTGTTATTACTTGACTTGATCCTTTCATAAAGTTGTCATGTTTGTTGGAAGCATTAGATGATCATATTGCTTGAAGCTTAAATCATCTCTAATATATACTTTGCACAGTTGATTGCTATCTAGTACTATATCATTGAAAGTTTTGCTTGCTTCACCTACTTGTTTGTTCATTACTCATTTGATATCAATATAAACTACATCCCTTATTCATTTGATTTCAGTTTACATGCCTTACAATGAATTATATGATCAAAATTGTATTAAGCATGTCATTTCAGAAATTATTCTTCTTTTATCGTTCTTGCCACTTGGGACGAGTAGAACTAAGCTTGGGGATGTTGATACGTCTCCAACGTATCCATAATTTCTTGTGTTCCATGCTATTTTATATCATGTTATTACATGTTTTATATGCATTTTATATAGTTTTATGCATTTTCTGGGACTAACCTATTAACAAGATGCCAAAGTGCCAGTTCCCTATTTTCTGCTGTTTTTGGTTTCAGAAAAGCTCTTAAGAAAATATCCGCCAAATTGGAAACGAGCCAACCAATATTTATTTTGGGAATATTTGTGACCAGAAGAACCAAAGACGAGACAAAGGCGGACCCGAGGGGCCCACACCGCCTTATGGGGCGGGCCAGAAGCCAGCCGCGCCGGGAGGTGGTGTGGCGCCCTCGGGCACCCACCGACCTAGGTCTTTCGCCCATAAATACCTCCCTGACCTAAAAACTCGACACGGTTAATCACTTTTTCCTCCACGGGTCCCAAGCCGCCGCCGTCGCCGCCATCACTTCGGGAGAGATCATAACTGCTCCCCGGCACCCTGCCGGGAGGGGGAATCGTTCCCGGAGGCCTTTACGTCGCCATGACCGCATCGGGACTGATGCATGAGTAGTCTACCCTTGAACTACGGGTCCATAGCGATTGATAGATTGTTGTCTTCTCCTCTTGTGCTATCATGTTTAGATCTTGTGAGCTGCCTATCATGATCAAGATCATCTTTATGTAATTCTCCACGTTGTGTTTGCTAGGATCCGATGAATATTGAGTACTAAAGTTATATCTTTATAATATATAATGTGTATGCTATTTAGTGATCTTGCTTGCTCTCCGTTAATTGTGTATGCTCTGGCCAAGTAGATAATTGTAACTCCAAGAGGGGGTATTTATGCTCGATAGTTGGTTCATGTCTCTATTAAATCTGGGGCAGTGACAGAAAGCTCTAAGGTTGTAGATGTATTGTTGCTACTAGGGATAAAACAGTAGTACTTTGTCTAAGGATGATGCTACTTACTTACTTTACACATAGTGTTTAAGGCTATAATCAGTTGCATGCAACTTAATACTGAAAGGGGTGCGGACGCTAACCGGAAGGTGGATTATTAGTCACAGATGCGGTTGGAACGGTCTATGTATATTGTTGTAATGCCCGACTGAATCTCACACTAGACACCATATCATTAGTATATGCATTGGGTTGCTCATCATTATTCTGTCAATTGCCTAGCTGTAATTTGTTTACCATGCATGGATGAATGTTATTATTATTATTTATGGAGAGACACCACTAGTGAACTATGGACCTTGGTCCTTCTCATTAATCTGATAAAACCACAACTGCAAACCTGTTACTTTCTGCAAACAAACATCTTTCTTCCACACATAGATTTAATCCTAATGTTACAGCAAGCCGGTGGGATTTACACCCTCACCGTTAAGTTGGGGCAAAATACTTTGATTGTGTCGTGTGCAGATTCCACGTCTCCTACGCCACACCAAGAATTTCTGGCGCCGTTGACACCTCGAGGGCAATGTTCATCTCCTACTGGTTCGATAACCTTGGTTTCATAACTGAGGGAAATCTTGCTGCTCTGCTACTTCACACCCTCCTCTTGGGGATTCACCAACTTGACGCATAACACATCACACCGCTAGCGCAGCACCTCGCAGGGCGTTACACACATACGGTGGAGACGACGACCTTCGAAGCTCCAGTCCAGGACGAGCAGCGGAAGACTTGGACCGGAACACCAGCAGCGCGGCAGTGCGCTATGGTGGAGAGATCCCTTCATCCTCCTCGGTGCAACTCCGATAAAGGGAATCACGAAATCGAGGAGAAATAAGAGAAGTAATTGGTGAATTAAAAGGCCAGGGTGCCCCTTCTTATATAGGCTTTCGAGGGGAGCCAACCTTGCCAGCCAGGCAATGTGGGACTATCCCCCATTGCCTGGTGCGGCTAGCCTTGATGCCGGCCCTAGCTGGGCCCCATTTGGCCCACCTAGGCCGGCCAAGCCCCCCCATCGAATTTCCCTGAGGGTTTTTTCCCACCATGGGCCTTCTTTCCACCAGAAGGCCCATTTAGGGAAATCTGCCTAAATAAATTCGAAAATAAATATATAAAATCATATTTAAACATTAATTACACTAATTAATATCAAACATATTATATATAATTTATTCTAGCTCCGAAAATTATTTCGTCGCTGCCCGATCTCCATCGGACCATTCCCAGGACGTTCCCGGTGATCTCTTTCCTTTCCGGTTGTCTTGTCGAAACCCCTTAAGTGTGTTACCCTAGCGGTTCGATATAATAACATGCATGATCGAGACTCCTCTATGATCAATGACTAACTCGTAGGCTTGGACCCCATGAATTAATCCCTGTGATATAACGAATGATTCTCATCTATCAAACCTGAACGTTAGGTCTAAAACCTTTTGTCATAGCGATACTTAGCGTGTCCGAGCATCATTCTCAGATATCTCCATACCTAGCATGATCTCGTTACTGACAACATTATTTTCTACTCGTCTATGATATTATGTCAGCTGGTGACTTTAACGCCCCAGAATTTTCCCAATTAGATTGTTTGTTTTTCTTTTTGCATCATCATATCATTCATGCATTTGTCACCTCATTTATTTTTATTGTTGCATTTAAATTTAAACCACACACTTTAAATTCAAAATGCAATTCAAATAAATTCAAATGTGGTGTTATAAATCTTTTGCAAATATTCAACTAGTGAATCAATTGGCTATTTTGAAAAATATAATTATTTGCTAAAAGTTTATGTAATTATTTACTTTTGTACTTTTGTTTCAAACAACAAAAATCAGAACATAATAAAAAGAAAAGAAATAACAGGGAGAGAAAAAACTCTTAACAGGACCGAAGCCCACTTCTGGCCCAAGCCCACCCCCTGGTTGTCATCTACCTCTGTACGGTAGATGAGCTATACAGCGAGGCGCCATGGCTCTCTGCCCTCTAGCCCCCACCTCCACCTTCTCCCCTCTCCCCTCCTTATAGCCGAGCTCCTTCCAAACCCTAGCCGCCTCCCCTTCCTCTCCTTGCGCCGCCCCCGTCCCCTCTCTTCCTCTCCCTCTTCTTCATCTTCTTCTCGGTTTCTTCCCGTGAGAGAGAAAGGGCGAAGGGCGCCGTCGCCATGGACAAGCTCGAGCCAAGCCGAGGGCGCCAGGAGCTGCGCCACCCCGCCCGCATCGACCATGTGCAAGGAATCGACATGGCGCTGCTCGAATCGGACGGGTGGGTCCGCTTCTTCCCCACGGCCGACGACCTCCACCGCCAAAATTCGTCACCGCCCTTCGTCACCGAGCCGTACAACTGCCCCGAGCCTCCTCCCGGTGAGCTCCTGATTCCATCCCTGCCTTCGCTTTCTCGTTTTGCGGTCGGAATCGCCGAACTCGTCCATGCTTCCTCCTCCGTCCGCCATGAACGAACAAAGGAGTTCGCCCATGTTATTCTCCTTCCCTGTACGACACCCCCTCCTCTGCTGCTTGCCCCCTGCTCTCTCCCTTCACACACCGCATCACCACGCATCCCGCACGCACGCCCGCGTCCAGCGCCGCCAAAAACCTGGTCGTCGCCGGTGAATCTCTTCCATCACTTCGTTCCGTTCTGACGATGTTCAGTTCGTCAGAGAACGAGGCGCGTTCTACACATCTTAAAAAACGCGTACACCAGCCAATCACTACCACTCGTCCGTCCTACTGGCTAGCAGAGATCGCTGGTTCCGTGCGTGTTGCGTCGCGGGTTCGATCTCCCGGGCGGATGAATAAAAGCCTCTTTTTATTCTTGGCTTCACGCTCACTGACACCACGGGCCCACCTGTGAGATCCTGGCTCAGATGTGAGATCTTGGCTCAGGGCTTAATAGGATTGATAGAATACTCATATTAACAAGTTGCAACTTCTTTTCCGAAAGCTCATCTGGAAAGAACTCTGAGGTTAAGCGTGCTTGGCCTAGAGTACTCCAACGATGGGTGACCGACCGGGAAGTCCTTCCCGGGTGCGCACGAGTGAGGACAAAGTGCGCAGAAAAGACTAGTGTTGATCTAAAGGGCCAGTCTAGAGATCCTAGAGAGCTGCCAGGCGTGATAGACTCGGTCCAGGGGTGGTCCGGGGTGTTACAATTGGTATCAGAGCCGACCCTCGTGGTTACTCGGGCGTGTGCGGGTCAGTGGGCGGACATGTGATATGTGTCGACACTGGATGCATGGACGGGTGCCAACGGGGGGAGTTCCTGGACTGGGGGCGGACCGACGAGGGCGTCGGTCTTCTAAGGGGGGAAGGATGTGAGATCCTGGCTCAGGGCTTAATAGGATTGATAGAATACTAATATCAACAAGTTGCAACTTCTTTTCCGGAAGCTCATCTGGAAAGAACTCCAAGGTTAAGCGTGCTTGGCCTGGAGTACTCCAAGGATGGGTGACCGACCGGGAAGTCCTTCCCGGGTGCGCACGAGTGAAAACAAAGTGTGCAGAAAAGACTAGTGTTGATCTACGGGGCCAGTCTATAGATCCTAGAGAGCTGCGCGGGGACCGGCGCGTCAGCCTCTCTGGCTGGCCACACACGCAGTAACAACACCAGATCCAAATCTGGATCTGAAGCTTTTGCGTAGAGCCCCCTAGCTCTCTGTTCTTTTGCGCATGCGCCCCCACCAGCACATTTTCCATCATGAACAGGTCCCTGTTAATTGTAGAAACACCCCTAGACTTAAAACATTAATAACTTTAGTTTTATAACTCCAAATTAAATAATCTTTATATGTTTATTTATCAGAAAAATGCAATGAACATTAGTAACAACACCAGATCCAAATATGGATCGGAAGCTTTTGCGTAGAGCCCCCTAGCTCTCTGTTCTTTTGCGCATGCGCCCCCACCAGCACATTTTCCATCACGAACAGGTCCCTGTTAATTGTAGAAACACCCCTAGACTTAAAACATTAATAACTTTAGTTTTATAACTCCAAATTAAATTATCTTTATATGTTTATTTATCAGAAAAATGCAATGAACATTAGTAACAACACCAGATCCAAATCTGGATCTGAAGCTTTTGCGTAGAGCCCCCTAGCTCTCTGTTCTTTTGCGCATGCGCCCCCACCAGCACATTTTCCATCACGAACAGGTCCCTGTTAATTGTAGAAACACCCCTAGACTTAAAACATTAATAACTTTAGTTTTATAACTTCAAATTAAATAATCTTTATATGTTTATTTATCAGAAAAATGCAATGAACATTAATATGCCATTCTTATGACATTCTGCATCTTTTATTTTCATTACTTAGTGTAATTTGTTAATTGCACCTAAATAATTAAATATGAAATGTGTGGGGTAACTAATCTATAATGCCCTATTCCATTTAATTTGACTAAATCATATATGCCATGTCTTGCCATGTTAATGAATATTTAATTTGATGTGTAGATAAATAATCTGAATCTAAATATTAATTGTTTGGATTGCATTCCCGCTTAATTTGGATTAAGTGCATCTCGTATTGCATCTTGCCATACCATGAATCATTATCATGATCATGTTCGATCTTTTGCCGTGTTTGTAAGATGCATCTTTTCAGCTTTCCAGTGTTTGTTGCTTCTTTGCGGCTAAGACGTTGAGATGTGTGAGCAACGATAAGATCTGCTTCCATGCGGGATTCCAGGCAAGCAAAGTTTGCTTGTTTACCTATACATTGTGTTTCATTCCTGCCGTTGATCTCTGCTATCCTAGTATTCGATTCTTGTGTCGCGATCCCATCACATGTTTATCCTGCAGGCTATACAACTTTATCCCCACATCATATTACTGTTGCATGTTTATCTGTTGACTTTGCGAGTCGTAGCGCATGCTTAGAGTTGATTGTGCGAGTCGTCTGGTTGTCCCATGTTTCACATGCTTAGTATGATAGATTGTTCTACTTTAATAAAATGCAATCTTATGTTGGGTATTATAATTAAACGATAAGGCACCAGCGGAAGGCCTTGCGAGGTGCTTTGTTCAGCTAAGTGTCATCCTAGGAACCCAGTTCTTGTCCTTGGATCCAATTTTGAGCGCACTAACCACTTGTGGGTGGCCCAATGGAGCCCCACTCGACTTTGAACGGATCATCAGCTTGTCCATGTGCCGCAAGTAGTTTGGGTTTTACATTTGCTCATATGCATGTGCATGATGATGATTGATGATAGGTTACGTGATATGGGGGGTCATATAGGGGTGGTGCACGTGAAACGTACAGTTCCTACTGTGGTTTGAGCCGCATGGCGCGTGGACACAAACTAATGAGTCCGCAATTGAGATTCAGCCGGACTCCTGACGCGGGTAACAACTCATATGGGTGGCACTTGGACTCGCTGTAGTGAAGGAATGAGTCGTGTTGAGAGGCCCTAATGTTTTTGACTGGGTTGATCATGCGAGTATGGATACAGTAGTGCACCCCTGCAGGGTATAATCTTATCGATGAGCCGTGTCCACGGTTATGGACGACTTGGTGATGATGCTGGCTAATAAGATCATAGACAACTCACACCTAATCATTGTTAATTAACTTGACTAGTAATATAGAATTACTTTCACAATAAATGGTAACTAAAATTGTTCAATGTGTGAGTTTTTCCGAATTGCTTCCTCATACTTGGTTGACGGGGATAATCCGAGAATGGGTTATGATTCGTGTTAGTAGTAGTTGGTTACTTATGCGCTCTCTTATCCCTCTCTAATTAGGCGGAAGTTGTAGTGTGTCTCTATTAGGTTGCTAGTGATGCTGCCGCTAAGTCCACCTACCTCATAATTTGGGAGATCTTGTAGAAAGTATGCAGGTTGGTTTTGTTTGCCAGGGAGTGCCCTGGTCCTTCTTTGGGATGTGCTTTATGTGCAGTCAAATGTTTGAAGTCCGATTATGTTAGCTTAGGAATCCCTCCGACTTGGGCTGGGTAGGGATACGGCGCCATTGCTTATTTTCAGGACTCTTAGTCCAATTTGTATCTTATCCGTAGTCGGATACTATTTTGCTTCCGTTGTCATTTGTACCTTTGTACTGTATCACTTGTATCTTGACTCGTTCGAGTCGTCGTTGTATATTGTATCTTCTGTTGTTGTGGATGTATCAGAGTTGTAATGTTATCACAATTCCACTCACATAATGCGCAGGTTTCGTCGTGCACATTATGTCTGGTGTGCGACCTAAAATCGTTATTATGCGGATTTCGGCGGGATCGCTTAAATCTACATAGTACCGATTTTGGGGGGGGGGGGGGGGGTCACAAAGTGGTATCAGAGCCTTGGTTTCGATCTCCTTGTTGTTTCGATACGATT
The DNA here is from genome assembly GCA_026929855.1 of Poa annua. Classification (NCBI taxonomy): domain Eukaryota; kingdom Viridiplantae; phylum Streptophyta; class Magnoliopsida; order Poales; family Poaceae; genus Poa; species Poa annua. The sequence goes on from CM049430.1 coordinate 10,970,775, forward strand.
GGTTATCGAACCAACGGGTCCGCAAAAGCCTGTAGGATAACCTCGCTAACGGTCGTTGTTTCTAGAGTGTCTAAACTATTTGACTAATTTGTTTTTGAAAATATCTCAATAGGATTCTTGTTTATTCCTTACCTCGATTCTACTTCCCCTCTTATCTTAATTTTTTGGAGTCACTTCTCTTATCCAACTTTCAAAGTATAGGATTCTATGTGTGGGTGGACGATCTCTTGCCTTTAACCTATTAGGTTCGATCTCCTCCCGGTGAGCTCTTGGTTCCATCCCCGCCTTCCCCTTCTCATTTTGCGGCCGGAATCGCCGAACTCGTCCACGCTTCCTTCCCCGTCCGCCATGAACGAACAAAGGAGTTCGCCCTTGTACTTCTCCTTCCCTGTACGACGCCCCTCCTCTGCTGCTTGCCCCCTGCTCTCTCCCTTCACACACCGCAGCACCACGCACGTCCCGCGTCCAGCACCGGCAAAAACCTGGTCGTCGTCGGCGAATCTCTTCCGTCACCGCGTTCCGTTCTGACGATGTTCAGTTCGTCAGAGAACGAGGCACGTTCTACACCTCTTAAAAAAACGCGTACACTAGCCTATCACTACCAATCGTTCGTCCTACTGGCTAGCAGCGATCGCTGGTTCCGTGCGCGTTGCGTTGCGAGTTCCATCTCCCGGGCGGATGAATAAAAGCCCCTTTTTATTCTTTGCTTTGCGCTCACTAACACCACGGGCCCACCGGTCAGCGACCCAGTGCGCCGCACCCACGCAGTCAGCGCCCAGTCAGCGCTGGGACCCACGCGTCAGCCTCTCTGGCTGGCCACACGCGCGGTAAAAAACGCCACATCCAGATCTGAAGCTTTTGCATAGAACCCCTGGCTCTCTGTTCTTTTGCGCATGAGCCCCCACTAGCATGTTTTCCGTCACGAATAGGTCACTGATAATTGCAGAAACACCCCTAGACTTAAAACATTAATAACTTTAGTTTTATAACTCCAAATTAAATAATATTTATATGTTTATTTATCAGAAGAATGCAATGAACATTAATATGCCATTCTTATGCCATTCTGCATCTTTTATTTTCATTGCTTAGTGTAATTTGTTAATTGCACCTAAATAATTAAATATGAAATGTGTGGGGTAACTAGTATATAATGCCCTATTCCATTTAGTTTGACTAAATCATTTATGCCATGTCTTGCCATGCTAATGAACATTTAATTTGATGTATAGATAAATAATCTAAATCTAAATATTAATTGTCGGGATTGCATTCCCGCTTAATTTGGATTAAGTGCATCTCGTATTGCATCTTGCCATGCCCTGCATCATTCTCATGATCATGTTGGATCTTTTGTCGTGTTTGTAAGATGCATCTTTTACGCTTTCCAGTGTTTGTTGCTTCTTTGCGAATAAGACGTTGAGATGTGTGAGCAACGACAAGATCTGCTTCCATGCGGGATTCCAGACAAGCAAAGTTTGCTTGTTTACCTATACATTGTCTTTCATTCCTGTCGTTGATCTCTGCTATCCTAGTATTTGATTCTTGTGTCGCGTTCCCATCACATGTTTATCCTGCAGCCTATACAGCTTTATCCCCACATCCTATTATCGTTGCATGTTTATCTGTTGGCCTTGCGAGTCGTAGCGCATGCCTAGAGTTGATTGTGCGAGTCGTATGTTTGTCTCATGTTTCACATGCTTAGTATGATAGATTGTTCTACTTTAATAAAATGTTATCTTATGTTGGGTATTATAATTAAATGATAAGGCATCAGCGGAAGGCCTTGCGAGGTGCTTTGTTCTGCTAAGTGTCGTCCTAGGAACTCAGTTCTTGTCCTCAGATCCAATTTTGAGCGCACTAACCACTTGTGGGTGGCCCAATGGAGCCCCCTCGACTTTGAACGGATCTTCAGCTTGTCCATGTGCCGCAAGTAGTTTTGGTTTTCCATTTGCTCATATGCATGTGCATAATGATGATGACTGAGGAGAGGTTACGTTATATGGGGGTCGTATAGGGGTGGTGCGCGCGAAGCGGATAGTTCCTACTGTGGTTTGAGCCGCATGGCGCGTGGACACAAACTAATGAGTCCGCAATTGAGATTCGGCCGGACTCCTGACGCGGGTAACAACTCATATGGGTGGCACTTGGACTTGCTGTAGTAAAGGAATGAGTCGTGTTGAGAGGCCCTAATGTTTTTGACTGCGTTGATCATGCGAGTATGGGTACAATAGTGCACCCATGCAGGGTATAATCTTATCGCGTGTCCACTGTTATGGACGACTTGGTGATGGTGCTGGCTAATAAGATCATAGACAACTTACACCTAATCATTGTTAATTAATTTGACTAGTAATATAGAATTACTTTCACAATAAATGGTAACTAAAACTGTTAATTGTGTGAGTTTTCCCGAATTGATTCCTCATACTTGGTTGAGGGGGTTAATTCGAGAATTGGTTATGATTTGTGTTAGTAGTAGTTGGTTACTTATGCGCTCTCTTATCCGTCTCTAATTAGACGGAAGTTTTAGTGTGTCTCTATTAGGTTGCTAGTGATGTTGCCGCTAAGTCCACCTACGCCATATTTTGGGAGATCTTGTAGAAAGTATGCATATTGGTTTTGCTTGCCAGGGAGTGCCCTGACCCTTCTTTGGGATGTGCTCTATGTGCAGTCAACAGGTTTGAAGTCCGACGATGTTAGCTTGGGAATCCCTCCGGCTTGGGCTGGGCAGGGATATGGCGCCATTGCTTATCTTCAGGACTCTTAGTCCAATTTGTATCTTATCCGTAGTCAGATACTATTTTGCTTCCGTTGTCATTTGTACCTTTGTGTTGTATCATTTGTATCTTAACTCGTTCGAGTCGTTGTTGCATATTGTATCTTTTGTTGTTGTTGTGAATGTATCGGAACTGTTGTAATGTTATCACAATTCCACCCATATAATGCGCATGTTTCGGCGTGCACATTATGTCAGGTGGGCGACCTAAAATCCTTATTATGCGGATTTCGGTGGGATCGCTTAAATCTACATAGTACCGATTTTAGGGCGTCACAGTGACCTAGTCACATATTTACAAACTCATTTGACATTATCTAACCGAGTGGGCCCTAGAGTATCGATCCGGCTATACGGACTGACAAATTCCGCTCTTGACCCCTCGTCTCAACTATTCCCTTCCGATACCCAAAGTATCACCTATCATTGTCACACTATAAGATATGACGTTTGGTGCGATCAAAGTATCTTTCAGGAATAATAATAAGAGTTGATCTCACGGTTGAAGGCGTAATGACTACGTCCTACAAATTATGGGTAAGTTCATCACATCGTTCCACCTAACGACATGACTTCATCGCCGACCGACGCCATGCCCCATGATCGAAAAACCTCTATCATCAATCGCGCAACGAAACTAGTCTTAGTAGAGGCTACTAGGGACCTGGCTTTTTATCTACCACACCTGTATTAATGTTTCCGCTTAATACAGTTATAGCATGGTATAAAACATATAATGAATAATTGGAATATAACCAATAAACTATGTTTATTAAGTGCCTCTAGGGCATATTCCCTTCAGCTATTTTGATAAATCTTATGAAAATCCTTTATTTGTGCCTAATTTCGAAATGCATGGTAATAAACAAGTTTGCTTAGAAAATGTTTATGATAAAGCTCTATATGATGGTCCTATGTTACTTGATAATATTAATTGTACTACTATTGAAAATGGGATTCAAGAGGACTTGACTTTATCTAGGAGTCCATATCTCTTGATAATGATCAATCATCTTGTTATAAAATTGTTAAAAATGGGTTTGAAAGTTTTTATCCCACTATTATGGAGCTTGATAAATATTACTAGTGGAATTGGCGTGTCGACACGCCGCGCCCTTGATGTTAAATTTTATGTAAAATCTATTATGTTATCGTGGTTTGCATTTATCTGTTTTGTTAGTATGTTTAGAAGGTTGCTGAATAAATGTTGAGCATAATTGTGGATATGTTTAAAGAAATACCGCAAAACTTTTTCTATAAATTGTCTAAACATGCTGCAGTTTAAATCTGTTTTTCCCAGATGAGAGACTGGGAAATTCATTTTCTCAAAACGACATAAAGGAGTTACGTTGGAAAAGATCCCAACATAGTTACAATGGCTATATTGATTTACACAAAATTGACACAATTTTTTTTAGTTTTCTTTGAATGAATCTAGAGTTGTGTTTGAAAAGTTACAAAAAAAATTGTACATTTCAGTCAATTTGGAAAAGATTCCAACATAGCTAGAATGGCTATGTAGATTCACACAATTTTTTAGATTTTGGTCTGAATTAATCTGGAGTTGTGTTTGAAAAGTTACAAAAAAATTGCACATTTGAGTCAATTTGGAAAAGATTCCAACATAGCTAGAATGACTATGTAGATTCACTCAATTTTTTAGATTTTGGTTTTTATTAATTTGAATATGTGTTTGGAAAGTTTTAAAAAATCTCAGGGAAACAAAAAAGGGAAAGAGAGGAAAAAGATTATTATTTTTAAAAAGTTTTGTAAACGAAAATGGAGATGGGTTGGTTGTAGAGGTGTTTTTTCTGCAAATTTTGGTATTTTTTTTGTATTTTTCTGAGGTGTGCACCAGAAGTTATGATTTTTTTAATTGTGTTTGTTTTTATATTTTTTGCGCCTGACAGGTGGGGCCTGCATGGCAGCCAGACCGCGCTAACGTCAGCCCTCGATGTCAGCGATGGCGCAGCTGCCAGCGGTGCCGAGCTCGGGCGGTGCAGAAGGGCGCTCGTGCGGGGCCGAAACCGCACAAATGTGCGGGAGGAGGAGGCGAAGCGGTCGGGCGGCGCTTCAAGCCATATGGTCACCGGAATCCTCGCCGGTGAGCGATTCCGCGGTGGCGAACGCTGAAAACGGCGGCGACGACTCCGGCGCAGAGAGTTTGTTCCGGCGCGCGATCTCCCGCGAGGACGCCCAGGGCGCGATGGCAGAGCTTCTCCTGGTCACCAATTGGGGGGGAGGAGCCTCGCAGCGGCGGCATGGCGCGTCGACGGCGGCGGCGTTTCTGGGGATCACGGGAGGAAGAAGATGACCCGGAGGAGGAGAGACATTGTGGAGACGGTTTTGCAAAAAAGCCCTGGCAGTTCACGGTATTTGCGTGTAGGTCCTTTGCGGGGGAAATTAGAAAAGCGTCTGAAAACTGGCACGGGGACCGTTGGATCGAGCTCCGACGGCGCGGGATGAAACACAGTAGACTACTGTTCATATGAACAGTAGCCGAGCGAGGAGAGGCAGTGAAAAACTCCCCCCTTTATATATTAGGTAATGTGTTTATAGATCATGAAAAGCATGCTTTATGTGATGGTTATATTGTTGAGTTTATTCATGATGCTACTGAAAATTATTATGAGAGAGAAATATATGGTTGTAGAATTTTTCATGGTACTAAAACACCTCTCTATATGCTAAAAGTTTTGAAGTTGTTCTTCTTATATCTTCCTATGCGTGTCACTTTGTTCTTTGTGAATTTATTTGTGTACAAGATTCCTATGCATAGGAACTGGGTTAGACTTAAGTGTGTTTTGTATTTGCTTCTTGATACTCCTTTTGCTTCATTTTCTATTTTCATGAGAGCATCGTTATAACTATCAAGCAGCTAAAAGACATTAAAGAAAAGCGCTTGTGGGAGGCAACCCATGATTTATTTCTGTAATTATATTTTATTTTGAGGTCAAGGATCTTGCTTACCTCTGTAGCAACTCCTTTTTATCTTTATTTTATTGCATAGTTGTGCCAAGTAAAGTCTATAGTAGGTAGTTGATACTAGATTTGGATTTCTGCGCAGGAACCGTTTTTCTGCTAATCACCGTTAAATTCGTAAATCCTTAGAGAAATATTCAAATGACCTGGGATTTATTGAGCGTGATCATCATATATGTACGCAAATTTTATTTGTTTTAAGCTTTCTGATCTGAGGAAGTTAAATGCCTCGAAAAAAATCAACTTTACTGGCTGTTCTGTTTTGACAGATTATGTCTTTGTTTTTTTGCATTGTCTCTTGGGGACTGTAAGCAAGGTTCTCTATCATGGAGGGCTCTAGATAATGTTTTAGTGTGTTCTTAAATTGTGTCACAATAATACCAAAGTGGATTAATGTTTTTGAAAACTACCCCCTCTATCGAAGTTTATGAGAAGTTTGGTGTGAAGGAGGTTTTCAAGGATTAAGAGAGAAGGATGATATGATGTGATTAAGAAGATTAAAGAGTCTAAGCTTGGGGATGCCCCCGTGGGTCACCCAAGCATATTTCAAGAAGACTCAAGCGTCAAAACTTGGGGATGCCCAAGGCATCCCCTTCTTCATCAACAACTTATCAGGTCATTTCTAGTGAAACTATATTTTAATTCCGTCACATCTTATGTGCTTTACTTGGAGCGTATGTTTGTTTTTATTTCTGATTTTGTTATTTCCATTTTCTGAATAAATTGGATCCTAGCATTCTTGTTTGAGAGAGAGACACGCTCCGCTTTTTCTTATGAATACTCCTATTCTTCACTTATATTTGTTGACTATTCTTTTCTAGCTACTGCAATACTTTCAGCTCTTGTTTTTCATGCACCTCTTGTTCAGAGCTGTTAGTTCTCATATATTATACTCTCATATCTCATTGTTTAACACTTGGAGAGTTTATGGGTGTTTGGTTTGAAACAGAAAATGCTAAATGTGGTAGATGGTATAATGAAAAGATATACATGTTCTTGTAGATCATTGTCTTGAATTTTTTTGTGATGATTGGCAATTGTTTTGAGCTCTCAAGTAGATCATGTTTAAGATTTTGCATCATGTAGTTAAAACCAATTAGTGGAGAACTACCATAAAACTTGTTGAAATTTGGTTTGCATGTTTGGTATCTCTAAGGTCTAGATATTTTCTAGTTAAAGTGTTTGAACAACAAGAAAGACAATGTAGAGTTTTATAATGCTTGCAATATGTTTTTATATACGTCTTGTTGTCGTAGTTTATACTTGTGTTTGCTTCAAACAACCTTGCTAGCCAAGGCCTTGTATTGAGATGAATACTTCTCGTGCATCCAAAACCTTGAGCCAAAACCTATGCCATTTGTGTCCACCATACCTACATGTCATTCCAAGCAAATACTTCGTGTGCTACTTTTTATTTAAAAATTATTATCCCTTATTTGATTCAATGTTTATTAGCTCATGAGGAAGCATGTGGTGTTACACATATCAACCTTGTCATTAGCTTTTAGACAGACTTTCACCAATCGGACTAGTGGCATATACACCGCGTATCCATTAATTTTGCAAAAAGAGCTGTCAAATGGGGTGCCCAGTCCCAATTAATTACAACTTTAACCGCTGCATTCTCTTCACATTTTTCCCTGATCTAATCAGCCAACCAATGATACTAGATCTAAACTACATGTGTAAACAAAAGAGAAAAGATTGATGATCTGCCCTTGGGTAGAAATAACGTCTTTCATGGGAGCCGCTCTTGAAAGTCTGGTTGACAAGAGGGGAGGGGGGGGTAGAGTGCCCATTACCATTCGTTGACAACGACAAACACCGCTCAAAACTTACTTTTATGCTCTAAATTTTGAAAACCTATAAAACTAAGAAGCTCTAGCACATGCTTGTATCCCTGCTTCCCTCTGCGAAGGGCCTATCTTTTACTTTATGTTGAGTCATTTTACCTACTTCTTTCTATCCCCGAAGAAAACACTTGTGTCAACTGTGTGCAACAATTCTTATATACTTACTTATTGCACTTGTTATATTTCTTTGTGTTGACAACTATCTATATGATATACATATTCAAAAGTTGAAAACCAATGCCGAAACTTATATCTTCCTTCGTGTTGCTTCAATGCTCTTTTACTTAGATAATATTGCTTTATGAGTTAACTCTCATGCAAATCTTATTGATGCTTGTTTGAAAGTACTATTCATGAAAAGTTTTTACTTATATGATATAGTTGTTTACTCCTTGTCTATTTGTTAACAAACTATAAATCATTGCCTTGAGTCATTTCATTCATAACATGAGTCTTACAATATTATATGATCAAGATTGTGTGAAATAATGTCACTTCAGAAATTATTCTTTTATCGTTCTTGCCTACTCGGGACGAGTAGAACTAAGCTTGGGGATGTTGATACGTCTCCAACGTATCTATAATTTCTTATGTTCCATGCTATATTATACCAAGTTATTACATGTTTTATATGCATTTTATATAGTTTTATGCATTTTCTCGGACTAACCTATTAACAAGATGCCAAAGTGCCAGTTCACTGTTTTCTGCTGTTTTTGGTTTAAGAAAAGTACTTAAGGAAATATTCTCGGAATTGAATAATTTTTATCCTGGAATTATTTTTGAATTATGAACGTTCCAGAAGACCGAAGACGACACGAAGTGGACGGCCAAGGCGGCGGCACCACGTGCTCGCGCGGCTGGCTATTTGGCCGCGCGAGGACATGGTGTGGGCCCCTCGGGCCTCCACCGCCTTCGCCCTTTTGCCTACTTAAAGCCCCCAAAAATCTAAAAATCGCACGGTGTCCATATTTTCCTCCACGGGTTCCGAGCGCCGCCGCCATCGCCGACAAGTTTCGGGGGTCAGAAGTTCCTGTTCCGGTACCCTACCGGGACGGGGATTGACCCCTGGAGCCATCTCCATCGACTCCACCGCCTCCACTTCGACTCCATGATGGTTTGTGACTTGTGAGTAGTCCCCCCATGGACTACGGGTTCTAGTTGTAGCTAGTTGGTACTCTCTCTCCCATGTACTTCAATACAATGTTCTCATGAGCTGCCTTACATGATTGAGATCTGTACGATGTAATCCGTGTTGTGTTTGTTGGGATCCGATAAATTTTTACATTATGACCAGTCTATCTATATAAGTTTATGAAGTTATTGTTGCTCTAATGCTTGTCACTAGTGCACGAGTGGCATGATCTTAGATTTGAGCTCTATATTTATTGCTTAGATTGTATCTACACGTTGTATGCACATGTTATTGTCCGGAACCGATGGCCCCAAAGTGACAGTAATTGGGATAACCGGAGGGAATGGCTCTGATGTGAGGATCATATTTGTCACCAAGTGTTAATTCTTTGCTCCGGTGCTCTATTAAAAGGAGTACCTTAATTGCCAGTAGTTTCCCTATAGTCCCCGCTGCAAACGAGCTGGCAGGACAAAAGATGTTATGCAGGTTTCTCATTGCGAGCATGCACAACTATATATGAAAAACATGTTTACTTAATTAATAATCTGAATATTCTCACTTAATATTATTTTAATACTGTCAATTGCCCAACTGTAATTTGTTCATCCAACACTTGTTCTTGAGAGTTACCACTAGTGTAGATAGCTGGGAACTCCTGTCCTTCTGTCATCATCATTGATTTCATGTCAACTCCACACAAGTAACTATTCTCTGGTGTTATTATCTCTGTGTTACTGTTACTGTTGCTCTCATATTACTCCTGCTTTCACATCACCCCTGTTACTAGTGCTTTTCCAGGTGCAACTGAATTGACAACTCCGATGTTAAGACTTATAAGTATTTTTCATCTCCCCTTGTGTCGAATCAATAAATTTGGGTTTTACTTCTCTCGAATACTGTTGTGATCCCCTAAACTTGTGGGTTATCAGGCTCTACCATTAGTTTGTGAGGAGTGGGGCCATGTAGGGTTGGGTCTCTTTTGGCCGTTACCTGTTGACTAGTGGGCCCGCCAGAAGACATGTGGGGAGTAACTTCTCTCTTCTTCGCTCACCAATCTTTCCCAGTTTAGAGCGGGAAATGGAGGGCCTTGTCGGATCAGCTTTCATCTCTCCCTCAAATAAAAAGAACAGATTTGCCTCTCTCGCTCACCCTATTCCCCCACATTTAGAAACACAAATGTTGGAGCAGGTTAATCCCCTCTCTCTCTCTCTTGCTCTAGTCGCTCCAATTATGGAAACAAACTCAAAAGACCATCAAACTCCGCAATAGTTCAACAACACAAACATAACATAAAATAAGATGGGCATCATAACACAAACATCAAACCCATCAAGCTGAGCATGAGCATCATCCAGTAATGTACCAATAGTTCAATAATACAAACTGATAAACATAACACAAAATCAGATAAAAGCTCCTAACTAAGCAGTAGACTAGAACTAAAATATGTGCAGTTGGTGAAGAAGTCGTAGTTGGTACAGCATCTTGAAAAAAACTAAAAGATGTTGCAAAATGAACTCTCTTTCTCTCCTTGGCAAAATCATTATAGTCAGACGTGTGCTCCGCGCGCAATGCTGATCACACGGCACAAGCTGTGACCACGCCATAAGCCAATATTAAGGGCAGCCAATACGTGGAAATTGCCTTTTATCTAATCCTACTGGGGCGCTGCTCGTCAACGCTCTAAGAGGATATACCCCAGCATATTTCAAATATCCGTTCTGTGTTCTAGCTGGAATTATTTTTTGCGACGCTGAAGCAATCATATATTGTTGGCAGTGTTTGATGGCTTCTTATTTTACTTGCGAAACTTCCCATGCTTGTCGTCTCGACGGCAGCAAGAATGAGACACCGAGTAAGTTAATTTTGCGTTCAGTTGCCGTGTGGCGGCTGGAAAGGTATCAGATTGAATTGATGCAACACGACGAGCGCTAAGAGTATCGGCTGATTGAACAAGAACTGTTTGATTTGATTTTTTGTTGTTATCGAGTATTGGAAATCAGGGAGGGAGGTACGGCCTGGGTACGGTTTTTCTGTTGATAGACAGTTTGGTATGGTGCTATCGAACTTGCCAAATTTGTCCTAAAACTTATACTATTAAACAAAGTTTGTCCAATTCACACATACAAGCATATTCTGTTGCATCGTCTGAGCAACGCGTAATGAACGCCACGAAGTCGTAGAGAGTAGAGAGGGGGCTAGGCGGCTAGCTATTATCACCCTAGAGGTAAGGGTCCAGTTCTTTTAGGTTTTGCTCGAGAATTAAATTAATTTCACTTAATGACTAAACTCTACTTTCATCGGATTTACATCATGATTGGTGAGTCACAATAAGAGAAATTCATTTGCGCATGTAACTGGACTTAACAAACCTAGTCGCTCCCAATTTTTTCGACCTCATAAAGGACCCTATTCAAACAAAATATGATTACTGGACACGGGTAAGATCATACATTCCAAACCAAGAAAGATCTTCCATTCAAAACCAAATACTAGTAAAAATCTTGAGCTTCGAAAAAATGAACTGTCCTACCTAGGTTCGCGTGAAAGATGTGATTCTTTATTTCAAAAAGAAAAGAAAAAAAGATGTGATTCTACGACAGGAAGAGATCACAAGTACTGTTATCAATGTCGCCACCGGTTGACGAGCAGTAGTACTGGAGTACATTACAGGATAGGAACGGATCAGAGAAATCAGACACCCTGAAAACCGTGGACTTTGGGGATCATCTGGGCACAGATATCATCACTTAATTTATACAAACTGATTCTCATGTCTGAAGCTCCATTTTCAACGAGCAAGTTCAACGAACACTGCGAGCGATCCCAAAAGTCCACCCTCCTGTCCTTGTCCGCCGCAACCATCACCAATGGCTGCGACTTGAGCCCTGAGTTCAGAGAGGAGCTGGCAATACTCAGCCTAGCTACTATTTATATCTGCAGAGCCGTGGCATCAGTGCACAGACCCACATTTTGCAACAGGTCTCGATCGACATTGCCGGTCTCTCCCCAGCGCTAGCTAGCTTTGCAGTGCAGCAAGCATGGCGCGTTCGGAGTCGGAGCAGCAAGGGCTGCAGGTGCTCAGCGCGCTTGACGCGGCCAAGACGCAGTGGTACCACTTTACGGCCATCGTCGTCGCCGGCATGGGCTTCTTCACCGACGCCTACGACCTCTTCTGCATCTCCCTCGTCACCAAGCTGCTCGGCCGGATATACTACACCGACCTGTCCAAGGCTAACCCCGGCACGCTGCCTCCAGGCGTAGCCGCCGCCGTCAATGGCGTGGCCTTCTGTGGCACGCTCTCCGGCCAGCTCTTCTTCGGGTGGCTCGGCGACAAGATGGGCCGGAAGAGCGTCTACGGGATGACGCTGATCCTCATGGTCATCTGCTCCATCGGGTCCGGCCTCTCCTTCGCCCACACCCCCAAGAGCGTCATGGCCACGCTCTGCTTCTTCCGCTTCTGGCTCGGCTTCGGCATCGGCGGCGACTACCCGCTTTCGGCCACCATCATGTCCGAGTACGCCAACAAGAAGACCCGCGGCGCCTTCATCGCCGCCGTGTTCGCCATGCAGGGCTTCGGCATCCTCGCCGGAGGTATCGTGACTCTCATTGTCTCCTCCGCCTTCAAGGCTGCATACCCGAAACCGGCCTACCAGGACAACGCCGCCGGGTCCATAGGGTCGGAAGCCGACTTCATCTGGCGCATCATCCTCATGCTCGGCGCCGTGCCGGCTCTTCTCACCTACTACTGGCGGATGAAGATGCCGGAGACGGCGCGGTACACCGCCCTCGTCGCCAAGAACGCCAAGTTAGCTGCGTCCGACATGTCCAAGGTGCTGCAGGTGCAGCTCGAGGATGAAACAGAGAAGATGGAGGAGATGGTCAGCCGTGGAAAGAACGAATTCGGCCTCTTCTCCCCACAGTTCGCGCGACGCCACGGCCTCCACCTCGTCGGCACGGCCACCACATGGTTCCTCCTCGACATCGCCTTCTACAGCCAGAACCTGTTCCAGAAGGACATCTTCACCGCCATCAACTGGATCCCCAAGGCGCGCACCATGAGCGCCATCGACGAGGTGTTCCGCATCTCGCGCGCGCAGACGCTCCTCGCGCTCTGCGGCACCGTGCCTGGATACTGGTTCACCGTCTTCCTCATCGACGTCGTCGGCCGCTTCGCCATCCAGCTCATGGGATTCTTCATGATGACCGTCTTCATGCTCGGCCTCGCCGTGCCCTACCACCACTGGACCACGCCCGGCAACCAGGTCGCCTTCGTCGTCATGTACGGCTTCACCTTCTTCTTCGCCAACTTCGGTCCCAACGCAACCACGTTCGTCGTGCCTGCCGAGATCTTCCCGGCGAGGCTGCGGTCGACGTGCCACGGAATATCGGCCGCTTGTGGGAAGGCCGGAGCCATGATCGGGGCCTTCGGGTTCCTCTACGCCGCGCAGGACCAGCACAAGCCCGACGCTGGGTACAGGCCCGGGATCGGCGTCCGTAACTCCCTCTTCGTCCTCGCAGGGATCAACGTGCTCGGCTTCGCCTTCACGTTCCTCGTGCCCGAGGCCAACGGGAAGTCGCTCGAGGATATGTCCGGCGAGACCAAGGACAACGAGGACGAGGCACGCGAGGCCAAAGTGCAGCATTCCATGGCCTAGACCCCGGCCGTCTGTGAGAACTTACAAGATGATCGATCGATCGTCTTAATTTGGAATTTGGAAATGTTATTATTTTCATTTATCTGTACAAGTCAAGGTCGTGCTTTGTTTCGTCGTGCATACAATTTGAAATTTTGTTTTAAGGGAAGGTGCCTACAAATTGTTGATTAACTGGATATTGTAATACGGTACAGTAGCTGTTGTTCCTCTCTTGAAATGTTTGAATTGGGCTGATTTTGATCATTCGCTTTACCGTGGAACCCAGACTTTCCATTAAATTTGCATTGATCCACTTTTGGTCCTTTTCTATCCTCCTCCTATCGAGTTCTCCTACGCCAGCCTCCCAATCCCGTCGCCGCTCTCCCCCCTCCCCCGCCAGCTATGTTGGCCGGAGTGGAGGAAGGCATGTCCGTTTGGGTCGGTTCGTTGAAGTCACTAGAAAGTTGACTACCAGTTATGACTTGTAGGATTCGAAAACTAAAACACGTTAAGATTATAAACTGTATTTTTATTTGCATGAATAGTGGTTGAGGCGGACTTCTAAATACTTGCTGACATCTCATTCGACATGAAGGGAAAACATACTACTGTTGAATAAGCCTATTGTAAATAGTGAAAAGTGAGGATAAAGAAAACTTTCGGTCTTAGTGTGGGAACCCTCAAAGAAGAAATATTCAGCAATACTGTTGATGAAGACGAAGATGAATTAACTACACTGATCTTCCATAGTAAAAAAAAGTAGTCCGTAATTACAAGGTTCTATATGCATGCACTGATTTATATGCATGCACTGATTGATTACCGACCAAGTTAACCTTAAGAGGAAAAAATCTCCGAGATCAGTCTTCGGGCTTCAACAACAATAATCAATATTCTTGTTAGGTAACTGAAAGAATATAATAGAAAATTTGTTAAGAAATTCAAGGGAGGATGCCATTGAAAGAGCATTCTCAAGTAGACCCTTGTTTTGGTGCTAATGACAACACAGTCTGTGATCTAACATTGTTGTCAAAGTTTGCAAGATGTTTGTAAGATGTTAGCAAAAAGAAAAATATCGAAACGGGCGCAGCAAAGGCTTGTAGCAAGCCTTGCTCCAGGCAGCGGTAGTACCGTTGCGCTGGTCTCTATCCAGTGCACGGGCCAGTGGCTGGCTGGCGCTTGCAGTACCGCCCGAGGTACCGCCGATTTCGGCGCTCTGCTTCTAAGAGCGGTACCTCAAGCGGTAGCATAGCGGTAATATCGGGCTCGAGCGGTACTACCGGCTCGTCCAGCTGTAGTACCGCCCCTCCCTTTGTGCACTTAACCGAGCCCAGCTCGGAGCGCTGGCTGCCGCTGGCGGTACCGCCCGAGGTACCGCCGATTTCGGCGCTCTATTTCTAAGAGCGGTACCTCGAGCGGTACCTGAGCAGTACTACCTGACGAGGTTGTAACTCGGCAAGTCCCTGGGTTGTACACCCCGGGTTGATTGATGGGGAAAGTGTAGAGTGCAAGGTGATCACGACGGCTAACAGGCGAGATTTACCCAGGTTCGGGCTCCCGGAGGATAACACCCTACTCCTGCTTGTCTGGTTATTGATGCGAGTAGCGATTACAATGGCGAGATTGCGATCTCGCTAGGGTTTGTGGTAGTTCTGAGCGTGTCCTCTAGGACGGGCAACCCTCCTGGCTTTATAGGCAGCCAGGTCTCGGGTGGTTGATACAGATACGGTAGGTTACAAGACCTAACCGAGTTGGACTAGGATATGAGATACCCCGAGTGGGCCTTCTGCGGGCCTTTCCATCCTTGGCGCGACCCAGGTAGCCTCATCGTGGGCCACCCGCAAGGTAGCCCCACGTCAGTAGCCCCCGAGTGCTTGGTCGAAGCGCAGAGTCGGACAGAGGACTCCTTCCTGGACGCGCCATTGGATTGCTTGATCTTGAGCTTGAACTCGAATTCTTCAGTCGAACCGGTCGTTCCCGATGGGAGTAACCTTTGCAGTCGAATTACTTTTGCCTTCATCTTCTTGCGAAGCCTGCTTCTACTCAGCCAGATTGGCTTACTTTGTGGATTGGTTCGGCTGCTCGAGCTTACTGTATTGCCACCCGAATGGATTCTTCGGGTGCTCGGATCATTGCTTGATCTTACTCTGCTGACTTCAGCTGCGAAGCTTACTACTCGGACGAATCTTTCGAGTTTCTTCGGCTGATTTTGGAGCCGTTGGATTGATGATGTCATTGTTGACGAATTGTTGCACGCCTCTGCGCCCGATGGGACGTGACGCGGTGGGCCCCGTTGTCAGAGCTGACCACGGTCCACAGTTGTCACGTCTCCGAAGTGGGCGCGAAATTTTCGCGGCACGATGACGACGCCTCGGTTCCCGTGCGTAGTGGAGGGGGTTGGCGGCGACGGTTTGTTTCTCCGCGCGACACGTGGACGGCCGGATGCCCTTGCTCGTAGCTCTTGCGCGACGGACGGCTGAGATGGCGATCTTCGAGGAATAAGTTCTGCGCCCTGGCGTTTGGGATGTCATCTTCCCCAACTCATTCCTTCCTTTTCCTCTCCTCTTGTGCTCTGCCATTGCCGCCGCCATCTCGAGCTCTTAGCGATCTGTCCACGCACCTTGCGACCAAAGCAATGGGCAAGCCGAAGGGCACCGCTGGCTCCTCCGCCGCCGCCGCCGACGCTGCCGGGCTGATGAAGAAGCCCGAGGGTGACTGGCAAAGGTCGACGATGAAGAAGGCCGACGTCGACATGCTCCGCGCGCAGGGCCTGCTGCCGTCTGCGGACGAAGTCCAGGTACGCCTCCCTGGCAAAGAGACTTTTCCCACTCCTCGCGATGGGGAGCGCGTTTGCTTCGCGGACTTCGTTCCGCGTGGCTTCGGGTTCCCCATGCACGATTTTGTGCGTGGGCTCCTGTACGCCTATGGGGTTCAGATCCATGATCTGACCCCCAATGGCGTCTTGAGCATCGCGAGCTTCATCGTGCTCTGCGAGTGCTTCTTGGGGGTCGCGCCCCACTGGGGACTGTGGAAGTCACTCTTCCTCGTTCGCAAGAACGTGGGGAAGAGCGGACTGACCTACCCAGTGGGCGGCTTCGGAATCCAGGTGCGCGGTGATACCGCGTACTTCGCGATGAAGAAGTCGGACTCTGTCCAAGGGTGGCGCAGGCGCTGGTTCTACGTCCAGTCGGCCGGAGATGGCCTGGACGCATTCGACGGTAGGCGGGGGCTGAGGAAGACTAGCGCCTGGGCGCACCCGCTGTCTGCCGTGGAGAAGGAGGCGGTGCGGCCCCTGCTGATGCTGCTGCGCGAGCTGACCGAGACCCTAGGGCGTGAGGCGGGTGGCGTCTTTCTGATGGCCACCTTCTTCCGCCTTCGGGTGCGGCCGCTAAGCGCCCGGCCCTACCCGATGTGGGCCGCAAAGGGCGTTAGCGACAAGCCGCTGGACGACGAGGAGGTGGAGGCCAACGTCAGGTCCATCACCAACCTTCGAGCCGCGGACGCTTGCAACGTCAAGTGCCCCATCGCTCCTTACGGGGCCGCGAAGCCCGTCCCTGAGGTGAGTCCTTTCTTGCTTTCTTCTTGTACTTGTTCGACCGGAGTCTACTTTGTGTTTTGATTCGACTTGCGTCTACTCTGCTTTAGGGTCGGGATTTGCTCATCAGCCATCCTCCGCTCCCTGAGAACGGACCCGACGATGAGCCGAAGTTCGTCGAGGATGAGGATGACGGCGAAGAGATCCCCTCCGCCCACTCTTCCCGCGACGAGGTGGAGGAGGGCGACGAAGTGGAGGAACCCGCGAGGAAGAAGCGGAAGCTTCCAACTCGCGACGAGCCTGCTTCTGCGTCGTCGCCTGCCAAGGGCGTGGGTGCTGCTGAGGAGGTGGCCGTGGCGACGTCCCCGGGTGCGCAGTCTTCGGGTGGCTGGGAGGAACCTCTTAACGTTCCCCCGGTCGCCTCTGCGGCGCCACGGTCCTTCGCGCGGATGCCGTCGCCGTCGCTGTCAAGCTTCGACGATGCCAGCTCCCCCAGGTTAGTTTCCTTGCCACGCGTTCTTCGAGTAGTACTGTTGCGGGTTCGCCGCCTATTTGACTGTGTTCTTGATATTACTGCAGCCACCACTCTGGCAATGTCAGCTCCCCCCTTCGGGACATGGAGCTTACTTCTGGCCCTTCGACTGGGCTGGAGACACCTGTGGTGGTGGAGAAGGTGCACGTGGAGGCCAACGTCATGGCCTCGTCTAGCCGGGCTCCTCCTTCGGCTGTCGATGACCTTGAGCTCCTGGACCACGTAAGTCTTCTTTTGTTTTCCTTGTTCTTTTGATTTCTCATCGGGTGCGCGATCAGCGCTCCCGATGGGAGTAGCCCCCGAAGGTGTGGGTGACTAGTATAGTCGCCCGCAACTTTATTGACATCGTGCTTCTTTTATTTTCAGCCATACTATCGCCAGCAGCTAGACGCAGCCGCGGCTTATGTTCGCCTGGAGAAGGAGAGGGACCAACTGCGTTCCTCGCTGGACCAGGCTACTGGCCGGGTGGATGAGCTTGAGAAGGCTCTCCGTGAGTCTCAAGAGCGGGAGCTGGCGCGGGTCGCCCAGGAGAAGACTCAGATCGGTCGCCTCCTTTCACTCGCCGCTGTTCTTGGGGGTGAGTATCAGCCTTTCGCTTACTTAGTTTTCGCTCCCTTCCTTGTCCTGACTTTAATTCTGGTGCAGAGACTTGCGGTGGAGTTCCTCCGGAAGATGCTTCGAGTGACACCGTTGATCTGGCGACTGCGGTTGGCTTCTTCGACCGTGTCTGCGCCTATGCCTCGGACGCTCTGAGGAAGTCTGCCGCCGCGCTGGAGAAGTCGACCGGAGCTCTGGCCGTGGTGCATCAGAGCATCTTCCCGGGCAGCCAGCCGCCAGCGACTGTGGACGCTCTGGCTGCGCCGTTTGGGGACGCGACCACCATCACCGACTTCACGCGGTCGCAGACGGTACGCGGCTCCGAGCTCACCTTCCAGCTGCTTTTAGGCCACCAAGTTCCAGGTGACTTCGAGAAGATCGTCAGCGGTTTTCCTCGCAAGCCTGATGGTCGGACCGCGTCGCTGAGTGGCGTGAAGGAACGCGCCTCGCAGTTGGCTGCACAGCTTGTGGCACTCTTCGAGAGGGCCCTTGCTAAGGCGACTGAAGCGGCTGCTCGGAAGGGCCGTTCCCGGTCGCAGTCCGCGGCCTTAGAGTAGGCATAGTTGTAGGCATGCGGCAGCGCTGCGATCTGTACCTTGAACTTTTGTTTTGTAATGAATATTGCCCATGTCGGGTCTCTTGGTCGTCAGTATTGGATTTGATGGCCTTTCTCTCTTTCTAAGTTGAACTGTGTTTGGCAGTCGCCTTTTTGTATTGACTTTGCGTATTCCTGACAGAGTGCCGCGCACGATGACGCTCCGCCTTCTCCCTTGGCCGTGCCGAGTGGCGCGGCGGCTTCTTCGGGTGCTCGCCGTCGTCGGGCAACGCCGGCTCCTCCGCGTAGCGTGAATGACCAGCGGATAATCACCTACTTGAAGAACAAGGTGGTGGAGCTTGAGGCGACCCTGAAGAAGACGGAGCTGACGTTGCAGCGCTCCCAGTCGCACCCCACGGCGGAGTTCTCACGCCGTGAAGATTTTTTGCTTGGAGAGATGGACTTGATCAGTCGGCAGTTGCAGGGTATGTATCCTGTTGGCGACTGCCGTCGTTGTTGTTTATCCTTCTCGTTCTGACTTGCAGTTGATGTGTGCAGATGTTAATCCCGATTGGGAAGCCGAACGGGATCGCGTTGAAGAGCGAGTCACTCGAGAGGCGTCAGGCGACTCCTATGAAGCTCGGCAGTTCTGGGTGAACAAGTCGAGGGGGCGCGTCCTTGCCACGATGCTGGATCGTACATGGCGCGCTGCCTTTCTTCTGGAGAGCTGCCGGAAGACACTTCTGCACATCAACCGCGTGTACTTCCCGCACAATGCGCAGCCGGACGGGTTGCCTGCCTTGCTGGAGAGGTTCCGTGATGGCGAAGGGCTGAAAGAAGTTGTCGACGCTCAGCTTGTGGCTGGTGCAAACGCGGCGCTGGCGTACGTTCGGATGCACCGGCCACATCTTCCGCTTGAACGGGTGCTTGAAGGCCTGCCAGGTGACGGAGACTTCGAGGAGACCTTGCCTGCTGCGCGCCGGATTATCCGGCAAGTGCAGGACTTGAGCGAGCGGCTTGTAGGTCCTCTCGACGCGCCAAAGGCTGAGCCTGCAGTTTAGAGTAGCTGTCGTCTGATGCACAGGGTTAGCTATAGAGGGCAAATTTGCCTTTGTAAATACATTGTAATATTTCATAGTACTGCTTCGAGTGATGAGAATTGATATGTTACTCGAAAGTGAGGGCGCATGATTCGACCTGGATGGCGCAACTGCCGAGTATGTCAAGCAGCGGCCAAGTGTTGCCTGTATGTCGCAGTCTCTGGTTCTACCAGGTGGCGACTTAGGGTTTTGACTAACTCCTGTCTGGCGCAGCCCCCGAGTAAGTTGGGTGACGGCCTAGGATTGCAAGTGTTACCTGTTTGGCGCAGCCCCCGAGCACGTCGGGTGGTGACCTAGGATTTGTAACTTGACCTGTGCAGCGCAGCCCCCGAGTATGTTCGAGTGGCGGCCGAGGATTTTTCTGAGTCC
This sequence comes from Poa annua, assembly GCA_026929855.1. NCBI lineage: Eukaryota > Viridiplantae > Streptophyta > Magnoliopsida > Poales > Poaceae > Poa > Poa annua. The sequence goes on from CM049430.1 coordinate 10,990,829, forward strand.
TGTTTGGCGTAGCCCCCGAGTAAATCGAGTGGCAGCCTAGGGTTGCAAGTGTGACCTGTGTGGCGCAGCCCCCGAGTATGTCGGGTGGTGACCTAGGATTTGGAACTTGACCTGTGCAGCGCAGCCCCCGAGTAGGTTCGAGTGGCGGCCGAGGATTTTTCTTTGGCCTGTTTGGCGTAGCCTCCGAGTATGTCGAGTGGCAGCCTAGGTTTGCAAGTGTGACCTGTGTGGCGCGGCCCCCCGTAAGTCGTGGGTGGCGCCTTAGGATTTTGGACTTGACCTGTGCAGCGCAGCCCCCGAGTAGGTTCGAGTGGCGGCCGAGGATTTTTCTTTGGCCTGTTTGGCGTAGCCTCCGAGTATGTCGGGTGGCAGCCTAGGTTTGCAAGTGTGACCTGTGTGGCGCGGCCCCCCGTAAGTCGTGGGTGGCGCCTTAGGATTTTGGACTTGACCTGTATGGCGCAGCCCCCGAGTCAGTCGAGTGGCGGCCTAGGATTTTTTGACTTTTTGCTTGTTTGGCGCAGCCCCCGAGCGGATCGAGTGGCGGCCTAAGCTGTTATTTCAACCTGTGTGGCGCAGCCCCCGAGTGGCTCGGGTGACGGCCTAGGATTTCGATTGTGCTTGTATGGCGCAGCCCCCGAGTGGATCGAGTGGCGGCCTAAGTTGTTATTTCAACCTGTGTGGCGCAGCCCCCGAGTGGCTCGGGTGGCGGCCTAGGATTTTTGAGCTTCTTGAGTGACTGGAAAAGGAGACAGATTTTCTTCAGATCACTTTATTGATTCTTGCGAGCAGGCCGCCTCATTAAAAACCTTCCAGTCCCCTCAGGTACCCTGGTAAGGAAAAGAGCGCGTCTGAAACCTGCCGCGTTGGCTTTCTTGTACAATGGTTGCTTGAACTAGACGTAGAATCTGCGTAGTTGTGCTACGTTCCATGGATTGCTGCAGTCCGCTCCGGTCTTCGAGTCCTTTAGGCGGTATGCTCCATTGCTTATTGCTTCTGTTATGATGTACGGGCCCTCCCACGGGGAGGCGAGCTTGTGCACCTTCTTTTGCTTGAGTCGAAGAACCAGGTCGCCTGCCACGAACGCTCTTGGTCGCAGCCTCCGAGTATGATAGTTGCGCAGGTCCTGCTGATACACGGCTGATCGTGCCAGGGCGATGTCGCGTGCTTCGTCCAGGGTGTCTCTGCTGTCTTCGAGTGCTTCCTCTGCTTCTGATTCGTTGTAGGCGACTACTCTTGGTGCGTCGAACTTGATGTCGCAGGGGAGGACTGCTTCTGCACCATACACCATGAAGAATGGCGTGTACTGGGTAGATCTATTGGGTGTTGTTCGCAGACTCCAGAGGACTGATGACAGTTCTTCCACCCAAGCGCCCGCTGCGCGTTTGAGGGGCACGCGCAGTCGCTTCTTGATGCCGTTGCAGACTAATCCATTGGCCTTCTCTACTTGTCCGTTGGACTGCGGGTGCGAGACAGACGCGTAGTTGAGCTTGATCCCCTGTTCTGAGCAGAAGTCTTTGAATTCCTCGGCTGTGAAGTTCGAGCCGTTGTCGGTGATGATCCCATTAGGCACTCCAAACCTGAAGATGATTGACCTGATGAAGTTGACCGCTGTGGACGCAGTCGAACTTGTGATGGGCACGGCTTCGATCCACTTCGTGAATTTGTCGACTGCGACCAGGAGGTGAGTATGACCTCCGGGTGAGGATTTCTTCAGCGGGCCCACCATGTCCAGGCCCCATTGGGCAAAGGGCCAGGCTAGTGGTATTGTCTTGAGCTCTGATGCTGGGGCGTGCGGCTTGTTGGCAAATTCCTGGCACCCTGTGCATTTCTTCACCAGCTCCTCAGCGTCTTGCATGGCTGTGAGCCAATAGAACCCAGCTCGTAGCGCCTTGGCCACCAGTGCCCGGCTGCTTGCGTGATGCCCGCAGGTACCCGCATGGATGTCTAGTAAGATGGCTTGGCCGTCGACTGGATCTATGCACCTTTGAAGGATTCCTGATATGCTTCTTTTGTAGAGTTCCCCGTTGATGACGGTGAAACTTTTGGAGCGTCTGATGATGCGCTTCGCTTCAACTGGGTCAGCTGGCAGCTTCTGATGCAGTATATACGCCAGGTATGGTCCTGTCCATGTGGCTTCGACTAGCATGACTTCCATGGGGACCTTGTCTTGGCTTGGCGGGTTGGCATCGCCTTTTGCGGTTTTTGTGCTTGCTGTACCCTGAGTCTTGACGGATCTCTGTGTTATGCACTCGAGGAAGACGCCGGGTGGGACTGGCACCCTGTCTGAGCCCATGTTAGCTAGGGCGTCGGCTTCCTCGTTGCTTTCGCGGCCGATGTGGCGTAGCTCGCAGCCGTCGAAGTTTCCTTCCATCTGATTGTAGAGGTCTCTGTAGGCGATCATGTTGTCAGCGATGGCGTCGCAGGACTTCATGGTTTGCTGTACCACCAGGTAGGAGTCGCCGTAGATCATGAGGTGCGTGGCGCCGCAGTTTTTGGCCATCCGCATGCCGTGGATCAAGGCCTCGTACTCGGCTTCGTTGTTGGATGGCGTCGGAAAATCCATCTGTAGGACGTACTTGAGCTTGTCGCCTTTGGGGGAGATGAGCACGACTCCCGCCCCGGCTGACTTGAATTTCTTGGAGCCATCAAAGTACATTGTCCATGCGTTGGACAGGTCGGGGACGTTCGGTAGCTGGGCTTCTATCCACTCCGTGGTGAATTCTGGAAGAACTTGGGCTTTGATGGACTTCGGGTGAGCATACTTCAGCCCCCATGGTCCTAGCTCGACAACCCACTTGGCGACTCGTCCTGTCGCTCGCTGATTCGTGAGGATGTCTGCTAGTCCGGAAGAGCTTACCACCGTGATCGGGTGCTCGGAGAAGTAATGTACGACTTTTCTGGAGGTCATGAAGACTCCGTATGCCAGCTTCTGGTAGTGCGGGTAATTTTGCTTGGACAAGGTGAGTACCTCGCTAAGGTAGTAGACGGGCCTCTGCACCGGGTGGCTGTGTCCTTCTTCCTCGCGTTCGACTACGAGTACCGTGCTCACCACCCTGTTTGTTGCTGAAACGTACAGGTAGAGCGGCTCATTTTCCAGTGGTGCCACGAGGACCGGGGAGGTTGTCAATGTCTTCTTGAGGTGGTCGAACGCGTCCTGCGCCTCTTGTGTCCACTCGAACTTGTCTGACTTCTTCAGCAGTTGGTAGAAGGGTAAGGCCTTTTCTCCCAACTTACTAATGAACCGACTGAGAGCTGCGACTCGGCCAGCTAATCGTTGCACCTCCCTGAGCTTCGTTGGTGCTGGCATTGTGAGTATGTTCTGCACCTTCTCGGGATTTGCTTCGATTCCTCGTGCGGATACGAGGTACCCTAGTAACTCTCCGGCTGGGACGCCGAACACGCACTTCTCTGGATTGAGTTTGATCTGGTACGCGTCGAGTGCGGCGAAGACCTTGCGCAGGTCGTCGACTAGGGTGTCCTCCTTCCGGGTAGTGACGACGATATCGTCGACGTAGACTTGGACGATCTGCCCGATTAGCCCCTTGAGGCATGCTTGCATTGTCCGCTGGTACGTGGCTCCTGCGTTCTTTAACCCGAACGGCATCGTCTGGTAGCAGAAAACGCCGTCGGGTGTGATGAAAGCTGTCTTCTCTTTGTCCTCGACCTTCAGTCTGATCTGCTGGTAACCTGAGTAGGCGTCCAGGAAAGACAGGCGTTCGCAGCCTGCGGTCGAGTCGATGATCTGGTCTATCCGCGGGAGCGGGAAGTGATCCTTGGGGCAGCATTTGTTGATTGCGGTGAAGTCCACGCACATGCGTAGTTTCTTCGTCTTCTTTTTCTCGACTAGGACGGGGTTAGCGACCCAGTCTGAGTCTTTGATCTCTCGGATGAACTTGACATGCAATAATCTGTCGACTTCCATGGTGATAGCGTCTCGTTTGGGCCCTGAGAAGCGTCGCATGGATTGCTTGACAGGTCTTGCGTCCTTGTGTACTTTCAGAGAGTGCTCGGCGAGTTCCCTGGGTATCCCCGGCATGTCAGAAGGTTGCCATGCGAAGATTTTCCAGTTCTCACGTAGGAACTCGACGAGCGCGCTTTCCTATGCGGGCGTCAGGCTTGATGAGACCTTGACTGTCTTTTCGCTGTCGGTCGGGTGGACCTGGTGGGTGACGGTGTCGTCGTTTGTGTTAAACGCTGCGTCCTTGGCGGGCTTCTTGCGAGCCGGGAAGATGGTCTTGTCATTGTCGGCTGATATGGCCTTGAAGTGCTCTTCGACGCCGAAGAACTCGGAGATCTTGGCGAACTCGCGGTCGCAACTGTTGGAGAGGCCAAAGTCGCCGCGGACGGTGATCACCCCCTTTGGCCCAGGTAACTTTATCATCAGGTAGGCGTAATGGGGTATTGCCATGAACCTGGCGAAGCTTGGGCGTCCGAGGATGGCGTGGTACTGTGACTTCCAGTCGACGACCTCAAAGTCTATCGACTCCTTCCTGAAGTGCTCGGGTGTTCCGAGGATGACGTCGAGTGTGATTGTTCCCATGGGTGTGATTGGTTGCCCAGGTACTATGCCGTGGAAGGTGGTCTCTGACTCCGGCAACTTCTCTGTCGATCTGTTCATCCGTCTGAGGGTGTCGGCGAATATGATGTTGATGCCGCTGCCTCCGTCCAGGAATACCTTTTTCAGGCTGTAGTCGCCGATCAGGGCCTCAATCACGAGTGCGGCGTGTCCGGGTCGGACTACCTCTGCTGGGTGATCTGCCCTGGAGAATGTGATTGGTGTCTCAGACCCGCGCAGGTAGTCTGGTACCGCGCGCGGGTTGTTGATGGCCTGGAGTACTTGGCGTGTGATGATCTTCTGCCTCCTGTTCGACGGGGGGCCCTTCTGGATCATGTTCAGCTGTCCTCGTGCGGCTGGGTACGCGTCGGCTGCTGCCGGCGGAACCTGCTGCTGCTGCTGCGGCTGGTGGAATGCCGCTTGCACTTGGTTATTATTTGCGGATGCCGCCTGGATGGCCAGCTGTGGTGCTGCTTGGATGGCTTGCACCGGGGCGATGATTTGCTGCATGGCATGGTATATTTTTCTTGCTTTGCGGCAGTCTTTCAGCAGGTGGTTTGAACCATACTTTCCTGTTACCGGGTTGCGGAACGAGTGATGTTTGCAGGGCTGCATCAGTTCTTCTGCCGCAGTTAACGGGCGCTTCCACTCGCGCTTCTGATTTCCGTCGTTGCGGTCGACGCTGCTGCTGCCACGGTTGTACTGGCTCAAGCTGGGTTGTCGATTTTGCTCGTGCTGTCGACTGTCCTCACGCTTGACCTCGCGGGGGGTTTCGTAACCCGCTGCTACTAACTCGATTGAGTCGTGCGTGTATCGTGCCTTCCTCTTCTGACGTGAATCGCGCCAGTTGCTTGTTTCGCCTTCCTTTTTGGGAGAAGTTTCGCGGACGTAGTCCTCTCCTTCAGCCCATTGGTTGGCTGTCTTCATTAACTCTATTGTGGTCTTCGGCTGGAGCCTACCAAATTCCTCCCGGAGGTCGCGGCGAGAAACGCCGTGCATGAAGGCGTCCATCACCCTGTCCTCTGATACGGGTTCCATGGTGTTGCGAAGGAGTGTCCACCTCTGGATGTAAGATCGGAGCGATTCGTTTTTCCCTTGCTTGCAGGCCTGCAACTCGATGTAGGTTGTTGGTCTGGCGAATGTTCCTGAGAAACTTTTGATGAAGTTGTCCTGGAACTCTTCCCACGTTCGGAAAGAATCTTTGGGTTGGCTTGTGAGCCACCCGCGCGCAGAGTCTGTCAGCATGAGCTGGATGTACTGCATTGCCGTTGTCAATGTTCCGCCTTGGCAGGTGCAAGCGATAAGGTAGTCCTCAAGCCATAACTTCGGGTCTTGCTTCCCGTCGTACTTTGGTGTGCCGGCCGTCAATTTGAAGCCTTTGGGCATGCGGGTGTCGCGGATGTTGAAACTGAAACATGCCGCACCACATGGCTCGAAGTCGCGGTCGGTATGATCATCCGCCTGTGTGGCGTTAGCCGAACGCTCCTTGCGGCTGCGGTCCACCGTCTTCTGTGTCAGGACGTCTCGAAGGTCCTTGACTGGCTGTCGCTGCGCCGCCGGGGTGCCCGACGTCGTTGGTCCATGAGCTTGATTACCTGGCCCTTGGGCCGCTAGAGCTTCTTCGATTGCCCTTATGGAGGCAATTTGTTGCTTGTGGAGGAGCGAGCGCGCGTCGCCCTCTGGTGGCTGCGTGAGCCGAAGGTACGTCTCGACTGATATCAATGCTGCGTTTGCTGTTTTTGGGATGGGTATCCCGTTTTCATCTTCGGTGACGAAGGAAGAGTCGAGGTTGCGGGTTAGCCTTGTTCGGTCGGCTTCTGCCATGTGAGGGATACGGGCTCTGGTTCGCCGTGCTCCCTGGTTCACCTCAGTGGAGGATGTGAAGGAGAGGGCGGCCCGCCTGGCGCTTGATGCATCCGCGTCCCTTTTGCGCCTGAGAAGTTCGGCCTTTTCGGCGCGAATCCGTTCGCCTTCCTTGCGTAGCAAGTACTGGACCGCTAGGTGGTCCTCGCGAGATGCGCTGGGTGGGGGGAACGTGCCCTCGTCCACATGCTTCATGGCCTGTATCGCCATGTCCCGCGTGATGACCAGTTTGGTGTTGTCTGGCATGTCCACCTCTAGCGGATATACGGGTTCATCTCCGTCGTCATGCGGTGCTGTGCCGGCCATGAAGACTTGCTTGGGGTAGACTTGGGTTGGAGAGTTTGTGCTGCCGCTGCTGCTTCTGTTACCCTCGTCTTGTTCGGGGTCGAAAATTGCGGCAACGTGGCGCGCGGCGTACTTGTTGTCGCGTCTCTTCAAGATTGTCCATGTGCCCGCACTCGACGGGGCGAGTGCGAGTGGCGTGGGGTAGACCTGGGACTTCCACGTAGATGAGGGCGCGCGCGTTGTCGATGTCGGACGCGGGCCCCTGGTCGCGCGTGCGGGCGCGGCGGTGGAGGTGGGTCTTGACTTGATTGTCGGTGTTCTCTTCGCGGGTACAGCTGGCGCAAACCTTGCGGGTGCGGCAGATGCGATCCTCGCGGGTTCGGTGGGCGCGATCTCCGCGAGTGCGGCAGATGCGATCTTCGCGGGTTCCGCGGGCGCGATCTCCGCGGGTGCAGCAGATGCGATCTTGGCGGGTTCCGCGGGCGCGATCTCCGCGGGTGCGGCAGATGCGATCTTGGCGGGTCCAGCGGGCGCGATCTCCGCGGGTGCGGCAGATGCCGATCTTGGCGGGTCCAGCGGGCGCGATGGTCGGCGATTTTGGTGACGCCGTTGCGCGTAGCGCGGTAGTCGTAGACCTGAGTATGCCACGACTATCGATGCAACAGAATATGGAGCCGAAGGTGATATGTATACCTTTGTCCAGATCGGCGTACATCGACTGGTGGGCTTGCGAGTGGATGACGTACTCGAAGGAGCCGAATCGAATCGACTCCCTGATGGCGGGTGCACCGATCTTCATTGCGGATGGAGCCGGTGCGACCATGATCCTAGCACTTGTTGAACTTCCCACAGACGGCGCCAATTGACGAGGTTGTAACTCGGCAAGTCCGTGGGTTGTACACCCCGGGTTGATTGATGGGGAAAGTGTAGAGTGCAAGGTGATCACGACGGCTAACAGGCGAGATTTACCCAGGTTCGGGCTCCCGGAGGATAACACCCTACTCCTGCTTGTCTGGTTATTGATGCGAGTAGCGATTACAATGGCGAGATTGCGATCTCGCTAGGGTTTGTGGTAGTTCTGAGCGTGTCCTCTAGGACGGGCAACCCTCCTGGCTTTATAGGCAGCCAGGTCTCGGGTGGTTGATACAGATACGGTAGGTTACAAGACCTAACCGAGTTGGACTAGGATATGAGATACCCCGAGTGGGCCTTCTGCGGGCCTTTCCATCCTTGGCGCGGCCCAGGTAGCCTCATCGTGGGCCACCCGCAAGGTAGCCCCACGTCACTACCGTCCCCTCCAGCGGTAGTACCGCTGTGTGTTTTTCTTCCATATCACATGCCAGCTCGAGCCCAGGTGCCGCTGGCGGTACCGCCGTTTTCGACGCTCTGTTTCATGGAGCGGTACCTCCAGCGGTACTGGAGCGGTACTACCGTCCTGCGGCGGTACTACCGGCTCATCCAACGGTAGTACCGCCACGAAGAATTGGAGGCAATGTGCAGCCACCGAAGCGGCCAACGGCTGGATTCAAAGTTCCAACGGTATTATCGGCCTTCCCAGCGGTAGTACCGCTGCGTAAGTTGCAGCTCCGACGGCCAGGATTTTGGAGGAGCTATAAAAGGAACCCTTCACCTACCTTTGAAGACTTGAGTTTCTACACTCTCTCCTGCATTAATGCGAAGCTAAGAGCTCCAAGATCTCCCAATCCCCCCCACTCAAACTCGTTGACCTTTGGAGGATTGAAGTAGAAATACCCGATCTACATCGTCACCAAAGCGATTTGCATTTCCTCCCCATTCACTTGGGGATTTCGTGGCTAGGGTTTTCGGTAGGAAAACCTAGTTCACCATTGTTGTACTCTTGGTGCTACCTTGAACTTTTGTGGTCATCTTGAGAGCACCCAATTAAGTTGTGGGCGAGTCCTCAAGTGTTTTTAAGGGATTCGATCTCCGCCCTAAAAGGGGATCAATAGTGGAAGGTGGACTCGCAACCTTTGTGGTTGAGTTCATCGGAGAAGAAGGTGGGCCTTTGTGGCGTTGCGGCTAACCTTTTGAAGGGAATATGCCTTAGAGGCACTTAATAAACATAGTTTATTGGCAATATCCCAATCGTTCATTATATGTTTTATACCATGCTATAACTGTATTAAGCGAAAACATTAATACAGGTGTGGTAGAAAACAACCAGACCCCTAGTAGCCTCTACTAAAACTAGTTTCGTTGCACGATTGATGATCGAGGTTTTCCGATCATAGGGCATGGCGCCGGTCGGCAATGGAAGTCATATCGTTAGGTGTAACGATGTGATGGACATACCCAGTATTTATAGGACATAGTCATTACGCCTTAAAACCGTGAGATCAACTCTTATTGTTATCCCTGGAAGATATTTTGATCGCACCAAACGTCATATCTTATATAGTGTGACAATGATAGGTGATACTTTTGGGTATCGGAAGGGGGTAGTTGAGACGAGGGGTCAACAGCGGGATTTGTCAGTCCGCATAGCCAGATAGATACTCTAGGGCCCACTCGGTGAGATTATGTAAATGAGTTTGCAAACATGTGACGAGGTCACCAGCTGACATAATATCATAAACGAGTAGAAGATAGCGATCTCGGTAACGAGATCATGCAAGGTATGGAGATATCTGAGAATGATGCTCGGACACGCTAAGTATCGACATGACAAAGGGTTTAAGACTAGACGTCTAGATTTGATAGATGAAAGTCATTCGTAATATCACAGGGATTAATTCATGGGGTCCAGGCCTACGAGTTAGTCGTTGATCATAGAGGAGTCTTGACCGTACATGTTATTATATCGAACCGCTAGGGTAACACACTTAAGGGGTTTCGACAAGACAACCGGAAAGGAAAGAGATCACCCGGAACGTCCCGGGAATGGTCCGATGGAGATCGGACAGCGACGAAAGAGTTTTCGGAGCTAGAATAAATTATATATAATATGTTTCGAATTAAGTAGTGCAATTTATGTCTAAATATGATTATATATATTTATTTTTGAATTTATTTAGGCTGATTCCCCTAAATGGGCCTTCTGGTCGAAAGAAGGCCCAAGAGGGGGAAATTCCCTAGGGGAATTCGGTGGGGGGGCTTGGGGGCCGACCCAAGTGGGTCAAGGGGCCCACTAGGGGGCCGGCGCACCCTCCCTAGCCGCACCAAGGCTGTGGGATAGTCCCACATTGCCTGGCTAGGGAGGTTGGCTCCCCCCGGGAGCTTATATAAGAAGGGGCACCCCTGGCCTTTTAATTCACCAATTTTCCCTAATTCTCTCTCGATCTCGTGATTCCCTTTGTCGGAGTCGCGCCGAGTAGAGGAGGCGGATCTCTTCTACCATAGCCCGCTGCCGCGCTGCTGGTGTTCCGGTCCAAGTCTTCCGCTGCTCGTCCTGGACTGGAGCTTCGGAGGCCGTCGTCTCCACCGTATGTGTGTGACGCCCTGCGAGGTGCTGCGCTATCGGTACTCGGAGGCCTACTTCCTCCACCCGACCTCGGGTCATCTTCGTCGTCTTCGTCGCGCCGAGTTCTCCGCGACCTAGAGGTCGGCTACGTCGTCTTCGTCGTCAACGCTTGTGCGGGAGCGTAATCCCCGCTATTCGGTCTACGAGGGTATGTATTCCGATCTCCGCCGTAGTACTATATCTGCATAGTGTAGATCTTGGCTAGTTTAAGGATATCGTTGCTAGAAAAAAATTTGTTTTCTGCACACGATCCCCTTCAGTGGTATCAGAGCCGATCTATCGAAGATATAGTTGTACGCTGTTAGAACCCGTGTTCTGCACGGGGGCACCGTTCCTTTTATTTGCTACCCTCTAGCGTGCACTTGTGATTTCAGCGGCATCGAGTTGATGAAGCGGCCCGGACCGACTTTACGCGTAAGCTTACGCGAGACTGGTTCCACTACTGACATACGGCTTGTACCGTATCTGTGGCTGGCGGGTGCATGTTTCTCTCTCTTTAGTTGGTCTTGCATTTTCAATGGAGGGCCCGAAAGAGATGCTAAACATGCAATTATTGAATCGTTGTTGTGGTCATAAGATTCATAGGTATGAAGCGATTCTATTTACGAAAGCCCCGAGCCACTTAAAGTATGCAAAAGATAAAGTAGAAGCGTCTAACTTTATTTTGCAGGGGCTATGTGATATGGTCAAGGTAGGTTTATTAAATTGTTTATAAACTGCGGACGCCAAGAAGACCATGGCGCAATGGACTATATCACATTGCATTACATTTGATGTTTTGTGTGCATCTTATATTGTATGATTATATATATAGTATATATTAGTTATACGGCGGTAGCTATATAAGATGATCTCTTCTAAATACCACTAGTGTTCTCCCTCCAACACGCAGCACCAAGAAAGTTCTACGTTATGAGGCAGGCCGTGATGATTGGGTGTCAGACATCTCGTCGTTCGCATACAGTGGGTGTAAGCCATGCTACACAAGCGTCAGCGTGGAGGTTTTTGGTGGCGAGCCTAGCATATTCAGAAATATGGCCTCGGAACAGGGAGACCGAAAGGTCGAGCACGAGTCACAAAATTGGTGTGGCGGACAATTCTCTACTCTTGAAGTTGTGCCGCCGACTCTGATGATGAGGGGTAGTGCAATGGATGGGGGTCGTGTAATCGCTTAAACGATCAGGAGGGATGTTCGTTTGAGTGGGAGTTTGGATAGTTATTTTCTAAAATATTAGAACTCAGAATATAATGAACAGAGTCTGTTTTGCAAACCTTTGTAGATATTAACCATTGTGATATCATCTTTTCAAATTAAGCGCATTACTGCGATTGAGAAACTTAAAAGGTTGGGTCCAAACTTCATAGTTTTATACTTTAGCTTGAGGATACTCCTTGTTTAAACCGTTAGCTATTTGTGTTACAATACTCGCTAGGAGATAAACCCGGAGATTCCGCTAACAAAAGATAATTTGGATTATCGGGTTTTGTGTGAATGATATCATCATAGTCCAGTGCATGCTATGATCTCTGCCATAGAGAACCAACGGTGGGTACAAGTTTTTAGATCGCGAACATATGATATGGTCGCTAAACTCGGGGTACCCCAAACGTTGGGTTGATGAAGTTTATCAGTACGTTGACTGATTGTCTTCTCAACCAAGATGAAAGAGAATACACACATTGTGGGAGCACGTGGCGGTCATACTTAATGACATATGTTCATACTTAATGAACATTGAGACGCTTCGCTCAGCTCAATCACTGGATGACAGACATCGTTGCCAAGTGCAAATCCTCTGTCATAGACTATGTCATGCAAGGGGAATCGTTCACCTTCATGGTTCTTGATTACGGTGGAAGTATCAAGAAAATGAAACAGATCGCCGGAAGTCATCAATGATGATGGTGTATATATGATATGCATGTTATGAATGTTTTAGCTAAGTAAGTACTCGCAGTAGTGACTAAGTTTTGAACTAGTCATGTTTTGTGAAAACCAGGTTTACTGCTTGAGTAGCTTGAAAGGATGAGGCGACATTGCGTGTTGATAATGGCAGTCAAGTTGTTGTGATGGCCATAGACACTCTCCCTCTAGATCTACCATTTGAATAAATTCTTTATGATCGTTACAAGTGTGTCTCCTCTAGTGAGACACTTGTTCATACATGATAGTGACAAATTTGGTGTCCTATATTTATGAAGTAATGATCATATGGCGATTTGAATTTAGATGGTAGAAGCTCCCACATTCATAATATTAATGCCAAAGGATACAAACTTAATAAAGACACCACATATGTGTGACACCACATTCCCTAATTCTCTCTCGATCTCGTGATTCCCTTTGTCGGAGTCGCGCCGAGTAGAGGAGGGGGATCTCTTCTACCATAGCCCGCTGCCGCGCTGCTGGTGTTCCGATCCAAGTCTTCTGCTGCTCGTCCTGGACTGGAGCTTCGGAGGCCGTCGTCTCCACCGTATGTGTGTGACGCCCTGTGAGGTGCTGCGCTAGCGGTACTCGGAGGCCTACTTCCTCCACCCGACCTCGGGGTCATCTTCGTCGTCTTCGTCGCGCCGAGTTCTCCGCGACCTAGAGGTCGGATACGTCGTCTTCGTCGTCAACGCTTGTGCGGGAGCGTAACCCTGCTATTCGGTCTACGAGGGTATGTATTCCGATCTCCGCCGTACTACTATATCTGCATAGTGTAGATCTTGGCTAGTTTAAGGATATCGTTGCTAGGATTTTTTTTTGTTTTCTGCACACGATCCCCTTCACCTTTGTGGTAGCGCACACCTCTCCAAACGAGACGTACACCCTTGGGTGGAACTCGGGATTACTTCTTCGTCTCCGCGTGCTTCACTTGGTTTCTCTAATCCTTACTTCCTTACTTGCTTGTCTTGTACTCTTGTTTATCTTGTTATTGCTTAGTTTGTGTAAATTCACCGTAGTCGCATATCTAAACAATTTACCTTTAAGTTGAGGCTAAATTTGAAAAAACCTAAAAAAAATTAATAGCACCTATTCATCCCCCTCTAGGTGCCGGATTCCCGTTCAGCCATGCTAATGTAAATGGACGAAATATAACAAAAATATGGATCGGTATGGTCGACTAAAGGGAGGGTGAATATATACAACTAATAATGTTTACTTTTATTTTCAATTTTAGGATACGAGCAAGCGATGTTTTCTAAATATATGCAACTAGGTGAACAATTTATACGACAAACACAAGAAGGAATATACACAATTTAACAAGATAATAGCAACTACTCCCTCCGTTCTAAATTATAGCATGTTATAACTTTCAATGTGAACCATATACAAAAATACATAAATGATCCTATATGCATAAATACATTTATATAGCTGAGTCATGAAAAGCTAACATCTTATAATTCGAAACATAGGTAGTAGTTGTCTAGATTGTTTTCAGTTTTATATATGTTTTACTTTTTTTTTGGTCAGGAGCATATGACATCCAAAACTGGTTTGTTTTATCGTCGGTATGGTCATATGGGTGCCCTAAGACTATTTTGTGCAACGTATCAAAGCTCACCTAGATCTTCCTACAATAACAGAATCGATATGGAAACAAATAGAGAATGATTATGTCTCAGTTGGCTAATTTTTAATTAAGTCTCAGTTATCTCTGAAAATTGTAACTACAGTGTCAAAAAAGTGAAATTGAAAAGTGCAACCGAACCACTTGCATTTTTTTGTACAGAAAAGGGTAATTGCACGTTTTTTAAACTGTGATTGTACTTTTCTAAAAAGTAATTGAGACTTAAGAAAAAAATATGACCGACTGACAATCTTTTTTCACCAAGTCGATTATCAATATTTGAAATACACACACTGCCGGTCTTTATAAATGACCTATTGCCTCCCGTTCGTTCCCACGAGGGTTTCGCCGCCGCCACCTCCACCTCCGTCGTCACCACCACCGCTGCAGGTGCTACTGTTCCTGCCGCCTCGACTCCTTCCTCCATAGCCGACTTCATTGCTAGTCGGCGTCGAAGCCAAGATGGTGGTCGCCGTGGCGAATGGGGTTGCGATGGAAGCCGCCGCCGCCACCACCACAACTGCCGCGGACGCCGACGCCGATTCTCCCAAATCCGTTCTGGAGGACGAGGTGATTTACTATTTGAAACTTCCGTACCAAAATCTCTAGGTGGACACCATTTCCTCTTGTTGGGGCGAGATGGCATTTCGGAGAATGTTTTAATAATTTCAATTTTTTTGCGGGGGAAACATTTTCAACCCTTGATTCCTCAAAAAAAATAAAACGACCCTTTCATCTGATACTGATTATTTTGTGCGAGATTAGAAAATGCCGGAAGCGAAGGATGAGAAAAAAGCCGTTGATTTGAATATCAAGGCTGAAGAGCAGCTCCTGAACTCCGTCAGAGAGGAGACTGCTGACGAGTTTCTGGATGCGAGTTCGTCCCTACCTATTGACCTCCAGGCCAAGAACGGTGATGCGTGCTTCATCACGGAGGCCATGACGAAGGAGGAAACGCAGTTGTGTGAGGTCCGACTTAAGGTAGAGGAAGAAGAGGAGGCCAACAGGAGAGAAGCTGCAATTGATCCAAAGGCACGATTTAGCAAGTTGGAAGAGCTGCTTACAAAGACCCAACTCTATTCGGAATTTCTATTTGAAAAGATGGAGGATATCGCAGATGTATGTTGGTTATGTGTGTCACTCTGCTGACCAGTTTTTCTGTTTCCTGCTAGTTATTTTTTCCCTTATTTGTTGGCTGTTTGTTAAGCAGAACGTTGTTGAAGCTAAAGATGAAGAGGAACCCGTGGAAGAGCAAAAGAAAGGGCGTGGTAGAAAGAGGAAACCAAAGTCTACGCCACAGTACAATGATGTGAGTTTAGATTTATCATCCCCTGCTTCGTAAACATGCCAGTATGTATCTTTTGTCTGTCTTCCAGGTTCGTTTTGTAGTCTGTATTATCTGCTCAACAGCATAGCTACAGCTATCAACAAACTGGAACAATGATATTCTAAGGTTGACAATACTTTGACTTGTTTGGACTTGTTGATGTACTTTCTGTAATTGTCAATATCTTTTCTTGTTTCCTGGAGGGGGGATGTGCTTTGTTCTAGGTGGGTAACTTGATTTATGAGTAGTGATAAGAATATGTAGGAAAAATGTAAGGAATTACTTATGTGCATTGGATAAACCTTATGTTCACCTTTTGTTGCTTCTGACTACCATGAATGTAAATGTTGTTCAGAAGAAAGCAAAGACAGCAGTCGCAGCCATGCTTACAAGATCGCGTGAAGATCATTCTGCTGATGATGGTACTCTCACAGAAGACGAAAAGTGGGAAAAAGAGCAAGCCAACCTTGTTCCATTATTGACTGGCGGAAAGTTGAAACCTTACCAGATAAAGGGTGTTAAGTGGCTTATATCACTATGGAAAAATGGGCTTAATGGGATACTGGCTGATCAAATGGGCCTTGGAAAAACAATCCAGACAATTGGAGTTCTTGCCCATCTCAAAGGGAACGGCATGCAAGGTCCATACATGGTTATTGCTCCCCTTTCCACGCTGTCAAACTGGTTAAATGAGTTATCAAGGTAAACTATGAAAAGTTATTTTTTACTATGCTTAGTTTGCTTTCTTATGTGGAATACTGGATTTCAGGTTTGTTCCATCTCTTACTGGTCTGATTTATCATGGAGATAAAGTGGCTCGGGCTGAGCTAAGGAGAAAATTCATGCCCAAAAAAGTTGGTCCTGATTTTCCGATAATAATCACTTCATTTGAGATTGCCATGTATGATGCAAAATTTCTTGCTAGTTATGAGTGGAAGTATGTTGTCGTAGATGAGGTGATTGAATAACACATCTGCTGTATTATTATTGTCCGTGTATGTTTCTCCCCATTCCCTACGTATTTATGTGTCAGTTTGATACTTCTTTATCCAGGGGCATCGGTTGAAAAATACGAACTGCAAATTACTGAGGGAGTTAAAACGCATTCCAATGGAGAATAAGCTTCTTCTGACTGGTACACCTCTTCAGAATAACTTAGCAGAGCTGTGGTCGCTACTGAACTTCATTTTGCCTGATATATTCTCATCCCATCAGGAATTTGAGTCATGGTATGTTCGCTGAACTAACAGTTGCACTACTGCCTGCCCTTTAATCTCTATACATTGCATTTTATAGTCTCAGTATCCCAGAAGCATTACTTGTATCCGCCAGTGATTTGCTGTCTTGTGGCCTTTTCTGCCTTTTAGTGATTATGATTATAATCTACCTGAATCATCACATAGTTTTGCTCTGTTGTTTGCTAGATATTGTATTGATAGTCAATTTATCTGTGAATCTAACTATGCAGGCTTTTCTGTTTTTCTAGTCAGGGGAATGACATTTATCTGGATTTATAAATTTATCGCTTTATGATCCTTATGAGCTCATGTTTTGTTGAAACAATGCAAACGAATTTGCTAAATTTAATTAATCAAGATACAAGTTCCCCGGCATAAGCATCAGTATATCAGGTGTAAGTGTAGTAATTTACTATTCATGCAACTTTTGAAATATATGGATTTTCGAGTAGCCTGGGAGGGCACTCCCCATTCATTAGTAAGAATATAGAAATGGCTAGTCACAATGGTGGCAACGGGACCATTTTCGAGTGGTGCAGGACAGAACAATTGCAATCCACACAGATAACTCCAAAAAAATCAGGGATTTCCATTAGCTTAAGTGTGCACCGCCAGGGCTCTCTGGCTGATGTTCTCATGTCCCAAAGCAGTCACCTTCCTGTATTTAGGCTGCTCATGGTTTATAACTATATATATAGTTATATACATCTTTTCTTATTGTAAATTGTGATATGTAGACTGTAAGAATAATGGTCTAGTAGTAGCAAAAACATGTCATGATATTTCGTCCTATTTTATGTTGTGTACTCCCACCTTTCCAAAATATCGAAACACAAGCTTTGTGTTTTCTTGAAAAAAGTGTACCGGATACTGATTTGCCATGTCTGTCAATTGTCTATTTAGTACTAGTCGAATGTTATCTTGTACGGAGTGTTTTTTCTTTATTCATGTTGTCTGTTTATATGTTACATTTGCTATGAATAAGTAATATGTAAATACAAAAAAAAATTATCCAGATGGATTTTGATACCTTTGCATCAGGGGTTTTAACTCTAAAGATAGTGAAGTTACTTGTTGAATACTTCATGTACATTTGTATCATTTTGCCTTCATCTGTCTAATGATAATCCTCTTATAGGTTTGATTTTTCTGCAAAGGGAGACGAGGAACAACAGGAAGAAACTGTTGAGAAGAAAAGAGTCCTTGTTGTCTCAAAGCTTCATTCCATTTTGCGTCCATTCCTTCTAAGGCGGATGAAGGAGGATGTAGAACACATGCTTCCACGAAAGAAAGAGATAATCATTTATGCTAACATGACTGAACATCAGAAACAAATCCAGAATCACTTGATTGAGAAGACATTCGACGACTATTTGCATGAGAACACAGATATTGGTATGCATTTGTACACTCCCGCATGTCTTCATCCATAAATGTTGTCCAATCTTTGCATAGGTAAATAACATTTCAATTTGACAAGATTTTGCTATACTGTAGTTTTGCGGAGACCTGGCATCAAGACGAAGCTGAATAATCTACTCACTCAGCTGAGGAAAAATTGCGCCCACCCTGATCTTTTAAATGCTGCATTCGACTCAAACAGTGTGTCCCATTGCTCATTGGACATATGTATTTGCACTATTCTATTTGATTGCGTTTTGACTTTATCTACGCTGTTTGGTACATCTTCTTTTCTTGGCAGGTTTCTATCCACCTGTCGATAAGCTTCTGGAGCAATGTGGCAAATTTCAGCTGTTGGACAGGTTACTGGATGCTCTACTCAAACGAAAGCACAAGGTTGATGTTTTCTTTGTGTTCCATAATCTCGTGTATATTCAGGCACATGCTCCATGACTTAAATTTTACGGACCTGAAATATAGTTCAATTGATATGTTTGTAGGTCCTAATATTTTCACAATGGACAAAAGTTTTGGATCTCCTTGACTATTATTTGGATGTGAAAGGCCTGAAGGTTTGCCGAATTGATGGTAGTGTTAAGTTGGAAGAGAGGAGGAAGCAGGTAAATTAGTCTTCCAATTTATTACGTTTGCTGGATATCGCCTATAGTACGTATGCTCATACTCCCTCTGTTCCACAATATAAGATGTTTTAGCCATTTTCAACATTCATATCTACACACATGCATCTAGACATGTTTTAGTGTACATGTACACCCATTTTAGTCCAAATCTAGACAACATGTGTTACACGTAAAACATCGTATATTGTGGAATGGAGGGAGTACATATTAATGGAACTACTAACCATGTTAAGAAAGAAGACTAAACTAACTTCAATTGATTCAAGGCATGATTACAATAGACGTGACAGACCTGTTATATAAGTGGGAAACAATATCTAATATATTAGTATAATAACCAATGACTCATATCTGTATTTCTACTTTCCTAACAATACGGTCCTTGTCTGTATATGATGGATATCCATATTCAACTGTCTTATGCTATGCTTGCAAATGATAATAGGGATCCTGAAAAATGCACTTTGCTCCTATGTATTAATGTATTGCGTATGCACAAACCTTAATTAATTTCCTATCCGGGCACATGAATAGCTTTGGATCTAGCTTGATGAAATGTCTTGAGTTAATTATTTGCAAAATGAGTTTTGAACACATATATTTTAACATCCACGTTGACCATCTGTGTGATAACTTAAACATGATACTGAGTTGGTTCCCAGGTACTGCCATTTTGGCTGGTTAATTCCTTTTTTTTTAGAAAACTGGAAGGAAAAAATTGGCTAGAACCAGACATACCTTTAAAAAACTCATGTTAGGTTTAACCAGTTTTAGAAAACTGTTGAAAGGAAAATAACTCGGGACTATATTAGCAGCTAAGTTGATATCAGACTGCATGGTGTTTCACTACCCCGTTCCAAAGTGGTTTAGCAATCGTGTGTTAGCATAAATAATGAACATAACTAAAAAGCACCTGCACCAGAGTTGGCCTCCAGTTACTTCCATTTTGCCTCTCCGCTGCCTTAATTATGTGAGAACTGCAAATAGGGCAAAATCAGCTAGTTCTGGACATAACTTGTTTAAAACTTTGTTAAAAAACCTCTTTAAAACCTGGTTTAGGTATTTCGTTGAAAGGAAATACTTAAATTGTCAGCTAATAGGTTTCGAAGCTGGATGGAGTTTAATATCCCACCCAAACTAGTTAGGAAGCAAACTGGATGGGGGTAGTTATATGAACCCTGGGCTTAAATACGCCTGATTGATTGTTACTGTGGAACTGTGGAAGCAGTGTTCTCAACCATAGCATGTTCTTTTAGTATTTGTTGTTGTTACGTGCTAATCCTTTTTCCTTTAGATAATTGATGGCTGTCTACGGTGTTGCTATCTCACAAAATATGTTTGCTACTACTTTCCTGTGGCAGATAGCAGAGTTTAGTGACTTGAACAGCGATATGAATGTCTTCATTCTAAGCACGCGTGCTGGTGGGCTTGGTATCAACCTTACTTCTGCTGATACTTGTATCCTGTATGACAGTGACTGGGTAATTTTTTATCTATCTCAGAGAGTTCGTAGTGTGGTAGTCCAGATTAAATGTTTGTGTGATTACAAAGTAAAACCCATGAAAATGTGCACCTCCCTGCATGCCATCTCCATTAAAACTCTGTTTGTAGCTATTGCTCTGCTTGCCTTCATATTAGCTTGCGTAGCTGTGATATGCTGAATTTTTGCTCCCTTCTGCAGAATCCTCAGATAGATCTGCAGGCTATGGACCGATGCCACCGCATTGGTCAAACACACCCAGTTCATGTTTATCGGTTGGCAACATCTAATTCTGTCGAGGTATGGTTGGAGGCAGACCTTCGGGCTCTTGCTTGGCTATATCTTGCTGCATCGGTGCTCATTGCTTAATTGTCACAGGGACGGATTATCAAGAGAGCTTTTGGGAAGCTGAAACTAGAGCATGTCGTGATTGGGAAGGGTCAGTTTCAACAAGATGCTGCCAAGCCTAACACCTTAGATGTAAAGTTTTCCATCCTGAATACTGTATCCAAGTCTACCTGATAGATTATTTCATCAGTGATCCGTCAAACACTGGAAATGATTACAAATATGCTCTTCTTTTATGCTGCGAATGCAGGATGCGGAGCTGCTAGCCCTGCTGAGGGACGAGCAGGGCGAGGAAGACAGGATGATTGAGACGGATATCAGCGATGAGAACCTTGTGAAGGTGATGGACCGGAGCGACCTCACTGGACCTCCTGCTGCTGTCAATGCCGCCCCTCTTGTCCCCCTGAAAGGGCCTGGCTGGGAGGTCGTTCTCGCCTCAAAGAGCGGCGGCGGCATGCTCTCAGCGCTTGCGAGCTGAGCCCTCGCCTGGCATAGAAATGATGACGACTCTATTAGTTCGCTGTAATAGTTAACGGCTACCGATGCCACCCCTCTTGTCCCCTCTTTGTGGGCCGAGCGCTGCACCCCTCTATAAGGAGGTGATGTTTTTGGCGAGCTGCTGTTCTAAGCTTAAGCTCGTACCTTCTTCCAAGGCAACCTATATAGGAGTGTCATGCCATGCTAAATGATTTTGGGAATGTCATTGTTCGGTTGCTTAAGACTACTGCTACTGCAATCCCCTAACAAACTAAGCGGGCTGGGATCTCTGGCCTGTGGTTCATTTGGGGATTGGGCCCGCAATTCAGTGACCCTTTTCTTTTTGTCCTTCTGTGGTCTGATTTAGTGTTTTCATTCCGCGCCGTCTATTCTCGATCCACGGTCCCCGCGGCTGTTTTACACAAAAGCCTTTGTATGTACTGAAATTTACGAATCGGTCCTTTCGTATATAATATCACCCCGTAACCCTAGATTTGTTATCCTTCCACTCCACTCATCCTCTCTCTCTAGCAACCCCACATCTCCCGTCGCCGCCGCCATGGTGATCCGCCGGATCAACCCGACCAAGCAGTCCCTCCTCCACCGCGAGCACGTGTCGGGGACGCCTCCGTCCGCCTCCTCCTGGTATTCTTCCACGACGAGGACACCACATCCATCCCCGGTCGGCGATGAGGTCCACCGTCTCCATCACCGGACTGCGGCGATGACAACCGCGTCGCTTTGCTCAGTCAGTCCAGGGAGCCGGCCGACATCTTCTGTGTATGGTAGACAGTAGCTGGGCGTTGTCTTCTACTCCACAGCCGGCCACTTCACGATACTCACTGGCGGCGCTGAAGGTATGTAGGTGTATTCGTATGAATACCCAAGAGCCCCAGCCCTTCCGTGCGAGACGGCGGCCGACCTCGGCGACATGCTGCTCGCCTGCTCCTCCATGGCCGCATCACGCCCCCTCTTCAACTCTTTGCCAGACTGCCCGCCAGTTCTTCCTGCCCCCGCAGCCAGGTACCAGGAGACACAACCATTGTTTCCCAAATTTCAATTTGGTTCGAATTTGCTGATTTAATTCAGTATAAGTAGATCTAATTTCTAGACACAATTAAGAAAAATGTAGCGGTAGCATATTTAAGTTGTTGGAAAAAGATTCAAAAGCAAAAAAGATTGATGAAAAACCGAATCAGAGTGCCACCGCACCGGATACTTGTACTTCTCCTGATCAGCGTGAGAGCCATTTGTTATTGGCGTCAGTGCACCAGATGCCATAGTATTCTGTTCATCTATAACTGTGATGTTTAGGGGATATTACATTTAGATTAATAAAAATTTAGGTGAATACCCAGCCATCAATTCTTAGCGCCTCCAGGTACTGGGCTACTGACCCTCTCCTCCCTTGACAGTATCCGTCCGCATGTGTTCCTCTGCCTCCAGATGAGGTTACGAATAGCTGGGTCGGCTTCTCCCTCAGGAGTTCTTGTAAGGCTTCTCCTTCTCTCATTTCCTAAATCACGTGATCTCATCCTATAAATTACAGCACTTTACACTCCCTTACAACACCTATTATATTTTTTGATGTTGCATCTGTAAGTCCAGTTCCTCATGGGACCGGCTGATGATATGTTTATCTAAGAATTTTACTGCCTTACGTAGCTGAACGTCCGAAAAGATTAGGGCATGTAATTTGTTATGGTTGGACTATAGCCCCTCTTATTAATTACAGGTAATTGATAATTTGATATATTGAGAATAGTTACTGGTTAGTCGCCTAAGGTATATCTCTCTTTCACCAGATTAGCACATTTTAGCTGAACCTATTATAGAGGGATTTACGCTGCAGAGTAGTTCAGGTAGACAATTCAAGATCTTTTTAGATTTAAGTAATAACTATAGTTGTCCAGCACGTCGTTGAATCCACCATGTAGTCAACATTGCAGTGGTGCTTCAGTGATTTGATTCATACTATTGGTGTTTCACCCCTGGCTGAAATTTAGTATCACTCACAAAATTAGTAGCTAAATTACTGATAATTGGAGTCATGCAGGTATATGGAGGGTTCTAACTTCATATATACAACACGATGCCACAAAAAGTTGTGAATGTGATGAACCTTCCCGGTAGGGCAATGCTGAGTCTCATACTTGAGAAGTTCGGGATTCCAAAAGCAGCATGTGGTCGCTAAATGTAAGTAAGGTATGCATCATCTCCTGAAGTCCTGAACATCGTCGTTGTCACATATCAGATTGCTTAGTAAAAGTATTTTGTAACATTTTAATGCCAAATACATGAGACATTGAGCAGGAAAATTGATGAACCCGACTCTAGCCAGATGATACAACTGAATGTATCTTTAGTTCCGGTTATAGTGTTCACTAGCCTCTTATGTTGTATCTAAATGTATCTTTTTATTTGCTGAGGCTTTGCCTTCAGTTTCTTTAGTTTATGTGGTCACTAATGCAATTCTACATATGTTTTTAGTCGTGTTCCAATAATCCTATCTGGTTTCAGAAATTTTAGGTGCCCTACATAATTTTTTCTAGGCTGCATGCTATTTTACTTGCAAGATTTTCACATAGCCCATGTTTATTGCTGCGCGTGAATTCACTGGACAGTTTAGTTATTGGCTTACAGAGACTGGATTAATTAGTTTGGCTATTATTAGCTATTTATTTCTAAACCTCAGGATGCTCATGGGATGACTATTAGATATGGGCACAAAATTCATGTTGGCTTAAGTTTATGTATGGTGTATGCTTCCAGGTGCTCGGTACCATCCAAGTGTTGATAATCCAAGTGTTGATACCTACAGTAAAAGGTAAATGCTCGGTTGGATCCTCGGTTTCTTAGAAGAATCCCATATTGTTGTACTTCGCTGAAATGTAATTTTAAAAGATTTTTGGTAACGACATAGTTTCTCGATGCTATCCATCTTGGTATTTTTTTACTAGCATATGTATCATGTATAAAAAATGTTATACATAGAGAACACTCCTTTTTTTGTAGTTTTGTCGGATAATTAGTTTAGACTATGCCATTGAGCGTATTGTGAACAAGCAGGGCCACATGCTTGGGTTTTCATAAATAGAAGAAATTTATGTGTCTCATCTTACGGGGCTTAATGCTCATGCACGCAATTCTCTCACCCTTCGCTTCTTTCTTGTTGCTTTGTGTCTCATCTTACGGGGCTTAAAGTCAGGATCCAGACAGAGGCAGTAGATTGTACACATGGCTGGTGGTTTCGGGCATGAGATCCGTGCAGCTTTGGTGCTACCGAAAATGGTGGTGTATTCCGATGCTCAAAAAATCTTGCACCCGAAGGAGTGCTAGCCCAAGATATTCATCGCTTTTCGGTTCTGGTTGTACTCTATCTGTAAACAGAGATTGGGGATGAGATCAATTGAGAACAGTGTTGCCTGTAGCTAAGTCGTCGCATTGCTGCTAACGACCAAAGGTGATGTCGGGCTTGCTGAAGGAGTCGGCGCCCTATGCGGCTATGCTTATGCAGACTGGTGGTGAAACTAGAACGGCGTCACGACGGTGGAGCTGTACACATGGTCAGTACCCAAAGGCTCCAGCATCTCAATCCGTAGCGGAACACAACATGCAAAACAGGCTAACGCAAGGAATGGACGGGCGCGGCAAAGCGCGCCCTATCCTTCTATATACTAGATGCCACATGCAAATTAAGCCCGACTCTTCTGTTGGCTGCAAGCCTGCAAGTAACACGTGGTATGTGAAAAAAGAAGTGTTGGCCAACATGTTTATTTACAAATTACAGTAGACATGTTTATTGACAGTAGACAGACTGAAACATGAGTTCCCAAGTGACCATGCTGAGCCATCGTTGTTACAGAGGAAAGGGAAACATCACTGTACGAAAAGCAAACCCCCAACGACGGCGTAAGCAGAGCATGGACAAAACACACATGCAGGGGCGGAGCCAGGATTTAAATATAGGGGGGGGGGGGCGAAGTTTAAAGGAGTCAGAAAAAAATTCGTTTGTTCCAGCAAGCTACTCAAGATTTTTTCCCTTATAAATTTTCAATAATTATCGAGAAAAAACTCACAAATCAGAGCCTTCACCAGCATAACTAGACGCTATAAAAATCATCAAATTTTTATACTTGTATAGATGAGATTGTTAGATTTTCCGCTAGCACTTCTACCTGACTTGAATGGCAAACAGTCGATGATCTTGGCTAGCAATTTTACTGGACTTAACAGTGTTCTATACATGTTCAGAGAAAATTGATCAATTAAGTGGGGTAGAAATACCAGGCGATATTTCTAAATTGAGTGTTTGATCAGGTAATTTTTTACATGTATTATGTTTGTTGGGAGTTCATGGTGCTGAGAAATAGTTTATTCTTATTATAGTATACATATCAATTTATTCTTGATATAACCATTGTATAGTTCCAAAAAGCTAGTGTAGTGCATCTAGAAATAAATCAGTGTATAGTGTAGGGTTGTAGTGCATCCATATGAGGCCAATAGTTTCATCAACCGGATACTAATCGTAATTACTAATACGTAAGAAATGTATTGAGGAGGGGCTGGCCCCCCCCCCTTGGATCCGCCCCTGCACATATGGCTGTAGGCACACCGCCATCTAACTTGCAGGACGAGACGAATCCATCCATGGCTACTGGATGACGCATTGTCCTCCGCCTCTGGGTGAGCTCTCCTCATAGCAGACGTATCCCAGCGCTGGGGCTCGCCCGCCATAGCCGTAGCTGTTGGGGTTGTAGTAGTAGCCGTACGACGGCCCCTCATTGCAGCAGTTCTCCTTGCATGCCTTTTCGCAGGCCTCCTGGCAGGGGTCCTTCTTCTTCTCCGGCTCCTTTGGTTTGTCGTCCTCAATGCTGACGATGGTCGCGGCGAAGCGCGCCTTCGTGAGCTTCTGCACGACGCACACCGGGTCCACAGTACCGACCACCGTCATCGTACACTTGTCCTGGTCGATGTCAATGGACTTGATCCCTGGAAATGACGTACATTGGGTAAGCAACAGCGGAGAGGGATTCAGGCAAGATAGATACATGCTACAAGGGAGGGAAATGTACCCCTGAGCTTGGCAACAGTGGACATGATCTTGCTCTTGCACTTGCTGCCGATGAGGTCAGCTTTGATCACAATCTTCTGCAGGGAGTGAAAACACAAGCATTCAGTACGCATTCAAATCTGTTTCAAAGGCATTGAAGCAAAACGAAGCATATATTTGGTAATTACCTTGGACATTGTGATCTTGCTGTTAGGCTGTGACACCCTTTGGACTTAGGGTGGACCTTGGACGGTTAATCTTGCGTGTAGCAAGACACTTTCTGACGTTTTGCAGAGCCTGCCTGCTTCCAAGCTGTTTATATAAGGTGGTAGTCAACTTGCCAACTGCCATATTTCTGGGACTTGGTCATACGTAGGACTACCATCTTACTACTTGCACTTAAGCTAATCCCTGCTTGTAACTACTGAATTCGTTTCTCGATAGTACAATATTCTGCAATTTTCTGTTAACACCGCGGTTCCCAGAACGTAGTCGTCAGTTGACGTGTCTGTTTGTTTGCGTTTCATCACTACGTAGAAGTGTCAAAGTCACCGGTTTGTTAAGTCTGAACACGCTTGCGTCTCAATCATCAGAAAGATGGACAGAAATACTGTGTATGTAGCTGGAGAAATCGATGGACACTGTGCAAGTTGTACACAGTGGCAATACTAGAATCATATCAATTCATATGCCAACATACCATTGGCTAGGACCTGGTCATGCTAATCCTAGTACATTGCAACCTATATACGCCTGCATTGCAGTAGTCCTAAGCAACTTAAATGTAGAACTAGGCACTTAGTGTTGAACGTAATAAAATTGTTGATTAGCACCTACTAGCCGACAATTGATGTCATTGCAAAAAGGAACATTAACAGACAATAGACATGAGTTAAAAAATGGACATGACCGAGCAAGAGAGAACGAAAACAAAACCATCTAATAAAAATAAGTCTTATTTCTAATCACTCAGTGGACTGTAAATTAGTCCACCATGTCAAATATGTATATAAACATTTAATCGGCGGTGACATGAATTTTTTCTCCCGTTTATTTCAGGTTTCGTGTGAATTTGAATTTCATTTATCCTCCTTCAATTAAGCTAGATGAAACCATGAAATGTCTAAATCAGTGGATCAGACACAAATTTGGCAATGTTACAAAAGAAAAAAAACTCTGAGAAAAAAAGCTGGAAAGTTTGCAAAGAGAGAATTTCAATGCAAATGAAGTAGAGATAAAACAAATTTCAGCTAGACTAGATGAGTTACTATACAGAGAAGAAGTGATGTGGAGACAAAGATCCCGTATTAGTTGGTATTAGTTCGTTAAAAGAAGCAGACCAAAATACAACATACTTTCACCGAAAAGCGCCCCGTAGAGCAAAGAAGAACCAAATTAAAAAAAACTGACAAAGGAGAATGGCCAGGAGATCGTGGGGCAAAAGAGGTTAAAGGAAGATGTGGCTTTCTTTTCTGATCTGTACAGGAAGATGAGTCAGTAATACCAGAAATTATTGTGGATATTACGGATGAACGGGTGAAAGAAGAAATGAATAAACCTTGATGAAAAACTACAGTGATGATGAGATTGGGGATGCCCTCTTTCAAATAGGGCCTCGGAAAGCTCCTAGTCCAGATGGTCTCCATGCTCATTTCTTTCAAAGGAACTGGGGTATTCTAAAAGAAGAAGTAACTACAGCAGTTAAACATTTCTTTATGCACGGAGAGGTGCCAGCTTCTGTGAATGAGACACCAAAAATAAAACAGCCAACTAATTTACAGGATTTCACACCAATTTCTCTCTGCAATCTTATTTCACCTTTTCGAAGCGCCTTCATTTCAGGGCGTCTGATCTCTGACAATGCCTTAATTGCATTTAAATATTTTCATGCAATTCAGAAGGGAAAGGAAAAAGATGACATTTTCTGTGCATATAAATTTGACATGTCAAAAGCCTATGACAGAGGAGAGTAAGACCATGCACTATGTTGTACAAAAGCGGATCCTAACCCTCTCTCTCCTCTCACTGAACTGGCTCAGTACATAGTAGAGCATCGCACCAAAACATCTGACAAGAAAAGCGAATCAACTTCTTGATTCGCTTCTTTGCATGCACAAGTGGGTCATTCGGTGGAATTGTGAAGTAAAAGAGAGGAGAGAGGAGAGATTTTCCCTGCATGTATGCATGAGTGGGCTCCACATACTTGTTTGATGGGCTCCACATACTTGTTTGATGGGTTCTATACATAGTAGGTGTATGTGTGCCAATTCAAACTCTACCAACATTTCCACTGAACCGAACCTACATAGTGCCTGACCTAACTGGTTGTTCCTTGAGAAGATGCTGCTAAAATTTGGATTTAACACAATGGGTTAAATGGATTATGATGTGCGTCAGAACTGTTGGCTACAGCTAAGAAAACCAACGACTAAGACGAGGTTCCAGAGCTCTGCCGCGCTCGATGAAGGCACAGTCGTTGGCAGCGACGACCTCTGCGCGTCGCCCGCGACCTCCGCATTATGGCCATGGCGGCCCATGGCTTCTGGTGTGAGGGGCTTGAGCTACAGGAGGCCGACGTCTTTGCGCGAGCAGGGAACCCCGACGGTTCCGGCGTGTGGTTCACAACTCCACGGTACGTATAAAAGGGAAGGGCGGCGAGCAGCGGCCGTGCGGTTCACGTGATGCAGGGAAGCATGCGCCATGCCGGTGAGCAGGCCGGTCCAGTGTAGCGGCGCCACAAGAAAAGGCCATGGAGGGGCAAGTTGCTTGCCGTTAGAGCATCTCTAACAGCTGCCCTATTTTAGCCTCCGTGTTCTAAGAACTGTTTTTTAGGGCACGAGAGGGCAAAAATCGCTCTCCAACAACTGCCCTATGTGGTGCCCTATTTTGGGGCAGTCCTAAATTTTGGTCCTCTCTGCCACATATTTGGGGCACCGAGGGCCGCGCGGATTGTGTGCCCTATCATTTCCCTTTTCACCCGCGTGCGACCAACCGTCACGCTGAAACCGCCGATTCGACTCGCCCGCCGCCGGTATCTCCGCCGCCGCCGATTCGCGCCATGGAAGGGGACGCCGCGGCCTTCTCCGACCAGCTCACACCGCCGGCGACTCTCTCCGCCCCTCCCGCGCCCCTCGGAGCCGCCGCGAGTGACACCGCGGCTGTGGCGAACCCTAGGGTTACTCCTCTTCGCCGGCAGGTGTTTGCCGCGCCCCGGACCTCATCTACGCCGATGAATCCGTCGCCGACGGTCGCAGTGGAGCCCCCCGCGACCATTCCTCGCCGGAAAACAACCGGCAAGAGAGCTCTGTCCGCGGAGGCGCTCGCGGCGAGGAAGAACAAGAAGGTGGCCGCCACCCGCGGCGGGAAGCCCAAATCGACTGCGGCCGAAGCCGAAGCTGCTGCGGGCGACACACTTCCACCACCGCCCGAGGTCGAAGTCTATTTGGAGCCGTCTCCAACCCCTACGCTGTCCGCCTCCCACGTGGTCGATGAAATTCCCGTGACGTAATTTTCACCGTTCTTGTGCTCTCATTGTGTGTTTATTGTTTTTTAGTTTGGTTCGAAATTAATGTGTGCTCATTGTAGGATTGAGGATGACGACTATATGCAAACCATGGGTATTGGGGCTCATTCATTTGCCGCCTCCCACAAGGCGGCATCTCAAGAGTACGCCGAAGAGGAGGGGCTTGACAACGACGAAGAGGGTTTCGTGCCCAAAGGGAAAGCGGCAAACTACACCACTCTTGAAGACATCTTGATTTGTGATGCTTTAAGAAAGTGGGTATGGATGCCGGAGTGGGAGTGGAGCAACCCAAGGAGGCATATTGGATGCGTATGTGGGAGTATTTTGTTTCCCGAAACAAGAGTGGCATAGATAGGAACATGGGTTCCGTCACCGGTGGAATGTGATCAACGCCGATTGCAAAAGTGGGCGGGATGCTTGGCCAATGTTGATCGGTTGAACCCAAGTGGCACCAACGCAAACGACCGAGTGAGTTTGTCATTTGTTCTTTTCTTTTTTGTCATTTGTTGTATTTCACTTTTGCTCATTGCATCTATTGTCAACATTGAAGAACAACATGGCACAAAACATGTTCAAGGAGAGGATCAAGAAGGGGCCAAAAGGGACAACCAAGGATAAGAAGGGGAAATCATTCACCTTGCATCACGCGTATACACAACTTGAGAATGATGAGAAGTGGAAGACACGTGACTATCTTCAAGTGCCCAACAAGAAGAAGGGTAAGGAGCCAACGAAGGGTAAGGATGCCACCATCCTTGTTGGTGATGATGAAGAATCAAGTGACGAAGGAAAGATAAGCCCAACCCCCCACTCCATCCCAAAATCCGGGAGGCCCGATGGAAGAAAGTATACCAAGGACAAAAAGAACAACAGTGATGCGGACATAAAGGTATCATTCGATGCGATCATGAGGTCTCGCAAAGAGATGAACGAAGAGAGGAAGGCAATGAAGGTGAAGGAGTTGGAGGAGCTCAAGGAGGCAAATGAGCGCAAGGCCATGGCCGAAGAGAGGAGAGCGACGGCTGAGGAGGTGCGGGCCGAGGCCGAGAGGCGCAAGGTGATGATGTAGGAGAAGAAACTTGCTATTGAAGAGGCCAAGATTGAGATGGATAATGAGCAAAAGCTCATGTTTATGGATACAAGCAAGATGGATGACAAGCAACGCCAATATGTTGAGCTATGCCGTGATCAAGTCATGGCAAAGAAGCAAATGGATTACATGAGTACATTCAACTCCATGGGAGGAGGCATGGGCATGGGAGGTGGCATGGGCTTCATGAGCTTCATGGGAGCAATGGGAGGAGGCATGGGCATGGGAGGAGGAGTTGGAGCTATGGGAGGAGGAGGAGCCATGGGAGGAGGAGTTGGAGCTTATGGAGGAGAAGGAGGAGTCATGGGAGGAGGAGGAGGCATGAGAGGTGACATTGGAGGTGGCACGAGTAGTGGTGGCATGGCCGGCTACATGACACCTCCTCCGGTGAATGCAAGTGGTTAAGCAACCGTCGAGGACAAGGATGGTGATGCACACAACACCGATGTTTGATGTTGTGTCTTGTTTCATTTGTGAACCATGTCTCATTTTGGTTGGAATTATGTGATGAACTATGTCTCACTTTGTGAACCTATGCCATGAATTGAACTAAATTCATGTGTGCTTTTTTTTCATGTTTAAATATCATATTTATGTGCATATGTCTATTTTTGTCTCTCAAATGTCGAATTTACATGTCATTTGGTATAGGATAGGGCACCTAAAATAGGGAAGCTGTTGGAGAGGTAGTGCCCTAAAATAGGGCAGCTGGAAAAGTGAAAAACTGTTCGGTGCCCTATATGCGCTAAAACACCATATATGATAGGGCAACTGTTAGAGATGCTCTTAGGAAGATTGGAAACGGAGGGGATTTCCAACTTGATTGATATCTTTGTCCATATAGCGTGAGCGAGCGCCCGGAAGCACCGAATAACACGGTACTCTCTCCGTTCTGAATAAATTAATTCAATTTTTTTGTTGGTTTAATATATGTGAAAAAATACTTAGATTTGAGAGAACTTGTCTATGGTAAGATGGTTAGAAGGATGGTTCTATCCCAGTCCACCAGAGTTCAAACCCCAGGTTTGACGCTGGTGTTTCTCATTTAGTCGGAATATTCTTTCAGTGGCAGGCGACATTCTTGTCGACAGCGAGACGCCTGTGGTGACTTCGTCAATCTCAAGACCTGACCCGCCGACTCAGTCTCTTGGAGGTGCTCGTAGGAGTAGGGTGTACGTGCGTGCATTCATAGGGATGAGTTTGTGCGTTTGTATATAAGCGCTTGCGTTGTAATGTAATTTTTTTTATAAAAATACTCATATTTAGTGGGAGTAATTCAAAAAAAAAAACAAAGGTAGGTGCGGTGAGGTGAGGGTGAGACGAGCCAAACGGGTCGGACGCACCAATTCGGCCCACCACCGCGACGCCACCCGTCACTCTCCCACACCAACCCCTCTTGGCTCTCCTCCCGTCGCCATGCCAATGGTGCACGCGGTCCACGCAGCGGCTACTTGCGCTGCTGCACGCCGTGCACCACCACCACCACCAGCAGTCGCCGCCCACCACCACCAAACTCACCAACCCAAAAGCCGTGCTCCCACCGACCGCTCCGTGCCGCCGACACCCCGGCCCCCCTCCCCTCCAACCGCACGACTGTTCATCCCTCCTTCCGCCTACCTGCCTCACATGCCTCTCGCTCTCGCCATCGACCCCGCTGCCGAGCTCGCTATATAACACTCCCGACGCGTTGAGTCTCTTCCCGGCAACTGCAAGGTCAATCAATCAGCCGCGTCAGCCGTCCCCCAGATCTCGCGCGCGCGTTTCCCTTCTTCCTCGAAGCAAAGACCGGCGGCAATGGCGACCACGGCGGCTGATGCCACGGCCACGGTGCCCAAGGAGCAGACCACCAACGGTGCCGCCAGCGGCGGCGAGCAGGTCACGCGCCACTCAGAGGTCGGACACAAGAGCCTGCTCCAGAGCGACGCGCTCTACCAGGTACTGAAACTTCAAATCCTGCATCCTTTTGAGATTTTTCAATCTCCTCTAGCTAGATCTTGCGACTGTTCCTGACGCGCTTAGTTTCATTTGATCATGATGCGCAGTACATCCTGGAGACGAGCGTGTACCCGCGCGAGCACGAGTGCATGAAGGAGCTCCGCGAGGTCACAGCCACCCACCCATGGTATGTCATGTGTTCGTCTCACCTCAACTGGATCTGACACGCGCGCGACGCGAGAGAAAGAAAGCTCACATTTTTATGGATCTTGTGCAGGAACCTGATGACGACGTCCGCTGACGAGGGCCAGTTCCTCAACATGCTCCTCAAGCTCATCGGCGCCAAGAAGACCATGGAGATCGGCGTCTACACCGGCTACTCCCTCCTCGCCACCGCCCTCGCCATCCCCGAAGACGGCACGGTCAGTTCTTTTACTTCTTTATCCATTGCACATCTCGCCAGATCTACTACCAATTCAGCAAGCAAGCAAGCAAAGCTCAGATCACCGGCAGCAAAAATGGAAGCTGAAATCCAAAATCGAAATGCAGATCTTGGCCATGGACATCAACCGCGAGAACTACGAGACCATCGGCCTGCCGTGCATCGAGAAGGCCGGCGTGGCGCACAAGATCGACTTCCGCGAAGGCCCTGCGCTCCCGGTCCTGGACGCGCTGCTCGAGGACGAGGCCAACCACGGCACCTACGACTTCGTCTTCGTCGACGCCGACAAGGACAACTACCTCAACTACCACGAGCGCCTCATGAAGCTCGTCAAGGTCGGCGGCCTCCTCGGCTACGACAACACCCTCTGGAACGGCTCCGTCGTGCTCCCCGCCGACGCGCCCATGCGCAAGTACATCCGCTACTACCGCGACTTCGTCCTCGAGCTCAACAAGGCCCTCGCCGCCGACGAGCGCGTCGAGATCTGCCAGCTCCCCGTCGGCGATGGCATCACCCTCTGCCGCCGCGCCAAGTGAAAAAAGAACACATCTCATCCGTGCTGTGCTGTGCTGATTGATTACCCTCTCCTACGCACCATAGATGCGAGTGCGACGAACAAGAAATTATTCTCCATTTTGGCTTTCTTGATTTTTGTATCTTTTTGGAAATTGTCCTTTCATGTACGTAAAAATTTGTCCAGACAAATAATATTAATCCTATTACAAAGTAAAATGATGTCCTGCGTTAGCTTGCGATAATGGCGGCCGCCGCCGACGATCCACCTGTGCGAATCGGAATGTTCCCTTTTGTTCTCTTGCTTGCAGAGCATGTCAAATTTCGACAGACTCTGTCGAGGGAGGCTGTTGAGTGAATCATTGCCAGATCTAGCACCATAAATTTGACCAAATTTTACTCCTTTGGTTGAACATTTCCATCTTCTGACAGAGATGAACAGCTGTTCTTGAATAGTTTGTGGATAGCGACAACCGTGTGTGTTTACAGATATTTTGCTGCCATTATTTTTCCACAACTAGGTGACTGGCATGTCTACAAGTAGTACATGGCCGAAGAACGACCAACACTTCCTCAAATCATTAATTCTGAGCATGAGGTCGTGGGTTGGGAGTTTCTTCCACCGAAAGAGTAACGCTTTGTACAGTTGTTGAGGGTTTCATGTGAGTTCAAGATTTGGTAGCAGCTGTTACATCACATGGCAACCTTAATGCAGCAAAGCAAATCAGATGTAACAACTCATGTATGTTAAGAGAAAACGTTACTAGGATTTGTTGTGAATTTGGACCGAGTACTGAACAAAAGTACTGAATCTCCCTGTTATAGCTTCTGTCTATTTTATTCCTTTGTTTATCTCTTTTATACAATTTTCTCATAAAATTATAAAATAAATTTAGAATAACATGGTTTAGTAAATTTAAACCGAGTATTACTAATTTGCAAGCTTTCTCTAGGTTGGGTAAACAAGAGTGTTCAATCATAATCAGATATTCAGATGTTGCAACTTTTGGTATTTACCTAGGTGGTTATTTTCTAGAAGATTGTAAGTAAGTCCAGCTCGCCACAAGAGATTTGTTAAAACATTATTTATTGGTTGCTACCACTTAAGTGTATCTTTTATTAAGAGGGCGTGTGTAAACTATTTTGGTTTTATTTCCTTGTTAATTTATATTTTTGAGTCAAAACCCCTTTATCAAAAACTGGACACATAGTTAGCTGTTGAATTTAAGCGTAACCTTAATAAAGTGAAGCCTTCTATTTGTTGAGTGTGTGGGTTTCAAATTTTGCCCGACATGGATAAACATGGATTTAGTAAGTACTACCTCTTGAAAACCATGTGTTGCAGTAAGTATTATTTTCCTTTAAAAACAAATGACGTACTCAAAAAGGATACTAGGATCATGCTTAAGCAAAATGCAAAGAAATAGCTATTTCACAACGAAAATGCTTCACATACGACGACTCACGTTTGTACGATGCTCGCCACCTTGGAGTAGTTACTACGTTGTGCTAATTAACTAATGCTCTTCTCTATGACAAGTCCAGTCCGAACACAACCCTGCTACACTGTCTCACCACTTTCCCTCTATACCTAAGTAAAATCATCTTGCCTATATTTTCTCATAAGGTCCGAGCAACTCTATTTACGACCCTCAAACGACACTCAAACCCCTTTGGGTCGTGCTGGACATATTTTCGCTCCCACTTACGGCGCCCAGAAACGTTTTTAGTCCAGCGTGACCCAAAATCGTGTCCGACACACCCAACCCACGTCATCCACTTGTACCAATATATATATATATATATATATATATATATATATATATATATATATATATATAGGTAAAATGGTTTCTACCCTCAAAGGTAACTACCCCACGTCTCATATATCAACTTACGGAAGTACTTTGTCATAATTTATCGGTTTGAGTATGTTCGTATACTATATCTAAGATACCCAAAAACAACTTTAATGAAAAAATTGCAAATGGCCTAATATTTTACACTATATACTCGAAATATCGTCATATATGCATATAAAAGAGAAGTATGTAGAAGTTTTCTACATACTACTAAAAAAAGTATCTATAGTACTGAAATAGCATTATATACTCCATACTACATGATACATAACTCATGTTATGATAGATACTCCATACATTGTGTGAAACACACGTGGTGTAGTTACCTTCGAGGGTAGTATGAATATGTCCTATATAGTAGTATGAATATATATATATATATATATATATATATATATATATATATCACATAAGGGTCATGGCAATACAACAACAATATTATAGTTTCTGTATTTTCTACATGGTATCGCGTCGCGGGATAGACATGCTCGTCGGTTGTTGGCAGCAACCTACACCCACACGCGTACATAACGCTCTGGTTTTTTTGCCGCCATCGCCCAAAAATTCATAGCTGCCTCGCATAAAAAGCCGTCGTCGTTGCAGTTCCTTGCCGCGTAAAAACCACGTAATCCTTTTGCACATATGGCACTATCGGCTACATGAACCATGACAACATCGATCTTGGCTACACCACGACCGGCTATCTTAACATCGACATCAAAAACAATGTCAACATCAACTCAAGAACTACCATGAGGGTCATGAGACAATACAACATAAATATTAGAGTTTTTGTATTTTTCACATGGAATTGTCGTGTCAGGCAACTTCGAGTCCGCCTCCAAGTTTGGAGACCGCTTGGCACCCCTACAAGTATTTGGGATGCCTTGAGGTGAAGATACTCTTATTTCAAAAATCAACCTGTGATGGATGGTTAGCAGGGTGGTTATACCATCAGCCCACCAGATTTCAAACCCCAGGTTTAACGTATGTGTGTTGCATTTAGTCGGAATGTTCTTTCAGTGTGAAGCGACGTTTCCGTCGACATCGAGTCGCCCGTGATAACTTTGTCAATCTCAAGACTCGAATTGTCGTCTCAGTATTTCAGAGGTGCTTATAGGGATAGGGTGTGCGTGTGTACGATCATAGGGGTGAGTGTGCGTGCGTGTTTATGAACGTCTACTTGTACTTTTTTTTTAAAATACTCTTGTTTCCCACGTAATTGTAATGATTCTTTTTTTTTCTTTTTG
The DNA here is from genome assembly GCA_026929855.1 of Poa annua. NCBI lineage: Eukaryota > Viridiplantae > Streptophyta > Magnoliopsida > Poales > Poaceae > Poa > Poa annua. The sequence continues at coordinate 11,027,156 of CM049430.1, forward strand.
GAAGTTTAGCGTAGCTAAAATATTCCGGCCAAGCATTAGCAAAAAGAATACAAAGAAAAAAAGGTTAGAGAAGGATGTATTATTTAAGAGGTGGGCCTAGAGCTATCCAAGTACAATTGCACAAAGTCAACCAGAAGCTCGCTAGTCGCTACAGGGATAGAACAGGTATCGGACGAAAAAGATCGTATGCATAGCAACGCCGATTTCACAATTGGATTTGGGCGGTGACCCTTCTTTGATGACAGTGCCTGCGGTCACTAGGGTGGCGTGACGTTGGACCTAGCCGGGTGGAGGTGGAAGTGCGCGCTCTGCTCCCTCCGCCTTTTGCGACCGGGCGCCGCCACCGCTCGCCGGCGGCAGCAGCGGCCTGACGCACCAGATTTTGTGGCGGCTGGGATAGGTTTGGGAGCCCTCCGGAGCCCCCCGCGCGAGGGAGGAGGGAAAAATGCAGCGACATGTTGCAGCAGCTGATTCTAGCGGTGCGTGGTCTAGTGCTAGGCCAGCGGGGGACGTGGTCCTGGTCGTCGCCTCTGCGTGGCGCAGCTGGTCTCGGCTCGTATCAGGCCTTCTTGTTGATGCGTCATGGGACCATGCAGCGACAAATGGCTGTCGATGGGCATGCGAGTTCGGTGGACATGTTGGACTGGATTAAGGCAGCGCGTTGGGAAAATGTTTCTCTCTTGGAGCCTTTGACGTTGGCGACGGAGTTCTCGCTCCAGAGGAACCCTAAACTAGGTTAATCCGGGTCGGATGTTGGCGCCGCCTAACCTCACTCCCCTCCTCGGGGGTAACATGTGTGAGTTGGACCTGGCTTGTGGGACTAGTGGAAGGAGGTGGTGCGGCGTGGCATTTACCGTGTCGTTGACGGCGGGTTTCGATGGTATGGCGTGGCAGATGTGTTTTGATGGACACCCATAGGTCACGCAGTTTGTCACCGTGGCAAGGTTGATGGGAAGTCTCAAAATAAAATATACTACGTTGGTCTCGCTTGAAGATGGGTTGATGGAAGATGACAGTTGCACTTCTGAGTGTGCACATGTGAGGTGCGATGAGTGTCTGCTGGACTGTTTTGTGCTTCTGGCTCGTTTTTTAGCAGCTTGGTGGAAGCCTCAGGTCTTTGATGATGTGCATTGGTGTGTGATGTTAGACACTTGGCTCTAATTGATCCACCCATTCATAATTTAGGTGTAGCGAGTTATTGCCTGGAAGGTGGCTTCCGGTAACTGATGTATTTCCTTGTAAGGCTTTGGTGGTTTTCCATTTTATTAATAGAAAGCTGAGTGCTTTGTTTCGATGCAGAGCCTAAGCTTACGAGATCATCCATTGCGTAAACAGTAGAAACTTATAAATTCGCCAATTTTGTAGGAACAACTTTTGTTTTCCAGACAACTCTCGTCATTTTCTCGATGTGAGGCATACGGTTAATGGCACCATTGGTCGACGATATTTTGAAATATAGGAATAAAACCATGGAGTTGGGATTACATGCCATAGTGAATCCTACAATAATTGAAATGGATGAATCTGTAATAGAAATTATTTTGTTGCAATACATGAAAACCCGGGAATCGTCCAAAAGAATATGTGCATGACATTCTTGTATTGTCACACAAGGAAAAATTTCACGAGACCAGATCAAAAGAGAGCATTTGTGTGAAATAAATTTCTATCATCTTACAAAGAAAACAAGCTGTATAGAAGAACAATTATGTGTAATAGAATTCTTCAATTTTCCTACGAAATTTCTAATAACCGAGCACGCCATAAATCTTTTTTTTTCTTTGAGCTTGCGTGATGGAATTGGATTTGCTCCTTCAGAGTCGACACACTAGTTGCTCCTTAAGAGTCCACACTAGCTAGTACGTTCTCCATCCATGCCGTGAAAGCAAGTCTGTCCACCGAAGCAGGACATGAAGAGGTTGAGATTTTGTTTGTGAAGATGGTTTGGTGTGGCTGTACCTCTAGCCCACCAAAGTTCAAATATCAGATTTGATGTTGGTGTTTTTTATTTAGTCGGAACATTCTTTAGTGGGAGTGGGATACGACATTTCCGTCGATAACGAGTCGCATGTGGTGACTTTGTCAATCTCAAGACATCATCCGCCGACTCAGTCTCTCAGATGTGCTCGTAGGGGTAGAGTGTGTGTGTGTGCGTTTATAGTGGTGAGTGTATGCGAGTATATATGAATGTTTGCTACATGCGTATACGCATGTATATAAACGACTGCATTGTACTGTGTTTTGCATGATGAAGAGGTTAGGACGCAGCAGTTACCGGAGTTGGGCTCGTGTCCTTGTCTCACTGTTTGGTAAATGGGTTGGTGAAACGTTTCCATCCGGAGGGTTATCACGATGGAAGCACATGGTCTAAGTGCGACCCAACAGTCCATTTCAGCAATAATAATAATGAATACAAGAATAAAAAGAACTTAAAAGAAAAGACTAAAATCTCAGAATATGTACCATCACCAAGTACAAGTACGTACATAATTTCAAAAAAAATAGTACAAGTACGTACATATTGGGCAAGTGTTTTGCCAAATTATCTCACAATCAAATAAACGGCACTGTAAGCCTGTAACAGTACAACATCCAGATTCAGTAGTCCAGATACAGTCTTGCAGAGTATGGCAATCTTACAATTTTATTGTTTGTAACATGCACACGTCAAAATATGCATTCAACGCAAATAACAAAATATGAATCAGTAACAGCACAATTCACACGATTGGCGCATCATTTTTTTCAATGGAAATTTCCTTGGAGCAATGCATCATTTGTATACATAGCAGGGGCATGTTTTCCTTCAGGAGACTTGCACGTCTGCGTTGAGGATCTGCGGGATGGACCTGATCCGCAGAGCAGGGCTGATGGATAGCAGTCCGGCGAAGCTCTCCGGCGATACCCGCATCCCGCCAACGTTGATGCACTCCAGTTCCGGACACTTGTTCACTAGTGCCACCAGCCCGGCCTCCGTCACGTGGCGGCAGCTCCATAGTATGATGCTCTGCAGAACAAAGTCCATGGTGATCATCCGCATTTGCAGTATATATGCTCTGTTCTTGAGCTAATCTAAACGTGTAGTTGAATAATAGATGACCACCTCGCAGTGATCGAATTATGTTTCGTGACAGGTTGTACATACACAAATTTGATAGTGATTTTTTCGAAATGAAGTTTGAAATCCCAAGCCTCCTTCCCGGTGATAACTGTCGCATCACCGTGATGAAAGGGTGGTCGTAATCGAGACTGACATCATATGCACGCTTCGAAAGCCGTCGTTGTCATCTTCTACCAACCTATTTTCAGAAAGTATATGTTTTTGACATCACAAATTTGAAATGACATCATAGATTTCAGATCCTGACACCGCCAATGGCCAAGACCTACCATCGTTGACGTGGTAGATACCACGCCGCTCCACCTTATGACCTCTTCAATCAACAACCGTGCTAAAATGATGCCTCAAAAGGGAGAGCGGCGCCGAGCGTCACCGTCGTCCGATCCGGGAGATCCAGACCTATGACTTCCTCTAGAGGAGTCCAAGCGAGGAGAGGAGAGTTGCAGACAATGCCTTCAATAAGGCAAAGACCCCAAGACGCTGACATTGTCCACGAAGACCGAAGCTGGTTTGGTTTTCAGTAGCAATCATATCTCCCCATTCTCGCCGTCCGGAATTGCCAACATGGCAAATGCGGGTTGGGCCGCGGTATAGCCTTCTTTCTATTTTTTAGCATCTGAACTTTTGATACTACGCAGTTTGAAAGCCCCCATGGTTTATTTCCATTTGAAGAAAGTCTATTATTCACCCATAACACTTATGTTTGTTCGTATCCCCTCTTACATGAAAAACATTTACATGTGGCACATAAAAATGGGTTTATCATACGGAACAAGGCCGAACCTGAATCTGGATAAGCCAGCTCCACCGAGTCAAAATCCTCTCTTGAGAGCTAAATCCCCAAATCTGGGTGCGGATAGGATGACGTGATCGGGTAATCCACTATATCGTTTTTCTTAGTGCAGATAGGATGTGGTTTCCTTGAAGAGTTTGACGTTTGGTATGGACCATGATGAAAATTAAACTTATGAAAAGTGGACTTTCTCTTTTCATTACACCAGTCACGAATTCCTAGAAGTATTTACCTTTTCCTGATTTGTGTAACCATAGATTAGAATGATACAATTAAGTGTACCATTTTTAAAGACTTGTCACTCGTTTCAGTCAGATCATAAATTGATCTATGTAGTACATATAATTTATTTTCCAAAGAATTTGGATGAGCTCAGTACCATCAAAAAACTGACCTTGCTAAACAAATAGTATCAATGCGCTTCACAAATCACAATATGATGATACTTGATTCTACCTAAGCATGACCCAAATCATGCATTGTCTCTTCTATCTTTTACAATCTACTAAACATAAAAATTGATATTTTACATTTATTTTTCACTATCTACATTATGAGAACGGATGAGATGCATTATTTGTCATATAGTCCCCAAATTTTTAAATTCGTTGACATCATATATTTGTACTGAACATGTTTACCTCCTTGTAATTCATATTGACGATAAATGTATATCTTTGTGACGATACATCTTTCAATAGTTCATCTATAACACTATTATTATAATAAAGTCAACATTGTAATCGTTCTTCTTTATGGTAGCATACATACTTTCATATAGTTCTAAGGTTTGTTACTAAATATATTTTCTTGTGCTAAGTAACTTTATTATTTATTTCTAGGTTGGTCTGCTTAATAGTATCTTATGTTACCGAATTGTATCCACAGTGTAAGAAAAATCAATATCACACTATTTCACACTTGTTATTGCATTATAGTGGGGATTACATGTGTCATTTTCCATAGTATTTGTTCCATATGTACAAAATATGGTGGATCATTCTAGAATTTATATATGTAACAAACAAGCTGATAAAGACAAGTTGCGAAGCTAAAATTTAGTTCTAACCACAATTTAGATTCCATGAGTTAAGTAATCTGTTCTAGAATCATGGTTCTGGCAGTGCTTAATTTTTGGTCAAATTTGCTCTTGACGTTCTCGTGAGAGGAGAGCCACAAAACTTTTGTGCCATTTGCTTGATTTATGTACTAACCTGGGCGTTTTAACAACTTGGTCCCTCTCAAACCAACTCAAAATCATTCCATTCAATTTTCACCCAAACCACCAAGTTCGAGAAAAGATGTGTATTCACCGACTTTTTTGAAAAGTACATATCGTGCTGGAAATTGTGGGTGTGCACCCAACTACACTAGTCTTGCTATTATAGTAAGATAATCAAGTAAATCGTGTTGCTCCGTTATGCTTTACCGAAAAAATTGTAAGCAACTCGCTCATCAGTAAGAAATTATAGAGCAAAACATACGCACTTCAAGAGAGAGTACTTGATACCCAATAAGTATTCCAAACGAAGGAAGCATGTGAATGTAGAGCAAAACGTACGCACCTTCAAACTTGCACAGCTGTTTGCAACAGCATAGAGTGTTTCATCAGTGATAAATGTTCCACCAATGTTCAGATGCTGTAACGAACGAGCTCTTGAAACCTGCAGGGAATTTGGTTTGCAAATTCACCTCTGTAAAACTATTATAGGAAAGTATCCTGTCTTAGTAGTTCAGATTACCTCATCTCAAGTTAACTTTTCTTTTCGTGTGGATATAAACACGTGGATTCATGCTAATAATAACTCTAAAAAAAATCTGAAACCATTATAATTCTTAAACCGTTCTTCTAATCATGTATATGGTCTCTATCCTTGACCTGTACAATTGAATTATTCTGAAAGCAACATTTTAATAGTATAGGTGACGACATCGACCTCCGATGCGACTTTACAATCCAGTATGTAAATCCTTTTTCCACACCGTGATATCAATATGCAGTACTAGATAGGATCGATGAACACACCATCAATTTGACATTTTGACATGTACTTATTTGTCATAAAGTTTTGATGCAGAAAAATGGTACTACAGAAAAGAAATACTGTATAAAGATGACAGAGCAGCCATACCAGACGAACAACGCCCTTGTCGCTGATCCCGGCCAATCCCCAGAGCGAGACGGAGGTGAGGTTTCCGACGCAGGACGCGGTGGAGATGTCCAGCAGTCCCTTGTCCGTGATGTGGCATCCCCAGCAGCTTCGTGAACTCCAAGAACGGGCGGAGAGAGCGGGTTAGGAAAAATCCACAGTGAACAGTAGGTGTTTGATTGCTGATCAGTGATGGATATATCGATGGATGAACTCACATGTCGAGGTCCCGGAGGTTGACGGCGGCGCGGACGAGGCGCGCGGTGGAGTCGTCACCGGTGCGCTGCCCCGCGAAGCTGAGCCGCCGCCGAGTGGCAAGCGACCGGCCCACCGCTCGGCGCCACCGCCGGCTCACTCCCCCGGCCCTGATGACGAGAACCAAAGCAAATAATAAGAGCGAATTAATTCAAGCGCTTGGCATCATGCATCATCAAAGCATGCAGAAGCGACGGACGGCTATGGAAATCAAGGTTCTTACATGGCGAGGTCGTGGAAGGTGGGGAGGAGGGTGAGCACCTGGGCGAGGAGGTCGGCAGGGAGCCGCTCGACGTGCGGCTCCTCCTCCGCTGCGGCCACCATCGGCGTGCCTCCGTCCATTTCTTATTTTCGCGCGGTTGCTTCTCGAGCTCGCTCTGTTCGTCTCTGCTTGCGCGGAGAAGAAAGGGAAGGATTATAGTAGTAGCAGCAGCGGCATCGGCTCACGTGAAGCTGATGCGGGCGGGAAGGCGACGCGACGTCGCGGTAGACGCAAAGCCGCTAGCTCTCCTCTCGCTTGGATTTTTGCTCCTGCCTGCACGGGCTGGGGTTGTCCGCCGGACGCTGTTACTTCCGTGCAGCCGCCCTGCCGACGACGTTTGAAAATGACCAAATAAATTGCTGATAGGGACTGCTTAATTTTCTTTCAGACATAACGCATCGTGTGCCCAGATTAACTTAAGAAATCCATAAGAGCATATCCAACTGAGACGATTAATATCATCGCGCGTCTAGTCTCTAGAGAACTGTTTTTGTAGCGCGTCCAAGGATAAACACACCGCTCCTCATGCCGCTCGTGCTCGGCGAGCCTCTACGCTCCAGGCCAGCCTCGGTCTCCTTCATCCTCAGGCTCGGGTACGTCGACATCACGGTCCGGGGCAAGCTGGGCGAGCGTGCCGCCTTCCGTGTTCCTCTTCGCCGCGCCACCGTCTCCTCTGGGTGCGAAGGTCTCCTCTCTGTCAATTTTGCGACCGCATCGGTGGCGATTATCAGCTCCATCGCCAACAGTGGGGCTCGCTCGATCCAAGGTGCTCTATGTTGATGTCCTCGTGCGCGGCATGCCTGTCCGGGACTCTGCCGATCTTGCGGCCGTCCTCGGCCAGTTCTTTCCTCCCATCGAAGGCGTCGCGGACTCTGTCCCTGCGATCGACAGCAACGCGCACACGCCACGCTTGTGCCCCCTGTCGCCGATGACGCCGCTGTCCTGCTCGACCACCTGGGGCCTCCAGCCGCCGACGTTGCCGAGGTTATTCCTGCGGCCCCCTCCGCCTTCGGTACCGGGGATGCACGCCGCCGCAGGGCTCGCATCGCCAGCTCCGAGCCCGCCCACCAGATGTCTATGCTTGACAGGGAAAAGCTTCGCAAAGCCGGCCGCCTGGCTGCTCTCGCTGACCTGCAGGACATCGCGGCCGCTTGCGGCGTCGACCGCGACTCCCTGCTTGCCCCCTCTTCCTCGCAGACCGTGGTTGCGCCATGATGCGTAGCCTCTCTGATGGGCCGCCAAGCAAGGCCTTGTTGGGTCTCACGGCCTGCCACGCCTCCTGGCCGCTCTCCGACTCGGCTTGAAATTTCACAAAAATAACATTTTAGACAAAGTTCAGCAAAAAATAACCTCTTTTCAAAACTATTTTGAAATCTAACACTTTTTGGTAGCGCCCAACGATGCGGCGCTACCCTTTGTGTGGTAGCGCCACAGCCTCCGTCGCTACCCTGTATAACCCTCATTCCATGCCATCGCGAGCACGTCGAAAACGGCTAAGTCAGGGAGGGTAGCGTCATGGGGCTTGGAGCTACCCTATTAAGGGTAGCGCCGAGGGGCATGGCGCTACCCTCCGAAAGGTTAGATTTCAAAATAGTTTTGAAAATGGGTTATTTTTTGCTAAACTTTGCCCAAAGGGTTATTTTTGTGAAATTTCACTCATACGAGCGCCTGTGCTCGTCCTTTTCCTGTTGGTCTGTATGAGAACATGGATTCGTGCTGTTTCTTCCGTGAACAATGTTAGTTAAAATCACTTGCTCTTCGTGGAATACACGTGGCCTGGGTGCCCGTACCAAGTGTGATGAGGTCAAAGCCGCGCTCTCCCTCGGCCCCCTTTGATTATCTGTCTCCAGGAATCTAAGCTCACTGACGTCTCCACCTTCAAATCTTCTTCCTTCCTCCTGCCTTCCACCCGCTCTTTCATTTTCAAACCTGCAGTTGGGGCTTCAAGTGGTATTATCACGGCTAGGGACGCCCGTACCCTTGACCTTGTCTCTCACTCCATCAACGATTATTCGGTTACCTCCGTTTTCTCCTTTAGGGCCGACGACCTTCGTTTCACGGTCATCAATGTTTATGGGCCTTGCGATCATAACGCAAAACAGCTGTTTCTCGACTCTCTGGCTGAGATTGTCGCTCCCATGGCCGGGCCGGTGGCCATCATGGGTGATTTTAACCTAACTCGCTCCCCTGAAGATCGGTCTAACGACAACTTCAACCAAAACGAGACGGACTTGTTTAACTCTTGCATTAACTCGCTTGGTCTGATTGACCTCCCCCTTCTAGATCGCCGCTTCACGTGGTCGAACCAGCAAGCCTCCCCCATCCTAATTCGCCTCGACCGTGTTCTCGTCAACACCAACTGGAGTTTCGCGCTTCCGGACTCCACCCTCTCCTCGGATTTGCGGGCGGTGTCTGACCATGTTTCCATCCGCCTTACTGCTTCTTCTAAGGCCCCGCGTAGCTCCATCTTCAGGCTGAACAACTCATGGCTAGCTAACCCCTCCTTCAGTCCCCTCGTCACTGACAATTGGAATAGCGTTCTTGGTTCTAGCTCTCGCTCCCACCTTCCTGACGTTTGCCTTCGCTTGAAAAGGATTAGGGCGGCTGCAAAGAAATGGGCTAAGGCCGTAAAAATGCCCTCCTTCCTTGCTTCTAACTGCCGTGCCACCATTGATTTCATCGATCGCCTGGAGGAATCTCGTTACTTGCACACCCTTGAATCCCGCCTCCGCACCCTGGTTAAGATCGCCCTCACCACCCACATAACGGCAAATGTTGTTTACCGGAGGCAGCGGGCTAAGATCAGACACTGCGTTCTCGGGAATGAAAACTCCCGGTACTTCCATCTCTGCGCCTCCTCTCGCCTGCAACGTAACCAAATTCAGGTTGTGTCCGCGCCAGATGGGACCCCGACTTTTGCCCATAATGACAAGGCCTCTATCCTCACCAGCTTCTACCGCGATCTCCTGAGTACTAGCACCCCTTGTACCCTCACCTTCGACCTCCCCTCCCAAGCTGACTCCTTGGTTAGGCCTTTCTCCCTTGATGAAATTCGCTCCACCGTCCTTTTGATGAACGATGCTTCTAGCCCTGGGCCCGATGGATTCGGTCCTGCTTTTTTAAAAAAATTATGGGACCTCACTAAGCACTGCATGTTGTCTCTCCTCTTAGCTTTCTTCCTCCCGACCACCGATCTCCGCCCCATCAACAAATCCTACATTGTTCTTCTCCCCCAAAAAGTCGGGAGCCACCTCTCCTGAACACTTCCGCCCCATCTCGCTTCAGAATACCTGCATGAAAATCGCCACGAAATGTCTCACTTCGCGCCTCAAACCTCATATGCCGTACCTTGTTCATCAGGATCAGACCGGCTTCATCTCGGGCCGCTCCATTGCTGAAAACTTCGTGTACGCCACGAACATTGTCCAAAGCTGCCATAAGCGGAACGCTTCCGCCATGGTTTTCAAGCTCGACTTTCGCAAAGCTTTCGACTCGATCAATTGGGACGCTCTTGACCTAATCCTTCATGCCAAAGGCTTTCCCCTTGCCTGGTGCGCGTGCCTCAAATCCATCAACAACTCCAGCCAAACGGCGGTGCTTCTTAATGGCCAGCCCTATAACCGGATCCAGTGTCAACGCGGGCTCCGCCAAGGCGACCCCCTCTCCCCCTTCCTCTTCAACGGCGTGGCGGATGTACTTCAGCAGCTCATCCTTCAGGCCTCTAGGGACGGTCTCCTGCCGCAGCCTCTTGTCGACGACCTTCCCTGTCCCGTGCTTCAGTATGCCAATTTTCTGAGGGTGACTCGGAATATCCGAGTCCGAGACCCGGAATATCCGATTCTGGGAAGAATTCCAGAAACTCTTTTTCTCTACATTTTGGCTTTGGGATTTGTGATATGAAATTCACCCAAACTGAAATACTTAGCAATAGGATTAGTATATCATTGGTATTGTTAACTAACACACAAAACACTAGGGATTAAGAAATGTTCTTTCAATCTCCCCATTTTTTATGTTAGATGACAATACCAAGATTTGCAAAGAAACAAAATGCAATGTCATGTTTTTGACAGAAAATGGCTCCCCCTAAATAAGTGAATGTAATCAACACAACATGACAAAGGATAGGAGCAATTTTATAACAACAAACACAAGATATCACAAAGGAGAAAAGAGACAAAATGTAAGGTTATGGTAGCATTTGAGACTAGATAGCTTTTCATACCTTGTTTATATAGAATATGAAGAGAATACCAACACAATAAATTCGAAGTCTCAACCATAGGATACCATAGGATACCAACATTGTCTCAATACATAGTTATCACTCAAGGAAATTAAAAGAGTTCAACAAATAACTTCAAATAAGATAAATGGACACAAGCGCAAATAAATGGTAAACGCATATGCTTGTGCCCGACCCCTTGCAAATCCCCGAAGAAGTCCAACTAGAGCAACTTCTCCCCCTTTGGCATCTAAACGCCAAAAAGGAAGAAGAGCGATGCTACGTCCCATGGAGGTCTTCAGTCCGAGGGGGTCTCCTCATCATCATCCTCAGCATCATCATCTTCGTCATCCTCATCATCTTCCTCATCATCCTCATACTCTGCCTCCTCATCTTCATCTTCCTCCTCATCATCATAGTCAAGGTCATGGTCAATCAGAGTCCACGGAGCCAAGGAACCCTGGTTCCACTGAGCAAAGGACAGGGGGTCAGACAGTTCAACAGGAGCAGGAGAGCCAGATGCATGGTGAAGGATCAAGTCTTGCTTGTAGGCAATCTGACGTCGATCCTTGTAGGTAGTGTATTGCTCCTTGCGGATGTCCACATTCATGCATAGGACATTGCGTTGGAACCAATTCAACTTCTTGACCTTTGCATGAGTGGCAGGGACATGAGTGGGAGAAGCAGCCCTCCTAGCATCACCCATGAAGGATCCACCCTGAGCTGAGCTAGTAGAAGGCCTAGGAGGGGGCTTGACCACTGTCTTCTTCTCATACAACTTCTTGAAGTCATGTGGCTCCAAAACAGCATTGCTGAAGTTATAGTCAGGGAACTTGAACTTGAGGAGCTTCATGATGTAAGGAGCATAGGGAATAGTGACCCTGGTGGTCATGGCTTCAAACATCTCATTGTAGATGTAATCCATCACATCTACACTCCAGTCAGTATCAGAACCAGTGTCCTCCACAATGCGGTTGGCAAGAAGGAGCAGGTTGCATAGAGGAGTCACCACGTTGTCGTTGTTACCACCACTTGGAGCAATGTTCTCACGCAGGATGCGCACAAGAACATCGTACAGTGGAAGCAAGTCACGAGAATTACCAGGGGTGGCTCCCTCACCATATAAGTGCGTTGTTTGCTTCTTGTTGAGCTTGTAGGGGTTGTGCATGCGAAAGCCTTGAGGATTGTCACCATCAAACCTGTAGCCCAACACCTTGGCAAACTCCTCAAAGTTGGACTCACAGTACGATTCCCCAGTCATCCACTTCATAGTCTTCTTCGAGTCACCCTTGATCACTAGGGTGGCAAAGAACTGCATAACAAGCTGGGCGTTGTAGGGACAACGGGTGAGCACCAGCCTCTCCAACCCCATGGTCTTGACAATATGAATAGCCTCAACAAAGGAGGCTTTCTTCTGCAGAGTTGCCAGATCAAACGGATGCATAGGTCGAATGGGCTTCGACAGAGAGAGGTAAAGATCCACGAGTATGTACTCTTGCTCTTGGCACCAATAGCTGCGATCAACCAGAGAGGTGTCCCTTGGCCTAAGGTACCAATCCCCCTGTCTAAGCTGAGAATAATCCACTGAGTTCATCTTTGTGTAGTTCTGACGTTGAGGAATAGGGGCATTCTTCCTTTTCTTGGAAGGTGGCTTGCTGACAACAGCTTTCTTCAGCCTTTGAATTGCAGGACCCTTTCCCTTGTTGACAGGGTTCTTGAGGACAGGTTTTCTTGCTGTGTTCCTTGATGCCCCCGCGGACGGACTCCCACTAGAATCTGTGAATTAGAGCATAGAGGGTAGCATAAGATAAGTGCACACAAGTCAGGAGATTATACACACATTAGGTAGGCATTTGATGAATCAAATGTAGTTAAACATGAGTTAATCTTAAAACTGCAGTGTTTGACTCGGAAATTCCGGCTTAGACATGACCGGAAATTCCGGGGTACCGGAAATTCCGAGTCAGTCTGAGTCGGAAATTCCGAGTCAGACAGAAACTGCAGATCTGAGATTGACTCGGTCTAAAACTAGATCGATCCAACATAATGCAAAACTAATGTATGTAGATGGCAGGGAATAGAGCTAGGAACAATCTCTACCAAGCAACATTGAAACAAATAACTCCACATCAAGATCCAAGTGCAAGCACATGAGGAAGAAGAAAAGTGAAGTTACCCTCATCCATTGAGGCCATTTCTTGGAGGAGTGAGTTCCCGGGGCGGAGGAGGAGCAGATCCGGCCGAGAAAGAGGTTCCCCGGCGGTCGGAGTGCTCCGGAGGGACCTTGGAGCAGCAGGGGCGGCGTCTGGAGGAGAGGGAGGTCGGGGGTGGAAGAAGGGCACTAATGAGCCCTTCACCCCGAGCCTGCCCTTATATTTTTGGACAAACCGCCCGACCGGATATTCCGAGTGTAACTTACACCGGAAATTCCGAGTCACCGGATATTCCGAGTGTAACTTACACCGGAAATTCCGAGTCACCGGATATTCCGATTCATAAATGAACCGGATATTCCGACCTGCTGAACCAAAATCCCAGTTTTCAAATGGATGACTTGTGTGCAATAGAGAGAAATGTTTTCAGGGGTAAGTAGGCTTGGGATAGATTTCCAAACTGTTATTGGTACACCATACTCAACTCACAACTACCAAATCGAAACATAAAGCGCCAAGTTGATTAGGTTTCCCACATGCATGAAAAGGAGGGCAAATAGCAACAATAAGCTCCAAATAAAATCAACTCTTCAAGGAGAAGAGGTCGGTGGCCGAGGCCACCATGTAGGAGTGTATGGCATGTTACCGCGAAGATGTATCTTGGGTACATAACCAATACTCGTCGTTTTAGCTCATTAGTCATAAGAATGAATATAGAGATAAAAGAACACTTGCTATCGGCATAATGGGGGGAGGGATGGTCCAATGTATTAGGACCGCACTCCCCCTATTTCCATGCCTACATCTAAAAAGGATAAGATGCAATTACGTCCTAGGTGAGTGTGCAAGCGATCAAGCTAAGGACCTCGAATCAATGATATTTAGCTCATTCCTCAAAAAGCAAAACCTTCCTTCCTCAAGGGGCTTCGTGAAGATATCCGCCAATTGATCCCTTGTGCCCACATATGATAAGTCAATGTCTCCTCGGGCCACATGATCTCTTATGAAATGATGGCGGATCTCAATATGCTTGGTTCTTGAATGTTGCACCGGGTTGTAAGCAATCTTGATGGCACTTTCGTTGTCACATAGAAGAGGCACTTTGTCGCAATCGACTCCGTACTCCTTTAAAGTTTGCCTCATCCATAGCAACTGAGTGCAACAACTTGCGGCGGCAACATACTCGGCTTCGGCAGTGAAATAGATATACAATTTTGCTTCTTGGAAGACCAACTTACCAAGGACCTCCCAATAAATTGACAAGCGCCGGAGGTTGACTTCCTATCATCATGATCTCCCGCCCAATCGGAATCCGTGTACCCACATAATGAGAAATTTTCATCCTTGGGGTACCACAATCCATAGGTTGGGGTATAGGCCAAATATCTAAAGATTCTCTTGACCGCCATATCATGGCTTTCTTTAGGAGCCGCTTGATATCTTGCACACACTCCTACGGCTAGCACTATATCCGGTCTAGATGCATAAAGGTAGAGGAGAGATCCAATCATGGAGCGGTATACCTTTTGATCCACATCCACCCTTCGGGTTGAGCTCAAGGTGGCATTTGGTTTGCATTGGGGTAGAGGCACCCTTGAGATCAAGCAACTCGTACTTCTTGAGCATGTCTTGGATGTACTTTGCTTGGTTGATGAACGTTCCTTCCCTCAATTGTTTGATCTCAAACCCGAGGAAGAACTTCATCTCGCCCATCATAGACATCTCAAACCTGTCAGTCATAAGCTTAGAGAATTCTTCGTTAAATGCTTTGTTAGTCGATCCAAATATAATGTCATCCACATATAATTGACAAATGAAAAACTCTTCATTAACTTTCTTAGTGAAAAGTGTGGGGTCGATTTCCCCAACTTGGAATCCACGGTCTACAAGTAGTTCTCTAAGGTGCTCGTACCACGCTCGTGGGGCTTGTTTAAGGCCATAGAGTGCCTTATCCAACTTGTAGACATGGTTCGGATACTTGAGGTCCTCGAACCCCGGTGGTTGCTTAACATAAACAAGTTCATTTAGTGGACCATTTAGAAAAGCGGATTTAACATCCATTTGTTGCAACTTAAAGTTATGACGAGAGGCATAGGCAAGAAGAATACGAATTGACTCAAGTCGAGCCACGGGCGCGTAGGTTTCTCCAAAGTCAATGCCTTCAATTTGGGAGTAACCTTGAGCCACCAATCTTGCCTTGTTCCTCACCACCATGCCATGTTCATCTTGCTTGTTCTTGAAAATCCACTTGGTGCCGATAACATTGCGGCAATCTTTGGGTCTTTCCACCAACTTCCACACCTTGTTGCGCTCGAAGTTGTTGAGATCTTCATGCATAGCATCAAGCCAATCTTTAACTTCAAGAGCTTCAAAGACCTTCTTGGGTTCCACCATGGAGATGTGAGTTTGATGTTCACTAAAGCTTGCAAGTTGTCTTCGGGTAGAGACCTTGCTTCTCACATCACCAAGCACCTTGTCAAGAGATAGAGCTCTTAATTCTTGTGAGGTGCCAACCCTATTCAAGCGGCGGATCTCGATTTCCCTCCGAGTGGTGGGAGGAATCGCTTGATCATCTTGATCATTCATGTCTCCGCCTTGACATATTTGATGGCCTTGATCAACCATTGGAGTGGTGTCCATCGGTGAAGGAGAGGGTTGATCTTGGCCTTGCGAGCTGCCACCGGGAATGTCAGCAGAACCGGATATTCCGGGTTCATGGACCGGAAATTCCGAACCACCGGAATTTCCGACTCCAGGTTGAACCGGATTTTACGGTCCTCCGGAAATTCCAGGAGCAGCTGGAGAATCTTGTGCTTCTTCTTGGCTAGGCGTATTGGGCACGGTGTTGTCGATGGGTGTTTCTTGTGTTGGGGTGGTCACCACTTGTGAAGAACTTGATCCTTGTTGAGCAACCTCATAATAGAGTTCAACGGGGCGGTGGACTCCTAACCCCATTCTTCGGATAGCATCTTGAGGTTGATCATCACCTGCAACGGAAACACCACTTTGCTCCACAAGGGAGCCGTCATTCTCCTCGAACACCACACTACAAGTTTCTATGATTATGCGTGAGGCCTTATCATAGACTCTATAAGTGTGGGATTTGGATCCGTAGCCCACAAATGTCCCTTCAAGAGACTTAGATTCAAACTTGCCTAAACGAACACCTTTGATGAGATAAAAACACTTACAACCAAAAACTCGGAAGTAAGAGATATTAGGTTTGTTCCCGGTGAGCACTTCATAGGGGTCTTCATGAGTCCTTTGCGGAAGAAGAGTCGGTTGGATGAATGGTAAGCGGTGTTGACGGCTTCGGCCCAAAAGTTGTGAGGGGACTTGAACTCCGCCATCATCGACCTTGCCATCTCAATAAGAGTGCGATTCTTCCTTTTGGCTACACCATTTTGTTGGGGAGTATAAGCAGCGGAATATTGATGACGAATCCCTTCTTCACTTAGGAACTCGTTTAAGGTGTAGTTCTTGAACTCGGACCCGTTGTCACTTTTTATCACCAAGATAGGGACATTGTGTTGACGTTGAGCCTCACTGGAGAAGTCGATGATAGTTTGTTGAGTCTCCATCTTTGTCTTGAAGAAGAAAACCCATGTGTATCTTGAATAGTCATCAACAATCACCAAGCAATATTTCTTGCCACCAAGACTAGCTTCCGGAATAGGACCAAAGAGGTCAACATGGAGAAGCTCCAAAACCCTTTTTGACGAGATGATGGTCTTGCTTGGATGGTAGATGTCATGCATTTTTCCTTCAACACACGCCCTACACATTCGATCCTTCAAGAAAGAAACATGGTCTTTTAGTCCTAGGATATAGCCACCCTTGTGGAGACTTTTCAAAGTCCTCATGTTGACATGGGCTAGTCGGCGATGCCATAGCCAACCCAAGTCCGCCTTTGCGAATAGGAACATTGTATGTGAAGTGGTGACTCCGGAGAAGTCAACCACATAGAGCCCATTCTCAATGTACCCAACGAAAGACACATTGAGAGACTTGCTCCGCAAGAGAATGACCATTTCCTTTTCGAAGACAACGGTATAACCCAAACAAGTTAGGGAATGGACGGAGATCAAGTTGAAACCTAGGGACTCGACAAGCAAGACATTCACAAGTGTGATGTCCGGTGCCACTACCACCTTGCCGAGCCCTATTACCTTAGACTTTGAATTGTCACCATATGTAACGGTCATTTGATCATCATTGGGCTTCAACTCCGTTACAATCTCCTTGCTTCCGGTCATATGACTAGTGCATCCACTATCAATTATCCATTTCGATCCTCCGGAAGCAAGGCCCTACACACAATCAATTCTTTGGTTTAGGTACCCATTTTGCAATGGGTGCCTTTTGGTTAGCAACAAGGGTCTTTGGAACCCAAATAGCATATTCAATATAACCATCAAAAGGACCAATGTATCTAGCATAGACATCCCCATAATAATCAACATATAAAGCATAGTTGGGGTTAGATATGCCCGCAAAGTCATCACGAGTGGGAGTGCCCCTTGTGGCATTTACACTCGCAATGTCATCTTTCTTGGCTTGTGCGGTCTTGGTCTTCTTCTTGATCTTCTTCTTCTCCTTAGCAACATAGCCTAGACCTTCCTTACCCTTATGGGGCACTCGCTCATGAAGTGGAGTAGTGAGCGTCCCCTTACCTTTATCAAGGGAGGTCTTGGACTCGGTTGTCATGGAGGGAACGAACAAGATCCTAGCTTTATCCTTGACAGCATTTGCATTAGTATTCGAAGGAGTAGAAGTACTAGGTTTCTCAAGAATAGATATTCGAGTTTGGAGTTGATCACGAGACTTGAGGAGACGTTCGTGATCACTTGTCAATACCTTGTGAGTATTTTCAAGTGACTCGAGGTCTTCGCAAAGTCTAGCATGAGCAACTACAAGCTCGGACTTTTCATTTTGCACAATTTTACATTTAGCAAAGTAGAGATCACGATCCTTAGTGATCTTAGCAAGTTGCTCCTTGAGGAGAGCATGAGCTTCTTGTTCATCTTCGAGAGAGGATTGGAGTGACACCTTAGCGTGTGCATCCTCTCTCTCAATCTCACCTTTTAATTCAAGCACATCCTCAAGCTCACCAATACGACTCATAATTGAGTCAAAGTGTTTCTTTCCTTCTCCTTGCAATTTAGTCATGAATTTATCAAATGCAACAATTTCATCCTTGACTTCTAGGCTCATACCATCATCAATGTCATGGGATATGGAGGTGAGGGACAATTTTACCTCGGATGTCTTTGCCATGAGACATCTTGGATTCTTGATGATGGGGCTCTCGTTTGGTGAGGAGAAGAGTGACGGAGGTGTGGAAGAAATGGCTAGTGCGGCCACTTGCGTTGGAGTATCTTCCTTGTCACTATCTTCATCATCGGTGGGATATTGCTCTTGAGTCACCAAGACAATCTTTTGGTTCTTCTTGAAGAAGGGCTTCTTCATGGGCATGTGCCCTTTGCCCTTCGTCTTGGCCACGAGACTCCCACCATGATCCTCTCTTCTCTCCCATGGGCAATCTGCAACAAAGTGGCTTTTGTCATCACAGTTATAGCAAAGCCTCACCTTGTTGAATGGCTTTCCTCCATTGGAGGGAAACTTCTTGTCAATCCTCGCTTTGGCCCTTCCGGGGTTCTTCCAAAACGTTCTTGCCGCAAGACCCATGTGTTGAGTAAGAGTACTTGAGAGGGTCTCACTAGATAGCTCGACTTGATCATCATACTCCTCTTCATCCTCTTCTTCAACGGTGGCCTTCAAAGCAATTGAGGCATGCTTGTGCATCCCCGTGGCTCTAGCTCTTGCATCTTGTGCAATCTTGGAGGCCACCTTGTATGCGGTCATCTCTTGCATAACTTCATTGGATGTCATCTTTGCGAAGTCATGTCTCCCTTGGAGTGTCTTCAGATCCGTTTCCTCAAAGGGCAAGAGAGCGGTCACAAACTTCCTCTTGATCCAAGCATCATTAATGTACACCGCCCCGAGGTTCTTGAAGGAGTTGGCAACCAACACCAACCTCCGGTACATTTCCTCTTGGCTTTCTCCATCCAACTTGTAGAACCCTTCCACCTCATTGCATAATGCATCATACCGGTTCTTCTTCATGCTCTCATTCCCGTCGAAGATGTCGGAAAGAGCATTCCAAACTTCTTTGGCGGTGGAGAATTGTTGAATGAGCGCCATGTCCTTCTCTCCAACGGCCATTTGGAGTTGATGAAGAGCGGTGGCGTTGAGTTGGCTATCAACCACCTCTCTTCTTGTCAAGTTGGTTGGATCATGGGGCTTGTACCCTTCTTCAATGATGCGCCAAAGCTCAATGGAGGCACTACATAGATGAGACTTCATTAGAAATTCCCATTGAGAGAAATGAGTAGGTTTAAGCTTAGGAGGATCACTTCTAAAGTTTACATGAGGGTGAGGGATAGGAGGGTTAGGAGAGTAATTATGGTTGACATTATAAAATTCCTCTCCTTTGGGGGTGTTAGAGGAGCTAGGTGATTCATCCTTTTCCGCCTTCCCGAGGGGAACACTTGAGGTAACATCTTTGGACCCATCCGAAAATGACTCCTTAGAGTTCCCCGCATGTTCCTTAGGAGAAGGAGAGGGAGAAGTAGCCTCGGGCTCCTTAGACTTCAAGAGTGCCATGAGCATCTCATTCATCTTGAGGAGTTGGGCCTCCAAGGACGATCTCATATCAATAAGATCGGCCATGGTTGCCCCTTTGGCTAACGCCTCCTTCTCCGCCTCTAATTTTTCACGGGCGGCCCTCTCGGCATCGGATTCCGTCATCGTTGCACTTAGGCGGTTAAGCCCTTAAAAGTGAACCTGGCTCTGATACCAACTGAACGGGAATCCGGCACCTAGAGGGGGGGGGGGGTGAATAGGTGCTATTACAAATTTTAGGTCTTTTCAAATTTAGGCTTATCACAAAGGTAAATTCTCTAGATATGCAACTATGGTGAATTTACCTAAATGACAATCTAAGCAATAATAAGATAGACAAGGTAACAAGACAAGCAAGTAAGGGAGCAAAGATAAGGGGAACCAAGTGAAGCACGCAGAGACGAAGATGTAATACCGAGTTCCACCCAAGGGTGTACGTCTCGTTTGGAGAGGTGTGCGCTACCACAACAGGTTAGCCGCAACGCCACAAAGGCTCACCTTCTTCTCCGATGAACTCAACCACAAAGGTTGCGAGTCCACCTTCCACTATTGATCCCCTTTTAGGACGGAGATCGAATCCCTTACAAACGCTTGAGGCACGCACCCACAACTTAATTGGGGGCTCTCAAGAAGACCACAAAAGGTTAAGGACCACAAAAGGTCAAGGCAACACCAAGATTACAACAATGGTGAACTAGGTTTTCCCACCGGAAACCCTAGCCATGAAATCCCCAAGTGAATGGGGAGGAAATGCAAATCCCTTCGGTGAAGATGTAGATCCGTGCCTTCTCCTCCAATCCTCCAAAGATCAACGAATTTGGGTGGAGGGATTGGGAGATCTTGTTGATTTGAGCTTTCAAGAATGGTAGGAGAGAGAATATCTGAGAGCTCATTGTTCATGAGTGAGTGAGGGGGTATTTATACCCCCTCTCCAAATCTGGCCGTTGGCTGCTTCGATGACCCAGAAATTCCGGTATAAATGACAACCGGAAATTCCGTTCACCCGGAATATCCGAGTCAATGAAATTTCCGAGTTGAATTTCCGGTTGTGATCAGAACCACTTTGACATCTTGACTTAGCCAATTTTCTGAGGGTGACTTGGAAATTCCGAGTCAGTGAAATTTCCGAGCTGAATTTCCGGTTGAAATCAGAACCACTTTCTGAACTTGACTTAGCCAATTTTCTGAGGGTGACTCGAAATATCCGAGTGAGTGAAATTTCTGAGCTGAATTTCCGGTTGAAATCAGAACCACTTTCTGAACTTGACTTAGCCAATTTTCTGAGGGTGACTCGGAATATCCGAGTCCGAGACCCGGAATATCCGATTCTGGGAAGAGTTCCAGAAACTCTTTTTCTCTACATTTTGGCTTTGGGATTTGTGATATGAAATTCACCCAAACTGAAATACTTAGCAATAGGATTAGTATATCATTGGTATTGTTAACTAACACACAAAACACTAGGGATTAAGAAATGTTCTTTCACCGTCTACTACATCAGCGAAGTCCTCACCCTGTCCAACCAGAACTACCCGCACTACCCGCACTACCAGAAGCTGGCGTAGGGAGTTTTCATGACCTCCAGGAAGGTCGTCCACTACTTCTCCGAGCACCCGATCACGGTGGTAAGCTCCTCTGGACTAACAGACATTCTCACAAACCAACGCGCGACAGGACGAGTCGCCAAGTGGGTTGTCGAACTAGGGCCATGGGGGCTGAAGTATGCTCACCCGAAGTCCATCAAGGCCCAAGTCCTCCCAGAATTCACCAGCGAGTGGATAGAAGCTCAGCTACCAAATGTCCCCGACTTGTCCAACGCATGGACAATGTACTTCGATGGATCCAAGAAATTCAAGTCAGCCGGGGCAGGAGTTGTGCTCATCTCCCCCAAGGGTGACAAGCTGAAGTATGTCCTACAGATGGACTTTCCGACGCCATCCAACAACGAAGCCGAGTACGAGGCCCTGATCCACGGCATGAAGATGGCCAAGAACTGCCGCGCCACGCACCTCATGATATATGGCGACTCCTACCTGGTGGTACAGCAAACCATGAAGTCCTGCGACACCATCGCTGACAACATGATCGCCTACCGAGACCTGTACAACCAGATGGAAGGCAACTTCGATGGCTGCGAGTTACGGCACGTCGGCCGAGACAGCAACGAAGAAGCCGACGTCCTAGCTAACATGGGATCAGACAGAGTTCCAGTTCCACCCGACGTCTTCCTCGAGCGCATCACGCAGAGATCTATCAAGACTCAAGCCGCAGCAAGCACCACAACAAAAGCAAAAGGTGATGCAAACCCGCCAAGCCAAGAGAAGGTCCCCATGAGGTCATGCTAGTCGAAGCCACATGGGCAGGACCATACCTGGCGTACATACTTCATCAGAAGCTGCCAGCGGACCCAGTCGAAGCAAAGCGCATCATCAGGCGCTCCAAAAGTTTCACCGTCATCAATGGGGAGCTCTACAAGAGAAGCATCTCGGGAATCCTGCAGAGGTGCGTAGACCTAGTCGACGGCCAAGCCATCCTACTCGACATCCACGCGGGTATCTGCGGGCATCATGCCAGCAGTCGAGCACTGGTGGCAAAGGCACTACGAGTCGGGTTCTACTGGCTGACAGCCATGCAGGACGCCGAAGATCTAGTAAGGAAATGCACAGGGTGCCAAGAGTTTGCCAACAAGCCACACGCGCCAGCATGAGAGCTCAAGACAATACCGCTAGCCTGGCGCCCAGTGGGGGATAGACACGGTGGGCCCGCTGAAGAAATCATCACCCGGAGGGCATACTCACCTCCTGGTTGCAGTCGACAAGTTCACCAAGTGGATTGAAGCCGCACCCATCACAAGTTCGACTGCATCATCAGCGGTCAACTTCATCAGGTCCATCATCTTCAGGTTCAGAGTGCCGAACGGGATCATCACAGACAACGGCTCGAACTTCACAGCCGAAGAATTCAAAGACTTCTGGTCAGATCAAGGTATCAAGCTCAACTATGCGTCTGTCTCGCACCCGCAATCCAATGGACAGGTGGAGAAGGCCAACGGCCTAGTCTACAGCGGCATCAAGAAACGACTGCGTGTGCCTCTCAGACGCGCAGCAGGCGCATGGGTCGAAGAACTGCCGTCAGTCCTCTGGAGTCCGCGGACCACGCCCAATAGATCCACCCAATACACTCCATTCCTCATGGTATACGGAGCAGAGGCAGTCCTACCCTGTGACATCAAGTTTGACGCACCGCGGGTGGTCGCGTACGACGAGTCAGACGCAGAAGAAGCACTCGAAGACAGCATGGACATATTGGACGAAGCACGCGACATCGCTCTGGCGTGATCAGCCGTATACCAGCAAGATCTGCGCAACTATCACGGACGAAGATTGCGACCAAGAGCTTTCGTCGCAGGTGACCTGGTCCTTCGCCTCAAACAGAAAAAAGTGCACAAGCTCGCCTCCCCATGGGAGGGTCCATACATTGTCATAGAAGCAATTGGAAACGGAGCATATCGCCTAAAGGACTCGAAGACAGGAGCAGCTTGCATCAACCCGTGGAACATCGCACAACTCCTGCGGTTCTATGCTTAGTCGAATCAACCATTGTAACAAGGCTAGAATGTCAAAAGCGACAGGTTTCAGACGCACACTTTCCCTTACCAGGGTACCTGAGGGGACTGGAAGGGTTTTAATGAGGCGGCCTGTTCGCAGCAATCAATAAAGTGATTTGAAGAAAATGCTGCTCACTCTGCCTTCTCAGTCAATACAAACAAAAATCCTAGGCCGCCGCTCGATCCACTCGGGGGCTGCGCCACACAGGTTGAAATAAAAGTCTAGGCGCCATCCGAACCACTCGGGGGGCTGCGCCAAACAGGCACAACTCAAAAATCCTAGGCCTCTATCCGACTTACTCGGGAGATGCGCCACACAGGTTGAAATAAAAGTCTAGGCCGCCACTCGAACAACCACTCGGGGGCTGCGCCAAACAGGCACAACTCAAAAATCCTAGGTCTCTACCCGACTTACTCGGGAGATGCGCCGCACAGGTCAAGTCCAAAATCATAGGTCGCCACCCGACGCACTCGGGGGCTGCACTTCACAGGTCACACTTGAAAAGCCTAGGCCGCCACTCGAACAACTCGGGGACTGCGCCAAACAGGCACAACTCAAAAATCCTAGGCCTCTACCCGACTTACTCGGGAGGTGCGCCGCACAGGGCAAGTCCAAAATCCTAGGTCGCCACCCGACATACTCGGGGGCCGCACCTTACAGGTCACACTTGAAAATCCCTAGGCCGCCACTCGAACTACTCGGGGGTTGCGCCATACAGGCTACACTGATGAAATCCTAGGCCGCCACCCGAGCCACTCGGGGGCTGCGCCATACAGGTCAAGTCCAAAACCCTAAATCGCCAGCCGATACATTCGGTAGCCGCGGAATACAGGTCTCACTTGAAAGAATCCTAGGACGCTACTCGACTCACTCGGGGGTTGCGCCACACAGGTTCACAACGCAGGCTTAGGCCATCACCCAAGGTACTCGGGGGCTAGCCACACAAGTCAAAGCAGAAGCAAATACTCGCACAGTAATGAAAACAATTTCACTCGTTGCTCGAGAATTCTTTTAATTTCTTATACTGTCATTTACATTGGCATAGTCGCCACATTAACTAACCCTATACAGCAGAAGAAAACTACTCTTAGTCTGCAGGCTCGGCCTTCGGCGCCCCAAGTGGGCCTACAAGACGCTCGCTGTGCTTCTGCACCTGCTCAATCATCTGGCGCGCAGCCGCCAGGGTATCGGCATACTCGGCATCGCCAGGTAGTCCACCCATCAGCCTCTCCAACAGAAGGTTGGGCCGATGCAGCCGAACGTACGCCAGAGCCGCATTCGCCCCGGCGACAAGCTGAGCATGGACGATCTCCTTCAGAGCATCGCCGTCACGGAACCTCTCGAGCAAGGTGGCCAGCCCATGCTGCTGCCCATTGTGCGGGAAATAGAGGCGATGGATATGCCACATGGTCTTCCGGCAATTCTCCAAAAGGACAGCCGCACGCCAGGTTCGGTCGAGCATGCGAGCAAGGATGCGCCCTCGCGACTTGTTCACCCAGAATTGGCGAGCTTCGTGAGAGTCGCCAGACGCCTCCCGGGTAACGCGCTCCTCAACACGATCCCACTCAGCCTACCAATCTGGGTTCACGTCTGCATACACAAGCTAGAAGTCAGAACCAGCAAATTCCAACAAGGAAAGGCAGCTGCAGAGGGTACCAACCTTGAAGCTGCCGACTGATGAGATCGATCTCCCCGATCAGAAAATCTTCGCGTTGGGAAAAACCCGCAGTCGGATGCGACCTGGAGCGCTGCAAGAGCAGCTCGGTATTCTTCAGGGTAGCCTCAAGCTCAACCACCTTATTCTTCAAATAAGTGATTATGCGCTGGTCATTCGCACTTCGCGGAGGAGCCGGAGCAGTTTGGCGACGGCGAGCACCTGAAGAAGATCCCTCGCCACTCGGTCCAGCCGCAGAAGCAGAAGACGTGGCGCCGCGCAAGTTAGTCTGTCATGAACGTGCAGAATCAATGACAGTATACGACTGCTCAGCAAAGACAAATATGATGGGAAGAAACATTCAATTTCAGCCAAAATATTGTCAAAGACCAGAAGACCCGACAAAACATCAGTCAGCAATAATTACAAAGCAAAAGTTATCAGTACATAAAAACTGCGACTGCTAAGCCCCTACAACTACTCCTGGGCAACAGACTCCGACTGCGAGCGACTCCTCCGAGCAGCAGCAACCCCAGTTGCCTTGGCCAGCGCCCTCTCGAAGGTGGCCACAAGCTTCACAGCTAGCTGTGCGGCCCGCACTTTCACTCCGCCTAAGGACGCGGTTCGGCCATCAGGCCTCCAGGGGAAGCCGCTGACGACCTTCTCGAAGTCGCCCTGAATTTGGTGGCCTAGAAGGAGATGGAAGGTGAGCTCGGAGCCGCGTACCGTCTGCGTCCGAGTAAAGTCGGCGAGGGTACTCGCGCCATCTTCAAACGGAACAGCAAGGGCGTCCACGGCAGTCGGCGGCGAGTCGCTTGGGAAGATGTTGCGGTGCACCGTCGTAAGGGGTCCCGTTGACTTCTTCAACGCGTGCAGAGCTTTCTCAAGATCAGCTTGAGCCTGGAGCTTCACTTCTAGCTCAGCAACCCGCCTGGTAGCCTGGTCTAGAGACGCACGCAGCTGGTCCCTCTCCTTCTCTAGGCGAACATAAGCCGCGGCTGCATCTTGCTGCTGGCGATAGTACGGCTGAAACAAAAGCAAGATCTTAATAAAGTTGCGGGCGACTCTACTAGTCACCCACACCTTCGGGGGCTACTCCCATCGGGAGCGCTGATCGCGCACCCGATGAAAATTCGAGACTACAAGCTAAAAATACGAGGGACTTACGTGGGCCAGGAGGTCGACGTCTTCAGAAGGCGGCGGAGGAGCGCGACTTGAAGACGCGACGACAGCAGGTTGTGGGCGCTCCTCGGCCGCCACCCGGGTCACCAGCTCGGTCGAAGGGGCGGATGTGTGCTCCACTTCACAACGAGGGGAGTGGACATCGCCAGAACGGCGGCTGAAGCATAACAGTACAATGACCAACTAAAGGATTGGAACTACAAAAGACAACTCGAAGTCAACAAGGTACTAACCTGGTGGTCTCGAGTTCATTATCACTCCCCAAGGAGACAGACGGTAGCCGCATGAAAGTACGGGGTGGCGCGGAGCTGACAGGGGGAACAACCAGGGGCTCGATCCAGCCACCTGGAGACCGCGCACCTGACGACGTCGCGACGACTTCCTCTGGATCAGTTTCCGCACCCCTTGCGGGCGACGAGGCAGTCGCAGAGTCACCGCCGCTCCGACGCTTCTGCCTATTCAGCGCGGGTTCCTCGTCGTCGTCATCATCCTCCACTTCGTCGTTGGGGGAGACAGCGGACGGAAGCTCGTCATTGTCGTCATCCTCCTCCACAACCCTCGATTCGTCGTCGGATCCATTTTCAGGGAGAGGAGGAAGGCTGACCAGCAGAGATCGACCCTGAAGGAAGTAGACGCAAGTCGAATTAAGGAGCGGGATTTCAAGACAAGAAGAAACAAAGAGAACAAGTGAGGAACATTACCTCAGGAACGGGGTTCGTCGCCCCATAAGGGTCAACCGGGCACTTGACATTGCAGATATCCGCGACTCGGAGGTTGGTGATGGACCTCACCTTGGCTTCCACCTCCTCATCGTCAAGTGGCTCGGTGCTGACGCCCTCGACGGCCCACATCGGGTGGGGCCGAGCACTGAGCGGCTGCACCCGAAGACGGAAGAAGGTGGCCATCAAGAAGACGCCACCCGCCTCGCGCCCAAGGGTCTTGGTGAGGTCGTGTAGCAGGCCCAGCAGTGGTCTCGCGGCTTCTTTCTCCCCCGCAGTCAGCGGGTGCGACCAGGCGTGAGTCTTCCGCAGCCCGCGTCCGCTGTCGAATGCCGCCAGGCCGTCCTGGCTCGCCTGGACGTAGAACCACTTCTTGCGCCACCCCTGGACGGAGTCCGACTTCTTCATCTGGAAGTACGCGGTGTCACCGCGCACTTGGATTCCGAAGCCGCCCACGGGGAATGGCAACCCGCTCTTCCCAACGTTCTTGCGAACGAGGAAGCACGACTTCCACAACGCCCAGTGGGGCGCGACACCCAGAAAGCACTCGCAGAGCACAATGAAGCCCGCGATGCTCAAGACGCCATTGGGGGTCAGATCATGGATCTGAACTCCATAGGCATACAAGAGACCGCGCACAAAATCGTGCAAGGGGAACCCGAAGCCCCGCGGAAGGAAATCCACGAAGCATACACGTTCCCCATCGCGGGGTGTGGGATAAACTTCCTTGCCAGGAGCGCGTACCTGGACTTGATCAGCGGAAGGAAGGAGACCTTGAGCACGGAGGAGTTCGACCTCCGCCTTCTTCACAGACGACCTCTGCCAGTCGCCGTCGGGCTTCTTCATCAGCCCGGCTTCGTCGGCGGCGGCGGAGGAACCAGCGGCACTCTTCGGCTTGCCCATGGCGTCGCGGGGCAGCGCAAGGTGCAAGGACAAAAAGCACGGAGCTCTGGTGAGGGCGAGAATGACAGAAGACAGAGGAAAGGAGGTGCGGACGAATGGAGAAGACGATGCCCTCGCGCTGCGGCGCAGTACTTATGCCTCAGCAAAATCAATCTCAGCCTTCCGTTGCGCAGCGGTTCAGAGCATCTTCATCCCGCCGTTCACGTGTCAAGCAAAGAGGCCAACCGTCGCCGCCAACTTCCTCCACTACGCACGAGAATCGAGGCGTCATCATCGTGCGCGAAAATTGCGCGCCCAGTTCGGAGACGTGACAACTGCTGACCGCGGTCAGCGCTGCCAGTGGGCCCCGCCATGTCACGTCCCATCGGGCGCAGAGGCGTGCAAGGAAACGTCAGCATCAACGCCATCAAGACAACGGCTCCAAACAACTGGACAGCGAGATAACTCGAATGCAAGATTCGAATGGTAGGATTCTAAGCTGAAACAACTGAAGACAATGCGCTGGTCAAGGAACCCGAAAAATCTATTCGGGTGACGAAGAAAGTCGAGTAAGCTCCCGCAGCCGAATCAGATCTACATGTAAGCCAACAGGCCGAATAGAAACAAGCTTCACATGAAGAACAGGACAAAGTAATTTGACTGCAAAGGTTACTCCCATCGGGAGAGGCCTGTTCGACTGAAGAAAACGAGTTCAAGCTCAAGATCAAGCAATCCAATGGCGCGTCCAGGAGGAGGAAGTCCTTTGCCCGACGCTGCGCTTCGACCAAGCACTCGGGGGCTACTGACGTGGGGCTACCTTTCGGCTAGCCCACCATGAGGCTACCTGGGCCGCGCCAAGGATGGAAAAGCCCACATAAGGCCCACTCGGGGTACCACGTATCCTAGTCCAACTCGGTTAGGTCTTGTAACCTGCCATATCTGTATCAACCACCCGAGACCTGGCTACCTATAAAGCCAGGAGGGTTGCCCGTCCTAGAGGGGACGCTCATAGCCACCACCACAAACCCTAGCGAGATCGCAATCTCGCCATTGTAATCGCTACTCGCATCAATAATCAGACAAGCAGGAGTAGGGTGTTATCCTCCGGGAGCCCGAACCTGGGTAAATCCTTGCTTGTCAGCCGTCGTGATCACCAACACCTCTCTCTCTCCCCATCAATCAACCCGGGGTGCACAACCCTGTGATTTGCCGAGTTACCACCTCGTCACTCTTCGACCCTTGGTTAAAGATTCCCGCCTCAACCGCTTCACGAACAATACAGCCTCAAACCGTGATACCTATGCTGATTTTTTTAGACACTTGCCACATGATGAGTTTGCAGGTGCTATTTGGCACAACGCCGCCCCTAACAACTGCAGGATCTTCTGCTGGCTAGCACATCGTCGACGCATCTCCACCAACAAGAGACGACATCGCCACTCCCTCACGGACTCTCCCGCCTGCCCCTCCTGCAGCCATGAAGAAGACGTCAACCATCTCCTGCTCCACTGCCACCGTGCCAAGGAGGTGTGGGATGTTCTCCCACCACTCGCCCCCTCCCCTGCGCCACCTACTATTGAGGGCGTCTGGAACCACGTCGCCCCGGACAGGGGGCGGCTCACAATCCTTACGTGCATCCTCTGGAACATCTGGAAGCGCCGGAATGCGCTCGTTTTCAATGCCATCAACGAACCACCGGGTGTATCCGCCGCTAGATGTATCGATGATATTAGACTGTGGTCGAACCGTTGCCGCAACCCCCAGTTGACAGACTTTGTCTTATATTGGTGTAATAATTTTCAAACCCCCCCCCCCCCCCCTGAACAACTTGATGTTGCTCTCTCTCTAGCTTTCTCTTAACCCCCCCCCCCCCCCCTCTCATTTGTAAGCTGCTTGTAAGCTCTCGTGGTTGGTTTAAAGGTGTTCAGGCTGGCCGAAGGCCCGCCGTAGTTTCAGTCAAAAAAAACACACCGCTCCAGTAATTTAGAGCACGGTAAACTGGATATCACGCGCGTCTAAGAAACTGTCCTTTTCACGCAACAGAGGGTAAACGCAACACACCCCTGCAGACGCGCTATAGTCCCGCGTGCGGTAAATTGGACCCGAAACTCGCGCACGAGAGAGCAACTACCAAGCTAAAATCTATGACCGCCCCCACCCTCGCCCCGCACCCCCGTCGGCAAAATTCTTATGATGGACGGCCGTCCCGACATCCCACTACCCCATTCTACGACCATGACCCCTCCGCCGCAAACCGTAGCGCGGGTACAAGCCGCTTGGTCGCCACCTTGCTTGTAGAAATGTTGCTTACTCCTTTCTTTCCTTGGGAGGTTCAAAAACTTTGTTGGATCATGGACGAGGACCGGGGGGTGTAGTGCGGCTCTTCCTCAGGAAACTGCCGTTCCTAGCACGTCACGCTCGTGCTCGAGCTTCTTGTTGACGTCCCTCATCATCGTAAACTACTCAACTGAGCGCTTGCCCGTGTTGCCTGCATCCAAGTGAGAATGATCTGTGGCTTCCGGGTGGGAGTGAGAGCTGGAGGAAAAGGGGCGAGATCTAGATCTGGAGGAGCGAAAGAAATGATGCACATCGTTGGCGTTTGCTCACTACTTAATTATCAACGTCAGCTTTCCTAATAAAAAATTTCTTCTTGTTGCATTTACATCTTTATGTTTACTTACCGTTGCTACACTCTGTTGCGCTGACATTATTTTCTAATTTGCCACCCATTAAAAAGTTTGTGCTCAAGTGCAAAAGAAATGAAAATAATTAAATTTGAGTTTGTAAGAATCCAAACCTTTTTTCGCTGGTTTTACTTTTTGGAGGAAAACAATGTATTATGAGCTACAGAAAAATAACAAATTGTGGACATTTTTCGTTTCTTCTGTAGCTAAAAATACAGTCTTTTTTTCACAATCTTTCATTCGTATATGTACTTTTGTACCAAATTGTCAGAAGATATATAGAATCTGGTTTTCCTTTTTCCCATCGTGCACAAATGAGCTCCGGAGCCACTAGCACATTCAGCGGAATCCCTCATTTTCTTACCAAATTAGCAAAAACAGGTTAGGCAAACTATATTATTTTACTCTGTTTAGAATTACGCCAGATACTGGTGCTGAAATATTGGGCCTTTAGCCCATTATCAATTCCTGAAAATCCCTAAGGCCCATGTTGTCATGCCATGTGGTGGGAGTTTAGTCCCATACCGCTAGTTGGATGAGATGTGCATCAGCTTATATACTGAGGCACTCTACTACTAGTATGAGTTGGTATGAGGTATGAGGAGAATGGCTGTGTACCACACGCGCGCTCCTCCTCCTCCGCCGCCCGCCTCGCCTCGCCTCGCCTCGTCACGACACGTCACGACGCGCCGCGCCGCGCCGCGCCGCGCCGCGCCGCGGGTTGCGGGAATCTCGCCGAGCCGATGTATTCTTTTTGTCACGCAGGAATAAAATGTCAACGGTCACGAAACGCTCTGCGGTAATGGAGATTGATTGCTAGCTGAAACGTCGTGTCTTAAGTGCTCTTAAGTACGTGCGTTTTCAGTCTTAACGATCATTCATTACGTGCGTTTCGACTGGACCCTTTGTCTCCCGCGTCTGTGCATAAAAGGAGAGGTCGCTCCTCTCCGAAAATACACCTGACAACAGAATCATCCGCCCACAGCCGCCACCATCGTTCCTCCTCGCTGTTGCTGCCTTCGTTGATCCCATCCCGTCCGCCGCGTACACGGTCGACGGGAGAGCAGGCCTCCGAAACCCCGCCTCTCCGTTTCCTGTACGGGAGAGGGGCGATTAGGTTTTTGGGGAGCGTCTCCTACGCGACTGCTCGCCAATCTTCATCCACTACGTCGGCTACTTCGCCTACTTCCTCTACGTCTGCCGCGGCGCCTTCATCATCACCATGAACACCGACGACACTACGGCTGCTGCTGCCGCCGCCGCAGCCGGTCAAGAGGCTGCCAACGCCTCTGCTGCTGCTGCCGCCTCCGCTGCTGCTGCCGCCTCTGCTGCTGCTACGGCCAACTGGCCTACCGGAGGGTACAACACGTTTATCCCTCTCCTGATTATTTCCTTGTTTGCAGTACTAGTCACATGTGTAGATGTTTCTACTATCTGTCTAGTATGTAGTTTTATCATTAGGTTTCAGCATGTCATTAGCACTGTTTATGTCATGTTCATGATTTATTATTGGATTAATTTAATCGAACAATTGCCTATATACTCAACAATCCAAAAACCTAATTTGTGTAGGCAATTTTCGGTAAATGGTTTTGCTGCTGCACTGAAACCAGTCCCGTTTACGGGGACATATTTTAAGCGTTGGCAAACCAAAACCATCTTATGGCTCACTGCGATGAACGTGTTCTGGGTCGCCGGTGTCACTCCCACTGAAACGATTACTCCTGAACAGGAGAAGGCGTTTAGGGATGCCACCGTCGTCTTCGTTGGAACCATTCTAAGCGTGATCGGAGATAAGTTGGTTGACGCATATTTACATGTGCGGGTTGCCAAGGACTTGTGGGAGGCGCTCGAATCTAAATTCGGCGCAACTGATGCTGGAAGCGAGATGTACACTGTAGAGCAGTTCCATGATTACAAGATGGTTGATAACCGCTCTGTATTGGAACAAGCTCATGAGATACAGTGCATCGCTAAGGAGCTTGAGCTTCTGAAGTGTGTGCTACCGGGCAAGTTTGTCGCGGGATGCATAATCGCTAAGCTGCCCAACTCCTGGAGGAACTTTGCTACTACTCTGAAACATCAGAGGCGTGAATTCTCTGTTGAGGATGTCATTGGCCATCTGAGTGTTGAGCAGAATTCAAGGGCAAAGGACTCGCATGGAAAAGGCGAAGGTGCTTCTGTTGCTAATATGGTACAGAAGAACTTCAACTCCCACAAGCACAAGGGAAAAACTGTCGTCCAACAGAATACCGACTTCAAGAAGAAGGGTAACAAACCTTTCAAGAAGGATAAGAAGAAAGGTGCATGCTACACCTGTGGTTCAGAGGAACATTGGGCTCCTAAGTGCCCAAAGAAGTTCAAGAAACCAGGACAAGACCCCAAGTCTGTCAACATGATCGTGAGCAACAATGAGAACGGTGCATCCGGGTACGGTAATTTATTTACTGTATTTTCAGTTTTTCAGTCTAATGAATGGTGGATTGATACTGGTGCAAATACTCATGTGTGTGCTGACATTTCATTGTTTTCTTCTTATCAGGTCACAGGGAACGGATCCGTATTGATGGGGAATGGCGCGAGTGCTTCTGTTCTTGGTGTTGGCACGGTCGATCTGAAGTTTACTTCGGGAAGGATCGTGCAGCTCAAGAACGTTCAGCATGTCCCCGCCATCAAGAAGAATCTCGTTAGTGGCTCCCTTCTATGTAGAGAAGGGTTTAAATTGGTATTCGAGTCTAATAAAGTAGTTGTTACGAAATATGGACTATTTGTTGGAAAAGGTTATGAATGCGGAGGCATGTTCCGCTTTTCTCTTGCTGATTTCTGTAATAAAGTCGTGAACAATATTCATTCGAATGTTAATGAAGCAGAAGTTTGGCATTCACGTCTTTGTCACATTGGTTTCGGTTGTATGACGCGGCTAGCAAAACTAAGTTTAATCCCATCTTTCACTTTAGCCAAAGGTTCTAAATGTCTTTCGTGTGTTCAAGCAAAGCAACCTCGCAAGCCTCATAAAGCTGCGGAGGAAAGACACTTGGCACCGTTAGAACTTATACATTCTGATCTTTGTGAGATGAATGGTGTTTTGACTAAAGGTGGAAAGAGATACTTCATGACACTGATAGATGATTCCACTAGATTTTGCTATGTATATTTGTTAAGTACTAAAGATGAGGCTCTACACTACTTTAAAATCTATAAAGCAGAAGTTGAGAACCAACTTGAAAAGAAAATTAAACACATCCGGTCTGATCGTGGTGGAGAGTACTTCTCTAATGAGTTCGACTCTTTCTGTATGGAACATGGAATTATTCATGAGAGGACGCCTCCCTATTCTCCCCAGTCAAATGGGGTTGCCGAACGGAAAAACCGTACTCTAACTGATTTGGTTAACGCCATGTTAGATACATCGGGATTATCCAAGGCATGGTGGGGGGAGGCGCTATTGACGTCATGTCATGTCCTGAATAAGGTTCCAACAAAAGATAATGAACTCACTCCCTATGAACAATGGGAGAAGAGAAGGACAACACTCTCATACTTACGTACTTGGGGCTGTTTGGCGAAAGTCAATGTGCCGATCCCCAAAAAGCGTAAGCTTGGACCTAAGACCGTGGACTGTGTTAATTTGGGCTACGCTAAGAATAGCGTTGGCTATAGATTCTTGGTAGTGAAATCTGATGTACCTGACGTGAAGGTCGGTACGATTATGGAGTCTAAAGATGCTACTTTCTTTGAGGATGTTTTTCCTATGAGAGATATGCAAAGCACTTCTATACAGGAATCTGAAGAAACTCCTGAGCCTGCCATTCCTATGGAATATTATGAACAACAAACCCGTGATGAAAATCCTGAGAAGGATGATGAGGAAACCCTTGGTAGGGGCAAGCGACAGAGGACTGCAAAGTCCTTTGGCGATGATTTTCTCGTGTACCTTGTGGATGACACTCCCACTTCTATTTCAGAGGCTTATGCATCTTCGGATGCTGATTACTGGAAAGAAGCAGTCCGTAGCGAGATGGATTCCATCATGGCTAACGGGACATGGGAAATTACTGAACGTCCTTACGGTTGTAAACCGTTGGGATGCAAGTGGGTGTTCAAAAAGAAGCTTAGGCCCGATGGTACGATTGAAAAGTACAAGGCTAGGCTTGTGGCCAAGGGCTATGCCCAGAAAGAAGAGGAAGATTTCTTTGATACTTACTCACCTGTGGCTAGACTGACCACCATACGAGTTTTACTCTCGTTGGCAGCCTCGCATGGTCTTCTTGTCCATCAAATGGATGTTAAGACGGCTTTCCTAAATGGAGAGTTAGACGAGGAAATCTATATGCAACAGCCAGATGGCTTTGTATTAGATGGTCAGGAAGGAAAGGTATGTAAGTTATTGAAATCTTTATATGGCCTGAAACAAGCGCCTAAGCAATGGCATGAGAAATTCAATACAACTCTAACCTCTGCTGGTTTTGTTGTGAATGAGGCTGACAAATGCGTATACTATCGCCATGGTGGGGGCGAAGGAGTTATACTGTGCTTGTATGTTGATGACATACTGATTTTTGGGACCAACCTCAAAGTCATTGAGGAGGTCAAGTCTTTTCTATCTCAAAACTTTGAGATGAAAGACCTTGGTGTGGCTGATGTTATTCTGAACATCAAGCTATTGAGAGATAATGAGGGTGGGATAACACTTTTGCAATCCCATTACGTTGAGAAGATTTTGAGTCGATTTGGATATTCGGACTGCAAAGCTTCTCCAACGCCTTATGATCCTAGTGTGCAGATTCGAAAGTTTACTGGCACAGCTAAGGATCAACTGAGGTACTCTCAAGTAATAGGTTCTCTCATGTATCTAGCTAGCGCGACAAGGCCTGACATCATGTTTGCGGTTTGCAAACTTAGCCGGTTTGTTTCCAATCCGGGTGATGTGCATTGGCATGCTGTCGAAAGAATTATGCGCTATCTGAAAGGTACTGAGAACTACGGACTTCACTATTCTGGAAGTCCTTCAGTGCTTGAAGGGTACTGTGATGCGAATTGGATCTCTGATGCTGATGAGATGAAAGCCACAACAGGGTATGTGTTTACCCTTGGAGGTGGTGCTGTTTCCTGGAAGTCTTGCAAGCAAACGATCCTGACGAGATCGACAATGGAAGCAGAATTAACAGCATTGGACACATCTGGTGTCGAAGCAGGATGGCTTCGAGATCTTTTGATGGACTTGCCAGTGGTTGAAAAGCCAGTTCCGGCTATCCTTATGAACTGTGATAACCAAACAGTGATTGTTAAGGTTAAGAGTTCAAAGGACAACATGCAGTCCAACAAACACATAAGAATGAGATTAAAATCTGTCAGACATTTAAGAAACTCCGGAGTTATAGCGTTGGATTATATCCAGTCGGCTAAGAATCTGGCAGATCCCTTTACTAAAGGGCTATCACGTGTTGTGATAGAAAATGCATCGAGGGAGATGGGTATGAAACCCACATGAGTTGCCATGGTAGTAACCCAACCTATGTGATCGGAGATCCCGTGAATTAGGACCTGGGAAAACAAGCTAGTGGTTAACTGAAGAGAGTAAAACCTTTACTAACCCACTTCGTTGGAGATGCAATACTCTCGGTAACTGTATGGCAGGTTGACGTATGTCTTAATGTGTTCCAAAGCTTTGCATAAGCAAGACGCTATCCTACAGAGCGATCTTTGGAGGAACACACCTATATGAACCTGACTGCTGGTCACAGTCTATGAGATTAGGGTGATCTCTAGTAAGTTTATGAATAGGTCTGGAGTGACTAATATGCTCCACCCGAGGGGTCAGACTTCGGCAGTCTAGTACTGGTAAGACAGTTAGTGAAGCTACTTTACGCCAAACTGACAATTCAAGGCCTAGTCCATTGTCAGTTGTGAAGGAGTGTAGCTAATTGCTCTAGGTGGAGTTCAACCTTAACAGGTCTCTACTAAAAATACTGGTATATCAAAACAGTGTTTGGAACGGATGACAACTTCATGGGTCTTTGGGATCTGGTGGGGGATTGCTGAAATATTGGGCCTTTAGCCCATTATCAATTCCTGAAAATCCCTAAGGCCCATGTTGTCATGCCATGTGGTGGGAGTTTAGTCCCATACCGCTAGTTGGATGAGATGTGCATCAGCTTATATACTGAGGCACTCTACTACTAGTATGAGTTGGTATGAGGTATGAGGAGAATGGCTGTGTACCACACGCGCGCTCCTCCTCCTCCGCCGCCCGCCTCGCCACGCCTCGCCTCGCCTCGCCTCGTCACGACACGTCACGACGCGCCGCGCCGCGCCGCGGGTTGCGGGAATCTCGCCGAGCCGATGTATTCTTTTTGTCACGCAGGAATAAAATGTCAACGGTCACGAAACGCTCTGCGGTAATGGAGATTGATTGCTAGCTGAAACGTCGTGTCTTAAGTGCTCTTAAGTACGTGCGTTTTCAGTCTTAACGATCATTCATTACGTGCGTTTCGACTGGACCCTTTGTCTCCCGCGTCTGTGCATAAAAGGAGAGGTCGCTCCTCTCCGAAAATACACCTGACAACAGAATCATCCGCCCACAGCCGCCACCATCGTTCCTCCTCGCTGTTGCTGCCTTCGTTGATCCCATCCCGTCCGCCGCGTACACGGTCGACGGGAGAGCAGGCCTCCGAAACCCCGCCTCTCCGTTTCCTGTACGGGAGAGGGGCGATTAGGTTTTTGGGGAGCGTCTCCTACGCGACTGCTCGCCAATCTTCATCCACTACGTCGGCTACTTCGCCTACTTCCTCTACGTCTGCCGCGGCGCCTTCATCATCACCATGAACACCGACGACACTACGGCTGCTGCTGCCGCCGCCGCAGCCGGTCAAGAGGCTGCCAACGCCTCTGCTGCTGCTGCCGCCTCCGCTGCTGCTGCCGCCTCTGCTGCTGCTACGGCCAACTGGCCTACCGGAGGGTACAACACGTTTATCCCTCTCCTGATTATTTCCTTGTTTGCAGTACTAGTCACATGTGTAGATGTTTCTACTATCTGTCTAGTATGTAGTTTTATCATTAGGTTTCAGCATGTCATTAGCACTGTTTATGTCATGTTCATGATTTATTATTGGATTAATTTAATCGAACAATTGCCTATATACTCAACAACTGGCACGAGTGTGGTTACAAGATGGATTTATAAACTGTAATTAGTGGATTGTTAGGTATTCCAGTTGAATTCGTGGACCATAAGGAGGAGAGCTTGCCGGCTCCGGTAGGTGGTAATCGGCGGGAGGATGCTCGGATGGAAGATGACCATGATGAAATCGGTGCGGGATCCTCTAACTTTGAATCCCCTAGTTTTCCTAACTTTGGGACGTCATTCACAAAGTCAGAGATCCGGCTCCGATGAAGACTCGGCGTGTAGAATAATCGCAGGCGCGCAACGACAAGGAAAAGAAACAGCAGAAAAAACATGAGAGTGGTGCATGGCCAATCCGGATCGATTCTACGGATGAACAAGAGACTTTTCCATTAGAAAAGCAGCCAGTGTACTGAACACCAGACAGAAAAACTCGATCGCCCACCACACCAGCTTCGTGTTCCTCATCTCCGGCGAGCCATCAACTCGTCCATGAGTCGACCAATATCTCTGTACGATGACCCGCCGTTCTCCATGGCTGCCCTGGCTTTTACACCGAGCTCCTTAGCATTACTCTGTATGGTGTCACCGTCGTTGTTATCCATCACTCTCTTAATGGATTCCGTGATCACCCCGGCGCCGATCAGATGGTGGGTCTCCATGGCCGACGCGTAGTCCCTCACCCCGACGCTGGCCCCCACTTTGAGCACCTCAACGACGAGCTTCTCGTTGAAGAACTGGTCTGCATACCGCGGCCAGGTGATCATCGGCACGCCGGCGCTCACGGCCTCAAGCACCGAGTTCCAGCCGCAGTGCGTCACGAACCCACCGACGGCCGCGTGGTTCAGGATGAGCACCTGCGGCGCCCAGCCCCGAATGACGAGGCCGCGCTCTCCATGCGCCAGCAGCTCGGCGAAGGCTTCGGGCATCCACTCAGGCGCGGCGGTGTCTGTGCAAGCGCCGCTGATAGAATTCCCGCTGATGACCCACACGAAATTCTTCGCCGATAGGTGGAGGCCGCCGGCGAGCTCTCGCAGCTCGTCCGGCGAAAATTTGGATAGCGTGCCGAACGACACGTACACCACCGAGCCAGCCGGCTTCGCGTCGAGCCACCGCATGCAGCTGTCAGCCTCGGGCGAGAGCGCGTTGGTGGTGTCTCCGCTGCCTCTAGCGTCCATGTCGGGTCGTGCGACCGGCCCGAGCAGCCAAACGCGGCGGCCGAGCGTGGTCTGGTAGTGCTCGACGTACTCCGGCTCCAGCTCATGGAAGCTGTTGAACACCTCGCCGTAGCTCCTCTGGTCCTCGTCGTTCACGA
Source organism: Poa annua (assembly GCA_026929855.1). Classification (NCBI taxonomy): domain Eukaryota; kingdom Viridiplantae; phylum Streptophyta; class Magnoliopsida; order Poales; family Poaceae; genus Poa; species Poa annua. The sequence continues at coordinate 11,065,966 of CM049430.1, forward strand.
CCTTGAAGAAGGCGAACACCTTCGGCTGCTTCCGGGGGTCCGGCATCTGGCTCCGCCTCAGCTCGACATGGTGCGGCAGGCCGGGGAGGAAAACCATGCCGTCAGGGTCGTCCTGGTTCGTACAAGCAGACTCCATCGGGTTGTTGCGCAGCATGACGTCGGTGCACGCCCGCGCGAACATGCTGGTGCCGAGGAACGCGATCCGCGGGACGCCGTGTTCCGTGGCGGCGGCCACGGACCACTGGAAGTGGCTGTCGGCGACGACGGCGTCCACCGGGTGGTTGTGCTTGTCGGCGAGGAACCCGTCGAAGGGCTCGCGCAGCAGCTGGATCGCGCGGGAGAAGTTGTCGCGGTCGGCCTGGTCGGTGAGGCCGGTGCCGTTCTCGACGCCCGGCGGGAGCCCCACGTCGGGGAAGGGCACGACGATGATCTTGATCCCGGGGGCATTTCCGGAATTCGCGTCGTTTGCGCGGTCGACGGCCGGGCGGATGATCGCGGCGTTGACGGGCGTGGTGAGGATCGTGCACCTGGCGCCACGGGCAGCGAAGCGCGCCGCCATGTCGGGGATCGGGATCAGGTGGCCGGGAGCGAGGAATGGGAAGAAGAGGATGTGCAGTGGCGGCTGCTCGTCTTTGGTAGCCATGGCTAGCTGCGTCTGCGTGCTGTGGTTCTCAAATCTCAACTCCGGCGAGCTACCGCTAAACTAAAGGGAACGCTTGGACAACTCCGGGACTCGATTGTGTCTTTGGTGCAGCGAATGACTCGCTGCCTTGTCTAGTCATTTTATTCTCATACATAGGGCCAGGGGGCTCCTTATAATAATACTACAAAACTTGGGCGCCACTTTAGCTAGCAAAACTTTAGCGCGGCTAGTCTCACTAAACTTGGTGAGTGCTATTTTTTTTCTTGAAAAACACACTACAATACAAGCATTAATATGCATACACTCATTTTTATGAACGCACGTACGCACACCCTATACACAGTAGGAATTGAACCGAGCCGGGTCGAACAAATAAGGTCTAATTTTTTTTACGTGAAAAAGCAAGTGCATTTAATAAAACAAAGACCCAAACAGATTCAGTTTCATATTTAATCAAGTACAATTACAAACTCACAACAAAAAAAGGAAACTACATATAAAATAGTGCTACATTGTGAAAAGATAGTATCATACCATATTACCATTAAGTTGAATCTATATGGGCAAGACAAAAATGTGGAGGAAGATGACCTCTACGATCATTGTAGCCATGTAAACATTTGCTAGATAAAAAAATTCAGCAATATTTACTTTTTGAGTATCCTAGAAAATATGAATTGAAATCAATCTTTTGACCAATATGCTACACACTATCCAGTAGAAATCTAAATTAAAATCTAAAATTAAAAGGGGAAATCAACCTGCTCGTCGGCGTACATCAGAGATCAGAGCCAGCCGTGCGGGCAAGAACATGATGCACCAACGCCGAGAGATGACGCGCAGCACGGCACTGGTGAGCAGCGGCGGCGGGAGATGGAGGGTCGGCCGGGATGCGCGCCACAGCCTAGGCGGCTGGGGCAGGAGCAGGGAAGTGGCTGGCGGCGCGACTTCCTCGGCGAGAGTGAGATAGAGGGCCGGTCGGGATGCGCGGCAAGGCCTAGGCGGCTGGGGCAGGGGGTGGCGGCGCGACTCCCTCGACGAGAGCGAGATGGAGGGCCGGCCAAGATGCGCGGCACAGCCTGGGCGGCTTGGGCTAGAGCAGGGCAGTGGCTGGCGGCATGACTCCCTCGGGGAGAACGAGATGAAGGGCTGGAGTCAGTGCACGGTTTGACTTTCGCTTGGGCTGATCGATACCGCATATCCTCGACCCCCTACTGGCGCCGCCACTACCTACCCATATATTCACCTTGAGAGACTGAGCCGGAGGGTCAGGTCATGAGATTGACGAAGACACCACATGCGCCTCGCCGTCGACGGGAACGTCGCCTCCTACTGTAAAATATTCCTGAGAAACACCATCATCAAATTTAGGGTTTAAAATATGCTAAGGTGAAAATATAACCATCCTTCTAATCATCTTGACACGGGCAAGTTCTCGGCTACCTCGGCTAGCTGCGGCGCGGGGCTTCTTAATTTCGAATATAGTACAACAGGTACTGCTAATTCATTGAGCTTACGGGAAAGAAGTTTATGATAAAAGTGGAAACTTTAAACGCCGCCCCAACTTTTAGAACTTAAGTAAGTATGAAGTACTAGAACCCGAGTAATTTAGCACAAGTTGGACGGCGTCATGCATGATTGCAACGTTAACTAGAGTATGATTAATTTATCGACAAGACCTGTGAGGTTAGGTGTGTTCGTGTCTAGTATGGGGTGGAATCTTCTATACCTAAATAGGAGAAGCCCACTACCTAAATTCTCTCAACATGCAAGCCGTCCACGTCATATCCATCAGTTTCTGTACAACGTACACCACGTCAGCTCCATCCCGTTTATTTGGTTGGTTTCGGTTCCAGCCATCTCCTCGTGCGTTCTGTTTCTCTTCGTTTGGGCAAATTGGTTCGAGCCACATGCAGCCCAATACTCCAGTCCCGTACATCAGCCCATGGTAAAGCCCATGTTTGCTTTTCGTCACAACACAACCTTGCAGTTACTGCTATGGATGAATAAATCCCTTTCACAACGACGCACTGTCCCCTCATCTCTCCTATACCATAATCACGAGAATTTACTCCACAGGAACGGATGGAGGAAGCCGAAACGAAAAAATGCACCGTCTTATCCCATTGCAATGTAAGGCATATTCGTTTTCCCTGCATTTTCTTTTCCCCTTCCAGCTTCCCATATATATACCAGACTATTATATCTCCAATTCATAGGATGCATTCCTTACTCATCCTAATCCTCACAAACAACTTTGCCTCACCATAGATCGACTCTGCCTTTTCCGGTAGGGTCACGACAACTTTGAGATTCATATCAGCCTTCGTGTCACCTAGATCGATCAATGACATGGTCGCTCCGGAAGCCTACCGTAGATCGACGACACACATCGTGGTTTGGTTTTTTATTGCATGGCTTGCATCAAGGCCTTCATGTGGAATCAACCGCAGCAACATGCCATGGCAGCCTCCATAATCATCTTATTTATACCATTCAATTGTTTGTAGAGTGAAAAATTATAACTTTTTGTATTCACGGTGCAGGCCACTATCCTGGCATGAAAGGCATTATTTTTCCCTGGTGCATGCCGGTTGTTCGATGAAATGTCCGGCAAATCTGATTGATGCTAATTTATTTTGGCTGCTGTACCTGATGGAGCACTGGAGAACAAGTCGATCTATGCATGCTCCTTGGTCCTTCAGAGGAACATACAAGTAATTCTTAATTCTGTGTGTAGTTTTTTTAGAACCAATCTTATGTAGTTTAAAATTGGTTAATTATCTCTCATCCGTTCATCCCAAGTCTCTTTTGGATATTGTCACTCTAGAGAATGCAATCAGTTGGTTATGCAACATGGTCGTATATCATCAGGCGTTACCTTCTTTTACAACAGTTATTTCTTAAGGCGACTAAATCAAAATTACAAGCAATTCTAATCTTGGTATGCCACTCCAATTCCTATAACCTTACTGTTTCTTTTATGCATTCTATCCGTTTATATAAATCTTGAGCACTTTATCTCTGTAGTAATGTATATTTTGGACCTTGGGCTCATTTGTGTATTTTCTGCTCACATATGCTAATCCATTTTATCTTTCAGTTTGGCATGGTTAAGATGCCATAAATTTTTATGTGCAGTTGGAAGGTAGCTAACAAGGTGGAAGTATTCCTGGCATGGTGAACTATTTATTTGTTGGTGCTTCCAGTATGTAAATCTGAAAGTGAGAACGTCAAATTCTGAAACACATGCTAATGGAAAAATGCTCAAGATGGTAGTAATTCATGTTTTCCCGCGTGCAGCAACAGCTCAATGAAATCACACTTTTGCCTCTGCATTGCGTAGTTCTTATTTTACGAGGATACATATTAATCAACACAGTGGTTGTAGATGCCTCCATACACAAGATCACTTTATATTCATAGGTTGTCGTGTTTATTTTCCTTTGGATCAGTTTGGGTTACACACTTACACTATTGGAATTGCCCAACTGTCATATAAACTCAACTAGAAACGCATCAAAAAGTTCACATGGTCCCTTTTTGGTTTTCCAGTAGTAGTGGTTGAATAATTTGTATCTATCATCTAAACATATTTTTTCTTAACACTTAAATTGCCACTAAATAATACTAATATATTTACAATTTTCTTCATGCGCCTGTCATGCACTAGTGAGTTCTCACTGAGCATAACTTGTATCCCATAATTATACAGGTTAATACTTTGTATTTGGTCATTTTTCCATGCTCCTTACTATAGTAACTCATGAAACGACCGTTCATCTCTATAGTTTGGCCTTTTTGATGCAGTGTGTATCAAAGTAAGGAGCTTTCTTGCTTTCAAAATGGGTTTCAATGTTTATGTTCAGTGTATTTAAACTTATTTCCGCAGCAACGCGCGGGGTATCATCTAGTAGAATGAATGGCATTCCATCCCATCCCATTTCATCTCTAAACATTAATTAGATCCTAGTTAATTAGACCCTATTTAATTAGTCTAATTATTCTCCAAACCCACGGGAGAGGAGCAAGGCGACCTCCAGCCTCCGCCCGACTCAGCCCCGTCCCCGGCGACCTCCAGCCTCATCCCGCCTCCACCCCGCGCCCGACGACCTCGCGCGCCGTCCAGGCGACCTCCAGCCTCCGCTCGACTCGGCCCCGTCCCCGGCGACCTCCAGCCTCATCCCGCCTCCGCCATGTGACTGGCGACCTCCAGCCCTGGCCACGCCGTCCCGGCGACCTCCAGGGCCCGCTCGCCCCTGTGTGCGTCCTGGCTGAGTCTGGCTGCACTGTTTGTGATGTCCCGGCGATCTCCAGCGACCTTCGAGCCCCGCCCGCCCCTGTGTGTCCTTGTTGCGCCGTCTGCGCCGCGTCTGGCGGCGCCGTCGTTGACCTTCGAGGGAGCAGGGAGGAGGGTAGCAACGAGAGAGAAGTTACGCGAGAAAGAAAAGGATTAGTGCGCATGAGAGTAGCCGTTCCACTCGGTTCGGTCGATTTGGCCGGACGGGTTGGTTCCGCATCTGCATGGAATATTCCATTCCGAGAAACCACCTAATTCTATTCCTTGTCCTAACCGAACACAAGAACGACCTCCAGATGCGGAGCGGTTCCGTTCTATTCCAGATGGTTCTAGAAACGAACACACCCTATTTAATCTTGTGGAACAGACCGGCGGCCCGACCCTTCCCTTTTTTAGGTTAAAAAATAAAAGAGATGCTTCATTCGTTTTGGTGAAGAGCTGGGTTACAGTACTCCGAGATAGTGGTAGGCCATCTACCGCAAGGGTGTTTAGAGAGATGATTACAAAATAAACCTCGGCCTCGCTGTCGACGGAAACGTCGCCTCTCACTGTAAAATATTCCATCTACAAATCTGAGGTTTAAACTTTGGTGGAATGGGATATAAGCATCTTGCTAACCATCTTGGCACAATTAAGTTCTCGTCTACTTTAGCTAGCTGCGTGTGTGGGGGCTTCTTAATTTCGAATATAGTACAACAGGCACCCCTAATTCATTGAGCTAACGGGAAAGAAGGTTATGATAAAATTGAAGAAAATTGCACATAACACCAACCTTTGGTGCATTTGTTGCACAAAACACAGAAACAAAACACTTGTTGCAGCAAACACCATATTTTCGTTTAATCAGTTGCAACCAGCCCAAATAACAGTTTGAGAGACCTTAATAGATATCTAACATGTGGTTTTGGATTTTTATACCGCATAGGACTAATTTTGTACTGTATAAAAAATATATGATATTTAACACAAAATTCCTGAGAAATACAAATTGGAAAGTAGGAAGCACAACAGTAAAAATATATAGATTATACTTGTCAAAATATTTTAGGATCAATAACAACATATAGATCGTACCGCATACTCACTTTGAATCATGTGGTGCAAAGTCATTTTAAATAAGCAAAAAGTCAAAGATACACTTACACAAGGATAAAGCATGTATGTGGCATAAGATAAGCAGTAGGTAGAAGTCATAATATAGATATGAGAAATGAAACCAACATGCATCATCCGAAAGAGATTATTATCCCTGGGTGGGAGCATGTGGGATCAAAAGAATGATGTTATTTTTTATGTCACGAACCAAATATTTAGAGATATATAATATATTATATTATTAAAACACGAGACAATGAACGGGCAATGATATGACAATAACGTTCCATCATATGAAGGGTTGGATTCAGTGAAGGATTTTTTAAGAAGGTACTAGCAATGTTTACAAGAAATTTCATAAAAAAGAGCGATAGATATTGTTATGATTCTATACCAGAGCCATAAGATCGTTTGCTGCTTTTGATTCCACCAACTTCATAAGACCGTTTGCTCGACAACTCTATATATAAAAACAGAGTCAATATTAGAGACATGTAAAAAATAAGTGTTCCTGAGTCTCACGTTCGTTACAAAATTCATATTTTTCACAGCCTTTCAAGCCTATCAGATTATCTCTAACTAGAGATCTATTCCTAACTACCAGATTTAGCTCTACTCAAAGGAATTTTTAGTTTCCATTACACTTCCTAAGGAAATCTATTTTTATCCTTACTAGTAGAGTATAAATTCAGGACTTGACTCAAATGGTCATGTCCTAGTCTTTAACATGTATAATCTATATATTTTCTATTATGCGGCCTGTTTTCAATTTATATTTCTTGAAAAAATTATTAATTATCGTATATTTTTTTGTGTACAGTACAAAATTAGTCGTATACGGTATAAAAATCCAGAACCACATGTTAGATACTTATTAAGTTCTCTAAAACTGTTATTCGGGCTGGTTGCAACTGATTAAACGAAAACATGGTGTTCACTGCAACAAGTGTTTTGTTTCTATGTTTTGTGCAACAAACGCATCAAAGGTTGGTGTTGTGTGCAATTTTCTCAATAAAATTAGAAACTTTAAACGCCGCCCCAACTTTTAGAACTTAAGTAAGTAGTATGAAGTACCGCCCCAACTTTTAGAACTTAAGTAAGTAGTATGAAGTACTACCACCCGAGTAATTTAGCACAAGTTGGACGGCGTCATGCATGATTGCAACGTTAACTAGAGTATGGTTAATTCATCGACAAGACCTGTGAGGTTAGCTTCCTTTATTTAATCTTGTGGAACAGACCGGCGGCCTTCCCCTTCCCCTTTTTTAGGTTAAAAAATAAAAGAGATGCCTCATTCGTTTTGATGAAGAGCTGGGTTACAGTACTTTGAGATAGTGGTAGGCCATCTACCGGCCGCAAGGGTGTTTAGAGAGATGATTACAAAATAAACGTCTTTTAGTCATGGAATCTTAGCTTGAGAGAATGCAGGAGCAGCAACGGATTAATTGTGCCAGGTTCACCGACGAAGACTACGACATCGACCACACCCACTTTGACTACGGCTACTTTAATATCAACATCAAGAACAACGTCTACAACAAATCAAGAACTCCAGTCAACAGCGTCTGCCTCGTAACTTGCGTCCACGACACTCCCGCTGTGACTGTGGGAGGGAAGAGAGGAGAAACCATCAGAGACGCAGTTGATGATGACGAAGAGAAGAAGACGATGAAAATGTAGGAGTTCAACTCCAGTCGCAAACGTCTGTTTCACTCCCGTTTCGACTGAGGGGGAATGTTAGAATATGAGTACGTGTACAACTAGAGATAAGAGATATGTACATACTAGGAATTAGAGTCCGTCTTGTATTCCAAGTCATAGGTATCTTAGCCCTCAAATTTGTACCACTATATATACCCCATGAGGGTCATAGCAATATAACAACAAAGATTAGGGATCTATATTTTTAACATGTCTGACCGTCTCATATCGCAGGAAGGAACCGGAGTCCCATCCACCTCGCCTTGTATTCCGGACGTAACAAGGAAACTGACAGAACCGATCAAAGACCCTTCCGACCTTGAGCTTCCCTACCTACGTACCTGAGCCGTGAGCGTGGTCTGTGTTGTGATCGTCGCGCTGCCTCTTCCGCCAATCTATCTTCTGGCGACGCCGTCGGGCAGTTCGGCTCCCGTCATACGTGAACCTTGTGCCATTCTTCTTTGATCGGCTCCCTGCGGGTTCATGTCGGCGGTGAGACATTCTCGACTCATAGATCCGTGCTCGCTGCTCGGTCGTCCGTCTTCAGAGCGGAGCTATTTGGCGACATGCATGAAGCAGAAAGCCGGTATTCCGGTTGAGATGGGTGATATGGAAGGTGACGTGTTCAAGTCGTTGCTTTATTTCATATACACGGACTCGCTGCCTGAGATGACTTGTGATGGTGGAGATGTGGTGATGGATGGCCATCTACTCGTTGCGGCTCACAGGTACAATGTTGAGCGGTTGAAGCTGTTATGTGAGGAGGAGAGGTTGTGCAACCACATCGACTCCGACATGGTGACGACTAGTTTATCTTTAGCTGAGCATCATAGTTGCCGTGGATTGAAGGAAGCTTGCTTTGAGTTCCTTGCTTCTCCTTCCAATTTGGAGGCAAGATGATGGTAAGTGATGGTTATGAGCATCTGAAAAGCAGTTGTCCATCTGTTCTCATGGTCTTGGAGCTGGTTGCTAGACTTCTGCCTGCCGAACTGAAAGCGGCGAAGGAGATCAAAATGGCATTTTCAGTACTAGTGTGCTACTGTGATTACATCTAGGTCTGCGGAAAAGCCAAACCCTAGCTCCCGCGAGCGACCGGGAGCTCCCCGCGCGCCACCGCCTCTCACCCCTCCTCCTCCTTCCCTCCTCCCTCGCCGCCGCCGGAGGGCATCCCCGGGCAAAGCTCGGTGGCGTTGGCGGCGGCGAGGCGCTTTTCCCCTCCTCGTCCGGGCTGGCGGCGCGGGCCGTGGAGACCGGCAAGGATGCGGCGTTGGCGATTGGGCGCGGCGGCGGCGGCGTGCAGCAGCGGCGCGGCGGCGTACAGGTGCTACGGCGGCGGCGTGGGGAGGCTTCGCGGCGGGTCCTCTGGTTGGGCGCGGGCGACAGCCGGTGAGCTCCGACCTTGGACGGCGTCGGGAGGACAGCAGGTGCGGCGGAGGAGTTGCTGCTTCAGGCGGCGATCTTCGCGCATGGCGGCCGGATCTGGGCCTACGGGCCTAGATCTGGGCCTGGTAGGTTGTAGGGTTGACATTGGCCGTTCCGGAGGTGCCGGAATTGCAACATTGACACCGTTCTACCGTCATGTCCTCCCTCGAGGCTCGCACCTGTGCTGGATCGGGCCTTTTGGCTCGTCTCCGGTGAGTTCGTCCATGTCGTTTCGGGTGGTGGATGCATCGCTTGCTCGAGCTCGTGCACGTCGGGGTGGTGTTCTTCGGCCTAGGCGGTGCTTTGTTCTATTCTTGGGGGCTTCCTGAGATAGGATAGGCCGGTCGGAGCGTGGCGGTGCCTCCCCTTGGCGGCAGGGCCATGGCCGTTGTAGTGCTTGTCCGGCGCGCCGCCCCCGGCCCAAATATGAGCCCTCTGACACATCTGGGTTTTAGGCAAGCTAGACAAAATCGTCAATGGCGCGGTCCTCTATACACTGATGACGGAGAGCAGCTTGGATGGGGGGCGGCGGCGTCAACGTTGTGCCTTCTGCAGCGCGACGACGGGATCCTCACGGGCCTCTCAAGGTAGAGAGGCCCGGCCGGGCTTGCGGGTCTGGTGTGATCCTGTTGTTACGTCCGGTCGGTTACTGTCTCTGACGGTGGAGGTTGGTCCCTCCTGCACGTCGGCGGTGCTGCGGTTCCTAGTCCCGGCTCTCCCTCTTCGGTGTGTAGGCTTCTCTGCTCTTGGTCGTGGTGAGACTTTGTGAGTGACTCCGCGTTCGTGGGGCGCTGGGTGGTGGACGGTGTGGTGGAGTGTTCCGGTGCGCCTAGGGTGTTAGGGGTCAGGAGAAATCCTTGTCGGCTTGTCCGACGTCGACGCGGTGGCACCTGCAGGTACCACCAGTCCTTCTTGGAGGGCGTCGGGTGTCCCCCTTCTCCCTGTCACGTACTAGGGGAAACCCTTGGCAGCAGCGTCGTCAGTCGTCGCATCCCTTCCTGAAGGTGTTGTTTGGTACAGGCGTGTCGGAGCACTAGGAGCGTGGTGGGAGGCCTCTGGTTGGCTCAGCGGTCACGGAGCTTGCTCACTTTGTCGATCCGTCGTTGTCGGCATTTTTCTTTTTCTTTTTCTCTTCGCTTTTCTTTTGGGCGTGCTTGTGCTGTTTCCGCCCCAGCACCTTGTTTTGGGCGTTGTGCTGTCTGGCCCAGCAGCGGTCTCAAACGGTGTGGCTTTATTTATAAAGCGGGGCGAAAGCCTGATTCGAGAGACATCTAGATCTGCTATTTTAGTTTCTACTTGTTCTCTATGTATGGTTGCATGCCCGTCTCATGCAATAATTATAATCAATCTATATCCAAATGTCTAGGTGACTACTGCATTCCGCGCTCTGTTATACTCACTCCGTTCTGAATTAATCGATTCGTACCGTGTATAGAGAAGTCACATTTCCTCATTGTATTGAGTTCAGATTGGAGTCCTCTTGCTCTCTCCTAGTAAAATTTGTATTTGTGCCTGAAGAACCGAGCTGGGATCCTCTACAGTAATTGCAGTGTGGTTACTGCCACTGTCAGGTGGGTCCGGCCCCACATGTCAGTGGTGTACAATAGCTACAGTAACTGTAGAGGATCCAGGCCGGCCCCACATGTCAGTTTGTGTTTTTGAGTTTGACATAGCCAAGGTTCAATAGGCTGAACGATTTACAATCTTGAACCTACACTACATTTTGGTATACAGTTCCGCATCAAAGTGCTTGTTTCCGTTTGTGATTCCAAGCGTACAACTCATTTGGGAATCAAGAAATGGTTTTTTAAGGACTTGTTGAATGAAGTGCTAATGAACTGGAGATCATTGTGTCTGGGCATTCCAAACTGAGGAGTAATTCCTCTAAAATTAACCACATCATACAAAGATTTAACATTGTAGAGACCTTTTGAATTAAGTTTCCATACAATGGTATCCTCCTCATCACTAATGTGTAAGGAGTAAGCAATTTGCATCACCTCATACCCCAAACTCATAAGCGTATCATCATAGCATCCGCGAAAAGTAATATTCAAATTCACAACATCCCATGCCTTAACCACTGTGATATTTTGTTCATTAGCAATGTAATAAATTTCCCAATATTGGATAACCAGGCTAGAACCCCGATGAGGGTTCAGTTAAACACCGTTTAGACCTTTTTATAGGGGAAAGCACTCGGCTTTATTACGAAACAGCTTGGAATTGCCCATTACAACATTATTACTGCCACACATAGGTACCTCACTCCCAGCTGATGTGGAGTTTACTGTTTACATTACATTTCAAACCTTCCTGCACCAGTGCATGGGGGGCTTTGTTTGTAACTCAGCTTGCTCCTTTTAGACCATTGTTGTGAGCAACGTGAGGTGACTGAAGTATAAGTGCGGTGTCAAGGTGGATGTGACTTGTCGAAGAGGGGATCGACACACCAAGCACGAGGTGTCTGAATTTTCACTCCTCTCTACATCATATTATTTCCAAAATATGAGAGACCGTAATGATAATTTTGAAATAAAAATGACTAAGATGCTAGCATAATTAGTTTGCTTTGTACTGAAAATTACCCATTTTTGCAACCAGCATGAACAACAAAACATAGGCTTTATTTTTATGGTCACAGCCCATCTACGGCCCATTTAACGGCGAACACCTGGTCCAGGCAACGCCGCCGCCACATTCCTTGGACCCGTTCCACCATCTCGGCCGTACACCCGCGCGACCAACCCCCGCCCCCATCGCCGGTCTCCGGTCTCCGGCGAGACCCGCCGCCGATCAACCGGCAACTCCATTCGACCATCTTGCAGTCTCCCCTCTACCGCTCATGATCTAATCTCGGTCCCTGTCCAACCCAAGCTCCAACCCGACCCCTCCGTGCCCTAGAGCTGCCGAGGCGCGCCGTAGCTTGGCGTCGCCGCCGACGCCTCACGCCCCGCACTCGTCAGCCTCTGGACCCCGTATTCTCCATCGTCGCTCCCGTTCTACCTCGTCGCATCCCTGCTGTCTCCACCCCGTGCGCAGTATTGCACATTGGGTTTTGAGGTATGAGCACATTACTCATCCAGTGATTGATTGATTACTCAGACACAAACTAATTAGCCTCCACAAATTACTATGTAGATCCCCAACCTGATTGTTATTACATGAACACTGGTGATACCGGTTGAGTAGAAATGGACATCAGACAAGGCTCGCAAGAGCAATTGCTTCGAATGAAGAAAAATGGTGAAGAAGGAAAAAAGGGGGATGACCATGGAAATGGTTTGAGCCGTAAGGAGGTAACCGAGGAGCTTATTGGTTGCATGGTACACAGTGAGGAGGAGGCATACAGACTGTACTGCGACTACGGACATCGAATCGGTTTTAGTGTCCGTAAGGGCAAGCAGTCCTACTTCATTGGTACCAAGAAAATCCGGACAAAAGATTACTACTGCTCAAAGGAAGGGCTTAAATCAGATGAGCCTGTCACCGAAGCAAATTTCAATCGGCCAGACACAAGAACGAATTGCAAGGCAATGGTTCGCTTCAGGGTTGATGAGAAAGGGCGTTGGACGGTCATACGCTTTGTTCCCGTGCATAATCACCAGTTGGCTAAACCTGGGGAAAGGCACATGCTGAGATCGGCCAAGTCGTTTGCTGTTGGGAAATCAGGTGCTGTCGATCCAGCAGCATCTACTGAATTGCATCCAACGAACGGTGTCTCTTGCAGGAACACAGGTGATATTGCTGAGCCTCCAGGTTACATTACAAGGGATTGCTACAATCATGATAACGTGCAGAATATAACACTAATCGGGGCAGGAGACTGCCAAAGTCTTGTAAGCTATTTCAAGCGTAGAACCAACGAGGAAGGTATGTTCTATTGGGATGTCCAAGTTGATCAAGAAGGTCGCATGACTAACTTCTTCTTCAGGGATGGCAAAAGTAGAAACGACTATGACTGCTTTGGAGATGCTGTTATATTTGACACAACCTACCGCACAAACAAATATAGCCTCATATGTGCCCCTTTTGTTGGAGTTAACCACCATTGGCATAATATTGTTTTTGGATGTGCGTTCTTGTTAGATGACTCGACTGCTTCTTATGTTTGGCTATTCAAATCATTTTTTGAGTCAATGGGTGGCCGAACACCAAAATCGATTTTCACTGATCAGGATGAGGCTATTATGCAGGCAGCAGAGCAGGTGTTTCCTAACACGCAGCATTGCTTTTCCAACTGGCATATTCTGAAGAATGCACAGTCTCATTTAGGCACTATAAATACTTCTCAAGCATTTCAAAATATGTTTATGAAGTGCATGCAAGGATCTGACACAGAAACGGAGCTTGAGGAATCTTGGGCTGCTATGCTTAATGAATATAATCTACAGGATAATGATTGGCTTAATGGTCTTTATGGGTTTCATAATAGATGGTGCTCGCTATTTAACAAAGAAACTTTTGATGGTGGGATTAATTCATCGCAGTGGGGAGAGGTCTCAAACAATATCCTCACTGGGATTGCTGATGAATCCACTTCTCTTGCACGACTTTCCCTCTTGCTGGAAAAGGTTGTAAAAACTCTACGTAGAAATGAATCTGAAGAGGATTTTCGCTGCAGCCAAACTGCTCCAGTCCGTGCGATCAAGCATAGCGCAGTTCTGAAGCAGGCTGCAGAGTCGTACACACACAGGATCTACAAACTATTTGAGGCTGAATTTCTGGACGGATGTGGAGCAACTTCATGCCATGAAAGTTCCTGTGGTGGAAGCTTATTGAGGTTTGAGATCACGATGCAAGGGAGGGGTTCAAAAATGTGGACTGTTCTTCTTGATACATCTACAATGGAAATCTCTTGTGATTGCAGAAAGTTCGAAAGGATGGGTCTTCTCTGTTCTCATGCTCTGAAAGCCTTCAGTCTGCAGAATGTGGATACAATTCCTGAAAAGTACATTTTGAAACGCTGGACAAAAGATGCCAGGAGAAGCATGTATAGTCTCAGTCAAGAAGATTCAACACAGCAGGAATGTACTGAGGCTGAACTTGCATATCGCAATCGCGCAATGCAGTATGCATATAACCTTGTACTGAAGAGCCAGGAAGTGGAAGAAGCAAGAAAGATATTCTGGGACTCCCTTGAAACAGGAGAGAAGGCACTGGAAGTGTTCGTTGAGATGAGAAGTCTTCATTCTCAATCTGCAAAAGATGCTGGTAAAAGGGAGAAGAAAAACAAATCATCTAAAGGACCAAGCACCAGTAAGTAGCAACTCTTAAGTCTCTTCATTCTTATAACACATCAGTTTGTATTACAAAAATACTCTACTGCAGAAAAAGCAAAGCAAGCACTGGCATCTTCCTCCACTGCTCCGGAATTACTTGGCCAAACTAATGGGCAGCAGTTTCAGTCTGCAGAAGATGCACATGCTACTGCAACAATTGGAAGACCAATTTACTATAAGGTACATATATATGTGTAAAATATATTCTCTTCTTCTGGCATTTAGCAGATCTTATACTAGCATGGTACATGTTTTGCAGGTTTTTCCATCTACTCATATGCAACCAAACCAGATCTTCGTACATCCGAATACAATGCCTGTTTGTGCACCGCAGGTATTCTGGTTGGCAGATCGTCCTGAACAAAACATGTTCCGCTCATTATTTAACTGTGCATTATCGATATTACTAAATGGCATTTTGGGACTCATAATTTGTTGAAGAAAACAAATTTGAACAGATGTTGCTGTACAGAAGTACATGTTGTTCCTTAAAGAAAACATGTCACACTATATCTATATTTTTTTTTTGCTATTAAAGTCGGTAACACGTGTTTCATCTATTAACTTGGTAGATGGGTTTAGGATTTCACTAGCATTGCAGACATGGCACTATAGCAGCTAGAAAGGTTGAAAAGTTATCAACTTATTGTTTTCTGTGAACTTATCATCGTTGACCCACTTATGGCCAACAGGATTTGTCAGCATATCCGGCAATATTGCGTCCAAATTCAAACTTCGGTGGAGCAAAGAACACCTAAAAGATACAAGGTATACATTTTGATTCTTTTCCATTCAACCATATGGAACTAGCTTCATTAGCAGTTGCTTTGGCTACTCTGCACAGAACTAGGATGGTAGGAGTAGGATCAGGCTTGTATCACCCTTGCATTTCTTGAATACCTTGAGCATCATAGCTAGATAAGGAATCTTGAGTCGGTATGAAAGGCTGTAACTTTTGCTGTGTTTCTTGTTGCCCTTAAACTTTCAGGGAGATGTGTTTTAACAAATTTTCCTCGGAGATGGCTGCTACCAACTGCCAGCCTGAATCTTTTTCAACCAATGGCAGAGGGATGTTGGTGCTTGACATGCTGGTTCCCGAGGTACTGCTCTTGAGAGGAGTAGCTATCCTGTCTTGTGGCATTTCTTCTCTACCGAGGAATAGGGTAGACTCTAGGATTAATTATGTATCCCATTGTAGTGTGACCTTCTTCCACATAGCTTGTTAACTTCACACGAGTAGGCAATTATAGCATGTAAGTTGTGGTAACAGAGTAGCTGGTAATTAGCTATTGAAAGGAATCCTGGAGGTACAGTTTGAAAACGATTCATGTTGGGAGGAGCAGCACACACGTTCCCTTGGCTGAGAAGCAGCACGGTTAAGTGTATTTTTCAACACTAAGCTTCATTTCGTGAGCTGGAGCTGCAGAAATAGGAGCCTTGATAACTGTGTCCAAGCTGACCTTGAATTCTGTGCTGTCAACGCATATTCACATTATATCTAAACTTATTATTTACATGATTGAGATCCTCAGGCTGATCCTATATTCGATGGAGGGAGGTTGCAGACCGCCATTTTATCTGGCTTTATACGTTACATGTTCTGTTTCCTGTTCTGTTAGCCCTAGCGGCCATTGGCCTCGCGACAAGTGTTGTGGTGACTGGGTCAGCCGCTGCTATTTTCTTGCTGCTCTCAACTTCCAGAGCTCGTTACATGTTTCTTCAACAAATTTTCCTTGGAGATGGCAGCCACTAACCTGCCAGCGTGGATGTTTTGTCAAACACTAAAGAGTGATCATGGTGCTTGCCATGTTGGTTCCTGGGATACTGCTGTTGACAAAGTCGCTGTCATTTTTGTGCCACTTTTTTCCAACCCGATGATAGACTTCTGAGATTATTAGGATTTAGGACTACTGCAGTCTGCGTTGTGACCTCTTCTGCCTAGCTTGTTGTGGTGTATTAACCTTACACAGTTGGCAATTGTAGCATCTATGTAAGTTGTAACTACGGGTTGACAAGCAAAATGTTCAGTAACCAGTGCCTCATCGAGCAATGACAATAGCTGTTGCTCGAACGACATGTCCCTCTCAGCAAGCATCGTGGTGCCAGGACTAACCCAAGAGGTCACAGCAAACACACACGAGCATGACTGCCCACAAGAACTTTGAAAAGGGGCAAGAAAAAACATCCAAACGCAAGCCCAGCTTCTCTAGGTATGGAGCAACTATATTGGTTCAACAAGCTTTTCATGTTTCCATCGACAAGTTTTGATAAGATTGGGGTTCTGATATAACAATCAGGGGCCAACGAATGCATGATTCAATTAAAGGCGACAATGTCTCGAATTTGGCCCTGAATAAAATAATCGACCAGCGATGTTTCCTTCAGTGGGCAGGCTTCTTTCCTCGCACCCAGGAAGGTTGCCCGGGGTCTTTTGCTCCAGGAGCATCAGGCTTCAGAGCCCACGCTCGTGTTTCGTCGGGCTTGTAGTGGTAATCATAGAAAATCTCCTCGCCTGCGCCAATTCGCTCTTTGGCGAATATGCCTACCCTATGATCGCCTGCTACGAGCATCACCTTCGCATAGCAGTTTGGATCATTGGAATGGTTGGCAAACTTAAGCTTGTTGCCCATTCTCAAGGCATCGAGAACAAACTGCATCAAAAGAGTAGCAACAGCCAGCGTCTGGATCAGATATGAAATACAGTTTTTTGAATCAAGCGGGTTGACAAGGACGACAACTCAGCTCAGGCAAAAAGCACGAGCCAAATCTAGTGAATAGTCCAGCATGTAACCCTGAATGTTTGCATAGCACACCTACCTCGTTATTTAAGTTGAAAAGGAACGACAAATTCTCACGGTCATATATCATTCCGCGCTCGTCTGCTTCTCCGTGGGAGATAAGCTCCCCAGTGTACTCCCCAAGATATTCATCCTTGCCAACAGTATTCTGAAGATAGTAGAAAAGATATGTATGCTTGTCAACAGTATTTTCAGGTGAAGGGGAAGGGCTATGAAGAAGATGGAAGACCAATTTACCTTGAGGAATGCTCCCCAGCCAGAAACATCAGATCTCCCAAGCAAGATCTGAAATAAAAGTCAGGACAAATTCAGTACCACCAGCAGAACATTTTGTTCGAAAGAGAACCAGGACACAAAAATAAGTCTAGATACATCTTCTTTTTGACAAACTTGAGACACTCATTTTTGGACAGAAAGTCTAGATACATCTTCTTTTTGACAAACTTGAGACACTCATTTTTGGACGGAGGGAGTACTTTATTTCTCTAAAAAACATGAGTATTTTAGGCATGCGTTTTACTGGCTGAGTCGTTCTCACAACATAAAGTCTACTGTAACAAAAAAATGGATTTTGCTATATACTCAACACCATTGCCTCCATACCTATTAATACCCATTTTAGAAAAAGGGCGGCAATTTCTAATTTCATTTCTTCTTGATTTAGAAGAAAAACTGTGGCTCTGCCCTAAGGCCCGCTGAACTTAAATTGATGGTAAAAAGTTTGTGTTGAAAAAGCCCCCGACTTGAATCAACTTTACTGTCTCAGTTTGTTTTCATATCCTAACTGTTCATAACTTTTTTTTTAGAAAACGCAATATATTGAAAAGATAGAGTGTTTCGGCCACCTCCTAGGTGGCAAGTTACAAGGTATTACAGGGGATTTAGTGGACGTCCCAGGTCTGTGGGATGATCGCTCTAAGTCCAAACGCGTCGGCTCTAGCCCAAGGGGTAGACCT
This sequence comes from Poa annua, assembly GCA_026929855.1. Classification (NCBI taxonomy): domain Eukaryota; kingdom Viridiplantae; phylum Streptophyta; class Magnoliopsida; order Poales; family Poaceae; genus Poa; species Poa annua. The sequence continues at coordinate 11,084,163 of CM049430.1, forward strand.
GACAGCGAAAAACTGTTCATAACTAGTCCCTCTGTTCCAAATTAGATGACTTTCATTTATGTACATGTGGGATGTATCTATACTTGTAACATGTCTAGATACATCCACATGTAGACAAATGAAAGTCATCTAATTTGGAACGGAGGGAGTAGCTCGGAAGACCAATAGAAAGAGATGCCCTCACTTACAAGGAATTCGTTCCTAGAGGGTCTTTAACCATTGCTATATATCTTTACCAGCTTCAACACTAACAAGAAGTGGCTCAAAGAAATCTAGACACTTAAATCCTTTTTAAATTGCATCTACCAGTTCAGACCATGATCTGGTGAAACTATCTATTAATAGAACTTGGTACTGGATTGGACATCTGTGCTTGCAGTTCTGCACACAAAGAACTTGTTCTTATCGTTGTCTTTGACAGGACTAAAGAAATCACTAAACCATGTATCGACTCAAAGAAATTATAAACAAGATGTCCACAACAAGTGATAAACATAAGTGTAATATTTTTTTACCCTTTGTTGCTGTTTAAGAAGCACTTTCATGTTCCGGCATTCATAATTATCACCCCTTCGGTTTGGAAATCCCAGTGAACCATCACCACACCTGTAGATTAAAAAACAAATGGTTAAATATTATACTCCCTCCGATCCATATTAGTGGGCACAACTTTGTCTAGATACACATGTATCTAGTCTAAATACTTAACTAGATACATATGAATTTAGACAAATCTATGCCCACTAATATGGATCGGAGGGAGTACTAGAAAGACTTTGGTACAAACCACTTCCACTAGGTGCTAATAGAACGAGTTCTTAAGCATGATTGCGGTGAAAGGGAATCATATCTGGATTTCAATTTCAGCATATGTTACAATCATTCTGCAACTTTTTACTGAACTGCATTTGCTGCCCAAATTTTGCTGTTTTAATTTTTGTGTACATGCATACCAATTGAAATTTAACTACAAAGTCGTAAGATTTCCTGTCATTGACATGATTTTTCAGAATGAAACTTTAAAAGTTCAGGTAAATACCCATCATAAACAAGATACTGTTCTAATGAATTCAAATAATATATTGTTCCGTCAGATTTAGCAGAGTTTATCAACGTGCTTAAACAAAGGGGAAGCAGGTAAGTTTTCAGTCCCTTAAAATACTGCACTGATACACAGGAGCAATCAATCAGTACGTTAGAAAATGGGCGATATCATGTAAAATCATTATGCTTAATGATTGTGGGCTATAGCTATTAGCTGATGACTACTCCCTCCATTTTTTAATATAAGATGTTTTAGCTATTGCATGTGTTGTCTAGATACACATAAAAATGAGTGAATATGGACACTAAAACATGTCTAGATACAATTTTGGACATGTGGATGTGGAAAAAAGCTAAAACATCTTATATTAAAAACGGAGGGAGTGCATGATTATTTTATTAACTTAAATTCAATCCCATTGTTTAAGCTTTAAATTGCAGAACTGAGTATCTTGATATACTAAAACATAAGCGAGCATATCTTTGTAATTCATGACAAATTTGCATAATTGATAGCTCTGAGCTTTTGCAAAATGCCACATATACTTGTAATTTGGCAACTTAAGACATGCACATTTACTTATGTTGGCCGTCGCATGTGATTTCAAATGCACCATCTAAAATATCTTGTCGTAAAACAGAAGTATCATGCCAAATTCCACAGGTACAGGTAGTTAATTTTGAGCTACTCTGTCTCTGGTACAGGTTGGATAGAAAAGTGTAGAGAACGAAATCAACAGGTCTCAACATTGCAATTTTCTCTATTAGATAATTATAAATTAACAAAAAAATCTTTCAAAAGTTCTCCAGTTGCAAATACATACCCTACCCAGCAGTTTCTGCACACATCAGGATCACATTCCCTGTCAGCAGCAAAGCATGGACACTGGCGACTGCGACACTGGCTCTTTGCACAGTGGCAACCTCGAAAACGATTCTTGCACGTTTTCGGACACCTGCAATGCAAAAGGCATAAATTTCCACATAAAAATAACAATTTCTGAATTATGACAGCAGGATGAGGATACCAAATTGTTTGCATGCTACCGTGTTTTTGTTCATGTGTTTGTATAGAGCAAGTTTCTTAAAGGAAAACTATCAACTCACCCACAATATTTCTCACAGCATGTCTCATTTGTCAGACATGGACACTCTTTCCCACATGCTGATTGACAACCACATGGATTATATTGCTGATAAAGCCGATCCTTGCTTTCTGCAATTCTTTTCCTTAAATGGTAGCCTGCAGATTTTGAGGTGTGCTTCAAACGACGGACTCTTCTTCGTCTTCTATTAAACCGTGATCTGACGTCAGGTCCCTGTGATGTCAATATCGGCAGCACTAACATAAGATGCCACCAGGGTGAAAATAAAATGAAAATAGAGGGTTACACTGAATCCTACCTTTGTATGTCCTTTAACAAGAGAATCAACACCGTTAAGAACTCCAGATGCACTGCTGTTCTCCATATGATTCATATACTTAAAAACATCACTGCATGATTTCATTCCCCCAAGAAGGTTTTGAGCAATTAAACAGCTGCAAGAAAAAAATCATGGTTCAATATTATGACTAATAATTCTGAAAAGTGAGGTTAACTTTATGGGTACAATAATGATAATGGAGAGCAGTGATTTGGAAAAAGACACATGCAAGTGTTATGAACTTGCAAATTTCCTGGAAAAACTAATAAATTTTCTGCCCTAGTAAAATATAAGTGTATTGGGATCTGTGGAGTCATTGGTTCTAAGCGAAAAGCCATAGTTCATGAAACTTTAAGTAATAGATAATTTATAAACATTTTTTCTCCAACATTTTCCCAATCACCACTACCATTCCACACTTGTGGGATGATGAAAAAAGTGTACGTAGAAGGCATGAATTATACATAAAATTTACTCGGTAAGGAACCATGGTCAAAGTCTTCCGTATGGCAGGGTATATCCTTTCACACATAACCATTACTCAGTTCAGAAACATGTTTACAGGCTATGCAAAGCTACACAGAAAACTTCACCTGACTGGTTGTATAATAGTAAGCAGCACATAAACATTAAGTTCAAGGTAACGAAACCACAGACATAGAGCAGATCATAAGGTGAAATACCCAACCTGTTCCTTCCAAAAATCTCCAAACCTTTGACTAGAAGCCTTTGCTCAATCACCTTCCAGGATCTACCATTATCTTCTTGCCTGCATACATTCACATTGACATATTCTTTTTCCCGTGAATTATCATGACCATATGTTGCTGAATGTTCATTATCTGCTCCCTCCATCATATTATTATGATCTTCCGCTAAAGCTCTGTTCTCCATTTCAGGTGCATCCTTCTTCTGAGAACTTGTGCTTGGATAATTCTGTTGCGATGATGCAACTGAATCTTTGTGTCCATTCAATGTACGGGACCTAAGATTCAGGCCCCTTGGACAAGGGAATCCACTAGACTTAGAGTCTGACAGTGCTACTTCCCTTCGTCTCTTTTTCACAGCCATATGAATTCGCTTAGCAATTCTTTTGTTGGTTCGATTCTTGAATATACCTTTTGAGCTAATCTGTCGTGGAGATTTATTGCTTGTTGGATTTACTTCTGAATCACTGCTTTCTGAGGCAACCCTTGGGGTTGAAGGGTTTTCACTCTGTTGAGATTTGGCATTCCTTCCATTAGAACCCTGTTTTTTGTTAGTTGAGGCTAACTGCTTCCCTGTATTATCCAACGAGTGTGTTGGCTCGGTGTCAATAATTATCTGAGAATCAACTGTGGTAGTAAGTTTGCAGGCCTGCCAAAATATTGTCTGCAAAATCATTATTAATGCAAGTCATGTGCTTATCTTTCATGATCAAAATTATCTCACAAGACAAGCAGCTTTCGAAAGTCATACAACATAAAAATACCAACCAGTTTATAACAATCAACACCACATGATGTACTATCATCCATGTTGTCCCAAGGTGATTGCTTTTCTGTCTGTATAATGAAGACACAGATTAAAAAACAAACACAATTTTGGGAATAACTTCAAAGCTTCAAAACTTACATGAAATACTAAATCTTGAGAACACCCGTGTAGTCTGCAGTCAAAAACCTGCCAATGTAAAGATGAGCAGAATATTCATCAGCAAACCAGAGGCATTACAGGAATCACACGATAGTTAATATATGAACATACTAGACAGCGCCGACAAAATAGATTGTCAAAGGAATCCAGTGCTGCATCCAAATCTTTATCACAGTAGACATCTTCCACTTTGGCATTAAGTTTGGACATTTCTTTAAGAGAACCCTCAGTGTTCTCCCCATGTAGGATCACGTATCTGGCCTGTGAATTAGGGTTCTGTCTATTAATTGTCAATATAGTGCCAACATAAACTGGAAAAGGAAAAGCCAAAATGTGATTGAAATTAAGTGACTATGAAGAGAAAACTAGCCTTTATATCACCAGCAGTCCTATCGAAATATCGAGCTAGAGTTTCCAGCACTGCATCAGACATGCCGCATTCTTGAATAGTCCTTCTAACATAAGAGTTGCAGAGGAACATAATTAATTACACCCAATCATCAAAATTTTGAGTGAAAGTACATCATATAGCAGAAGCCAAAATCTATTGTTAATCTATCAAGACTAAGGAAGGTGTCAACTCATCAATGGACTACTCATAATAGAGCTAGACAATGTGAACTAAATATTTTCGTTCCTTCAACAATATGGTAGTTGGTAGAAATAAAACCTGCTCCCAGATTCGAGTAAAACTAAAATAAACTTGCTTTCCTGGAATTCCAAGCTAGTCTAGCTTGATTATGCACCTCATTGAACATTTTGAATTGACACTTAGACAGCAGAAGCAACCTAACATGAATATGGAGCGAGCTATGAATGGCACAATAACTACAGAAGTGATATTTTGCATTTGTATTACTTTAATACTTTGTAGATCTTGGGAAAATAATGTGACAACCTTTAACTTCAGAGTAAAGTGTGTGCAATAGTGCTTATGAGAATTTATTATGTATGTTAATGTAGGGTGTTTTCTCCAAAGGAAAATACAACAAACTTAATGCAATAGCAACTATTCAAGAAACTGGTTCTTAGGCCCTAGCAGATGTTAGTCACAAATAAGTGCAGAAGTTAAGCCTAGGTAATGTACAGTAATGCAAAAGGAAATATAAGAAACACCAAGTTTGTTACCGAATAATAAAATCTTCAGAACCTTTGGCCTCATTTTTTTCCTTTTCACCCTCGACAGCTTCATCTTCACCATCACTAAAAACTAAAGCTTCACCATAATTTGCATCAGAGCAAATCTTTCGTCGATCAAATACAGATTGGTCTTCCGACATCCGCTGGTTCCTACATGAAACCCCGAGAAACCTTGTCTCAAGAAACCCTAAGAAAAATTACTAACAAAACTCTTTTGCACGGAGCAGGGGTGTGGGAGGTTGAGAAGTGCATGTGATTATGAACAGACCTGTACACAAATGTCCATGTTGTAGAAGGCGGATGTTTTTGTACTTCTGGTAGTTTAATTGGCCTAATGGCATTCTTTGCAGCTAGGTCTCCACCCAACATAACAGTTACGTCCAAACTTTCTTCTTGGGAACTGACACCATCTTCTGCAGTAGGTGGCACACCAAGACTATGCACGGAACAGAGTGCATCATCTTGCCTACTTGTCAGCAGGTTTAAGACTACGTCAGTGCCTTTTGATGTATTTCTCTGCCAGACCTTGGAAGAATTGCTAGGCTTTCGTGTAAGGCTACTGAGCTTCCTCTTGTTCTCCCCTACCCTATTCTGGAAAAAGAAAATCATAGCAATTAGAAAACAAAACACCAGCAATGATTACAAAGATACTGAGAGAAGTTGAGAATATGTAGTCTTCAAAGCACCTTGATGTAGGTAAAGCGGTCTTCTATAACTTTCGTCTTCAACGATTCAATAACACATAAAATATATTCGGAGTCCTCACTTCCTTCTTCATCTAACACAGCCATATTATCACGAGTAATCTACATCGGTAGTAGCTTTGTCATTACAAGCATTTTTATGATTGTAGAGTATAAATATCAAGGGCAAAAGAGAAAAACCAGCTGCTAGAGACTGGCTAATTAGTTCCTCTCAACATTTACATGCAATGAGAAGTTATGGACACATGCACACCACCGCAAGAGTAGATTATAATTTTGTAATTAACTGCTAAGAATGGTACTATGGAGGATAAAGCAGTAAGAACGTTATAAAGAGAACTCTCAAGGTCCCAGTTTACTGTCAGTACAATATACACCATCGTCCCAGTTTACCTTTAGTAAAGAAATGCAAGTGTCCAAGGTTTGTGCGGCTGAGAATACTGAATTTTTATACTGAAAAAACGCCCTCCCGCACTGCAAATATCCCCACACCCAACTCACCGCCGTTGACACCTCGCTGCAGTCGATTCTGGTTGTCGCCGCTGCACCGCCGCAAGCCTCCCGCAAGCTCCGCCGCACCATTCCCGCCCCTGCCGGAGGTCGTCGCGGCCCTGACCGAGCTCTCCGAGCTCCAGACGAGCCGCGCGAGCTCCCTCCATGGTCGACGCTGCGAGCTCGGACCCGGGGGCCGAGCGCCTCTGATTCACTGCTACGTGGTGCTCTTGACTTGCGTGGCCGTCCGCGGCGCCTTGTCGTTGCTGCCTTGCGCCGCAAGGCATCCTCCTCGAGCTCGGGGGTCTCAAACGCCGCCGGCGATTGCGACCGCGACCGGAGCTCGCTGCCACCAATTGAGCCTGTTTGTGGCTGGGTCGAGCTCGTGGGTGGCGGGTGCCTCTCCTCCCCCTCTAGCTCACGGGTCTCAGACGTCGCCGGCGATTGCGGCCGCGACCGGAGCATGCTGCCATCGATTGAGCCCGTTTGTGGCTGGGTCAAGCTCGTGGGTGACGGGTGCCTCTCCTCCTCCTCTAGCTGACGGGTCTCAGACGTCGCCGGTGATCGCGGCCGCAACAGGAGCTCGCCGCCACCGATTGAACCTGTTGGTGGCTGGGTTGAGCTCGTCGGTGGCGGGCGCCTCTCCTCCCCCTCCTGTTTGAAACATGAAAATGTTTGAATTATATCGATGTCAAAATAGAGTTGGGGTAGAGTTTATATGCATGCTCATATGAGAAATAGAGGATGAATAAATGGTTTTACAATATGCAGTTTTTCCAAGCATCTCAAAAGGCTGCAGGCTTCATATACTGTAACAGGGGTTTCTGGAGAATGGAGATGCTCTAATGATAAGTTAGCAAAAACATGAGCAATATATATTTCATAAAAGGAAGGAGCAGAATTCGATTGGTAAATTGCTCGTGAATACAAAGGGTGGGGAACAGCACACCCGAGAGCGGACTCAAACTTTACATCGCTAGCTAGCGCGTAAAATCAGCCCACCACATTTCGTGATTCGTGGGCGGATCCAGCCGGACGGCGTGCCTCGTGGTGGGTAGGTTTGGGGTCTGAAGCAATCACGGGGTGACTCGAGCTCGTACCTCAGAAATCGGTATGCCCAAGGCCTCGGAGTCGGCGGGGACGGGGACGGCGGCGGCGCGCGTGGGAAGCACTCTGGGACGCGCAGGCCGGAGGAGGAGGAGGAAGGATTTCGCAGCCGCATTTGGTCCGAGTGTCGGAATTTGCAGCCGCGGGGACTTGGGCGGAGCGTCGGATTGTGCAGCCTGCCTACACTAGGTCCCTCCCTCTCTGTTTCTCCGGGCAGAACCAGCACCGCGGTTGCGGCGGCGCCCACCTGGTTGTGGTTCTCGACTGCGGCGATGCGGCCGGCGCGGAGCCCGGCGGTGGTGGTGCTACGTTTACGCCTTCCACAATGGCAGGCGGTTTCCCTCCTTGGACACGTGAACTACGTTTACGCCTTCGTCGACAGCCACACGCCCTCACCCCTGGTGCGCACCGTTTCAAATAAAAGTTGAACAAAACAAAAACATTTCAAATAAAGGACCTCGACAGTAAATAGTTTTCTAAACACCTCAAAAAATAGCATCTGTAATCTGTATCATCGTCAGTGGAGCACATCTCACATAAAGGATCTCGGCAGTAAAGAAAATTACAATTTGGCCTCAACATTACCACCAAAATCTCAAATCTAGTTAAAAGTTTATTCAGCTATTTGTGTATATTTCGTGACCTATAGATCTATGGAGCAACCCACATAGATGAGGGGCTATTTGAATAACTTCCACGCACATCCTACCAAAATAGGGTGCGCCGATTATTTGGCGAAAAAGATTCGCCGCCATCAGAAAATACTAAATACGGCGTAGATCTAAGATTTTGGCTTTCACCCTCAACTGGTTGTCATCCAAACAGGCTCCAAAATTACCACCAACTTGTCTCGTGTAACAAATATAGACAATCTAATAACTTATCACTATCCCTAACATAAGATTCCTTTGAAATGCACAAACGGAGCATATAAATTCAAATCCACGCGTACAAGATCATCATGTATAGAGATGCAAACCTGGTTCATGGTGGAAGAAGGTTGTGGTTGGCTCGCCGACGCGGAAAATGAGAGCAAAGACATCGCCGCCTCCGCGGCAAGCGGACAAAACCCTAGATCTGGGATCATGCTCCCAAACACGTTTTCCTCGAGTAATATGTCGTGGTGCGGCGAAAAGGTATGACAAGCGAGTTTATAAAGGACGGGGAGGGGGAGGGGGATTGAATGGTTGTTAAATTACCTTTCTAGTCGTTGTCGTTGCTATGAACGATAGAGATTAGGCAAGATATACTTTATGGTCATTAACATGTGGGAGATAGTTGGAACGAAGAGGGGTGATTTTTATGGAAGGTCAATATTTGGATAGAAGTGTATGTTTGACAATGACTCGAGTGTTTCCTTCTTAAAAAATATAAATTTTTCAAATGCAACCACCACTATGAACTAGGGATGGCACCCGCAGGGTATGGGTAAGGGTAGAGCCACCCCATACCCTTACCCGTTGCATTCAACCTTACCCGTCACCCGTACCCATACCCTTGTGCGGGTACAACTTTTTCCCATACCCTTCACCCGACAGGGTAAAGGATTACCCGCGGGTAAAAATACCCTCATTTGCAACACAACAATAATTTTAACCAGCATCACAATTTTAATCACAATACATAATTGTGATTACCAGCACATTGTCAAAAGCATCACACTGTATATATACTTATAAATAACAACATTTGCACATAAACAACACATGCATACAACAACACTTGCACATAAACAACAACACATTTTAATGGTAAATAACGACACATAGTCATAAAACAACAATACTTAGTTATACGCTTTAAATTCACAAACTCACGACAAAGTACATAATAATTTTGACCGTACGTAGGGCTACAAAATAATCATTATATAATAATTATTATCATTAGAAGGGTACATGGGTATGAGGGTATGGGTTATATGAATCCATACCCGTACCCTCTCCACCCGATGGGTCCAAGATTTCCCCATTTATATACCCATGGGTATTTTGTTTCCCCAAACCCTTAACCTAACAGGGTTTTTACCCGCAGGGTACGCGGGTAATGGGTACCCATTGACATCCCTACTATGAACTTTCAGTTTTTCTCCACATTTTGCATGGACCCACGTTGAACTCACCACTCTGAGAAATAGCCGGTCAAAACTAAGTTGAGATAAACCATACTTAAAAGTTCTTATAAGCTTTGAAAAAGTTTCGTATGTTGGAGAAGTGATATTCTACATAACTTAAAATCAAATTCCTTCGGGACATATAAGATATTGACAAATTGTGCACCTTCACTACGCATGCAAAATATGTTTTAACCATACCTCTCAAATGAATAGGTACGACTTGAACTTCGAACCCATGTTTATAAACCATCATCTTTCCAATACACCAGATATTTATGAGTATTCTTAATAATTTAAATCATAAAGTTTTCATTTTTAAAATATTTAGGTATTTTTAATTTTAACTTGGTTTAGACGGGTTTTGTTTTAATCCGACATGTGCTTTTCAAACGGTATTTTCTGAATTTCACAGCAAATCCACGGGGGCATCCTCCTCTTCCATCTTCTTCAGTCTGCGCTCCACCTATCCACCACCGCCGACCCGCGCGACCTGCCCACACCCGCCGGCCATGCCGCCACCACTCTCCTTCCTCCACATCCCTCCAAACCCTCCGGTGCTCCACCCCTCCCCGTTCCTCCACCGCGCCCACCACCGCCTCTCCCTCCGCGCCGACCCCCCACCCCGAGCGGCGGCGACGGCAGCGGCCGATAACCCGTCCGCGGCGGCGCCCACTGCGCCGGACGTTGAGATGTTCCGCGGCGGGGACGGCATCTGGACGGCGCGGACCCCTACGGTGGTGGTACTGTGGGACCTCGACAACAAGCCTCCGCGGGGCCCGCCCTTCGAGGCGGCCAGCTCCCTCCGCGAGGCGGCCTCCCTCCTCGGCCGCGTCGACTCCGTCTCCGCCTTCGCCAACCGCCACGCCTTCACCCACCTCCCCGCCTGGGTCTCCGCCGAGCGCCGCGACCGGCGCGACCTCGACCGCGCCGAGCGCGCGGGCGTCGCCGCCCCGCCCGTCCCCTACTCGTGCGCCGTCTGCGGCCGCCGCTTCCCCACCCGCCCGGACCTCACCCGCCACTTCCGCCAGCTCCACGAGCGCGAGCGCAACAAGAAGCTCGGCCGCCTCCGCTCCCTCAAGGGCAAGAAGCGCCAGAAGTTCCACGAGCGGTACATCTCCGGCAACACCAAGTACCAGGACGCCGCGCGGGAGCTCCTCACTCCCAAGGCCGGCTACGGGCTTGACTCCGAGCTCCGGCGCGCCGGCGTCCACGTCCGCACCGTCCCAGACAAGCCGCAGGCTGCCGACCAAGCACTCAAGCGCCAGGTGAAGCACGCGATTGCCTGCGGCGTCGACTGGGTCGTGCTCGTCTCCGATGATTCTGACTTCACTGACACAGTGCGCAACGCACGCGCTGCCGCTCTCCGGATGGTCGTGGTCGGAGATGGATGCCGCGCGCTGGGGAAGGTTGCTGACATTTGGCTGCCTTGGGACAGCGTGCAGAATGGGGAGGTTGATGAGGAGATGATGCGGATTGGGAGGGTTCCAGAATTCAGATATCCCGAAGAGGAAGATGAGCAAGATGACGATGAGTTCATAGTGGATTGGGATACGAATGAATTGGATGATGTTGTTGATGACATTGTTTCAAGTAGGACCAAAATGTTTGCTGCTAAACCAGTGTCTGCATTTGCTGAAGAGGACTTTGTTGATGGTATATCGGGGCTTCGGTTGAAGGAGGATGACATGCTTTGGAGTAGTGACGACGAGGAGGATGATGGTTATTTGTGAGATTTACATGGATTCCTAGGTAAATTTTTGGGGGGATATGTGTGCACATCTCTTTTGCTTTGGATACATGTAGCATGAGCAATTAGTTCTGTAGAAAACTAGAAACCCACTTTACGAGCTGCGTTAACAAGATGGTAAGCTCTGTAGTCTGTATGCAGTTTGCTTCACCTGCATTGTACGCTGAGGCAGATATGTTTGGCATATGAGCTGATAAGTTTTGAGACTCGAGCTGGCTGCTTTGTTAAAATATACAGTAGTATTTACACTCCCCCATTTCAACAATATCTCCCCAAGGTCGATATGTCTGAACATTTCTCTTGCTTTCAATGCTTATGCCATGGCCAGTTGGTCCTGTAGAAAACATTTGTTGGATTAGTAACAAGATGGTGAGTGTTGCATGCAGTTTCCTTCAGACTTCAATTACTCCTCACCTGCATTCTGTGCCACGGTTTTTGTAGCTATGCTTGATAATTGAGACTTAAGCCTTCTGCTCTGTTAATATACATACAGTGATTTCTCTTGTTCCTTACAGCATTCTTCTGAATCTGAGGAATCAACATAGGACCAAGTAGTTAAGACATAATCAGCAATTCAGCTGACTGCCTAATTTCGTCAACTTGGCAATCACAGATTTGCTGATCAGCAGGTTTAGGTGTCTAGTCAGGTGTCAGGAGGGAAGACTCCATACCACAATGATCAACTAATCATCAGAAGATAATTCCTTAAATTTTTGTCATACTGCAGATAAGTCTGGCACCCGTGACTAACTTACACCAAGTTTGATAGCTTTCCAAGTGCAACTCTACACGCAAGTAGACGAGAATTTAGGATCTCTTGCCTTTTCAGCTCATTTATTGCCACTTTAGGCCTAGTTTGGTACTTCAGTATTTTCTAAACTGAAGTATCTCAAAACCGAAGTATTCCAACGCCCGGCAAACAAATAATTCAGTTTTTCTCATTTCTCAGTTTGAAAATAAATAGGTCCAGACCTCTTTCTACAATACTTCAAAAAAACTACACTTTTATAGAATACTTCAGTTTGAAAACCACATTATTGATTGGATCCAAACACCTTAAATTATTTAATACTTCACTATTTTTTGAAACCGAAGTATAGGATGCATACTTTAAAAATACTTTGATGCCAAACGGGGCCTTAATTTCCTGTTTGGTCTCATACATTCACTTGTCCACCTCAGTCGCCCGACCTTAGGTGGCTTCGATTTCTCTGCATGTAAACACAGTCGCTAATATGCTGGATTCAACATATAAATTCAGCTTGCCTTTTTTTTGGCAGTTTCATCTTGTCACCTCCATATGCAACATTGGCTGTTCACCCTATCTCATGGAAAACCTAATGTCATCTGACAGGTCTTTCGGTAGTTTCCAACAGTTTGCTATTCCTTGATTTCTTCGTCTATTTTGCGTAACCTCTTAGCATAAGAAGAACATTGGTCCAAAGCATCTTCAGTTGTTTCATGATGTGGCGCTGAACTCCTGTTTTGATGTTCCTGCATAAAGCCACCTGCTAGACATAAAAACAATTTTCTTTTTACGGGGAAATAAGCAACATTTTTCGAAATGTCCATGCTGATTGTTTGGAACACATGCTTATCATTGATTTGAGCAGTGGTGTAATGGAACCATGGAAGAATAGGCCGACAGTAGTGCTTCATTTTTTTGCTAGGAGGACGTGCTGGGTGTGCATTGTTCAGTGGCTTTACGGATTGTTTAATGCCTTTATCTTCAAGAAGTATCACACCTTTTGAAAAATAGTTCCTCAAATCTTGATTCTTCGTGAAGTTTATGATATTCTAGGAATGAGACACGGTAAGGTGGTGCGACACTTATTTTAGAGTCCAATTATCTGGAACCCAGCAACATGATTCGAAGAATTGTGATACCTACAGTCTCAAGTCTTGTCCTATTTGTAATTTTGTATGAGAAGTATTTTGCTGGGTTTCGATCTAAGTTTGAAATGAAATACCCCTCATTTAGCGATGGGTGTTACCAATCTTTAAAGTCACTCACATATATTTGTTTTTTAGGATTGGTGGTTTTCAAATACCACCGAGTTTGAATCTGAAGTAGAAGGACGATCTCTTGACACTGAGGAAGTAGCTGGAACTGAAAGAAATAACCCCTTAGTTGGAGAGAATCTGACGTGTTGCAGAAGTTCATCCTCCAGGCAATCCCAAGGAACAATAAAACAGGTACACATGGATGGTGGTCAGACGCTCGGTTGCAGATAGGATAGTTACAGAGTGGCCGAACATGAGACATTGCCACAGAAAAGTGCTTACTGACTCGAATGAAACTCCGAATGCAATGAGGTTGCTGAAGACGTGCTCAGACATCCTCTATGTTGTCCATATGAATCCCTTTCTCTGGGCTGTTTAGGGTCTCTTTTCTTGGGATGGAAGCAATTTCTTAGCACAGGAGCACTTCTCTCTTTTTTTCGTAGTTTAAGCTTACTAAATTCTGGCGCACAGGTATACCTTATCTGAATAATCATGTTGAACCTACTGTACCCGGCCAGAATGATCAGACTCTCAATGGCACATCGCGCATCGCTCTGTTGCAGCTCCGGTTCCTCATTATATACTGCATAGATTAGTCCTTGTATCCTAATTATGTTCTAATTAGTACTAGCTTGCTGACAAGGGTGAATTTCTGTTCTGGCATATCCATAGTTATACAAGTTTGTATCATGGAGATATTGGGCCTCTTCAAATTTTATGAATTTTACAGAATTTACAAGCCATAAGGATGAATTTCAGTTGGTGGCGTTATTTTTCACGACTGCAGGAAAAAGCGGTAAGAGCAACTCCAACAAACACGCGCCGAACTCTGAGTTCTGAGGCCGCGGCGACGTCGCCATGTACCTGGTCTATTTCGACCAGCTCTTCATGGCGCTCGAGAGCCCCGTCGCTGATCTCCGCGAAGTGATCGAGGTCGAGAGCCGCCAGCTCCTGGGCATGGTCGTTGATCGCCTCTTCACCAACCTCGGGCTCCTTACGCCGGGCTTCGATCTCTCTACCGTGACTGAGGCTCGTCAGGGAGAGGACGTGTGGCGGGTCTCCAACTCCCTCCGCGAGCAAGTCGACGTCTTCTGCAACCGCTTCAAGCGCGCGGAGGTCGCTGCGGAGGAGAGCGAGGAGGAGGGCCCCCCTGCCGAGACGGAGGAGGGTGCCGCAGAGGAGGAGCACGATGGCGCGGACTCCGCCTGAGCCTGACTATTGCGCCTGTGTGCGCTTGTATCTGAAACAATTTCATGTTTAGACACTATGCATATTTTGGGCATGTAATATATTCTCTATGGTAACTTGTTTTTAGCTTGTGTGCCCCTCGAGAGGTCACCTTTTGTCTTATTTTCATGTCTATGGGTTCTCTGCGTCGTTAGGACCCATCTCTTTGCGCCATGACTCCGCCACTTCGGTATGCTAGAGCAATGACTCAGCAAGGCCGGGGGGAGTTTAAGCCTTGGAGAGGTAAGATCCTTGAGTCGCGATGCTCAAGTGCCCCCCTTTGACGTACGAGTAGTCCATGAAGTATAAGGGAAAACGAAATCGCTCGAGGGACAAACGTGTGCTTGCGGAGGAAAAGGGCTCTCGAGTCCTGGGTGCGAGACTTGGCTTATCGATGCTTTTTGCCCTGTAGAGGTTTTTGCCTGGCGAGGAGGCCCTCTTCAGGGGCTTTTCCCCTGTTGCCTACTCAGGCTTGCAGTGATATTTCTTCCCTGTAGATGTTAGAGGGGTGAACCCAAACGCTTGTACACGGTATCGGGGACTCGTGCACGCTTATAGGTCCCCTCAGGCGTTCCTCGCGAGGAGAGTAAGTACCAAGGTCCTCTGTAGAGATGGTGTGTTTGTGGGAGCTTGCCCTCCAGCCATAGCTCAGATCCTTGGATTTTGCAGTGTTGCTGGTGTGTCATTTGAGACACTGGCACCGTACTCAGCCCCCGCTCGCGAGGTGCGCATGTTGAGAGATATAAGCGCACATTTTTCAGAAAATAATTCGGAAATAAAACTCACCACCAAATATTACATAGCGGCGTTGTAGCGCAAAGTTCACTTAGGAACGAAATTGTCTCATTATGCTTGAAATTGCCAAGTTAATGTTTTGACCATGTCGAGACATGGGGACCACCCATTAGTGGCAGAGACTCTCTACGGCCTGAGGTGGCTCGTTACATGGAGAGCTCGAAGGGTTGACCCTCGAGAGAAGCCTTTCGAGCTTGGAGGTTTAAGCCGTGAGCTTTTAACCTCTAGAGACAAAAAATGCTTGGAGGTTGAGCCGTAAGCTGCCTCTTCCGCCAGATGTCTTGACGTGACAATGATCACGGGCGTGACGATGATCACGTTTGCTTTTTATCCTTCTGGAGACAAAAAATTCTTGGAGGTTTAGCCGTAAGCTGCCTCTTTAGCTAGATGTCTTGACGTGACTACGAACACGGTCGTGACGATGATCACGGGTAGAACTTGCGCAAGTGCATGATGTTCCACGGATTTTTGACGGGGATGCCGTCTTGAGCCTCGAGGCAAGCCGCGCCAGGCCTGGCGATGTGGGTGACCCTGTAGGGCCTTCCCACATGGGTGATAGCTTGTGGAGGCCTTCCCTGGAGAGGATTCGCCTAAGGACGAGATCACCTGTCTCCAGTGTGAGCGAGCGCACGTTGCGATTGTGGTAGCGTCGCAGTCCTGCTGGTATTTTGCCGCCCAGAGGGCGACACTGTGGCGTAGTCCCTCGAGAATAAGCAGGTCGTCGTTGTGGACATCTTCTTGCTCGTCCTCGTTAAAGGCAAGGACCCATGGGGATCCATGCTTTATCTCTGTGTAAGGACTGCTTCGGCTTCATAGACGAGGGCGAACGGTGTTTCTCCCGTAGGATTGGGCGGCGTTGTGCGGATGGAGCAGAGCACCAAAGGGAGCTCACTGATCCATCCCTTGCCGTGGCCCTTGAGGACGTCGAAGGTCCTGGTCTTTAGGCCCTTGAGGACTTCTGCATTTGCTCGCTCGGCTTGGCCATTGCTCTGTGGATGAGTGACCGAGACAAAGCTGAGCTTGATGCCCATTTTCTCGTAGTAAGCCCTGAAGATGCCACTGGTGAATTGTGAGCCATTGTCGGCGATGATGCGATTAGGCACTCCGAAGCGGCAGACCAGACCTCTCATAAATTTTACCGCCACGCCTGCTGGAATTGTGCGCGTCGCCTCCACCTCGGGCCATTTTGTGAACTTGTCGATGGCCACGAAGAGGTAGCGATAGCCCCCTTACGCTGTTGGGAATGGTCCCAAGATGTCCAGCCCCAGACCACGAACGGCCAGGAGTGCGGGATGGTCTATAGTCCCAGTGCGGGCTGATGGATTTGCTTGGCGTGGAATTGGCAGGCTTCGCACGCTTGGACGATGTCAACTGCATCCTGAAGTGCTTGAGACCAGTAAAAACCACTCCTGAAGACTTTGCCTGCGAGGGTGTGGGCGCACGAATGGTGGCGACATTCCTCGCAGTGGATGTCCTTGATCAGCATTCTACCTTCTTCAGGAGGGACGCATTTGAGCGCGATGCCATTTGGGCACTTGCGGTAGAGATCTCCCTCGAGGATGTGGTAGGATTTTGCCTGGCGAGCGATTCGCTCTGCTTCGACATCTTCCTCAGGGAGTATTCCCTTGGTGAGGTAGTCCTTGAGCTCGTCGATCCAGCCTGCTTCTTGATGCACGGCTGTGAGCAACAGGCGCTCCCCTGTCTGGGGGGCGTAATCGGGGGCCCCAGTTGTAGGTGGTGGCGGGAGCGCTTCGTCTGTGCTTGCGGGCATGGCCTCTTGAGCCTGCTTTATGGATGCCTTGACGAGTCTCTCTTCAAAGACGCCTGGCAGCTGAGCTTGCCTCCTTGATGCGCGTTTGGCGATGTCATCGGCCTCTTGATTTTCCTTCCTTGGGATGTGCATGAGCTCCATGCCCCTGAATTGCTTCTCAAGCTTGCGGACCACTTCAAGGTATGCGGCAATGTGGTCGTCCTTAGTCTTGTAGCTCTTGTTGGAGAAGTTGACGAGCAGCTGGGAGTCGCCCTTGATGAGTAGGTGCTTGATGCCTAGAGCGATGGCGGCACGTAGGCCGGCGAGCAAGCCCTCGTACTCAGCAATATTGTTGGAGATCTTATCGATTCTGAAGCACAGCTGGACCGCGTAATATAGTTTGTCACCCTTGGGCGAGATCAGGACGACGCCAGCCCCGCCATGGCGGCAGGCGAAAGCTCCATCGAACTTCATGGTCCAGTGGCTGGGAATTTAGTCTCCAGAGGGCTCTGGCTCTTCTCCTAGAGGCTCTTCAGGGGTTGGATCAGTCCATTCGGCGACAAAGTCTGCCAGCGCTCTCCCTTTGATTACCCTTGTGGTATCGAAGCGCAAGCTGAATGGCTGTAGCTCTATGTTCCATCCCGCGACAAGGTCTGTGGCGTTAGGGTTGCGCAGGATCTGCTCTAGGGGGAATGAGGTGACCACCGTGATGGGGTGTCCTTGGAAGTAGTTTCGCAGCTTTCTTGAGGCGATGAGGAGCGCAATGAGGAGCTTTTGCTGCATTGTGTACCGTTTCCAAGCATCCCGTAGTACTGTACTGACGAAGTAGACAGGATGCTCGACAAGGGTTGTCAGTTTAGGCGCAACGCTGTCTGCCTGGGGAGGCTCTTCAGGGCCCTCAACGGGGTTGGCCTGTGGAGGCTCTTTAGGCTCCTTGGCGAGATCAGCCTGTGGAGGCTGACTTGGGGTAGGCTCCGCTTGTTGCTCTGGGCCTGGCGGTGGGTATGTGTGGCATGTCCCCTTGTCGAGCTCTTCGTCAGGTGGTTTTGGCTTCGGAGTGGTTGCACTCTTCTTGTGGAGGACTGGCTCTTCTCTTTCTACCACCAGCACGGCGTTGGCGGTATGTGGAGTGGCTGATAGATACAGCTTCAGGTGCTCGCATGTTCTTGGGGCAAGCATGACTGGTGGGCTGGCCAAGTACCTCTTCAAGTCCTCAAAGGCTTTTTCCGCTTCAGGCGTCCACTTGAAGGTGCCAGACCTCTTCATGATCTTGAATAAAGGCAGGGCTCTCTCGCCGAACTTGGAGATGAAGCGGCCCAAGCTGGCCATGCAGCCTGCTAGACGTTACATGTCCTTAAGTCGGCGGGGAGGTTGCATTTCCTCTATGGCCTTGATCTTGTCAGGATTTGCCTCTATGCCCCTGTGGGACACGAGGAAACTAAGCAATTTGCCTGAAGGCACTCCGAAGACGCACTTGGCAGGGTTGAGCTTGATATTCACCTTACGCAGGCTGGCGAAGGTCTCTTCAAGGTCCCTGAGGAGATTATCTCCCTTTCGAGACTTGACGATGATGTCATCGACGTAAGACTCTGCATTTCTGCCCATTTGCTCGCCAAGGGCTATCCTCATGAGCCTCTAGAAGGTGGCGCCATCGTTTTTCAGGCCGAAGGGCATGCAGACATAGCAATACACACCACAAGGGGTGAGGAATGTCGTCTTCTCCTTGTCTTCCTTAGCCATCTTGATCTGGTGATAACCATAGAAGGAATCGAGAAAGCAGAGGAGGTCACAGCCTGCCGTGGAGTCCACGATCTGATCGATTCTTGCATGGGGTAAGGGTCCTTGGGGCAGGCCTTGTTGACATCAGTCTAGTCGATGCAGAGGCGGCCTCCTCCGACGGGTTTTGGGACAACCACGCCGTTGGAGAGCCAAGTGGGGTGCGTGACTTCGCGGACGACTTTTGCTGCTTTTAGCTTCTCGACCTCTTTGACGATGAATGCTTACTTCTCGAGGGCTTGCTTTCTTGCCTTTTGCTTGACGGGGCGTGCGTTTGGACACATGGCCAAGCGGTGCTCAATCACCTCCCTCGGTACACCGGACATGTCTGACGGAGTCCATGCGAACATGTCAGAGTTTGCCCTGAGAAAGGCGACGAGCGCGCTTTCCTATTTGGGAGGCAGAGCAGCGCCAATGGTGACGCTAGCCCCCGAGCTGCTGGAGCTCAGAGAGACCTTCTTCGTGGCAGCTGGCTCCTGGGAGAACAGCTGCTTCTTCTTCTTGGGCCTCTCGAGAGGCTCCATGTCCTCATCAGCAGGGAATTCCATGGCGGCCGCTTTGTAGGCTGTCTCGACAGCGCACGTAGCATCCAGGACATGTCCACGGATGGTGATGGTGCCAGCGCTGCCGGGAATCTTGACCATGTTGTAGGCATGATGCGTGACGGCCATGAACTTTGCGAGGACGGGGTAGCCGAGGATGGCGTTGTACGGCAGGCCGATGTGCGCAACATCGAAGGCGATGTGCTCAATGCGGTAGTTTTTCTCGTTGCCGAAGGTGACGACAAGCCTGACCTGCCCCAGAGGGTCAATTGAGCCGCTGGTGACTCCCGTGAAGGGCCTAGAGGGCATGAGCCGCTCGTAGGGCACTTGAAGCGCTTCAAACGTCTCGATTGAGATGACATTCAGGCCTGCACCGCCATCGATGATTATCTTGGAGACGGCGATGTTGTCGATGGTGGGGCTACAGACCAGCGGGAGGGTTTCAACAGTCTTGGTGGACTTGGGGTGGTCCTGACCGTCGAAGGCGATGGTGTACTGCGACCACTCTAGGGGCCTGGAGGTCTCGATACTGAGGAGGGCGGCGTTGAGCTCGCGAGCAAACTTCTTGAACTGGTTGTTCGATTTGGGCGCCTACGCCTCACCAAGGATGTAGGCAATAGCGCCTCTCGGGGCTTGGTAGCCTCCATCTTCCTCGTCGGGGAGGTTGTCGTTCTTCTCAGCGGCGTTGGCCTGATTGTCTGATGGCTTCTGGTAGCCGCCCTTGCGTCCACTTCCACGGTAGCCACGGCCTTGACCGCGGCTGCCGCTGCCCTCTGCTTGTTCGCGCTCCTTGCTCAGCCTCTTGAGGTCGAAGCAGGTCTCCGTGGAGTGGCCGCGCCTGTTGTGATAGATGCAGAATGGACGATGGTCGTCCTTTCTCTCCCATGCTCGGGGGAGTCCCTGCGGGTGCCCTTAGCGTCAGGCTCTGTCGCGAGGACTGCGGTGGCCTTGCGCTTGGGCTCCTCCTTCTTCTTGTGGCTCTTGGACCCCTCAGCATGGTCGTCCCCACGCGAGGACATTTTGACGAAGAGGAGTCCCTCTTCAACCTTGGTGCACTTGTCAGCCAAGTCGAACAGCTTCACCATAGAGGTGAGCTTGTCATGGATGCCCAATTTCTCGAGCATCCTGCTGTTCGTGACGCCCTCGCGGAAGGCGGCGATGACTTGGGTGTCAGGGATGTTTGGGATCTTGTTGCGCACTTGGCTGAAGCGCTGGATGTACTTGCGGAGGGTCTCATCCTTCTTCTGCACCACAGCGCGCAGGTTGGTATGGGTGAGCGCACGCTCGTATGTCACCTTGAAGTTGGAGACGAACTGCTTGCAGAGCTCCTCCCAAGAGTTCACAGAGTCCTCCGGGAGGTTCAGGAGCCACGACAGCGCGGAAACGCGAAGCGCGTGGGAGAACCAGTTGGCCATGACCTTGTCGTCTCCGCCTGCCGCCTGGATGGAGGTGGTGTAGAGCTGCAGGAACTCGATGGGGTTGCTGGAGCCGTCGTAGCCCTTGGGGAGAGCCGACCTGAACTTCGGGGGCCAGACCACGCGGCGCAGGGAGCGGGTGAACGCCATGCAGCCCGTGGCGTACGTGGCGACTCCGTGCTGCAGCGTGTCGCGGTTCTGCTGGCCCGCTTGACCAATTTCTTACACGAGGCGGTTCTGGCGGTTGCGCTAGAGCTCCATCCCCACGCGCATGTCTGGCGCGGTGCGTTGTACGATCAGGCAGTCGTGAGGCGAGGACGCGAGGGAGGTAGCTCTCTGCGTCATGACCGGTGCGGGCCCTGGAGGCGGCGGAAGCGCGTCTAGCGCAGCCATGCACGCGAGGGAGTGGTGCACGAGGGACTGCGACGGAGTGGGGCGAGTCGTGGCGATGCCGACGAGGTGGTTGAGGCGCTCCAGCCACTGCTCGTGGGCCTCTGTTGTAGGCTGGTAGCGGAGAAGCTCTTGCGCCATGAGCAGGGCGGTGTGTGGCGCGGGGTCCGTCCTCCCTGGGGCGGAGCCGCTTGGGCGCTGCGTCGGGTACGAGGACTGTGCGTCCTCCTGATGCTCGGTGTCATGCTCGGCGTCGTGCTCGGGCTCCTCCACGTGAGGGCCGGAGTTGACGTGCTCCTCACGGCGGGAACGTCCCCGCCGTCCGCGCGTGGCGGCGGCGCGGCGCGAGCTTCTTCTAGCGCGCGTCTGTTGGCGCGGGCAGCGCGAGTAGCGCGGGTGTCCGTCATGGCGCGGAGGCGGCTCAAAGGTCGTTGACGCGCCTCAATCCCCCTATCTGGCGCGCCAAATGTCGGAGAGTGACTCCCACGGAACAGGGATAGTCACACCCTGAAGAGTAGTTCGAAAGGGGGATTGAACACGGAGGTCAAACAACCTTCGAGAGGCACGGCGACGGTGCTCGCCGGGCTTAGAGGAACAATCACGGCATATATGGACACCGGCCCGTACCCAGGTTCACGGCCCTCAAGAGGAGGTAAAACCGCTACTCATGCTTGTCTGTATTGCACTGCAGAGGTTACAGTACAATGAGCTTTCCGAGAGCTCTCTTGAGGCAGTTTGGTGCTTGGAGAGGGAAACAATGGTTGTTTTCCTTCTCCATCAGATGGCTATCATACTTGCTTGGATAGGGTTACAAAGAGTTAGCAAGCAATTAGTCGATCCCTCTCTACGGTGGAGCCCCTGCTCCTTTTATAGGCGCCTCGAGCATCTTCCTTGCGTAGCGCGCCCAAGGTGGGCTCCCACATGGCAGTGTCGCGGAGGAAATGGAGTCCACCGTTGTCGAAACCTCCACGGACACGGTCCATCCGCGATAAAGTTGGGCGCGGTGGCCGATAGGCAGCAGACCGTGCAGAACGGCACGCAGGGGTTGCAGTGATCGTGGTGGAGCCCATGATGACGATCTTCTTGGAGCGTTGCGCCGTCCAGCCACTTTATCACCAGAGAGGAAAGTCCCAGCTGTCCTGGTGCGGGCGACACAACTTTGTTGACTCCTTTATCACCAGAATGGCAACTGGAGTGCTCGCGTCACTCTGCGGCTGCTGCAGAGGCCATGTGCGCCTTGTCGCGCTTGCTTGGCCACGAAGTGTCTCCATAGGGCCGCGAAGGCTTTGTGGAGAGGTTTTCGTTGACTTCTCTCCAGGCGAAGTGAGTCTTGGGGAGTCTCTTGAAGCGCCTCTTGAAGGGTGTGATTCTCTTCAGGCCTTGAGAGGAGTTGCCTCATGAGGGTCTCTCCAAGCGGTGGCTTGGTTTTTAGTCGTTTCGTCTGATCTGTCAGCGTGCGAGGTCTGTGGAGAGTGGGCTCTACACACCCCATTCCTGACTGGCCGACAGTCACCGAGGACTAAATGGCTATGGGATCGTAGATCTCGTAGCCTTCTTCGTCCACGGCGACCTCGGGCGACGGCGACAAGGTCCATGTGTCGGAGGAGGTCCCCTCGTCTTCGAGCGGTGCAGGCGGCACTACATCTGCGGGCGGTGTGGACTGAGCTACATCTGCGGACGTTGTGGGCGGCGCCGGAGGTGCTGGCGGCGCTACAGCTGCGGGCACGAGAGCGTGGAGGAGGTCGAACTCCTCCGTCTCCAACCTCAACTGAGACTGCGGCACCGGCTGCCCCTGCACTGCTCACGCGCTTGCTTGCGCCATCGGCGATGACGCATCGGCGCCGCTCTTGCTGCAGGTGCCATGGGAGCCCGTCCATGGTGGCGGTGGCAGTGGCGGCCGGAATTGGCGACTGGAGCTAGCTGGGGGAGTTGCCGACAACGAGTAATGTGCGAGGATTTTGGCTAGGATTTGGCGCGGAGGGGAACAGGATGGCCTGCAAATCGTCTCCGGATCGACAAATATAACGTCACGACGGTTTGATTTGCGGTTACCTGAAAACGAAATGCAGGCCGAGCCGCGTTTACGAGTTCTACTCTAGGCATCAAACTAGGCTAGTCCGCATTCTCGTTGGAAAAATATAGTTCCACAAGAAATGCGTATCTGCTAGAGATGCTCTGAGGTGTGGAGCAGCACCATGTGCATGGCAGCGATCGTCTACCACCGGAAGGAAAGTAAAATATCTGCCGTCCGAGTCCGACATACGTAGTTTATCAGAGAGAGATCCAGAATTCGTCTCCCTCCCTGCTTCCGTAGAAGCTACTAGAAACTCCAGCGTATGGCCGGGCCGGCCACCGTCCAACACCAGCCGCTCAAGCAATAAACTAGCTAAGCTAGGCAGGCACCGGACAAACCGAACCGTTCGCCCAGCCCAGCCCAGAGGATAGATAGCAACGCCGCCGTCGCGGTCGCCGCCTTGCCTTGTCGGGGACCCCAGGAGCGCGACACGGCCGTGCTTCCGTGGGAACTAGCCACGTACGTGGCCGCCGCCCTCCCTGCCCGCTGCTGTACGTACATACGTAGACGTAGAGTCCAGTCCACGGTGCCCGCCGCCACACGTGGCCCGGCCGTCCGGTCGACATGAAAAGCTCCGTCGACGGGCGGCGCCACCGCGCCACGTACTATCTTCTTCTGTTTGTCTTCCTCCGCGCCGACTCGCGTGGCTGCGAGCTGGCGGCCGTAATTTGATCGGCCCGGTATTACCGCGCGCCGGCGGTAATTTGATCGATCGGCCGGCCGCGCGGCGCGGCGCCGGTGCCGGTGGTGGCGTGGTGCCGCGAGGCTCTACAGCGACTGGTCTCGTCGAACACGTAGCACTCGACGTCAGGTTTACTCTAATCACATACATCATCATCAACGGGGGAGATGGATGGATGGATTAGTTCGTCCACCCATCAGTCAGCTCAATCATAGACAGTACCAGCTCCATCGCAAGACGCTGGCAGAGCCACGCGACATGCTAAACCATCCACAAATACCCAGTTGAGCAGCGCCGACCTCCAATCATTTTTTTCCCATGGTAATACGTTTTCTATTTACATATATAATGAAGATCAAATTACAAGACACAGACACACTTATTTGACTCCGAGACGCCTTCATAAACAAAAACATCGGCGCAAGAGTAAAATTGAGCACGACCACCATGCCGTCGAAGCAAGCAAGAAAGGTTTTTTAATTCGTAAAAATAAAAAAGAGAGAAGCTATTAGGTTGAATTGTTGGATGGAAAATAATGGGCCTCCCATCAGAGCTGCACCAGCGTTAGTACTTAGTAGTGACGACAAATGTTGTTGTATTTTCTTCTTCTTTGGTTAGAGACAAACCAAACAAAATTGGAGCACATATGTACTGGACTCCTGAGAGTGAGAGAGAGTGTCCCACCCTCCAACCAACCTTGCTAATCGCCACGCACTTAATCACCCTCTATTTATAAACCCCACCACCCATCTCCTCTCCCAGGACAGAGAGAGCAGAGCAGAGAGGCCACGCCCCACGCCGCACGCAGCTGCAACCAACCATACCCCACGCGCCGCCTCCATCCATGGAGAGGGACGCCACCGTCTTCTACCCGCCGCCGCCGCCGCAACCCACGCCCGCGCAGCCGCTCTCTGCCAGGCCGCCGCCCGCCCGGCAGTACCGCGGCGTCCGGATGCGCAAGTGGGGCAAGTGGGTGGCCGAGATCCGGGAGCCCAACAAGCGCTCGCGGATCTGGCTCGGCTCCTACGCCACAGCCGTCGCCGCAGCGCGCGCCTACGACACCGCCGTCTTCTGCCTCCGCGGCCGCTCCGCGCGCCTCAACTTCCCCGACCAGCTCCTGGACGGGCCCCCCGAGGGGCTCACCGCCGCAGCCATCCGGAAGAAGGCCGCCGAGGTCGGCGCGCGCGTCGACGCGCTCCACTCCGTCGGCGGCGGCGGCGGCGGGCCTCCCGTCGCGCCGCCCTCGCCGTCGTCGCACCGCCGCGGAGCCGGACGGGCCAAGAACCCCGACCTCAACCGGGAGCCCACCCCGGACACCGACGACGACGAGTAAAAAACTCTACCCCTCTTAAACCCCCAAGGCCGATTCTTCGTCGACCACTGGAGTACCTACCTTCCTTCCTGGAGTTAGTACTAGTTCTTAGGCAGACATGCAGAGCAATCTTAGCAGTAGCGGGGTATCGATCATCAGAAAGCGAGCAGATAGCAGGAGTTGTTCCAAACGGGACATGGGCATGGACCGGACACGCAAGGTGTTCGGTGGAATGCGGATGAGCTCGGGGACAAACAATAACGGAGCCTACGCCGCCGTCGGCCAGGGCGTTCGTCGCGTGAGCCATCCATCCGGCCGGAGGCGACGGCCAGCGTGGTAGCAGTAGTAGACAGGGTGAGTGAGTGAGTGAGTGCGTGCGTGCAAGACGGCCGTGTGTGTGCCTCCCCTTCACATAAGAGCGTTCGTTTTGTAAAGGAAAAGATACCAGCAGCAATCAAAAACGTGAATGATCTTTCCATGCATCTCCTTGGCTGTTTCTTGATTTTGACCTCAACATCCTCACAAGATGAAGCAGCAACAGGCGTGGCATTCTGTGGTGCTTATCTCCTTCACCTCTGCACCGTCAGGGCAGGTCAGTGCTGTGTAGGAATATGGGTCAGCGGAATGGACTAGTGCGATGTTTTCATCAGATCTGCTCTATGTGGGGCCGTGTGGATTGGATTAGTGCGTGGTGATGCATCAGATTATCGGCTAATGGTGTGTGCTTGTCGGCAATTGATTACGCCGCCGCCCTGGAAGATTCGTGGAGCCACAGACAGGCGTCTGGTCCATGAACCAGGTGTCGATCCACCGCACTAGCACCACTCAACCAGTGTACGTACGTACTTGTTTTCCTTCTGGAATCATGCGAGTCCGGCCATTAGCTAAGTACAGATAGACTGTCATCAAGTCGGCAAATCTAACCAATCATTGGATCATATTTTCCCTTGCGCTACTGTCCAGATTGTACTACAGTACTAGTAAGAAATTTCGTGGTGGTTTGTCAGTTCATTCGAGTCGACATCGAGTTTTTTGGCAGATGGAATCACTACTCTCTTGCTCCGATGTGGGTTACGCTACCATTGGTTTATTTGTTTACATGATCTGATCACGTTCGACCTGCTACACAACATTGACCAGATGAGAAGTGCACGTACGTACGCCGTCCGATCGCACAGCCCAGATCGAGCGGCCGACCATTCTGTTTGGATCGACGCACGGGTCCAGCTCCGATCTGAGGTCGTTACCTCAGCGTGTCCAATTGCGACTGTCTCGCATCAGCCGCCGCGATGTATGACTACGAAGCAGACTCACATGAGTTATCCTGCAGATTGTCGGTCCAAGTTTGTGCCCATTCGGCTCATCTCACTACACCACGATACCGTATCCGGAGCACTAAATAATGCCTAAAAATATAGTCAAAAAGTGTCACAATAGATTTTTAGAGGTAACAAAATAATGCTGATTTACTCGTGCTGACAAAAGTCATTTGTGGCATTTCTAAATAATGCATCATAATGCTACCATTCGAGGGTCTGTTTGGATCGCAAAACGTAGTAGCAGTGTGGGAATTGTCGTTTAGATAAAACGCAAGAAAACACAGGAAAAGTGTCTCGATCCTACGCACTTGAGTGTAAAAAAAGGAACTTGGAGTGGATGTTCAAATTCCTATGGAATTGAGGCATAAGAATCCAATTCATAAGAAATTGTTCACAACATTCTT
This sequence comes from Poa annua, assembly GCA_026929855.1. Classification (NCBI taxonomy): domain Eukaryota; kingdom Viridiplantae; phylum Streptophyta; class Magnoliopsida; order Poales; family Poaceae; genus Poa; species Poa annua. Next base: position 11,111,263 of record CM049430.1, read on the forward strand.
TTAAACCAAAGGCCGCCTTGTCGGCCCTCCTCGCCACCAGGTCCCTATTCTTCGCACCCTTCCTCGCCGCTTTGTCGACGTAGAACTACACCTGGGCGGCGAAGACCAACGGGAAACGAGCCGCACAATCGATGCAGGTGCGCTCGTCCTCCCACACTTCGTTCAAGTTTAGCGATGAGCACGGGCGCCCGAGACGCCACGCCACTGCGTCGTACACACTCACCGCCTCGTGGGCTGCCTCGAAGGTGTCGAGGTCGATGCGCTCGTCGCCGGTCCGGATCTCGGCGTAGGAGTTGACGGTCAGGCAAGCGCGCACGCCGCGATAGCCGGTGGACGAGTTGCAGCGGGGCAGCATGCCGACGAGAAGGTATGACGGCTGCATTAGCGTTGCGGCGGTGAGGCGTGGCCGCTATGTAGGCGGCGAAGCGTTAAGTGGGTAGATAGGGACACGTGCTGTCTTAACTTTATAGCGCCCGCCAAGTGGCGTAGCAAATTTGACATGTAGAATAACGTAAAGTCTAACACGCGGGAAAAAATGCGCGCGCTTTTTTCCGTGTCCGCTGGAGGGCGCGAACCTCCACACCAGTAGGGTAAAATACCTGTTTTTCTAAGGCGGGTCGATAGATGCTCTATGCATGTTGGGTTCTGCGCCGCTTCCAACCTGAAACATGTATTCAGCCCAAAAGTATTGTGGGCCAGATACCGCCGGCATTGATTCCTGTCCGGCCCGCATGGCTTCTTCTTGACATGGTAAAATTAGAAATGAAAAAAATTATCAAACATTAATTATTGGAGATGCGGGGTATCGATCCCCGTGCCTCTCGCATGCTAAGCGAGCGCTCTACCATCTGAGCTACATCCCCGACACACATTCCGGTTTATCCTAATGTCAAGTACAGAATACTAAGCAATACTGAACCCACGGTACGGAGCATTGATCAGTAAACCATGTCAATGAACTAAATACAGGATCCCGGCACTCGAGGCATAAGAACACAGACGATATCAATTAGTAGTGGCCTCTTGGATAAAAAATGGACCAACTAATTAGGAAGAGTAGCCATTTTACTACAACGAGAGAGGATTTTGTACTCCTGGTGTCCAGGAAACCTGGTACTTGATAAAATTCGAAAATGGTATTTTTAAAATTTAAAAGGTCTAGAATAATTCACATAGATACATATATTGTATATATTTTCTTGTAGGCGACAAAAAAAACACATAAGGTATGATTGCACAAAAGGTTAAAAAAAGTTACTTTACTTGCAACATTTGTCTTTTATGTGATTGTCACGTATGAAACAACATTTCCTCGTAAATTTGGTCGTGTATAATAGACATTTACACGTACTTGCATTCATTTTCAAAAGAAGTTGAGACAAAAATTACTGATTTGAATAAAAATGATATTATTGGAGCTCGGGAGGGAGGCGGAGGAGTTATCCCTTTTTTTTCTACTGATGCAACCAACATTGGTCGAGGGCTGCTACGACAGAGGGATCATAGGGGGTGGCGGGCGGGGGGTTGCTTCCATTGGTTACATCAAATGCTTGCAACATCGTTAGGCGGGGTTGTTTAAGGCTATGGAGGATGCTATCATGCAAGGATGGTGATGCTACCATGGGAAGGAATTTTGCTACATACTCTTTCCTTTTTTTATTACATTCATGTTTAGTAAATGGTGTAAATGTTTTGTTTTGCCTGTTACCCACCGTGGGAAAAGTTCGTTGAACCCATGCTACAATAGGATAATTTTTTTCTAGGATGAAACTTTTTTGCTTATTTGAAAGTAAATTATGTTCTTCTGATGGTTAGATCAAATCCTGAACTGAGATTAGAGTAGATCCCTTGAGCTGCGGGTGAATATGGCATGATCCTGGTTGGCGATCCTGGTTTTGGCGAGTGGTCGCCTATGTACTAGATGCAATCTGAAGTTGCTGATATGTATCCCTTTAAAGAAGTCGGCGAGTGGACGTTTGCAACTAGGACTAAAAAATCCGTAGATCCAACACTACATGTTCTCACAGACTGCGCCAGTTGACGAGGGGTGTCCCATCAATACGCATGGTTACTAGCCTAGGGTGAGAGTTATGAGATAGAGAACGCGTAGTGTTGGTAGATTCGTCGGCTGATAAACGGGAATTACCCAGGTTCAGTGCCTCGACTGAGGTAACACCCCTACTTTCTCCTTGTCTGTTTGATTGTGAATATAGGGCGAGTAGAAAGATCTAGCAAGATGTCGATCTTGCTAGGGTTCGGTGTTTCTGATTGGACGTGTCCTTGATCGGCCACCCTACTGTCATTTATATAGAGGTACAAGTCTCAGCGGTAACCGACTAAGATTACAGATATGAAAAGTATGATCGACTATGTCTATCTATGGAACAATCTTTGACTTGGGCGTCGTTTGTGGGGGTTCTTCAGTCTATTGACAATTGGGAATTAGTCATCACGTGCACTAGGTACCCACACGAAGGGGTACCCGTTGAGTATAACCTCGTCACCCACCTGGGAAAAGTTCGTTGAACCCATGCTCCAATGGGACAATTTTTTCCTAGGATGAAACTTTTGTGCTTATTTGGAAGTAAATTAGACATTTGTTACCATAGTAAAAAAAATCTTATTTCAAACGAGAGAGCATTGTGGAGGAAATCGGACATTTGCTTGCACAGTCTCGATTTCTGCTCCACGTGCAAAACAGAGCAATTATTAGGAGCACAAAATCAAACGATGCCTGCAAAGATAGCACCCCGTATTTTAAGAAGGCAGCAGCAGCAGATGATTCACAAGATCCTCGACATTAAGGGCGCCGCCGCCCGCCGTAGGTCGCGTCGCCCGCGGCCGCGGTGGAGCAACGCCAACGCGGTTTCTCTTCTTTCCACCGCACGGGGCACGGCAAGCCTCAACACCGACCAAGAAAGAAAGCGGAGCCAGCAGCCCACCACACCGCCGAAAGTGCTGTCACGTCCAGTCTCCCGTATCTCTCTCCTCTGTCAACAAGTCCTCCTCCTCCTCGCCCAGCACGCCACGCCATTCCTGGTTCCTTCCCCTCCCAGCGACGACTCCTCCCTCCCTCCCTTCATTCCCTCCTACGCACACCAAATCCAGCAGCACAGGAGGGAGGGCCAGCTCCGATGCACCCCAAGCTCTCGCGGGTCGCCAACAGGCTCCTCTGCTGCGGCGGCCACGCCTCCAGGGACGATCTGTAAGTGCCATCCATCTCCTCCCTCTTCTGCCGACCTCCAAGGGTTGTCGCTCCTCTGACTCTGACCAGATTGTACTGGGTGCGGATCTCATGGCCGGGAAGGTCTCCAAACAAACATGTTGTGGTAGCTTGGAATTAGAATTGGAGGATGCATCTGTCTGTCTTAGTATTAAGCCTTCTTGTCTCTTTCTGACGCTAATCGTCGCACAAATGCTGTCGCGGGCTCAAGGAAAGAAAAAAAATGCTCACACAAGGAAATTTGGAAGGGCTCCTGGTTTTAGTGTGCCCTGGAAGATTTTCCGTTCTTGGATTATGCAAGATTGGTACTATAGGAATTAGGAGCAGGGGTGTACTTTTACAGGGTGGAAGGGGAATTACTTTGAGAGTTCGTGCTCACCATGTATTCCATCCATGGCTTTGGCTTTTCAGGACCGACGACGGCGGCGGATCCATCAGGTGGGTCTTCTCCCTCAGGGAGCTCCGGTCGGCGACAAATAGCTTCAATTACGATAACAAGATCGGAGAAGGCTCACTTGGGAGTGTTTACTGGGGACAAGTTTGGGATGGCTCTCAGGTTACTGCTCTTTACATGCTCATGATCCATTCTTACAGTTCCCTTGCTGGGAACTAAAAATGCCATCTTTAACGCTTCATCAAGTGCCTGGCACTCCAAGTCTATTTGGGCAAATCCTATTTTATTAGCTTCCTCACTAAACAACAAGCAACAACTGTCAGTTAAAACTATTTAAGCTGTTCCGGAACACTCATCTTTTATTAATCTTTAATTATGTTAGCATTCGTCTGGTAGGATACCGTATCATAGTCGAGTCAACTTTGACAACTTGCTACAGGTTTACAAGTATACGTCTTGTGAATAAAAAAGCCATTCCCACACATGTCCTGACTTGGCTGCAACTATGTCACACGTCTGTTTTCTATTAAAGAAATGACGCACAGACCAACCTAATAGGTTATGTTAATTGAACGGTCCTTTAGCTCTGCCCTTGCCAAGTTGGTTCTGTTTGCAACAATATTTATTAGTTAGGTGGATTCTGATAAATCTTTTTGGGTGTAGATTGCTGTTAAGAAGTTAAAGAATGCGAAAAATGGGACAGAAACGGAATTTGCTTCAGAAGTCGAGACTTTGGGAAGAGTAAGGCACAAAAACCTCCTGAGTATACGTGGATATTGTGCTGATGGGCCTGAACGCATTCTGGTGTATGACTATATGGCGAACTCAAGTCTTCATGCACATCTCCATGGGGCACATTCTTCGGAGTGCCTTCTTGACTGGCGGCGGAGAACATTTATTGCGATTGGTGCTGCTCGGGCTCTCGCGTTAGTAAACATCCTCTTTTTCTTTGTCCATAGTAGCATAGCATAGATAATTCATTTTTTTTCTTACTTTGGATAAGCTGTTTGACAGAACTCATTGGTGCTTGCTCACAGGTTTCTTCACCACCAAGTGACACCCCCGATAATCCATGGAAGCATCAAGTCGACCAATGTGCTACTAAATTCAGATTTCCAGGCACACGTTGGTGACTTTGGACTTATGAGGCTCATTTCAGATGAAGTGGATCACGACAAGATAATTGGTGAAAACCAACGGGGCTATCATGCTCCTGAATACGTTATGTTTGGCAATCCTACAACAGGTTGTGATGTGTACAGCTTCGGCATAATACTTTTGGAGCTTACTAGTGGGAGAAAGCCAGTAGGAAAATCAGCCTCTCAAAAAACGTACGGGATCCGGAACTGGATGCTCCCTTTGGCGAAGGAAGGTAGATATGATGAAATCGTGGACTCAAAACTTAAAGACAAGTACTCAGAGTCTGAATTAAAAAGAGCAGTGCTGATTGGACTAGCGTGCACACACAGAGAACCCGAGAAGAGACCGACGATGCTCGAAGTTGTGCCCTTGCTGAAGGGCGAATCAAAAGAGATGCTTTCCAGGCTTGAGAATGAAGACTTGTTTAAGCCAGATTCGACATCTAGTTCTGTTGGAATGTCGACTCCGGAAGGGAGCGCAGACTGCATTCTTAAGAATGACCAAGGGCTGGCTCAAGAATGATGGATTGGTACCCTAGGTATTGATAGAGTGCATATTCTTATGGAATTGGAGCTTGGTCTGAATGGTTTGTCTTGAATGAAATGTACATGATTTGTTTGTTATTTATGATGTTCTCCCCCCTTTTTTGAGAGAGGGGGAGATTGTAGAGAAGTGAGATGGCTTTATAGAAAGTGATTTTTGTGTGCTATGGATAGAAGACCCAGATACTCCCAGATGTTATGTTTGATCATGTTGTCACTATTGATTCCTCTAAACATTTCCCCACCTCTTCCGCATACATCTGAATGCAGATGTCTACTTGATAACCTCCAATTTGGCAGCCCATAGCGGATGAAACCAGTGCAAACAAAATTTCAATTTGAAACACATTGTGTCTGATCTTATGGATTTGTGGACCCCATATACTCCTAATTGTTTAGGCATTTTAACCCTTTTGTGTTGGCTCCTCTAAACAGTTTTACTTTGTTGCATGAATCTGACCTATTTCGGTTGCTATACTGACTAGATGTTCTGCCATGTGACCTAGGAGATAATATAGTACTCCCTCCGTCCCAAAATAATTGTCTCAAGTTTATTAAAAAAATATATATATCTAGAAATGAAACATGTTAAAATAAATTCACTTTTAGTCAAATTTGAGATATTTATTTTAGGACGGAGGAAGTACTAGTAATAATCTACGAAACATTAGGGTGAGTCCATTTGGAACATAAGCGTTTCAACTGGGGCAGTTCGACTCAGCCATGTTTTGTAGGTCAGAGAGAGTTAGGCATTTGCTCAAAACTAATTACTGTTTGCAACTCGTCAAACAAGTGAATTGTTAGTCTGTAATAAGCTCTAACGAATACCGATGATAAGGGTTATACTATTTTGAAGAAGTCAAGCCAATTAAAGTTTAACCAAACTCTAAGAAAAATATATCAACAAATATGACATTCTATAGGTACCATATTAAAATATAGTTATTGAGGTTCCTAATGATATTGATTTTGTAGTTTGCATGTTCAAAAATTTCTATAAAACTTGGTTAAACTTTACATGTATGGACTTTTTAAAAATAATATAAGTCTTATTCAGTGAAATGGAGGTAGTAGACAGGAGTTCCACGAAGAAATGTGGCATTCGCTTGCACTGCGACTTTGCTGTAGTTTAAAATTTAGAGATGACCAAAAAAGGTGGAGCTTGTAGGTTTGATGAAATCATCCAGTTAACTCACGCACTAAACAGAGTGGGGAATTTCAGTCTACAAGGTAAAGTGCGTGATGGAATCTACAAATCACGGTGGAAAGGTCACCCTGGCTGAAGGGAAGGCTTACAACAGCGCGTATACAATCTTGCGGCGGAGGAAATCACACCACATTCACGTTACAGACATTTCCATTCAAAACTGCGCGGAGTCAATTGCAGGTTTCTATGTGCTAACAACATAGTGCAGAGAGTGTGCTACAGTAGGGCCGTCTACGAGAAGGTGTCCTCTCTGTCCCCCTCAGCGACCTCACCCTCATCTATGTTGCTGAACTCCAGGAAGTGTGTCGGCCTGTGGTCCTCATGGTAGAAGTCTCGGGGCGTCCCCAGCTTCATGCTGTACTTCATCTGTGGGTCGTGCTTCACTCCCATGAAATTGTAGTTCCAGGGAGCATTGTCAGGAACCTGGTGTAGACATAAGATAAGTGAGTATAATAATATTTCGAAGGTAAGTGGTTCTGAAGAACAATTGCAAGTAAGACGTCCTTACCATGTAGAATCCAAGGAAGCGGTCGCTCAGAAGCATCTGGACCTTCTCGTAGTGAGTTGGGAGATAACCATGTGGGTTGCTCCCGTTGTCCTTGTTGCTACGGCCCCACTCATAACCGCTTGGTGTCAATTTGTAAGCGGTCAACGAGCACGATCCTGGGGTGAAGCTGCATGTCAAAATGATGCACTTCTCACCATCCCACTGCTTGTTGTTCTCCAAAATCTTCGCATGTGATGTCAAATCCTACGAGACAACAGAAAGAACAGGTTCAGTATTTAGAATCTAGGATCACAGGCAAAAATGGTACCCTGCCACAGAAACTAATAATATTGAAAGCACCAGTTCGACAGATCTGAGCAATCTCCAAGTTTTTTTTAAAATGAGCAATCTCCTAATGTCACACGTCCCACCAATGATGTGCGATGTGCCCATTCCATGGATGATTGCTAGCAATACTATTCAAAATAAAGTTATGGTCACTGTAATGCTAGAGACTAAGCTTATTTTTTCCTTTTACCAATTGATGGTACAGGGTTGATGTCCATGTTTATCTCATATATGCTCCATCAAACTACATAGATTAGTTGCTATTTTATACGCTCCTGGCAGTGCAATGCATGAGTACTGGCAACTATTATTCTACTAGCATTTACTATCAAAGAATGAGCAAGAATTGCTTGTGGTAACAGGACGAGTGGCAAGTGAGTACTTCAGATTTCTGAAATCCGACTAGGAACCACAAGCAAAGAGTCTTTAACTCTGCTATGATTTTTTCAGATTGTAGTGATAACAAGAGATCTACCACTTTTATTTTAAACAAAACAGCAATTAAGATCATGGGTACAGTTACTTATTTGGGATAAGGCACATGGTTGGATCTGAAGGTAGAAATGGTAGGATACAAACCTGGGGTGATAGCTGAGGAGCTTCATTCGGCTGGGTATGCATCCATCCTAACGGTTCCAAGTCAGCAAGGAACTCATGCTCCGGAAGATTTGATGGCAAAGTTACCATCTGGTGAGTTCCATGTTGCGGGGGAATGGATATGCATCTGATCTCCTTGACTTGGGGATTATCTTGTGGGCTAAGCCCATAAAGGAAACCCGCAACCTGTGTTCGTAGATCTGCTATGCATATGAACTTCTTCAATATATTCTTCGGCATGATGTAAGTATAACCAGTCTCCTGTAAGACAGAATAAATGCAGTCAGTGCCATTCAGAAGTTATTATTTCGTGATAGCAAATCTAGGAAAAAGGATTGCTGTGATGACCTTTATATCATCTGAGTTGACATAAATGTGATTGACACGGAGATATAAGTTTGTAGCAGAGATGGCCCTGACACGCCAATCTGTCTTTGACGCAAATGCAGCTTGCTCATATGGACTGGTTGTTGTGATGATGAGTTCATCTCCATGCACATTAGTTGTCCTTGTTGTAACTGCAGTTAACTGAGTTGTCTCTCGGGACTGCAAATTGAAGTAAATCACATGAGAAAATTTGACACATTAGTGATGCATAGAAACTAGACACAAATGCTATTATATAGGTCATACCTGTTTCTCAATCTCAGCTATCTGCTGCCTCTGCTGTGACGGTGGAGCTATTTCAGCACCAAGTATTATATCACGAATCTCAGATTGCGTAAGTGCAGAAGTATTAACATTGTTTTTCTTTGCATAATCAGAAAGGATGAGATCCCTGAGTGCACATTCGACCTTCAGCCACTGCTCATCAGTTAAAGTTGGCCAGATATGATGTGGTTCTGTGACAATTGTCTTGTCAGGCTTCAGCAACATCTTAGCCTTCTCATTATTGACATGTAGTGCTCGTAATATAAGCACAAGACGAGAAAACGCAGTGTAGGATGAGATACTTTTCAGCCAATCATCATATATATTATAAAGAACCATCTGTGGTTCTGTAGCCTTGAGAATAAGATCACCGAACTTCTCAATCTTTAAGCAAGCTTGGAAAGGCAGCTGCAACTCACTACCCTTGATAACAATATTTGGGAAGTCAAGAAGATGGACTTCCAAGGGATCCAACATACCCTTCCTTGTCACAATAATTTGCTTTGGCTGCTCCTCTACAGGAAGAGATCGAACTAACGCAGCAACCTCCTCAGCTGTTTTCCACTTGGCCAGCTGCCCAAGACGCTTCTGTCCCGCCCATACACTTGTATGGATGACCTGCAGATTTACATGCATTTTCGTTGAAGTCTTCCGAATCGTGATACTGCAATATTACGAGAAAGCTAGAGATAAAGGTAAATAAAAAATAACAGACCTTCAGAAATAGTTGACCAGTTCTTGGGTTGAAAATAAAGATAGCACCATTGATTGGTTTGGTGGTCAAGTTGCCCTCAAAGGTTTTGTGAATGGTAACCCGATAGACATTTGTGTCATCCACAAACCATATGATTTGGTTGCTGAATATCTCTCCATAGTTCTGTGAAGACAGATATGGCTCAGTGGGTTCAGATGAATACAACTGAAGACCCTTCCTTATTCTCTCCCTTAGCACGTACAAGGCAGGATTTGACTGTCAAAAAAAGCAAACTCGTTAATCAAACTGAACATCTACTACATCATAGAGATATAACAACTAGAGCTAGATCTGTTACAATTAACATGGTTATTACCTTCATAATCTTGTTCATTGCTTGTTGGAGGAGGGGCTTCGACCCAGGGAACCAGTTACCAAAAGCAGAGTGCAAATTATATGCCAGATCAAGTCCAATCATCACCCCTGCAAGAAATATTATCCATATTATCAATAACGATTCAGACACGGCAAGAATTTGGAAGTTCATGGATACTTAAATTCATACCAGTTGGAGAAGGGTAGATGGACATATTATCAGTTGTGTAGTCCATAAACTTGGCCCTTGTGTAACGTTCTATGTCGTGTGAATCATAGTCTCCCCATCGTAGCTGCACATCAATCCAATACTTGTTACTTGCTTTCTGATCGAATACATCCTTTGACTCGGAAACTAAGCTTGGTTTGGACATCTGCCACCTATGTGCAGCAAAAAGGAGGACATCTGCACAGGAACTGTTCATCTTGTAACTCTTCCTGGGGTGTATTGTCTCTTTCTGCACTGTCTCAATCTCCAACGCATCCAACTCCTGATCCAAAACTTGGCAAAGATCCATAACAACACTTTCATGGATCTTCTGCCAAAGATGTGCACGGAAAATCTGAATCAGGGAGATCTTCAGGGTCGGAATTTTACCATGCATGAATATCCCTGTCAAATCTAGCTGAACCTGGAAACCAACATATACGTTTGCACGGTTAATGGTTGGAGACCACCAAAGGGTAAATCTTCTATTGGGGATCTGATTAAGTCCAGAACGCTGCGCATTTGTCAGTTTTTTGTACTTCATTGATTCCTCAAAACCTGATGCCTTTTCCCAAAACAGACCTTCCCAAGTAGGGAAATATGTTCCTTTAAATAAGGTATGTTCCAGGATACCTTCTACACCACCTAGTGCTTGGATCACATCAGTTCTGTAGTTGTTTAGGTTCCATAGCTTTCCATCATGTCGCTGATGTGTCCACCAGAAAGGGTTCTGTTTGAGCACTTGATACTGCTTAAAATCTGTTCTCACCCTCCATCCTTTGTCATACGCCAAAGTGTGGCGGTCTTTTTGGAATAGAGTATTGATACGAGGTATACCTCTATCCCAAGAATCTTCCAGATCCTCAAGTGTTAGACGCCTGTTCTGCGATTGAGCTTCCTGCCTCTTCAAAGCATACTCAGCCCAAACACGCTGTGAATCAATGAACTCACTCTCCCAAGGTTGTATGTACCGATACAAGTTAGGGATAAGCTGGTCCTCTTCATGGCTCATACCACTTCGAAAATGTGTCACGCCAACATCTGTCTGTTTGCTGTACCTGAGATCACTCTGTGGTATCAAAATGTGACCCATCGACAGCATACCCAGACCTCCGATTTCCTTGGGTGTATAGAAGATAACTGGTGGAAACCTGCTAGGCATCTTTGAGTTCAGGCCAATCTTTATGCGAGTCTGGATCTTGTTTTCACATTTTACAAGCAGATCCAACAGTTCCTGCGTATGAACAGTCGCTTCACGGAAATACGTCATGAGGCCAATGAGAGCAGTATTCCACTTGTTGACTATCTTAGTAAATGTTGTTGACCCTGATGACATAAGGATTTGCCTTACACGATTCTCAAACACTTTCATGTGTTCATCGTCCACTCTCAAGAATGCAATAGCTGTCCTTTCTTTTGTCTGCTCATTCTGCAGATTCCATACTCCATCTTTTGTGTTGCTGAATGCCTCCTGAGTCATACGTATCTTTGGCAGTATGCGGACCTCAAACCCCGACATGCTAAAGAGCAGGTTTGGGTTATCCTTGCTGTACACAGAACAAAAGCTGTTCTCCCATTCTAATGTCGTAATGCTCCTTGGCAGGCGGTTCTTCATATCCCAAAATACACTTCTTCCAAGATTTACATCATGCTTCATGAGCCTCATTCTTGCATCTCTTGGCCAACATTTCTTGTTATTGTAACCGACCATGTTCTCATTATTAGGATCAGGATGCTCTGTCAAGTAGCGCTGAATTAAATCCCTTGCTTCTTCATGAGTGAACCTGAACATTATATGCACCTTGTCAATATATCGAGAATACAGTCTGATGGGATGCCTTGTCTCTACCTTAGTGTCAGTATATGTAAGAAACTCATTTGGCATCTGAGGCGGCCCTGCAAGCTCACTAGCTCGTGTTAAACCAAGAAGCAGGAGATCCAGAACCAGCCCATAGTATTGCACAATAAAAGATGCAAACTGAAGACCACGAATAAGACCATAAGAGTTTGTGTGACTCATATCCTTGTAAGACAAAACAATATTATTCTTTGCAGTGACATAATCAGCAATGTTATGGTCCAAGACCAACCGTAGAAGCCTATTCAACAGAGTCAGATCAATTTTTTCGAAGAACTTCTCAAATTTTGTCTGCAGCATCACGACACACTGCCCATCGCTCGTATCCCATATATCCTGCAAATTGTTTATACCTTGGCACCATTTGTAAACAAGTAGAGGAGGTGGTTCTGAATCAGCAGGCTTTACCCAATTTGGGAAGAGGTGACGCTTGTCCCCCTCATACCACAAGTATTGGTCAAGGTATGCATCAGTAATTTTCTCAAGAGGCTCAATTTCATATACAGGAATCAAGTAGCTATACAGATCCATAAATTCAATGCCAACTTCTTTAAAAGCACGCTGAGTAAGAAGATGCCTTTTTATCCTTGACAAAGCTTCATGTGGATTATCATATGCCTGTTCTATTAAACCCAGTTCCTCTCGCTGGAGTTGATTCAACCTTACTGCCACACTATAGGACTCCTTTAGCCTTTCCAGTGCCAGAATAAGAAGTTTGGTATCATGCTTGTATGACAGTGGAGGAAAAGGAATCGGTGAAAACTTCCTTGATTCCAGCCAATGAACTGTGGTTGTATAGATAGCAACTGCTTCTTCAGGTGTCACATATGGCCCGTCTTTTAAGTAGTTGTGTTGCCTCTCTTGTTCTGCCTTGAGCCACAAACGAGTCAACCTTCCAAGATTTTTGCGGCAGACAGTCTTATCAACTGTAGCACCACGCCGGATACGCTCACGGTTGTAGTGAGCAACATTTGTCCACCAATCAGCCTTGGACTTAACATAACGGAGTATCATGTTCTCAATAGGGACCGGCAGGCCAGGTACCTTCCAGGGGATATTTGCTTTCCAGCAGCGCCATGCCTCACTAAGATGCTGCAGTATAGTCCGGGCCTTGTTTTGCTTGATGCCTTCAGGCATGGCGTCAAGGACATCATGCATAACTGCAGCTCGAAGTTCGAGATCGAAGTGTGACTCGACACGTTGCTTGGTTACTGTTTTAGCAACTCCTTTTGAATGGCGACCTTCAAACTGCCTGGCCAACAAATTACCTAACCACCTTTCAAGCAAGGGCACAATACCTCGAAGGAAAAACAGCCACACTCTCCACATTGGAGCCCAAAATCCACAGCCAGGTCCTTTACCAACAGGACCGGTGTTGAATCGATAATATATCAAGTGCTTCAGATCTTTGCACATCCTAATTTGCCGCATCAGACGATACTTGTATCTGTACATACCAGTCAACTGACCAACATGAGAGAATATGTATTGCAGACCATCAGCCAACTGAAAGGCGTCAACATTTCCCAAGCGAAATTGGATGTTTGCATCAACGACCAGCTTAGTGAGTCTCAAAATCTCACGGCACAAGTGGAATGCATTTCCAAAACGAGATTTCTTTCTCTCTTTTGTTGTGAGAGTCTTCACAGGCTTCAAATTGAAATTGTAGTCCAAGTGAAGATAGTTAAGATTCTTTCTGTGAATCAACAAGTTAAGCATGTTGTATCCCTGCTTGCAAACTTGCAACCCAGCTTCTGCCCAGTCAAGCTCTGTAGTTTGAAAGAATTTTGTTGCTTGCAGTGAACGGAACAGGTGTTTCTTCTTCTGTGCTTTAGGAGGCCTGTGATGTAACTGATTGAGCACATAGCACTTCAACAGCTTCTGGTAGCTCACCCGAACTTTAACTGGATAGGCTGGTGGGCTGCAAAACAGATGTAGAATGCATTCATGAGAAAAAAGTATACAAGAGGAAACAAAAACACGAGAGGAAACTACGGAAAGGGATTGTTAACTCGTTGCAGTACTCACCAGTGCTCTTTGAACCACTCACATACAAGAGGAATATCCTCAGCACGGCGTGTTCTACCAGATCTCATGTTAAAAGGTTTTGGAGCAAAAAGTAATGAAATGCCAGCTGCTGTCGTATCAGTGTAGAGCGGGGTTGCTTTCAAAAGAGGCTCCACATGCTCGGGGAGAGTAAAGTCGTCTTCATCATCCTCTTCACTTGCTTTCTTCTCCCGGCGATCAACCTTGTTGGTCGAAGTGATAGGATTTATCAGAGGATCGTAATAAAATGCAGGTAGATCTGGATCCTCTGTCTTGATATACATTATCATAGGAGTATGATATATGCAAAGCTTCACTTTCCTAGGTCTGTTATTGTACAAGTGTGGAAACGCAATTCTGTATTCAGTCCTAAGTGGTTGACGGATGATGAGTTTATTGATGTCATTAAATTCATTCCAGTCCTCGTCCCCCTTCTCCATATCACGGTACAATGGCTCAAACTTTGGACCTCCTGCGATTGAAAGGTTTAACATCAGCGCATGATAAGAAAATATGCTGATGTTGCTTATGTTTTCACAAAACCTTGCTAATTGTCAGATACCAGGTGGTAGTAATTTTGATGTAAGTATCAAATCAAAGCTACAACTATAATGCTAATCAGCTTGTTGTCTTATTTCTGAACATGCTACATGAACATTGGTAACAAACGAAAAGGCACACATGGTTACCTGGGATACACATATTAAGTGCCTTGGCAGTGAAGAAAGACTCCATATCGAACAGATAGAAATAATTCCTATCAATCAAGTCTGACAAAAGTTGACCAGCGAGGCGATAGAGTGTTGCCATTATGGGAAGTGACAGATGCCACTTCCTGTAACTGGGGCCATTTATAAGCTTGGTCTTCATGAGAGGCTTGTGATCATAAAACCATTGATAGACAGCTCCATCTTCTTCTGGGTCCAACTCTAATTGTATAGCCTCCAGCGGTTCAACATCCAACAAATTATCAGCATAATCCAGTGGAGGTTCCTCGTCATCAAATGGAGGAAAGCGCATTCTTTTGAAATGCCGCCTATCTCTCTTCTCTCTTCGCATCATGATCCACATCGAGCCCCACTGTGGAATGCACATGATAAGATATATATTTTAAGCATAAACAAACAGGGGGCAACAGGATGGAAGATAAGAAAAAAAAGTAAAGTGTTGATTGTAAGAAGAATGAAGTCTAGATCATCACCTGTGCCAGGTAAATGGGCTCGACCACCCACGGAATCTCGTTTACGAAGGTTATTGCGCCAGTGATATGGTACAAGATCTTTACATGGCGAACCTGAAAATAATAGTCTATTACTCTATGGCCATGGAACAGGTAATCTTGGCAAAAGTAAAATCATCTATTATTTTATGGCCATGGAACAGCCGAGCAGGTAATCTTGGCGAAATAAGATCACCAATGTTCATACCTAATACAGTGGCAAGTAAAGGATGTACCTGTTCCCAGGGCATCGGCATATTCTCCAATAGTTTGTACACCGCATGAGGCACAAACTTTAGAGCACCAAGATATACACGCTTGTCATGCCTGTATTTCTTTGAAGACATGTCCCCATGGTCCCTGTTCAACAGAAAAATATATGCGTAAGATTACTGAAATGTAAGCAGATTTCCAATCTACAACAAGGAATGTTTCATTTTTTGTGGTGTTGTACAGATACCAATGTGTAAACTCTTCATGCTTCAAGTCATTATGAACTAATTCTTAGTCATGATTTGCATCTGTAGCCATGTAGTGTTTAGAATACAATGGAAGACCTTGTATGAGGCCTTTAACCGGTATCACTTATTGATGGTCATGAAGTCATGTGTACGATCAGAATTCAGAAAGAATGGCTGTCTGAAAGAATGACCAGGGAGGCTACATGACATTACAAGAAGCAACCAGAAACATCCAGTTTTCTTTTTTTGAAATATACCCAAAACGTGTGGTCACATGAAGCCCAACCAGACCCGACTACAAAGCTTCTCAAAGAAGGAGCTACAGCAACTAGCAGACAGGAAAAATCGACATCTAGAATAATGAATCGGCTCCTGCACAATTTATACAGTTGAAACAACAAACTAATTGACATGTTCGGCGTAACTAGAGGGTGAAAATGTAAGAAGTATATCACGAATCCTGATCACATCAAGGGTCAGAGACGGCAAATTTATGCTTATTTCCAGTGACTATGCTATATGTCGTAAAGCAGAAAACAGCACCAAAAAACATGGTTCTGAGCAGAAACATAACACGGGTAAATAAAACATAAATCCCATAAGTAGTACTATATTCTATATATGCTCGAGCGATCATCAACTTTCAGTCGAGACGCCTATCACAGCCATGACGCCAGTTCAAAGCTACACGCAGCTACAGAACGACCTAATATCATAGTATGCATCACAGGCCGACATGACACGAGCACCAAAGGGCCATAATCTATCCAGGGGAACTACTAACTAGAGGAAGCAGTAGACGTCCTGAGGCGGAGCGGCTCGGATCTGTAGGTTTAATTTACCTGATGATTTTGCGGACGTGCTCGGGGGGCATGTCCTCCTTCTGCGCCTCGACGAAGCCGAACTTGCGCTTGTCGCCGTAGCGCTTGGAGTTGAGCTGGTGCCACTTGCGAGCCTTCTCCACGAGCTGCGCCTCGAGCTCCGCCGGGCCGAGCGGCTGGCCGGCCTGCGGCGGCGCGGCGGCCGGCGGGGGCGGGGGAGGCGCGACTCCCGGGGGAGGCGGCGCGGCCGCCATGGGCGGCGGCGCGCCGTTCCACATCGGCGGCGATGGCAGCCTCCGCCGCTGCTGCTGCTGCTGCTGCTGCTAGGGTTTAAGTCTGGAGTGAGTCGGGTGGGGTTCGAGTTCCAGACTCCAGAGATTAAAATGGAGGAGGAAAAAAAAAGAGGAGGAGGGGGAGACCGAAGGAGATTTTTATACGTGCAGACTATGGCGGTGTGGCGGGGAGATTCGAGACGACTTTGGGGAATTTGGGCCGGGCATTACATTACAAGCTTAGCGGGATGAAACTTGGTTGGCCCAGTAAAAGGTGATGGTACTACAAGTTTATTTTTATTTTGAACGCATGATCTTTTTTACTTTTTTGAACCATGAACATTTTCTAAATCATAAATATTAATCTACCCAAGTAAGCCTCACTCGCACATTCACCATCATTTTCACTTATAATATCTCTATAGATAATATAAGTGCATATGAATAAAAGTATTCCACAAGACAAAATGCAGCGGTATCATTTAATATCTCAATCTATAGATATCAAAATTTACATGCTTAAATTCCATGCAATACATTTATTTCATAAACTGGTGGGGACACGTAGATACCAGATGATAATAAGCACATTGATAATAAAACTTCCATATGCTTACATATTAGAATTCACACCATTCTATAATCATTGGTGATTAATCTGGGCCATGTTCTTTCAATATGGATTACGGTGCTTGCACACTTATTATGATTTGGAAGACAATTTTTACCACGATAAAACAAGAAAAAATGCATGGTTTAGTTTATACTCCAATTTTTTCATAAATATGCTTATGTAATCACACACGCTACAATTCGTTATTGAGATATTTGGTAGATAGTGCTCTTACTATAAATGCATGCCAATTATATTGATTATACATTGTAAGAAAGATAGTTCAAGAATAGGCTTTTGTTACAAAATATAGTTTACTATCTTAAAATGATATTTAGTAAAGAAAATGTGCCACCTAATATGTAATAACATTGCTATTTAGTGGTTAAAATATGCCAACTGATGGAAAAATTATACTTGTAATATATTACCATGCTAAAAAAAGATCTTGATAATAATAATTTTTCGTAAAAATGTATAACCTTTACAAAAATAATTCCAATAAAATTGTTTTCTAAACAAAAAATAATATTTCTTTAGGAAGAACCGTTCTGCAACCCGCTTGATTACACCACAAACACTAAAATGCCAACGTATTATACATCAGATCTAAAATAAAAATTTGATCAAGCAAGATAAAATGATAAAAGTTAACGATGAGGTTAGAAACACGGAAGCCCATTTCAAATACAACATAAAATATTGTGATGTTAACGAAGTATCTTCAGCATTCAATTATTTTCAAGGTAGGATGCTTTCACATCAAAGACTTCGACATTAGTAAGCACCTCTCGGATTCATAGGAAAAAATGGAGGAAGAATATACTACCTTAAGGTGTTCATGTATGTATGTCTGGTCCGGGTCAAACATAATATTCTCTTTGTCCCTTTGACGAGGTTGTATCTCGACAAGTCCCAGGGTTGTGCACCCCGGGTTGATTGATGGGGAGAGAGTAGAGTGCAAGGTGATCACGACGGCTAACAGGCGAGGTTTACCCAGGTTCAGGCTCCCGGAGGATAACACCCTACTCCTGCTTGTCTGGTTATTGATTCGAGTAGCGATTACAATGGCGAGATTGTGATTTCGCTAGGGTTTGTGGTAGTTCTGAGCGTGTCCTCTAGGACGGGCAACCCTCCTGGCTTTATAGGTAGCCAGGTCTCGGGTGGTTGATACAGATACGGTAGGTTACAAGACCTAGCCGTGTTGGACTAGGATATGAGATACCCGAGTGGGCCTTCTGCGGGCCTTTCCATCCTTGGCGCGGCCCAGGTAGCCTCATCGTGGGCTACCCGCAATGTAGCCCCACGTCAGTAGCCCCCGAGTACTTGGTCGAAGCGCAGAGTCGGACAGAGGACTCCTGCTTCCTGGACGCGCCATTGGATTGCTTGATCTTGAGCTTGAACTCAAATTCTTCAGTCGAACCGGCCGCTCCCGATGGGAGTAACCTTTGCAGTCGAATTACTTTTGCCTTCATCTTCCTGCAAAGCTTGCTTCTCAGCCTGATTGGCTTACTTTGTTGATTGGTTCGACTGCTCGAGCTTACTGTGTTGCCACCCGAATGGTTCCTTCGGGTGCTCGGATCATTGCTTGATCTTACTTTGCTGATTTCAGCTGCGAAGCTTACTACTCAAATGAATCTTTCGAGTTTCTTCGGTTGATTTTGGAGCCGTTGGATTAATGACGTCATTGATGACGACCTGTTGCACGCATTTGCGCCCGATGGGACGTGACGCGGTGGGCCCCGTTGTCAGAGCTGACCACGGTCCACAGTTGTCACGTCTCCGAAGTGGGCGCGAAATTTGCGCGGCACGATGACGACGCCTCGGTTTCCGTGCGTAGTGGAGGAGGTTGGCGGCGACGGTTGGTTTCTCCGCGCGACACGTGGACGGCCGGATGCTCTCGCTCGGAGCCCTTGCGCGATGGACGGTTGAGATGTTGATCTTCGAGGAATAAGTACTGCGCCCTGGCGTTTGGGATGTGATCTTCTCCAATCCATTCTTTCCTTTTCCTCTCCTCTTGCGCTCTGCCATTGCCACCGCCGTCTCGAGCTCAAAGCGATCTGTCCACGCACCTTGCGACCAAAGCAATGGGCAAGCCGAAGGGCTCTGCTGGCTCCTCCGCCGCCGCCGCCGACGCTGCCGGGCTGATGAAGAAGCCCGAGGGTGACTGGCAGAGGTCGACGACGAAGAAGGCTGACGTCGATGTGCTCCGCGCGCAAGGCCTGCTGCCGCCTGCGGACGAAGTCCAGGTACGACTCCCTGGCAAAGAGGCTTTTCCTACTCCTCGCGATGGGGAGCGCGTTTGCTTCGCGGACTTCATTCCGCGTGGCTTCGGGTTCCCCATGCACGATTTTGTGCGCGGGCTCCTGTACGCCTACGGGGTTCAGATCCATGATCTGACCCCCAATGGCGTCTTGAGCATCGCGGGCTTCATCGTGCTCTGCGAGTGCTTCTTGGGGGTCGCGCCCCACTAGGGACTGTGGAAGTCGCTCTTCCTCGTTCGCAAGAACGTGGGGAAGAGTGGACTGACCTACCCAGTGGGCGGCTTCGGAATCCAGGTGCGCGGTGATACCGCGTACTTCGCGATGAAGAAGTCCGACTCCGTCCAAGGGTGGCGCCGGCGATGGTTCTACGTCCAGTCGACCGGAGATGGCCTGGACGCATTCGACGGCAGGCGCGGGCTGAGGAAGACTGGCGCCTGGGCGCACCCGTTGTCTGCCGTGGAGAGGGAGGCTGTGCGGCCCTTGTTGATGCTGCTGCGCGAGCTGACCGAGACCCTTGGGCGCGAGGCGGGTGGCGTCTTTCTGATGGCCACCTTCTTCCGCCTTCGGGTGCAGCCGATGAGTGCCCGGCCCCACCCGATGTGGGCCGCCGAGGGCGTTAGCGACAAGCCGCTGGACGACGAGGAGGTGGAGGCCAACGTCAGGTCAATCACCAACCTTCGAGCCGCGGACGCCTGCAACGTCAAGTGCCCCATTGCTCCTTACGGGGCCGCGAAGCCCGTTCCGGAGGTGAGTCTGTTCTTGCTTTCTTCTTGTACTTGTTTGACCGGAGTCTACTTTTCATTTTGATTCGACTTGTGTCTACCTTGCATTATGATTCGACTTGCGTCTACTCTGCTTTAGGGTCGGGATTTGTTCATCAGCCATCCTCCGCTCCCTGAGAACGGTCTTGACGATGAGTCGAAGTTCATCGAGGATGAGGATGATGAGGAAGGGATCCCCTCCGCCCACTCTCCCCGCGATGATGTGGAGGAGGAAGACGAAGTGGAGGAACCCGCGAGGAAGAAGCGGAAGCTTCCGACTCGTGGCGAGTCTGCTTCTGCGTCGTCGCCTGCCAGGGGCGTGGGTGCAGCTGAGGAGGAGGCCGTGGCGACGTCCCCGGGTGCGCAGTCTTCGGGTGGCTGGGAGGAACCTCTCAACGTTCCCCCAGTCGCCTCTGCGGCGCCACGGTCTTTCGCGCGGATGCCTTCACCGTCGCTGTCGAGCTTTGACGACGCCAGCTCCCCCAGGTTGGCTTCCTTGCAACATGTTCTTCGAGTAGTACTTTTGCGGGTTCGCCGTTTATTTGACTTTGTGTTCTTGATATTACTGCAGCCACTACTCTGGCAACGTCAGCTCCCCCCTTCGGGACACGGGGCTTACTTCTGGCCCTTCGACTGGGCTGGAGACACCTGTGGTGGGGGAGAAGGTACACGTGGAGGCCAACGTCATGGCCTCGTCTAGCCGGGCTCCTCCTTCGGCTGTCGATGACCTTGAGCTCCTGGATCACGTAAGTCTTCTTTTGTTTTCCTTGTTCTTCTGATTTTCTCATCGGGTGCGCGATCAGCGCTCCCGATGGGAGTAGCCCCCGAAGGTGTGGGTGACTAGTATAGTCGCCCGCAACTTTATTGACATCATGCTTCTTTTATTTTCAGCCATACTATCGCCAGCATCTCGACGCAGCCGCGGCTTATGTTCGTCTGGAGAAGGAGAGGGACCAACTGCGTTCCTCGCTGGACCAGGCTACTGGCCGGGTGGATGAGCTTGAGAAGGCTCTCCGTGAGTCTCAAGAGCGGGAGCTGGCGCGGGTCGCCCAGGAGAAGACTCAAATCGGTCGCCTCCTTTCACTCGCCGCTGTTCTCGGGGGTGAGTATCAGCCTTTCGCTTGTTGAGTTTTCGTTCCTTTTCTCGTCCTGACTTTGAATTTTGGCGCAGAGACTTGCGGTGGAGTTCCTCCGGAAGATGCTTCGAGTGACACCGTCGACCTGGCGACCGCGGTTGGCTTTTTCGACCGGGTTTGCGCCTACGCCTCGGATGCTCTGAAGAAGTCTGCGGCTGCGTTGGAGAAGTCGACCGGAGCTCTGGCCGTCGTGCATCAGAGCATCTTCCCGGGCAACCAGCCGCCAGCGACCGTGGACCCTCTGGCTGCACCGTTTGGGGACGCGACCACCATTGCCGACTTCACGCGGTCGCAGACGGTACGCGGCTCCGAGCTCACCTTCCAGCTCCTTTTAGGCCACCAAGTTCCAGGTGACTTCGAGAAGATCGTCAGCGGTTTTCCTCGCAAACCTGATGGTCGGACCGCGTCGCTGAGTGGCGTGAAGGAGCGCGCCTCGCAGTTGGCTGCGCAGCTTGTGGCACTCTTCGAGAGGGCCCTTGCTAAGGCGACTGAGGCGGCTGCTCGGAAGGGCCGTTCCCGGTCGCAGTCCGCGGTCTTAGAGTAGGCGTAGTTGTAGGGATGCGGCAGTCGCTGCGATCTGTATCTTGAACTTCTTGTTTTGTAATGAATATTGCCCATGTCGGGTCTTTTGATTGTCAGTATTGAATTTGCTTTCTCTTTCTTTCTAAGTTGAATTGTGTTTGGCAGTCGCCTTTCTGTATTGACCCTGCGTATTCCTGACAGAGTGCCACGCGCGATGATGCTCCGCCTTCTCCCTTGGCCGAGCCGAGTGGCGCGGCGTCTTCTTCGGGTGCTCGCCGTCGTTGGGCGGCGCCGGCTCCTCCGCGCAGCGCAAATGACCAGCGGGTAATCACCTACTTGAGGAACAAGGTGGTGGAGCTTGAGGCGACCCTGAAGAGGACGGAGCTGACGTTGCAGCGCTCTCAGTCGCACCCCACGGCGGAGTTCTCGCGCCGTGAAGATTTTTTGCTTGGAGAGATGGACTTGATCAGTCGGCAGTTGCAGGGTATGTGTCATGTTGGCGGCTGCCGTCGCAGTTGTTTGTCCTTCTCGTTCTGACTTGCAGTTGATGTGTGCAGATGTTAATCCCGATTGGGAAGCCGAGCGGGATCGCGTTGAAGAGCGAGTCACTCGAGAGGCGTCAGGCGACTCCTATGAAGCTCGCCAGTTCTGGGTGAACAAGTCGAGGGGGCGCGTCCTTGCCACGATGCTTGATCGTACATGGAGCGCTGCCTTTCTTCTGGAGAGCTGTCGGAAGACGCTTTTGCACGTCAACCGCGTGTACTTCCCGCATAATGCGCAGCCGAACGGGTTGCCTGCCTTGCTGGAAAGGTTCCGTGATGGCGAAGGGCTGAAGGAGGTTGTCGACGCTCAGCTTGTGGCTGGTGCAAACGCGGCGCTGGCGTACGTTCGGATGCACCGGCCACATCTTCCGCTTGAGCGGGTGCTTGAAGGCTTGCCAGGTGACGACGATTTCGACGAGACTTTGCCGGCTGCGCGCCGGATTATCCGGCAAGTTCAGGATTTGAGCGAGCGGCTTGTGGGTCCTCTCGACGCGCCAAAGGCCGAGCCCGCAGTTTAGAGTAGCTGTCGTCTGATGCACAGGGTTAGCTATAGAGGGCAAATTTGCCTTTGTAGATACATTGTAATATAGTACTGTTTCGAGTAATGAGAATTGACATGTTGCTCGAAAGTGAGGGTGTATAATTCGACCTGGGTGGCACAGCTGCCGAGCATGCCAAGCAGCGGCCTATTTTTATCAAGTGTTACCTGTATGCCGCAGCCTCTGGTTTTACCAGGTGGCGACTTAGGATCTTGATTAACTCCTGTCTGGCGCAGCCCCCGAGTGAGTTTGAGTGGTGGCCTAGGATTGCAAGTGTTACCTGTCTGGCGCAGCCCCCGAGTACGTCGGGTGGTGACCTAGGATTTGAAACTTGACCTGTGCAGCGCAGCCCCCGAGTAGGTTCGAGTGGCGGCCGAGGATTTTTATCTGAGTCCTGTTTGGCGTAGCCCCCGAGTAGGTCGAGCGGTAGCCTAGGGTTACAAGTGTGACCTGTGTGGCGCAGCCCCCGAGTATGTCGGGTGATGACCTAGGATTTGGAACTTGACCTGTGCAGCGCAGCCCCCGAGTAAGTTCGAGTGGCGGCCGAGGATTTTTATCTTTGGCCTGTTTGGCGTAGCCTCCGAGTATGTCGGGTGGCAGCCTAGGTTTGCAAGTGTGACCTGTGTGGCGCGGCTCCCCATGAGTCGTGGGTGGCGCCTTAGGATTTTGGACTTGACCTGTATGGCGCAGCCCCAGAGTCGGTCGAGTGGCGGCCTAGGATTTTTTGACTTTGTGCTTGTTTGGCGCAGCCCCCAAGTGGTTCGGGTGGCGGCCTAAGCTGTTATTTCAACCTGTGTGGCGCAGCCCCCGAATGGCTCGGGTGGCGGCCTAGGATTTTGACTGTGCTTGTATGGCGCAGCCCCCGAGTGGATTGGGTGGCGGCCTAAGCTGTTATTTCAACCTGTGTGGCGCAGCCCCCGAGTGGTTCGAGTGGCGGCCTAGGATTTTTTGACTTTGTGCTTGTTTGGCGCAGCCCCCAAGTGGTTCGGGTGGCGGCCTAAGCTGTTATTTCAACCTGTGTGGCGCAGCCCCCGAGTGGCTCGGGTGGCGGCCTAGGATTTTGACTGTGCTTGTATGGCGCAGCCCCCGAGTGGATTGGGTGGCGGCCTAAGCTGTTATTTCAACCTGTGTGGCGCAGCCCCCGAGTGGTTCGAGTGGCGGCCTAGGATTTTTGAGCTTCTCAAGTGACGGAAAAGGGAGACAGATTTTCTTCAAATCACTTTATTGATTCTTGCGAGCAGGCCGCCTCATTAAAAACCTTCCAGTCCCCTCAGGTACCCTGGTAAGGAAAAGAGCGCGTCTGAAACCTGTCGCGTTGGCTTTCTTGTACGATGGTTACTTGAACTAGGCGTAGAATCTGCGTAGTTGTGCTACGTTCCATGGGTTGCTGCAGTCCGCTCCGGTCTTCGAGTCCTTTAGGCGGTATGCTCCATTGCCTATTGCTTCTGTTACGATGTACGGGCCCTCCCATGGGGAAGCGAGCTTGTGCACCTTCTTTTGCTTGAGTCGAAGAACCAGGTCGCCTGCCACGAACGCTCTTGGTCGCAGCCTCCGGGTATGATAATTGCGCAGGTCCTGCTGATACACGGCTGATCGTGCCAGGGCGATGTCGCGTGCTTCGTCCAGGGTGTCTCTGCTGTCTTCGAGTGCTTCCTCTGCTTCTGGCTCGTCGTAGGCGACTACTCTTGGTGCGTCGAACTTGATGTCGCAGGGGAGGACCGCTTCTGCACCATACACCATGAAGAATGGCGTGTACTGGGTAGATCTTTTGGGTGTTGTTCGCAGACTCCAGAGGACTGATGGCAGTTCTTCCACCCAAGCGCCCGCTGCGCGTTTGAGGGGCACGCGCAGTCGCTTCTTGATGCCGTTGCAGACTAATCCATTGGCTTTCTCTACTTGTCCGTTGGACTGTGGGTGTGAGACCGACGCGTAGTTGAGCTTGATCCCCTGCTCTGAGCAGAAGTCTTTGAATTCCTCGGCTGTGAAGTTCGAGCCGTTGTCGGTGATGATCCCATTAGGGACTCCAAACCTGAAAATGATTGACCTGATGAAGTTGACCGCTGTGGACGCAGTCGAACTTGTGATGGGCACGGCTTCGATCCACTTCGTGAATTTGTCGACTGCGACCAGGAGGTGAGTGTGACCTCCGGGTGAGGATTTCTTCAGTGGGCCCACCATGTCCAGGCCCCATTGGGCAAAAGGCCAGGCTAGTGGTATTGTTTTGAGCTCTGATGCTGGGGCGTGCGGCTTGTTGGCAAATTCCTGGCACCCTGTGCATTTCTTCACCAGCTCCTCAGCATCCTGCATGGCTGTGAGCCAATAGAACCCAGCTCGTAGCGCCTTGGCCACCAGTGCCCGGCTGCTTGCGTGATGCCCGCAGGTACCCGCATGGATGTCGAGTAAGATGGCTTGGCCGTCGACTGGATCTATGCACCTTTGAAGGATTCCTGATATGCTTCTTTTATAGAGTTCCCCGTTGATGACGGTGAAACTTTTGGAGCGTCTGATGATGCGCTTCGCTTCGACTGGGTCAGCTGGCAGCTTCTGATGTAGTATATATGCCAGGTATGGTCCTGTCCATGTGGCTTCGACTAGCATGACTTCCATGGGGACCTTCTCTTGGCTTGGCGGGTTGGCGTCGCCTTTTGCGGTTGTAGTGCTTGCTGTGCCCTGAGTCTTGATGGATCTCTGTGTGATGCACTCGAGGAAGACGCCGGGTGGAACTGGTACCCTGTCTGAGCCCATGTTAGCTAGGGCGTCGGCTTCCTCGTTGCTTTCGCGGCCGATGTGGCGTAGCTCGCAGCCGTCGAAGTTTCCTTCCATCTGGTTGTAGAGGTCTCTGTAGGCGATCATGTTGTCGGCGATGGCGTCGCAGGACTTCATGGTTTGCTGCACCACCAAGTAGGAGTCGCCGTAGATCATGAGGTGCGTTGCGCCGCAGTTCTTGGCCATCCGCATGCCATGGATCAGGGCCTCGTACTCCGCTTCGTTGTTGGATGGCGTCGGAAAGTCCATCTGTAGGACGTAGTTGAGCTTGTCGCCTTTGGGGGAGATGAGCACGACTCCTGCCCCGGCTGACTTGAATTTCTTGGAGCCATCAAAGTACATTGTCCATGCGTTGGACAGGTCGGGGACGTTCGGTAGTTGGGCTTCTATCCACTCCGTGGTGAATTCTGGAAGAACTTGGGCTTTGATGGACTTCGGGTGAGCATACTTCAGCCCCCATGGTCCTAGCTCGACAACCCACTTGGCGACTCGTCCTGTCGCGCGCTGATTCGTGAGGATGTCTGCTAGTCCGGAAGAGCTTACCACCGTGATCGGGTGCTCGGAGAAGTAGTGCACGACTTTTCTGGAGGTCATGAAAACTCCGTATGCCAGCTTCTGGTAATGCGGGTAATTTTGCTTGGACAAGGTGAGTACCTCGCTAAGGTAGTAGACGGGCCTCTGCACCGGGTGGTTGTGTCCTTCTTCTTCGCGTTCGACTACGAGTACCGTGCTCACCACCCTGTTTGTTGCTGAAACGTACAGGTAGAGCGGCTCGTTTTCCAGTGGTGCCACGAGGACCGGGGAGGTTGTCAATGTCTTCTTGAGATGGTCGAACGCGTCCTGCGCCTCTTGCGTCCACTCGAACTTGTCTGACTTCTTCATCAGTTGGTAGAAGGGTAAGGCCTTTTCTCCCAACTTACTAATGAACCGACTGAGAGCTGCGACTCGGCCAGCTAATCGTTGCACCTCCCTGAGCTTCGTTGGTGCTGGCATTGTGAGTATGTTCTGCACCTTCTCGGGATTTGCTTCGATTCCTCGTGCGGATACAAGGTACCCTAGTAGCTCTCCGGCTGGCACGCCGAACACGCACTTCTCTGGATTGAGTTTGATCTGGTACGCGTCGAGTGCGGCGAAGACCTTGCGTAGGTCGGCGACTAGGGTGTCCTCCTTCCGGGTAGTGACGACGATATCGTCGACATAGACTTGGACGATTTGCCCGATTAGCCCCTTGAGGCATGCTTGCATTGTCCGCTGGTACGTGGCACCTGCGTTCTTTAACCCGAACGACATCGTCTGGTCGCCGTCGGGTGTGATGAAGGCTGTCTTCTCTTCGTCCTCGACCTTCAGCCTGATCTGCTGGTAACCTGAGTAGGCGTCCAGGAAAGACAGGCGTTCGCAGCCTGCGGTCGAGTCGATGATCTGGTCTATCCGCGGGAGCGGGAAGTGGTCCTTGGGGCAGCATTTGTTGATTGCGGTGAAGTCCACGCACATGCGTAGTTTTTTCGTCTTCTTTTTCTCGACTAGAACGGGGTTAGCGACCCAGTCCGAGTCCTTGATCTCTTGGATGAACTTGGCGTGCAATAATCTGTCGACTTCCATGGTGATAGCGTCTCGTTTGGGCCCTGAGAAGCGTCGCATGGATTGCTTGACAGGTCTTGCGTCCTTGTGTACTTTCAGAGAGTGCTCGGCGAGTTCCCTGGGTATCCCCGGCATGTCAGAGGGTTGCCATGCGAAGATTTTCCAGTTCTCACGTAGGAACTCGACGAGCGCGCTTTCCTATGCGGGTGTCAGGCTAGATGAGACCTTGACTGTCTTTCCACTGTCGGTCGGATGGACTTGGTGGGTGACAGTGTCGTCATTTGTGTTGAACGCTGCGTCCTTGGCGGGCTTCTTGCGAGCCGGGAAGATGGTCTTGTCATTGTCGGCTGATATGGCCTTGAAGTGCTCTTCGACGCCGAAGAACTCGGAGATCTTGGCGAACTCGCGGTCGCAACTGTTGGAGAGGCCAAAGTCGCCGCGGACGGTGATCACTCCCTTTGGCCCGGGTAACTTTATCATCAGGTAGGCGTAATGGGGTATTGCCATGAACCTGGCAAAGCTTGGGCGTCCGAGGATGGCATGGTACTGTGACTTCCAGTCGACGACCTCAAAGTCTATCGACTCCTTCCTGAAGTGTTCGGGTGTTCCGAGGATGACGTCGAGTGTGATTGTTCCCATGGGTGTGATTGGCTGCCCTGGTACTATGCCGTGGAAGGTGGTCTCCGACTCCGGCAATTTTTCTGTCGATCTATTCATTCGTCTGAGAGTGTCGGCGAATATGATGTTGATGCCGCTGCCTCCGTCCAGGAATACCTTTTTCAGGCTGTAGTCGCCGATCAGGGCCTCAATCACGAGTGCGGCGTGTCCGGGTCGGACTACCTCTGCTGGGTGATCTGCCCTGGAGAATGTGATTGGTGTCTCAGACCCGCGCAGGTAGTCTGGTACCGCGCGCGGGCTGTTGATGGCCTGGAGTACTTGGCGTGTGATGATCTTCTGCCTCCTGTTCGACGGGGGGCCCTTCTGGATCATGTTCAGTTGTCCTCGTGCGGCTGGGTACGCGTCGGCTGCTGCCGGCGGACCCTGCTGCTGCTGCTGCGGCTGGGGGAATGCCGCTTGCACTTGGTTATTATTGGCGGGTGCTGCCTGGATGGCCAGCTGCGGTGCTGCTTGGATGGCCTGCACCGGGGCGATGATTTGCTGCATGGCATGGTATATTTTTCTTACTTTGCGGCAGTCTTTCAGCAGGTGGTTTGAACCATATTTTCCTGTTACCGGGTTGCGGAACGAGTGATGTTTGCAGGGCTGCATCAGTTCTTCTGCCGCAGTTAACGGGCGCTTCCACTCGCGCTTCTGACTTCCGTCGTTGCGGTCGACGCTGCTGCTGCCACGGTTGTACTGGCTCGAGCTAGGCTGTCGACTTTGCTCGTGCTGTCGACTGTCCTCACGCTTGACCTCGCGGGGGGTTTCGTAACCCGCCGCTACTAACTCGATTGAGTCGTGCGTGTATCGTGCCTTCCTCTTCTGACGTGAATCGCGCCAGTTGCTTGTTTCGGCTTCCTTTTTGGGAGAAGTTTCGCGGACGTAGTCCTCTCCTTCAGCCCATTGGTTGGCTGTCTTCATTAACTCTATTGTGGTCTTCGGCTGGAGCCTACCAAATTCCTCCCGGAGGTCGCGGCGAGAAACGCCATGCATGAAGGCGTCCATCACCCTGTCCACTGATACGGGTTCCATGGTGTTGCGAAGGAGTGTCCACCTCTGGATGTAAGATCGGAGCGACTCGTCTTTCCCTTGCTTGCACGCCTGCAACTCGATGTAGGTTGTTGGTCTGGCGAATGTTCCCGAGAAACTCTTGATGAAGTTGTCCTGGAACTCTTCCCACGTTCGGAAAGAATCTTTGGATTGACTTGTGAGCCACCCGCGCGTAGAGTCTGTCAGCATGAGCTGGATGTACTGCATTGCTGTTGTCGATGTTCCGCCTTGGCAGGTGCAAGCTATAAGGTAGTCCTCAAGCCATAACTTCGGGTCTTGCTTCCCGTCGTACTTTGGTGTGCCGGCCGTCAATTTGAAGCCTTTGGGCATGCGGGTGTCGCGGATGTTGAAACTGAAACATGCCGCACCACATGGCTCGAAGTCGCGGTCGGTATGATCATCCGCCTGTGCTGCGTTAGCCGAACGCTCCTTGCGGCTCCGGTCCACCGTCTTCTGTGTCAGGACGTCTCGAAGGTCCTTGACTGGCTGTCGCTGCGCCGCCGGGATGCCCGACGTCGTTGGTCCATGAGCTTGATTACCTGGCCCTTGGGCCGCTAGAGCTTCTTCGATTGCCCTTATGGAGGCAATTTGTTGCTTGTGGAGGAGCGAGCGCGCGTCGCCCTCTGGTGGCTGCGTGAGCCGAAGGTACGTCTCGACTGATATCAATGCATCGTTTGCTGTTTTTGGGATGGGTATCCCGTTTTCATCTTCGGTGACGAAGGAAGAGTCGAGGTTGCGGGTTAGCCTTGTTCGGTCAGCTTCTGCCATGTGAGGGACACGGGCTCTGGTTCGCCGTGCTCCCTGGTTCACCTCAGTGGAGGATGTGAAGGAGAGGGCGGCCCGCCTGGCGCTTGATGCATCCGCGTCCCTTTTGCGCCTGAGAAGTTCGGCCTTTTCGGCGCGAATCCGTTCGCCTTCCTTGCGTAGCAAGTACTGGACCGCCAGGTGGTCCTCGCGAGATGCGTTGGGTGGGGGGAACGTGCCCTCGTCCACATGCTTCATGGCTTGGATCGCCATGTCCCGCGTGATGACCAGTTTGGTGTTGTCTGGCATGTCCACCTCTAGCGGGTATACGGGTTCATCTCCGTCGTCATGCGGTGCTGTGCCGGCCATGAAGACTTGCCTGGGGTAGACTTGGGTTGGAGAGTTGGTGCTGCCGCTGCTGCTTCTGTCACCCTCGTCTTGCTCGGGGTCGAAAATTGCTGCAACGTGGCGCGCGGCGCACTTACTGTCGCGTCTCTTCAAGATTGTCCATGTACCCGCAGTCGACGGGGACAGTGCGAGTGGCTTCGGGTAGACTTGAGACTTCCACGAAGATGAGGGCGCGCGCGGCGTTGATGTCGTACGCGTGCCCTTGACCGTGCGTGCGGGCGCGGCGGTGGAGGTGGGTCTTGACTTGATTGTCGGTGTAGATGTCCTCTTCGCGGGTGCAGCTGGTGCAAACCTTGCGGGTGCGGCAGATGCGATCCTCGCGGGTTCGGCGGGCGCGATCTCCGCGGGTGCGGAAGATGCGATCTTGACGGGTTCCGCGGTCGCGATCTCCGCGGGTGCGGCAGATGCGATCTTGGCGGGTTCCGCGGACGCGATCTCCGCGGGTGCGGAAGATGCGATCTTGGCGGGTTCCGCGGGCGCGATCTCCACGAGTGCGGCAGATGCGATCTTGACGGGTTCCGCGGGCGCGATCTCCGCGGGTGCGGAAGATGCGATCTTGACGGGTCCAGCGGGCGCGATGGTCGGCGATTTTGGTGACGCCGTCGCGCGTAGCGCGGTAGTCGTAGACCTGAGTATGCCACGACTATCGATGCAACAGAATATGGAGCCGAAGGTGATGTGTATACCTTTGTCCAGATCGGCGTACATCGACTGGTGGGCTTGCGAGTGGATGACGTACTCGAAGGAGCCGAGTCGGATCGACTCCCTGATGGCGGATGCGCCGATCTTTATTGCGGATGGAGCCGGTGCGACCATGATCCTAGCACTTGTTGTCTTTCCCACAGACGGCGCCAATTGACGAGGTTGTATCTCGACAAGTCCCAGGGTTGTGCACCCCGGGTTGATTGATGGGGAGAGAGTAGAGTGCAAGGTGATCACGACGGCTAACAGGCGAGGTTTACCCAGGTTCAGGCTCCCGGAGGATAACACCCTACTCCTGCTTGTCTGGTTATTGATTCGAGTAGCGATTACAATGGCGAGATTGTGATTTCGCTAGGGTTTGTGGTAGTTCTGAGCGTGTCCTCTAGGACGGGCAACCCTGCTGGCTTTATAGGTAGCCAGGTCTCGGGTGGTTGATACAGATACGGTAGGTTACAAGACCTAACCGTGTTGGACTAGGATATGAGATACCCCGAGTGGGCCTTCTGCGGGCCTTTCCATCCTTGGCGCGGCCCAGGTAGCCTCATCGTGGGCTACCCGCAAGGTAGCCCCACGTCACCCTTGCACGTATATGAGCATTTAAACACTTGTGTACTTGGTGAATCTAAGTTTGGTTGTAGTCAGTCCATGACTAGGATGGAGGGTGATGTAACAAAGAAGTAGAGATTATTGAAGATGATAAAATATAGCAATGGTCAACCCTGGAATTTTCAATGTTTCCAAATGGAAATTACCTGTCCTCACCACCATAACGTTCTCTGTTTTCAGTAATCCAGAGACAACATGTGCAAGAGATGAGATTTGCAAGGCCAGAGGAACAAGATCAAACATTCCACACACCGCGACACACTATCACTTTGGGCCACATCATGATCATGACACTCAGTCTCTCTCAGGTGCCATGTCTACAGCTTGACCAAAACAAACATATTAGCAAACAGGTACAAAGGTTTATAGTGTTTAGTTTTTCGTGCATGAGCAACCAAAAGAATACCTTGTACTTTTGCCAGTAAGAGCTCTTCTAGATCCATTTGATGTGTGGTGGCACTGGTTGTGATCTAATTAAACCTTATAGGCATTTTAAGTGGAAATAATTAATTTATATTATGGTGAGAATTAACATCATCCAGCAGACATCTTCCATTTGAAGAAAATTCAAACAAGCTTGTTGGGAGATGGAAAAGATCCTCAATAAATTAATGATGAATTGCTTTATGCACAATTAGATGTGTATTTTTTCGTAAGTGAACAACCGTGGGAAGCTTTGATGCAACCATAGATCATGAAGAAATAAAGCAGTGCGTCCATCACCCAAACTACATCTAGCCATTGATTTTATAAATCTAGTGGATGAAGGTTAGCTCTCCATCAGAATGAGCCTTCGAAACGGGTTTCTGAAATTCGACCATCACTATAGTATGTTCTCTAAATTAAGTTAAGCCAAGGAATGTCCAACCTATTAAAGAACTTGTACATGTTGTTGATCAACGAGGCCTTGTTATGGAATTCAAGACTAAGAACTCCTAACCTTCCTTGATTTTTTAGTCCGTGAAGTTTTGACCAGGTAACCAGCGTGGTTTTCTTACCATGCATATCTATACTTGTCCAAGGACGATATATCAAATATTTGATCACGTTGTTGTTGTTTGGTAAAAGGGACACGCAAGCCCTGCACACCACGTGAAGAATATAGGCATAGAGGATATAACTGATTTGACCATGTGAAGTTTGCCACTATATGTTAGGAAATTGGCAGTTCCAACAGGTCTCATTTCGACTCTTAGATACATACAGAGAAAGTATTCAATAGAGACTTAGTTGTGTCAAGTGGAAGACCACGAAAGGTGGAAGGAAACTAAAGAGTTGTTTTTTTTGCATACCAAAGTCATATTACAATGGCCAACTATTTGTGCTTCTATGTTGAATGGCACCATCACTACAGGAGTAACAGCACAGCCCGACGGCATTTGCCGTCGGGCTCATCACAGAAACCCTCGGCCTCAGTGAGTCCGATGGCCACCGTCGGCCTAAGGCCGTCGGGCTGTGATCCATCGGGCTCACGCCGTGGCCGTCGGGCTAGAAAATGCCGTCGGGCTAGCTCGCGACGCCGACGGTGATTTTAGGCCGTCGGTGTTAAAATACCCTCGGCGCAGAAACACGTAACAGCGCTCCGTCACGACACACGCGTCAGCTGCTGGAGCTGCACAGGCCATACGGTGAGCCCGACGGCATTGCCGTCGGCCTCACCATAGCGTTACTACGCCGACGGCAAATACCGTCGGCCTCACCACTGCATAATAATGCAATACAGTATGACGCCGACGGCATTGCCGTCGGGCTCAGTCTGGAGTGAAAACAGCAACATTTTGCTGCATTTTAATTATTCCCTGCAAATTTCAATTTTTTCTGGGATTCACATATAAACATCATCAAACTCATGAACATCATCATATAGGGATCATCAAACATATAAACATCATCATATAGGGATCATCAAACATATAAACATCATCAAACTCATGAACAACATGTAGGGATCATCATATATCACACAACATCCATACATAAACATCATCAAACTCATGAAGCTACCAAATATATCACACGTTTCTATATCACACAACATATATCACACGTTTCTACATGATCAAGCTCATGAAGCTACAAAATGATCTCTCCAAAGGAACTCTCAAGCACGAATTCCACCGCCAAGAGCATGATCACTACAAAATGAAAACGAACTCCGGTTAGCATGGCAAATGTATCAAGTTCAAATTCATGTAAGAAAAAATGATCAAAGTCATGCAAACCTTCTAAGTCCACATTTATGCAAGGAAAAATGATCAAAGTCATGCAAATGTTCTAAGTCCAAATTCATGCAAACGTTCTAAGTTCAAATTCATGCAAACATTCTAAGTCCAAACTGAATCATGAAAAATAGTTCTAAGTCTATGGTTGGTTTATGTCAGGGTTTTCATGAACTAACCGGGTTTGGCGATTGTCGACGCATCTCGCGGCTCTCGTGGTGGGGTGATCGACGCAGTGAGGTAGAAGCACCCGGGCTAGGACCTTGTGAGTGAACCGGAGTGGTCATGGGTGAGGCAGAAGCTCGACCAAACGGAGCCATTGCCCGTGAAGAAGACGATCCCTACATGTTTGAACAAAATATGACTAAGTGTAAATATCTAGATGTACAAAAAATACATTAGTGAAGCTTTGGTGAAGTACTAACAGGAGTCGCCTGGGTGTAGTGTGCGACGAAATCGGCGTAGCACGGCCGTGGAGGGTACGGCGGTGGTGGCAGAGCCGGTACTGGCTCGGGTAGTGGAGTACCCTCTCTCATTGCCGTACTAAGCGCCTGCAAGTGAGTTTAGATGCCATGCATTATGAAGTACAAACTCGGACAATGAAATTTATTGGCTGGACCACAACTCACCGTCATATAGGCAAACTGATGCGACTGCTGAGCTTGATACACAGCCGCCAAATGATCCTGCATCTGCTGCATCCAAGCATCCTGAGCCTCTTGCCATGCTTGTTCCATTTTCTTAAATATGACATAGTGAATCTCATGAGCATACCCATATATGAATGGGAACTAAGAATGAAGAAGAAAAATGAGAGAAAGCTTACATGGTCCACAGCATGGGCGGCTCTAGCACGCGGTGCACGAGGTGTAACAGAAACACCCGTGAGTGATTTGACACGTGTGTAGTTGGTGGTAGGCTCGATCGCCGTGTCAAATGTGCGCGAGCGGCCATGTGGCCTTCCATGTCCTGCGATAATCACGACCCTCTCGTCGACTGGCTCCTTTAACAGGGTCAGAATCTGGTCCATTCAGCTCCTTGTACCTGATGGCATTCACAACAAGTAAACAATTAGTAAGTACAAATTATTTCTTACTTGCATTTAGTAAACATGATCTTGAAAAATAAACCTGGTCTTGTACTCCTCAAGGTTTTCAGTGGTTGTGCCATAGTATTGATCATCGCCGTCCTTGACCACCTTCTTCTTATGAGCCAATTGCCACACTTTAAACTCTCCCAGCTCCCGCCCTTCATTAGCGGTCATCTAAAATACATACAACAAATGGTATGCATTAAAAAGAAAACACTGCCAGGGAAAACGAGTAGGTTGTTCCATATTTATACCTGATGATCCTTGTAGTGGTAGAAGTGTCGGTTCCCTTGACAGTGAGTTCCCTCATGACCGCGATTGAGACTGTTCTGAATGCCCTTGGCCTTGAAATCTAGATCTTTCCCGGTCCACATGTCCACCAGTTTCTCCCAGCCATCCTTCTTTCCCAGAGCCCACTTTGGACAAATCTTAAGATGAAAACATCTCAAGTCAACATCTCAAGTGAAGAACAGATAATGCACTTTACGATGGACATGGAATAAAAGGAAATTTTCATTACCCCCATGAAATCCTCGTGGGACATCTTCTCACCAAGTTTGAGCTGAAGAATTTTCTTCTTGTTGTATCTCGTGCCTTTCTCGGCGTAGAACTGAGCGATAGCTGTAATTTTAACATCATACCACATCTGGCGTAACTTGATCCTCACCATCGTAAAGAAGACCTCGTGGCTCTTGTGCTCGTGCTCGGGAGGCACGCGATAGAACTCCTAAAATCATGTAGACAATCTTATTATGGTGAGAATCACAAGTTAACAAAACTATGGTTAACTATGGTTGAGAATCACAAGTAAACAAAACACCATATAATAGTTCTTACCCAGAACTTGTGAACCACAACCTCTGCACAGCTAGGCTTAAAACCCTCACCCTCCACAGTCTCCATGTAGCCGGAGCCCTGAGCGGCCTCGTAGTCCTCCCACCTCATGGCTAACTTCTTCAGAGAATTTGGATCCTCAGGATTCTCCTTGTAGAGGCCTGGCCAATGCCTCTTCAGAAGGCCCACAAGTACACCACCTGGAAGATTTCCCGAACTGGTGATGAGTTGAAAATTGCTGCGCATGAAAGAACAATATTAGTATGCAAGGAGAGTTAGTGAACGGATAGACGTCGCCTAGAGGGGGGGGGGGAGGGGTGAATAGGCGATTTAAAAACTTTTTCGAGGAGCCGCAATATCCGGTCCAAGAGTGACCGGAAATTCCGAGTAGCCGGAATATCCGGTACACAATGATCCGGAAATTCCGGTATGCTTGATAAAGGCGGAATAAAACTAGAGGTTTACTTTAACAAGCATACAACCTAGATATATAAACTAGGCTCACCTATGTGCACCAACAACTTAAGCTAAGCAATAATAGTAACAAGATGATAGCAAGATATATGACTTCAAGCACGAAGGCTATCACAATGTAAAGTGCATAAGTAAAGAGCTCGGGTATAGAAATAACCGAGGCACGCGGAGACGATGATGTATTCCCGAGTTCCACCCAAAGGTGTACGTCTCGTTTGGAGAGGTGTGCGCAACCACAACAGGTTAGCCGCAACGCCACAAAGGCTCACCTTCTTCTCCTGATGAACTCAACCACAAAAGGTTCGAGTTTACCTTCCACTATTGATCTCCTTTGGGGCGGAGATCGAATCCCGTACAACTCTTGAGGCACACACCCACAACTTAATTGGGGGCTCCCAAGTCTTGAGGCACACACCCACAACTTAATTGGGGGCTCTCAAGTGACCACAAAAGGTCTTGGCCACAAAAGGCCGGCCACAAAAGGCGTCTAGGGTCCAAAGACCCAAGAGTAACAAGCTCACAAGTAATACCACCACGAATCCTCATGGAGGGCTCAAACCGATGCAAATGCAATGGCAAGAGCACACGAAGTGCTCAAGTCCTTCACTCTCAAATTCCAACACAACAACAAATGTCTATGGGGGAATAAGAGAGGAAGACCAAAGGAAACCACAAATGAGTCAAATCCTTCACTCCCAAATCCCACCAAAAGCAACTAATGCTTATGGGGGGATAAGAGAGGAAGAACAAAGAAGAAGAACCACAAAGGAGCTCCAAGAACTAGATCCACTAAGTTCCCCTCACTTAGAGGAGAGATGGATTGGTACGATTGTAGATCTAGATCTCCTCTCAACTTTCCCTAACGAATATGGAAGATTCAATGGAGGGATTGAGAGGGAAGTGAGCTTTCCAAGGTCAACAATGGAGTAGGAGAGAGGGGAAAGTCGTGCTGCCTTGGATTGGCTGGGGAAAAAGAAGCGGAGGGGTATAAATACCCCTCCAGGAAATATAGCCGTTGGCTGTTTTGACACCCGAAAATTCCGGTATAAGTTAGACTCGGAATTTCCGGTCACCCGGAAATTCCGGTCTAGAGAGACCCGGAAATTCCGGCCACCCGGAAATTCCGGTCTAAGAGAGCTCGGAAATTCCGGCTGGAGTCAGAAGCAAAACCAAACTTTTCCTTAGCCATTTCTGGAGGACTTTTCTGGGGGCACTCGGAAATTCCGGTATATGGAAATTTCCGAGCACAATTTTCGACTGGAGTCAGAACCCTTTTTCTCCATTCCTTAGCCGTTTTCTTGGATGAGCTGGGGAACTGGAAATTCCGGTAGGGCGGAATATCCGGCCCCAATAATCCGAATCAGCAGAACACCAAAACGAAAACTGTTATAACTTTTGCAAATGAACTCCAAAAGAGGTGAGACCAATTTTGTTGGAAAGATAGCGACGATGAGTACCCAAATATTGCATCCCATAAATAGAGTAAAATCTCCACACATGGCAAGGTGTGGGACTTTCCTCATGGTTGAATCGGCAATATTTCGCCACCGAAAACGCAACAAGTTATCCAAATTAAAACCGATTTCGATGAACAAGAGCTTGACATGGAGATGAACCAAGCTCTAATTCCTCACCAACATAAAAGCCAAATAAGAACCAAGAAATATGATATGCCAAGTATGCAAAGGTTTGAGCTCTCCACAAGAATGCGATCAAGTTACTAACTTGAGAGCCCCTCTTGATAGTACGCCTATCTATCCTATAGCCCTATCAAGATCATACCTTTGCCTTGAGCATTCCACTTGAGTTGGATGATGACTATCTTGATCTCTTCAAGTGGATCATATTTCTTGATTGCGCGTCCAAACACTTGCTTGATGAAGACTTCTCCAAATACTCCCGCATGCTCACAATGGGAGAGTCTCGCTAAGCTTCGTCTTCATGTATCCATTGCAAGCACCAAGCATAGGATCTTTTCGAGAAAGCTTCTCTTGGTCTTGCACAACTCATCTTTTCTTCACTAAGATGATATCTTGAATCTTCAAGACATTCTTGCAATAAGCTTTAAGAGTCCAACACATGAACTCCACAATTCCATGGACATGATCTATAATGATATCTCAAAAGCAAACATTAGTCCATAAAGATTGTCATTCAATTACCAAAACCACACATGAGGAAATGCTCTTTCAGTTAGCCACATACTTATATGATCAAAAGATAGCCACTTACTTTTTGTTGACCGGCTTAATAAGAATTTTGCCCTCTTGAGATGTTGATCTTCTTGGAAGATTCTTTATTCCTCGAGTCCACAAGGGCCCAAGATCCTCCCCCTCGTGCTGCAAATTAAAATTAAAATGCAAATTAGAGTTCAAATAAAATGTAAGTGAACAAAACTAAGTGGTAGGAATAGGAGAAAATAGCGTACATCCTCCTCCTCCTCGGCGTGCTGCTCCAGGTCCTTGTCAACGGGCTGCTCCGGGTCCTAATCAACGGGCTGCTCCAAGTCCACCCCAAAGTATTGCTGCTCGAAGTACTGCTGCTGAGGCTGCTCCACCCTAAAGTACTGCTGTTGAGGCTCCTCCCCCTCGAAGTACTGATGCTGAGGCTCCTGCACCACGAAGTGCTGCTGCTCCACCTCCCTGTCCTCCGAGTGGGTTGCTGCGGAGGGTACCTAAATAAAATAGCAGTTAGTGAGTATGAGCATGATAGTAGACAGTAGGCATGATAGCAATTACCTCACTGAAGTAAGACGTCGAAGGTGTCATCATCCGTGAAGATGAAACCTCCGACAAAGGTCTAGTCCTCGAGCCTCGTCCTCGTCCTCGAGCTCGCGGTGCAGGTCGCCCTCGAGGCTCGTCCTCGTCCTCGACCTCGACCTCAACTGTGGTCTCCCTCGAGGCTCGTCCTCGACCTCTAGTGGGGTGACCCCCGCCTCGTCCTCTCGGGGGTAGGCCCCCGCCTCGACCTCTAGGGGGTTGACCCCCGCCTCGTCCATCGTCCTCGTCGTCACTCTCCCCTAAGCGTTTAGGGGGCTTTCGCAAACGACAAATGTTCCTAAGCATGGATGCCGCGGAATTCTTGCTCATGGTTTAGTCACCTGCATTGAGAACATGTAAAATGTTAGTAAGCAGAAATTACAATTTCATGCGAAAATAAGCAAAAGAAAGCATTGAGAACTCGAAAATAAGCAAAAGTAAGCATTGAGAACATTGATGAAAAAATAAGACGTAGTAAGCAAGTTGGAAATAAAACATAAAAGACGCTCACCAAGTTTTGGGTTGTGTTCGGGTCTAATCATCATCAGGGTCACTATCACTATCACGTGAGTAGTAGGGTATGCCATCGAACGGTGGAGGCTCATCCTCGTCACTTTCACTATCTAGATGTAACTTGCTGAGCATATCTATGTCCTTTACATTCACAACTGCCTCACCTCTTCCATGTCTTTCACTATCATCGACTTCATCAAGACCACCCATAAGGACATCAAAGTCACCGCCATCCTCTTCCTCCTGGTAGAAATCTCCCTCGTATGTGATGGGGTTTATATTGTTGTAATCGTCCACGTTTGGCATGAGTAGCTTACCACGTGGCGATACCTTGAACACAATTTCCCAACCATGTAGTTCCTCGTTCTGGCATGGGTATTGTAGATAATAAACTTGTGTTGCCTGGTTAGACACAACAAATACATCGGACCCGCTATAGGTGGTTGAAGGCCTCACTTCCACTAAACCAATGGAAGGGGTACTTTTTAGTCCAACCACTGGGTCGAACCAATGGCACTTGAACACAACAAGAGTGAGAGGATGGGCCCCTTTATCGAATTTCACCTCATATATGTTCTGTAACCTTCCATAGTACTCATCCTCATTTCGACCTCCGGTAAACACTCCAGTATTTACTGTTTTCGCATTTGGCCGAGTATTTTGGTGTTTCTCGGTATGGAAACGATACCCATTCACATCATACTTTTCATAAGTCGCCACCTTAGGGTCGAAACCCTGCGAAACCCATCTCAATTCATCTGTCATTGATGTTTTCTGTTGATTTCCCTACAAGTTTAGTCAAAATTGTTAGTTTCGTGTTTACATAAACTACAATAGACAAGGGGGTGAGTTAGAAATTACTTTTTCCATGAACCAAGCCACAAAATTTTGCCTTCTGGGGGCACCCTTCCTTAAAAGAGTATTAAATTCTGATACAGTAGGATTTTCTTTTCCCAACCACTCCTCATCCAGAAATTGAGGCACGAATGTATCCTCTACTTCATCTATGTTCATCAACACATAGAGCATGATGTCCTCCCACTCCTGCTCCGTCACTGTGTAAATATGTTGACCACCAGACTTACCGCCTTGGCCTTGGAAGAGATGAAGCTTGGGTTTATAGCTGGGGTTATCGGTATTGTACCGAGAGAGCGGATTATGCATATTGGGAACATCTTCAGGATAGTATGTTGTAGATACATCTGACACCTCCTCGATGATATATGCCTCGGCTATGCATGCTTCAATCTGATTTTTGTTTCCACATTTGGTTCGCATATTCTTAAATATTCTCTCTATACAAAACTGCCAACGGTTCTGAACCGGTCCCCCCAATAATGCCTCGTTAGGTAGATGCAATATGAGATGTACCATCGGAGTAAACATGCCTGGCGGAAATATAATCTCTAACTTGCATATCAACTCTGGGACTTTCTCATGAAGTCTTTTCATCATTTCCGGACATATTTCTTTGGCACACAGCGTGCGGAAGAAATGGCTCAACTCCGCAAGTGGCCGCCAAACACGATCAGGGAGATAGCCTCGAAGCATCACCGGCATTATTCGCTCAATCCATATGTGATAGTCATGACTCTTAAGCCCGTTGACTCTACCCGTTGTTAGATTGACTCCGTTACTCATGTTAGAACAATAACCATCTGGGAACTTCACATTGTGTTTGAGCCAATTGAATGCCTCCTTCTTTTGGGCAGCTAGAAGGCAGAAGTCAGCATTTGGCTTGACCCAATTTCTTCGATTGCCCTCAGGACGCTGCATGTTTAGTTTTATTTTGTCACAAAGCCTCTCTTGATCGACCCTAGCCTTCACATTGTCCTTCGTCTTCTCAGGAATGTCTAGGGTTGTGTGAAAGACGGACTCTGCGACATTCTTTTCGGTGTGCATCACATCGATGTTATGAGGAAGTTTGAGGTCCTTGTAATAGGGGAGTTGCGTCAAACCTGGTATGTGAGTCCAGTTGTGCGTCTCACCATATCCAATAAAACCTTTGCCTTTGGTCTTAGGCTTTAGAGCACGTAGCTCCGCATCAACAACTTTACCATCAAACGTTGGTATCTTGTTTACTTCACTGACAACTTTGTCTTTCAAGAAGTGTTTTTT
Organism: Poa annua; assembly: GCA_026929855.1. NCBI lineage: Eukaryota > Viridiplantae > Streptophyta > Magnoliopsida > Poales > Poaceae > Poa > Poa annua. The sequence continues at coordinate 11,152,704 of CM049430.1, forward strand.
GTCCTCTCTGAATCTATGAACTTCTTCAAGGAACTGTCGATGCTTGTCAAAGGCGGAATACTTGCCACCCTTCTTCAGCCATACGAACATAAGAGCATGCCTGCACACTGGGCATGGCATCTTTCCGGCTGTACAGTGTCCGCAGAATAGGGCATACCCGGGTAGGTCATGCATGGAATACTGGTACCAAACTGTCATGCAGAAGTTTTTCTTCGTTTCCCGGTCATATGTCCATGTGCCGTGTGCCCAAGAATGTTCCAAATCATCGATTAGCGGCTGCATGTACACACTCAAATTCTTCCCCGGATATTCAGGCCCCGGAATGATCAGAGACAACAATATGGTCTTGCGTTGCATTAAGACTCCGGGAGGGAGATTGAGCGGCATAACAAACACGGGCCAACAGCTGTACGACCTAGCCGACATACCGAATGGATTGAAACCATCGGTTGCTACCGCAATTCTGACATTTCGAGACTCTCGGGCTTTATCAGGGTATACTCTGTCGAAATGTTTCCACGCTTCACCATCAGCCGGATGTTTCATCTTCTTCTTTTTATCACTAATATCAGGGTATCTCTTCCCCGTCTTGTGCCATGTCATCTGTTTGGCAGTCTCCTCATCCATGTAAAGGCGTTGGATCCTTTTTATGAATGGGAGATACCGAAGAATCTTTACAGCAACTTTCGTCTGCACCATTTCACCTTCGGCGCCCTTCACCTCTACATACCTAGAGGCCCCACACTTGCTACAGTGAGTGTGATTCACAAACTCTTTCCGAAACAGAAGGCAACCCTTAGGACAACAATGTATCTTCTCATAATCCATGCAAAGCGATTTCATGATTTTCTTCGACTCATACATGGTACGAGGCAGACAATGTCCCTTAGGGAGCATGTTACCCATTGTTTTCAAATGATCTTCAAAGCTTGATCGGGTTTGGCCGTGCTTGGCCTTATCAGCTAACAGTTGCGATATGGCATCAAGCTGAGAGACTTCTGCACCCGAATAAAGAGGTTTCTTCGCGGTGGCCATCATTTCAAGGAAGGCCTTCGCGGTTTCCTCTGGTTCATCCGGTAAATCCGATTCCTCCTGTTCATCCGGATCTTCGGGAGGTGGCGAATGTGCCTGATTTGCATAGTGAAGATCAACAAGCATGTTTGCAATGCCATCGTGGGCACTGCCATCGATGTGTTGCCGCATCACCACCTCTCTAACACGGTCACTCTCGGGAAAGTTGATTTGCATGTTAAAGTCGGGCATATATCCGTAAAGCCAAAGGTGTTTTGTCATCTCTAAGCTACCCTGACGGTTATTCATCTTGCACCGAGCACAAGGGCAAAGCGGACGAACTGTCTTAGAACCACGGTGTGCGTCCTTCACATAATATTCAGTTTTCCACTGTCATTCAGCTGTCATGTCAGTCCTACTAATACGACCACTGTACATCCACTCATCATCAGCCATCTGCACTTAGAGGTAATAACAGCAAAAATAGCATTTGATATCAAATAAATGGCATTAAATTAAATACAAGATATTCTCTACCGGGAAAACGCGTGCATCATCCTACATCTCTAATAGGATAGCCTCCTAGCAGCCGCCGGATCCGTAGATTGAGTACGTTCTCCATGTTCTACCCCGATCCGAGACAGAATTTCGACAGCACCTCCCCGTTGCTCTCCCGATACACGTCTCGACAAAAAGCCGAGAGGATGTGCATCCGGAGAACAACGGGGAGGCACTATCGAAATCCTGACTCGGACCGGAGCAGAACACAGAGAACGTACCCAACTACGCATCCGCCGACTGTCCCGTAAATGCCGAAGCGTTACGCATCATAATATGCTGACCTCTAACGCATATTTATCCGCGTAACGCTTTCGGACGGGAAAAGACACCTAGGTTACGCGACTTGACGTGAAACTAATATCTAGAACATAAAAATGCAAGAGAGGAGAAGGAGTTTTATCTCACCCTCCGCTGTAGAGGAAGTAGTCGAACAACACGAACACGACAACGGCTCCGAGACGGCGGCGGCTCCGAGAGGATGGCTCCGGGACGACGGCTCCGAGAAACCTACATGATAAAATATAATGCAGATTAATACTAGCAAATATATTGTCATATTTTTACATTACCCCACCACTAATCCTAGCACTAACCCCACCACTAACAGTAGCACTAACCCTAACAATAGCATTAGCACTAGCAATACACACACAAAATTACCGGGAAGGTGCGGGGAGGTGCTCAACGCCGGGGAGGTGCTCGAAGTCGGGTAGGAGGTGCTCGGGACCGGGAAGGAGGAGGAGGACGCCGGGTAGGGCAACTCGGTCTCGGGGGAGGGAAGGAGGAGGAGGACGGTCGTGGAGGAACGAGGAGGAGGGCGGCGGGCTGCGTGCGGCGAGGACGGCGTGCGGGCGGGGGAGGGCTCCGGGAGGAGGACGGGGAGGCGGCGGCGCAACGGGGGAGGAGGCGACGAGCTGCAGGCGGCGTGCGAGCGGCGTGCGGCGGCGCGGGCGGAGGAGGGCTCGGAGGAGGGCGGAGGAGGGCTCGGCGCGGGCGGCGGAGGGCTCGGAGGAGGGCTCGGCGCGGGCGGCGTGCGGCGCGCGGCCGGCGACGGTGCGCGGGCGTGCGGGAGGGAGGCGGCGGCGGGGCGGCGTGCGGGAGGGCGGCTAGCAGGCGGGGGATCGACGCGCGCGGGATTGGGTGGATGGGGAAGCCCCAATCACGCGTGGGGTTGACTAACTGAGTGTGCAGCTAGCCCGACGGCATTACCGTCGGGCTTAGATTTTTTTTTTCAAAAAGTCAATTCAATTTTTTATAAAATTAATCTATTGCAAGTTTTTAATTAACAGTTACCAAAATATAAATTATAATTTCATTTACTAATATTGTTTTAATAACATATTTGGACACCCCGGACCGACACGGCAATAACTCTCTCAGCGATCTACCTCTAAACATTTACTAATATGTTTTAATAACATATGTTATTGTTTTTATAACATATGTTAGGGTTCTATGCAAGTCTTGATGGGGTCTTGACACTCCGGACCCCCTCTACGGCGAAACCCTACTCCCGCTGGAGAAAAGTCTGAACCCGTCGATCTACCCCTCTAAACGGCGTCGGGAGGGGGTAGACGCATGGATTTTTTTGCTTGGATGTGTTAGGTTGGTATATTGGACCATAAAAAACAAACATTTCATGTGTTCCGTCGCACGGTTCCATGCCCGACACCCGAAACGGGGGTTTTCACCTCTAAGTGCAAGAACTTACCACGGAGAAAGAGGGGTCAGTGAAGCGGGTCGCACCTCGGAGATGTATCTTGGTTCCCACAAACTACCAACACACTAGTATACATATGTTAGGGGTCTATGCAAGTTTTGATGGGGTCTTGACACTCCGGACCCCCTCTACGGCGAAACCCTACTCCCGCTGGAGAAAAGTCTGAACCCGTCCATCTACCCCTCTAAACGGCGTCGGGAGGGGGTAGACGCATGGATTTTTTTGCTTGGATGTGTTAGGTTGGTATATTGGACCATAAAAAACAAACATTTCATGTGTTCCGTCGCACGGTTCCATGCCTGACACCCGAAACGGGGGTTTTCACCTCTAAGTGCAAGAACTTACCACGGAGAAAGAGGGGTCAGTGAAGCGGGTCGCACCTCGGAGATGTATATTGGTTCCCACAAACTACCAACACACTAGTATACATATGTGAGGGGTCTATGAAAGTTTTGATGGGGTCTTGACACTCCGGACCCCCTCTACGGCGAAACCCTACTCCCGCTGGAGAAAAGTCTGAACCCGTCGATCTACCCCTCTAAACGGCGTCGAGAGGGGGTAGACGCATGGATTTTTTTTGCTTGGATGTGTTAGGTTGGTATATTGGACCATAAAAAACAAACATTTCATGTGTTCCGTCGCACGGTTCCATGCCCGACACCCGAAACGGGGGTTTTCACCTCTAAGTGCAAGAACTTACCACGGAGAAAGAGGGGTCAGTGAAGCGGGTCGCACCTCGGAGATGTATCTTGGTTCCCACAAACTACCAACACACTAGTATACATATGTTAGGGGTCTATGCAAGTTTTGATGGGGTCTTGACACTCCGGACCCCCTCTACGGCGAAACCCTACTCCCGCTGGAGAAAAGTCTGAACCCGTCAATCTACCCCTCTAAACGGCGTCGGGAGGGGGTAGACGCATGGATTTTTTTGCTTGGATGTGTTAGGTTGGTATATTGGACCATAAAAAACAAACATTTCATGTGTTCCGTCGCACGGTTCCATGCCTGACACCCGAAACGGGGGTTTTCACCTCTAAGTGCAAGAACTTACCACCGAGAAAGAGGGGTCAGTGAAGCGGGTCGCACCTCGGAGATGTATCTTGGTTCCCACAAACTACCAACACACTATTATACATATGTTAGGGGTCTATGCAAGTTTTGATGGGGTCTTGACACTCCGGACCCACTCTACGGTGAAACCCTACTCCCGCTGGAGAAAAGTCTGAACCCGTCGATCTACCCCTCTAAACGGCGTCGGGAGGGGGTAGACGCATGGATTTTTTGCTTGGATGTGTTAGGTTGGTATATTGGACCATAAAAAACAAACATTTCATGTGTTCTGTCGCACGGTTCCATGCCCGACACCCGAAACGGGGGTTTTCACCTCTAAGTGCAAGAACTTACCACGGGGAAAGAGGGGTCAGTGAAGCGGGTCGCACCTCGGAGATGTATCTTGGTTCCCACAAACTACCAACACAATAGTATACATATGTTAGGGGTCTATGCAAGTTTTTATGGGGTCTTGACACTCCGGACCCACTCTACGGCGAAACCCTACTCCCGCTGGAGAAAAGTCTGAACCCGTCGATCTACCCCTCTAAACGGCGTCGGGAGGGGGTAGACGCATGGATTTTTTTGCTTGTATGTGTTAGGTTTGTATATTGGACCATAAAAAACAAACATTTCATGTGTTCCGTCGCACGGTTCCATGCCCGACACCCGAAACGGGGGTTTTCACCTCTAAGTGCAAGAACTTACCACGGAGAAAGAGGGGTCAGTGAAGCGGGTCGCACCTCGGAGATGTATATTGGTTCCCACAAACTACCAACACACTAGTATACATATGTTAGGGGTCTATGCAAGTTTTGATGGGGTCTTGACACTCCGGACCCACTCTACGGCGAAACCCTACTCCCGCTGGAGAAAAGTCTGAACCCGTTGATCTACCCCTCTAAACGGCGTCGGGAGGGGGTAGACGCATGGATTTTTTTGCTTGGATGTGTTAGGTTGGTATATTGGACCATAAAAAACAAACATTTCATGTGTTCCGTCGCACGGTTCCATGCCCGACACCCGAAACGGGGGTTTTCACCTCTAAGTGCAAGGAACCCCGCCACTACAAAACTCCGGAGATACCCGCATATGTGTCCTTATACTATGGCCACATATGATCACAATATTTGTACAAATTAGTTCTTATGTTATTTATTGTGATTTAGTACCCTTACGAATAATATTTTTGAATGTAAGCTAATATTTCAAGAAAAGCTGGAAAATAGTTCAATGAGCCCGACGGTATTGCCGTCGGCGTCATTGTGGGTGGTTACGGCGCCGTCAGGTCGCTTCGTCCAGGACGCCCACGCGGGGGAGACGGGGGGAGAAGTCCGACGGTGTTTTGACGCCGACGGTGGCCGTCGGGCTCACATTAGAAGGCCGATGGTGTTTTGAGCCCGACGGTTTTTCTGTGGCCGTCGGTGCTAGATTGTGACGCCGACGGCCCCGACGTTTGGCCGTCGGCGTTATAATTGCCGTCGGGCTGGTCTGCCACTCCCGTAGTGCATGATTTATTTGCAAATGTTCATCTTTGATCCCGTTGAGTTTGCAAAGGACAACAATGCGCCTTAAGACATATCAATTATTGAGCACTTGCTTGAAGAATGACTAAATTGTCATTGATTAAACCACTGAGGTGTCATGACAAGTTAGAATGTCTAAATAAATTAAAGAAAGAAGTTGGTGCATAGCTTTGTTTAAGACTGATTGCAAGAGATCAGCTGCCAACACAAAGATCAGAGGTGAAAGAGGATTTGTATTGGATCCATATATTACACCATGCGGATTAAGAGCCTCAAAGTCAACTAAACATAGCACATATACTACTTTCTTCTCGTTACGAAAACGAGATTGATTGGTGAGTATCAAGTTAGATGGGCTGGATTGTTTGTTTGACAGTGGCTGGATTATTGTTCTTACTATTAATGGCTCGTCTTTATCTTCTCTGTTAGTTCAATTAGCTAATAATAATCCAACATTTGTTAGGTCAATGGAATGTAATGTAACATATAAGTAAGAAGCTTGTTGCCCCAGTTCGACATTTCAATGAGCTAATAAGTAAGAAGCTTGTTGCCCCAGTTCGACATTTCATCAACTAGCTAATAAGTAAGAAGGTTGTTGCCCCAGTTCGACACTTCAATTAGCTAATAAGTAAGAAGCCTATTGCCCCAGGTCAACAGTCGCACATACATGCGTATGCTATGCTCCAATTTCCCATGTCAAAAAACAAAGAGACAACGACATATACAGTGTATACACTCTTCCTATAACTATATAAATATAGACCTGTTAGAAAGGAAAAACTGGCGCCAACAACCGAACTTGCCCTGTTTGTCTTCTTCGGAGGGCTCGAGAGGAAGAAAAACCGGCGACATTATGGGTGTAGCGAGGACATTTTGGGCTATCCCCTTGCTCAAGGTGACATATAAGATTGATGAGAACCGGATGACCGGAACTCTTTCCCGCTTGAACAAGTTGACCGAGCGGCAGCAATCTAGCGTAAGATTGGGATCTAAGTTTGAAGAAGAGTGTATTATTATTGGGGGTATATGCTCGTTCGGTCGATACACATTGCACCGGTCGGAAACTCAGAAGCAGCGTAGACAATTTTCGGTCTAGCAGTATATATACCCCCGCCTTGCTCACCACTATAGATAATAATAAGATCATCCACAACTTGAGCACTACAAGCTTGCAAGAGGTAGTGCTAGAGCTAGCTAGCTGGTCGATCAATTAGCTTGCAGCTCGAGCTGATCGAAGAGATGGTGGCGTCTCTTAGGCTTAGCGTGCTGGTGAGCTTGGTCCTCGCCGCGCAGGCCATGTCGGCGGCCAAGACCCCGCAAGCTACCATGGACGCGGTTGTGAAGGAGGAGGTGCAGAACGCCATCAAGCGCAGCCCCGCCGTCGGCGCCGCCCTCGTCCGGCTCGTCTTCCATGACTGCTGGGTTCGCGTAAGTGCATCCATGCAGTTTAGAGTCATGCATGCATGCAATTAGCTAGCTAATCGTCAGTGGTTCAGCATGCATGACGCACGCGCGATAAGTTTTGCCTAGAGCTTAATCGATAAATGTTGCATGCATATCAGGGCTGCGATGCATCCGTGCTCCTGGACAAAACACCGTCCGGCAGCAGCGTGGAGAAGAAGGCAGCCAACAACATCGGCCTCGCCGGCTTCGACGTGATCGACAGCATAAAGGCCAGGCTCCGCGACGTCTCCTGCGCCGACATCCTCGTCTTCGCGGGGCGGGAGTCGGCCCGCATCCTGAGCAAGGGCGGCATCGACTACACCCTCGCGCAGGGCCGCCTGGACGGCGTGGTCTCGTCGGCGGCGGAGGCGGACGCCACCCTCCCGGAGCCGACGTTCAGCTTCCAGCAGCTCAAGGACAACTTCAACCGCACGGCGGGCTTCGACGTGGAGGACCTGGTGATCCTGTCCGGCGCGCACTCCATCGGCGTCGCCCACCGCACGTCCTTCCAGGACCGCCTCGACGCCGCCACGCAGACCCCGATCAACCCCGACTACCAGACGGCCCTCAAGCTGCGCGTCAAGATTGACGAGTTCACGACGCCGAACCCGACGGAGAAGAACAACATCCGCGACATGGGACCCTTGTTCCGGGCATTCTCCGGCTACAACTCCTCGGGGGTGAACGTATCCCATCCGGACGCCGGCGCCCTGGACAACAGCTACTACACCGCCAACCTCCAGAACATGGTGCTCTTCAAGTCCGACTGGGAGCTCAACCAAGACCCCACCAAATTCGCGTCGGAGAAGCTTGTCGAGTACAGGGACAACGCCACGGACTGGAACCTTGACTTCGGCGACGCCATGGGCAGGCTCAGCAGCCTCACTTCCTCTGGCCCCAAGTTCGAGATCAGGGCGAACTGCAGGCGCACCAACAGTGGCATCAGCTCAGACGACGAGTAAATACCGGCCGGCCCGAACAAAGGCTGATGTACTGCCTAAATACTGATGCCTTGCTACGGTACACAAGAAAAATCAAGTTCGGCGGCGGTTATCAATGTGGAACCCTTAAGTGTCAATGTCTACTTATTTTGAAATCATCGGTACCTTGTACGTGACAGGGACCTATAAAGTGAATAAAAGTGTGTGTTATGTTTGTGCAAGAAACAGTCAACCTGTCTAACTCTTACTTTTGGGTCCTCCTGATCTACTCTTACTTTGCACCAGTTTATCGATGAACTTAATAATTTGACCAAATTTTGAAGCCCCCCCCCCCCCCCCCCCCCAACCCCAATTTTCATCATCTCCAGTTGGTTGTTTAAACCCTATATTTGTATGGATGAACGGAATCCAACCTACTGCAAATTCAACCCTATAAAACCTAAAACTTTATAATTGTGAAGATTAGACAAAGTTATAATTAAATTAAGTAGGAGCATGATGCTTAGCACTAACAGTGGATCGTGTGGAACACATGATAAACTACCTCAAATCAATCAATACAAAAAATAGCACTAACAGTGGGCGGGTAAGAAAGATCATCACGGCGAGATTCGATCCAAAATGCATAACTTTTCCTCAAAGTGACTAAAACAGCAAAACTAGGGGCCTCTTCGCAAATCGCACCACCGCCCACCTCCAGATCCACCCGGCCGTCGTCGTGGTCTTCCTCCTCCGCCCCGCGACGGCGAGATCCCCCCGCCGCCTCGGAGAAGATCGTCTAGGAATTCGCCATGGACCTCTCCATGAACCCCTTCTCGTCCGGCACACGCCTCCGGTGAGCCTCCTCGGATCGCGCCCGCCCTACCCCCATTAGATCCGTCGCTTCGTGTAAACTGGTCGTGTGGCGTTGCTGTAGGGACATGATACGGGCGATACGCGCGTCCAAGACGGCCGCTGAGGAGCGGGCGGTGGTGCGGAGGGAGTGCGCGGCGATACGGGCGGCCATCAGCGAGAACGACCAGGACTACCGGCACCGCAACATGGCCAAGCTCATGTTCATCCACATGCTCGGCTACCCCACCCATTTCGGTCAGATGGAGTGCCTCAAGCTCATTGCCGCCGCGGGGTTCCCGGAGAAGCGCATCGGATACCTTGGCCTCACGCTGCTGCTCGACGAGCGCCAGGAGGTCCTCATGCTCGTCACCAACTCCCTCAAGCAGTATCCACCTTGCTCGCTTATGCTTACTTTTTTCACTGCTGTTATGTGCTGCTGTTCCATTTTGACAATGGTATGCCGAGCTTTGAGTAACTGCCAGTACTTAACGTGGGCAGAGATCTTAACCACTCCAACCAGTTCATCGTGGGGCTTGCACTCTGTGCCCTGGGGAACATTTGTTCCGCCGAAATGGCACGTGATCTAGCGCCCGAGGTGGAGAGGCTGTTGCAAACTAGGGAACCAAATACTAAGAAGAAGGTACACTGATGATACTTTAGTCCCTTTTGAAGATTATTTTGGAGCACTGTGGCAGTATTTCCATTCCAGTAGTGTGCTTCTACGTATGATAGTGTTATGACTTGAATGCCTCAAGCTTGCAATGATTCGTCCATCATTTACCCTATCATAAGGACTGCAGAAGATTATGTGATAGTATATGATATCGGTAGTTAAGCATCAGCAGATTTGCACTTGAACATTATTTCTTAATTTCTGGGGTGTTTTGATCAATACTATCACTATCGGAAGCTTAAATACATGCATTTCCTATGCTTGCTGTTTTCAAACTGGCTAGCTATTATTTGTGTGGTTAATCTTGAAATATGTGTTGAGGAGTACTATTATTGATTTTACAGCACTCATGTTTGTAGGCTGCCTTGTGCTCTATACGAATTGTAAGAAAAGTTCCAGATTTGGCGGAGAACTTCATGGGTTCTGCTGCATCATTACTCAAGGAAAAACACCACGGAGTTCTGATATCTGCTGTCCACCTCTGCACAGAACTATGTAAAGCAAGCAGAGAAGCATTGGAGTACTTGCGAAAGGTACAGTGCTATTATAACCATCAGCATCATTCCCAGTCCCTGCTTCAGATCATTCTTTCGGTGATGCATTGACACAATAATGTCATTTTACATCATTGCTATAATATTGTCATCAGTGTTTTATATCATTACATTCCTGAGCGGTGTTGTGTTCATCAAAGACACACAAAAATTCTTGTGCTCCCCTCTTTAATAAAACGTCCTAAACATTCTTGTTAGATTGTACTTGCAAGAATACTGCACATATTTGTTTATATTTGTGGCAATATTTGTTTTAAGTATTCTGATAAAATCTCGCTGTTTCAGCATTGTGTCGAAGGTTTGGTCCGGATACTGAGAGATGTGTCGAATAGCTCGTATGCTCCTGAATATGACATAGCTGGCATTACAGATCCATTCTTGCATATCCGAGTTCTGAGACTCATGCGGACCTTAGGTCAAGGAGACGCGGACTGCAGCGAGTATGTCAATGATATTCTTGCTCAGGTGATCTTTTCTTCCTTTGGTTTTACATGCAATACAAAATTTCCGTTCAAAGTACATACACTCTCATCAATTTATGTCAATGATATTCTTGCCCAGGTGATCTTTTCTTCCTTGGTTTTACATGCAATACAAAATTTCCGTTCAAAGTACATACCCTCTCATCAATTTAGGGCGTGTTTGTAGGTTGGGTGGGCTGAGAAACTCTTCACTCATCACAGTTTTGGGTGTTTGGTAGGTCTGGTGGGCAACCTGGGCCATGCCCACCTCATGCAAAAAGAGCTCCTCCGCTCTGCCTGTTGGGAAGCTCGAACCGAGCTTCGCACCGCAGCAATGCCCAACTGATACAGAAAAATCCCCATGCGTGGGCCCCACCCAGTTGTGTGTCGCCCACCCATCCGAAAAGTCCTCTCATTTCCCCCTCATCCCTCTCTCTCTCGCTTTCCCTCGCTCCTGTCGCCGCCTCCCAGTGCTCCCATCCCCGCCTCTTCCCAGTGCTCCAACCGCCGCCCTGATCTCCCTGATCTGATCTCGGAGTCGCCTGCTCCCGATGCTCTAACCGCTACCTATTCCCGGTGCACGGAGGAGCAGAACAACTGGCGGCGGCGCATGGAGAAGGACAAGCTCGTCCTCGCCGCACGTGTGGCCGGAGATGGGGGAGCACGGCCTTCGCCGTTCCCGTTCGCCTCTCCCGGCCACGCAGATGACCGCCGGCCAGCTTCTTCTAGCGCCGCCGGAGATGGTGGAGCACGACCTCCATCGATCCATGCACGTTGACGAGGTTATACCAAACGGGGACCCTTTCGTGTGGGTACCTGTTACACGTAATGACTAAAGCCCAATAGTCAATAGGCTGAAGAAGTCCAACAAAGCGAAGCCCAAGTCAAAGACTTTACCATAGATAGCATAGTCGGTAGTACTTTCCATCGACACCTGTACCACTATATAAAGGACAGGAGGGTGGCCGATCAAGGACACACCCAACCAGAATCACCAAACCCTAGCAAGATCGTCATCTTGCTAGAACCCTGTACTCGCCGCGTATTCACAATCAATAACAGACAAGCATGACGTAAGGGTGTTACCTCACTCGAGGGCCCCGAACCTGGGTAAATCCCGCTTGTCAGCCAACGAATCTACCAACACTACGCGTTCTCTACCTCATAACTCTCACCCTAGGCTAATAACCATGGGTATTGATGGGGACATCCCTCGTCACACGTGCCCCTCCCAGCGCTACCCGCCAGCGTCTCCCTGCACTAGCCTCTCCCAAAGCCGCCAGACAGCTTCTCACTGCAAGCGCCCCTCCCACCACCGGCCCGCTGCTCCCAGCTGCCGGAGAATCAAGACTCCCGATGCAGCGGTCATGGTCAATGGACCTGATTGCGTTTTCTATTTCTCGGCAAGATCCTTTGTGTAAAAGGTTGGACCTATTTGTAATTTCGTGTTTCTGCAGCTTGCCTATACACATACGAAATACCAAACAGCATCTCCCCTGAATATGTCTCTGATCATACGAGCTACCAAACACGTAGCAATATCACAACACAACCTGTATATGGTCAGCTTGTATCAAGTGGGACTCTCATGATAAGGTGATGCAGGCTACCAAACACACCCAGTGACTAGAAATTTGATTAGAAGCTACATATTAGACCATTAGTCACCATGCTGTATATCAAATAGTCTCTCGACGGGATGAGCCCTGGCAGTTTATAATTTTATTTCTTGAACTGCACCTAAGTTAGTGCCATTTTTATTCGAAAAATCTGTCAATTAATAAGTTGCTTCAGAAAATTTTCCATTTAGGTCTTTCTTGGGGTACTGCTTATGCATGAATTCTGAAAAACACGTGTAACATGAGTACATGAGACATGACTGTTTTTCCCTAATTGTGTTATCTTGTAATTACATGTTTCTATGTTATCTGTTGTACTTGGCATTTTCTTTATCTTGTAGCGAGTAGTGCATAGCTGACACTCATATTGGATTTCCAGGTTGCAACGAAGACAGAGTCAAATAAGAATGCTGGAAATGCTATTTTATATGAGTGTGTTGAGACCATAATGGGCATCGAAGCTACTAGTGGCTTACGTGTGCTGGCAATTAATATTTTGGGTAGATTCTTGTCCAACCGTGATAATAATATAAGGTCAAATTTCTCTTGCTCTTGGACAACTAATTCACGCTGTAGATTATTTGTAGTTTTATGGGTAATTTGCGAATATGGAGTTCTGAATTGTATCTGTAGTAGATGCGCATATTTCCAACCACTATTACTTATTAGTAAAGTATTATCCCATCTCCTGTAAACATAATTAGTTGAGTGACCTATATGGCACACATTTGGAGCTCTATATTTGATATGTATCATCATATCTGATTTTAGTTCAGTTGTTTGTTTCCCTGCAACTGTCAATTGATATTGTTGGTCGAAAACTTTGAGCCACTGTCAATTCTGATAGCCAATACCTCAAAAATAAAATAAAATCTGATAGCCAGGATGAGCCTGTCTGAAACTGTCCCATTATCTCTGCATTCATATTGTGTAAAGTACTGCCCAAGGCAGTGTATCCTGTGAATAGCTAAATTTCATCCTATGTCTTGATAATAATTGTTGTATGTAGACCTCCGACCTCTATATAGTTATAATTAACCTCAACTGTTATAATCTGGGCCCAATACGATCAGCAGGTCATATGGTGTTATCCCATGTAGACGAATGCAGGGGCTTCTTTTTCTCTTGTTGTAATAGTGTAATAGATAACCATACTTACTATGCATACTGTGTTTCCAGATATGTTGCTCTAAATATGCTTATGAAGGCCATGGCAGTTGACACGCAAGCAGTGCAAAGGCACAGGGCAACAATACTAGAGTGTGTCAAGGTAATCGAGCGTGCAACTCTATGGTATAGTATGCTTTAGGCTTATTTTCTTTCTTCTGGGGAAGTAAAAAATGCTCATAAACTTTGATATCGACTTCACGTATGCTTGTTTGTGGGGGTATGCCTTTTCTTTTCTGTATCTCTTGAGAAGATAGACATAACTAGTGCATAATGACGAATATAATTTCCCTGATTTACCTTTTCTCCCAAGTCTAGGGTCAGTTCTGTTCGTAGATATATGCGTTCCTTAAGCGACACGTGCAACAAGAGAAAGATGACTACACCATATTTCTTACATTTATCACCTTCCCTCCCCTTCCCGGGCTAGAAAAACTATCTAACCTCTGATTAAGCAGCTGTTTATACTATCCTCCCGGCAATCAAAAAGCCTTGTTGGCGTATTCTGAACTTTTTTTATTGCATCTCAGCCTGTGAAAAAATGGGTGTGCTACGTACCTGTTGCTTGCTTGTTACTGGATTCCTAGTTCCTTCTCTTGTCCACTTAAATATTTAATCCCATATGCACTCTCAGGATGCAGATGTCTCTATTCGTAAAAGGGCTCTTGAACTCATTTACCTACTCGTCAATGATACCAATGTAAAGCCTTTGACGAAGGAGCTTGTTGATTACCTAGAAGTAAGTGACGAAGACTTCAAGGAAGACCTCACCGCAAAAATATGCTCAATAGTTGAAAAGTAAGTCCTGACACATTCATCATCTCTACCGGTTTTTGGAAAAACATATGATTTGCTATTCCTTAGCTGCTCTAAAGGTTGTTTGTACATCCACTGTTGTTACATATATCTTGCAACATAATCAACAATAAATGTTTAGAAATAAATCATGGATTTTCCGTGTTGTACTTGCAATTCTTCTCCCGAGGGGGATACCATGGTAGTTAAGCTAAGGGTAATTGGTTAACACAAGGGGACCATTTCTTTGTTAATATTTGATATTAGGTCTTATCTTTCCATGTTCCCTTCTTGCCTTTTACAGTAGTATATAACATAGGCTTTGAGCACGTATTTCTGGGATGGATGTCGTCATGTGAACTTAATCGTGGATGGTACATTGGAATATTAGCATCTGCCGACAAAATTTCTGTTAAGCGGTGCTATTTAACAGGCCATAAGCATATACCATCTGCGTTTGAGTTCAGAAATTTGTGGTTTGGTATTTTTCATGCCCTTTGGCAATCACATGATGCTTTTATTCATTGCTTACCCCTTACTATTACTTAACTGCATCAGAATTATCAATTTATTTTTTCCATACCTGTCCTGTTGATCTACATATTTTTTCTCTCTTCTTGATTTGCAAAGTAGTAACATGTTTCTAATTCTAATAGGTTTTCTCAAGATAAGCTGTGGTACCTAGACCAGATGTTCAAGGTTTTGTCTCTGGTATGTAGCAAACTAACAACTATAAGCCTTTTTCCTTTAAATGGGCCCAAGAAGGGATATGCAAATTTACACTACCCTTCTATATCCACAGTCCGGAAACTTTGTGAAGGATGATGTATGGCATGCCCTTGTAGTTCTAATAAGCAATGCATCTGAGCTTCAAGGATACTCAGTCAGATCGTTATACAAGGAATTGCAAGCATGTGGTGCACAGGTATGGAGACACCATTAGTATTCTTTGTAAACTACGTGATTTAGTTTCATCCTATCTGATGCTCATGAATCTCATCCACTTTGAATTATTTAGGAGAGTCTAGTTAGGGTAGCTGTTTGGTGCATTGGTGAATATGGTGAGATGCTGGTCAACAACATTAGTATGCTGGATGTTGAGGAACCAATCACGGTGAGTTGAATATCCTTGCCAGCCCTCATAATTAGCTGACATCTTTTCTGCTGAGAAATTACTATGCAATGAGAACTTCATTTTGTAGCATTACATGTTCTTGTTCACTATTGCCACACAAACTAGTGTATCCACTGTGCTTGAACTGCTCCGCATTTAGTCCATATTTAAGGCTTATAAGGAGTAGCTCTTGGATGTTCTTATTCGTTCTCACTTCATCTTCGCGAAGATCTTGAAAAAACACTTATATTAGCTGTAGCAGTTGTCACAAGGAAAGTTGCTCGATCATTTGGCCACATGTCTGCTTAGATGTTCACTATTTAGAGCATGGCAGCATGCCAGTTCAGTTCATTAGTTCGATATTTTTCAGTGGATGCTATCATTTCTCCGCATTTCATTTTATATAATTGCTCTTCAGTTTTACTATTGTCAAACGGCTTGGCCAATGCCTGAACTTGTTCAGGTAACAGAATCTGATGCGGTGGATGCTGTAGAGCTAGCTCTTAAACGCTACTCTGTAGACGTTACCACTCGGGCTATGTGTCTTGTTGCTCTTTTGAAGCTTTCCTCACGATTTCCACCAACTTCAGAGTAAGCTGTCATACAACTTGACATTGCATTATTGTCGGTTTACCCACTACATTATGCCCATGAACCATCAGTGCTTACTGCTTAACGATTATACAATATGTTTCTACAAAGAAAGGCCATTGATGACAACTATTGTGTTGAAAATGTTGTGAGCTTACGTTCTCAACTTCTTTTGTTTAATAACCACGCTCGTCGAATTTCATACAAACTGGTTTCTTTTTCATAAGCCTAATGAATAAAGTAAGTGTTGGTGACATCATTAGTTAACTATGATCATATATTCACCGTTCCATTGACTTCATCTTGGTTCACAAACATACAATTTCAGTGCCGGAGCTTCAACTTTGCTGAAAGCCTGATTTGTTAACCATGTTTTCCAAATATTTGTTTGTGTTATTTTTTGTTGTATTCCTTGGAGCATATATATTTATGTATCCGTATTTGTATATGCTTTTGCTTTGTCTATCAGAAAGTGATTTTGTCACATTATGTTGCCAGGAGGATACAAGAAATTGTAGTGCAGAACAAAGGGAACACTGTGCTTGAGCTACAGCAAAGAGCAATCGAATTTAATTCCATTATACAAAGACACCAGTCTATAAAGTGGGTGACAGCTTTTTACAATTATTCCTCAAATCTGCATTAGTATTGTAGTTGTTTTCATAAAATGATATGTTTATCTTGTGACTGCTGGTGTGTCTGCAGATCATCTTTGCTTGAGCGGATGCCTGTATTAGATGAAGGTAGTTATTTGATGAAGCGAGCCGCTTCTTCACAAGCGACTGTTTCATTAACTAAATCTGCTCCAGCGGCCACTCCCGGAGGCTCCCTTAAGCTTTCAAATGGTGTAGCGAAACCACCACCAGCTCCATTAGCTGATTTACTTGATCTGAGTTCTGATGATACTCCAGCGACTGCTTCTGCTTCTACTGCAGCACCTAATAATTTCCTACATGATCTGTTGGGCATTGACCTGACTGATTCAGCTAGTGCAGGTTTGGATTCTATTATCTCGTTTCGTACATAATTGCTTCTTATGCTTGTGTTTTAGCACTAATGAAGCAAGTAAATGCTTTATCACCAATCTAGTGGTTCTGGGTCCTCTCATTTGGTACTGATTTTGTCAGTGATGCATATTGGATGAGTGTTTAAGCATACCTGAATATGATCTTTCTTAGGATAGCTCAGTGTCGTGTCTGTTCTGAGCTAGTTTGAAGCTTTGAGATATCCTAAACAGGCCCTGTTGATTCTTAATGTTGATTGTTAGCTATACACCTGTACTTTTTTAATCAAGTACATTGCCGGCCTGAGTCTTGCTTATGAGGTTATTTCTTGTCTATGCTAAGGTGGAGCTCCATCTGCAAGTACAGATATTTTGATGGATCTTCTATCTATTGGTTCATCTTCTGTACAAAATGGCCTGCCAACAACATCAACCATTATCTCTCCCGGCCAAGGTTAAGTAACTGTATTGATAATGTTTGCATCTTTCCACCCTGTCTGCCATCCATGCTTATCTAGCACTATGCAGCAGTGACTAAACATGCTTCTGCAACTCCTCAAGTTTTCGATCTTCTCGATGGTTTGACCCCAAGTACACCACTTCCTGGTCTGCTCCTATCACTTGATCATCTACTAGATTTTCTTATCATGATGAAATTAACAATTACTGTACTTGCTTGCTCACCAGATGAGAATACAGCTTACCCGCCAATCACAGCTTTCCAGAGTGCAACTTTGAAGATCACCTTCAATTTTAAAAAGCAGCCTGGAAAACCTCAGGAGACCACAATGCATGCCAGCTTTACAAATTTGACGTCTGCTACATTGACAGATTTCATGTTTCAGGCAGCTGTACCAAAGGTAGTATCTCTGAAGTTTGAACTGGTGTTTTTGTGCTCACCTCTGAAAGCAAACCTTTTTCAGCAATGGATTTGTTCATAGCAAAAATATCTCAGCACAAATAGGAACTTAAGAACTAACTTTAATTGGTCTAGTTTAGTCTGTGATAAATCTACAATTAGTGAACTTGAATTTTGTTGGGTCAAAGCCATCTCGTGATTGGTTTTTATTTTTCTTTCACGTATTCCCAATTTGTGAAGCATCATCATGCTGGTTGATATGCAGTTGAATTTACGTTCGGATTTTTTATTGAAGGTCATCTGTTAAACTGTTTGACTGAAATTGTTTGCAAATGACAAGGGGGTGAGGAGACACGTTTAATATTATGTTGATATTTGTGCGAAGTGTCCTAATTCTCGTTACTAGGTATATTTTATTTCTCAAATACCACAGATTGATAGTTCATTTTTCTGTTCAAATCTGTATTTCAGTTCATCCAGTTGCGTTTGGACCCAGCTAGCAGCAGCACCCTTCCCGCCAGTGGGAATGGTTCAGTTACACAAAGCCTCAGTGTCACTAATAATCAACATGGACAGGTATTGGACAATATGCCGTTAAGAAGGAGTTATAAACCTTTTCTGGTTTTCTTTGTCTAATCGTGTTTTTATAAGCTTGAAATAACCCATGTTATAAACCAAGATGCCACCTCGAACATGCTCAGCACTCTATCCTTGGTATCATTGATCCTCATTTGGTTATATTTCAGCTCTTTAAGTAGATTTTTAGATCTAATGGTTGATGGTCATCCATTTATCGATAATGAAACAAACGTGTACTCAAAGTGAAAATATATGGTACTTGTACTACTAGATGCCGGATGCTGTGTGTGTGAATTCATAATTGGCTAGGTGGGTCATTTGTTGATTAGCAGAAGTACATGGCTAGTTGTCAGTTGGAACATTTGACTAGGTGGGTCACATCGTTAATGTATCATCAATACTATCGTTTGTTCTCTGTCACGCCAATCAGTTTCAGTTGTACCCTCTATGTGTGTTGGTGTTTTTTCTGGAGTCTATGCAGTCCAATGCTTCATACAGTGACAGGGAAGCACACAATCCATTACTAGTGTCCTATAGCCAACCCTACCATCTTCCCTGTTGACGACTGAATAAATCACAAACAGGGTCCTTGGAACGTGATGATTCTTCCGTAGACTTGAATTGTGCTGCGAGCTTGTCGTTCTCTTTTGTTTCCTCGCGATTGTAACGTGTGATTTTGAATTGCTTGCTCTACAGAAACCACTTGCGATGCGTATCAGGATTTCTTACAAAGTGAATGGCGAGGACAGGCTGGAACAAGGGCAAGTCAGCAATTTTCCTGCAGGGTTGTAGTCCCACCCATGTCTATAATGTTGTGATAGTTCTTCCGGTGTGGTGCTGGCAAAGGCGAGTTTTCCTCTCTTTTTTTCTAGCCAATTTCTCCCCCTTCCGCTTGCCTATTAGTGAGTTATGTACACTAGTAGTTTTTTTTGCCATTTATCCTCACCATATTGTATAGTAGCTGGCAGCAATTAATGACATATATCCAAGTTTTGCCAAGATGTATTCATACAAAACTGTAAATTACACCTGGAGGATAACCGAAATTTTCAGCCTCCCGCTCACTAGACAGCAAATCTCCATGTTGTATTGGTACCATGTAAATTATTTGTTCTTGTTTATTTGATTCTTCAAATATTTGTTTCTTCAGCGGCTGGCTGAACGGTGACTAGGTATTCAGGTTCAATCGACAGCTTTTACCACATACACAATTTTTGCTTATTATTACGGAAGTCCTTGCAGACTCACTGTAGATTGAGAACTTTGCTAGCAATGCACGGTATGAACTTTGGTCCTGAACTGATCTGATGTAACTCTAGTCTCTGTGGGTGAGGTACTCCATTAATACTTGACCTTGTTTCTGGGGAGTACATATCCTCCCAGTGAAAGTTGGTGCCTTGTCCATGATCCTCCATCAAAGTCAGTGTCAGACTGCCTGCACGCTTCAATGCGATAGGGTACGGTAGCATCATCAAGCACCACCCCAGAATATAGTTGCTTCCGCTACTGCCCTAGCCACAGCTTTTTACTGCCGAGTGCGCATTATTGCATTTGTCACCTTCGGATTAATTTCGTAGCATACACAGGGGAACACATGTTGATATGTGCTAGAGCGGTGTGCCTCTGCATTGTTGCTACCACTATTATTTTTGGAAGAAAAAAATCTTTTTGAAGAAAAAGGAAGATCATAACCCTTTGCATGTTGGGTTGCTCAGACAACTTTTTATCCATTTCAGACACCGGTTGCGTCTCCGGGGTAGAAGTAGAACCATCTTTATCAGTTTTCACGGCAGCGACTAGCAAAATCAAGCCAAAACAAGGGTGACGGCGACGGATCATCCTGACACCACCTCTCTGAAGATTAGTAGTACTAATAACAGCAGAGTAGTATAATTTTTCATTTAATATCAGATACAGACACACTAACAACACGCAGGGATGGAGGCCCAGCGCTCGGCGCTCGTGTCGTGTCACGTGCACCTACAGCTGCAGCTGCAAACGACGTTGAACACGCTCTGTATCGCTTTCCAAACGCTGCAGTCCAAGCAATGAGTCAAGACACGCCTGATTGTTAACTAGTTAATCACATTCCTGCAGCTTTTTACTGGTTGAATGAATGAATCTTGAGACGAGACCGCGAGCAGAATCCCCGCGAAATATTTGGCAGATGCGTCGACCTCACCTGTCCTGTCGCCAACGGCGACTGATTAATTATAAACCAGTTACATCACACTGCTTTATGCTCCCTCCATTAATTTGTCACCTTGCTACAAATGTCTGGTGGTGTTTTCAGCATTCATTAACCGACATCTAAATGTTTACTTACAGTAGTCAAATTTACATTACGTGCACGAAAGAGCTGGATCTTACTCTCGAAATAGCCTTTCGCCCCCGGGAGCCGTGACCGATGATCTAGGCTTCAATGGAAAGCCAATGCTATGCGTGAGGGGTGATCGCTTCCGTTCTCCTAATCTTGCAAAATGGAAAAGAAAACAAAAGCCTTCAAGATAAAGCAAGAGTGGTGTATACGTACTTTGCTTGCTAACACACGAATGTACTCTACTGATTAATCAAAATTGTACTTGAGGCTTAAAGACTTGTACAAGGGTGACCTACAGGGTGCTGAAAGTAGGTAACCGTACCGGCTGATAGGGTTACAAGTTGCAACGTTGTACCGGTGATTATACGGTGTAATCAGCGGGTTTTTCTGAGAGCATTTGCACATAATTGGCCCCTTTTCAGTACCTTGGTGATCTATAAGAATCTTGTTTATGCTCAAGCAGTTCAATTCAGTTTAATTCCTGATTTGAAATAGGACAAGAGCTCTATTGGTTGCTGCCTTGCTGGTAATTTAGTACTCACGGTGTACTTCATTGAGCGAGTTCTACCGAAAGAGTTCATCATGAATCGGAAATGCTATTACAAAATGAGAAATTAAAGCTCACTTCCAATCGAGTTAGTAATGAACATACTTAGATCGGTCAAAAACATGGAAGAAATTATCTCAAGAGAGTTTGATCTGCATGTTGCTGCTCACACACATACTATGTCAAAAACATGACAAAAACATCATTTTTCCCCTTCCTCTTGTGTGTTCCGTCACGATCCCCCGACGCTTCTCCTCGGCCACTGCAACGCGCCGTCCACCGCCGGCGAACCGCCGTCCGCCGCTAGAACGGGCAGCTTCCCCTTGCCGTTCCGCGGCCACTGCCAGATCTTGGACACCGAGAAGCTGTCGCCTTTGCTGCCCGCACCGATCTTCTTCCCTTCGCCGCCAGCCGGATTGGCGCCGCCGGATACGATCCCTCTCGGGCCCCTCATCCTATCCGCGCCGCCGTTGGTGCCTTCGCCGTGCCGCCGGTGGACGGAAACCTGCAGGCTGGCCTCCGCGAGGACGTACTGGTAGGAGCCCATGGAGAAGCACCTCCTGGCATCCAGGCTGCTGCCGCCCTCCTCGCTCGCCGCAATGCCGCCAGCGGCGTTGGCTTGGCCGACCGCCCTGGACGTGTTCTTGAACTTGCCGAGCCGCACCGGGAACACCGCGCCTTCCTCCCGCCTCCAGTCGTCGTCGAGCGCGGCGTCGAGGAGGAGGGCGGCGGCGTCGTCCGCGGCCAGCGCGCGGCGGCAGAGCGGGCACGTCGAGTTGGAGAGCAGCCAGGTGTCGATGCAGTCGATGTGGAACGCGTGGCCGCACAGGGGCAGCAGCCGGAGGCGGTCTTCGCCGGCGAACTCGCACAGGCAGACGGCGCAGTCGAACGGCTCCTTGGCGCCGGCGCCTACAACCACCTCCCCGTACAGGAACACCGGCAGCGCGTCGATGACGGCCTGGTCCAGCCCGGCGTCGTGCAGGTGGAACAGCTGCTGCAGCTGCCGCTGCAGCGCCGACTCGTCCTCTTCACCCCCGCCGCCGCCGCCCTCCGCCACGCCGGCCCCACCCTCCGCGGCCGCCGCCGCCGCGCGCGCTCGGGCGCGCCACCGCAAGAACCTGACAAGGAGATGCAGCAGCCCGGTGACGAAGACCACCACGGCCAGTACCACCAGCACGAACAGCACCACCGGGCTAACCCCCAAACCCTTCCCTCCTCCGCCGCCGTCCTGGGCGAGGAAGCAGCACGCCGTCGCGGCTAGCAACATCTTCCTCCCCTCCTCTTGGTCCTTGGCCGGTGTGCTCCGGGCAATGCGCAGCTCATTTCGTGCGGGGAAGCTCCCCCCAGCGCTTTTGAGCTGAGCTGAGCTTGTCGGAGTGGTTAGCTTCTTGGTTCCCGCAGCTCGCAAGGTGCTCCGAGAGGATCCGGAGTATGTATTTAGGTGAAGGAATAGGGGGAAAGGCCACCAAAGCAGAGGGTGGTGTCATGTGTGACAAACCCCCACGTTTATGTGCAAGCAACCGAACCAATAAAACCACCAAAGCAGCAAAGGTGGCTATGGCCGCTTTGTGTGTTCAGTTATTTGTGTATTGGTGTGTGTCCAACGGCGTTGGAACAATTACCCTTTCTCCGGTTGGACCTAAAACAAAAATATTATATTTGATTTTTAATCTGAATATGATAATTTTGTTCCAAAACTGCAACAAGATAGATTAGGTCAGTCTAACGAATATTTAGTTTTATTACTCATTCATATTTGACTGGTATATCGACGTTTATTTAACACCATCTAATCTAATGGACAAAATCAAGTTTGTACCTATCGGGAATGGGGATGATAATGCCGAAATCGCGGACAGACAACAGTTCCAGCTACGGTAAAGACCAATACGGTGCAATCATCATCCGAGTTTGGGCAATCATCATCCGAGTTTGTTCTTTTCACCTCTTCACCTCTCCCCACCTTCCTTTTTTTGCAATCATCATCCGAGTTTGTTCTTTTCATGGTTATCTTCTATATCTAAATAGCAATGACCCACTATAAGGATTTCTCTGCAATTTCCTGCAGCCACGTCACCCTATTAGTTTGGGCAGCCACGAGTAAGCCTTTTGTTAACGTTTCTTCTAATTGGTTGAGCGTAGACCCCCATCATGTTCTCCACAACGCTCGTCTTCTTCTCATCGATTCCTTGGTAGAAACGGACCGATATGAGCCCATAGTTACTGAGGCAGGCGAGCAGGCAGAACACCTCTTATTTACCTGCCCTCCGTTTCATTGATCTCCCAGACTCCTTGAACAACCATCCCTTTGGTCTCCCTCCCCATGTCCCCTACTCTGGAGCTTCTTCTCCAGGTCACTCTGCGTTGTGATTCACGGCTCCGAGACCGGTAATTTTCTCCACGAGCTCCCTCATCTCTATTTCCATGGATCTAGCTGAGGAAGAATTGGGGTAAGCACATGGATCGTCTTCAAAACAGAGACAATAGCGATTAATTTCAGGTTAGTCGGCATAAGAGATGGCCCGATGGATCCTTCATTCTGCCCTTGCAGGGTGTTCTATTTATGTCGGGAGCCTGGGATAGGCCAGCATTGGCACTAACATACAGGCCGTGGCAATTTGCTCCTGGTCGACGACTTTGCTACCAACGGTACCAGCTTGGCTAATCCCCTTGAAAAGTAAGTAAGAAATCTTTGCTATGAAAAACTAGGCTAGCAAGTACCGGACCCTCGATCTAGCAGCACCCCGTGGAGCTGGTGCTCATCCCTTTCAATGTACATTGGACCATGCGGTGCTGTTGATAGTGAATGTAGGAAGATTTTTGCTCCAATCTTCGATCATGATGCTATGTGCTAGGTGCAGCGATTGGTCGCCTCTGAATTGAACGATAGTGTATCAGACACCCAGTTATTCAGTTATAAGATTTTTTTTTAGATAAAAAAACTAATATTTCAATCTCACCAGAGTAACGAAGTATTATGCAGTTCCATAGTTATGTATGATCCCGAGTCTTCCTAGATTAATTGCAGGTACTTATGCTGGTCGGGCTTTCTGATCCAAGCCAAGGGTTACATAAGAACAAGTGTACATATAGTAAGACCAATGTTTTATCTAGCGGTCTTCAATCCAAGAATTATTCTGAATAAAGAAGGGTTGCATGTGATTCCTTTTCAGTTTGGTAAATGTCTGCAGAATATTACAATCACTCACACCAATTATTATCAACTTTTGTGATCCCAATAGATTTATATTTGCAACAATCATTCATCTGAATATAATTAACTTTGCGATTCCAGTTGAGGTTTGTTTGGTAGCATGTTATCATCAGCTCCAAACGTATAGGTTGTTATTCATTCGGTCAGGTTTCACTGATTGATATGAGAAATAAAATCAATGTTTTCATGAATTTGTACTATGAAAACATATGAAAGAGATAAGCTGACTTTCTTCTTTCATAATGAAAATTACAACTTTCTTACCGCCAGCCAAAAGAGAAAATATATAGAACAATTCTTTCTCAGTCTGCATCTTGATAAATACCATATGCCAACCTACTTGCAGACTACACAATATGACGAACTCACTATTCTATTTTCAGACGCATGGGCATATAGCTCGATTTATATTTTGCCTTTGTTTTCCATATTCTAGCCTATTTCTATACATTACTTTTATTGCTGAACTCACTTCTATGTTGACACTCTTATATTCCGTGGTAATCTCCCAAGAGAGCATGCATGGAAAATCCATTAGGCTTAAGATTTATGTAAACTCTCTCCATAGGTATAGTATTAAAATACCCACTACTCTACCATTTGAGAACTTCATTCTTAACACCTCTCATCTTGGGACTTCGGCGGACAATCGATAGATATGTCGAGACCTAAACTTTAGTGTTTGCACAAAAAAATGGTTGCCATCTTATTTTGGTACATGTGGATCATAAGTTTATCATGTTTGTTCCTATCATTTCACTATTATTGTGATCCATCGTTTTGAGACCATTTTTATGTATGCTCCTTGCATAAGTCATATATTAATCCTACAAAGCCATATATTGTTAACAATTTCCGCAGCAACGCGCGGGGTATTATCTAGTTAGACTAGTAGACGTGCACGTGCCATGCACGTCGGGCGAAAACATTGTAAATTATACAGAGATACTAACCACATTTCTACAATTTCATTTAATTCTGAAAATTATGTATTGCAACACATTACTAATTGGACGACACACAAAATGTAGTAACTGCCCAATATATAGCTCAACAAACAATGCATGTTTTACCTCTAAAGTAATCAAATATAAATACATTATCAAAAGTCCACACTTAATTGTCGTGTCCCGGAGCTCTTCAACATTACAAGCAAGTGATTTACTACTGTGACTGGCCTTTCACTGCATAAAAATATCTAGTTACAAAAATGTTATGAATTGAACAAACTTTGTGTGTGACTAACATTCTACATGATAGTACTAGTACAGAAATTAACTTAGCAAAATTACATGTACCCAGTGCTAGTTCTAGTATCATATAGATGAATCTAGTCAAAGCCATATTCTCTATTATCGTGCAATGGGGTTTAAGTCAAATGTTGGCACTAATGCCATGCAAAGGGATACTATAGTTACAAATACTAACAATTGCTTGCAAGATTGAAATAAAAGCCGTATGCATCACCCTGATGCAGAGACTAGGTCCACCCTTTTTCTAAAAACAATTGCTTGCAAGATACCGTGGCGAAGTACATAAAAAGAACAAAAATTAACCTGGCATGCAAGTCATTCAAATGAGTAGCATAAGAGTTGTTGCTGCTATTGTTCGCTCAATACTCTTAACTTCATGAAAAAATAGTTGTAGGGTTCCTAATTTCTTTTGCTCCGGTACAAACAATCATAGTCCATATTAATGTACTGACAAATAATTTCTCCTTTTGCTCTGAACCGCCTAACCAAGATAAAAATGATTCTGAACCTGACCTCCAAAGCAACAAAATTATCATGCTGCTGAATCTGACAACAATATCCTGATAAAATTAAACACGTTAGCTTCTTGGTTCTAGAAATAAGTTAGCCAGCGAATTTATTTTCTAAATTACCAATAACTCAAAAATACTATAGGTTCTGCGAATCTTGTAAATATATTCTACTAGTATGTACCTTGTAAATATATTCTACTAGTATGTACCTTGTGCTAGCTTTTGTTGCTGATTTAATCGTTTTTGTTGCTGGAGCATCACAACAAAACACTCAACATCATGCTCCAGTATGGTACTGAAATCCAAAACATCCTCTTCATCATTTGCCGTGGTAGTCCCTGCGTGGATGTGCGAGTAAAAGGGTTGAATCAGACATCTTTCCATCGTCTCAAATCTCACAGATTCCAGCCTTGCAGGTGCAGCGCAATCACCGGAGAATAGAATCTTAGTCCATTATCCATTGGACTTTACTGGGTGTCGTCAACTTCCCGTCTCCGTCACCGCAACCTTCATCCGCCGTCGGCTCCATCAGCCACATGATCTTCTTCTTGCGTCAGTCGCTACATGCTCGACGGACAGTTTGGGGTCTTCTCGATTTGCTCCCTCGTGGTGAGGATTTAGCCTCCTGAATTCAATTGCTAGCTGATGTTGCTCATCGTGAAGCAGGGCGGCGGCCGCACAAGTTCCGGTGGACGAGTTCACCGCTGGCAACCCAGCTCCCCCATCAACCACTCTCTCATCGGAGGCAACCTAGCTTCGCCGCTCGCCGGCGGCCACCCCGTCTTCGTAGCTCCACGTCGTCACAGACCTGTCGCTCGCGGAAGAATGGTTTGGAGAAGAAAATGTTTTGGATTTTTTTCCAGAAAGGACCGCGCGACGATCTGGCTCATTGATTAAATGAACGTGTGAGATTAAAACTATCAACACAGCTCAACACAAGTTTGCTCTTTTAATAGTAGTGTAGATACTGTAAGCCAAACGCTATAAAACCACAACACATAGTTTTTTCCAATCATACTTCATGATTCTATATTTATACTGAACTCCTTTACTTGTTTAAAATTATTAGTTCATGGGTCAACTAAGCTCTGACTCATCTCGGTCGACCAAGAACAAGCAAAACAAATATGTAACTATCCATATTCTTGTATATACAATTACCCAACTGTAATGTTTATTTGTAATATACGTTCAGTTTATATCACGGCTAATACACTTAGGTAAGTTGAAAACTTTTCTAAAAGTATTATGTCTTTTTCAAGTTTAGTGTGATTATTTTTTAAACTCCACTAAACTGAATCATTATACTTCAAAGCCAATATAAAAAGACATAATCGTGCTCACTCACCAATTAATTTGGAGCACTTATATTTCCTATTTGTTAGCTTCAATTTCATTTGTTTTAGTATAAAATCATCGTAAAATGATGATGTGCAAATAAATATCTTAAGTGGTGTTTCTAGATCTCAAACGTGTCTAGCTTCAGGTAAATAAGTACTAACACATTTTTTAGAGGAACAAGTAACACATTCTAGAGTGTCTGCTATAATAGCGGGTTGTTCTTTTTTCAACAAAGGATAGTATATTAAAATCAAGAGGATACCGGTTAAACCTAGCCTCATGACAACGTACCTGTGTCACTAGTAGAGTATAGGCCAAAGGACCAAAAGCAAATAGCCCATCTGTCCCGGTCGTATTATAAACCGGGACAGATGGGGGCCTGCAGAGGCCGGGCGAATGTGCAGCAGGCCATTTGTCCCGGTTTCAATCACGAACCAGGACAAATGGGGCGTGCCTCAAGGCACCAGCCCATTTGTCCCGGTTTGTGATTGAAACCGGGACAAATGGCCCATTTCTATATATACTCAGCAACACCCTCCCCTCTTCCAAAACAAGGAGGCATTTTTTTTATGAAATGGTAGGAGGGGGTGTGTTCTAGTTATATTTTTTTACTTATGCATGCAAAGTGTTCGATGAAATGCCCGAGAGAGTTCACAAAATGATTTGATTTACACTTAAAGTTTATTCTTCTTTTCGATCAAGGTTAATTTTTCTCTCATTTCATTTGTAATTAATTGATACCGTACGTGCATGTTCAGTGTTTATTTGTCGATGTTCTGTAATGGTTATTGATGTAGTTCATTATATAATGCAGATGGACCGACAATGGATGTATGGTGACCGACGCACTGCCGAGTACATGACAGGTTTGAGGAAATTTCTAGAGAAAGCCCAGGCCCACAGTACCAATGGTTTCATGTGTTATCCATGTGTCAACTGTCAGAATAAGACAGATCACCAAAACACGAGAACCCTTCAAAATCATCTTATTCGGCATGGTTTCATGCCCAACTATAATTGTTGGACGAAGCACGGAGAAATAGGGGTTATGATGGAAGACAATGAAGAAGAGGAAGATGATGACAGCTATCCTATGTTCCCGGAGTACGGAGATTCTGCAACGGGGGAAGCTGAAGCTGAAGAGGCACCAGATGAGCCCGCTGACGATCTTGGTAGGGCCATTGCTGATGCAAAGAGAGAGTGCGGAACTGAAAAGGAGAGGTTGAAGTTCGACCAGATGTTAGAGGATCACAAGAAATTGTTGTATCCAAGTTGCGAAGATGGTCAGAAAAAGCTGGGTACCACACTGGAATTACTGCAGTGGAAGGCAGAGTGTGGTGTGACTGACAAGGGATTTGGAAAGTTGCTGCAGATAATTAGGAAGATGCTTCCAAAGGTCAACGAGTTGCCCGGGCAGCACGTACGAAGCAAAGAAGGTTGTGTGCCCTCTAGGATTAGACGTGCATAAGATACATGCCTGCCCTAATGACTGCATCCTCTACCGCGGTGAGTACGAGAATTTGGATGCATGTCCAGTATGCACTGCATTGCGGTATAAGATCAGACGAGATGACTCTGGTGAAGTTGAGGGTGAGCGTGTCTGGAAGAGGGTTCCTGCCAAGGTGATGTGGTATGCTCCTATAATACCACGGTTGAAACGCCTGTTCGCGAATAAAGAGCATGCCAAGTTGTTGCGATGGCACAAAGAGGACCGTAAGAAAGACGCGATGTGTAGACACCCCGCTGATGGGTCGCAGTGGAGAAAAATTGATAGAGAGTTCCCGGAATTTGAAGATGACGCAAGGAACTTAAGGTTTGGTCTAAGTACAGACGGCTTCAATCCGTTTGGGGAGCAGAGCAGCTGTCATAGCACATGGCATGTGACTCTATGTATTTATAACCTTCCTCCTTGGTTGTGCATGAAGCGAAAGTTCATTATGATGCCATTGCTCATCCAAGGCCCGAAGCAACCCGCCGACGACCTTGATGTGTACCTCAGGCCATTATTTGAAGAACTTTTACAGTTGTGGCGGGAAGAAGATGTACGGGTGTGGGATGAGCACAAACATGAGGATTTTGACTGCTTTTTGTAACAATTAACGATTGACCTGCTCTTGCTAACCTCTCAGGGCAGTCGACCAAGGGGTACAATGCATGCACACACTGTTTGGGTGAGACTGAATGTTTATATTTGGATAAATGTAAGAAGTGTGTGTATCTGGGGCATCGTCGATTTCTTCCGATCAGGCATACCGCAAGGAAGAAAGGCAAACATTTTAAAGGTGAGGCTGATCACAGTAGGAGGCCTGTCAACCGTACTGGTGAAGAAATATTTGATATGGTCAAGGATCTAAAAGTAATCTTTGGAAAGGGTCCTGGAGGACAACAGGTTCCGAAAGACGCTAACGGGCACGCACCCATGTGGAAGAAAAAATCTATATTTTAGGAGCTACCATATTGGAAGGTCCTAGAGGTTAGATCTGATATCGACGTGATGCACGTGACGAAGAATGTTTGCGTGAACCTGCTAGGCTACTTGGGCGTGTACGGGAAGAAAAAAGATACAGAGGAAGCACGGGAGGACCAGAAACGTGTGAAAGAACGAGACGGCCTAAGTCCCGAACACTATGAAGGTCCTGCCAGCTACGCTCTTACCAAACAAGAGAAAGTAATATTCTTTGAATGCCTGAGCAGTATCAAGGTCACGGCTGGGTTCTCGTCGAATATAAAGAGGATAGTAAATGTGAGACTCCAAAAATTTCAGAACCTAAAGTCTCATGATTGCCACGTGATTATGACGCAATTGCTTCCGATTGCACTGAGGGGGCTACTACCGGAAAATGTTCGAGTACCCATTGTGAAGCTTTGTGCATTCCTCAATGCAATATCTCAAAAGGTAATCGATCCGGCGATTCTACCAGGGTTGCAATATGATGTGGTCCAGTGTCTTGTCAATTTTGAGTTGATGTTCCCTCCATCCTTATT
This sequence comes from Poa annua, assembly GCA_026929855.1. Classification (NCBI taxonomy): domain Eukaryota; kingdom Viridiplantae; phylum Streptophyta; class Magnoliopsida; order Poales; family Poaceae; genus Poa; species Poa annua. Next base: position 11,183,380 of record CM049430.1, read on the forward strand.
CGATGTTATGACGCATCTCCTGGTTCACCTAGTCGAAGAGATTCAAGTTACACCTGGTTGCGAGCACATCTTGAAAATAAAGACAAGGTTGATGAACAGTTACACTTGTTGGCCAGGGCACCATCTACAACTATATGTACTTTCCAAGGGTACGGGATAAATGGGAATACATTTTACACGAGTGTCCAAGATAAAAAGAGCACGAACCAAAATAGTGATGTTCGCATTGATGCAACAAACAACAATGGGCAGAAGAACACATATTATGGTTGCATAGAGGAGATATGGGAACTTGACTATGGACCTTCTTTTAAGATCCCTTTGTTTCGGTGCAAATGGGTCAATCTGAAAGGCGGGGTTGAGGTAGACAAGATGTACGGAATGACAACAGTGGATCTAAACAATCTTGCGTACAGAGACGAACCATTCGTGCTAGCCAATGATGTGGCTCAGGTTTTCTATGTGAAAGACATGTCTAGCAGACCCAAAAAAAGAAACATCCTGTGAGTGGAGGAGCCGAGGCGTCACATAGTTCTTTCAGGAAAAAGAAACATCGTGGGAGTGGAGTACAAGACAGACATGTCAGATGATTATAATAATTTTGATGAAATTCCGCCTTTCGTAGTGAACATTGACCCAATCATCAAGTTGATTGAAGAAGATGCTCCATGGTTCCGACGCAGAAGAACTGGCGGTGTTGTGTGATGGAGATGTTGGTGCAATATGTAATAATTAATATATTAAACTTTTTATATGAAGAAGATGCTCCATTTTTACCTGCATATCAAATGGATCTGTCGGCGTTGATAGAACAAAACACACGATTTTACCTGCATACAGCCCCACGGTGGCTCTTGATGAGTGCCTGCATATCAAATGCACCGTGGGGCGTATGCAGGGAATCCGAGTAATTTGTATTTATTCCTCAGTAGATGAATTGAACTATTCTTTTGATAGAACAAAACACACGATTTCACCTCCATACAGCCCCACGGTGGCTCTTGATGAGTGCCTGCATATCAAATGCACCGTGGGGCGTATGGAGGGAATCCGAGTAATTTGTATATATTCCTCACTAGATGAATTGAACTATTCTTTTGATAGAACAAAACACACGATTTCACCTGCATACAGCCCCACGGTGGCTCCTGAGTGCCTGCATATCAAATGCACCGTGGGGCGTATGCAGGGAATCCGAGTGATTTGTATACCACACACCACCCGGCTAGGCACTAGAAGGAGGAAACACTGAGTGCTCCCCTCGTCCGACAGGGGGCTATATATAGGGTCACATGTGCTTCTTTAGTCTCGGTTTGAAACTGAAAGCGTTAAACGAACAGCTCAGAAGCAATCAAAAGAAACACACACCTGATCAAACGGCTTACAAGTGCTTGAAAGAAACACACGATCCGTGTGCTTCTTTAGTCCCGGTTTGGAAGTTAAAGTGTTGATCGAACAACTCAGAATTCCAAAGTTTGCAAAAGTTATACAAATTCACATTCAAAATATTTTTAAACTAATTAAAATAATGGTTATAGAAAATAGAAAATGTTTTTGTATTAGTTAGTCAAATTCAAACACTTTTCATATTGAAAGTTTTTTCAAATTCCAAAGTTTGCAAAAGTTATACAAATTCACATTCAAAATAGTTTTAAACTAATTAAAATAATGGTTATAGAAAAGAGAAAATGTTTTTGTATTAGTTAGTCAAATTCAAACACTTTTCTTATTGAAAGTTTTTTCAAATTCCAAAGTTTGCAAAAGTTATACAAATTCACATTCAAAATAGTTTTCAATTAATTAAAATAATGGTTATAGAAAAGAGAAAATGTTTTTGTATTAGTTAGTCAAATTCAAACACTTTTCATATTGAAAGTTTTTTCAAATTCCAAAGTTTGCAAAAGTTATACAAATTCACATTCAAAATAGTTTTAAACTAATTAAAATAATGGTTATAGAAAAGAGAAAATGTTTTTGTATTAGTTAGTCAAATTCAAACACTTTTCATATTGAAAGTTTTTTCAAATTCCAAAGTTTGCAAAAGTTATACAAATTCACATTCAAAATAGTTTTAAACTAATTAAAATAATGGTTATAGAAAAGAGAAAATGTTTTTGTATTAGTTAGTCAAATTCAAACACTTTTCTTATTGAAAGTTTTTTCAAATTCCAAAGTTTGCAAAAGTTATACAAATTCACATTCAAAATAGTTTTAAACTAATTAAAATAAGGGTTATAGAAAAGAGAAAATGTTTTTGTATTAGTTAGTCAAATTCAAACACTTTTCATATTGAAAGTTTTTCAAATTCCAAAGTTATTTAAAACAGAAAACAGAAAACAGAAAACAGAAAAAGAAAATAAAAATAAAAATAAAAAACCCCATCTATCCCGGGTAGTGGCTCAGCCCGGGACAGATGGGGTGCTATCTATCCCGGGTGGTGGCTCAGCCCGGGACAGATGGGGTGCTATCTGTCCCGGGTGCAGCCACGGCCCGGGACAGATGAACCCTATTTGTCCCGGGCTGAGCCACCACCCGGGACAGATAGAGTGTTGCTATATAAGCAACACTTAGCCACGGGCGGTGGCTCAAACCGGAGCAAATCAGACCTAGCACCGTCAGGCTGTCGAAATTTTTCGTCGCCGGAGCTCGCCGCCGCCGTCTCCGATTCACCTCCGTCCTTCCTCGTCTCCGTCCCCGACGCCGCATGCTCCTCCTCTCCGCGCGCGTCTTCTTCCTCGTCAGATCCCGGAGCTCCGCCGAGCCAATTCCGAGCCCCACACGCACGGTGAGCCCCGCTGACATCTCTCTCTCTCTCTCTTTCTCCCCGTGCCGCACTCCGCCGCCACCGCGCGTGTCTCCTAGGCTTCCGACCGCCACCGAAAACCCTAGCTATCTAGGTATTCCGCCTGCCACCGCCGCCGGACCGAGGCTAGGGTTTGGCCGAGAGATGGGAAGAAGAGGAGAAAAGGGAGTGGGCTAAGGTTCCTCCCGCGGCGGCGGAGGGCTTCTTATACCCGAATCATAGTCGGTGGCGCGAATCGCAGAGCATCCACGGCGAGGGACGGCCTCGCGAGCGACAGCGCGCTGTCAAAGTCGGAAGGAGGAAGACGACTCGGCGTTTTACTGAAAACCCCCTGGCGTTTTTCGGAAACCACAAAACCATTTAAAATAGGCCCCTACTTTGGAAGATAAATCTGAGACGCCCGAAGATCCTTCTCATGATCCAAAATCAATGCGGAGAAGCAGCGTGGCTTCGACGGAGCTCGATCGCCACAATGATATGCCGGGTCCTCGTCACCCCGTGGATAATATCGTGCAGCGGGAACTTTGCGACCTACATGTGCCATGCTTGAACATAACCGTGAAGGTGGCGCACGGCTTTGCCCTACCGCCTAGACCAAATGGAACTTACCATTGCCGCCCTATTCCAGATGGCTATGCTGTTGTCGGGGTTGATGAGGTTATCAAGACATATGAGGGAATTAAGCTGGACTTCCCTACGGGTGAAGACGAGGTTGAGTTGAGATTTGCCCTCAAGAGTACCTGCTTATGGAAAAAAGAATACATCGTGTTCCCACACATGCAGCGAAATCACCCTCCCAGTCCACATGCCAGCCCACATAACTACAACAACGACAACCAATGTGCTAGTCCAGACACCCCCCACAACGACAACCAAGGCGCTAGTCCATCTCCGCCATCGCGTGAGCGTACTCCGCCGCCTCCGCAAAAGAAGCGGAAGTGCACCACTGCGTCGACTAGTACTCAGAAAAGCGAAACGGGGAAGTCTCGCTTTGTGAACTCTCGCGAAGATGTCGATATATGGGTCAACGAGATCCAGGCTTCGCAGAGAAAGAAGGCAAAAAAGATGCCTTTGCCGGTTCCGGTATATTCTTCGGATGCGATACGGTTGGCCATAGAATTTCTTACGCATCCGTCGCAATATGAACTAAATATGGACGATGACTACACACGCATTCTGGTGCGTACATCTAGGAGAGTGCGGGAAGAACAAAAATCTGCTGCCACCTAGAAGAGAGATGTTCCACAGCTCGGAATGCAGGCGGGACAATCGGCCCCTCCACTCATATTGGCGTCTTACAACCGGAACCCGGTCGATGATGTACTTTCGCAGCAAGATAGAGATATGGGTATAACTCTGGCAGAGCTTAAGGCATTACAATCTGGCGAGAGTGTCACCATACATGAGGTGGTGCGGAAATATGTGAGAGGAGAAGATCTTGTCGACCCTGCTAGGTGCGCACTCTACCAGCTAGGTTGCACCAACTAAATGCATGGTACATGCATACTACGAAAAGTCAAGAAGGAGACTGGCTCTATGGGAAAATTCCAACGGATTTTTATGGCCCAGGTGATGATGAGATTCAAATTGAGTATTGCGAATTATGGCAGTTATTCAATTTTGACGCGCTCGACAAATCTATCATCAGTGCCTTTTGCATGTAAGTAATTAAATTATGTATATATGTCAGTAATTCTCTAGCTCAACTTATTTTTCATTGCTTGTAATTATAGTTATCACTATATTACTTTTGTACTCTATTATGCAGGCTGAAAATTATAAAATCTCGAAAGCTAGGACTCAATCACAAGATTGGATTCATTGACCCTAATCGAGTTCATCATCATAGTTTGTTACATTACCCAGAGAGTACGGAGGAGCTTTTGCTTACTTATTTGATGGCGCAACATTACAAAAACACCATAATTTTCCCGTTCAACTTCGAGTGAATTGTTTACTTTCTTATACATACTCGATGTTAAGTATATGTAATTGATGATTTAGTTATTAACAAATATAAACATATGGCAGATTTCACTGGGTATTATTTGAGATTGATGTTGAAAAGGCAATCATTGATGTCTTCGACCCATTATCGAAACCTGAAGAAAAGTTTGACGACACGAAACAGATGCTCCAGAGGTAATTTCGTTCATTATCACAATCGACCTCATCTTTTCTAATAATATATAGTAATTAGTAAACTTCTTTACTAATTTTTCATACCGTAAACTTCAGGGTTTGGGACAAGTTCACCTCTTTCCATAAGGACGTCGGTATAGCCCGGAACCTCACTTTTAAATGGTGAGAGGTAAGCCGTACTAGCTAGGTTCCACGTATGCATATTCTTAATTTTAGTCTCACAATACCACTTTTTCAATATTTTTGATTATTTTTTATTGGTTTCTTATCTTATTCTATCATAAAGTGCACGAAGCAGCAACAAGGTACCAATTTTTATGGATTCTATGTCTGCGAGTTCATCCGAATTCACTTTAATGAGGGTGCAGACTGGAATAGGGTACGTTAACAATTTATTCAAACTTGTTCACTTTTTAAATTGAATTATTTTCATAATGGTTGATATATTGGTGTTGATCTCTCTTTTTTAGTTTGAGACGATCCGGTACATGCTTGATGCAAAAGACCGCCTACTACCAATTGCGGAGGAAATTGCGGGCTTTCTGCTTGACTATGTCATAAAGCCAGACGCAGAATGCAGTATAATTCAGCCGCGGAAAAAGACCATCCCGAGGAAAAAAATAGTCTAATGCCTCTCTGTCGTGTAATGATCTCTGTTTGTAAATATTTAGACATGATCTCTGTTTAAAAATATTTGTTGTAAATATTTGTTTGGAAGAACTCGTGTACTAGTAGTATTCATGACTATATCCTGAGAAAAAAATCGTGTATTCATGATATATATTATATAGTAACATATAATATGCAACTCGATCTTGTTTGAAATGAAACATAAATGAAAAAACAGAAACATAAAAGAATCAGTAAAATAAATATCAAAAACAGAAACACAAATAGAAAACAGGAAATAAAATAAAAGAAATAAAAAAAGAAAACAAAAAATCATATTAACTGTTCCGGTCCGTATTAATGAGTGACAGCCAGAGCCTGTCTTGTTTGGCCACGTGACCCCTCTATTGGTCCGGGGCCGTGGCGTGCCCGGGACAAATAGTGGAGGCTATTTGTGCCGAACACGTTGTTCCGGGCGCGTGACCGGGACAAAAAGCCCTGCCGGGCCGGGACCACTGACTTGTTTTGCTCTAGTGTGTGGATCATAGGCAGGTCATTGGCACATCAAATTTCCTTATTTGCGACGCTCCAGACTGCTCGCACCTTGTCTCCGGTGAAAGCTAGTTGTAGAATCTGGGTATGGCAACCAACCAATCCTAGAAAAATTCACCACACGCCTTCACATCGTGACTACAATCAGCCTTCGCCGACACAAAATTCATGGGACTCCGCGAACGATGTCATATGAGATGCTTATCAAAAATCCGAATCTACGACTCATAAGTCATGTCTCTTGTAACCTCCTACATGCCGTGTTGCTGTCGTTGATCTCTTCTAGACAATTCATACTACCTGCACACACCTTGTGTGTTCAAAGCAAAAAAGGTGGCTAGGGTAGCAGGACATGTTATAGTAGAAAGATCCTCTACGTGGACGACCCTTGAGTATTGGTATGTGTTGATCACAGAATGTATGTTATTGTGATAAATGATCTCTTTTAGGATTGGGCATTATGCAAAAGGGTTAGATTAATTTCTTTAATAGGGTTATTTTGTATTGTGCATCGTGAGATATTAGATCATAGCCGAATGGATATATTGTTACTCCAAGTTGGCATAAGATCATGTCTCCAGATGTTCATCTTACAATAGTCTAAGCATCTGTTGTAACTCCATGTTATACATTTCTATCAACAAAGTTTGTCAAAAATAGTCCAGGCAAATATGAACACATATGTCAAGTCTAGAATTTGAATGGGTCAGCTAGCTTGTTCCATCATAATGAATCTAATCAACTGAGGAAGCCTTAGTTCGCTTGAGTTTTTCATTGCCGATATTTCGCAATTCTTCGTACATGAACCATCTCGAGAATAACTTGTAATTTATTTTAAAGTTGATACACAGGACACAACCACCTTCTCCATTTTTACATACCCGAGGGTGAACATGATACATTTATTTAGTCCATAATAACACTTCTTACATGCACGTTGACTGGCCGTGATGAACGCAAGTCGATAATATACTACTGCAAAACTACAATACAGTTTGGTACACACACATATGCGCCATTTTTATTTTCTTGAACCTAACAGGATAATACTATTCCGAAGCTACAATGTACTGTAGTTGCTAGGTTCATACATCTACTCCATCGGCTCCGCAAAGAGCAGTCTTATCGCGTCCTTGATTGTGTCTGGAGTAGTGTATGCATCGTTATGCTTGTACATGTTATCTGCCGTCCTAGCAAAATGTAGTATTGTTTGTGGCACAACCATTGGCTGGTTCATCGTTGCAAGGGAGTACTCTACCATGTCCTTCCAGGAATCTTCAATGAGTTCTTTTATCTGTTGGCACGCATCATCCATCGTAGTTCCATGCTCCTTCATGTAGCACTGGACAGTAGACGCACAATGGTTTGCTGCTTGCTCGCGCTGCAAAATATGGTCAACACGTTTTATTTTCGTAGCTGAATTTATGGCTCTAGATTTTTTTCTTTTCGAAAAGGGTATTCCCGGCCTCATTTATGGCTCTAGATTAACAGTGATATACTGGAACTACATTACAAATGATGAATGTACGAATATGGTGAAAAATATGCATGAGTTATCAAAAACTGAAATGACCTCAACTTTATTATTTGTTCATCAAGGAAAACTTGTACCTTGAAGTATATGCATGCCAGATATACTAAGAGAAAGCAGTTTTCATCATACAAAATGATTTAGATGAGCGAATTTGCGCTATTTTTGTTACAAGCGGTAAACAATAGAACATTTAAAACTTGTTCATGTGTGTGCCAGATGGTCTGTACCACATCTAGATTGTTTTGTAGTTTGGGTCCACTTCTTTAATAGTGCCTAAACAAGTAAAATACTACGTAATTGGCCTACTTTAATAATTTGTATTTCCCCTTTTCTAAAAGAAGACATTAAATGGCTGCTTTCTAATGGTTCAAAATAGGCACAAAAGGTCTTATCTATATGCATAAGTATAGAGGAATACCTTGGTTGATACAATATCATTTGAGAGACGGACAAATACACCCATGGATTTGATTAGATGTGGATTGCCCAAAACCCACTTGAAAGTCTCCTCTGTTATTATGTCATCCATTCCAACATATGCAGCACATGCTAGCAGGAATGGTCCAATGCTTGTCGATGAAACTTCAAGATGTTCGCTCATTGTTTTTGGCACATAATGTTCATCACGCCATTTTATTTCATCAGCATATGATTGAACTAGTTGCTTCAGCTGTGTACATTATGCAAATTATAATTTTAGATGTTTTTATAGTTGCTAAAAAGTACTTGATTACTTAAAATTAAATATATGAAAATGAGTCAATACGTTTAGATGGTATGACGACGAGCTCTGTTATAAATAAATGTTTTCATTAACTATAATTACAGGGAAAATGTCAGAAGTTTTGTGAGGAGATAAGGCCATTCATGGATGAGGCTTGTGTTTAGAGTACAAGATTGAATACTGACCAATACCACTAAGATATAAAACATAATAATCAAAACATAATAGTAGTGTATTTTTATGTTATAATCTTGAGCATCAAACATGTATTTAATTACCTGGAATTTTAATACTGTATTCTTACATGCAAATATATTCACATTTCGCTTTATGCCATCAATTAACATTTTTTTTTTTGCATTTCAGCCATTACGATTCTATCTTTGCAACACTCAATCATAAAATAATTTTAAGATGTCGTTTTTGTAAACTCACATTTCTATGAATGATCTAGTTTGGTCAAATAGAATACGAAACTTACTGTTTCTTTTAGATAATACACACGGTAGCTCTTTTCATGTCCCAACTCATCCTCAAAAGAAGAAAATGTCTGTAGTAAATACAAATAGAAATCCTTCATGTAATCTGGAAGAAGATCTACTGCGCTTTCATCCCACCTGCAAGCATAAATCAATACCAGCACACTACAGTCAGCGTTGATGCCAATATATTTTCAGTAGGTACATTAAAACTATTGTATGGCTGGAGAAGGCAAGGATGATCATGCCTGGTAATTGCTTCTTGAAGCTTCATGCTCTCTTCAGTGCTACCATATGTATCAAATATATCATCTAGTATGGTGATGAAAGCTGTGATTTTCGTAAGTATAATTCGTGAGTGGGAAAATTGAGGTTTGTAGCATGCCCCATTCATCCAAAAATAAACTTCTACTATTCTGTCTCTGACAAAACTCAAATTTGATCTGCTATAGAGCTCCTTCCACCACCTACCATATGCAAGCAATAATTTTGAAGTTATTATTTGAACGAAATGAAGAGCACCCTAGACATAATTTCAAAATGAGAAATTATGATATACTTACAGTGTGACCTCTTTTAACTCCTCAGAGAAAAGTTGTTGTAGAAGGTTAAAATTCATCTTTGCAAGCTCCAGCATGGCTTCATTACGTGTATCCTCTTTTTCATAATTCGTTATGTAACTTCTTGTTTCTAATATTCCAACCCTTCTAAAAAGAGGTGTATCTAGGGCAGAACGCACTTCCTTTGCATATGCGGGTTCCAAATGTTCCAGTTCACACATAAGACGTTTTCTGGTGAAAGAGATAGCTTCATCAAGTAATTTCTCACCATGTCTCCTCAGATATGCTGCATTGTATAAGCTTAGCATACTTGCTCTATCAACGTTATCGAAAAGTCCATCTTTGTGCTGAAACTTCAGAAATACATCTGCAAAGGTGAGCAATGATGGATATTTATCATTTCCATTCCAGAGGTAAACTATAATAGCTATCTTGGTACTATCAGTTGAAGCGCCTTACCCGAGGACACATCATATCCATTTTTTCGTAGTAGATAAAACCGAAGAGAGGCCATGTGTAGATTGGTATCATCGTAATCAGAGTTGTAAACAGTATTCAGTAGCTGGTTGATCTCATTCTCGTAGTGGTAGTCCAAACCAAGTCGTTCTACCATGATAATGAGATCTAGTATTTTTGGCATTTCATTTGTATTTGCTATGATTATCCTTACTTGGTCCCTCAACTCTTCAACCCTTTGTTGCATTTCAGGTATCTACAAGGATAAACATGCAAGTAGTGTCAAATACTGAGAAGCACAACGATTTTGATCAATAGTGGCAACAACAAAAATTGTCGGAGGCAACATAAAGCCTCGAGTCCTATAACAACAAAAGGAGGAGTGTTTCTGAAAGTTTTTGCACGAAAAATAAAGCGGACTAATAGTTTTCGTTAATAGAACAGTAATTTGGTGAGCATACATTCGTTAGTCGACGGCTACGGTGAAGATGAATTTCACTCCATCCTCACCAATTGAGATGCTACGAACTCCTCAGTTCCTTGTATATTAAGTTTATTAACCTTCCCTTAACGTTAACTATTGAAATCATGTTTTGGGACCTCTGAAAACCATAGCATCTCTAACAAAGAAAACTACTACTATATCTGCTTGCAGCTTGGTGAAGTTCAATCTCACTGCACTAGTGACTAGTGTGTTTCATTGTTTTTTTTTTTTTTTTTTTTTTTTGATAAATCAGGCATTGCTCGGGCCGGCTCGTACATACCTGCGCTGAAGTCGGCGGCTGGTAAGTAAGGAAGAAATCACCCCACAGGCTTGGATGAAAAGTGCTCTTCTGCTCCTGGCTGGTACAATCTCCTTGTACTGCTGCCATTTGGTAATTCTGGCCTATGACGGTTCTTGCTCGGTAAGGATCGCAAAGGCTGTACTTGTTCCAGGGATGCATATGCTGCAATATATAGAGAAGTAATTCTGGTCTTTAGTCTCGGACTCTTGAACCAACACTTTTACTCTGCAAAAGCATTCCAAGTAGTAGTAAACTCTTGGAGTCTTGGTCGTGTAGAATTGCCGGTACACGCCGTCAGAAGTCCATGGCACGCATTCCCTGCAAAGAGAAAAGTCCGTGACACATGCATTAGAGTCTCTGTTTAAATTATGCGACCGCATAGACGTGCTTGTCACTGTCTTGGTTTCCTTAGGTGGCCGTCATTGTTTTCTGAGTATTAAAAAAAGACGCACCCGGACTGGTTGTTTAAGGAGCTGTGTCTAGAGCGAATTTTGCTACTGCTCGGAAAATCGGTTATTATCTGGTAACCGGATATCCCGACCACCCTTGAAAAATAATCACACCGGGTAAGAAACTCCATTATTTTGAAAATATTGAATGATTTTAACAAAAAAAACCTTGATAAATGTTCACACTTGAAATAGAAATAAGAATTTAGATTTCCAAATTTGTCCTGTAGCCGATCGGAATTTGCAGGAATCACATGCAGGTGGTTTGATGGGTCATTTTGAGCGTGAGAATACTTTACTCATACTCGCTGATCACTTTTATTGGCTCAAGATGAGCCGTGACGTGGACAGATTTGTTCGTCGCTGGCTGTGTTACATGCAATACATCTAAGTCAAAATTGAAGCCTCACAGTTTATATACACCACTACCGGCACCTAACACGCTATGGGCAGATATTAGTATGGATTTTGTGTTAGGTTTACCGCACTAAAAAAAGGACATGATAGTATTTTTATAGTAGTGGATAGGTTCTCTAAGATGACACACTTTATTACATGCCACAAGAACGACGATGCGTCGCATGTTGCTAATCTGTTTTTCAGGGACATCGTGCGCATACATGGAGTACCTAGGATGATTGTTTCTGATCGTGATGTCAAGTTCATGAGCTACTTCTGTAAGACATGGTGGGGCAAGTTTGGGACGAAGTTGCTGTTCAGCACATCATGTCATCCCAAACAGATGGTCAAACGGAGGTGGTGAATCGAACTTTGTCACAGTTGCTGCGAGCTATGATCAAGAAAAAATTGCGTGAATGGGAGGAGTGTTTGCCACATTGTTGAGTTCGCGTATAATCGAGCGGTGCACTCTACCACTCAGCTTTGTCCTTTTGAGGTGGTGTATGGCTTCAAAGAAATTACACCACTGGATTTGCTGCCTCTTCCGTTGCATGAGAGAGTCAATATGTGAAGGGGATCGTGTGCAGAAAACAAAAAAATTCCTACCGACGATATCCTAAAAGCATGCCAAGATATATTCTATGCAGATATAGTAGTACGAACGGAGATCAGAATACGTACCCTTGTAGACCGAAAACGGGGATTACGTTCCCGCACAAACGTTGTCGATGAAGACCGACAAAGCCGACCTCAAGGTCGTGTAGAGGAAGCAGGCCTCCGAGTACCGCTAGCGCAGCACCTCGCAGGGAGTCGCACACGTACGATGGAGACGACGGCCTCCGAAGCTCCAGTCCAGGACGAGCAGCGGAAGACATGGACCGGAACACCAGCAGCGCGGCAGCGGGCTATGGTGGAGGAGATCCCCTTGCTCTGCTCGGCGCGGCTTCAACTTGGGAACCACGAGATCGAGAGAGAAATCGGGAATTAATTGGTGAATTAAAAGGCCAGGGGTGCCCCTTCTTATATAGGCTCCCAGGGGGAGCCTACCTTGCCAGCCAGGCAATGTGGGACTATCCCACAGCCTGGTTCGGCCAAGGAGGGTGCGCCGCCCCCCTGGTGGGCCCCATCTGGCCCACCTAGGCCGGCCTCCATGCTCCCACCGAATCCCCAAGGGGGTTCCCCCCCTCTTGGGCCTTCTTTCGACCAGAAGGCCCATTTAGAAAAATCAGCCTAAATAAATTCGAAAATAAATATATAAAATCATATTTGCATAATAATAACACTAATTAATATCAAACATAATATATATATTTTTTCCTAGCTCCGAAAACTCTTTCGGCGCTCCCCGATCTCCATCGGACCCCTCCCGGGACGCTCCCGGTGATTTCCTTCCTTTCCGGTTGTCTTGTCGAAACCCCTTAAGTGTGTTACCCTAGCGGTTCGATATAATATCAGGCATGATCAAGACTCCTCAATGATCAACGACTAACTCGTAGGCCTGGACCCCATGAATTAACCCCTGAGATATAACAAATGACTTTCATCTATCAAACCTGAACGTAAAGTCTTAGACCTTTTGCCATAGCGATACTTAGCACGTCAGAGCGTCGTTCCATAGATATCTCCATACCCAATCCCGACCTCGTTACCGACGACACTATCTTCTACTCGTTCATGATCTCATGTCTCCGTGACCTAGTCACATGCTTGCAAGCTCATTAGACATGATCTCACCGAGTGGGCCCGAGAGTATCTATCCTGCTATGCGGACTGGTAATCCCGCTCTTGACCCCTCGTCTCAACTAATCCTTTCATATACCCAAAAGTATCACCGTTATTGTCATACTAAATAAGATACGACGTTTGGTACAATCAAAGTATCTTCCAGGAATAACAGAAAGAGTTGATCTCACGGTCAAAGACGTAACGACTACGTTCTCCAAATCTGGGTATGTCCATCACATCGTTCTCTAGCGATATGACTCTCATTGCCGACCGGCGCCATGCCCCATGACCGCGAAACCTCGATCATCAATCGCGCAACGAAACTAGTCTTAGTAGAGGCTACTAGGGACCTGGTTGTTTACGTATCACACCCGCATTAATGTTCCCGCTTAATACGGTTCTAGCATGACACAAAAACCTATTATGAACAAACGAGATATGATAAAGAATACACTTTATTAATTGCCTCTAGGGCATATCTCCTTCAGTCTCCCACTTGCACTAGAGTACAACTTAATCTAGATTACAACTTGGTAAAATCTTAACACCCATAGCTAACTGGTGTTGTTCATGCTTATCAAGCGGGAGAGGCTTCGTCAGCGGATCTGCCACATTCAGATCCGTATGCACTTTGCAAATCTTCACATCGCCTCGTTGTACGTACTGACGTATCACATGGAAGCGTCGGAGAATGTGTTTGGCGGTGGAGTGAGACCTCGGCTCCTTGGCGTTTGCAATGGCACCCGTATTGTCGCAGAAGAGGATCACGGGGTCTTGCACGCTTGGGAACACTCCAAGTTCGATGACGAACTTCCTCAGCCACACAGCTTCATTCGCGGCCTCGCAGGCAGCAATGTACTCCGACTCCATTGTAGATTGTGCGACTATGGGTTGCTTCCCACTTCTCCAGCACACGGCGCCTCCATTCACCTTGAACACGTAACCTGTCTGTGACTTACAGTCATCGGGGTCTGAGCAAAAACTTGCATCTACGTAACCCGTTACGCCAAGTTCTTCATCGCAGCCACCATACACAAGGAACATTTCCTTTGTCTTATTGAGATACTTAAGAATGCTCTTAACAGCCACCCAATGCGGCATTCCAGGATTACTCTGGAACGGGCTTGTCAAACTTAGAGCTAATGCCACATCCGGTCTAGTACTCAACATTGTATACATGATCGATCCTATGGCTGAAGCATAAGGATGTTTCGTCATTTCGGCCTTACCCAGTTCCGTCACCGGACACTGCGTCTTACGCAATATCTTATTCTTGATAACTGGCAGAGAACCCTTCTTTGCCTTCTCCATATGGAAACGCTTCAGTATTTTATCAAGATAAGTACTCTGACTTAGTGCTAATAGGCGCCTTGATCTATCGCGATAGATTTTTATGCCTAAAACATACGCAGCTTCTCCTAAGTCCTTCATGGAAAATTTACTGTTTAAATATTCCTTCACGCTATTCAGAAGTTCCACATCATTCCCTATTAGCAATATGTCGTCAACATACAGTGCTAAGAACACAACCGAGCTCCCACTCATTTTCTTGTAAATACAGGTTTCCTCCACATTCTGGATAAATCCAAAACCTTTGATTACCTCATCAAAGCGAAGATTCCAGCTCTGAGATGCCTGCTTCAATCCATAGATGGATCGCTGAAGCTTGCACACCTTGTTAGCATTTCCTGGATCGACAAAACCTTCCGGCTGTACCATGTACGACTCTTCCTCAATGTTTCCATTCAGGAAGGCCGTTTTGACGTCCATCTGCCAGATTTCATAATCATAGTAGGCAGCTACCGCTAACAAAATCCGAATAGACTTAAGCATCGCTACCGGTGAAAAAGTTTCATCGTAGTCAATTCCATGAACTTGTCGGAAACCCTTTGCGACAAGCCGAGCTTTATAGACGGTCACATTACCATCAGCATCTGTCTTCTTCTTAAAGATCCACTTATTCTCGACGGCCTTGCGCCCTTCGGGAATATCCATCGAAGTCCACACTTTGTTATCATACATGGATCCTATTTCGGATTTCATGGCTTCTAGCCATTTCTCGGACTCTAGACTCTCCATCGCCTCCTTGTAGTTCGTAGGTTCGTCTTGCTCGACTAGCATGACGGTGCAAACCATGTTGCCATACCATTCTGGTGCGATCCTGTAGGGGATCGTGTGCAGAAAACAAAAAATTTCCTACCGACGATATCCTAAAAGCATGCCAAGATCTATTCTATACAGATATAGTAGTACGAACGGAGATCGGAATACGTACCCTTGTAGACCGAAAGCGGGGATTACGTTCCCGCACAAACTTTGTCGATGAAGACCGACGAAGCCGACCTCAAGGTCGTGTAGAGGAAGCAGGCCTCCGAGTACCGCTAGCGCAGCACCTCGCAGGGAGTCGCACACGTACGGTGGAGACGACGGCCTCCGAAGCTCCAGTCCAGGACGAGCAGCGGAAGACTTGGACCGGAACACCAGCAGCGCGGCAGCGGGCTATGGTGGAGGAGATCCCCTTGCTCTGCTCGGCGCGACTCCAACTTGGGAACCACGAGATCGAGAGAGAAATCGGGAATTAATTGGTGAATTAAAAGGCTGGGGGTGCCCCTTCTTATATAGGCTTCCAGGGGGAGCCTACCTTGCCAGCCAGGCAATGTGGGACTATCCCACAGTCTGGTTCGGCCAAGGAGGGTGCGCCGGCCCCCTGGTGGGCCCCATCTGGCCCACCTAGGCCGGCCTCCATGCCCCCACCGAATTCCCAAGGGGGTTCCCCCCCTCTTGGGCCTTCTTTCGTCCGGAAGGCCCGTTTAGGGAAATCTGCCTTAATAAATTCGAAAATAAATATATAAAATCATATTTGCATATTAATAACACTAATTAATATCAGACATAATATATATAATTTTCCCTAGCTCCGAAAACTCTTTCGGCGCTGCCCGATCTCCATCGGACCTCTCCCGGGACGCTCCCGGTGATCTCCTTCCTTTCCGGTTGTCTTGTCTAAACCCCTTAAGTGTGTTACCCTAGCGGTTCGATATAATATCAGGTATGATCAAGACTCCTCAATGATCAACGACTAACTCGTAGGCCTGGACCCCATGAATTAATCCCTGAGATATAACGAATGACTTTCATCTATCAAACCTGAACGTAAAGTTTTAGACCTTTTGCCATAGCGATACTAAGCACGCCCGAGCGTCGTTCCATAGATATCTCCATACCTAATCCCGACCTCGTTACCGACGACGCTATCTTCTACTCGTTCATGATCTCATGTCTCCGTGACCTAGTCACATGCTTGCAAGCTCATTAGACATGATCTCACCGAGTGGGCCCGAGAGTATCTATCCTGCTATGTGGACTGGCAAATCCCGCTCTTGACCCCTCGTCTCAACTACTCCTTTCCGATACCCAAAAGTATCACCGTTATTGTCATACTAAATAAGATACGACGTTTGGTGCAATCAAAGTATCTTCCGGGAATAACAATAAGAGTTGATCTCACGGTCAAAGGCGTAACGACTACGTTCTCCAAATCTGGTTATGTCCATCACATCGCTCTCTAGCGATATGACTCTCATTGCCGACCGGCGCCATGCCCCATGACCGGGAAACCTCGATCATCAATCGCGCAACGAAACTAGTCTTAGTAGAGGCTACTAGGGACCTGGTTGTTTACGTATCACACCCGCATTAATGTTTCCGCTTAATACGGTTCTAGCATGACACAAAAACCTATTATGAACAAACGAGATATGACAAAGAATACACTTTATTTATTGCCTCTAGGGCATATCTCCTTCAGTCTCCCACTTGCACTAGAGTACAACTTAATCTAGATTACAACTTGGTAAAAGATTAACACCCATAGCTAACTGGTGCTGGTCATGCTTATCAAGCGGGAGAGGCTTCGTCAGCGGATCTGCCACATTCAGATCCATATGCACTTTGCAAATCTTCACATCGCCTCCTTGTATGTACTGACGTATCACGTGGAAGCGTCGGAGAATGTGTTTGGCGGTGGAGTGAGACCTTGGCTCCTTGGTGTTTGCAATGGCACCCGTATTGTCGCAGAAGAGGATCACGGGGTCTTGCACGCTTGGGAACACTCCAAGTTCGATGACGAACTTCCTCAGCCACACAGCTTCATTCGCGGCCTCGCAGGCAGCAATGTACTCCGACTCCATTGTAGATTGTGCGACTATGGGTTGCTTCCCACTTCTCCAGCACACGACGCCTCCATTCACCTTGAACACGTAACCTGTATGTGACTTACAATCATCGGGGTCTGAGCAGAAACTTGCATCTACGTAACCCGTTACGCCAAGTTCTTCATCGCAGCCACCATACACAAGAAACATTTCCTTTGTCTTATTGAGATACTTAAGAATGCTCTTAACAGCTACCCAATGCGGCATTCCAGGATTACTCTGGAAACGGCTTGTCAAACTTAGAGCTAATGCCACATCCGGTCTAGTACTCAACATTGCATACATGATCGATCCTACGGCTGAAGCATAAGGATGTTTCGTCATTTCGGCCTTACCCAGTTCCGTCACCGGACACTGCGCCTTACGCAATATCTTATTCTTGATAACCGGCAGAGAACCCTTCTTTGCCTTCTCCATACGGAAACGCTTCAGTATTTTATCAAGATAAGTACTCTGACTTAGTGCTAATAGGCGCCTTGATCTATCGCGATAGATTTTTGTGCCTAAAACATACGCAGCTTCTCCTAAGTCCTTCATGGAAAACTTACTGTTTAAATATTCCTTCACGCTATTCAGAAGTTCCACATCATTCCCTATTAGCAATATGTCGTCAACATACAGTGCTAAGAACACAACCGAGCTCCCACTCATTTTCTTGTAAATACAGGTCTCCTCCACATTCTGGATAAATCCAAAACCTTTGATTACCTCATCAAAGCGAAGATTCCAGCTCCGAGATGCCTGCTTCAATCCATAGATGGATCGCTGAAGCTTGCACACCTTGTTAGCATTTCCTGGATCGACAAAACCTTCCGGCTGTACCATGTACAACTCTTTCTCAATGTTTCCATTCAGGAAGGCCATTTTGACGTCCATCTGCCAGATTTCATAATCATAGTAGGCAGCTACCGCTAACAAAATGCGAATAGACTTAAGCATCGCTACCGGTGAAAAAGTTTCATCGTAGTCAATTCCATGAACTTGTCGGAAACCCTTTTCAACAAGCCGAGCTTTATAGACGGTCACATTACCAGCAGCATCAGTCTTCTTCTTAAAGATCCACTTATTCTCGACGGCCTTGCGCCCTTCGGGAATATCCACCAAAGTCCACACTTTGTTATCGTACATGGATCCTATTTCGGATTTCATGGCTTCAAGCCATTTCTCGGACTCTAGACTCTCCATCGCCTCCTTGTAGTTCGTAGGTTCGTCTTGCTCGACTAGCATGACGGTGCAAACCATGTTGCCATACCATTCTGGTGCGATCCGAGATCTACCAGACCTACGAGGTAGAACATCTTCCTCGACAGTTTCTCCCACTCCTTCCACGGAGGACGTTTCCGGAATTGCTTCCGTTGCGCCACTCGGAATCTCGAGTTCAGGATCAACGATTTCATCGAGGTCTACCTTCCTCCCACTTACTCCTTTCGCGAGAAACTCCTTCTCTAGAAAGGTACCGGTCTTCGCGACAAAAGTTTTGCCCTCAGCTTGGTTGTAGAAGGTGTACCCAACGGTTTCCCACGGATATCCTACAAAGTCGACTTTCTCCGACTTCGGTTCGAGTTTGTCGGGCTGTAGTTTCTTAACGTACGCCTCACAACCCAAATCTTCAGAAACGATAACTTAGGCTTTTGGCCATACCATAATTCATACGGCGTCGTTTCAACGGACTTGGACGGAGCACTATTTAAAATGAATGCGGCTGTTTCTAACGCATAACCCCAGAAGGACACTGGCAGATCGGTAAGAGACATCATAGATCGGACACTATCCAGTAGAGTACGATTACGTCGCTCGGACACACCGTTACGCTGCGGCGTTCCGGCTGGCGTAAGTTGGGGTACTATGCCACAACTCTTCAGATGTGTGCCAAACTCAAAACTCAAGTACTCTCCACCGCGATCGGATCGGAGATGCTATTAAGCTGATTCTCAACTTCACTCTGGAATTCTTTGAACTTTTCAAACGTTTCAAACTTGTGTTTCATCAAATAGATATAACCGTATCTACTCAAGTCATCAGTGAAGGTGACGAAGTAACGATAACCATTGTGTGTCGAAACGCTCATCGGTCCACACACATCTATATGTATGATCCCCAACAAATCCGACGCCCGTTCAACGAAACCTTTGATCGGTGTCCTGGTCATTTTGCCCATGAGGCATGGTTCGCATGTATCGAGGGATCCGAAATCCAACGAGTCCAAGAGTCCATCGGAGTGGAGTCGCTTCATGCGCTTTATACCAATATGACCAAGACGGCAATGCCACAAAAACATGGCGGTATCGTCACTACACTTAATCCGTTTGGCTTCTATGTTATGGATGTGAGTACTACGATCGAGATTCAACAAGAATAAACCGTTATTCTCGGGAGCATCAACATAAAAGATATCATTCATATAAATAGCACAATTGCTTGACACTGATTTAAATGAATAACCGTCTTGTAACAGGCAAGACCCACTTATAATGTTTACACTCAAGGATGGCACAAAATAACATATATTTAAAACCAAAACTAATCCCGATGGTAGATGCAGAGGGAGCGTGGTGACAGCCACCACGTCGACTCTCGATCCGTTGCCGACGCGCATCGTCACCTCATCCTTCGCCAGCCGCCTTCTATTCCGTAACTCCTCCTGAGATTTACATATATGAGCAACAGAACCAGTATCAAATACCCACGTATTGCTCCGGGCGGATGTAAGGTACACATCTATAACATGTATATCAAATATACCTTGCTCTTTGTCGACCGTCTTGCCAGACTTCTTATCCTCCAGATACTTGGGGCAGTTGCGCTTCCAGTGACCCTTCCCCTTGCAGTAGAAACACTCCACGCTAGCTCTGGGACCAGACTTGTTAGTCCTGGGCTTGGCAGCCAACTTTGCCTCTCTCCGGGACTTCCAGCTCTGCTTTCCCTTGCCACCGGACTTCTTGAAATCAACGGTCTTGTTGACCATCAACAGCGTGTGCTCCTTCTTAATCTCTACCTCAGCAGTCTTGAGCATCACGAACACTTCACCCAGGGACTTAGCCATGCCCTGCATGTTGTAGTTCATGACGAAGCCTTTGTAGCTTGGTGGCAACGATTGCAACACCCTGTCAATCGCCAGCTCATCGGGAATCTTGCATTCCAGAGCATTCAGGCGTTGAACGTAGCCAGACATCTTGACTACATGCTCGCTCACACTGCTATGCTCTTCCATCTTGGCTGAGAAGAAAAGCTCAGAAGCCTCATATCTCTCAGCCTTAGCCTGCGGCGCGAAGACAGCCTTAAGATCCGAAATGATCTCAAAGGCGCTCATCTTCTCAAAGCGCTTCTGCAGGTCGGCTTCCATGGCGTAGAGCATGCCACTCTGGACAAAGGCAGAATCCTCCGATCGGGTTTGGAAGACCTTCTTCTCATCCTCAGAGGCATCATCTGCAGGAGGGTCACCTATGGCGGCCTCAATGACGTAGGCCACTCTATGGGGAGTGAGGAGGATCCTCAGGTTGCGGAACCAGGCCATGAAGTTTGACCCATTGGTCTTAAGCTTTTCTTTCTCAACGAACAGACCTAGGTTAAACGAGGGGCGATACATCTACAATGGAATTTGCAACAACATAAGACTTTGTTCATAATAATTTTGAGTTATAGTATTTCAGAGAATAACTAACATAACTCCCACTCAAACGAACATCCCTCCTGGTCGTTTAAGCGATTACACGACCCCCATCCATTGCACCACCCCTCATCATCAAAGCCGGCGGCACAACTTCAAGAGTAGACAAAATCGTCCGCCACACCAATTTTGTGACTCGTGCTTGACCTTTCGGTCTTCCTGTTCCGAGGCCATACCTCTGAGTATGCTAGGCTCGCCACCAAAGACCTCCACGCTGACGCTTGTGCAACATGGCTTACACCCACTGTATGCGAACGACGAGATGTATGACACCCGATCATCACAGCCTGCCTCATAACGTAGAACTTTCTTGGTGGTGCGCGTTGGAGGGAGAACACTAGTGGTATTTTGAAGGGATCATCTTATTCAGCTACCGCCGTGTAACTAATGTATACTATGCACACAATCACACAAAAATAAGATGCACACAAAACATCAACTGTAATGCAATGTGATATAGTCCATTGCGCCATGGTCTTCTTGGCGCCCGCAGTTTATAAACAATTTAATAAACCTACCTTGACCATATCACATAGCCCCTACAAAATAAAGTTAGACGCTTCTAATTTATCTTTTGCATGTTTTACGTGGCTTGGGGCTTTCGTAAATAGAACCGCTTCATACCTACGAATCTTATGACCACAACAACGATCCAATAATTGCATGTTTAAGCATCCCTTTCGGGTCCTCCATTGAAAATGCGAAGACCAACTAAAGAGAGAGAAACTGACACCCGCCAGCCACATATACGGTACAAGCCGTATGTCAGTAGTGGAACCAGTCTCGCGTAAGCGTACGTGTAAAGTCGGTCCGGGCCGCTTCATCAACTCAATGCCGCTGGAATACACAAGTGCACGCTAGAGGGTAGCAAATAACAGGAACGGTGCCCCCGTGCAGAGCACGTGTTCTAACAGCGTACAGCTATATCTACGATAGATCGGCTCTGATACCACTGTAGGGGATCGTGTGCGGAAAACAAAAATTTTCCTACCGACGATATCCTAAAAGCATGCCAAGATCTATTCTATGCTGATATAGTAGTACGAACGGAGATCGGAATACGTACCCTTGTAGACCGAAAGAGGGGATTACGTTCCCGCACAAACGTTGTCGATGAAGACCGACGAAGCCGACCTCAAGGTCGTGTAGAGAAAGCATGCCTCCGAGTACCGCTAGTGCAGCACCTCGCAGGGAGTCGCACACGTACGGTGGAGACGACGGCCTCCGAAGCTCCAGTCCAGGACGAGCAGCGAAAGACTTGGACCGGAACACCAGCAGCGCGGCAGCGGGCTATGGTGGAGGAGATACCCTTGCTCTGCTCGGCGCGGCTCCAACTTGGGAACCACGAGATCGAGAGAGAAATCGGGAATTAATTGGTGAATTAAAAGGCTGGGGGTGCCCCTTCTTATATAGGCTCCCAAGGGGAGCCTACCTTGCCAGCCAGGCAATGTGGGACTATCCCACAGCCTGGTTCGGCCAAGGAGGGTGCGCCGGCCCCCTGGTGGGCCCCATCTGGCCCACCTAGGCCGGCCTACATGCCCCCACCGAATTCCCAAGGGGGTTCCCCCCCCCCCCTCTTGGGCCTTCTTTCGTCCGGAAGGCCCATTTAGGGAAATCTGCCTTAATAAATTCGAAAATAAATATATAAAATCATATTTGCATATTAATAACACTAATAAATATCAAACATAATATATATAATTTTCCCTAGCTCCGAAAACTCTTTCGGCGCTGCCCGATCTCCATCGGACCTCTCCCGGGACGCTCCCGGTGATCTCCTTCCTTTCCGGTTGTCTTGTCGAAACCTCTTAAGTGTGTTACCCTAGCGGTTCGATATAATAACAGGTATGATCAAGACTCCTTAATGATCAACGACTAACTCGTAGGCCTGGACCCCATGAATTAATCCCTGAGATATAACGAATGACTTTCATCTATCAAACCTGAACGTAAAGTCTTAGACCTTTTGCCATAGCGATACTTAGCACGTCCGAGCGTCGTTCCATAGATATCTCCATACCTAATCCCGACCTCGTTACCGACGACGCTATCTTCTACTCGTTCATGATCTCATGTCTCCGTGACCTAGTCACATGTTTGCAAACTCATTAGACATGATCTCACCGAGTGGGCCCGAGAGTATCTATCCTGCTATGCAGACTGGCAAATCGCGCTCTTGACCCCTCGTCTCAACTACTCCTTTCCGATACCCAAAAGTATCACCGTTATTGTCATACTAAATAAGATACGACGTTTGGTGCAATCAAAGTATCTTCCGGGAATAACAATAAGAGTTGATCTCACGGTCAAAGGCGTAACGACTACGTTCTCCAAATCTGGGTATGTCCATCACATCGCTCTCTAGCGATATGACTCTCATTGCCGACCGGCACCATGCCCCATGACCGGGAAACCTCGATCATCAATCGCGCAACGAAACTAGTCTTAGTAGAGGCTACTAGGGACCTGGTTGTTTACGTATCACACCCGCATTAATGTTTCCGCTTAATACGGTTCTAGCATGACACAAAAACCTATTATGAACAAACGAGATATGATAAAGAATCGCTTTATTAATTGCCTCTAGGGCATATCTCCTTCAGATCCGAGATCTACCAGACCTACGAGGTAGAACATCTTCCTCGACAGTTTCTCCCACTCATTCCACGGAGGACGTTTCCGGAATTGCTTCCGTTGCGCCACTCGGAATCTCGAGTTCAGGATCAACGACTTCATCGAGGTCTACCTTCCTCCCACTTACTCCTTTCGCGAGAAACTCCTTCTCTAGAAAGGTTTCGGTCTTCGTGACAAAAGTTTTGCCCTCAGCTTGGTTGTAGAAGGTGTACCCAACGGTTTCCCGCGGATATCCTACAAAGACGATTTTCTCCGACTTCGGTTCGAGTTTGTCGGGCTGTAGTTTCTTAACGTACGCCTCACAACCCCAAACCTTCAGAAACGATAACTTAGGCTCTTGGCCTACCATAATTCATACGGCGTCGTTTCAACGGACTTGGACGGAGCCCTATTTAAAATGAATGCGGCTGTTTCTAACGCATAACCCCAGAAGGACACTTGAAGATCGGTAAGAGACATCATAGATCGGACACTATCCAGTAGAGTACGATTACGTCGCTCGGACACGCCGTTACGCTGTGGCGTTCCGGCTGGCGTAAGTTGGGGTACTATGCCACAACTCTTCAGATGTGCGCCAAACTCAAAACTCAAGTACTCTCCCCCGCGATCGGATCGGAGATGCTATTAAGCTGATTCTCAACTTCACTCTGGAATTCTTTAAACTTTTCAAACGTTTCAGACTTGTGTTTCATCAAATAGATATAACCGTATCTACTCAAGTCATCAGTGAAGGTGACGAAGTAACGATAACCATTGCGTGTCGAAACGCTCATCGGTCCACACACATCTGTATGTATGATCCCCAACAAATCCGACGCCCGTTCAACGAAACCTTTGAACGGTGTCCTGGTCATTTTGCCCGTAAGGCATGGTTCGCATGTATCGAGGGATTCGAAATCCAACGAATCCAAGAGTCCATCGGAGTGGAGTCGCTTCATGCGCTTTATACCAATATGACCAAGACGGCAATGCCACAAAAACATGGCGGTATCGTCACTACACTTAATTCGTTTGGCTTCTATGTTATGGATGTGAGTACTACGATCGAGATTCAACAAGAATAAACCGTTATTCTCGGGAGCATCAACATAAAAGATATCATTCATATAAATAGCACAATTGCTTGACACTGATTTAAATGAATAACCGTCTTGTACCAGGCAAGACCCACTTATAATGTTTACACTCAAGGATGGCACAAAATAACATTTATTTAAAACCAAAACTAATCCCGATGGTAGATGTAGAGGGAGCGTGCCGACAGCCACCACGTCGACTCTCGATCCGTTGCCGACGCGCATCGTAACCTCATCCTTCGCCAGTCGCCTTCTATTCCGTAACTCCTCCTGAGAGTTACATATATGAGCAACAGAACCAGTATCAAATACCCACGTGTTGCTCCGGGCGGATGTAAGGTACACATCTATAACATGTATATCAAATATACCTTGCTCTTTGTCGACCGTCTTGCCAGACTTCCTATCCTCCAGATACTTGGGGCAGTTGCGCTTCCAGTGACCCTTCCCCTTGCAGTAGAAACACTCCACGCTAGCTCTGGGACCAGACCTGTTAGTCCTGGGCTTGGCACCCAACTTTGCCTCCCTCCGGGACTTCCAGCTCTGCTTTCCCTTGCCACCGAACTTCTTGAAATCAACGGTCTTGTTGACCATCAACAGCATGTGCGCCTTCTTAATCTCTACCTCAGCAGTCTTGAGCATCACGAACACTTCACCCAGGGACTTAGCCATGCCCTGCATGTTGTAGTTCATGACGAAGCCTTTGTAGCTTGGTGGCAACGATTGCAACACCCTATCAATCGCCAGCTCATCGGGAATCTTGCATTCCAGAGCATTCAGGCGTTGAACATAGCCAGACATCTTGACTACATGCTCGCTCACACTGCTATGCTCTTCCATCTTTGCTGAGAAGAAAAGCTCAGAAGCCTCATATCTCTCAGCCTTAGCCTGCGGCGCGAAGACAGCCTTAAGATCCGAAATGATCTCAAAGGCGCTCATCTTCTCAAAGCGCTTCTGCAGGTCGGCTTCCATGGCGTAGAGCATGCCACACTTGACAAAGGCAGAATCCTCCGATCGGGTCTGGAAGACCTTCTTCTCATCATCAGAGGCATCATCTGCAGGAGGGTCACCTATGGCGGCCTCAATGACGTAGGCCACCCTATGGGGAGTGAGGAGGATCCTCAGGTTGCGGAACAGGCCATGAAGTTTGACCCATTGGTCTTAATCTTTTCTTTCTCAAGGAACAGACCTAGGTTAAACGAGGGGCGAGACATCTACAATGGAATTTGCAACAACATAAGACTTTGTTCATAATAATTTTGAGTTATAGTTTTTTAGAAAATAACTAACATAACTCCCACTCAAACGAACATCCCTCCTGGTCGTTTAAGCGATTACACGACCCCCATCCATTGCACCACCCCTCATCATCAAAGCCGGCGGCACAACTTCAAGAGTAGACAAAATCGTCCGCCACATCAATTTTGTGACTCGTGCTCGACCTTTCGGTCTTCCTGTTCCGAGGCCATACCTCTGAGTATGCTAGGCTCGCCACCAAAGACCTCCACGCTGACGCTTGTGCAACATGGCTTACACCCACTATATGCGAACGACGAGATGTATGACACCCGATTATCACGACCTGCCTCATAACGTAGAACTTTCTTGGTGGTGCGCGTTAGTGGGAGAACACTAGTGGTATTTTGAATGGATCATCTTATTCAGCTACCGCCGTGTAACTAATGTATATTGTACACACAATCACACAAAATAAGATGCACACAAAACATCAAATGTAATGCAATGTGATATAGTCCATTGCGCCATGGTCTTCTTGCCGCCCGCAGTTTATAAACAATTTAATAAACCTACCTTGACCATATCACATAGCCCCTGCAAAATAAAGTTAGACGCTTCTACTTTATCTTTTGCATATTTTACGTGGCTTGGGTCTTTCGTAAATAGAACCGCTTCATACCTACGAATCTTATGACCACAACAACGATCCAATAATTGCATGTTTAAGCATCCCTTTTGGGCCCTCCATTGAAAATGCGAAGACCAACTAAAGAGAGAGAAACTGTCACCCGCCAGCCACGTATACGGTACAAGCCGTATGTCAGTAGTGGAACTAGTCTCGCGTAAGCGTACGAGTAAAGTCGGTTCGGGCCGCTTCATCAACTCAATGCCGCTGGAATACACAAGTGCACGCTAGAGGGTAGCAAATAACAGGAACGGTGCCCCCGTGCAGAGCACGGGTTCTAACAGCGTACAGCTATATCTACGATAGATCGGCTCTGATACCACTGAAGGGGATCGTGTGCAGAAAACAAAAATTTCCCTACCGACGATATCCTAAAAGCATGCCAAGATATATTCTATGCAGATATAGTAGTACGAACGGAGATCGGAATACGTACCCTTGTAGGCCGAAAACGGGGATTACGTTCCCGCACAAACGTTGTCGATGAAGACCGACGAAGCCGACCTCAAGGTCGTGTAGAGGAAGCAGGCCTCCGAGTACCGCTAGCGCAGCACCTCGCAGGGAGTCGCACACGTACGGTGGAGACGACGGCCTCCGAAGCTCCAGTCCAGGACGAGCAGCGGAAGACTTGGACCGGAACACCAGCAGCGCGACAGCGGGCTATGGTGGAGGAGATCCCCTTGCTCTGATCGGCGCGGCTCCAACTTGGGAACCACGATATCGAGAGAGAAATCGGGAATTAATTGGTGAATTAAAAGGCCAGGGGTGCCCCTTCTTATATAGGCTCCCAGGGGGAGCCTACCTTGCCAGCCAGGCAATGTGGGACTATCCCACAGCCTGGTTCGGCCAAGGAGGGTGCGCCCGCCCCCTGGTGGGCCCCATCTAGCCCACGTAGGCCGGCCTCCATGCTCCCACCGAATCCCCAATGGGGTCCCCCCCCCCTCTTGGGCCTTCTTTCGACCAGAAGGCCCATTTAGGGAAATCAGCCTAAATAAATTCGAAAATAAATATATAAAATCATATTTGCATATTAATAACACTAATTAATATCAAACATAATATATATAATTTTTCCTAGCTCCGAAAACTCTTTCGGCGTTGCCCGATCTCCATCGGACCCCTCCCGGGACGCTCCCGGTGATCTCCTTCCTTTCCGGTTGTCTTGTCGAAACCCCTTAAGTGTGTTACCCTAGCGGTTCGATATAATATCAGGCATGATCAAGACTCCTCAATGATCAACGAGTAACTCGTAGGCCTGGACCCCATGAATTAATCCCTTAGATATAACGAATGACTTTCATCTATCAAACCTGAACGTAAAGTCTTAGACCTTTTGCCATAGCGATACTTAGCACGTCCGAGCGTCGTTCCATAGATATCTCCATACCCAATCCTGACCTCGTTACCGACGACACTATCTTCTACTCGTTCATGATCTCATGTCTCCGTGACCTAGTCACATGCTTGCAAGCTCATTAGACATGATCTCACCGAGTGGGCCCGAGAGTATCTATCCTGCTATGCGGACTGGCAAATCCCTCTCTTGACCCCTCGTCTCAACTAATCCTTTCCGATACCCAAAAGTATCACCGTTATTGTCATACTAAATAAGATACGACGTTTGGTGCAATCAAAGTATCTTCCAGGAATAACAGAAAGAGTTGATCTCACGGTCAAAGGCGTAACGACTACGTTCTCCAAATCTGGGTATGTCCATCACATCGTTCTCTAGCGATATGACTCTCATTGCCGACCGGCGCCATGCCCCATGACCGGGAAACCTCGATTATCAATCGCGCAACGAAACTAGTCTTAGTAGAGGCTACTAGGTACCTGGTTGTTTACGTATCACACCCGCATTAATGTTTCCGCTTAATACGGTTCTAGCATGACACAAAAACCTATTCTGAACAAACGAGATATGATAAAGAATACACTTTATTAATTGCCTCTAGGGCATATCTCCTTCAATATGGAGGCATCAAAACGAGAAGATTATGTGAAGAAAATTCATGAGAAGACACAATAGGCAATTGAGAAGAAAGGCAAGCACATTGTTGCTGCAAGAAATCAGTCCCGCAAGCAAGTTTTGTTTCAGCCCGGAGACATGGTTTGGGTGCATTTGCGGAAGGACAGATTTCCACATTTGAGGAATTCGAAGTTGAAGCCACGTGGTGTTGGTCCTTTTGAGGTTATTGCAAAGATAAATGACAATGCCTACTCCATTGATCTTCCTATGTCCGAGTTTGGTGTTGTTAGCAATAGTTTCAACGTTGTTGATTTGTCACCGTATGATGGAGATGACCTTGGAGCGTCGAGATCGACGCCTTTTGAATGTGGGGGGAGATGATGAGGACATCCATATTGTTGTTCCCTCTCCAATACATGATGATGACATCACAGTTGCTGCAAAGAAGAAGTCCAATGATGAGGTTCGAATTGGACCAATGACAAGAGTCGAACCAAGTTAATTCAGTAACAGGTGAAATCGCTCTTAGTTGAATATGATGTTTGTGTTAATGAGAATTTTATACTGCCTAAGTCTATGCATTTATGTATGATCAGGTTTATTAATAACACAAGCGTTGGAGGAGGAGACGAGCTACCACAAGGAGAAGGGCAATCACTGATTTCCAATATCAGCAAGTGCGCGAGGGAGTAGAGGGAGGCCGACGCACAAGAGAAATGAAGGAGATCATACGTTTGCACGTTAGAGGGATCAAGTGGCGCACTAGGACATAATGTATGAAGATATTAGTCTAAGGTGCAATGCATGAGGCATGCGTGCCATGTTTAGACCGAACCCACCATGGGTCGGTTTGTATCAGTCCGAGTCGAACCAGGTTTTAGTTCAGGTCTGAATTAAGTCCTACTTTCGGCCAGCCCCTTTAAATAGCCAAGGGCTGCGCTCTAGAGGGTCAGACCACTTTTAGATAAACCCTAGTTTTGGTTGAACAGCGAAAGCTTTCCTCTAAAATAATACATCTCCAATTCGTATCGATCTGGAGAGTTGAACCGCAATTAAAGTGTGTTCTGTTTCTT
The DNA here is from genome assembly GCA_026929855.1 of Poa annua. Taxonomy (NCBI): domain Eukaryota; kingdom Viridiplantae; phylum Streptophyta; class Magnoliopsida; order Poales; family Poaceae; genus Poa; species Poa annua. The sequence continues at coordinate 11,213,154 of CM049430.1, forward strand.
CCATTGGGAATTAGTAGATTGCAATTATACCGTTTCGTGGTCGATGACTACGTGCGCAAGTGTGCGAAGTCGTGAATATACAAAGGGTAGAGAGTTGTTGCATTGGCTGCAGGGATCTAGCTGATGGGTTCGTAGCATAGAAAACAAAATTTTCCTATGGTATGAACGAACCAACAAGCCAAGATCTAATCTAGGAGATGCTCGTAACGAGTGGAACAAATTCCAAGAGAACTAACCCTCGAAGACCGTAAGCGTTTCGAGAATAATTCTCGTGGATGATGTAGTCGTTCACTCGCCGATCTCAAGATCGTGAAGATGTGCGCTGCAACGGGCAGCGCCTCCGTACTCGGTCACACGTACGGCTTGATGACGACCTCTGTTCCCTCGATCCAGTGGGGCAGCGGAAGTAGTAGAACCACCGGAAACTTCAGCAACACGACGGCGTGTTGTGGTGGAGAAACTAATCGGCCATGGCTTCGCCAAGCGTATGGCTGGAAGGTGGAGCAGCGGGAGGAGGGAGAGAGAGGCAAGTGTGTGGGGAGAGGGAGCTTACACCCCTCTTTATATAGGAGGGGGGAGCCACGAATTTGGAGTGCCCCCACCTCTCCACTCATCATGTGAGTGGAGTCTCCACTCAACCCACTCATTCTCTTTATTAAATAAAACAATTTCATTTATTTCTAATATTTGTTAATTCTATTAAAAAACATTAACACCTACCCCCTTGGTTCATTTGTTAATTATATTAACAACCATTGCCTACCATTGACAATTAACTCCTTGAACTATTTCAGTATTACCCGAAACAATTTCGGTGCTATCCAAACTTTTCTCCGAAATTCCGTGTCTACCCAAAAGCGTCGACAAACCTTAAGTGTGTCACCCTATGGTTTGTGAATAATGTAGATATGATCGAGACACCTCTCCGATCAATAGTCAACAACGGGATCTGGAGATCCGTGATGACTCCTACATATTCGACGATGAATCTTGTGATCATGTGAACCAAAAACGTCATAACCAATTCCTTTTGTCTCGCGATATTTTACTTGTACGAGATCCGATCATTGGTATCATCTATACCTTGTTCGATCTCGTTCCTGACAAGTACTCTTTACTCGTTCTGTGATATGACATCCTTGTGACCTAGTCACGTGCTTACAAGCGGTGTCGATGTGATATCACCGAGAGGGCCCAGAGTATATCTCTCCGTCATCTGGATGGACAAATCCCACTTCTTGATCTATGAGCGTCAACTAATACTTTCGGAATACCCAACGCCACCTTTATAGTCACCCTGTTACAGTGTGACGTTTGATGTTATCAAAGCATTCTTACGGTGTTAGTGATTGACATGATCTCATGGTCCAAGGATTAGGGTTACTTCGTATGCTCAGTACAACAATATAAAATTAATGACTTGATCGTATTGCTATACTTAATTTGGGTGTGTTCATCATATGATTCTCCTAATGACGTGATACTGTTAATAACAACATCCAATGTTCATGATCAAGAAACCTTGATCATCAGTTAATCAACGAGCTAGTTAAACGAGAATCGTTACTAGGAACTCTAATTTGTTCATTAGTCACACATGTATTAATGTTTCCGATTAATACAATTCTAGCATTAGAAATAAATATTTATGATAAACATGGAATAAGATAATAACCACTTTATTATTGCCTCTCGGGCATATTCCTTTCACTAGCGAGGAGAGTTCATCGGTGACACCAAGTTATCCACCATCCACCATCGACGTGTTCAACGAGAAGATCAGGCAACCCCTTATAATAATGCTTTTAGAACAATCCGATTTTTTCTTTCAGTTTTTTTATCAGAACAACCCTAGTCAGATCTGAGTGCACCCAAAGAAGTTAAGTGGAGCAAGCTAGCAGGGGCCAGCATGCTAACTAGCTACACTGATCTACAACGTTATCCAGATTATATTATTAGTGAGGTCGATCCTATGTGTTGGTGGCAATTTCTAATCTTAGGGCATCTCCAGTCGTCAAGCCCCCCCAGGACGCAAAAACGACACAAATTAGACTCGTTGGTGGGCAACGACGCAAAATGAGAAGCTGGGGGGCAACCATTACCAGTCGAACGGCGCACCAGGAGAGGAAAGAGAGGAAAAAGGAGGTCTTTTGCATGCAGGGCTCCTCTTCTTGTGCGGGCCTGTGGGGTGGGTGGGGAAAAAGGAGGGGAAGGCTTGGAAAAAGGAGGTATTTTATATGCAAATCGCCCCAGCGCGAACCCGGCTTCCTGGGTTGGCCTGGGTACGTCTGAAAGAGCATTTTCCCTCATGTGTGGTTTTGGTAATTGAATGACAATCTCTATGGACTAATGTTTGCATTGAGATATCATTATAGATCATGTCCATGGAATTGTGGAGTTCATGTGTTGGACTCTTGAAGCTTATGTGGTGAGTGGAGCATATTGCAAGTATGTCTTGAAGGATTCAAGACATCATATTAGTGAAGAAATGTTGGAGGATACAAGGTTGATCAAGATGTTGATCAACACACAAAGCTACAAGATGTACCAAGAGCGATCATGTATCTCTTGGGATGGTAAACGCTTGTCCGCATAGCTTTGTGAACTAACCCATGATATATGTGTGCGTGGTATCTTTATATGAGGTTAGGTATCTTCCCATGGGCTTGCATCAAATGAAGATTTCATATAGCTCGTGGAGGATGACGTCATGTGGTGATCGTCATCAAGGTGAGATGTGCAAGACCAAGACCAAGAGAAGCTTCTTGGAGAGATCCTATGCTTGGTGCTTGCAATGGATACATGAAGATGGAGCTAAGCGAGACTCTCCCATTGTGAGCATGGGGGATTATTTGGAGAAGTCTTCATCAAGCAAGTGCTTGGACGCGCAATCAAGAAAGATGATCCACTTGAAGAGATCAAGATAGTCATCATCCAACTCAAGTGGAATGCTCAAGGCAAAGGTATGATCTTGATAGGGCTATAGGATAGATAGGCGTACTATCAAGAGGGGCTCTCAAGTTAGTAACTTGATCGCATTCTTGTGGAGAGCTCAAACCTTTGCATACTTGGCATATCATGTTTCTTGGTTCTTATTTGGCTTTTATGTTGGTGAGGAATTAGAGCTTGGTTCATCTCCATGTCAAGTTCTAGTTCATCGAAATCGGTTTTACTTTGGACAACTTGTTGCGTTTTCGGTGGCGGAAATATTGCCGGTTCTACCTTGAGGAAAGTCCCACACCTTGTCATGTGTGGAGATTTTACTCTATTTATGGGATGCAATATTGGTTTTACTCTATTTATGGGATGCAATATCGGTTTTACTTTTTGTTGGGTAGTCATCGTCGCTATCTTTCCAACAAAATTGGCCTCACCTCATTTGGAGTTCATTTGCAAAAGTTATAGCAGTTTTCTTTTCGGTGTTTTTGCTGATTCGGATTATTGGGGTCGGATATTCCGATCTACCGGAATTTCCGGTTCCCCAACTCATCCAAGAAAACGGCTAAGGAAAGGAGAAAAAGGGTTCTGACTCCAGTCGGAAATTGTGCTCGGAAATTTCCGTCTACCGGAATTTCCGAGTGCCCCTAGAAAAGTCCTCCAGAAATGGCTAAGGAAAAGTTTGGTTTTGCTTCTGACTCCAGCCGGAATTTCAGCTCGGAAATTTCATGGACTCGGAATTTCCGAGTGACCGGAATTTCCGAGTCTCTCATGGACTCGGAATTTCCGGTTGACCGGAATTTCCGAGTCTCACTTATACCGGAATTTCCGAGTGTCGAAACAGCCAACGGCTATATTTCCTAGAGGGGTATAAATACCCCTCCCCTTCTTCTTCCTCAGCTAATCCAAGGCAGCACGACTTTCCCCTCTCTCCTACTCCATTGTTGACCTTGGAAAGCTCACTTCCCTCTCAATCCCTCCATTGAATCTTCCATATTCTTTAGGGAAATTTGAGAGGAGATCTAGATCTACAATCCTACCAATCCATCTCTCCTCTAAGTGAGGGGAACTTAGTGGATCTAGTTCTTGGAGTCCCTTTGTGGTTCTTCTTCTTTGTTCTTCCTCTCTTCTCCCCCCATAAGCATTAGTTGCTTTTGGTGGGATTTGGGAGTGAAGGATTTGACTCCTTTGTGGTTTCCTTTGTTCTTCCTCTCTTATTCCCCCATAAACATTTGTTGTTGTGTTGGAATTTGAGAGTGAAGGACTTGAGCACTTCGTGTGCTCTTGCCATTGCATTTGCATCAGTTTGAGCCCTCCACGAGGATTCGTGGTGGTATTACTTGTGAGCTTGTTACTCTTGGGTCTTTGGACCCTAGACGCCTTTTGTGGCAAAGACCTTTTGTGGTCAAGACCTTTTGTGGTCACTTGAGAGCCCCCAATTAAGTTGTGGGTGTGTGCCTCAAGACTTGGGAGCCCCCAATTAAGTTATGGGTGTGTGCCTCAAGAGTTGTACGGGATTCGATCTCCGCCCCAAAGGAGATCAATAGTGGAAGGTGAACTCGCAACCTTTTGTGGTTGAGTTCATCAGGAGAAGAAGGTGAGCCTTTGTGGCGTTGCGGCTAACCTGTTGTGGTTGCGCACACCTCTCCAAACGAGACGTACACCTTTGGGTGGAACTCGGGAATACATCCTCGTCTCCGCGTGCCTCGGTTTCTATACCCGAGCACTTTACTTATGCACTTTACATTGTGATAGCCTTCGTGCTTGAAGTCATATATCTTGCTATCATCTTGTTACTTGTATTGCTTAGCTTAAGTTGTTGGTGCACATAGGTGAGCCTAGTTTATATATCTAGGTTGTATGATTGTTAAAGTAAACCTCTAGTTTTATTCCGCCTTTATCAAGCATACCGGAATTTCCGGGTCATTCGTGGACCGGATATTCCGGCTTCTCGGAATTTCCGGGTCACTCTTGGACCGGATATTCCGGCTCCTCGGAACAAGTTTTAAATCGCCTATTCACCCCACCCCCCTCTAGGCGACGTCTATCCGTTCAACGTCGGCACCAAAACGGCGTAAAACTGCGCTATTTTGGGTCCTGGGGATGACTGATAGCATTTTGACTTTTATTTTCATCCGAGGCTAAAAACCGAACCTGAAACGTGTCCTTGGGAACTCCTGGGGATGACTGGAGATGCCCTTACCAGCTATCATCGAGATCAGCCTCCGGAGCACAAAATTCAACCAAAATCTGACGCTTGGAGCTTCTGTCATCGAAGCTAGCAGTCACTTCTTGTTTAGATTGGATGCTATATAACAGTCACACTTTGAAAGTCGTCGAGGCTAAGGGTGTTTGGTTAGATTTTTTTCTCAAATTTTTCAATAACTTACAAGTCATAAAAACATCTAAATGAGTGCTTTTGACTTTTAACTTATACGATAGTGTAATATAAGCTAAAAGCCAAAACCACATATTTAGATTTTTTTTTACTTATAAGGCAAAGCCAAAAACTAAATAAAAAGTCTAACCAAACACCAAGACTCGCTCACTCGTGACCTTGCGCTGCCAAATATACAGAGCGTCAAGGTAATATAAACCTTTTGTAAGGACATATGACCTAGGAAATGCTATCCCTTATGTAAGTTGGTACCCGACACTAGCTTTGCTGTCAATTTGTTAACGATTTGTGATAACATTTTTGCAAAAGAACCCTTCCATCTGATCTATCTTAAGCCTCATCCTCATCCTCTAACATGGATCGTGGGGATGAAAAATACAAGAATAGGGAAAACATAGGAATCCGACAGGATTATCGGTGCAACACAAAGGATTGTAAAATGCAAGATATCTATAGGAATAGTCGTTTGGATCAAATGCAAGAAAAACACAAGAAAAGTACCTTGATACTACGTGCTTGAGTCTCAAAAACAGGTTGGATTGGATGTTTAAATTCATATGAAATTAAGGCATAGGACACAGGATTTTGGCAGCGCCATTCGTTTAAACCAAAGTCAATCTATAGCAAAATTTCCCAAGGATTGGAATCCTATAAAAATACTTTAAAATTCCTACAATTGAAAGAAGTCTAGCACATTTTCTCGTAAAGTCCCTTAACTTTTCATGTTTTGAAAATGTCCCCGGTTCTTTCTCCCCTCTCACCCGTTCGACATTTTTTAGACATTAACCTAAATATCTTTTGGAACTGCTTAACTTGACTTTTCCAGCGAGTCATATAAGAAATCTAAATGAAGCTTGATGGTTTCCGGTAAATAGTCAAAGAAACTTGGAAACATTATCTAATCACACAAACTACTCACTGAAATTTAATAATTAGTAAATAATCATCAACCGCTCTATCAAATCTTGAGCAATCTTTTTTTTTATTGATTTTTGTTTTTGGTTGCTCACCACCTATACCATGTGGTAAAATCTTGATCAATCTTAGTTTTCGTAGAAATCATCACGGTGCATAAAAAATTCAACATATTTTGAAACGAATCTTGATAAAAAAAATGCAAATTTCATACACACTTTTCACAAGGATTTACAAGGCATGAAGTCCCTACAAAATCTCAGTTTCATACAAGATCCAATACCGTTCCATATGTGACATCCATGACCCAATTCATATCCATACAAATTTCATTCATAGAGTTCCACACAAGTTGCATACATAGTTTCCAATAGAGTTTCATGGCAATGTCAAAGAAAAAGAAGAGAAAGCTGCCGGCAAGATTCATATCAACAAAGATTCAAATAAAAAATCACAAAAGATTAAAACTAGAACATGAGCTCGGATTCATGGCCTATGCCCAGATCGGGGCCCTCATCCTGAATGGATCTTCAGAAACATTTAGATAACTTCAATGGATCTGAAAAAAAAAACAAGAAAAGAAAGAAGAGCAAGGAGGTGCCTCCGATCCAGGCCCTCCTTGCCTATATCCGGAGCTCAGCCCGTCGGATGAGTGGAGAAGAGAGGGAGCGTCGGGCAGATCCCTGCACGTTGGAGGACAAACACTCTGTTTCACCACATCAAGAACAAAGTATGCTGAGGAGATACAGCAAAACTTTAATCTTGGCGTGCTAAACGACCAAAGACTATATATTGGCCATTTTCTCTCATCCTCTGATTTGCTGGCATACTTCTCTGTATCTACTACAATTGTTTCTCAATGTTGTCTCACCGTCCATGCTGATGTAAGCAGGCGCTGGGTACTAGAATTTGAACAACTTATTGTGTACTTTCAAAACTAGCCGGCACGTCAACGAAACTCTTGTCGTGGTCCTGAGGAAGGTACCACTTAGCTCAGAGCCATCACAGTAATCTGATTTGCCTTGGCTGTAATCAGAGCTTAGATGCTTCAATTGTGGGCACTGCGAGATATTTGCAACCTGTACAATGTAAATGCAGATTGTTAATGTGCTCATATTCGGAGTGATTTGCAGTGAGCACATGTTTTACCTTGTCTAGATTATGTAGCTCATTATCTTGTATACCATGCAGAAAGTCTGCAATCGTCACCAATGCGTAAATAACTTAAGTTGAACAGGGTTATTAGCTAATTCAGGAAACAAGCCATCGGGCTAACCTGTATAAGCCTGATCCTTGAATATTAACAGGCTGCAGGGCATTAGTAAAAGTGACAAAGAAGCAGGATCAGCTTCCTTTGAGCCTTCAACCTTAGAGGAACAATTACTCTCCTGCGGTTCATCAGATTGTACGGTTTGGGGATATGTATGTTCGTGATCTCTAAGCTTTCCGTGGGGTGAGAAATCAATCACAACCGGTGAAGCAAGGGATATGATAGCAACAACAGGGAAATAGGCAGGACCATCTTGGTGTGGCTGAAAAGTGATGTTATTGTACATCAGTGAAGCGTACCACAAGATGTACCACAGAAATGAACAATAAGGACCTGGTGATTACTGACCATGATCCCTTGATTAGGATGATACTCATTAATCAGAACATGATTGATTGCTGAAGGAAACAAACAAGTCCACTGGCAGATTCTGTTGGTTATCGTGGTCAGCCATGGAGGTACTGCAATACAAGGCAGATGTACATAATTTCCATGCAAAAAACTGATGTGTAACTTGCAATGTTTGTAAATGTAAGTGCTCATCATATTACTAATTCCTTAGGGAACATTTTTTCCTTCCATGAAAATAACAAAATTTGAAACACGCCACACATGCATGCAATCATGAGGGTAATCCTTAAATAATACAATAGACCAACATCAATAATGTAAAAACAATGAGTATGCAATCTGATGTTGAGGATTACAGCTAGAAAAGAAATATAACGAAGGAGCAAATGGTAACAGATATCAATCACATGCTTGTGCAATCCCTTACACAAAGGATATCTGCTGCTGGCTGGTTGATTGGTTGCTGATTGAGCATCTGAACCGGGGTAGCTGGCCACTAGAGAAATGCATTACGGATTGGTGTCTCGACAGAATCAAAGACTGCAAGTTAGATGTGGAGCTAGAACGAAGACCAGAGAGTCGCTGATCCTTTTGACGATGTGGAGGATTTGAATGGAGTGTAACCGCAGGACTTTTCAGCAGAAATTACTCTGCCCTGACGGCGTAAATTGTCTTAATAATAAATGAGGCAGCTCCTGGTCTTGGAGCTCTCACAGCTTTGTGAGCATAGATGATGTACCTTAAACTGTCATCTCTAATTCTCTATGCTCTTTGCCTTCCTGTACTTGCCCTCTTTTCTTGTCTTTTCTTTTCCGTGTTTTCTATCTGTCTAATATCCCAGAGTTGGGATCTAGCAACTCTCTATTTGACAATAGTGTCAATAGTAGAACCCGCTGTGGTGGTTTCGTAAAATGCAACAGATTTTGTTTCACTATTTGAACGAGAGAACAGATGATAATGCAAATTGCTTTTGATATTTCTTTAACTTAGGACACAAGATGTTAATACATGTATAGACCTCAAAACACTTATAAAGATTTTGCAATGTTTGGGTTTGATAGAGGCTAGAAGGGGAGCTGTGATATTTTTCTGTTTACTCCATGACAGGCCTCCAAAATACTAGAATGACTGTAAATCTTAAACTATGTTTAAGACCAAAGAGATGTGATTTAAGAAACATACAATCTGTTGCAGAACTGGATTAGCAAACAAATTATACAAAAGAGCCAAGCATAACAGATTTTGTTTGACTAATGGAAAAGGATAAGTTGCTAATATAATATGTTCTCGTTTATCTCTCAAACTGAGGACATGGTCTTCTTTCATATCTCTACCTCAAACTGGAGACTTTGCTATTTGCAAGGATTATTTAGGGTGCAGAGGGGATCGGAATCTAGTTACCAAAAAGCTCATCTTATAGCAGCTAAACTATAGAGTGACTACGAATCCCTGAAATACCTCCGCGAAACAACATGGGGGCACTTGAGTAGTTCAGTTATGTAACAGTATGCCTGATCATGACACAAAATTGGGCCAAGGAATAAAATGTTGATGAGCACTCACATGCCTGCGGCAGTAGCCCCTTCTCGTGCACCACTCCTCCTGCACAAGTCAACCAAATCATAACGTTTCCAGAGCCGAAAGGGAACGAGAAAAATTAGGGGCAGAGCCGGCAAGTACCCCAGTTCTGCAGCCGCCGATTCTTCAGAGTCTTCCACTTGGGCGCCGGCGCCTGGTAAATCTGAAACGGAGGTCGCCACCAGCGCGTCAAGCCACACGAAAAAACGACAGGTGGATCCCGTTGGAACTACTGTAGTAGCACGGCCAAGATTAGTCTAGTACGTACATGGTGGAGGAGCTGGGACTGCTCGGTCTGGGAGATGAAGTCCGGGACGTAGAGGACAGTGGGGATGGAGCCGATGGCGTAGTCCCCGGTGCTCTCCAAGGACAACGTCGGCGAAGGATTCTCCTTCTCTTCCGCCGCCGCTTCTTGGGTCGCCATTGCTGCTTCGAGCCAAGGAGTGTAGGGGTTTCCGCGTGTAAAGGCGAAGACAGAGAGACTACTTATGGGCCGTAAATGTAGGCCCAGGGCCGGGTAAGGTACGGATTGTTTCGAATTAATCGCTCGTCCTCTGTCGCCAGCTGGCGCCACTCCATTGAGGCTGTTTCCGATTTTTTCTACCTTTTCTTGTCTATTTTCGATTTCTTTCCTGTTTTTTATTTTCTTTTTTAGACTTAACATTTTCAAACAAGAAATTTGGAAATTGTGCAAATTTTAAAATATTCATTGTTTAAAAATAGTTTCAAAATTTACTCATACGTTAAAAATGTTCAAATTTGAAAATTTTCATATTTGACCACATAATAATCACATTTGGATTTTTTTAATTAAAAAATTAATATTTAAAAAACATTCACATTTTGGAAAAATTCGTGTAAAAAATGTTTGATTTAAAAAATAATCGCATTAAAACATAAAAGAGAAGAAATATAATACCCATGTGCCGCTGAGGGTGTTGTATAGGAACGTCACGTCCTCTCCGGTGTTATGTTCGAAAAATTGCGCAACCTGGGGTAGAGGGTTTGGGAGTGTGTTGTCCTCCGATGTTGTCTCTTGCACGGGAAATTAAGGGGTTGCCTGTGGCGCGGATCCGGCCTCTACCACGGGCATGAATGTGCGTGTTGGGGTACTAGATGATAAAGGCCGCCCATGTCCTTTCATCATCATCTATACCAGCTGCCACGCACGATCCCATAGGAACGATTTCATCGCCCTAAGAAGCAGAACACGTCGTGGAGGATTTACGGGTGTTTTCGAACATACACTATGTTGTAACCTGCTTTTTTGTTTGTTTTCATTTTAATGTCGCGCCTAAACTAAAATAGTGAGTAGGCGGTTTTTATCGTGCCAACTAACACAACTGATGCTAGTGGTGGAATACATCACAAACAACTAAGACACTATTGGAATTGCTTGAGAGAAGAGCATCAAACTAAACAAAAATAGACAAAGAAAATATATGTAGTTTGGAGATAATCACGTGGTAGAGTTTGTTTGGGGTCTGACCTTCATGTGCCTAGGACGACATCGACATCGTTTCCACCTCCTTGGCGGAGTCTCTTCAAAGGATTCCTAGTGTTTTCGTCCCTAGTGAGAAGAAGGATGACAAGGGTGGAGTCTTGCTTCCCAACGTTGGGAAGGAAGAAGGCTAAGGACTTGATTGATTTTCGTATATGTACTCTAAGGACCTTTTTTGCTTATTTACATGACCATGTTTTAATATATTTACTGTAAGGTTCTATTTACTTGCAAGGTCATGTTTGTAGCCCCACCCCCACTAATAAGATAATGTAGATATAGGCCTTTTTTGTGCATTTCCTTTGTAAAATCATATAATTGCTAATTTTTAGATCGCTTGAGAAATAACTAAATCTCGGTCATCTTTCTAGCCATTAGACTTACATCTCGATTTCGTGTCTAAGTGAGTTGTAAGTGAGAACTTTTTATTTACACGTGACTTGCAACTCACTAATAATTAGATCCACGTCACGATTTGTGTAATCCGTGCAGCTCACGTTGTTTGCGGTTGAGCTTTTAGGCTACAAAGGGTTGCAACTTTCTTTTTCTTTCAAGTTGCAGTACACTCATTATTTTATTTGTGTCATGACTTGTGTGACCCATGACTTGCAAATTGCAAGTGTGTTAGCGCACTAGGCCCAAAAAAGAATGGATTTGTTAAGTCTGAGTTAGATATTTTTAATCAAGTCTCAGATATTTTTAAGTGCAATAAATAAACGTATAATTAAACTTTTCTGTTCAGAAAGATATAACTTGTGAACGGGAATCCGGTACCTAGAGGGGGGGTGAATATGTGCTATTACAAATTTTAGGTGTTTTCAAATTTAGTCTCAACACAAAGGTAAATTCTCTAGATATGCAACTACGGTGAATTTACCTAAATGACAATCTAAGCAATAACAAGATAAGCAAGTAAGGGAGTAAAGGTAAAGGGAACCAAGTGAAGCACGCAGAGACGAAGATGTAATCCCGAGTTCCACCCAAGGGTGTACGTCTCGTTTGGAGAGGTGTGCGCTACCACAACAGGTTAGCCGCAACGCCACAAAGGCTCACCTTCTTCTCCGATGAACTCAACCACAAAGGTTTCGAGTCCACCTTCCACTATTGATCCCCTTTTAGGGCGGAGATCGAATCCCTTACAAACGCTTGAGGCACACACCCACAACTGAATTGGGGGCTCCCAAGAAGACCACAAAAGGTCAAGGACCACAAAAGGTCAAGGTAACACCAAGAGTACAACAATGGTGAACTAGGTTTTCCCACCGGAAACCCTAGCCAAGAAATCCCCAAGTGAATGGTGGAGAAATGCAAATCCCTTCGGTGAGGATGTAGATCCGGGCCTTCTCCTCCAATCCTCCAAAGATCAATGAATTTGGGTGGGGGGATTGGGAGATCTTGATGATTTGAGCTTTCAAGAATGGTAGGAGAGAGAAAATCTGAGAGCTGACTGTTCTTGAGTGAGTGAGGGGGTATTTATACTCCCCCTCAAAATCTGGCCGTTGGCTGTCTTGGGCACCCGGAAATTCCGGTTTAAGTAACACCGGAAATTCCGATCATCCGGAATATCCGGGTCTTTGAAAATATCCGAGCTGAATTTCCGGTTGAGATCAGAACCAATTTTGAACTTGACTTAGTCGATTTTCTGAGGTTGACTCGGAATATCCGAGTCCTTGAAATTTCCGAGCTAAATTTCCGATTGAAGTCAGTACCACTTCTGAATCTTGACTTAGCCAATTTTTCTGGGGTTGACTCGGAATATCCGGGTTGGGGAACCGGAATATCCGAGTCCCTGAAATTTCCGAGCTGATTTTCCGATTGGAGTCAGTACCACTTCTGAATCTTGACTTAGCCAAATTTTCTGGGGTTGACTCGGAATATCCGGGTTGGGGAACCGGAATATCCGAGTCCTTGAAATTTCCGAGCTGATTTTCCGATTGAAGTCAGTAGTACTTCTGAACTTGACTTAGCCAATTTTCTGGGGTTGACTCGGAATATCCGAGTTGGGGAACCGGAATATCCGACGAGTCTGGGAAGAATTCCAGAAACTCTTTTTCTCTACAATTTGGCTTTAGGATTTCTGATATGAGTTTCACCCAAACTGAAATACTTAGCAATATGATTAGTATATCATTGGTATTGTTAACTAACACACAAAACACTAGGGATTAAGAAATGTTCTTTCAACTTGTCTAGTTGTAATTTTGTATTAAGAAAACTTTAATTACACTTTTTAAAGTTGACCGACATAGACCTAAAAAGAATTTCCGTTCTATAGTTTTCTTGGAGAAAAGGCAGACTTGTGAACATCTTCATTCTGAAACGCAACCTTTTTTTTTTGAGATTTAATAGCAATATATTAACGCAAGCAAGCCGCCTCATTAAAAACCTTCTCAGTCCCCTTAGGTACCCTGAGAAGGAAAAAAGTGCATAAAAAACTTGCCGCTCAACATCAGTGTATCATTACATCATTATGTAAACATCGAGAAATAAAACTAGGAATATAATTTATCCAAATGCATCTAGGCCTATACTCCGATGCTTGCTTTGCGCATAAGTGTGCACCTTAATTGGCCTCTCTTCCGATAAAATTGAGCTGAAATAATTCCAGATTTCCACACATATCATCAATCTCCTGTAGTATAGCAGTAATCTCCGATCTTCCTTGGTTTCGATCCTTCCAAAGTTGCACCACATCCATTGCATCCGTCTCAATAATGACCCGAGGAATACCAGTACTAACAACAATACGAAGTCCATCTCTCACAGCGATGGCTTCCATGGTCATGGCATTAGCAACATGTTCATACCAAATGGACTGACCCCGTAACATGACCCCCTGATGATTGCGCATCAACATGCCAGAGGATCCTTGCCCAGATGCAACATAGTGGCTCGCATCAACATTGATCTTAACAGTTCCTGCTTCAGGAGGCTTCCAGCGACTCGCCGCTCTCGGCGCCCTAATTTCCTTTTGTCGTCCTGATATGGAGAGATCAACAACTATGTCAACTGTCCATTTTACTGCTTGTGGTATCGATCTAGCATACCCATCATGATCACGAGCATTTCGTTCAGCCCACACTGCCCAACATCCACATAAAATTATAGCCGCATCTTCAGTGACAACACGGTCGCTGACCACTAAATCCATTGCCCATGTCTCCGGATGGAGTCTCGGAACCTTGATCGAAGCAACATCATGAATGTCCTTCCAAAAGAGCTTTGCCCATGTACACTCAAACATAGCATGTTTTATTGTTTCATGTTGCCCACAAGATTTGCAAAACGGAAGTTTCTCTATATGTCTATTATTCAGTACAGCTCGGCAAGGAATATAAGATTTGATCGTACGCCATCAGAAATTCCTAACCTTTGGAGGTACAGGCATTTTCCAAAGTTTTTTCCAGAGGGAATTGTTATTGCTTGCTGATCCTATTTCCCGGTCACAACTCACAAGTATCAGAGTTTTCCAGAGAGAACTAGGCGCCTTTTCTCTTGTGAATTATCAACTGATGAACAGTTCTCCGTATCGTACGTGGCATGAATAAGCTTTGCCCTACATTCAAATTTTTATTATTTTCTGCGCTATGCAACATCGAAGGTGAGTACTGGAGTACTATTAAAAAAAAATCCAGCCGCTCTCATCGTGCCGCGCGGTGCCCATCCCATCGGCCAGCTCCGCTCCGCCAAGCACAAAGAATCTTCGCGACGCGCCGAGGTCGCCCTCCGTCGTACGCAGCACGCCTCCAGTCCGTCCGCCCCTCCTCCTCCATCCGTCCGGACGAGATTCCGCAACCGCCACGCACTCCCTCCCTGGACCTGCTCCTCCGTCAGGGCGCCGAGCTGCTACAAGAACCGCCTGCGCTCTCTTGCTCACCTGCGCCACCGCTAGCTCCTTCGCAGCCAGCTGCTTGCCTCCGGAGTCCCCCTACGCACCCGGAGTACCTCGATCCCGCAGACAGGTAAGCTCAAACTCATCTCTCCTAACTTGCCCGCCCGCCCGCCCGCCCGCCATGTGTTCGACGGAATAGCCGTTAGGTCGAGGAGCGTCCGTTCTTGCTTGTTCCTGATTCCGGAGTGCTGCTTACTAAGCTTGTAGTAAAACAGAGCAGGAACTCCGGCTGTTCAGTTTAGGACTTTGAGCGGGTGCACTGCAAACAAAAATAATTTGTATGCTGTATTATGTGCATGAGCTTGTTTCAGGAGAGGAAAGCTGAGGCTATTTACATCTTGCGTTAGCCAAGTTGGCACTGATACAGTTTCAGTCCCAGAGGGCCTCGTCGTTGACCCACTTTAAGCTGGCTGCTGGAATCTGGTGCTTTAAACCCAGAGTCCGTCTCTCTCTCCGGTTTTCATCTCTTCTATAGGTTCCAGCAATTGGTCGTGCAAGAAGTCACGCCTCTTTCTCAAAAAGTGTCAGTCTCAGTTGTGTCGGGTGATTGTGTGGTTTCTTCAACTCTTCATACAGTCCCGACGCAAGCATAAACTGATCAACTGTTACCTCACATCTACTCCTTTTTGCCCCAGTGTACATCTTGCTTAATGCTGTAGCGGTGATATTATTTGTGCTATGTGTGCATAAGCTTATTTCGGGAGAGGAGAGCTGCTGTCCATGAGGCTGTTTAGACCTTGTCCTGTCTGGATAGGTAGCCAAGCAAGTTGCCACTAGACTTTCAGGTACCTGAGTGGACCTCATTGTTGGGTCACTTTAGGCAGTCTTATTCTCTAGGATGTAGTATTTGTTAGTCCAATCCTTGTTTCTTTCTTAACAAGTGTTGGTTTGAGTTGTCTTGGTGATTGGGTTTCGTGTCGATACATCCTTGGAGAAGTACTGATCAATCGTTGGCTGACATGTGCATTTTTTCCCCAGTAACACATCTCGCTTAATTTCGCAGTAGTGTATTATATATCTGGCACTCGTTTGCTGATGGTAAACTTTCACCTTTTCTCCATTCCCGCTCAGTGAAGTCTGAAATCGTATGCATTTTCCTGTTTGCAGCTTTGATACTGGCTTATTGTTTGGTTGACCCCTCCTCGTGGAAATGCTTGATTCACTCATTAGCCATGTAAAGATCCTCAAAAAGCTCCGCCTCTCTTTTCTTTCTCCCTTAGTAAAGCACTGATGTGTTTTATTTATCTTGTCGCTATAGGATCCAAAGATGTTGGACGAGAAGAAGCCTGATGAGATAACTCCAACTGGTGTTCTTGAAAGTCTGCAGAATTTTCTACGCAAATGTGTCATAGCTGTCCTATCCTATGGTCCAATGCCTAAACACATTGCTTTTATTATGGATGGTAATCGTAGATATGCTAAATCCAGAAGTATCAAGGAGGGTGCCGGTCATAGGGTGGGTTTCTCCGCTCTAATGGGAAGTCTTCTCTACTGCTACGAAATGGGCGTCAAGTATATCACGGTGTATGCATTTAGCATCGATAATTTTAAACGGGACCCGAGTGAGGTGCAAACCTTGATGGAGCTTATGGAGGAAAAGATCAACAAGCTGTTGGAGAATAGAAATGTCATCAACAAGGTTAACTGCAAGATCAACTTCTGGGGGAAACTGGACATGCTTAGCGAACCGGTGCGGGTAGCAGCTCAGAAGCTGATGGCAAGCACCGCTCAAAACACAGGAATCGTCTTCTCTGTCTGCATGCCATACAACTCGACTTCTGAGATCGCCAACGCCGTTAACGAGCTTTGCAAAGAACGGAGGGATATGATCGAGGGACAGCAAGCTGGCAGCTGCAATGGCCGTGCTGTGAATGGCAGCACATGTTCGGATATTTCAGTGGCTGATTTGGATCGCTATATGTACACTGCCGGCTGCCCAGATCCAGATGTTGTGATCCGGACGTCGGGCGAGACTCGTCTGAGCAATTTCCTACTATGGCAGACGACGTTTAGCCATCTGCAGAACCCAGATCCGCTGTGGCCCGAGTTCTCCTGGAGGCACCTTGTATGGGCGATACTACAGTACCAGAGAGTCTACCCTTACATTGAGCAAAACAAAATGCTGGCAAAGAAGCAGCTGTGAGGCTGTGAATCTATGATCCCTGTTACTTTGGAAGGGAGAGAAGAAGATAAGGAGAAAGTACCAGCCAGCTGTGAGCTGTCTATACTTCTCTCTTATTATGTTCTGTGTACCAAAAGAGTGTAATTATGCAAGCCATTTGTGTTGGCAATTCTATGGACATGCCTGCTACCAGCCTGAACATGAAGGGAAGCAGAACGATAGATGAAACTGTAAAGCATCAGTATATGTAATCAGTACTCACCGGCAGTTTTGCCGGTGGCATGGAATAATTTGCATTTACACTAGTTTTTTAATTGCTAGTGCTCCATTTCACAATTTGAAATTAGATTCCCCACATTTCTATCTTTTGAAGATTTTTTTCTGTCAAATTTATATACTGTGGTTGCCAAATTTTGAAATGAACAGTTATCTATGATGTTATTGCACAGTTGTAGAGTGGGTATTCAAGTATTTACCACAAGCAAGAGACGATATACCGTCAAGAGTATTATCATGCAAAGATGTTATGCATAGCTGTAGAGTGGGTATTCAAGTGTTTACCAACAACTAAGAGATGATATACCGTTAAAAGTAGTATCATGCAACCTTATGCCAGTGTCATTCATACTTGACAACTACACCCTCCGTATCACGAGGGATTATATTATTACTAGGGAATTTAGCGCGGTATTTCTGTTAGGAAATAAAATATAAATTTGGTAGTATGCATATTTTAAAATAACGTAGGTTTGAAAATTTAAATTTGGTAGTTTGCACATTGAAGAATTCGGTAAGACCGGCGATTAATTTTTTTTGTATTTAAAAATCTTTTAGGTGTCGGAAATTGTTGAAGTTGCGTTTTTTAGAAGCTACATTATTTGGTTTAATTTTTTTAAAAAAGTTGTTCAAACATGATGGAGATGCATTGGTTGTTAAGATTATTTTTTCTGCAAATTTTGGTATTTTATTTATATTTTTTTAAATCACCGTTTGGAAGTTATGTTTTTTTGGATTTTAAACTTTTCTGTAATAATTTAAAAAACGGCGGACGCTGACATGCGGGCCCTACTGACGTCAGCGTGACGCCAGCGGGCGACGGATGCGGCCGGCGCCGCCGAGCTCACGCTCGCGCAGCAGCGGGAGATGGTGTTGATCTGAAAGAGCAGGCGGAGGCGAGCCGGAGGGGCGGGGCGGCGCGGCGGACCAATTGGTTGCCGGAGTCGCTGGCGGCGAGCGTTTCAGCGGCGGCGGATGCGGAAGACGCCGGTGACGAAACATGGCGAATCTGGCCGTCCCAGCAGGCCGTCTCCGGCGAGGTTGAAGAGCGGGCGATGACGGATCTCGCCACATCCTTTGATTTGAGCGGCAGGGCGCGTAGCAACGGCGGCGGCCGCCGCATAGGTAGAGCATGGGAGAGAGAAGGGGGAGGGGGCGTTGTGCGGGAGCTTTTTATAAAAAAGTATGTGAGGTTACTTAGAATTATAGAAACGTCCTCAACTGTGTGAAGTTGTGGACCGTGGGTCGCTGCCTGGATCTTCTGGGGGGTTTATGCAAATAGGAGCGGTGACCGGTGGGAACTGGCTTCGACCGGCGGGCGACCGGGCGATGTGGCGCCACATGATTGGCGGAGAGGCATGTGCTACAGTAGATGTCGTTTTAGTGCCCAAAAACTCGCGATCTTGTCCGTCGGTTGCTCAGATCGGACGGTTCAGAAAATGAGGGTGACGTGGAGGGTAGATTTAGGAATGAATCTCACCAACTTTCATATATAGAGTATCTCTACTATCTCTTCTCTATCTCTATCTCTACTATATAATATGTCGGAAGGTGTCCGGTACGTCGCGGCACTTTTGCAGTTTAGCCCCTCAGGTTGTTTGAAATTAACCCGCACTCCTCAAGTCGTATACCCGTTCGCTATTCACTTTGCAAAAAAACACCCTTTTCCCACACGCTCCCCTGTATCTTGCATCCGTGGCGCCTCACCGTCCGCTGCTCCGGTGGGATCGCTGCCAAGCGGCGTGACGCGCACGCAGCGACGCAGAGCTCAGCTGCTGTGCTGGAATCCGTGGTCGGCAAGCCGCCGGAGCTTCACGTCGGGCCGACCCACAGATTTTGGCCAGATTCCCGCTCCTGCCCGATGTGGTCAGGAGGGCGACGATTTGAGGCGGCCAGGCCCGGGTTCTTGTACATCCCATACGATGTCGCTGGTAGGTCGATGTTTTGAGTCTTCCCGGACCTTAGATCCATGGTTCCGCATCGGGATTTGGTTCGGGTGGTGTCGTCCTTGAGACAAATCAGGTTGATCTGCTGTGGTTGTTCAGGTTCTTCGATCCTTGCACCACGGGAATCCTTCCTTTTCATTATAAATTTGCTTCCGTACAATGTTAATCTGGAAATCTGGATCATCCTTCTTCTAGGGGTCTTTGAACCACTTGGCCTTCTATTAGGCTTCCAGCATGTCCAATGTTCTTCACGGGTGTACTGTCAGAGTACACTTCGTCGACACAAAGATGAGAAGTGATGGCGAGGATTCAGGTAATAGGATGATGTGCTCACGATTCCTACGACTGTTGAGGGACGCACTGTTTGCATAAAATCCTCTAGCTCTGCGAAACAAGCATGGTCGGAGTACGGTAGAGTATAAGAATCCTTTCCAAATAGCTTCGGTGGTGACAAGGGATCATAGTCCATTTCTATTGTGACTATGGCCGACCCTTCCTCTTTGCATACGATTGCAGGTGATTTACCAATAAATTTGGCCTTTCCCTCAATGCTTCTCCATTGCCAAGGGATGGCCGAAGGCATGATTCCTATAGTTGAGCATACTGTGTTCAAAGCTTCAAGATTCTCAGTTTTCATACTGTATCTTGGAACAGCACGGAACCTGGTCAAGCTGGTCTGAGTTGTGAAGATCTCCTGATTGTCATCAATGCCTAGAAGGTGCATTGTCAGTAGGCGTTGGGCCAGACCCAAATCTGACGAGGAAAGTGAGGCAGAGGAAATACTTTAGCCTCCAGAAGATCAATGTGTGGTGTTTATAAAGCAAATACAATGCCCGGTGATGTGTGTATCAAAGTTATGGCAGCTAAACAGAATTTTAGATTAGATGGATTGAGCAGGGTTCAGAGCGTAACAGTGATACTGAGCAAGTTTGATCAGGGCCCAACACTTGATTCATGTGGAAGAAGCATGTTCATAGGAATTGGCCCGAGTTCATGTAGTAGAATCATGTTGAGACAGTTGGTTGGATTAATGTAGCAGATATATGCCCAACACTGGTTTATTGCCCGAGTGATCACTCTGTATGGCGCCACATGCAACATGGAGGACGAAATGCTGATCCTCCTCGTAGCAGTCAGGATGATGTGCATGAGATTTGAATTTTTATGCAGGTTCCTTGCTCAAGTTGTGAATTGACCTTGCAGCTGACCAAGTCATCAAGAATTTACCCGACTACACCAAACATGGGTCGATAGTGAGAAAAGTTGCTGGAGTTGAAGTGGGTGATGAATTTCTATTCAGAGTAGAGCTAGCCATTATTGGTCTTCACAGCCCCTACCGGACACGCATTGACACCACAAAGGATACATAGTTGCTTAAGGAGGTTATCTTGACAAATTTTCTAGCTCGGGTGAATTAGTATACACCGGCTCTGGAAGAAAAGCTACAGTTAACGATCATGATGAACCAGGTTCAAGGGTCTTCAAATATAGATTGTATCGGATTCCTGAACAACCACAACTTCCTCTGGATATAGCCCCTCGAGGCCGGCACCGCCTCCTCGCCTGCAGCCGTGGGCTCGCAGGCGGCAGCGTGCTTCCAGTTATGCTGTCCAAGATCTAGGGGTCTTTGAACCACTTGGCCTTCTATTAGGTGTCAGGCTTCCAGCATGTCCAATGTTCTTCACGGGTGTACTGTCAGAGTACACTTCGTCGACACAAAGATGAGAAGTGATGGCGAGGATTCAGGTAATAGGATGATGTGCTCACGATTCCTACGACTGTTGAGGGACGCACTGTTTGCATAAAATCCTCTAGCTCTGCGAAACAAGCATGGTCGGAGTACGGTAGAGTATAAGAATCCTTTCCAAATAGCTTCGGTGGTGACAAGGGATCATAGTCCATTTCTATTGTGACTATGGCCGACCCTTCCTCTTTGCATACGATTGCAGGTGATTTACTAATAAATTTGGCCTTTCCCTCAATGCTTCTCCATTGCCAAGGGATGGCCGAAGGCATGATTCCTATAGTTGAGCATACTGTGTTCAAAGCTTCAAGATTCTCAGTTTTCATACTGTATCTTGGAACAGCACGGAACCTGGTCAAGCTGGTCTGAGTTGTGAAGATCTCCTGATTGTCATCAATGCCTAGAAGGTGCATTGTCAGTAGGCGTTGGGCCAGACCCAAATCTGACGAGGAAAGTGAGGCAGAGGAAATACTTTAGCCTCCAGAAGATCAATGTGTGGTGTTTATAAAGCAAATACAATGCCCGGTGATGTGTGTATCAAAGTTATGGCAGCTAAACAGAATTTTAGATTAGATGGACTGAGCAGGGTTCAGAGCGTAACAGTGATACTGAGCAAGTTTGATCAGGGCCCAACACTTGATTCATGTGGAAGAAGCATGTTCATAGGAATTGGCCCGAGTTCATGTAGTAGAATCATGTTGAGACAGTTGGTTGGATTAATGTAGCAGATATATGCCCAACACTGGTTTATTGCCCGAGTGATCACTCTGTATGGCGCCACATGCAACATGGAGGACGAAATGCTGATCCTCCTCGTAGCAGTCAGGATGATGTGCATGAGATTTGAATTTTTATGCAGGTTCCTTGCTCAAGTTGTGAATTGACCTTGCAGCTGACCAAGTCATCAAGAATTTACCCGACTACACCAAACATGGGTCGATAGTGAGAAAAGTTGCTGGAGTTGAAGTGAGTGATGAATTTCTATTCAGAGTAGAGCTAGCCATTATTGGTCTTCACAGCCCCTACCGGACACGCATTGACACCACAAAGGATACATAGTTGCTTAAGGAGGTTATCTTGACAAATTTTCTAGCTCGGGTGAATTAGTATACACCGGCTCTGGAAGAAAAGCTACAGTTAACGATCATGATGAACCAGGTTCAAGGGTCTTCAAATATAGATTGTATCGGAATCCTGAACAACCACAACTTCCTCTGGATATAGCCCCTCGAGGCCGGCACCGCCTCCTCGCCTGCAGCCGTGGGCTCGCAGGCGGCAGCGTGCTTCCAGTTATGCTGTCCAAGATTTTCAATATGGCTGATAAAGCTACATGGTTGGAGTTTAAGGAGTGGTGCTCACTACGGAAATGTTCCGAAGAGAACTGAAAGGAGTCCTTCAAGTGTGATTTCTGTTCTCAAGATGCATCAACTACTGATCTGATGTTTGCTTGTCCAGCTGCAAGATAAATTGGACATAAAAGGCGGGTATTCACTTATATATAATGATATGTCATGTGCTCGCGGGGTGTATCTGCAACTATAGTTTCTTGCAAGCGATTCAGAAGTCCGTTGAAGAATTGTATTATTTTCAGTTGCTCTTTTTTTCATTGTTTATGCGGGTAAATGGTGTTCTCTATCTGTATGGTTTTGTTTACTACTGTAGCTTAGCTTGGGCAGTTGGATACCTGATGATTGCAGGCCATCTCAACAAGTGTATGGAACTTAAAACATAGAAAACTACAGAATGTGCAACTCAATCATAGTTAGGATAATCTTGCACAAAGTAGTGTTGCAGTCCATCCGACAATCCACCATAGAACCACAATCAATTTACTTAAAACATATTGGTTTATTTTACGCCCGTTGCAACGCACGGGCATTTTACTAGTCATCTCTACTATATAATACGGCTTAAGGTGAGGATGGTACGTCACTTTTTTCCGATTTTACCCCTATAGTTCTGCGATATTACCCACCCTGTCACCGGCAAGTGAAAAAACGGTTCGTTTCTCTTTTTTTTCGGCCCGAGGATCTGCTGGCGCCCTACCAGATGATATCGCTCTCGCAGTCGCTCATCACGATCAACCTCGCCGCCGCCTTTGACATCCCCACGCAAGGGGGGCAGCCTTGCTGGTGCCAGCGGATGGACGGCGCGGGCGGGCCGGAGGTGAACGACGGAGCGTCCTCGGCCGTGCCCCTAGACACGCAAGCCTGCCGGCTGTGCCCTGCGCGTGCGCCGAGCCCCCGCGTCATGTGCTCACGGCCGCGCCCAGGACGTTCTCGCGTCCACGCCCCCAGCCTGTCCGCCTGCTTGCCACACCCTCGCGCCGCGGCCGCGCGAGTGGGGCAGCTGAGTGGGCGCGTGAGCGGGGCAGCAACGCGGTGTCGGGCGCGCAAGTGGGGCGTCTGTACTGCGTGCGAGTAGGGCGGGCAAGGCGACGCCGGACGCGCAGGCGGGGCGGCACAAGGGGATGGAGGACAACGCACCGGGGGTCGACGGGGTCGCAGCCGCGTTGCGCAATGCGCAGCTCCGACGCTGATGGGGAGGCCTTCGTCGGCTCACGACCGCAGAGGACGGGTGCTGGAGCGGAGCGGCCATGGGCGTTGGCGCGCGAGGACAGGGTGAGGTCGGGCGGCGGCCGCCACGATGGCTAGCTGGGCGAGCATGACGGGAGTCGCTATTTCGTTGCGTGGTCTCATGAGCTCCAGGACGCGAACGCTCGACTGGCGTCGGCGAGTTGCATGGCGGAAATCTACGAACAACCAGTTCATGGGCGCAAGGCCGACAACATCATCGGGAGATCATCCGACACCACCAGGCTCTAGGTGGGTAAAGGAAGCGTTGGGGCCTTTAGGGAAACTTCACGGAGCTCAGGCGAATAGCTGCGGAGGCGTGTGCGCGCATGGGAGGTGGCCGCCGCGTTCTTCGGCCACGTAGTCTACGTGAGTCTCCGGTGCTCTACATCGCCATGGTGCTGCTCATGTGGGTGTTCGGCCGCTGCTTCTTGCTCACAGTCGTGGTGTTATACCGCTGCTACTTTGACAGATTTATGGATTGAAAAGAGAAAATATATACATGTTTCTCGACTTCACAGACCTATGCTTTTTAGTGGAGGAAACTATGTGAAATGAGGTGGTTTTGAGAGTGGATATCAAGACATTTAAACTTCAGAAAAACAGACACTCTGAATGCAGTTTGAATGGTATGAACTTTTGATGAAATAGTCCAGCAGGTTAGTAATGTTGTGTTCATCGCATTTCAGAGGTCCACATTTTGGTTAAGAACACCCTCAACAACCGCAATCCACCCAATCACCCACTTTAACAAATGTGATCCTGATTATATTAGCGTTAAACAACACAAGAAGTCATCGAAATTATGAGAAGTTGCGATAACCAAATTGTTCAAGGGAAGATTTTTTGTAACCAGACTATTTTTAGTTAAACATATCAGCCGCACTCCATGAAATTGTACATAATGCTGAAATTTGTTGATGAACTATAGCTTACCGAAGGTCAAAACAAAATATTCTACACTAATTATTGCTACTATTTTCAAACAACAGAGCCCCTAAACGCGTTGTGATCAGGTGTAAAATGCGGCCACCATCTTCGAGGCAAGAAGGATATACGTGGCAAGCGGGGGGAGACTGCTCGAAATTTGAGACGTGTAATAATGATAATGGTTTTCCCGCTGCAACACACGGGCATGTTTACTATCTCTACTATATAATATGCCTTGAGGTGAGGGTCGTGGCTATTTTGCATTTTAGTCCTTCAAGGTTTTGAAAATTAACCCGCAATCGTCCTTCAAGTCAAATACCCGTTTGCTTTTTTACTTTGCAAAAAACACCCTTTCTCACACAGGCTCCCTGCATCGTTCGTCCGTGGCGCCCCGCCCTCCGCTGCGCCGGCGGGATCGCTGCCGAGCGGTGCGACGCGGAGCTCCGCCACTGCACTGGACTTCGAGTCCGGCAACGATCTAAAGGTCAGCGCAGAGGACCGACGCGATGCGGTCATGCGGAGCTACGCCGCTGCGCTGGACGGCGTGGTCGGCGCAGTGCGTATGGTGAAGCGCGGGGCGCGGACAGCACGACGCAAGTCCTACGACCTCGATGTGGTTGGCGAGGACGGGGAGCAGCTATGGGCGTGACGGCACGACGACGGGCGGCGGCTATGGGCGCGGGCGGGCGTTCGACGGACACCTCCCCGTCAACCTCCATATCAGCCCTCCTAGCCTGCCTACGTGCGGATCCGCCGTCACAATCACCTTCCCCCGACATATAAGTCCTTGACCTACCAGGCTGCCACTAATACAGGTAGCAGACGAAGGTGTGTTCATCGGCTCTATACCTGACAGTGATAGGATGATTTATGGAGTTGATGTGATGATTAATCTGATCAACTCCTACATCTTGCTCAACTATTATGTCTTAGTTCTCACTCGTGGGGCGACTAGATGGTGTGTTCAGGAATCAGGATATGTTCTCTTAATTTACACATATTTCTGATACAGCTGAAGCCACTGCTGAATTTCTTCCTAATGTTGGAAGGGAAAAAGGCAAACACAAATCAGTAACATTTGTTCTACCGGATGATTCTGAATTGATCACTCCAACAAATACCAATTTTGAGCACCATGATGACATAGGGACTGATGAACATTTCAACACCCTGTCTCAGCAAACAGTTCAGAAGGTAAGTCTGCTAAAATTTGCACTTCTGATTTGATGTTTTTTTTCAAGAACTCTACTCTTACTTTGTTGATGTTTTCAACATTTTTCTTACTGAAGAGGAACTTCCAGATGATCGGGAATATACTGACAATAAGAGTCAGTATGAGGGAGCGTCATCAGATCGTGGTGTTAGAGAACAACCAAAACTGAATGTTGGAAAAGTAGATTTATCTATGAAACTATAATGCAGTTATGCTTGCTTGTGCCGTAGAAGAGCAGATCACTGCATGGAGAACAAAGAGGAGCACGACATGGACGGATATGCTGCTCCTTGTGGCCGGAGTTGGTTCCTGGGGTTGGATGGAAGATGAATCTGGGCAAGGAGAAGCAGGGCGACGAGGAGGAGCTGGCGAGGAGGGTGGGGCGGAGGAGGCCTGAGGAAAATGACGCTCGAGACGACCATTATTCCTCCACTTTTAGTAGGAACTGGCCTGATCCCAATTGATAGCCAATAAGGATGTGCGTTGACATTCTGTGATTTAAAAAAATAGTACTGCACCAGAACAATACTTCAGATAATTATAGATATTTCAAGTCTTGAACTTGTGTGATGTTTATAATAACTAGCTTGCAACCTTAAAAAAAAAGAAGTTGGAGAGGGAATAGATATTAAGCAATGTATGAACAAAAACCATGTGTCATGTTGTTTACATCCTTTTGAATTTAGTACAATAGGACAATTATTTCATTGAATTATAGATTTTTTTTCCGATATCCCGTAGCAAACTCACGGACATTTTGCTATAGCCATACAACTAACTAGTTCATGTGCATACCGGCCAAATGATAACAATCTATGAAAATACTTAAATACTGATGACATAATACTACTATCAAAACATGTCAGCAAGAGATCAAATTTTAAAAGTCTCCACGTGACTAACTCACGATAAAAAGTGGAACACCAATCGAGATATAGGGTATAAATAGCCATATAGGGCTTGCCCATTTGAGGGATTAAACGTTGTTAATGATTAAGACCTGAAAATATGTTGGACGATATTCGCAGGTACGAGAGAGAGCCTCTTTTCTTTCTACAGTCCACGTTTTAATTAGTTTTGACGAATGTTGGACCCGGTAAGTTTAACGTGTAAATAAACAGTTTATCGAGCACATGCCTTTCATTTCCCACTCGTTTTGCTCAAAAACTCAGACCAGCGCCGCCGGCGGCCGGAGCCGGAGTTCCTCATCCCCCCGCTTTCCCCTCCCCGAGGTAGGTAGGTCACCCACGACCTCGTCTCCGCCCCGCGCGCGGGACGGCGAGGTCAAACGCATTCCAAACCCCCAAAGCCTGCTCAACGCTCCCACCCCTCCTGCCCAAGTCAACCTCCACTACGCCCATGGCTCCCTCCCCTCCCGCGCTCCTCCTCCTCGCGCTCGCCGGACTCGCCGTCGCCGCCGCCCAGCTCGTCCCGCCTCCTCCACCGCCTTCTCCGCCGCGGCTGCCCGCCAACGAATCCGACGGTAACCGCTTCCCCGCTCCCGCCACCGAATCCGAAAGCTAACGCGCGCCGCCTCACAGATCTCTCTCTCTCGCAGTGTCTGCCCTGAGCGCGGTGTTCGGGCGATGGGGTCTCGGCTACGACGCCAGGGACCCGTGCCCCAGCCAGGTCTGGTTCCAGTCCCACGCCAAGAACGCGTCAATCAGCTGCAGCTGCGCCGACCAAAATCGCCCGTGCCGCATCACGCACCTGTGCGTCCTCGCTCGCCCGCCCGCCCGCCAGCCCGAGGCATCTGCACTGTTGTTTTCCGTTACCTCTGTGCCTCTGAACTAACGATTTTGGCTGGCTCTGGGATGCTGATGCAGGAACGTGACTGGCTACTGGAACCTGACCCAGATCCCGTCAGAGCTCTTCAACCTCACGGAGCTCGTATCTCTGTGAGTTCTGGCATTCATGGAAAATTCACCTGCCCTAACATTAGGGATATGTCATGTTTTATTGCATTGAGTATTGTGCTACTCGATGCGGCTATGGAATACGTACTTGTTATTCTTTCACATAGTGGAATCAAACCTCCAAACTACTGTTATCTTAACATTTGGATAGATACTTGCAAATTCATGTTTTCTTGAGTTTTTGTGTAACATGTAATTTTGTTCACTGAATTATTGCAATAGAATTCCCAGCAGCTTGTTGCTGCAGCATTATGATTTATTGGCCCTACAGAATTATTAAAATGATTAGGCATAGAAACAATGTATCCACGGGTTCACCATTTTTTATAAATATTTTGAAATAACTAGTATTTGTCTACTCTAACCCTGCATCTCAGTGCTACGAAATTGGAAATAACAAGGGTTCACTTACCATTTCCTTTTGTAGGGATTTGAGCAACAACAACTTGAGTGGCCTAATACCTCGAGGAATTGCTAATCTCTCCAAACTGGAAACATGGTGATTACAAAATCTTTTAGGTCTCCTTATCATCAAGATCGTAATTTTGTTTTAGAACATCATAAAGCTTTCCTGTAATTGCCATCAAGGATTATATGCATTGAAAGTTCATCTTGCAGAATTAGCGAGTGTTGATTCTTTTTCTAGGCAAAGAACAGTCATAATGCACAGTACTCAAACTGTTTCAATTTCAAAATTATCTGCCATCAAAGACATCCAATATTCTCATAGCTGACTGTATGCTCTTCACATAGCTAGGCACTTCAACAACAATCAGCTCAGTGGGCTTTTTCCTAACGAATCTTCACGTTTGAGGAATCTTCAATCCCTGTATGTATCCGCCATTTCCCTTTCCTTTCTCATATAGCAAGTAAAAACTATTTAAAGTAAATTTGGAGAGCAATATGTTACATAGCGTCTTGTTGGAAAAGAAAGATCACATGACCTCGCAATTTTGTGTGCAGGTGGATGTTCGATAATCACATTGAAGGGACACTTCCAGAATTTATTGCAACCTTTACCAATCTCACAGACTTGTATGCATAAGTACTTGGTTTATTTTCATTAGGCACAACTTCTTGCTTTTGCAATCTTGGAAAGCTAATGCACTTGTCTTGCTAGGCGAATATATGGCACGAAACTTCAAGGACCTATTCCGAAAAATTTCTCCAATTTGATCAATCTGGAAAAGCTGTAAGTCACTTTAATGGTTTATTTTATTAAATATGGAGGAATATAGCACTGTCCCTAATTTGTTCATCCTTGACACACTTCTAAGCAAGAGATTAATATAAGAGCAAAATTGCATTTAATCCGTTGCCATCTAATCTGTAGAAGTTTTTCTCCACTATATTAACAACAAATCATAGTATCATATGATTTCTTAGAATGCACACAAATATTATTTTTTTCTGAAAGGGGAAACCCCAGCCTCTACATTGATCGATACATATAGCCATATATATTCCATTATTTCAGTTCAGAGTGTTTACAAACTCAAGGGTTATGGATACTTGAATCAACCAGTGAAAAATCAGAAACATGTAAAGCCTATGCATTCAACATGTAATTCTGTTGTCAGACTGCGAACCGCACCGGTTGCACTAATCCCGTACAACTGTTTCCAAACTGCTGACCAGATATACATGGCGGCTTGCTTCTCGACTGGCTGAAGATATGACCACATATGGATCCAGTAGGTAGCCAAAGGGATAACCTGCAAAACAGAGGGATCCCCTATTTTCTTAAAGACATAATCGTTTCGAACATGCCACATAGCCCAAACAAAGCACGAACATCCAATTCCCAAAGAGATTCGCCATATTGGTTGGTGGTGATATTAAACTTTATTGAACAAGACGCCAAATAAGGCGAGCAAAATGGCAGGAGATAAATAGATGTTGTATTGTCTCATGTGCGTCACAAAAACAACATTCCTAATTTGCGTGCCAATTTCTCCTAACAAGGTTATCTTTAGTTGCCAAAAAAATCTATGAAGGAACCGCATAAAAATCTTTATTTTTTGTGGAACTTTTAACTTCCAAATATTTTTCTAAGAAATCTAGTGTGACTATTTATGAGGTCTAGCCGTCTAGGTACATCAATCTAACTGAAAACTAATGAATTTTGTGAGACCCCAAGTGTAAGTGTCCGGATCCCCGGAAAGTTGAAAATCCATCAAACGATGCACCATGTGTAACCATCGTCCACTTGTTCCCTATAAATGCACGTCTAAAAACTATATTCAGCAGCATTTCCGACCATTTTTTTTTTTAAAAATATATAAAGGGAGGGATATTGGAGGGAAAGAGGCCTATCTCCAAGCCAGATATTTCCCAAAAGCAAGTATTCAAACCTTTCTCAACCACAAAAGAGCGCTTACTAAAGAACTCCTTAACTCTTTTGAGTCCTTCCAAAAAGGGGAGTCAGTAGGTTTTGATTGCACAAATATGATTTCATGCTAATAAATAGTTTATAATGTTACATTTAACATGGATTTCCTTGCAGGATGCTTGGTGATCTTGATGGTGGGAATTCTACTTTTGATTTCATTGAAAATATGGCAAATCTTTCAACATTGTATGTCTGCAACTATTCCGTTGAACTATACCTTGTATCATAACTCATATATTTGCTTACGACAATTTTTTGTCAAGCAGATCACTGAGAAAGTGTGGAATCATTGGACAACTTCCTAATACGCTCCCAGCTTTAACCAACCTAACATACCTGTGAGTTTTCTAAAGTTTCTACTTGAAGATAATACTTTTGTCGAGCTATGATTCATAGTACTATAACTTAGTACTCTCGGATAACCTGTAACAGTTATCCTATACTAGGAAGCTATTGTTTGTTATATTATTATAATTGTGATTTGTGTATATAGTTTTTGAGCCTGACTTTTTATGATGCTATTAGCTTATTACTATCCTGCCAGTTATGCATTATGTATTGTCAACTATCAAAAGGCTATTAGTTATAAAAATAAAACACTAAGAACAGTAGTTATACATGCCTTTCTTTCATATCTTCTACCATTGCAATGGTAGTTCTTAGGCTACCCGGATATTTTTAATTGGATGTTTCTACTGTTGTAGTTGAACTCTCGAAATGATTTTTATCATTTTTTTCTCAGCGCAATGGAAGAACTGGGAGTAGTAAAATGTCAATTCAAAATACAGTTGCATCTACTTTTATCTCGTTCATAGCTTTGCTACAATATTTGGCAGTGGATGGCTTGCCATAAAATATATCTCCTTATATTGTTGAAAAGTACAATCCATGATATTGTTTTGTATACATATGATCTGCTAGTATTTCATAGTTATCTAAAGTTCTTGATGCCCTATATTTGCAGTGATTTGGGATCAAACAACTTATCAGGCACAGTAGGACCATTGCGTCCTTATACGAATTCAAGCCTGTAAGTTTTAGTTACAGACTTACAATCGTTGTGTAATGTAGCACCTTTAAAACATTTGTATTAGGGGTTAACTGCATAATAAGCTTAGTGCCATTTCCAAGTAAAATTTGGATAACTTTTTGCGTATGGAGCAAACTGTGTCGGGGAATAATGCAATTAATCTACAGTTTTGATATCTTCCATATTCCATTGTATATAGTTTGTCACCTTTGAACTGTCATATTTTCTTCATAACTCTGGATCTACCCAAGTTAGGTGGCAGAAGATGTTCTGTTGTGCTTGCACCTTTGCATCTCAACCACCTCAATACCAGAAACCTTGCTGGGTTTGATTTTTGCCAGTGTTCGCCTGTCTTTGTATGGCCTAGCATAAATATTTTATGCATGTTTCAGTCGGGGTACTTTGGTCATTTAAGGTCAGCTGATAAGAATAGGAAGGGTTATGAGAAGATGCTACCACTGTTAAGTGTTACGTGTCAGTGATAATTACTTAATTAGTCAATATTGGCACATGCTGACTTAAATAAAATTTGAGTGTATTGTTCTACTAACCTTTTCCAAGTATTTGACGATGACCGTTCACACATTTTTTGGTCTACTTATCTAATGAAAGCTCATCATTTTAGATATATTGGTGGAAATAACTTCAGCGGAAGTCTGCCATCTGAAATGGTTCAATTATTACGTCCACGTCCTTTGTAAGTATGTTTATTTGTTTGTTCTGCATTTCCACGGGTTAGTGCCTTGATGGATACTTCCGTGCTGATATAAAAGATGCCCTTGGGCTGTCACTTACCAAAATCTGTTAAGCTAAGTTTCAGGTTACCATGCTAGTTTGTGTTGCGTAAATGCCCTCTTAAACACATACTATTCTATGATGTAGATGCCTCACATACATACTATTCTATGCGACAACATACTTTTACATAATGCATCTTAACAGAAGATGCTTTCTAGTCATGCTTTTATAACTTCTACAGAAACTTCTGTACTGTTTACATGTACATCTATTTAGCATGGCATAAGACATTCATAATAGGAACTATTTCTGGGTCGTGTACTAAGCAATGGCTTGTCAAACCAACTCCTATCGACTGTCCTCTTGTTATCACCTGTAACCTGCATGTCATGTTAATTGCGATGTTACGTCGGGAGAGATTGCACAAATGGGATATTATATTGCATCAAGGCCCATAGGGCTAATACATAGAATAGAAGAGGTATAGCATAACCCAAGAGTAACAATTTCAAATGCCCTTTGAACTACAAACAACACACTTTTACGCTTATTACTTATATCAGATCAAACTTGGAGCTACCACTTGAAAATTGATCTTAGAAAACAGCTGAGGCATAGGTGTATATTAAACATAGGAATTTTAAACCACTGGATTTGAAGTGGTCTGTAGAAACTCTGAAGAACGACTGACTGGATCAGCAAGAGATTGGCTTGACATCTATTCAGATTGGTATTAATTGGATTTGTGGCAGCAAGTTAGCACTTAGCATGACATAATACTCCCTCCGTCCCACAATATAAGATGTTGTAGGTGTTATACATGTTGTCTAGATTCATACCAAAATAAGTGTACACATATACTAAAATGTGTCTAGATACAAGTTTGGACATGTGCATGTGAAAAAAGGCTAAAACATCTTATATTGTGGAACGGAGGGAGTAGTCTATAAATTACATGGAAGATGAAAGAATTTATTGAAGCACGATTATGTTCAAAGGCTGGACCAGGGCATTACAATTTTTTGTCATATTATGTCATTCTAATTCCAATTTTTTTTTCTGCAGTGCAGCCTGATCTTTAACTTGTCTCAACTCTTCTGACTTCTAGTGTAATGTCTGCAGGGATGTTTCGAATAACCCCCTTCTTAATGGAAGCCTTCCTAACAATCCTGCTGCTCAGAAGTGGTCAATGTATCTATTTCTTACTTTTAGTCGTTATATTAAGCATGAATGCCAAGACCTAATTAGCATTCCTACTTATTCTCTGCAAACATGTTCTTATGTGCAGAAATTATATCGGAACTTCAATTAATGCAAGCAGTACAATTAACAGGTAATCGTGTTTAGTGATCATGCAGTATTGTTGATCGACAAGTAACAACTTCATTGTTATTATTCACCAACATTTCTATTTTTGCAAGTTCTGAAATGTGATTAGTGGACAATATTCACTGTGAATCATCCCTTGCTCCCTGTTTTTAAAGACTGAGAAGTGAGAAGATGTGCATTTAACACATAAATGTAATGGAAGGGAGCTTATCAAATACCATTGATCGAAAATCATTTTCTTTTTTATATTT
This sequence comes from Poa annua, assembly GCA_026929855.1. NCBI lineage: Eukaryota > Viridiplantae > Streptophyta > Magnoliopsida > Poales > Poaceae > Poa > Poa annua. The sequence continues at coordinate 11,246,456 of CM049430.1, forward strand.
AATATATGTTGTACAGCGTACAATTTGTTCAACCACAAGAATACTTAATAATTCAACCATTTTGCTTCTGTAAGGTCGTGATTGCTCTTTTTTCTCTTGATGCACTTTAGAGAAATGACCAAAACATGTTTGTCAATGAAAGGGCCATGAATTTCTTCTTTGTAACTCAATGTGCATTACAAATTTGCCATAAGTTAGGCATATCCTTGCATTTTAGAAAACGGCCAGGTGAAAAGTTGTAACATTTACTGTGCTCTTTTGTCCTTTTGAAAATAGTCATGAGCTAGTCCTTGTAATTTGAAATGGAATTAATGTTTGTGTCCTCGTAACAGTGTCCTTCTGCATCATATTTCTCACCTTGCTCTATTAACTATCAATATGCAGTGAAAACCTTACTCTCCTCAACTGTCTCAACATGAAAGGATGCAGCAAAAATAACAGTAAGTTTCCAAAAATCGTCACTATTTGGTATTTGAACATGACTTCCTTTGCTACTAAACTTTCAGTACTCAGTTAATCATATAGAGTTATGGTGTACCTCTTATGGTGTTCTATAGAGTTATTAACATTAAAGACTTGTTAATTCTTCGAAAGCTGCACTTAGATTTGGATCTTGTCACGCTATTTCAGAACCTATCATTGTTCCACAATCCACTCAAATACTTACTCATCCCTCATCTGATCGTAAATGCAGACCTTATAACTTCCTGCGCTGTGAACTGTGGTGGCACTGGAACCAAAATGACTTATCCAGATTTATCGTCAAACACATTTGATGACGATACCACTGACCTTGGAGCAGCAAGCTTTCATGTTAATACTGACAGTCAATGGGTGGTTAGCCACGTCGGTTCTGATCCCTTTGGTGACTCTCCTGGCAAAGTAAATACAAGTCAAGTTAATGTGGGAAAAGACCTGCCTGATCTCTATCGAACAGCAAGGACATCAAGAAGTGATCTGTGGTACTACGTGGTAGGCCTGTCTAGCGGAAAATATAGAGTTCAACTCTTCTTCGCGGAGATAGTTATTGGTTCAAATGATGAGCCAGGAAGGCGTTCATTTAACATTGATATTCAGGTTTGCTCTCTCAAATCACAAATCAAACGTTTACTTTTCAACCCACACAGTCTGTATGAACCAAAACGAAATCGTGTGATTAACTGCAGGATCAGAATATCAAAACAGATTTTGATATTACTAAGGAAGCAGGGGGCTTCGGAAGACCCATGAACATAACTCACGAAGCTGCCGTGGATAACTCGGTTCTTAAAATACATCTGTACTGGAATGGACGAGGCACACGTGCTATTCCACATGAAGGAGCTTATGGGCCTCTGGTATCAGCAATAAGAGGTAACTGCAGTACATGTACTACCTTTGGTTCTTATCATCCTCTGTTTATTAGAAAAGCTGGCTGACAAGTATGAAATGCTCAAATTTCTGCAGTTTTCCGCCCCGAAAACCCTGAGAACAACAGCCCCCCACCGGCGCTGCCACATCTCGTGCCAGAGGATAACAAGCGAAGGGGAGTGGTTGCGGGCATTGCAGCCCTGTGTATAGCTGCAGCAGTGATCTCTTCGTCCGTCGTGTACCTCTGGTGGAAGTGGGTTTCACTCGTGAAGCATCCAAACGCATGAGTTCAGATTTGTCTGTCATGTGAATGAGCCACTGTGTACTGTATCATATCTTCGTTAAGTTTTGATGGAGGGCACGGACGCATGTACAGGAAAACGTAGATGAGCATAGCGTGAAGAGGAGAAACAGCATCGATGTACAGTTCAGTCCACGGTCAGGATCTCAGGTCTGTAGCTTCGTTTTATTTATAACCTGTCAGATTGTAAATTCTAAGAAGCACTGATGTCAACCTCACGTTTGTTGTTGACATATTGCCTGTAATTATTTATCTGTTCTTTTTTGTTTTACGAGGATTTATATATCTCAGTCAAACTCATTTCCCCCTATATCGCTGTCTTGTTCAATAGCTAGTTCACACCTTGTGTCTCTCTGGAATGTTGATTTCCTTGTAGTTTCTGCAGGATTGAACCGTTTCGTGTGAACTGCAGCAGCATTCCTGACGTGCACTTAGCGCCCCTTTGAATCCAAAGACCTGCTATAACAAATGAATTGGTAGGATGATCCTACTAGGATCCCAGTCAATTAAATTATTTTGCTACCGAGGATGTTCGTTTTGAGTTCTTGGGGGTGTCCTCTTGAAGATTTTGCTCCCATCCGTGCTTCTTGTGGGCTAGCTCCTCACGGCTTGGAGGTGGGACAGGGGTGCATGTGCGATGGGCGAAGTGGAGTTACTGGGTGGTGGTATGCGCAGAGGCTTCATAGTCGGCTCTCCTTCGTTGTGTCGTGTCTTCGTTCTAGTATAGGTTGTGAAGTCGGAGCTGCTATGTTATCAAACATCTTCATTTGAATGGCGTACGACGACTTGTCGGGTGGTCTGGTGGTGAAGATCTTTTTTTGGCACATTTCTTATTCATCTCCTCTCTGGAGCTCATCATTAGAATTGGAGTTGTCCGTGATCGTGAAGATCCATATGTTTTGTATAGGTCTGCGTGAGCTTCTCAATGCCGCTTTGTTGATGGTCTCTTGGCTGGGTTCTTGTGAAGTCGGAGCCACCGCATAAGTTGGTATGTGGATAGTCAGGATTGGTATGTGTATGCCCTCACTGAGGTCGTGTTTCCTCTAAAATTCAATAGTGTGTCCAACTTATGTGGCTAGTCAGGGTTGGTATGTGTATGCCCTCACTGGGGTTGTGTTTCCTCTAAAATTCGGTAGTGTGTTCAACTTATGTGGCTAGTCAGGGTTGGTATGTGTATGCCCTCACTGGGGGCGTGTTTCCTCTAAAATTCGTATGTCTCACTCTATCGAAATTTCAAAAGAATTAGAGATTGCTATTCCAAACAGCACTAAAATTATTACTATTATTTTTTATCAATCCTATTCTAAAAAAATGGTAGTATGCTTTTTATTTGTTCCAAACAAAAAAAATGATAAATTTTCTCTAGTTATCCTAGAGACTCATTCTCATTCGGAATTTAGTTCGGAATTCTATAATTTGAGATGATTGTGCATCAAGCTTAAAAGGGCTTTTAGCGTAGTTTGGCAACAAAGTTTTCTTATAAAACAAAAGTATCCCAATACTGAAGTATTTTATCATTGCATACTACAGTTTTAACATATTAGAGTATTTTGAAGTTTTTTTAGAATACTTTGACCCGTTTGGCTATTGCTGTAATTACCAACCACCCATCCACCACCTCGAAGACCGCCGCCGGAGTCCGAGTGCTTCACCTTGTGCGCGACCATGAGTCGTTGTTGTGCCACTACTGCCTATCTTCCGCAGACCATCCTTGAGCAGCCGCTCGGGGACGCAGCTGACATCTCTTCATCCGATGTCCCCGCCCCCACGTAATCTACCCCGCAGCACCATCAGCAGTCTCGATGAGCTTTGTGGTTGGTTTGTGTAGGCGGTCACATCTATGGACGATGTGTGGATGCAGCACATCCTTCATCGAGCTTTTAACTACCCCCTCGGAGGATAGGAGATTTCACAAAGACAGTGACAACAGTACAACACCCAGTTACAAGGTCACCTACTCCTGCACGTTCTGCCATCGTGCGTTTCAATGGAGGAGACACTTCACGACCACATAACGAACCGATCTCCTGAGAAAACGGGTAGCAGTTGTCGGTGGAGATAGCTAAGCGAGGTTAGGTGGTCTTTCTCGCTTTCTATGTTTCTCGAAGAAGACGTATGGGGTTATTTTTAGAATACTTTGAAAATATCAAAAGTTTGAGCGATATTGAAGTACTGATAACATAGTTTTAGTCGTACCTAAACACATCAAAGTATTATAAACTGTACTATTTTTTAAACTGAGGTATTTTAAATAGAGTAAAATGCATCGGTGGTACTCAAACTTGTCGGCCTTGCTCATTTCAGTCACTGTACTTCGGAAATACCATTTTACGGTAACTAAATACGACTTAGAGGTCCATCTGCGGTCACTGATCGCATGTACACCATTGTACTCCATGTTGTGGCGATGTGTTGACCAGTCTACGGCAGTGTATTTTTTTCAAAAGCATCCCTCAACTAAAAGACTGCAGCTGCTAGGCCCGAAACTTAATAGCAAACCCTTTTACACACAGAACCAGCTAATCGCTGCCATGACAAGTAGGTCTAGCGGGGTCAAAACTAACCTGCTCGACACTGACTGGATGGTCTGTCCCACATGTACATCAAGGTTTTGATAAGAGTAAAATGCACGGTTGGTACTCAAACTTATCGGCCTTGTTCACTTCAGTCACTGTACTTTGGGAATACCAATTTACGGTAACTAAATACAACTTAGAGGTCCATCTACGGTCACTGGTCGTTGGTGCAGCGCTGTACTTGATGATGTGGCGTAATCGGGACCCACCTGTCAGGACACATAGCGTCCCAAGCGCGCAACAGTTTATGCAAAAAGCCCCCGTAAAAATCTAGCAGAGCATGAGTCCGAAGTCTGAATCCCACTCCCACCTGTATCCATCCAAGGAGAAGCTCGTGCAGGTGCCCGTGCAGACGCGGAGGAGCCGGTTCCACCTCTGGCACGCCACCCCAGAGCCCAGATCATCTGCCGTGTGTGTGATAGTGGATGTCGCAGTCGGTTTTCGCGCGGAGGAGTTGCGACGCGTCCGGGAGCTGCTCTGCCTCTTCCCCGACGGCGGAGATCGAGAAGCGGATCGGGGAAGCTCCACCGCACGGGGGACCGCGTGGCGTGGAGCCGACGCCAATCTCGCCGGCGAGCTCCTGTAGTGCGGCCGGGAGCCGATGCGCCCAGAGCATGGCAGTCGTGGGCTCGTGGCGTATCAGCCAATGTAGCAGAAGTGCAGATCATCCGCCGATCGGCGCCGGCGAGCACGTACTGCGACATGCTCCACACAATGCTGATAAACTCCTCGCTCCCGGCCACGTCTGGATCCTCATATCGACCAGTGGCATGTCGCGCCAGTCATGGATTGGCCCATGACTCCATAATTAGCAGCCGGCCGGCGCCCATCTGTTGCAGCTGAGACGGCCGCTCGTCGGAGAGAATCTCCTACATGCCTACACGATCATCGAGCTGTTGACGAGCACCTACAGAAGGACGCAGACACCCTCAAAGGACACCATGGACGCGCTCAAGATGAGGACGGTGAGTGACATGATGCGATGCGCTTGTCCATTTGCACTGCCCTGCGCCACGAATGTGATGTGTTAAGCTACATGTACGCCCCTGGCACTCTGGCAGAACAATGCTCGTCGCCCAGATCCGCAACGCTCGCATCAGGATAGCTCCACAACCTCGCCAAGACACGACGCCATGTCCTATCGATTCACCTCGCTCGTCTTAGTCCCTCTGCCTAAGGAATTAAGCTGTGGCATCCGAAATCCACCGATTAGACATCGTCTTCCTCCATGACTCGATGACTACGGCGGCAGACAATTTCTCGTCGATTCCCGCTAGCGTTGGGTTGACTGCTGCGAGGGAACTGCCGGGGGCGGCGCTCTGGATTCCCTGCAGCGCCGACATGGATTCCGGCGGGCGCGACCTATCTCTACACGGCGGTGCCGCCCCGCCTCACCATCGGGTCTGGCATTGATTAAATGGTCAATGCCAGACCCGATGGTGAGGCGGGGCGGCACCGCCGTGTAGAGATAGGTCGCGCCCGCCGGAATCCATGTCGGCGCTGCAGGGAATCCAGAGCGCCGCCCCCGGCAGTTCCCTCGCAGCAGTCAACCCAACGCTAGCGGGAATCGACGAGAAATTGTCTGCCGCCGTAGTCATCGAGTCATGGAGGAAGACGATGTCTAATCGGTGGATTTCGGATGCCACAGCTTAATTCCTTAGGCAGAGGGACTAAGACGAGCGAGGTGAATCGATAGGACATGGCGTCGTGTCTTGGCGAGGTTGTGGAGCTATCCTGATGCGAGCGTTGCGGATCTGGGCGACGAGCATTGTTCTGCCAGAGTGCCAGGGGCGTACATGTAGCTTAACACATCACATTCGTGGCGCAGGGCAGTGCAAATGGACAAGCGCATCGCATCATGTCACTCACCGTCCTCATCTTGAGCGCGTCCATGGTGTCCTTTGAGGGTGTCTGCGTCCTTCTGTAGGTGCTCGTCAACAGCTCGATGATCGTGTAGGCATGTAGGAGATTCTCTCCGACGAGCGGCCGTCTCAGCTGCAACAGATGGGCGCCGGCCGGCTGCTAATTATGGAGTCATGGGCCAATCCATGACTGGCGCGACATGCCACTGGTCGATATGAGGATCCAGACGTGGCCGGGAGCGAGGAGTTTATCAGCATTGTGTGGAGCATGTCGCAGTACGTGCTCGCCGGCGCCGATCGGCGGATGATCTGCACTTCTGCTACATTGGCTGATACGCCACGAGCCCACGACTGCCATGCTCTGGGCGCATCGGCTCCCGGCCGCACTACAGGAGCTCGCCGGCGAGATTGGCGTCGGCTCCACGCCACGCGGTCCCCCGTGCGGTGGAGCTTCCCCGATCCGCTTCTCGATCTCCGCCGTCGGGGAAGAGGCAGAGCAGCTCCCGGACGCGTCGCAACTCCTCCGCGCGAAAACCGACTGCGACATCCACTATCACACACACGGCAGATGATCTGGGCTCTGGGGTGGCGTGCCAGAGGTGGAACCGGCTCCTCCGCGTCTGCACGGGCACCTGCACGAGCTTCTCCTTGGATGGATACAGGTGGGAGTGGGATTCAGACTTCGGACTCATGCTCTGCTAGATTTTTACGGGGGCTTTTTGCATAAACTGTTGCGCGCTTGGGACGCTATGTGTCCTGACAGGTGGGTCCCGATTACGCCACATCATCAAGTACAGCGCTGCACCAACGACCAGTGACCGTAGATGGACCTCTAAGTTGTATTTAGTTACCGTAAATTGGTATTCCCAAAGTACAGTGACTGAAGTGAACAAGGCCGATAAGTTTGAGTACCAACCGTGCATTTTACTCTTTTAAATACTTCAAAAATACTTTGCTACCAAATATAGCCACCGTTTTGGTTTCCAGCAGAATTCCTTTTAGTTTGACCCCTAACCTAAAACAAAATCCAAATCACAGCCCCTTCCTTTACTTGCCTTACAAGTAGATCCCTCGTTTTCTGCGGAAAAGAGGAAGTAGATCCCTCCCCACGACTCGCTTCCTCACTTCCCCCAAATCCCTCGCCGCCGTCGCGATGTCTCGCCGCTACGACAGCCGCACCACCATCTTCTCGCCGGAGGGCCGCCTGTACCAGGTGGAGTACGCGATGGAGGCGATTGGCAACGCCGGGTCGGCCCTAGGCATCCTTGCGGCCGACGGCGTCGTCCTCGTCGGCGAGAAGAAGGTCACCTCCAAGCTCCTTCAGTCCTCCCGATCCGCCGAGAAGATGTACAAGATCGACTCCCACCTCGCCTGCGCCGTCGCCGGGATCATGTCCGACGCCAACATCCTCATCAACACCGCCCGCCTCCACGCCCAGCGGTACGCCCTCTCCTACCAGGAGCCCATCCCCGTCGAGCAGCTCGTCCAGTCCCTCTGCGACACCAAGCAGGGCTACACCCAGTTCGGAGGCCTCCGCCCCTTCGGCGTCTCCTTCCTCTTCGCCGGCTGGGACAAGAACCACGGCTTCCAACTCTACATGAGCGACCCCTCCGGTAACTACAGCGGCTGGAAGGCCTCCGCCGTCGGCGCCAACAGCCAGGCCGCGCAGTCCATGCTCAAGCAGGACTACCGTGACGGCATGACCCGTGAGGAGGCCGTCGCCCTTGCCCTAAAGGTACTCAGCAAGACCATGGATTCCACTAGTTTGACAGCAGAGAAGCTGGAGCTGGCCGAGGTGTTCCTGCATCCCGGCACTGGGGAAGTGCAGTACCAGGTCTGCACCCCGGATGCCATGGGAAAGCTGCTTGCCAAGGCTGGGCTCACACAGCCCACACCTGAGGCCTGATGTGCTGGTTTGCTGTGGCTTGTGATGCCTACTGCTCTTAGATGGCTTAATCAGTTATGATTCTGTTGTTTAAACCAAACTATTGGATGATTACATGTTTTTTATTTTATGTCAAGCACGCTTGAACGGTTAATGATATTTGCTTTATCTGATGCATTGTGGTGTGAATTTGGTCCCATGTCTGATTGTTACTGTGGTTAGGGGGCATGGTAACACGAGCTTATGGAAAACTATAGTGAAACCTATGTATCTGGCAATGTTATCATCGAGTTATCCGGCCTAAATTGTAAGCAGATTCTTGTGCTTTTGAGATTACCTCGAAGGCCTGCACTTATAATCTTTAGTACCTAGGAGACTAGGATGTATCCAATATTTGAACTCACCATGTAGTTTGCCCGTGGAGAAGATGGTAATTAATTTTGAAACATTGTGTCAGATTGTAGGTTCTTATCTTGGTTGGTACAAGTTTCCTTTTTCTTGACGGTAATTCAACGTAATCAACTAATCATAGACAACAATGATCAGGTAAGAACAAAATATTATGGAATACCAGAGTCTAGAGGTACTGTGTGCTGCCTTCCCTGTTTTCCTTGGAGAGTTATCTCTAACGATAAGACATGAACTGTTGGCAACATAAGCTTAAGGGTGTTTTTTAATGTATTTGCACAAATAAGTATATGTTGCTCCCATATTGTGGTAGTCTCAGCTGCATGTTTATCCTGTATGTGCCTTGCCTGGGACCATCTTGATTTCTCCTGTGTACTGGTCTATTGAACTTGTTGGTCATTTGTTCTATTGAATAACTTGGGGTCATAACATGCTGCTCTGCAGTCTTAAACTCTACAACACATGCCTACTCCATTTCTAGCACTTCTCTTAATGTACATTGACGAGTATTGCTGAATCCTGACCAGTTCAGAGTTAAGCAAAGCATTCTGGTTCGATGCCAATAACAAATGTAGATCTAGTTTGGTTTAGAAAACCATGTTGGTTGTGTCCTTTCTGAAATAACAATGTAGTGGTTACATTCATCGAAGACCAGATGGTAGTAATGAACTATGTTTGTAATTGGTGAGCAACTCAAATGATTTCAGCCTGGGACTTACCTAGTTAGCTTCAGACTAGTGCGTCTCCTCTATTATTATGGCTATAAGGTGTCTGCTATTTTGTTTTTGGTGACTCCTGAGATTGACTGGAAATCTCTATGGAGTTGAGAACACAAATCAAGTGATATCTTTAAGCCCAGGGGCATTTTCTAGCCAACTCCAGTAAAGGGTGTGATTAGATGGAGATAATACTCTATGTTCTTGGCCAACTCAGGTACTGAAACCCTGCTATTAAGCTTTTGTTTGGTTCGTTATATACGTCTGCTTTCCTTGCCTGCTATTCCTATACCATGCTTGTAACCCTGATGTGCACCAAAGAATTTCTCCTTCGGCTTGTATTGTGTTATTGAGTGCGGTCCTTTATGTTCTTGGCTGTTGCCAAGATACAACCTTTTGTCACTGGCCATCATCAAGGGCTGAAAATGCTGGGGTAGGACCGAGGAGAAGGTTTAGGTGTATGTATCTTTACTAGTAAAATGCCCGTGCGTTGCAACGGGCTATCATTTGTAAATTTAAGACCATGGGGCTCGACAAAATACATAAACTGGCACATTGTGATAAATGTTTATATACACTATCCGTTGTTTTGAACATTGTGTTTCCCAAATTGTAGACAACTATTAGAGATTTTAATGAGCTAGGTAAAAAAATATAGCTCCACAAAATAGAGCACATAGAGAAATCATGCAAAAGTATGATGATTTGAAAACTGTACAAAATAAGATAAAACTATGTAGATGTTGTTTCTTTAACTGATATACATGTAGCTGTTATATAGTCCTTTTGTGCATGATGCCTGGATCAAGACTGAATAACCAGTTCTTTCTTTTGTCACTCGGGCTTCTTATTGATTTCAATCTTGAAGCGAACTGTCAATCCAAAGGCTTACCGCTTCCCACCAAAATTACCACTTTCCTGACGTTTTATCTTCGGTACACGGCTTTTCTTTCGTAAATTAACTACTCTGTGATGGCCAAAGAGCATGATTCAGTGAATGGTGTAGGAATTCTGGTTGTAACCGTGTTAAACCGTAGCCGTATCCGTGGCACTGCATGGCCTAAGACATTTGTTTCAAATTGCCCGAAACCCAACTGATCTTTATCCAAAGTTGTTGCTACTTTCTATCTCTCTGTCCTCTGAATTCGTTGGCAGATCTCGGAAATCATAATTTTGGTCATGTCGTATCAAAGCCATCATCTTATGGGTTGGGGCCGGTGTAAAATTTCTCCGCAATTGTTCCCGATAATCAACTTAAAAATATAGATTTTTTTGTCGAGCTCAGATAAGAAACACAAAGAAAATATATTTATATCATATTAAAAAGATATTAATTAAACTCAGCTTGTAGAACAACATACAAATATCATAGTGCGTTGCTATGGTGACTATTCAGCATCTCGAATCTCTTTGGATTCAACAAGACAAATTCATTTACCTTTTTATATAAGAAAAGCCGGTCAAATCACACCATAGTTTAGCGTAAGATTCACAAATTTGTTCAAGATTTAGAACAAAGTAGTGGGCTTCATCAAATATTTTATGTGCAATTAGTATATATAGACGATAATTATGCACTACAAGATTAAAAAGAGATTCATAGAAGATTTTCTCAAGTTTTAACGTTCTACACATGTCTTCAATGAAGCATCTATGATGAACTTCCAAAAATTCCTACACGATCTTGATTATAAAAAATCCAATTCAATCCAAATTATCCAAGTATTTTCTTAATGGTCTCAAATAATCTCATCAAAACTTTGAAACCAGTCAATCTACAAAGCTAGCAAGCTTGTACGCTTGTCGTGACTGCCGCTAGTCTGAGCAAATATGCTTATGGACATAGGCAAATTTCTCCAAATCCTCCAAATCTTAATCCGTCTTAAGAGGAAGCAGCAAGAGTCCGAGATTCCATGAAGATCAGCACCGGGGTACTCCACAATAACACAAGTCCTTTGCTCGCTCCATCACTCTCAAAAATCACATACTGATCCATTCATAATTTTCTCAGCTTCTCTGCCCTGGCTGTATTCAATTGTGATTCGGACAAGAAATCACACCGGGTCTCAACTTTTTCCGGAGCGACAATAAGTAGCGCGAGGCCGTGATATTGGTCATACTGCGACTATTTTCGTTGTGTCCGGTCAGCCTCCTCGGAGGCCACCAATATCTTGATTGAACTTGTATCTTTTGATGAGCCATCACCCCGCTTTACTTTCTTTTGATTTTTGTGGTGTTTTCGGATCGCCCACATTCACCACCACTAAATCTCTGTCCATCTCCTCTGTTGACAAACGAACGAATCAGCTACTGTGGCTGACACATCAGGAACAACATAGATAGACCTCATATTGGTCAGTACTCTGCGGTGGAATCATGTCCGCCATGTGTACGAATGCAGCTTGTTTCCAGCACTGGCATCTCCCTCTGAACAAACGTTTAGTTTTGTGTCTGAGGTAGTGCTACCGCCTTGGATGTGGCGGCTCGTCATCAACTCGAAACAACGACATGGCGTACCCATACAAAGCAGAAATCTCACAGGATTTTGCACATCACAAATTAAAGCAGTTTTGGCAAAAACAAATAATCAAACTGCCAGCGGGATTAGGCGAGGACGTGGTTGTGCAGTTCATAGCGCAAATTCTCGTAGGCTGGGAGTTTGAAGTGGAGGATCCCGTCCGGGAGGCCAAGTCAACAGGAACTCCAAGTGGGGGATCTCGTAGGCAGGAAGCGTCGAGCGGCCTGGAGCGTGGCGAGCGCTCACGCGGATGAGACACAAGCAGAGCAACTGCCGCGGGCGAGGAGGTGGTGGCGTCCCCGGCCTGGAGCGCGGCGAGCGGTCGCGCGGATCATGGGCGGAGCTCGCGGAGCAGGGATGGCCGGATGGGGAACGGAGCAGAGTCGCGGAAGCCGGCCATGGGCGAAGGCGCGAAGAGGTAGGGCGGAGGCTTCCGGCCGCCGCGATGGCTAGGCGGCGAAGTCGTTCGCGCCGCACGGGTCACCGCCGCCGCACATCCCGGCCACTTGCGCAGACGATGTCGGAGACCACGGACGCGAAGCCCCTCGACGCGGCCCACAGCGTCGCCCACGGACGCGATGCCGCCGCCCTCGTCGCTATGGCCAGCTCCTCGTCCGCCTCTGGCCGCGTCCTTGCTCGCCGTCCGGGTCCATCTCGACACTGCTCCTTCTCCGTCCGCCGTCTCTCCATTTTAGCAGGGGATTTTTTCTATATGGGGCGAGTAGGGTGTCGGTGAAAAAACGTTTCAGAAGTTAAGTTGGAGTGCGGGTTAATTTCACAGAACCAGAGGGGCTAAACTGCAAAAGTGCCACGACGTACCGGACAGGTTAGGAGATATTATATAGTATAATAATAATAATAATAATATATAATATATATATATATATATATATATATAAGTAGAGATGATTATCTGACCCAGGTTATTTGCTTGCTTGTCATTTCTGACTACGTGAAGCACCGTACTAGAGGTCATGGTTTGATTGTAGCAAATGCTTGAAGGGGCCCTTAACCAATATATACCTGATTTCTTTTGTGTAGAGATGCTTGATTTTATTGCATGAATGTTTGATTGGACACCAATGCTAAAGCGATGTTTATGCCTATTAAGTGCTGCAAAACATAATAAACATATAATATGTACGGAAGTAAGCACAAAGATTACCCTGTATCGGAGTGAACAATATTTACATGGATCCTTGATGCTCTATTTTCTCACATGAGAGAAACAATGTTGTCCGACCAACATATGGTCGAAGTAGCCGATGGGGTCACACGGAGCAAAATGGGTCGGCTCAAGACTAGGCCGGGTCCAAATAAAACCTGAAGAAGAAGACGCTGGCTTAGCTTAACTTGGAAGACAAGGCGGTAGATCGAGTCAGTCTTCTCCTAGTAGGAGTAGATTTGTAACGCTAGCCTAATTCGGTCGTATAAAACCGGGAAGGGAGTGTCATAGAGAAAGAGGGAGACAAAAGTAAACCATTGTAGACACCAGACCTATAGATTAGCCACCCTATGATGTCTACTATGACGACAAGCGGAACCATGAAGCTCACTTCCAGTAAAATTGCACCGAGAGTTTTCACTGAATTTCAGTGTACATGTAAATATTTCCCTTTTGTCAAACGCTTCAGCCATTTCAGTAGTCCAAATTAAATTTTCAAATATCTTGGCCGAGAGGAAAACCGATTTTATTTTATTTTGCCGTAGTGACCCAAATGTTTCCGAAACCGAACTTAAAAACCGGAGGTGTCGTGACGTGGGAACGACCAACTCGCCAGCTGCGTGGGCTGGACCGTGACGTGGTCTGGGCTCGATACAGCCCATCAACCGACCGAATAACCGTAGAGGCATAAAAGCTTTCCTTTGTTGTTTCCCGAAGCGGCCCTCGTCGTTTCCCCGAAACCCGAACCAAACCCCTTCCGCAAGCTCCCCCTCCCCCGGTCCCGGCGATGGCATCAGCGGCGGCGGCGGCGGAGTGGGCGGCCGCGGCGCGGAAGGTGCTGGTGGCGAGGAAGCCGGCCTTCGGCCTCCCCACCGCCTGCCCGAACTGCCTCCCCGCGCTCCTCTACCTCCGCATGGCCGAGGTCCCCTTCGACATCCACGTCGACACCAACTTCCCCGACGCCGGTCAGCATTCGCTTCCGATTCCGCTTCCGCCGCGCTCTTATCATCTCTTACGAAATTTATAAGCTATAAGATCTCTCTGCTCCTCGGGCCTCGTCGCTCGGGATTTGGTCGCGGGGGCTTTGATGCTCAACTGTTGATGTGCTGCTAGGTTCAGCGTTTGGGTTGCGTTGCGTGGTGAGATTACTAGTACATTGCTTATTTGCTTGGGGTCGTGTACTGTAGATGTCCTTTGCGCTTGAGCTGCTGCATCTCGTTTAGGTCCTCAGGCACATAGTAAGGACAGGTGGGTTTCTAGAAAATAAGCAAAAGAAGTCAGATGCACATAGATAGATCTGTTTCCTTTGAACTACATATTCATCCGCATATAATTTGGATGCACTAAACAGTTCTGTTGCATAGACTGCTTCCAAGACTGGCTTGGGACTTGTCTTGTGGTGTCTTGCTTGTTTTATGGTGTATGCCTCTCCAAAACCGAAACAGCATAGCAGGGGGTTCTATTAGATAGACAAGGGCTTGCACATTGTTCTCGACATACAGGATCATTTGAATGCATCGCAAATAAGAAATACTACTGTGCTCATAACTGAATTCGTAGCTGTCTTAAGCACTTGTTCTTGGGAGTTTAGACCTTACACCCCAACCGGATGACAACAGAAACACATGCCATTTACTAAAACAAACATGGTTTCTTCAGAATAGATCTGTATACTAAATTTTATGTTGGCCACAAGAAGATAAAAGACATCATCATATCTATAGTTTGAAACAACATGATAATATTTTTCATGATCCATGAGTACCTGGTAGAAATTTTAAGATTACCTTGGTGATAAGCTTGAAGGTGATAGTCAACGCACCATGTGGGTGGCAGTGTGAAGGTGATAGTAAAATGAAAAATTCGGAGCAAAGCAGCAGCGTACAATCTTGGATAACCACCGACCACCATTAGCTGCATTTGACTCACCTCAGAGCTAGCCCTACCTTGCCCTGTTTCACGGCTGAGTGGCCGCTGTGAGATCCACACCTACCAGAGACAGTTCCTCTACAATCATGGAGTAGTTGGCAGACAGTTCGATAGGCGGAAGGCTGGGATGTTTCCTTTCTTTCCTGTGTGGATGGAGCAGATTAGGATTGAATGAAAAGTGGCTGTGATAGAGTGTGGGTGGAGTAAATACGGGAGTTGTACTATGGCAACTTAATAAGGAAATAAGGGTGCCCATATTCCAGCAGGCTACAATCCCTCATCAGTACAAACAGGGGATACGAGGATAGACACAAGAAAGAACGAAGAACATAGTTGATAATAGTAAACTAGAGATATTGTCTTCCTTACCATTCGCCAAGTATATTTACTGCTCTTACACCTTAGATTTTGTTCCACAGATCACATACCATATGTTGAATTTGGCGACTGTGTCGCATTCAACAATGAGAAAGGAGGTGTGATCGAGTATCTCAAGGAGGAGAAAATTGTGGACTTGACCTCAAAACTCCCAAGCGATTCTTACTCTGATATACTATTCACAAAGGCCATGGTTTCGACATGGCTTGCTGATGCTTTGCAGTATGAACTCTGGGTAGTTACTGACAGGAGCATTGCACAAGACATCTATTTTTCTGATCTTTCATGGCCTATCGGGAAGATACTACACTGGACGAAAACTAGAGATGTGAAGCAGCTGCTGGGTATAACAAAGCTTAATGCTGCAGAAAGAGAAGACGAGGTCACAACTCACAACTCATGATTTTTGCAGGCTTATTTTTTGGTCACACGTTAGTAGCTCATAGCTTGCTTGTCATACCTTGTTTTGAACAGATATACCGGAAGGCTAATGCTGCTTATGATGCTCTATCAATGAGATTAGGGGACCAAGCCTTTCTTTTTGGCAATAGGTATATTGTTTTTCTTGTGTTTTTGTTTGTATGCAACATACTTCTTTGTATTATTTTACTATTGTTTGTGGCTGGTCATATAGTTCTCTTACAATACTGCAACATTTGTATAATATACTAACTATTATGCTCTTCAATCTGTGCAGCCCTACGGATGTTGATGCTCTTTTCCTTGGACATGCTCTCTTTGTCCTTAATGCATTACCTGTGAGTGTTACTCAGGCTTGAGTACTCAGCTTTGCTTCTAACCAAAATGCAGCATACATTCAGTTGCATAGATTAATGGATCTGTAAACAAATGCATATTAATATTCAATAATCATTTACGACACGCATAACCCTGGAAGCATCAGGGTACATCTCAATTGCTTCATATGTTACTAATAAGGTTCTTTATATGCTGGAGGACTGGGCATGTATCCGTTGGCTAGAGGTTCATGGTAGTTTTTTCTAAGTAAATGCCCCAGGTGCTAGGCTTGTTGCGAGGCTCGTGGCTTGAGTTATGTTTTAACAAATGCTGTGGCATCCTGCCTTGTAGGGTACATCTACGCTGCGAAGCCATTTGCTGAACTATGACAACTTGGTAAACTTTGTCGAGCATACCAAGGTCCAATTGCTGAAAGTCGACTCATCATCAGGAGGATCAAGATTATCCGATCCGTCGTCATCATCCACACCCAGGAAAGCAGCATCTTGTGGACAACGTAAGTTTACAGATTTCTTTGTTATTATAGTACTTCAGTTCGCAAGTCAGTTCTTATATTTGTTGGCTGCTTAATATTGGTTTCATGTGGCCCTAGTTATTTTTTAAGTGTAGACAGATAAGATAGCAATGTGGAGATAAATTCAACCAATGGAATACTTTTGAAACATGTATTTTCCATCTTGAGACCTCACCGACCTGATCTTTCCTAGGTTATAAGCCGAAACCCAAGGCTAAGAAGGAGCGAACAGAAGAGGAAAAGAAATTTAGACGGAGAACAAAGTACTTCCTTGCAGCCCAACTCGTTGGGGTCCTCGTCTTCTTGTCGATCATGGGCGGGGTCGATAGTGCAGAGGTAGATGATGAGTATGGTGTGGTCTATGAAGAATAAAACCCACCCTTCTTCCTCTAGAATACAAAGATTATTTCTGAAGGTCTAATTCGCCACAGCGCTGGCTGTGGGGGGGTGGCATACGTTATTAGAAAGGAAATACACCGAGTTGGTTAGCGACTGGCCTTTCCATGATTTCGGATGTGAAACATATCCTTGTTTCCAAATTTTGTATGGCTTCATGGAAAGCTACCTGAGAGTATTTGGAAGTCCTTTTGGGCATCCGCCCCCCTTGTTTCATGTTAAATAAGTGTGGTTTAGAAGTAAATGACATTTGGTTGTGTTCAAAATTTCTACTTGTTTATCTGTGCCATTATGTTTAATCTTTTCTTTTTCCTAGCTGAAGATCTTGTATTTAAACACTTGTAGAATGTCTCACTATAAGGTGAGCCGCCAGCCAGCCATGCTGGCATCCCGTTTTGCATAAGATACAGTCAAGGATCTGCACACTCAGGACCAGGTTACGTTTGTGCCATATCACCGGCTGGCACTGCTGACCTGAATCGCATGTATGAATTTCCTTGTTTACATCACTGTGCATAGCCCGTGAACAGCATCTCACCAACTCGGCCATCGCTCGTCCATCCTTGCTCGCCATCACACTACCTCCAAAGCTTCCCGTTTTCACCGGCTGCAGCTGAAGCTTCTCACAACAATGCAACCAGATACACTACATGAAGCTAGTTTGAATAGGGTTTACCATTTCGTTTTTATAATTTCTTTCAGACCTCAAAGAGATCCGCGAATTTCAAGAAAATAACGAAATTTCAAAGAATTTTTTTGAAAAATTCGGCCAGATTTATAGTCTCAGGTTCAAATTAATTTTAAAAATAAAACAGAACAGATGGAATCGAACACAACCTCGCAGTTGACTACACAGAGCTTCAACCACTACAGTAAGTGAAAGTATTTGCCCGTGCCATCTAATTTCTGTTGTTGTGTAACCCATTGGATTTATTCAAATTTAAACGAAAATTTCATCCGAGAATATATTTTCTCGTCCCTTAGAGAAATCCGTTAGTTTCGCGAATTTCGACGAAATATTTTTCCCTCACTGCGATCGGGAAGCTTCATGACAGTGTTAGCAAACGAAACTTTGGCCAGCATCATATGTACACATGCATGTGTTCTTCCCAATTCGCAAACCTTGCAAACACATACATGGGTTTTTGTATCACTCGCTACCTGCAGTTTTACCGTTTTCCACACATGAACTTGCCTATCTTTCCCTCACTGCAAACCTCATATCGGAACATGAGAACCACAAGACGAGACCACCCATGGAAATTTATCGTACCTCTGCCTGGACAATGCTACCAACTCATATTAGATTCGAGTTTGAAAATTATTAGTTAGGATATCATGCATCCACATATGTTAGGATCGATTGATAATAATTAAATAATAGGTGCGGTCTTGTATGTCGTTTACAATATATCTCCACTGAAATCATATCTCCACTAAAATCAATCCTTCCCAGCATTTCTGCTCTAAACACCACATCAGATGAGCCTTCACACTTTGGCACTTCTTTGGCAGATTCAAGCTGAGATTACAATGTGTAATAAGCATAAAGGACAAAGAAATAGTTTCAGAGAGACAATAGCACATTTATGTGTATACAAAAAACATCAGGACAAATAAATAACACAAACCAAAGTACATATATATACAGAGGGAGCAGCCCAGGTATTTCCATGGTACTGATACAATAAAGGCAGGAGAGATCAAGGGCTGCACAGTAAAATAACTAATCTTAACCAAACCCTACATCAACAACGCGTTTCTCACATTATTGAACTACATACGAGTGAAACGACCAGCCATCTGTGTTGTGTAATGCTGCTATCATGGCTTTCGTAGAAATAAAAACAGATGGGTGCAATGTCTAGCTTCCACAAGCCAGGCATTCGTCCCGGTTGTTCAAGGAACAGACAACCTGTGCCATTTTGGCCTCATCGTCTTCCTCTACCGGTTTGACTTCAGCGTCCTGCAAATATCATGTGATTATCATGTTAGACTTGTGTTTAGACAGCTAGTTTGGAAAAAAGGGCAAATAGATGCCTAACCAAAGGCCAAAACACGTACCCCATTCACCTTCAGAAAACCGGTATCCACTGTAAACTTGATAGCATCAGCGGCTGCCCGTGTTCTTAAATAGTACATTCCAGTTTTCAGGCCCTAATATTGACAAAAGATTAGCTTATCGACCTAGTGAGTTCTATAGAAAGACATGATATGAACTGCTGAAGGTTAAACAAAGATACCTTGGACCAAGCATGGAAATGCAAGGAGGTTAACTTCGCAAAGTTTGGTTGGTCCATGTGGACATTAAGGCTCTGGCTCTGATCAATGTAGCATCCACGATCAACAGCCATGTCGACCAAAGTTTTCTGCTTGATCTCCCAAACCGTCCTGGTGCAACAATTAAGTAGAAACTTTTAGATATATAAACAGCAACTACATCCAATAAAACAAGCGTGATGAACTATACATACTTATAAATTGCTTTAAGATCATCAGGGATTTCTGTCATCTTTTGAACAGAACCATCTTCATATATTATCTTGTTTTTCAGAGCGGGTGTCCATATACCCATCTCAGTCAAATCATGAAGAAGATGCTTGTTAACAACAACAAACTCGCCACTGCAAAAAATGTTCAAGAAAATCAACGATGTGCACAAGAAGTTCAAGAATGTGGGCAGTATGGTTTATTTACAAACCTTAGAACCCGGCGACTGTATATGTTTGATGTGTAGGGCTCAAAGCACTCATTGTTGCCAAGAATCTGACTAGTGGAAGCAGTGGGCATTGGAGCAACAAGAAGAGAGTTTCTTACTCCAACCTTAGAAATAGTCTCCCTTAAACTTGGCCAGTTCCATCTGCTCGATGGCACAACATTCCACATGTCAGGTTGTATAATGCCCTGCAAGGAAGTTGGTAGAGAAATCATTTTACGAAGATTGCCTTTTACTTTCCAACCAGTGATGCTTCAACGGTAAGTAGATACAAATTAAAGAAAAATGAGAATTAAACTAAACCAAGAAATACAGTGGAAAACAGTAGACAGTATCCATTTCAAATAATGAACATCACCGGTAATTAATGTAGTAGAAGAGATATGTAAAGAGACCAACCTTGCTGACAGGACTCCCTTGATATGTTTCATAAGGACCTTCTTTAGCAGCCAGTTCAGCAGAAGCTTTCAGTGAATGGTAGTAAATAGTTTCAAAAATATCCCTATTCAACTGCTGAGCCTAAAAAAGAGAGTGTATTTGTTACATACAGTATCAGCTAAGCAAGAAAGGAACAGGTGCCAGAGTTGGGCTGGAAAAGGTACCTCGGGTGAATCAAATGGCATGCCAAGTAACATGAAAGTGTCTGCCAAGCCCTGAACACCTATGCCAATTGGCCTGTGTCGCATATTAGACCTCCTTGCGGTTTCAACAGGATAATAATTCATATCAATTATTTTGTTCAGATTGTACGTAACAGTTGACGTAACCTGGTAAAAGCAACATTGTATTAGAACATTCATCAGGATAACAAATGAGGATCTACAGTAGGATCTGAGCAAACCTCGCCTAGCTTGTCAAAGTCAAAGTATCGATTTTGTGACCCATTGCTACCAACAAGCTTAGATGGATGGGACTCTATAGGGACACCCTGCAACAGAAGTTTATTATAAAGCACAAGGAACACAACTTCTAGGACAGTGATCAAATCCAGCCAAGCATTAAGAGTATACCTTTTCCCTAACAAAACGTGGTAAAGCAATAGACGCTAGGTTGCAGACAGCAGTTTCCTCGGGACTTGTGAACTCAATTATCTCAGTGCATAAGTTAGAAGACTTGATTGTACCCAGATTCTGCTGGTTACTTTTCCTATTGCATGTATCCTGCAGGTAAATAAGTATATAAATAAACTGTTGAAATATGATCATTTGCCAACATCAAAATTTGGAACCTAGACTCCTGAGAAGGTACTTCTTGTTTTGCAACAAATGTACCTTGTACAGCATATAAGGTGTGCCAGTCTCTATCTGTGCCTTCAAAATGTCAAACCACAGGGTCTGTGCTGGAATAATTTTCTTTGCCTTACCCTGAAAGCAGAACGTGGATTAGTGGTTACTGTTTCTATTTAAATTCATATATATGAAAAATGTTTTAATCTTACTTCTCGCTCATATTTCTTGTACAGATCCTCAAACTTCTCACCCCAGCAATCAGCCAACCCCGGAGCTTCATTAGGACAAAACAGGGACCAATCCTCATTATTTTGTACTCTTTGCATGAATAGATCAGGAACCCAAAGAGCAAAGAAAAGATCCCTTGCACGATTCTCCTCCTGTTATATTGGCATTCATCAGAACTCCTTCCAGAGATAGGGCATAAGAGAAACATATCACAGACAGAGCACATAGGGTTGTGTCATTTAAAGCTCCTATCCTATGCAAGAATGCACTAGATAGGAATTATATTGATGCCTGTTATTTTGTAGGGGCATCAAATTACAGCAAAATAAGACTTGTAAAGGCTTCCACAGGATGTGACACTTTAGGTAAGAATTGGATTTCATTGTCGTACAAATTACAGAAACTTTGAACTGTTACAGGCTTGCAGTTTCGAAGCAGAAAGGGGTAATTAGATAATCTTGGGTTAACATTTTACCTTGCCATGGTTCTTTCTCAGATCAAGGAACTCAAATATATCAGCATGCCAAGGCTCCAAGTATACAGCAAAGGCACCTGAATTTTTTGGAAGATTGGATGATTTTCAGAATACTAGGAAATGAGAATGTCATAAATAAGGTTGACATGACAGTAACACCTACCCTTTCTCTTGCCTCCACCTTGATCTACATAACGAGCAGTGTCATTGAAAACACGTAGCATAGGAACAATCCCATTGGATGTCCCATTTGTTCCTCGAATATAACTCCCAGTAGCACGAATGTTGTGAACTGAGACACCAATTCCTCCAGCAGATTTGCTTATGACAGCGCATTCCTTGAGAGTATCATAGATTCCCTCAATGCTATCATCTTTCATGCATATAAGGAAGCAGCTGCTTAACTGTATCATGCAGAATGAAACAGTAAGTAAACAATAAACATTGAGGTTACCCGGCGGCAGATCACACAGTACCTGGGGCCTAGGGGTGCCAGCATTGAAAAGCGTTGGTGAAGCATGAGTAAACCAGCGCTGGGACATGAGATGGTAGGTTTTGATGGCAGAGTCAATATCATCCTTGTGTATCCCTACGGAAACTCTCATCAGCATGTGCTGGGGCCTCTCGATGACATTCCCACCAAGCTTCAAGAGGTAAGACCTCTCCAAAGTTTTGAAACCGAAGTAGTCATAGTCAAAATCTCTGTCATAAATAATCTCGCTGTCCAGGCGAGAGGCATTCTGGAATAAATATGTCGCAACATCAGAAGAAGCACAAGGCACAACTGCTGGTATCATGGAGCAGAGCAGAGCACAGCAGAGGTCGTTACAAAATTTAAAATTGCATACTAGCACATGGTGCTACGTTGATCAAATACAATGGAACAGTAAATTTGACAGCTCTCTATAAAACTTTGATGTGTAGGGTAATCTAAAAAGACCAAGTTATGCTCGGATATTTCCCTGTCAGAACAGAAATGCGTCTCACCTTCATGATGACCTCATAGATATCGTCCGCAATGAGAGGGGACATGAGCCCAGATCTCTCGTTGTAGTGCAGGTACATCTCCTTAATCCTGTCATCCCCAGCCGACAACATTCAAAACTCTGAATCATCCAACTGAAGGGATTAGAGGGAAGCAGGCGTCACTTACGTCTCGGAGAAGGACTTCTTGGTGCTCTTGTGCAGGTTGGAGACGGCAATCCTGGCCGCGAGCTTGAAGAAGAGCGACAGAGAGAAGCGTCAGTCATCAAAAGGGGATTATAAGGGGGCGGAGGAAATAATAAATAATTAAGCAGTCAATCGGGGGCGCCGTACCGATGCATAGTCGGGGTGCGATGCTGTGAGCGCGGCGGCCGTCTCGGCAGCGAGCTCGTCGAGCTGGCTGGTGGTGACGCCCTTGTAGACCCCGGCGCAGACCTTCTGCGCGACCAGCACGGGGTCGCAGTGGTCCTGGCTGAGGCCGTAGCTGAGCTTCTTGAGGCGCGCCGTGATCTTGTCGAAGTGGACCGTCTCCTGCCGCCCGTCCCGCTTCACCACGTACATCGTCGGACAGGAAGGTGGTGCGCGCCGCCGCCGCCGCCGCGGAGGAGGAGAGGATTGGGTGAGGGGGGATGGGTGGTGGTTGGTGGTGGTCGTAGGGTTTGGGGGCTCGCGCGGGGCGTGTTTAAATGCCTTGAGTAATTGTGGGGGAAATCAAATCAAATCAGTGGAGGGAGGGAGGTGTTTGGAATTTCGGAACGGGGTTGGCGCGCGTTTTCCCGCGCGGGTTTTGGCGGGAAACCGATGATGCTATGATTTTGAGTCGGGTGCAGAGACATGTGTCGGGATTCGCGGACGGACGGCCGCTGATTTTGAGTTGCCTTGCCGGCGTGGTTCTTGTCGGGCCCGTATCTTGCCGGAGAAGATGGCCGTTGAGGTCTGCAGCAGCATGGTTCACGAGTTTCGAATCCGGTGGGAACGAAGTGTGCAGTGGAAGAAACGAACGAAGCCGGTAATAAACGCAGATGCGGTAATAGGCGCAAAATCAAAACTTGGGGGGTCAATTTACTAGCCATAGCTTATCCAACCAGGAAAAATGGAAGGCTTCACGTGAGAGCTTGGTGGGAAGAAAAAGTAGGAAAGAGACATTTTTTTACATGCAAAGTGGTGAAAAATTAGGAGAAAGATATCATTGTACATGCAAAGCGGCGCATTTTACCCCCAAGGCCAAACTCAGCCCCTTGGGTTTGGATTGGGTGTGTCGGCGGTGAAACGGCGCTTTTTCAAGTCTTAGGGGCTGGCTGGTGGGTGGCTTTGAGGCCATGATTGGTGTGTTGTAGGGAGACCCCAAGAGAAAGGTGTGAAGTAGTGCAGCAGCAAGTTTCCCTAGTTTGATAATTAGGTTTAGGGTATTCGGTGAGGTCTAGCCTCCACCTCCCCTCTTTATATATACTGGACATATACAATACAACACGTACGGGTATACAACTCTACGTACGGTACAGGCCGGTTCTAACACACCCCCTCAATCTAAACTATTAGATACAAGATTTAGATTGTACTTAAAACGGTATAATATTTGTCGAGTGGCTGGTTTTGTGAACACGTCAGCAAACTGATCATTGGAGGAGATAAAGCGAACCTCGAGTGCACCCGCTGCAACACGCTCTCACACGAAGTGGAAATCGATCTCAATGTGCTTAGTACGAGCATGGAAAACAGGATTTGCCGTGAGGTACGTTGCCCCTAGGTTGTCACACCAGAGAATGGGTGTGCGTTGCTGGATCACGCCGAGCTCCTTAAGCAAAGAGTCCACCCAGATGGCTTCAACAGCGTCATTTCCTAGTGCCTTATACTCAGCCTCTGTACTCGACCTCGAGATTGTAGGTTGTTTCTTCAAACTCCAGGAAATCAGGTTCGGACCAACAAACACTGCAAAACCGCTCGTGGATCGATGATCATCCGGACAACCAGCCTAGTCAGCATCAGTGAATATGATTATGCCAGTGGAGGGAGACTTGCGAAACTTTAGGCCTGTATGCAACGTTCCTTTGACATATCGCAGGATACGTTTAACTGCCTCCCAATGGACGCCAGTGGGCTGGGAGAGAAACTAGCACACCTTGTTCGCAGCGAACGAGATATCTGGTTTGGTAAGTGTTAAGTACTGTAATCCACCAACAATGCTTCGGTACCTGAAAGAGTCCTTGGCGCCAAGCAATATGCCAGTACTTCTCGACAGGCTCTCCGATGTCGACAGTGGTGTGGAAGTGGGCTTGCAATTCTCCATCTCAACTCTATGAAGAAGATCCAACGCATACTTCCGCTGAGTGACAGTCATTCCCCCTGAATTGAAGGACGCTTCCAAACCAAGGAAGTATTCCAGCTTGGCCATGTCCTTGATGGGGAACACGGCAACCAATGACTTGACCAGACCATCAACTACTGCACATGTCGAACCGGCTATAACAATGTCATCGACATAAACTAGCATATAAATCTGAACTCCTCCCCGTGAGAATAAAAACAACGATGTATCAGCTTTGGAGGACTCAAAACCGAGTTGAAGAAAGAGTTGACTGAGGCGTGCATATCATGCCCGTGGCGATTGCTTCAGACCATACATGGAGCGCTGAAGTTTGCAGACATGAGAGGGATACTGATCATCCTCAAACCCGGGAGGCTGCTGCATATAAATATCCTCCGATAGGAAACCATGGAGGAAAGCATTGTTGACATCAATCTGTCGAAGAGACCAATCCCGAGACACAGCAAGGGAGAGAACTAGTCGTACTGTAGCAGGCTTTACCACCGGGCTGAATGTGTCACAGTAGTCAATGTCGTGTTGCTGAGTGAATCCACGAGCAACCATACGCGCTTTATGCTTGTCGATGGTGCCATCTGGCCGATGCTTTGTTTTTAAAATCCACTTACTGCCAACAATATTGACGCCTAGTGGACGCGGAACAAGAACCCAAGTGTGAGTATCTCGGAGAGCAGCAATCTCATCTGCCATAGCAGCGCGCCAAGCGGGCTCATGCAGGGCATCCCGATGAGATGTCGGTGCAGCGAAGAAAGCGCACTTGCTAGGATCATAGCGAATTGTCCCGTCCTTGTATTCATTTTCCTTTCGTGTTGCATCGCGAGTGCGCGTGACCATGATATGTACCGGGACGGGCACATCGAGAAATGGCGGCGCGATCGATGACGGCGAGGCGGCCAGCGACTCAGCCGAAGGTGTTGCGGCCGACGATGGAGGTGCGGCAAGAGGAAACACGGGCTGGGCCGAATCATGTGTTGCGGCCCGCATAGGCGACACGGGCGATGCAGGCCGGCCCAACATGGACGAGGGAACAACGGCCGGCGAATCGCGCGCCGACGCGTCGCCCGCGCCATGCACGTCGATCGGCTGCTAAATGCTAGCGTCCAGGGCGCCGAATTCCTTCACAGAGGGAACATCGCCTAAAATAGGTTGATCAGGTGACAGGTAAGATAAGTCATATTTACGCATATGGACACCCGTAACCGATTCATCGGAAGGAAACGAAGTGATGTACGCAGCTAAAGTAGCAACATCAATGGAGACACCAGGAGTAGAGAATGGAAAGACGGATTCGTCAAAAACGACGTCACGTGAGATGTAAATTCTCCCAGTCGCACGATCTAGACACTTGTAACCCTTATGCATAGGACTATAGCCAAGAAAAACACACATTTTAGATCAGAAGTCTAATTTGTGGGATTTATATTTTCGGAGACTTGGCCAACGCGCACATCCAAAAATGCGAAGAGAATCGTAGTGCGGCTGAACACGAAGCAAGCGAGAGATCGGTGTTTCCTTATTAAGAACCAGCGTGGGCATGCGATTTATCAAGTAACAGGCCGTCAGAAACACTTCATCCCAGTAATGCAGGGGAAGCGATGAGTGAGCGAGCAGGGCAAGCCCTGTCTCAACTAGATGGCGATGCTTGCGCTTGGTGATGCCATTCTGTTGAGAGGTATGGGGACACAAAACGCGATGAGAGATCCCCGTACGGAAAATGACGCTAATACTCACCCCCCCACACACAATCCGACTGAACAACCTTTATTTTAATATCGAGAAGGCGTTCGACATGAGCCTGGAACGCATAGAACACTTGTTCTACGTCAGATTTGTGTTTGAGAAGATATATCCAGCAATAGCGCGAAAAATCATCGATAAAGCTAACATAATACTTGTACCCCCCAGAAGAAGTACGAGCTGGACCCCAAACATCAGCGTGAATCAACCCAAGAGGCGCAACAGAAACACGAGTAGAAGCATTATAAGATAGTTGGCGGCTCTTGGCACGCTGACAAGCATCACAAATAAAAGACGAAGTATCTGACGAACATGAAAGCTCATGAGTTCTAACAATAAACCGAACTACATTATTGGTGGGGTGACCAAGATGCTGATGCCACTGAGTAGAGGTGACGGCACTAGCATGGCGAGGTGGTGAACCGGAAGCGCGATCAAGCGGGATGGGGTAGAGTCCTCCCTGACTTCTACCGAGAAGCAGCGTTTTCTTCGTGACCTTGTCCTTAACACAGAAAAAATGATGATGAAACTCAACGAAGACATCATTATCGTGGACAAGGCGATAGACAGAAAGAAAATTATTGCTAACATGTGGAACATGAAGAACATTATTCAGTTTTAATGATGAACCGGCTAAAAAAGAGTGACCAATATGCGAAATAGACAAACATGCACCATTGGCCACCTGGACCTGATCCTTGCCTCCGTAGCGCTCGTGGACGTAGAGGCGTTCAAGGTCACTTGTTAGATGATCCGTAGCCCCGGAGTCCATGAGCCAGGGAGGGATCGATTTGGAGGAGGATGTGGTAGCGGCGTTTCCCGCGCGTGAGTCGACGCGGTAGTCCTGGTCGAAACGATTGCGGAAGTTCGCCGACTCATGGCTCCAATTTCCACAGAGCTGGCAACGCGGCGTCCACTTCCGGCCGTTGCGACCGTTACCGCGACCACCACCACCTTGGCGGCCACCACCGCCGTTGCCTCCATAATTGACGTAATTGGGACGACCTTGCCCTTGCTGACCACCATTGCCAGGAGGGCGACTCCCTCCACCTTGCTGCGGTGGAGTGTACTCGGGTGCACGAGGGTGTCCAGAGTTGCCGTAGGGGCTGTCGTAGTCGTGCTGGGACGCATTGGCCGAAGAGGACCACCCCTCGGCGGCCGCCTGTTGAGCCTGCATGGACTTGTAGGAGAGGATGGCGGAGTAGAACTCGTCGTAAGGGATCGACCGGTTGCCGAAGGTGAGTGTTGCGGAGATGGAGTTGTACGCCGAACCAAGGCCGATGACGATGAAGTCGATGAGCTCGTCGTTGGTGATGGGCGAACCAGCGGCCATCCCATCTGCAAAAGACTTCATCTTATGCATGTATGCAGCGGCGGTGAGATCCTCCTTACGCGTAGAGGACAACTGACGACGGACGTGGCGGATATTGGCACGGCTCTGGGCGCCGTGCATGGCGTGAACGCCGCTCCACACCGCGGCAGCGGATTTGCAACCGATGAGCTGGTTGGCGATGTCGGGCTCCATGGAGCCGAGAAGATAGCCGACGGCTCTCTGATCGGCGGACCACCATCGTGGGTACTCCGGATTGGCGGTGTTGACGGCTTTGTCTCCCTCTCCCTGGGTGACAGTCTGCGCGGGTGGCGCGACGTTCTCGTCGATATGATGGAGTCCTGCGCCGGCGAGATTGGGATGGAGGAGTCCCCTCCATAGGGCGAGATTGCTTGCCTCCAATCGGACGGTGACCAGCGAGAGCACCACCTGCGACCCGATGGCGTGGGCGGCTGATGGTGACGAGGCTAAGGCCCCAAGGGCCTGAGAGAGCTGGAGGGCGGAGGAGAAAGCCATCGCTGCGGCCGAGGACGTTCTCTCGGTGGCGGCGGATAGAGGATCCTGGCGGCAGCGGCGGATTGACTCGCGGCGGCAGAGGCTCTGACACCAGGTTTGATAATTAGGTTTAGGGTATTCGGTGAGGTCTAGCCTCCACCTCTCCTCTTTATATATACTGGACAGATCACAATACAACACGTACGGGTATACAACTCTATGTACGGTACATACCGGTTCTAACATCCCTCAGTTATGAAACCAACGTTATCGAACCAGTATGAGATGAATGTTCACCCGAGGTTGTTGGCGGCGACGTTGACACAGCGCAATACCAGCGTCAGCTGCGAATGTGGAGCCTGCACACAAACAATCAAGATACTTTGCCCCAACTTAACAGTGAGGTTGTCAATCTCACCGGCTTGCTGTAACAAAGGATTAAACGTACGTGTGGAAGAAAGAGTGATGTTGACAGAAAGTAATAGGTTTGCACTTGTGGTTTTATCAGATTAATGAGAAGGACCGGGGTTCACAGTTCACTAGTGGTGTCTCTCCATAAATAATAATAACATTCATCCATGCGTGGTAAACAAATTATAGTTAGGCAATTGACAGAATAATGATGAGCAACCCAATGTATATACTAACGTTATGATGTCTAGTGTGAGATTCATTCGGGCATTATAACAATATACATAGACCGTTCCAACCGCATCTATGACTAATAATCCACCTTCCGGTTAGCGTTCGCACCCCTTTCAGTATTAAGTTGCATGCAACAGATTATCGCCTTAAACACGGTGTGTGAAGTAAGTAAGTACATCATCCTTAGACAAAGTACTATTGTTTTATCCCTAGTAGCAACAGTACATCTACAACCTTAGAACTTTATGTCACCGCCCTAGGTTTAATAGAGACATGAACCCACTATCGAGCATAAATACCCCCTCTTAGAGTTACGAGCATCTACTTAGCCAAAGCATACACAAGTAACAGAGAGCATGCAAGATCATTAAATAGCACACACGTGATATATTATGAATCAATAACTTTAGTACTCAATATTCATCGGATTCCAGCAAACACAACATGGAGAATTACATAAAGATGATCTTCATCATGATAGGCAGCTCACAATATCTAAACATGATAGCACAAGAGGAGAAGACAACCATCTAGCTACTGCTATGAACCCGTAGTCAAAGGTAGACTACTCATGCATCAGTCTGGAAGCGGTCATGGCGACGTAGAAGCCTCCGGGGATGATTCCCCTTCCCGGCAAGGTGTCGGGGAGAAGTTCTGATCTCTCCCGAAGTGGTGGTGACGACGGCGGCGACTCGGGACCCGTGGAGGAAAAAGTGATTAACTGTGCAATGTTTTTAGGTCAAGTGGGTATTTGTAGGCGAAAGACCTAGGTCGGTGGGTGCCCGAGGGCGCCACATCACCTCCCGGCGCGGCAGGGAGTGGGGTCGCGCCACCAGGTGATGTGGCCGCCTCGCGGCCCCTCTTCGTCTCGTCTTCGTTTCTTTGCAACGCAAATATTTCAAAAATAATTCCTGATTGATTTATTTCCAATTTGCTGGATATTTCTTTAAATACTTTTCTGAAACCAAAAATAGCAGAAAACTGATGGGTTCGTATCATAGAAAACAAAAAATTTCCTACGGTGAGAACAAACCAGCAAGCCAAGATCTAATCTAGGAGATGCTCGTAACAAGTGGAACATATTCCAAGAGAAACTCACCCTCGAAGACCGTAAGCGTTTCGAGAATAATTCTCGTGGATGATGTAGTCGTTCACTCGCCGATCTCAAGATCGTGAAGATGTGCGCTGCAACGGGCAGCGCCTCCGTACTCGGTCACACGTACGGCTTGATGACGACCTCCGTTCCCTCGATCCAGCGGGGCAGCGGAAGTAGTAGAACCCCCGGAAACTCCAGCAGCACGATGGCGTGTTGTGGTGGAGAAACTAATCGTCCATGGCTTCGCCAAGCGGATGACTGGAAGGTGGAGCAGCGGGAGGAGGGCGAGAGAGGCAAGTGTGTTCATAAGAGGGAGCTCCACCTCTCCTTATATAGAAGAAGGGGGCAGCCCAAGGGTGTGGTGCGGCTCAAGAGCCCCCACCTCTTCCTCTTCATGTGAGTGGAGCATCCACTCATGCCCACTCACTCTCTTTAAAACTCCACTAAAAAATGAAGGGGTTACGGTGCAGAAAACAATAATTTTTCTAGCGAACGAAACCCTAACTAGCCAGGATCTATCTATCTAGTACATGCGATAACGGTGGCGGAACGGGTTACATTACCTCCATGTAGACCGATAGCGGGGATTACGCTCCCGCACAAGCGTTGACGATGAAGTCGTACGTAGCCGACCTCGAGGTCGCGGAGAACTTGCCGCGATGATGAAGTCGATGACGTCGGGGTGTCGACGATGATCTGCGTCGACGGGCGTCGGGCGGAAGAAGGCGGGGTGCCGGCACCAGGGGGTGCGCCGGCGTCAGGGGGGGAGGCGGCGCGGCGGCTGCAGGGGTGAGACGACGTCGCCCAGGCTCCTCAAAAGAGTTGCCTCCGAGCACTCACAAACATACAGAGCTTAGCGACAACCCCCGGTCATTCAGATCCAGCTGAAATCGCAGGGGTAGATCTTATCTGGAATCCCGCAGAGCAACGGTGCTCAGCGGTATAGCATAGGTGGAGAGAGGGGGCAAAACGGGCGGAGAAATAGCTCGGCCGACCTGCAATACAGTTAATTGTATTTTCCAATGAATTAATCCAATTAATATGCCTTGCTATATAAAGGGGGGAGGGGGTGTGCAAACTCCCTAGCTCCCCCATGTGGGACTAAACAAAGGAGAAGGGGGGGGGGGGTTCGGCCCCCCCATGGGCTGGCCGAACCAGCCATGGGGCCCACCCCCCCCCCCCCTTGGTGGTGCGGCTCCCCCTCTTGGGCCCTCTTAGGGCCCATGTAGGTGGGAGCCCCCTTTTTCCTTTATTTAATTAATATAAAATATAATTAATTAATCATTAATATATTTAAATACTATTTAATATCCCGTGACTCGGAAAACTCTTTCGGACCACCCGAACAACTTTCGGACATTCCTGGAACCATTCCAGACCTCCCCGGAACTCCTTCCGGACCACCGAAACTCTTTCCGGATCATTTCTCTCTCTCCAACAAATTCCTATAATATTCCAGAACCTATCTCCCGGTGTCGTTAAGACCTTAAGTTTGTTACGCTACGGTTCGAGAACACTCCAGACATGGTCGAGACACTCTGCTCACCAATGACCGTCAGGGATACCTGGAAGTATATGACGACCCCTGTGCGTTCTACGAATATCGTCGTTGAACCATGAATATGATATTCACTCCCTTTGTCTTGCGATACTACCTTGTTCGAGATATGATCGTAGACACACCGATGTGTTTGTTGTATCTCGTTACCGACGAAGGTTATTAACTCGTCTGCGATATTACATCTCCGTGACCTAGTTATAAGCTGCGCAGCTATATAGATGCAATATCACCGAGTGGGCCCAGAGTATCTTTCCATTACAAGAATGGACAAATCCCGCTCTTGATCCTTACGTCTCGATGCTCTTTCGGAGTACCCAAGATGGACACCGTTATTGTCATGCTATATAAGACACAACGTTTGATGCTCTCAAAGCACCCCTACGAAGCATCAATAAGTACGGTCTCACGGTCTAAGGAATAAGCTATCATAATCTTATCTATTGCAAATGACAAACATCATAATACGTTCTTATTGCAATACTTTGCGTATGTCCATCACCTTATTCAACTAACAAGATGACCCCATTGTCAACCGACGTCATTGTCCTTGATCGGGAATCTCGATCAACTGTTGCCCAATGGACTAGCTCATATAGAGGCTTGCTAGGGACCTGGTTGTCTATGTATCACACGTGTATCAATAATTCCGATTAATACATTTATAGCATAATACACAAACCTATTATAAACTTATGAGATAATGCAATAAATAATACTTATTTATTTGCCTCTAGGGCATATCTCCTTCAAAAAATCCCAAGGGTTATTCTTTATTAAATAAAACAATTTCATTTCTTTTTAATATTTGTTAATTGTATTAACAAACATTAACACTTACCCTGTTGGTTCATCTGTTAATTGTATTAACAACCATTGTCAACTATTGACAATTAACCCCTTGAATTATTTCAATATTACCCGAAACAATTTCGGTGATGTCCTAACTTTTCTCCAAAATTCCGTGTCTACCCAAAAGCATGGACAAACCTTAAGTGTGTCACCCTACGGTTCGTGAATAATGTAAACATGATCGAGACACCTCTCCGATCAATAGTTAACAACGGGATATGGAGATCCGTAATGACTCGTACATATTCGACGATGAATTCTGTGATCGTGTGAACCAAAAACGCCATAACCAATTCCTTTTGTCTAGCGATATTTTACTTGTCGAGATCCGATCATTGGTATCATCTATACCTAGTTCGATCTGGTTCCCGACAAGTACTCGTTATGTGATATGATATTCTTGTGACCTAGTCATGTGCTTGCAAGCGGTGTCGATGTGATATCGCCGAGAGGGACCGGAGTATATCTCTCCGTCATCTGGATGGACAAATCCCACTTCTTGATCCATGAGCCTCAACTAATACTTTCGGAATACCCAACGCCACCTTTATAGTCACCCTATTACGGTGTGACGTTTGATGTCATCAAAGCATTCTTCCGGTGTTAGTGATTGACATGATTTCATGGTCTAAGGATAAGTGTTACTTCGTATGCTGAGTACAACAATATTAACTTAATGACTTGATCGTATTGCTATACTTAATTTGGGTGTGTTCATCATATCATTCTCCTAATGACGTGATCCTGTTATTAACAACATCCAATGTTCATGATCAGAAAACCTTGATCATCAGTTAATCAACGAGCTAGTTAAACGAGGGCGTTACTAGGAACTCTAATTTGTTCATTACTCACACATGTATTAATGTTTCCGATTAATACAATTCTAGCATGAGAAATAAACATTTATTATAAACATGGAATAAGATAATAGACACTTTATTATTGCCTCTCGGGCATATTCCTTTCAGTCTCCCACTTGCACTAGGGGCAATAATCTATATTACATTGTAATGACCCTAACATCCATGGAGTTCCGGTGTTGATCATGTTTTGCCCTTGGGAGTTTTTTAGTCAAAGGGTCTGCCAAATTCAGATCCGTATGTACTTTGCAAATCTTTATATCACCATCCTTGACATGCTCACAGATGGAGTGAAAACGGCGCTTGAAATGCTTGGAATTCTCGTGAGACCTTGGTTCTTTAGCATTAGCTATGGCACCATTGTTGTCACAATACATAACCATCGGATCCAACGCACTTGGAACCACACCTAGTTCTGATATGAACTCCTTCATCCAAACTCCTTCACGCGCTGCCTCCGAGGCAGCAACATATTCCGCTTCTGTCGACGATCCCGCCACCACGGGTTGCTTGGAACTCCTCCAGCTTACTAATCCTCCATTCATAAGAAATACGTACCCATATTGTGACTTAGAGTCATCCGGATCGGTGTCGAAACTAGCATCAACGTAACATCTTGCGACGATCTCTTCTTCACCGCCATACACGAGAAACATATCCTTAGTCCTTCTTAAGTACTTTAGGATATTCTTTACCGCCATCCAGTGTTCCAAACCTGGATCACATTGGTACCTGCTAGTCAAGCTAATAGCATGTGCCACATCCGGTCTTGTACATAGCATAGCATACATGATAGAGCCTATGGCTGAGGCATAGGGGATCTTGTTCATCAATTCTCCTTCTTCCGATGTAGTTGGACTTTGAGTCTGACTCAATGTCTTTCCTTGTAACATAGGTAAGAGCCCTTTCTTACTTTCTTCCATTCTGAACTTCTTCAGAATCTTGTCAAGGTATGTACTTTGCGAAAGCCCAATTAAGCGTCTTGATCTATCTTTATAGATTTTGATGCCTAATATATACGATGCTTCACCGAGGTCCTTCATCAAAAAACTATTGTTCAAAAACATTTTATACTATTAAAAAAATCTATATCATTTCCAATCAACAAGATATCATCCACATATAGTACTAGAAATGCTACAGAGCTCCCACTCACTTTCTTGTAGATACAAGCTTCTCCATAAGTTTGGACAAATCCAAACCCTTTGATCACCTCATCAAAGCGGAGGTTCCAACTTCGGGATGCTTGCTTCAGTCCATAAATGGATCGCTGAAGTTTGCATACCTTGTCAGCATCCTTAGGATCGACAAAACCTTTGGGTTGCACCATGTACAACTCTTTCTCAATGTGACCATTAAGGAACGCAGTTTTGACATCCATTTGCCAGATT
Source organism: Poa annua (assembly GCA_026929855.1). Classification (NCBI taxonomy): domain Eukaryota; kingdom Viridiplantae; phylum Streptophyta; class Magnoliopsida; order Poales; family Poaceae; genus Poa; species Poa annua. The sequence continues at coordinate 11,281,135 of CM049430.1, forward strand.
TCATAATAAAAAATGCAGCAATTCCTAACATAATCCTAACAGACTTCAGCATCGTTACAGGAGAGAAAGTCTCCTCGTAGTCAATTCCTTGAACTTGTCGAAAACCTTTTGCAACAAGTCGAGCCTTATAGACGGTGACATTACCATCAACTCAGTTTTCTTCTTAAAAATCCATTTATTCTCAACGGCCTTGCGGTCATTGGGTAAGTCCACCAAAGTCCATACTTGGTTTTCGTACATGGATCCCATTTCGGATTTCATGGCTTCTAGCCATTTGTTGGAATCTGAGCCCATCATCGCTTCATCATACGTCGCAGGGTCATGATTATCAACTACCATGACGTTCATGACGGGGTTGTCGTACAGTTCAAAAGTTGTATGCGTCCTTGTTGACCTGCGAAGTACGGTAGTATCCTCTTTCGGAGTTTCATGATCTTGATTATCATTAGTTCCCTCTTCATCTAGTGAAGTCAACTCCGGAACAATTTCCGGCGCTGTGCTACTCGCCATTTCAAGAAGAGAAGGTTCAATAACCTCGTCGAGTTCTACCTTCCTACTACTCACACCTTTTGAGAGAAACTCCTTCTCCAAAAAGGATCCGTTCTTGGAAACGAAAACTTTTCCTTCGGATCTGTGATAGAAGGTGTACCCAATTGTTTCTTTAGGGTATCCTATGAAGACGCATTTTTCCGCTTTGGGTTCGAGTTTATCAGGCTGAAGCTTCTTCACATAAACATCGCATCCCCAAATTTTTAGAAACGATAGCTTAGGTTTGTTTCCAAACCATAGTTCATACGGTGTCGTTTCAACGGATTTAGATGGAGCCCTATTTAAAGTGAATGTAGTTGTCTCTAGTGCATGACCCCATAATGATAGTGGCAAATACGTCAGAGACATCTTAGAGCGAACCATATCCAATAAAGTACGATTACGACGTTCGGATACACCATTACACTGTGGTGTTCCGACAGGAGTGAGTTGTGAAACTATTCCACATTCTTTCATATGTGTGCCAAACTCGTAACTCAAATATTCACCTCCACGATCGGATCGCAGAAATTTATTTTTTCGGTTACGATGGTTTTCCACTTCACTCTGAAATTCTTTGAACTTTTCGAACGTCTCAGACTTGTGTTTCATTAAGTAAATATACCCATATCTACTTAAATCATCCGTGAAGGTAACAAAATAACGATATCCACCGTGCGCCGACACACTCATTGGCCACACACATCAGTATGTATGATTTCCAATAAATCCGTCGCCCGTTCCATCGTGCCGGAAAACGGGGTTCTAGTCATCTTGCCCATAAGGCATGGTTCACATGTCTCAAATGATTCATAATCGAGTGATTCTAGGAGCCCATTAGAATGGAGCTTCTTCATGCACTTAACACCAATATGACCTAAGCGGCAATGCCACATGTATGCAGCAATATCATCATTCAACTTGATTCTTTTGGCATTCACTTTATGAATGTGTGTATCATTACTCTCAAGATTCAAAAGAAATAAACCATTCTTCATAGGTGCATGACCATGAAAGATATCATTCATATAAATCGAACATCCATTATTCTCAGACTTAAATGAATAACCGTTTTGCATTAAACAAGATCCAGATATAATGTTCATGCTCAACACATGCACCAAATAAATATTATTATTTAGGTTCATCACTAATCCTGATGGTAGACGAAGAGGTAGCGTCCCGACAACGATCACATCAACCTTTGATCCATTGCCGACGCGCATCGGCACCTCATCCTTTGCTAGTTGTCGCCTATTACGTAGTTCCAGTTTCGAGTTACATATGTTAGCAACCGAACCTGTATCAAATACTCAGGCGCTACTGCGAGTACTAGTAAGGTACACATCAATAACATGTATATCACATATACCTTTGTTCACTTTGCCGGCCTTCTTATCCGCCAAATATTTGGGGCAATTACGCTTCCAGTGCCCAGTGCCCTTGCAGTAAAAGCACTCAGTGTCAGGCTTAGGTCCAGCCTTGGTCTTTTTCTCAGGTGCGGCAACAGTTTTGCCGCCCTTCTTAAAATTACCCTTTGTATTGCCTTTCTTGCCTTTCTTGAAACTAGTGGTTTTATTGATCATTAACACTTGATGCTCCTTTTTGATCTCCACTTAAGCAATTTTGAGCATTAACAGAAGCTCGGGGAGAGTCTTCTTCATGCCTTGCATATTGTAGTTCATCACAAAGTTCTTGTAACTTGGTGGGAGTGATTGGAGAACACGATGAATTCCTAGCTCATTGGGGATCGATATACCCAGTGCTATGAGCTTATCGGCGTACCCTGGCATTTTGAGTACTTGCTCGCTAACGGAGCCGTTCTCTTCCATCATGCATCTAAAGAACTTTTCTGAAGAATCATAACTCTCTACGGCAGCATAGGTATCGAAAATCATTTTCAATTCTCCCATTGTATCAAAAGCGGTGTTGTTCTCGAAACGTTTTCGCAGCTCCGGCTCTAAACCATACAGAATGCCGCAGTGAACTACACAATGGTCCTCCTTCCGAGTCAGGAAAACATTTTTCACATCATCGGGAGCGTCATCAGCGGGCGGGGCACCTAGCGGTGCATCAAGCACATAGAGCTTTTGACAAGCTGTGGGGAGAATCATCAGGTTAAGTGCCCAATTGGTGAAGTTGCTTCCATTGTTTGCTATTTTCTCTTTCTCCATGAACATATTGAAATTGAAAGCAGGCGGTGCCATGATCTACAACATATTTGCAAAGACTATTTAGACTAAGATTATGATAAATTAAGTTCAAGTTAATTCAAAATTATTACGTGAAATCCCACTCACAAACAACACCCCTCTAGTCGTTTTAGTGATTACACAAACCAAATTCACTACACCAATAACCGATCATCACGAGAGATGGTGCAGCTGACATATTCATCATATCAACTATATGACTCATGCTTTACCTTTTGGTTAAGTGTTCCGAGACCATGTATGTACATGCTAGGCTCGCCAAGTAAAACCACAGTATTTGCGTGTGTAAATATGGCTTACACCCATTGTATGCGAACGTTGAGTCTATCACACCCGATCATCACGTGGTGCTTCGAAACGAATAACTTTCTTAACGGTGCATACTAAGGAAGAACACATTATTATCTTGATATTAATTGTGAGAGGGATCATCTTATAATGCTACCATCGCGATCTAAGCAAAGATCTAGGCAAAATAAGATGCATAAAAGGATTAACATCACATGCATGGATAATGTGATATGATATGGTCCTTCTTGCACTTGATCTACATCTTGTGCATCTTGGCATGATCTCCATCATTCCACCGGCGTGACACCAATGTCCATGGCGCCTCCTTCTTGATTGTCCTCCAAATTTACAACATATCATCTAGATATGATATTTAGCATACATGCCATAAATTAAAAAATACAACCATTTGGCTCCTGTCGATTTGTCATAATTTACAAAAGGTGTCATCTCATACATCAAATTTGTAACTTTGACCATATCACATCATATGCCCTGCAAAAACAAGTTAGAGGTCCTCTAATTTATTTTTGCATATTTTACGTGGCTTAGGGATTTTGAAGATAGAACCGTTCTTACCTACGAACATGAAACCACAACGGTGATGAAAATATTATTAGCAACATGTTCTATTTTTTTCCTTAACTATAGTAGGAGAGACAGACACCCGCAAAGCCACTTATGCAAAACAAGTTGCATGTCAGTCGTGGAATAAGTCTCATGTGCGTGGACATATAAGGTTAGTCCGGGCCGCTTCATCCTACTATGCCACTAAGATACAAAATATACAAAGGGAGCAATAACATGATCATCAACGCCCGCATACACATATGTGTTCTACCCGTACAAAGCATCTACGCATAGACACGACTCTGATACTACTGATGGGTTCGTAGCATAGAAAACAAAAAATTTCCTACGGTGAGAACAAACCAACAAGCCAAGATCTAATCCAGGAGATGCTAGTAACGACTGGAACATATTCCAAGAGAAACTCACCCTCGAAAACCGTAAGCGTTTCGAGAATAATTCTCATGGATGATGTAGTCGTTCACTCGCTGATCTCATGATCGTGAAGATATGCGCTACAACGGGCAGCGCCTCCGTACTCGGTCACACGTACGGCTTGATGACGACCTCCGTTCCCTTGATCCAGCGGGGCAGCGGAAGTAGTAGAACAACTGGAAACTCCAACAGCATGACGGTGTGCTGTGGTGGAGAAACTAATCGGCCATGGCTTCGCCAAGCGGATGGCTGGAAGGTGGAGCAGCGGGAGGAGGGAGAGAGAGGCAAGTGTGTTCATAAGAGGGAGCTCCACCTCTCCTTGTATAGAAGAAGGGGGCAAACCAAGGGTGTGGTGCGGCTCAAGAGCCCCCACCTCTTCCTCTTCATGTGTGACGTGGGGCTACCTTTCGACTAGCCCACAATGAGGCTACCTGGGCCGCGCCAAGTATGGAGAAGCCCACAAAAGGCCCACTCGGGGTACCACGTATCCTAGTCCAACTCGGTTAGATTCCATAACCTGCCATATCTGTACCGACCACCCGAGACCTGGCTACCTATAAATCCAGGAGGGTTGCCCGTCCTAGAGGACACGCCAACAGCCACCACCACAAACCCTAGCGAGATCGCAATCTCGCCGCCATTGTAATCGCAACTCGCCATCAATAACAGACAAGCAGGAGTAGGGTGTTATCCTCCGGGAGCCTGAACCTGGGTAAATCCTTGCTTGTCAGCCGTCGTCATCACCAACGCTCCTCTCTCTCCCCCTCAATCAACCCGGGGTGCACAACCCTGGGATTTGCCGAGTTAACACCTCGTCAATTGGCGCCGTCTGTGGGAATACAAAAAAGTGTTGGAATCATGGTCGCTCCGGCTCCAACCGCAATGAAGGCTGACGTCCGCGTCGCCAGGGAGTCGATCCGCTTCGGCTCCTTCGAGTATGTCCTCCACCCTCCGGCTCACCGCTCGGTGTACGCCGATCTAGACAAAGGTATACACATCACCTTCGGCTCCGTATACTGCTTCGCCGACAGTCGCGGAATACTCAGGTCCGCGGCAACCGCGCCACGCGCGGCAGTACCCGCATCGGCGAATCTACCGCCGCCCTCACCAAGACTCGCGAAGATCGCATCTGCCGCACCCGCGAAAATCGCATATACCGCGCCCGCGAAGATCGCATCTGCCGCACCTGCGAAGATCGCATCTGTCGCACCTGCAAAGATTGCTCCTGTCGCACCCGCGAAGATCGCATCTGCGTCGACTACATCGACAACCTCAGCAACGGCCGCGCGGATCGAGTCTACTACACCAATCTCGATCGCACGGTCGGTTAAATCAGGATCTACCTCAATTACTGCACCCGTGCGGACGACCAAAGGCTTGCGGTCGACAGCCACGTCTCGCGCGTCTTCGTCTTCATGGGGCTGTCAAGTCTACCCCAAGCCAATCACACTCGCTCCGACGGCTGCGAAACCTCCGAACACGTTGATGATCGCAAGAAGGCGCAACAACGACTGCGCCGCGCGTCACGTTGCAGCAATATTCGATCCCGAGCAAGGCTCGGACGACGGAAGCAGCAGTGGCAGCACAAACACCCCGACCCAAGTCTACCCCGCGCAATGCTTCATGACGGGCACAACGCCACCCGAGGATAACGAAGAACCCGCATACCCACTAGAGGTGGTCATGCCGGACCAGACTAAACTCATAATCACACGGGACATGGGAATCCAGGCCATGAAGCATGTCGACGAGGGCACGTTCCCTCCACCCGACGCACCTAGAGAGGATCACCTGGCGGTCCAGTACTTGCTACGCAAGTGTAACGCCCCGGGAATTTTCCCAATTAGAAAATTGTTTGTTTTTCTTTTTGCATCAACATGACATCATCATGCATCATTTGTATTGTCAATCTTAATTTAAATTGTTGCATTTAAATTTCAACTCCATTTAAATTATTTCCCATAACTAATTTCAAATGCTTTTGAAATTAATTAAAATGTGTAATTTCAAATATTTTGCAAATTTTATAAAACTGGTTTATTAAATTGACTATTTTAAACTAAAACTATTTTGTAAAATCTCCTAATTCATTTTCCTTTTCTATTTTGTTTTAAAAATAGAAAAACAGAAAAGAATTAAAAGACAAATAAAATTTCAGAGGGAGAAAAAACTAAACCTGGGCCTGAAGCCCACTTACCTCCAGCCTCCCTCTCCTTGGCCCAGCCCAGCACGCCCCTCCTTCCTCCTCCGTACGAACAACAGGGGAGAAAGCGACATGGCCATGCCCCACCACCCCTCCCCTCCTCCCCTTCTTAGCCGGCCCTCCTCCCTTCTCCAAACCCTAGCCGCACCTCTCCTCCGCCGCCGCCCCTTTCCCCTCTTCTTCTTCCTCCCTTCTCTGATTTCTTTCTCCACCGGAAACAACTGATAGCCACCTCCCCGTTGAGTTGTTGCGTCGCTGCCGTCGAAGGGCCTAGGGGAGGACCAAGAGCTGCGCGGCGTCGTCGGCCACCTCTCCGCGCAAGCAATCGTGCCGGGAGTCCCCGCACTCGACGCCCTCGTCCCGTCTTCCACGCGGCTGGCGGAGAGCCCCGCCGAAATTCTCCGTCCCCGGACCTCCCCCGCACCAACAAACTACTCCGACGCCCCCCACGGTGAGCTCCGGTTCCATCCCCGCCTTCCCCTCCTCGCTTGGTCGCCAAAGTAGTCGATTTGGTCCTCGACATGCTTATCCCGCCATGGACCGAAACAGCGAGCCCGGGCTCGAGCTCCACTCCCTCGCGTCCTCCTTTCGTCCCTGCCCACGCTGCCCGCGACGAAGCACCCATCCTGCACGCCTCCGTAACCGCACGCGATAGCCCGAGCCAGCGCCGCCCATTCGAGGTCACCGCCGGCCGATCCAGTCCGTCGCTGCGCTCGGTCGCTAATTTCAGTTTCGTCAGACGCGTTTTGTGAAGTTCAGTTTCCTCAGTCTTAGTGTTCTTTTGATTCGTGTTAAAAGCAGTGTTTCGCTATCCCAAACAACAACACGATCCCATCCCTTCTGGCTAGCGCGTCCGATCCATCCGCGCAGGCGAGATCCCAAGTTCGAACCCCGTGGTTGTTGATTAAAAGGCCACATTTTGTTTTGTTCACGCCACTGACCGCGCGGGCCCACTGGTCAGCGACGTGGAGCCCGCAGCGCGTGCAGCGCAGCCCCGTCAGCGCCACGCTGGCGCTGGCCCCGCCCGCCAGCGACCCGAGCTGGGGTGTCCCGCGGTGAGAGAAATTCCACGCGCGGCAGTTTTGCACCGAAGCCCCTGGCTTTCTGTTTTTGCACCAGGGACCTCCCTTGCTAGTTTTCTATCACGGATAAGTCCCTGCACTTTTCAGAAACAACCCTAGATTTATAATTGCAATAACTTTATTTCTACAACTCCAAATAAAATAAATTTTATATGTTTTTATATCAGAAAAATGTAATAAACATTAATATCACATTCTTATGTCATTTTGCATCATTTATTTTAAATGCTTAGTTTAATTTAACAAACGCACTTAAATAATGAAAAATGGAATATGCGGGGTAATAAATATATGATGCCCTATTCCATTTAATTTAATTAGGTCACCCATGCCATGTGTTGCCATGTTAACCAACATTTAATATTGCTGGTAAATAAATAACTTGCACCTAAATATTAATTGCCGGGGTTGCTTTCCCGCTTAATTTAGATTACCTGTTTTGTATTGCATCTTGCCATGCCATGCATCATCCTCGTATGATCATGCTGAATCTTTTGCCGTATGTGTAAATGCATCTTTTACGCTTTCCAGTGTTTGTTGCTTCTTCACGGATAAGACGTTGAGATGTGTGAGCAACGACAAGATCTGCTTCCATGCGGGATTCCAGGCAAGCAAAGTTTGCTTCTTTACCTATACATTGTCTTTCATTCCTGCCGTTGATCTCTGCTACCCTAGTATTCGATTCTTTATCGCGATCCCATCACATGTTATCCTGCAGCCGATACAGCTTTATCCCCACATCCCATCACATGTTGTATGTTTATCTGTTAGCCTTGCGAGTCGTAGTGCATGCTTAGAATTGGTTGTGCGAGTCGTCAGTTGGTCTTCTATTTCATATGCTTAGCTTGATAGATTATTCTACCTTAATAAAATGTTATATTATATTGGGGTAATATAATTAAAAGATAAGGCACCGGCGGAAGGCCTTGCGAGGTGCTTTGTTCTGCTTAGTGTCGACCTAGGAACTGAGATCTTGCTCCCCTAATCCAAGACTGAGCGCACTAACCACTTGTGGGAGGCCCTATGGAGCCCCCCTCGACTTTGACTGGAACTTCAACTTGTCCGGGAGCCACACCTAGTTCGGGTTTTCCATTTGTCTCATATGCATTGATGATACTAGTGTAGTATTTTACTTTGGCGGTGTGCCTTGTTACATGCATATAGGGCGCGGCCTGTTGGTGCGGAGGGGTGTGTCCTGCGGGAGACCGCACCCTTTTGGCCGGGACCAGCATAGCTCCCATGGCTCCTGGACTTGTTGCGGTGAAGGAAAAGAGTTGGGTTGAAAGGCCCTAATGTTTTTGACTGGGTTGATCATGCGAGTATGGGTCCAGTAGTGCACCCCTGCAGGGTATAATCTTATCGATGAGCCGCGTCCGCGGTTATGGACAACTTGGTGCGTTGGCGACTAATGAGATCTAGACAACTTACACCTAATCATTGTTAATTATTTTGACTAGTAATATAGAATTACTTACACCCTTAATGGTAATTAAAACTGTTCAACGTGTGAGTTTCCCGAATTGCTTCCTCATATTTGGTTGAGGGGGTTAATTCGAGAACGGGTTATGTTTGGTGTTAGTTGTAGATGGTTACCTTGTGCGCTCTCTTATCCCTCTCTGATTAGACGGAAGTTGTAGCGTGTCTCTTTAGGTTGCTAGTGCTGCTGCCGCTAAGTCCACCTCCCCTATATTTTGGGAGATGGTGTAGAAAGTAGGCAAGTCGGTTTTGCTTGCCAGGGAGTGCCCTGACCCTCTTTTGGGTTATGCTTTATGTGCAGTCAACAGGTTTGAAGTCAGACGACGTTAGCTTGGGAATCCCTCCGGCTTGGCTGGGCAGGGATATGGCGCTACTGCTTATCTTCAGGACTCTTAGTCCAATTTGCTTTTTATCCGTAGTCGGATACTATTTTGCTTCCGCTGCCATTTGTATATTTGTATTGTAACATTTGTATCTTGACTCGTTCGAGTCGTTCTTGTAATTTTATCTTCTGTTGTATTTGTGGATGTATCGGAACTGTTGTAATGTTATCACAATTCCACCCACATAATGCGCATGTTCGGCGTGCACATTATGTCTGGTGGGCGACCTAAAATCGTTATTATGTGGATTTCGGCGGGATCGCTTAAATCTACATAGTACCGATTTTCGGGCGTCACAGCAAGGAAGGTGAACGACTCCGCGCCGAAAAAGCCGAGCTACTCCGGCGCAAGAGGGACGCAGATGCATCGAGTGCCAGACGAGCTGCCCTCTCCTTTACCTCCTCTACGGAAGTTAACCAAGGAGCACGGCGAAACAGAGCTCGCGTTCCCCTCCCGACGGACGCCGACCGAACCAGGGTCACCCGCAACCTCGACTCGTCCTTCGTCACCGAGGATGAGAACGGGATACCCGTCCCAAAGACGGCGAACACCACCCTGATCTCAGTCGAGACATACCTCCGGCTCACGCAGCCACTGGAGGGGGACGCCCGCTTCCTTCTCCACAGTCAGCAAATCGCCTCCATAAAGGCGATCGAAGAAGCTCTGGCGGCCAAGGTACCAAGCAACCGGGCACGTGAGCCAGCAACTTCGGAGGTCCCAGCGGCACAGCGACAACCAATCAAGGACCTTTGCGACGTCATCACGCAGAAGACGGTGGACCGCAACCGCAAAGAACGTTCGGCTGGGGCAGCGAACCTAGACGACCAGTCCGACCGCGACTTCGAGCCGTGCGGTGCTGCATGCTTCAGCTTCAACATCCGCGACACCCGCATGCCTAAGGGCTTCAAGCTGACAGCAGGCACCCCAAAGTACGACGGGAAGCAAGATCCACGACTGTGGCTCGAGGACTACCTCATCGCCTGCACCTGCCAAGGCGGGACGTCGACCACGGCAATGCAGTACATCCAGCTTATGCTGACGGATTCGGCGCGCGGGTGGCTCACAAGCCAACCCAAGGACTCTTTCCGAACCTGGGAAGAATTCCAGGATAATTTCATAAAAAGTTTCTCGGGAACATTCGCAAGGCAAACGACCTACATCGAGTTGCAGGCCTGCAAGCAAGGAAAGGACGAGTCGCTCCGCTCCTACATCCAGCGGTGGACACTCCTCCGCAACACCATGGAACCTGTCTCAGAAGACCGGGTGATGGACGCCTTCATGCACGGTGTTGCTCGCCGCAACCTCCGCGAGGAATTTGGTAGGCTCCAGCCGAAAACCACAATAAAGCTCATGAAGACAGCCAACGAGCGGGCCGAAGGAGAGGACTATGTCTGCGATACTTCCCCCAAGAAGGAAGTCGAAACAAGCAACTGGTGTGAGGCACGTCAAAAGAAGAAGCCACGTTACACCCACGACATAATCGAGCTAGTAACGACGGGATATGAAACCCCCCGTGATGACAAGCGCGACAACAGTCGACAGTACGATCAAGGTCGACAGTCCAGCTCGAGTCAGTACAACCGTGGCAGCGGCAGCATTAGCCACAATGACGGAGGCCAGAAACGCGAGTGGAAGCGCCCGCTAACCCCGGCAGAGGAGCTGATGCAACCTTGTAAGCATCATTCGTTCCGCAACCCGGAGACGGGCAAGTGGGGTTCCAGCCATCTGCTGAAGGATTGTCGCAAAGCACGGAAAATATACCAGGCCATGCAGCAAATCATCGCTCCAGTGCAAGCAATACAGGCAGCTCCGCAGCTAACCATTCAGGCGGCACCCGCAAACAACAACAAGGCGCAGGCGGCCGGGGCATTCCCCCAGCCGCAACAGCAGCTGCAGCAACAAGGCCAGTCGGCAGCGACCGATACGTATCCACCCGCTCGGGGGCAGCTGAACATGATCCAGAAGGGACCCCCGTCAAACAGGCGCCAAAAGCTCATCACCCGCCAAGTACTTCAGGCCATCAACAGCCCGCGCGCAGCACCAGACTACCTGCGCGGGTCAGAGACACCAATCACGTTTCCCAGGGCAGATCACCCATCCGATGTAATCCGACCCGGGCACGCCGCACTAGTGATTGAGGCCCTGATCGGCCACTACAGCTTGAAAAAGGTGTTCATGGACGGAGGCAGCGGAATCAACATCATATTCGCCGATACCCTGAGAAGAATGAACATGTCGACAGAGAAATTGCCGGAGTCGGAAACCACTTTCCACGGCATAGTACCAGGGCAGGCAATCACGCCCATGGGAACAATCACGCTCGACGTCATCCTCGGCACACCCGAGCACTTTAGGAAGGAGTCGATCGATTTCGAGGTCGTCGACTGGAAGTCACAGTACCACGCCATACTCGGACGCCCAACTTTTGCCAGGTTCATGGCAGTACCCCACTACGCCTACCTGATGATCAAGTTGCCCGGATCGAAAGGAGTAATCACCGTATGTGGCGACTTCCGGCTCTCCAACAGTTGCGATCGCGAGTTCGCCAAGATTTCTGAGTTCTTCGGGGTCGAGGAGCACTTCAAGGCCATATCAGCCGACAACGACAAGACCATCTTTCCACCTCGCAAGAAGCCAGCTAAGGACGCAACATTCAACACAAACGACGACACCGTCACCCACCAAGTCCATCCGACTGACAGCAGCAAGGCGGTCAAAGTATCGTCAAGCTTGACCGTCGCATAGGAAAGCGCGCTCGTCGAGTTCCTGCGTGAGAACTGGAAGATCTTTGCATGGCAACCTTCTGACATGCCAGGAATACCCACGGAACTCGCCGAGCACTCTTTAACAGTCCACAAGGACGCAAGACCAGTCAAACAATCCATGCGACGCTTCTCAGGTCCCAAGCGAGATGCGATCACCATGGAAGTCGACAGACTACTGCACGCCAAGTTCATTTGAGAGATCAAGGACTCGGACTGGGTCGCCAACCCGGTCCTGGTGGAGAAAAAGAAGACGAAGAAACTGCGCATGTGCGTTGACTTCACTGCAGTCAACAAGTGCTGCCCCAAAGATCACTTCCCGCTCCCGAGGATAGACCAGATCATCGACTCAACAGCAGGCTGCGAGCGCCTGTCCTTCCTGGACGCCTACTCAGGTTACCAGCAGATCAGGCTGAAAGTCGAAGACGAAGAAAAGACGGCCTTCATCACACCCGACGGCGTCTTTTTCTACCACACGATGCCGTTCGGGTTAAAGAACGCGGGTGCCACGTACCAGCGGACAATGCAAGCGTGCCTCAAAGGGCTCATCGGGCAGATCGTCCAAGTCTACGTCGATGACATCGTCGTCACGACCCAAAAGGTAGATACCTTAGTCGACGACCTCCGCAAGGTCTTCGCCGCACTCGATGTGTACCAGATCAAGCTCAACCCAGAGAAGTGCGTATTCGGCGTGCCAGCCGGAGAGCTACTAGGGTACCTCGTATCTGCAAGAGGAATCGAAGCAAACCCCGAGAAGGTGCAGAACATACTCACAATGCCAGCACCAACCAAGCTCCGTGAGGTGCAACGATTAGCCGGCCGAGTCGCAGCTCTCAGCCGGTTCATTAGTAAGTTGGGAGAGAAAGCTTTACCTTTCTACCAACTGATAAAGAAGACAGACAAGTTCGAGTGGACACAGGAGGCGCAGGATGCGTTCGACCATCTCAAGATAACCCTGACAACCTCCCCAGTCCTAGTGGCACCGCTGGAAAACGAGCCGCTATACCTATACGTCTCAGCAACAAACAGGGTGGTGAGCACGGTACTCGTAGTCGAGCGGGAAGAAGAAGGGCACAGTCACCCGGTGCAAAGGCCCGTCTACTACCTCAGCGAAGTCCTCACACTGTCCAAGCAGAACTACCCGCACTACCAGAAGCTGGCATATGGAGTTTTCATGACCTCCAGGAAGGTCGTCCACTACTTCTCCGAGCACCCGATCACGGCGGTAAGCTCCTCTGGATTAGCAGACATTCTCACAAACCAACGTGCGACAGGACGAGTCGGCAAGTGGGTTGTCGAGCTAGGACCATGGGGGCTGAAGTGTGCTCACCCGAAGTCCATCAAGGCCCAAGTCCTCCCAGAATTCACCACCGAGTGGATAGAAGCTCAGCTACCAAATGTCCTCGACTTGTCCAACGCATGGAAAATGTACTTCGATGGCTCCAAGAAATTCAAGTCGGCCGGGGCAGGAGTTGTGCTCATCTCCCCCAAGGGTGACAAGCTGAAGTATGTCCTACAGATGGATTTTCCGACGCCATCCAACAACGAAGCTGAGTACGAGGCCCTGATCCACGGCATGAAGATGGCCAAGAACTGCGGCGCCACACACCTCATGATATATGGAGACTCCTACCTGGTGGTACAGCAAACCATGAAGTTCTGCGACGCCATCGCCCGACAACATGATCGCCTACAGAGACATGTACAACCAGATGGAAGGCAACTTCGATGGCTGCGAGTTACGACACATCGGCCGCGACAGCAACGAAGAAGCCGACGTCCTCGCCAACATGGGATCAGACAGAGTTCCAGGTCCACCCGACGTCTTCCTCGAGCGCATCACGCAGAGGTCTATCAAGACTCAAGCCGCAGCAAGCACTGCAACAAAAGCAAAAGGCGATGCAAACCCGCCAAGCCAAGAGAAGGTCCCCATGGAGGTCATGCTAGTCGAAGCTACATGGATAGGACCATACCTGGCGTACATACTGCATCAGAAGCTGCCAGCGGACCCAGTCGAAGCAAAGCGCATCATCAGGCGCTCCAAAAGTTTCACCGTCATCAACGGGGAGCTCTACAAAAGAAGCATCTCGGGAATCCTGCAGAGGTGCGTAGACCCAGTCGACGGCCAAGCCATCCTACTCGACATCCACGCGGGTATCTGCGTGCATCATGCCAGCAGTCGAGCACTGGTGGCCAAAGACTTACGAGCCGGGTTCTACTGGTTAACAGCCATGCAGGACGCCGAAGATCTAGTAAGGAAATGCACAGGGTGCCAGGAGTTCGCCAACAAGCCGCACACGCCGGCCTCCGAGTTGAAAACAATACCACTAGCCTGGCCCTTCGCCCAATGGGGACTGGACATGGTAGGTCCGCTGAAGAAATCCTCACCCGGAGGACACACTCACCTCCTGGTTGCAGTCGACAAGTTCACCAAGTGGATTGAAGCCGCACCCATTACAAGTTCGACTGCATCATCGGCGGTCAACTTCATCAGGTCCATCATCTTTAGGTTCGGAGTGCCGAACGGGATCATCACAGACAACGGCTCGAACTTCACAGCCGAAGAATTCAAAGACTTCTTCTCAGATCAAGGTATCAAGCTCAACTATGCGTCTGTCTCGCACCCGCAATCCAATGGACAGGTGGAGAAGGCCAACGGTTTAGTATGCAGCGGCATCAAGAAGCGACTGCGTGTGCCACTCAGGCGCGCAGCGGGCGCATGGGTCGAAGAACTACCGTCAGTCCTCTGGAGTCTGCGGACCACGCCCAACAGATCCACCCAATACACTCCATTCTTCATGGTGTACGGTGCAGAGGCAGTCCTACCCTGCGACATCAAGTTTGACGCACCACGGGTGGTCGCCTACGACGAGTCAGACGCGGAAGAGGCACTCGAAGACAGCATGGACATATTGGACGAAGCACGCGACATCGCCCTGGCGCGATCAGCCGTATACCAGCAGGACCTGCGCAACTATCACGGACGAAGATTGCGACCAAGAGCTTTCATCGCAGGTGACCTGGTCCTTCGCCTCAAACAGAAAAAGTGCACAAGCTCGCCTCCCCATGGGATGGTCCGTACATTGTCACATAAGCAATTGGCAATGGAGCATATCGCCTAAAGGACTCGAAGACAGGAGCAGCCTGCAGCAACCCGTGGAACGTCGCACAACTCCGGCGGTTCTATGCTTAGTCGACTCAACCATTGTAACAAGGATAGCATGTCAAAGCGGCAGGTTTCAGACGCACTCTTTCCCTTACCAGGGTACCTAAGGGGACTGGAAGGGTTTTAATGAGGCGGCCTGTTCGCAGCAATCAATAAAGTGATTTGAAGAAAATGTTGTTCACTCTACCTTCTCAGTCAAGGCAAACAAAAAATCCTAGGCCGCCACTCGATTCACTTGGGGGCTGCGCCACACAGGTTGAAATAAAAGCCTAGGCCGCCACTCGAGTCACTCGGGGGCTGCGCCATACAGGCATAACTCGCAAAATCCTAGGCCTCTACTCGATCTACTCGGGAGTTGCGCCACACAGGTCAAGTCAAAAATCCTAGGTCGCCACCCGACGCACTCAGGGGCTGCACCCCACAGGTCACACTTGAAAAGCCTAGGCCGCCACTCGAACCACTCGGGGGCTGCGCCAAACAGGCACAACTCAAAAATCCTAGGCCTCTACCCGACTTACTCGGGAGGTGCGCCGCACAGGTCAAGTCCAAAATCCTAGGTCGCCACCCGACATACTCGGGGGCTGCACCTCTCAGGTCACACTTGAAAATCCATAGGCCGCCACTCGAACTACTCGGGGGCTGCGCCATACAGGCTTCACTGAAGAAATCGTAGGCCGCCACCCGAGCTACTCGGGGGCTGCGCCATACAGGTCAAGTCCAAAACCCTAAATCGCCACCCGATACAATCGGAAGCCGCGGTATACAGGTCTCACTTGGAAAAACCCTAGGACGCCACTCGACTCACTCGGGGGCTGCGCCACACAGGTTCACAATGCATGCTTATGGCGTCACCCAAGGTACTCGGGGGCTCGCCACACAAGTCAAAATAGAAGCAAATGTTGGGGATATATCAACTAGGGGTATAACCAACATGGATTAATCCGGCTAGTCCAGGGTGGCCCAAGGGTGGTAAGGCCGAAGCCTGCCGGGCGGCCCAGATAGCTGACGTACAAGGAAGTAGGCGGACGGTCCAAGGAAGGCGGAAGGCCGAAGCCCATCAAGCCACCAAGCCCAAGACGGAAGGCGGCAACTAAGCCGGCTAGGTCTAGGACTCTGTTTACTTGCCGGACAAGTACTTGCCTTGTACCCTGGGGTCTGGCCGCCTATATAAGCCGGCCACCAGGGAGCCTTTAGGGCAGACGCTTCAATACGCATCATACACATTGTAACCTGTTCACGGCTATTGCCTAATAGTGAATTATAGCAGCACGTAGGATCTCGCCACCGCTGTGGGATCCGAAGCTGGGTAAACTCGCCGTGTTCAATCCCGTCCTCGACGACACCAACCTTCTTCCCCACAATCCATACGCAGGCTAGAGGACCCCCGTCTCCTATCAATTATGCCGATACTACGACAGTTGGCGCCCACCGTGGGGTGTAAGGTTCCTGGCGTCACGTTCCAAGCGGGAACACTTGGCGGCGTGGGCAAGCAGATCGCCGTCGGTCGCGTCACAAGATATGGCGGCCACAGCTACGTCAACTCGGATGAGTCCTGGCTCCCGGCGGACGACTACCTTATCGGATGCGCAATCGTGCCGATCGGAGGGATCGACGTCTTCATCGGGTATACGCCAGAGGCGTACGGCCTACCGCGTTTCTACAACCCCACCCACCAACCCTTCGACCAAGCAGTTGACCGACAAGATGGATCTGAACCCGCCTTCTCCCAGGAGTCGGCCGAATCTGATTTCCACTTCGTCGGAGTTGTCGGACTGGGATCAGACTCCCAGCCGGAAAACAACGATCCTGAGTCAATCCTCCTTGCTCTACAGGAGGATGCGATGTCAGATGCCGGATCCAGATCTACAGTTGAAGTCAACGTAGACTCTGACTCTGATGATGATGCTAGTCTCTTTGAAGAGAAGGTCAAAACCCGCTTTTCCAGTGGTAATCCGGCTCCTTCAGAGGGCACAGCGGATACTGACATGCCTGACAAGCTGGCTATGATGGTTGTTGTCGGTCACGAGACAACCCCAGTTACTTCGGAAGCGCAAAACAAGCCGGCGGAAGATGCCGGTGACACCACTGCCGGTCCACTCATTGAAAGTTCCGACAAGGTGCGCGCAAAGAAGAAAACTGGCCTCGAGAAAGGCGGCAGCAGCAAACCCACGGATTTGCTCTCCGTCATCAAAGAAGTAGACGAGATCATGAATACTCCGGTGAATAAAGACACCCCACTTGACGAAGTGGAAGAGCTTAGGCTTAACATGCTTAAGCACTCTGACTTCCTGCGAAAAAAAGAGGAGCACGTTGAGAGCCTTGCGAAAAAGATCGAGAAAGAACAGGAGAAGATGTCGGCCAAGACAAGCCGGCAGCTCTTCGAGGAGAAAAGGTCATCAAAAACCCGCCGTGGCAAAGAGCCGCCAACGCAAGCAACGACATCGGCTCAAGATCTCGGGTTCGACTGGCGTACGGCACCACAGCGCGTGGATAGAAGGGGAGATGTTGTCTTCTGCACCCCCGTCCTCAACGCGACTGCCACGCTAGATACCCTAGACGACAACACTTACACGGCGAAAGAAAAGCTGGCCAATGCAAGACACTTCGTGAGCAAAGCCCTAGAACAACAAGCTCGCGCTGATTCCTACGGCCACATGGCGGATGCTCGCGGGGGAGACCTAGAGTCTAAGTCAGGAAAGTGCAAAGCTGCACCTGGCGCCGACCCCGAAGGCCCGTCTGGCTCCAGTAGCCATGGCGACAAAAGGAAGACAACGCCACCTCCAAAGAAGACGCCACCGCCAAAGCCAAGGCGGGACGAGAATTCAAGGACAGGAAGCAGAGGAGACCTGCCACCTCCATCCCAGCCAAGACGCGACAACGACGGTAGCCGGAACAACAGGCCGCCGCCTAGGAAAGATGTCGGCAACGACCCTCCCAGGAGAGGTCGAAGTCGGTCTCCGCAGCGTAGCACCGGCAGCAAGAAGAGGGAGGAGGCAGAAGGACCCAGGCGCAGCATAAGCCGGGCAGCGCAGGACGAGCCGAACACAAACAGAGGCGCACGGCAGCTCGATCCAAAAGACGCACAACACCGCCTACAAGACATAGCAAGAGGAAAGGAGCCGCTATACTCTGGACCAAAGTGCTTCGGTGACGCCATCCGCAGAGAGCCGTTCCCTAAGGACATGACATCAGTGTCAAAAAACTGTTCTAGGTACAACGGCCTCGTTAAGCCGGACTCATGGCTATCCGATTACGCCATGGCCATAGAAATTGCCGGCGGGAGCAGCTATATTGCCGTCCGCTACCTACCTCTCATGTTGGAAGGCACGACAAGAGCTTGGATTGACAACCTTCCTGAAAAGTCCATCCATAGCTGGTACGACATGGAAAAGGTTTTCTCCCAGCACTTCCAAGGAACATACAAGCGTCCAAATACCTACACGGATTTGCAACGCTGTATCCAAAAGCCGGACGAAACCATGACAGATTTTTTCAGCCGTTGGATATCCGAAAAAGCCAACTGTCATGGTGTTTCGGACGCACAGGCTATCCATGCCTTCTACACGGGCCTACAGAAGAAGTCCTTGCTCCGTCATAGGCTTTTCCGCGAGCAAATCACGGACCTTGGTGAGATGCTCAACCTAGCCGCCCAATACGCGGCGGCGGATGACGACGCCCGGGACGATGACCCAGACGTCAACATCATACCAAAGCGGAACAACAAGCGCAAGCAGGCGGCAGATGACAAAGCCGGACCTTCCAACGAGGTAGCCGTAGCATTCCAAGGGAATGCCGACAAAAAGAAGTGGAAAAATAAGAAAGATGGTCGCGACGCCGGCTCAGGGCCTAAGGCGGCGTGAATCACTTATGAACAGGCAAAATTTTTGCCATGTCCCATCCACGCCTCACTGGGCAAGGTCAACCATATGCTTGCCGAGTGCCGTTTCATGGACGACTTCAAAAAGGAACCCACAGTCGGCTGGAAGTCAAAGAAGTCAAAGAAGAACGACAAGAAAGACAACAAGGAGGATGAGGATGACGACGACATGTCTATCTCAAGCGAAGATGACGCAGCCGCCAAGAAAAAGAAGCCATATCCGAAGGTCAAAGAATCTCGTGTGTGCTTTGTCGGCACGCCTTCGGCTAAGGCGGATAAGGCGGAAATGCGCGAACTCAACGCGACAATGCCGGACGTCCCTCAGTATTTGAACTGGTCGGAAGCGACGATCACTTGGGACCGGTCCGACCACCCTGATCACGTTCCTCACCCAGGCAAGTATGCCCTTGTCATCGACCCCATTGTCGACAACTTCAGACTCACAAAGGTACTTATGGATGGCGGCAGCAGCCTCAATATCCTGTACTATGACACACTAAGCCGCATGAACCTATCAGAGGATCAGCTGGACCACAGCAACCTCACTTTTCATGGCATAGTGCCCGGCAGGCAAGCAAAGTCAATGGGGAGCATTAGGCTGAAGGTAACTTTCGGACCAAAAGAGAACTACCGCTCAGAGTTCCTCCGGTTCGAAGTTGTCCCCTTCAAAAGCGCCTATCATGCAATCTTCGGACGACCGGCTTTCGCCAAGTTCATGGCAAGGCCGTGCTACATATACAGCAAGCTGAAAATGCCGGGGGAGAACGGAACCATAACAATTTCCGGCAACTTCAAGAAAGCCAAGGAGTGCGAGCGTGGCATGGCCGCCTTCGCAGAAGCCGTCATCCACAAGGAAGAACTCGCGCTGCTCGGGGCGGATTCAGACAACTCCATGCCAAAGCCAAAGATTGATGTCAAGAAGACCTTCGAAGCTTCAGAAGACACCAAAAAGGCGGACCTCATCCCAGGTGACAAGTCTAAGCAAGTTGTCATCGGCTCCAACCTTGACAGCAAATAGGAAGGCGCGCTCGTCGAGTTCCTCCGTGAGAATCGTGACATCTTTGCATGGTCGCCTTCCGACATGCCTGGTGTACCGAGGGAACTTGCCGAGCACTCACTCAACGTCATAAAAGGATCCAAGCCGGTGAAGCAAGCAACAAGACGCTTTGGAGATGAGAGACGCAAGGCTATAGGAAAGGAGATAAATAGGCTGAAGGCCGCCAATTTCATAAAAGAAGTTGTACACACCGATTGGGTGGCAAATCCTGTACTTGTTCCAAAGAAGAATAAAGAGTTGAGGATGTGTATTGACTATACCGGTGTTAACAAGTGCTGCCCAAAGGATCCCTTTGCGCTGCCTAGAATTGACCAAGTCGTAGACTCCACAGCATGCTCCGAGCTGCTTTGTTTTCTTGACGCCTACTCAGGATACCACCAAATCAAGATGAGAGAGTCAGATCAGCTGAAAACATCTTTCACCACTCCATACGGGACTTTCTGCTACATTACAATGCCTTTCGGCCTGAAGAATGCAGGCGCAACATACCAGCGCTGCATGCAAAATTGCCTGCACGAACAGATCGGCCGCAATGTTCACGTCTATGTAGACGACATCGCGGTAATGTCAAAAAAGAAGGCAAATCTCCTAGAGGATTTGGAAGAAACGTTTCAGAATCTCCGGAGGTATCAGATGAAACTCAATCCCGCCAAGTGCGTTTTCGGCGTTCCAGCCGACAAACTGCTCGGGTTTATCGTCTCAGAACAAGGGATCGAGGTTAATCCGGAGAAGATCAAGGCCATCCAAAACATATCCAGACCCACTTGTTTGAAGGACGTGCAACACCTAGCCGGATCGGCGGCAGCCGTCAGTCGTTTCATAAGCCGCCTAGGGGAAAAGGCAATGCCTCTCTACCGGCTATTGAAGAAATCCGACAACTTTGAGTGGACAGTAGAGGCAGATGCCGCCTTACAACAACTTAAGGAGGCCCTCATATCCGCTCCGATATTGGCAGCACCTCGATCACAGGAACCAATGCTGCTGTACATCGCGGCAACATGAGCTGTTGTCAGCGTTTTCTTGGCTGTGGAAAGAAAGGAGAACGAAGCCGCGACGTGTGAGCAACGACCGGTCTACTTCATCAGTGAAGTATTCTCCGCCTCCAAGCAGAGGTATCCGCGTTACCAAATGCTGGCTTATGGTGTATTCTTTGCCGCCAGAAAGTTTAGGCATTACTTCCAGGAACACACAGTGATAGTGGTCAGCAAGGCACCGTTGGGTGACATAATCAACAATACAAAGGCAACAGGTCGAGTTGCCAAATGGGGCATCGAGCTTGCCGCCTTTGATATAGTCTATAAACCACGGACCGCCATTAAGTCTCAAGCGCTTGCAGATTTTGTCGCCGACTGGACAGAAGCCATGGAGGAAACGACACTCCCCGAATCAGAATATTGGGTCATGCACTTTGACGGATCAAAGATGCTCAAAGGCTCGGGGGCTGGAGTCGTTCTACGCACGCCTAAAGGTGACAAGCTTAGCTACGTGTTGCAAATCCACTTCACGGCAACCAACAATGTTGCCGAGTACGAAGCTTTGCTTCATGGGTTACACGTGGCAAACGACCTCGGCGTCAAAAGAATCCTCTGTTATGGCGACTCGGATTTGGTCGCGCAGCAAGTAAGCGGAACATGGGATGCGAAAAGCGCAACAATGGCGGCTTACAGAGCCAAAGTTGACGAATTCGCAAAAAACTTCACGGGCTACGAAGTCCGGCATGTTCCCAGAGCTGAGAACGAGGCGGCAGACACACTTGCAAGATTAGGGTCGGAACGCAAAAAGGTACCAAAAGATATTTTCCTGGAACATTTGCACAAGCCATCCATTAAAGGCGCCGATTTGATGGACCCCGATGCAGAAGAACCGGTAGAAGCGGCAAGTCTCGCTGTCTACCTGACACAGCCGGATTGGACAGTCCCATATCCCGATTTTCTAATCGACAGAAAGTTGCCGGGGGACGATGAGGTGCTAAAAAGGCAGATCATAAGGCGAGCCAAGGCATTCACGATAATAAAAGGCGAGCTATATAAGCGAAACACGTGCGACATCTATCAGCGGTGCATACAGCCGGAAGAAGGCCGGGAAATCCTGAAGGACATACATATTGGCACCTGCGGGCATCATTCTTCCGCCAGGTCCATCGTATCCAAAGCTTTCCGCCAAGGTTTCTACTGGCTTAACGCCAAAGAAGACGCCGAGAACATTGTAAAGACATGCAAAGGCTGCCAGTTGTACGCTCGTCAACCTCACTTGCCGGCACAGGAACTGAGGACGATTCCAATCACCTGGCCGTTCGCGGTCTGGGGCTTAGACATGGTAGGTCCCTTCAAGAAGGTGCGTGGTGGGTACACCCACCTATTGGTCGCTGTCGACAAGTTCACCAAATGGGTCGCACGAACAGCCACCAATTTTCTCTGGGGAATTATCTCTCGGTTTGGAGTTCCACACAACATTATCACTGATAATGACAGCAACCTGTCTCAAGGCGACATAGAAGAATACTGCATCGATCTGGGTATCCGGCTTGATTTGGCATCCGTGTCACACCCTCAATCAAATGGACAAGTAGAGCGTACAAACGACCTAGTCTTATCAGGACTTAAGCCTCGTCTCGAAGCTCCATTACACAGGGCAGCCGGCGCTTGGGCAGATGAGTTACAGTCGGTACTATGGAGTTTGCGCACAACGTCAAACAGGTCTACCGGCTACACTCCTTTCTTCTTAGTATATGGCGCTGAGGCGGTGCTACCTACCGACATGAAATACGATTCCCCAAGAGTTCAAGCCTACATCGAGAAAGACGTAGAAGGTGCAAGACAGGATAGCCTAGACCTGCTAGACGAAGAAAGAGACGTTGCTCTACATCGCTCCGCCTTGTACCAGCAACAACTTCGCCGCTATCATAGCCGGAGAGTGCGGAAGCGAAGCTTCAGAACAGGACCTGGTTCTCCGCCTAATTCAAGACAGAAAAGGCTTGCACAAGTTATCCCCGCCATGGGAAGGACCGTTTATAGTCACAAAGGCGCTGCTCAATGGTTCCTACTACCTGGCCGACATCCGCGACGAAGACGAAAAGAAAATGCGCAAGAAGGCGACAGGAAAAAGGGGAACCAAGCACAAAAAAGGCATTGACGATCCGTTCGAACAAACAAGACGGCGTTGGAATATTGAGCAGCTACGTCCTTTCTACACTTAGCAATTTATAATTGTAATAAGTTAAATATGATTATGAAATAAAAGTCTATGGTTCCTCATCTGTGTTGAGAAGCATGCCATCTTTTGTCTTTTCTTGCAATCATATTTCCCCTATGTATCTAAGTTACCTATTTTTCTAGCTCCGTGCAAAGGTTCAAACTGGTAGATACTTGCAGCTTTCGAGCCAACCCAAAGCAAAAATAAACTTTTTTGCGCCGCTTAATTCCTTTTACCTCTGATTACTTATATGTGGTTCGCCTAGTACTATGTCTTTGACACCAACATGTTGGCTTTGGTCTCTGATTCTAAACGCATGGTTTAGCCCTGGTTGTTTCAGCTAAAGTTACCGGCTGAGGTTTCGTCAACATACAAAAAGTCAAACATATAAGTCAGGGTAAAATTAAGGCGGGCCATATAAATAAAGACAAAATAAAACATGTCAGCTGGTTTCCGCCTAGCAAAGCAGCAACAAAAGTATATACAAATATTACAAGTCAATGTTGCATTGTTTCAGGGGCCGACAAAGAAGGCTAAAATGAGGCAAGGACAGAAAGATATGGCTCGGGGGAGCGTCTACATCAGGCTTGGGGGCTGACAACTTCAGCCCCGGAACTATCACTCCCCTCCGCCTCGGCCGCGCCGGCATCTCCAGCTTCCTCTCCGCCAGGCACATGATGGCGCCGGTAGAAGATTGAAGTGTCCACCATGTCAGCAACACGCGTGGCGTAGCCGGCAACGCTGTCCAGAACAACGGCCGGCTCAACCTCGCTGCCGTCTTTATATGTAGACGGCATGCCTTCGGTGACGGCTTCTATCTCCGTCTCGGGGTAGTGCGCCATAACCCAAGGGCGGTCTTGGCACCACCCCGCGCCGCCGACTTCAGCGAGCTCTTATGCAGTTTGGTCGCCTGCTCCAAGATAGCGGGCACGTCGCTGAACTCGGTCGGTTTCTGGCTGCCGGAGGAGGTGAAGAACTTGGCGGCAAACCGCTTGGACGCCGCCAAAGTCTCGGTGATCAGTTCGCCTAGACGCGCAAGGCGATCCAGGCGGGGCCTGACAACCTTGTCGTCACCTTAACCGGCGGGAACTGTATCAAAAATGAAGCCATCAGTTTTGTTCAGGCTAAGCAAGATGGCAACGTCAAATAAGGAGTGAGAAAGTACCAAGGGCCGAGTTATGGAAAGCGGACAACTCAATCATATGAGTTGCCAGCGCATCCTCAGCAGTTTGGGCGCGAGAAGTCTGCTTGGAGATTTACTTGGCAGCCGTCTTCTCCGCCTCCACCAACTTCTTGTGCAGGCTTTCCAGCTCACCAGTGAGCCGGCTAGATTCATGCGCAAATTTGAGCTGCTGGGCCTCCATCTCCTTCTGGTGAGCCTCCTTCAACTCCAAGTTGGCGGCCGCCAAATCAGAAGCTTCATTCATAAGAGCTTGCATATCAGTGGACGCCTTCAGTATATCCTGGGCGTGGTCTAGCAGTTCTACAAATGTGGATTCGCTAACTAAATGATTGACGGCAACATAAGTCAAAAATATAGCTGAAGGCAAAGAGGATCAACCCTACCTTCATCTTTTTTGCGGGCCGCCTCCAACTCGGCAATCCGCAGGTCCTTAGCCTCGCACTCCTTCTTCAGGTCACGGCAGCGCCGGTTTATCTCGACTCGGGAGGATACAAGCTCGACGTTGGCGGACACAAGGCCCTGCAGGACAAAACAAAGGCATAAAACATATTGTCGAATAACCACTAAGCCGGCAGTCAAATTTCTTTTATCTTTGACCTGCCATCTAAGTGCTCGGGGGAAAGACTATGTATATGCCGGAGTGGTAAAAACTTACAGACAGGTCGCCCTCCAAGTCGGCGAAGGCCTGGGAGGCGAAGTTGGCAAAAGCCAAAGTTGACTCCTTGGCCTCCTTAAAGGTGGACCAAGGGTCCCTGACTTTGCCGCCTCCCGCAGTCGGGGCTGCCCTCTGGGACCCGCCGGCAGTCGCCTCTAGCAACCCTTCCTTGGCGGCGCGCGATTGAGCGGCTTCATCGGCCGTAGCCTCAGCCAAAAGTAGGGGAGTCTTGGGCGCGCGGTCGGTGGAGGAGGCCCTTGGCGGAGCGCCAGAAGCCGGAGCCGGGGGCTGACGACGAGCGTCGCCCATAAAGCTGCCGGCTTAGAGCTGAGGAGTGGGCGGCACGGTAGCCGGCGAGCTGCCTTGAGGCCGCTTACCCTTGCCAAGAAGCCTGGTCGTCAACCGGGAAGTTGCGACCCTTTCCCTGTCAATAAAAAGCAAGCACAGTCAATTGGGTGCCAGTATTGGAAAAGTTTGTCGTCTATTAAAGGCAGAATTGAGTACCTTCGGGGGATGTTAATCCCCGCGTTCTCGCCAAGGTTGGCGAGAGCCGGCTCGGTAGCCGATGCGATCCGTTTCTTCCTCTCGGCAATCACCGTAGAGGAAGCGGCGCCGGATGCCTTGCGCTTCTTCGTCTTCCCCGCTTCCGACTCGTAGAAGTCGGGAGCCAGGTCATCCTCCCCCAAGTCAGAGAGCTGAAAAAGAAGACAAGTTTAATGGAGCTCAATTTTAGCCGGCGAAGCTGTCAACAAGGGGCAAGGAACAAGATATCTACCTCGAGGGGAGGGTTGTCGTGGGTGTGCATGGGCACGCCCTCCACCGCCTTCACCAGCCCCGCCTTGACGAGGCTGCTGAGCCGGAACGCCAGGTCGGCAACCGGCAACCTCTCTTCGCTTACACGGAGAGAGGCCGTGGCAGTAGGCGAATACTGACACATTTTGTGCGGGCTGTACCGCAGGGGGAGGATCTGCCGGCCGAGCCAACAGATGACGGTATCGACCCCATCCAGCAGAGGGGGAGCCATCGTCCGTGTGAGGAATTCAATCCGCCTTTGAAAAAGGCGGAGTTCCTCCGTCAGCTTGGGCACCGCCTCGTCCCAGCATGGCCGGGGCATAGGTGGCGCGTTGACGAACTCCGGGATGCCAAATTGGCGGCCCAGAGCTGCCATGTCTTGGCATTAGAAGAATGTGGAGGTCCAGCCCTTGACGGATTCAAGGTATGGTATCTTGGGATACCATTGGCGGCCCTGGCGGAAGTTGAAGGTGACGCTGCCGCAGGTTGCCAGCCCGCCGTCCGGCACAGTCTGACGCCGGCAACGGAAGCAATATCTGAAGAAGTCTAAACTAGGCCTAATACCTAGGTAGCCTTCGAACAGAGCTGTGAAGCCGGCTAGGACTAAGATGCTATTGGGTGCTATGTTGTGGGGCTGGAGCCCATAGTGATCTAGAACCTTGCTAAAGAAGGCGGAAGGCAGAAGCGCCATTCCCCTAACTAAATGGGAGGTGAGGATTACCCGCTCTCCGGCTCTCGGAGCCGGGATGACGTCTCCGTAGGCGGCCCTCCACCGGCAATCTTCCCGAGTGGGGAGGTAGCCGACGGCCTCCAAGTCTTGGAGGGCGTCCTCGTCGACTATGGAAGGAAGCCAGTAGCGGGACCCGAGGTCTGCCGCTTCCTCTTCCTCGTCGACGGGAGCGCCTGCCGCCGTCGTCGCCGCGGTGGTCGGTGGAGGAGCCGAGGGGCCCGCCGCTGGCGCGCGCGCGGTAGAAATCCGAGGGACGACGGTGGCGACATTGCCCGTCGCCGCCGTCGCGGGACGAGTTACCGCGCCACCCATCACCGTCGCGGGCGCGGTTTCGGTCGCCGGACCGCTCGACATCGTGGAGAGGTTCTGGCCGGTGGACATCGCCGCACGCAGAGGTCGTCGGAGGAGATGAGCTCGCCGGAGTTCGCTCGGAAGCAAGAAGCGGAGAAGTGGAAGGGCAAGAAGGCACGGAGAGCAAAGGCAGGGTAGCGAAAATGGACCGTTCGGTTACCTATTTATAGGGCCAGGCGTTGCTCCCTGTGCAACGACGCTTTTAGTCGGACACGTGTCCAGCATCCGTTGCAGCGCATGATTGCACGATCTCCACGCCTCCCCTTTTCCCGCAATTTGTGATCATGGCGAGATTCCTGCCTAGTTCGTTTTCAAACTGTCGTGAGCCGGCTAGGTGGAATCCGTCAAGAAGAATGCTCGGCAAAGATTGCAGAGTAGCCGTATTTTCCCTTGTTGGATAAAGGCGGCCGCGTGTCAATATCATGACACGCATGCCTCGTTGATTTTCAGAATGGTTCAAGTCCTGCAGCCGCCAACTTTGGCAGATGAAGAATCAAGACGAAGCCGGCGCCTGGAGAACTCCAACCTTTCTGGGGGCTAATGTTGGGGATATATCAACTAGGGGTATAACCAACATGGATTAATCCAGCTAGTCCAGGGTGGCCCAAGGGTGGTAAGGCCGAAGCCTGCCGGGCGGCCCAGATAGCTGACGTACAAGGAAGTAGGCAGACGGTCCAAGGAAGGCGGAAGGCCGAAGCCCATCAAGCCACCAAGCCCAAGACGGAAGGCGGCAACTAAGCCGGCTAGGTCTAGGACTATGTTTACTTGCCGGACAAGTACTTGCCTTGTACCCTGGGGTCTGGCCGCCTATATAAGCCGGCCACCAGGGAGCCTTTAGGGCAGACGCTTCAATACGCATCATACACATTGTAACCTGTTCACGGCTATTGCCTCATAGTGAATTAAAGCAGCACGTAGGATCTCGCCACCGCTGTGGGATCCGAAGCTGGGTAAACTCGCCGTGTTCAATCCCGTCCTCGACGACACCAACCTTCTTCCCCACAATCCATACGCAGGCTAGAGGACCCCCGTCTCCTATCAATTATGCCGATACTACGACATCAAACACTCGCACAGTAACGAAAACAATTTCACTCGTTACTCAAGAACTCTTTTAACTTCATATATTGTCATTTACATCGGCATAGTCGCCACATCAAACTAACCCTGTAAAGAAGAAGAAATATACTCTTAGTCTGCAGGCTCGGCCTTCGGCGCCCCGAGTGGGCCTACAAGGCACTCGCTATGCTTCTGTACCTGCTCAATCATCTGGCGCGCAGCCGTCAGGGTATAGGCGTACTCGGAATCGCCAGGCAGTCCACCCATCAGCCTCTCCAATGGAAGGTTAGGCCGATGCAGTCGAACGTACGCCAGAGCCGCATTCGCCCCGACGACAAGCTGGGCGTGGACGATCTCCTTCAGAGCATCACCATCACGGAACCTCTCCAGCAAGGTGGCCAGCCCATGCGGCTGCCCATTGTGCGGGAAGTAGACACGATGGATATGCCACAGGGTCTTCCGACAATTCTCCAAAAGCAAAGCCGCACGCCAAGTTCGGTCGAGCATGCGAGCAAGAATACGCCCTCTCGACTTGTTCACCCAGAATTGGCGAGCTTCGTGAGAGTCGCCAGACGCCTCCCGGGTAACGCGCTCTTCAACGCGGTCCCGTTCAGCCTCCTAGTCCGGGTTCACATCTACATACACAAGCTAGAAGTCAGAACCAGCAAGTTTTAACAAGGAAAAGCAGGCGCAGAGGATATCAACCTTGAAGTTGTCGACTGATCAGATCGATCTCTCCGATCAGGAAATCTTCACGCTGGGAAAAGCCTGCAGTAGGATGATACCTGGAGCGATGCAGCAATAGCTCGGTATTCTTCAGAGTCGCCTCAAGTTCAACCACCTTATTCTTCAAATATGTGATGATCCGCTGGTCGTTCGCACTTCGCGGCGGAGCCGGCGCCGCCCGGCGATGGCGAGCACCCGACGAAGATCCCTCACCGCTCGGACCAGCCGCAGAAGCAGAAGAAGTGCCGCCGCGCACGTCAATCTGCCATAAGTTCGCAAAGTCAATAAAGACGCGCGACTGCTCAGCGCAAGCAAATACAATTGAAGACACTCAATTTCAGCACAAAATATTGTTCAAGGTCAGAAGACCAAACAAAATATCAGTCATTACAAGCAAAAGGTACGAATACAGGACAAGGCGACTGCCGAATCCCTACAACACTACTACTCCAGGGCAGCAGACTCCGAGCGAGAGCGGGTCTTCCGGGAAGCAGCC
The DNA here is from genome assembly GCA_026929855.1 of Poa annua. Lineage (NCBI taxonomy): Eukaryota > Viridiplantae > Streptophyta > Magnoliopsida > Poales > Poaceae > Poa > Poa annua. The sequence continues at coordinate 11,310,362 of CM049430.1, forward strand.
GCCTCAGACGCCTTGGCGAGCACCCTCTCAAAGGTGGCCACAAGCTTCGCAGCTAGCTGTTTAGCATGCGCCTTCACTCCGCCAAGCGACGCGGTCCGGCCATCAGCCCTCCGAGGGAAGCCGCTGACAACCTTCTCGAAATCGCCCTCAATCTGGTGACCTAGAATGAGCTCGGAGCCACGTACCGTCTGCGTTCGAGTGAAGTCCGCAAGGGTGGTGGCATCTTATTTGAACGGAGCAGCAAGAGCGTCGACGGCAGTCGGTGGCGCATCACTCGGGAAGATGCTCCAGTGCACCGTCGTTAGCGCGCCAGTCGACTGCTTTAGCGCAGCCGCCGACTTCATTAGCGCATCGGACGCGTACGCGCAGACGCGGTCGAGGAAGCCGACAGCAGTCGCCAAGTCAACCGTGTCACTCGACGAGCCCTCCGGAGGAGCCCCACCACAGTCATCTAGACAACATATCTAATGTCAGACAAGGGAAAAGTACAAGAAACAGTAGGCGCCAGGCCGAAACCTACCTCCAAGAACACCGGCGAGCGTGAGGAGACGGTCGACTTGAGTCTTCTCTTGGACGGCCCGCACCCGCTCCCGCTCCTGGAACTCGTGGAGAGCTTTCTCAAGCTCACCCTGAGCCTGAATCTTCAACTCAAGCTCAGCAACCCGCTTATCAGCCTGGTCAAGAGAAGCACGAAGCTGGTCCCTCTGCTTCTCTAGGCGAACGTAAGCCGCAGCTGCATCAAGTTGCTGGCGGTAGTATGGCTGAAGCAAAAGCAAGGAATTAATAAAGTTGCGGGCGACTATACTAGTCACCCACACCTTCGGGGGCTACTCCCATCGGGAGCGCTGATCGCGCACCCGATGAAACTGCAGTACTACAAGCTCAAGTACAAAGGACTTACATGGTCCAGGAGGTCGACATCTTCGGAAGGCGGCGGAGGAGCGCGACTTGAAGACGCGATGACAGCAGGTTGCGTGCGCTCCTCGGCTGCCACCCGGGTCACCAGCTCGGTCGAAGGGGCGGACGTGTGCTCCACTTCACGATGAGGGGAGTGGACATCGCCAGAACGACGACTGAAGCAAAACATCACAGTGACCAATTAAAAGATTGGGACTACAAAAGACAACTCGAAGCCGACAAGATACTAACCTGGTGGTCTCGAGTTCGTCATCACTCCCCAAGGAAACAGATGCCAGCCGCGCAAACGCACGTGGTGGCACGGAGCTGACCGGGGGAACAACCGGGGGCTCGATCCAGCCACCTGGAGACCGCGCACCCGACGACGTCGCGACGACCTCCTCTGGATCAGCCTCCGCACCCCTAGCGGGTGACGAGGCGGTCGCAGAGTCACCGCCACTCCGACGCTTCTGCCTCTTCCGTGTGGGTTCCTCGTCGTCAGCGTCATCCTCCACTTCGTCGTTGGGAGAGATAGCGGACGGGAGCTCTTCCTCGTCATCATCCTCCTCCACAACCTTCGACTCGTCGTCGGATCCATTTTCAGGCAGAGGAGGAAGGCTGACCAGCAGAGATCGACCCCGAAGCAAGTAGATGCAAGTCAAATTAAGAAGCAGGATCTCAAGACAAGAAGAAACAAAGAGAACAAGTCATGAACATTACCTCAGGAACGGGGATCGTCGCCCCGTATGCAGCAACCGGGCACTTGACGCTGCAGATGTCCGCGACTCGGAGGTTGGTGATGGACCTCACCTTGGCTTCCACCTCCTCGTCGTCAAGTGGCTCGATGCTGACGCCCTCGACGACCCACATCAGGTGGGGCCGAGCACTAAGCGGTTGCACCCGAAGATGGAAGAAGGTGGCCATCAAGGAGACGCCACCCACCTCGCACCCAAGGGTCTTGGTGAGGTCGCGTAGCAGGCCCAGCAGCGGTCGCGCGGCTTCCTTCTCCTCCGCATCCAGCGGGTGCGACCAGGCGTGAGTCTTCCGTAGCCCGCGCCCGCTGTCGAATGCCGCCAGGCCGTCCTGGCTCGACTGGACGTAGAAACACTTCTTGCGCCACCCCTGGACGGAGTCCGACTTCTTCATCTGGAAGTATGCGGTATCACCGCGCACTTGTATTCCGAATCCGCCCACGGGGAATGGTAACCCGCTCTTCCCGACGTTCTTGCGAACGAGGAAGAGCGACTTCCACAGCGCCTAGTAGGGCGCGACACCCAGGAAGCACTCGTAGAGCACAATAAAGCCCGCGATGCTCAAGACGCCATTGGGGGTCAGATCATGGATCTGAACCCCATAGGCATACAAGAGACCGCGCACAAAATCGTGCAAGGGGAACCCGAAGCCCCGCGGAAGGAAATCCACGAAGAATACGCGTTCCCCCTCGCGGGGTGTGGGATAAACTTCTTTGCCAGGAGCGCGTACCTGGACTTGATCAACAGGAGGAAGGAGACCTTGAGCGCGGAGGAGTTCGACCTCCGCCTTCTTCATGGACGACCTTTGCCAGTCGCCGTCGGGCTTCTTCATCAGCCCGGCTTCGTTGGCGGCGGCGGAGGTGCCAGCGGCGATCTTCGGCTTGCCCATGGCTGTGCAGGGCAGCGCAAGGTGCAAGGACAAATAGCACGGAGCTCTGGTGAGGGAGAGAATGGCAGAAGGCAGAGGAAAGGAGGCGCGGACGATTGGAGAAGACGATGCCCTCGCGCTGCGGCGCAGTACTTATGCCTCAACAAAATCAATCTCAACCCTCCATCGCGCAACGGTTCCGAGCGTCTTCATCCCACCGTCCACGTGTCAAGCAAAGAGGCCAACCGTCGCCGCCCACTTCCTCCACTACGCACGAGAATCGAGGCGTCATCATCGTGCGCGAAAATTTCGCGCCCAGTTCGGAGACGTGACAACTGCTGATCGCGGTCATGGCTACCAGCGGGCCCCGCCATGTCACGTCCCATCGGGCGCAGAGGCGTGCAAGGAAACGTCAGCAGCGACGTCATCAAGCCAACGGCTCCAAACAAGTGAAACAACGCGTTAACTCGAGCGCAAGATTCGAGTGGTAAGCTTCTAAGCTGAAACAACTGAAGACAGTGCACTGGTCAGGGAACCGAAACATCCATTCGGGTGACAAGGAAAGACGAGTAAGCTCGAGCAGCCGAATCAAATCTAAGTGCAAGCCAACATGCCGAATAGCAGCAAGCTTCACATAAAGAGCAAGACAAAGAAATTCGACTAACGGTATTACTCCCATCGGGAGTGCCCTCTTCGACTGAAGAAAACGAGTACAAACTCAAGTTCAAGCAATCCAATGGCGCGTCCAAGAGGAGGAAGTCCTTTGCCCGACGCTGCGCTTCGACCAAGCACTCGGGGGCTACTGACGTGGGGCTACCTTTCGACTAGCCCACAATGAGGCTACCTGGGTCGCGCCAAGTATGGAGAAGCCCACAGAAGGCCCACTCGGGGTACCACGTATCCTAGTCCAACTCGGTTAGGTTCCATAACCTGCCATATCTGTACCGACCACCCGAGACCTGGCTACCTATAAAGCCAGGAGGGTTGCCCGTCCTAGAGGACATGCCAACAGCCACCACCACAAACCCTAGCGAGATCGCAATCTCGCCGCCATTGTAATCGCAACTCGCCATCAATAACAGACAAGCAGGACTAGGGTGTTATCCTCCGAGAGCCTGAACCTGGGTAAATCCTTGCTTGTCAGCCGTCGTGATCACCAACGCTCCTCTCTCTCCCCCTCAATCAACCCGGGGTGCACAACCCTGGGATTTTCTGAGTTACACCCTCGTTAATGTGAGTGGAGCATCCACTCATGCCCACTCACTCTCTTTAAAACTCCACTAAAAAAATCCCAAGGGTTTTTCTTTATTAAATAAAACAATTTCATTCATTTTTAATATTTGTTAATTCTATTAACAAACATTAACACTTACCCCCTTGGTTCATCTGTTAATTCTATTAACAACCATTGTCAACTATTGACAATTAACCCCTTGAACTATTTCAATATTACCCGAAACAATTTCGGTGTTGTCCAAACTTTTCTCCGAAATTCCATGTCTACCCAAAAGCGTCGACAAACCTTAAGTGTGTCACCCTACAGTTCGTGAATAATGAAGATGACGAGGGTGTAACTCGACAAATCCCAGTGTCGTGGTGGTGTCACGGCAGATGCCATAGGATGGCTAATGTGTGGGGCCGATGGACGTTGGTGGATCCGGGGAGGGATAGCGAGCTGAATAGCCCACGTGAGGAGGATCCCGGTATAACCGAGATCTCCCAAGAACAAGAGACAAGAACAAAGTGTGAGGGGGAAGATCTAACAAATACGAACAAATGCACGAAGGCACACAACTCACACACGATATACCCAGGTTCAGGGCCCTCGTGAGGAGGTAACACCCCTACTCCTGCCTTTCCTCTCAATATAACTGTGGTACAAGGGCTACAACTTGGTGCTCGATCTCTCCAAGGGAAGAGTACAAAGAACTAGATGAACTCAAGGTGCGAAGAAGTAAATGCTCTAGGAGTGAATGCAACTATAGCTTTGGCTCCCAAGTTGGTCTCTTTTCCACAGAAGCAGTTATGGCGCCTTTTATAGAGTTCCGGCCAGGAGGGCCGGAAACCCTAAATCGGCTTGGCCCCATTGGACAGGCCTAACCGGCATGTCGTCACCGGCTAGTGCGAGCTAGTCACCGCGCTATCCGGCATAGCCCCTGCGTCATCATCTCGATAAGGACAGCAGGCGCCGTCCTGAACCATCATTGTCCCCCTGCCAGAGACAAGACATGTCTTGGCCCATCCCGGATAGCCTTTTCCGGATTGACGGGCTAGGCATGTCAGGTCTTGTCGTACCGTGGTCGTACCGGCTGACGCGCTCCCGTGTCAGGCGGGAGGTGACCATGCTTCCGTGTCAGGCGGGAGGTGACCATGCTTCCGTGTCAGGCGGAATGGTACTTCCCCGCGCATTAGACGGGAAAGCCTGCTATAGACCGTTGACGGCCTACCGTGATCCCTTATGCCGGCTACCTCCTCGCTTGCCACTGTGAGCTTCTCCTACATAAGATCAAGACCGAGACATACACTCCGGTTAGTACCTACCCGGACCACCTATCCGGTAAAACCGAGTACACCTCCTTCCGGGAGTTTCTTCGGAGCCCGAGATCCGAGATCTTCTCCGGAGGCGCCCGAGCTCGTCTCAGGATGAGTATCTCTAGGCCTAGCCTCCCGAAGATGTCTTAGCTTATCAGTAAAGACATCTTCGAGAAGCTAGTTCTTAGAGGAACCATCCGCTGATGCTTGCGCCGCCATTGTGAAGGCCGGGGGTGTCTATTTATAGTTGCTAGAGCTGACCCTTGCGCCTGCCAGGAGGCACTTTGCACTCTACCAGTGCTCAAGGGTCAAGTTGCCTTTTCAGCACACCAGGAGGTGGCCCTTGCTCTCGCCAAAGGTCAAGTACTGTTGGCACCTTGCTGAATTATTCCGGGATCTGCCCCTACCCGGGGGGCAGCCCCCCGACACTAGTCCCCGAAGCTGGTGCTGCACAGCGACCTCGGATGATGTGCGGGATCAGCTTTAAATAACAACCATTTTCTGAGAACGCATGACATCATCCTTCGTTTACTTGCCGAGATCGATTCTTCCCGAGATCTTCTTATCGAGACTGTTTTAACCGGGAGACGACGCCTGCAACCGGATAACGCAGTCTCAGTGAATCTTGACCGTTGGCTCCGTATCGAACTCGAGATCTCGAGCTGGGCCCCACCCGACGTCCCGTCTGGGCAGAAATGCACTCGAGTGCTTCTGCCCGAGCACGCCGTTGCTTGGATTCGTGCGCCGGGAGCCGCAGCCGATCCGAAGCCCAACCGTTGGGGCCGTGTGACCCTCGGTGTGGCCGGATCGGGCGCTCCGGCTAGCGCCACGTGCCGTACTGCACAAAATGGATCCCACCCACGATCGTGGAGATCGTGGGCGGGAAAATTGGAAACCGCTCCGGAATCCCCCCCATAAATAGGGGACCGGAACGGTCTCCTCTTCTTCTTCCTCTCCTTCGCTTCTCCTCCACCGTCGTCTCGAGCGCATCGCCTCCGCTGTGTTCGTCGCCCGAACGCCGCCGCCCTCGCTGTTCGCCGGAGTACGAACGCCGCCGTTCCTCTTGCGCGTCACCGACCTCCTCTTCTCCGGTGAGTTGCTTTCTCCGCCCCGATGATCTTCTTTAGTATAATAACATCTCGCCTCCGGCCGTGCTCTAACACACGGGCGGTTGAGCCGCCGCCGGTAAGCACGACTCGAGCGGTGCGCACGGGTGCACGGCGGTGATGCACCGTTGGGGTAGGACTTAGATCTTTCACTCGCAGTACGTCTCGTTCGAGTTTTAGCTCGAGTATATTTTCCTCACTTTAGTTTTGATTTATCAGCACACGGTAGATCTTACTCGCCCTGAACTCGGTTGTGTTTAGGAGTTTGCGATCCGGCATCTCAGCTCCCGATAGACTAACCCCGACTAACTGCCACTGCGCCTGCAGAGTAGCCCGGATACATCTGCGGACTTCTCCAGCATGGGTGAAGAAGGTATCCGGGGATGCTGGGATGGATCGGAGACCACCCAGGAGGACTTGGACTGGCTGTATCGGACCCACCGGATTCCTCCGCAAGTTGAGAGCCGTCTCCCGGAGGACGAGGTTCAACCGGAACCCCAACCTGGGGAATACGTTGTATTCCTCACGCACTTCGAGCGTGGGTTTGGGCTTCCGGCTAGCCCCTTCTTCCGCGACTTCCTCGACACTTACAGCCTCCAACCCCATCATCTCCCCGCCAACGCCATCATGATGCTTTCGGTCTTCACCACTTATTCGGAAGCATATCTAGGCATATGGCCATTCCTGGACCTCTGGGCCAAGTACTTCATCCTTCGCCGCCAAGCCATCCCCAACACGGATCAGAAGATAAAAGACTTGGTTGACTGCGGAGCTGCCACCATCATCCCCCGCGCTGACTCCGGATTCCCAATAGTCAAAGGACTAGAGTCCTGCCGGAAGTGGCAGCACAACTTCTTCTATGTGAAGAACCGGGAAAGCTCGGGAGACGCTCCGGGATCCTCGAATCCGGACTTCATCAATCTGCCGGAGTTCGCCATTGGTCCTCCGCGCAAATTCAACCTCTGGAAACGGCTCCCCGACACCGAGGAATTCAGGTGCGTGCACGACGTTCTGAACGTGCTGAACGACACGATGACCGGCGATGATCTCCTGCGTTGCTTCATCATTCGCCGCGTCTGCCCCCTCCAAACCCGAGTGCACAAGATGTGCCATATGTCCGGGAATTTAGACCCTACCCGGACCAGTATCTTTGGGCTAGATCACGTTGCGGTCGTCCGCCGCGTTCGAGCTATTGCTCGGACGAAGATGATGGATGACTACTCTTGGGGTGCCATCGGGGGATCCCGGAAAAAATCCCTGAAACAGGTGCTCATATCTGCCTTTCGTAAACTTTCCTTCGCGCCCGGGTTCTGCTGGAAACCGACATGGGTATCATGTGGTGATTTATTTGCGCAGTTATTCGAGCGGCAAATCGAGGAAGACGCTATCCACGCCAACGGGAATTTCGCGCCGAACTTCCCAACCCCGGAAGAGATGCCGAGGGAAGATCCTGATGGTGAGGAGCACCTTGCCGTTCCTCTGGTGAAAGCTGCCGCCCCGGGTAACCCTTCAACCTCAGAGGCAGTTTGCATTTCTTCGGATGATGAGGATGAGATTGACTGCCAAATTCTCAATGTGATTGACGCTCTCCCTCTCAACTGGGCCTCAGCAGTGGTTCCGAAGTCGACGGCCGGGACCAAACGCGCCGAGAGCCGGAAGCGCGCGGCTTCCGACACGGAGGCTGTCGATAACTCCGGCAACCCCCCGAAGAGGAGCAAGCCGAATAAACAAACGGCCGAGAAGCCTCCTCGGCGCCGGCAGAGGGGCCCTCCCACTGTGGATTCCGGGTACATTCTCCTTGCCTTATGCTACATGATTTTGCCTTCTCCACAAATTATTACTGAGATATTTTCTTTCAGGGACGCACTCGACCTCCCGTCACCTGCTATTCCTCCTCCTCTCGGAACTCGGACTCCCAGCCCGGCTCGGGCTTCCCCTTCTCCTCCTCGCCCTTCTACTTGAGGAAGCGAGCCTGCTGCCTCCGGTGCCACACCGGCTACCGTTGTGACTCTGGATGCACGCCCGGTGATCGACGAGACCCCGGTGCCGGCCACGACCACCTCGGGAGACATTCTTCTTCCGGAAAGTCCTCGCCGAGTGCCCGGGCTTGAGGCAGAGTTTCTGAGCCCTCGCCGGCAGCTCGCGCCAAGCGGTCCCTCCCAGCAAGCCACGAACAAGACCGCCCTGGAGAAACGTCCCACGACCTCTTCCCGGCAAGCTGATCAACCTGCCGCGAAGTCGCGCCCCAAGGTTGCCGGGCAGAAAACAACTTCTGCCAAACCTGCAGCTGCCCCGACATCCTCGGCCCAAGACTTGGTGCTGCGCACGGGTACGTTTTCACCGTTACCACCGCCTCCTGCCGAGATCCCTACTGCCACCCTGCGGATGTTGCGAGCAACCGTAAGCTCCTTTGTGCCTCCAGGATCTCGGGATGTTGCTGCTATTCGCGCGCCCGGCGGCTCCGGCATACGCGTTGTTGATGAATACAACCAGGCCTGGCTTGCCGCCGACGCCTCCGAGACCGCGGGAGACTTGCACACTGCGGGCCCAAGCCGCAACGCTCAAGCCTTGCACGCTCTCCAGGTGGCCGCGCTGGATGTTACTCGGGTGACCGAGGTAAGCTGGTTTCCTTTCTTTTTCCCATAAACATATGTTCCTTCCCCACTAGTCCCCGAGATTGGTGCTTAGTGCTCTAGATTCCACCGAATAGCAGATCACTAGGCTCCAATCTTAGAGAAAACTCCAGGACTTGGACACCGAGTCCCCGAGATCCTCCCAATCGGCTAGATTGTTTCAAAATTTGCTCCATCACCACTAGTCCCCGAGATTGGTGCTTAGTGCTCTAGATTCCACCGAATAGCAGACCACTAGGCTCCAATCTTAGAGAAACTTTCAGGACTCGGGCACCGAGTCCCCGAGATCCTCCCCACCGGGTAACCTGTTTCAAAATTTGCTCCATCACCACTAGTCCCCGAGATTGGTGCTTAGTGCTCTAGATTCCACCGAATAGCAGACCACTAGGCTCCCATCTTAGAGAAACTTTTAGGACTCGGGCACCGAGTCCCCGAGATCCTCCCCACCGGGTAACCTGTTTCAAAATTTGCTCCATCACCACTAGTCCCCGAGATTGGTGCTTAGTGCTCTAGATTCCACCGAATAGCAGACCACTAGGCTCCCATCTTAGAGAAAACTTTAGGACTCGGACATCGAGTCCCCGAGATCCTCCCACCCGGTTAGGCATTACTTGCTACTGATCTCGTAATTTTCCGAATTGGTCTCATCCTTCTTTGTTTTGATTTCAGGAGTGCAACAAGAAACGCTGCAGCATCTTCAACCGAGTTCTTGCTGACCTCAGTCAGTCCAAGAAGTGTGAGGGGCGCCTCCGGGAGGAGCGGGATGCTGCACGCAAGGTCTCGATAGATCAGAAGGCCGCACTTGCTACCGCGCAAGCCGAGATCGCGCGACTCAACGGCGAGCTCGAAAAGGCCAAGGCTGCTGCGACCGAGATGAAGACACGCTTCGTTGAGGCGACGAAGAAGCAGAGGGAAACCTTGGATCAGTCCGAGGAGCGCGCGCATCTCGCGGAGACCGGTGTAGCGTACCTGCACTTTAAATAAGGCAGATACCTGTGTATAGTGCAAATCCCTGGATCGATTCATTTGCACACACAGTTTACGATGTAATATCACAACAAAGCGTCAACTTTATTACATCGATGATCCAGAATTACAAAATATTTGTTACAAGTTGCATAGCATAAAGCTAGCATTGAAAAACTACACAGCGGAAACACAATAGCAGTGAGTCTCTATAACTTTCATGCTGCCACAGGCGAAAACATGTTGGTTGTAGACTCGAAACCTTTAAACGAAAAATCACTCGTCATCTGATCAAATCTGCAATAAGAAAAATATTGCAACAACGTGGGTCAGATTCCATTAAAAATGGAGTCTGGCAAGTGACACTATGGTGGACACTTAAGGGAATAACTCTAAAGCCTATATGCATATTTGGCTGGTGGAGTTCAAGGCTAATTTGCATAAAGCCAATTTTTCCTACTCTTTTGAAAAACACTTTTCTTGAAATCAAGACGAGTATGGCATGAAAACCATAAATCTCATCTTCCCTTGTTCACCCATCAAGTTTTATTTCTGAAGTTGGAATGATGGAATCCTCCGTTGACGTCCTCGTTCAGCTGCTCAATTGTCCGTTTCCGGGGACACGGCTAAGTACTTAGTTTTACACTCTGCAGAGGTTGTGCACTTTCACCATTGTACCCATTCAACCCAAGGTATCCTTTACACACCATTTGTGATAAGGAAAGGAGAGAGTGAGACGAGATCTTTCAGAAGCATTTTCCCTCCCACTCTGGCTTGACCCGTTCCACCTAACATCCCCCTACATCTGCTTGTCAAGCCGGAGAGAGTCCACACAACATAATTGATCAAGCCAGAGCCCATATGGCAATGGCTGCACTGGAAGCAATCGTCACTCGGAGTTCTTCAGATTCCTCTGTTCCTGGGTGGCCATTCACAAGTGTACATACTCCAGGAACCATAGCCATGGACCTGAGTAGCCACTCAACATAAACCATACAACCACTTACCACCCAGGTGTTTCATTCTTAACTTAGTAGAATTTAGATTTTCACAAAACAACATTTGCACAACATCAATAATTCTACTAAGTATTGCATAGGAACCTAGACACGGGAATAAGGAATTCTACACAGGTTTAGCATAGCAATACTATCCTACACATGCATATAAAAATACACTAAGTAATGCATATAGAAATAATAGGAAGTTTATGAGGTGTGCCACTTGCCTTTGAATGTTGTCGTTGTTCACAACTCTTTTCAACGATACTCGGGACTCTCCGTTCAATCTAACAGTATAGACAAGCAACAATACAACAATAAACAGCAAGCACAACTCCACAATGCATACAAACACATACTAGATGAATAAATAAGTTTTATAAAACTTTCTAAGGAAAATATGTTTATGCATGATGTGCAAAATATTCCTAAGGGCTAGAAATACTTTTTCATGCCATGAAAAGCTTTTAAGTTAATGCAAGGCAAATAGGTGGGTCAAGAATGACTAAGGACTAAGGTCTTAAGTTGGATAAACATACTTTGTTTTATATCATCTTGAAACAAGCACTCTAATGGCTTAGCCATGATGTGCAAAATACTTAGAGAAAAATACTAAGTCTATAAGGTGATCAACAATTACTATCAACTCTTTGTAAATTGGATATTCGCTACAGTGAGAGAGACAGACACCCGGCCAGCCACTTAAATTGTGGAACAGGTCTCATGTACGTGGACATGTAAGGTTTGTTTCCAGGCCGCTTCATCCCACTATGCCGCTAGGATCCAACAACTTCAAGATGATAACACCATGATCAAAATTTGTTTATGTCTAAAAGACAAGATTAGGAAAGAGGGAAAAGATAGAAAGAAAGATGTAGTTGTCCTCCAGGCTTCATCTCCAGACTTGTAACTTTCTTCTGGATGATGTCTTGATTGAGTTCTTGGTAGTCTTGATGAATCTTCAGACTTGATGGTTCTTGTATCCTCTAGGATGGTCTTGGATTTACTTAGTCTTCATGAAGTCTCAGAGGAGAAGAAAAGACAGAGAGAAAGACTTAGAGAATAAAAAGGGGGTTGGCCTTCTTGAACTTCTTCTCACTTTTCTTCCAAGTGCTTGACATCTTTGGGATGCTTCCAGAGTCTGTTTTCTTCTAAGTCCTTCATGAACTTCTTCTTGATTTTCTTCTAAGTGCTTCTTCTCCTTGAAGATACTTCTGAAGTCTTGTTTTTGGCTAAGTCCTTCATTGGTCTTCCAGCTCCATGTTGAAAATCCTAAGTGTCTAGTGCATAGCACTTTTCCCAAAATACTAAGTTTGAAAATAATCCTAACTTAGAGAAAATGGGGAGGAGTTTTCCTTATGGAAAATATAACTATAAAATATGCTATGCATGAAATGCAATTTTAAATCACAAGAAACATAATACTAATTTTTGTGAATTTTATAAAATATGCATCAAGTTATAATTGCAATTTAATTAGTTTCTAATTTGCAAAACATAATAAAAGGAAACATATAGATTAAAGTTTTATGTGATTTATATTTTATAACACATTTTTTTTTTATAAATGGTGTTAATAGCCAGAGGTGGTTTAATTATATTTAATGCAATTTGATTTAATCAAAAATAATATTTCTATTAATAGTTATGTTGAAAATATTCAAACTATTCAAATTAAATATATAACTATGAACTCATTCAAAAATTACTCAAAAATATTTTATAGCAGTGGCATTAATTTACAAATATTCTAAAGTTTCTAAAACAATTTTATTTGCAATTTTTGGATTTATAGATTTAAAGTTATTACAAATATACTCAAATTCACCATTTGAAATTTGAATATTTTATACTAAGTCAAATTTGAATAAAGTTTGTTAAATTTGGATGAGTGGTTAAAAAGTTATAGATGTTTTAATTACAGGGACTATTCTGCAAAATTGCCAATTTAAAATTAATTCCGAAAATAAATGCTGACGCGGATGCTGACTGGATGCTGACGAGGCATGCTGACGTGGATAAGTCACAGATCTGGGCCGTCAGATCTGGATCTGGCGGTCCAGATCAAATCGTACCGGTTCGTCGGTGACTTCTAATCTGGGCCGTTAAACAAAGATCGGACGGTGGAGAGAGAGGGTGCTCACCGGGCGGCGCGGGGTGGCCGGAGCAGAGGGAGTACGCGGCGGCGCAGCGCTCGGCTTCGACGGGGAGGACGCTCCGGTGGTTCCCGGACTCGGGGAGGACCTCCTCCGGATGCGACGCGGCACGGCGGATCTTATGGTGGCGGTGGCGACGCGGAATTCATCTCAGCGCGCCGTGGAGGAGCGGTTGGGGCGGCTCAGGCGTCGGCGGACCTCCGTCGTGCTCGTCCTCGACGTTCTTCTGCAGGGAAAAAGGAAGGAGGGGGTTCACGAGTTGCGCGCGAGTGCGGGAGAGGCAGAGGGCCAGGAAGGGGCGGCGGGGGTCGTACCGTTTCGCCGGAAAGCAAGAAAACGGCGGCGGCGACTTCGGGTGCTCCAGCGAGCTTTTCCGGCGGCCTGGGGGCACGATTTAATTAGGGTTTGAGGGGGAAAGACGCGGCACGGGCTGGGGTATTTATAGAACCGAAGAGGGAAATGATTTGCGCAGAGATTTCGCCGGATTTGGTTGAGAGATCATAGGCGCGATTATCGGCCGGAGGTTGGAGACGATCTGCTGACGTCACTGCTGACGTCAGCAGGTATTTTCCTTTTTTGATTTTTCTCCAATTAATCCATAACTTTTGATTTGAATGTCCAAATGAGGTCAAACAAAATTCTAAAAATTTGTAAAATTATTACCTTTCTGTTAAACCAATTGTGGGCATGTTTTGAATATTTTTGAAAAATAATATTTTGAAATATTGATTAATTACAAATTTGACACTTAAGGTCAAATTTGAATTTCTATCTTAATTAAATTTTCTTTTGGCTAAATAAAATTTGTAAAATACCCACATTTCAATATGTTTGAATTTACGTTATTTAAACTTATTTTGCTGAAATCATTCATCTTTATTTTGGCATAATATTAAAGAACTAAATATAAATAATGTTTATGAAATGTGAAATATAAGGTATTCATTTTTAATTGAAAATAATTTGTGCACCATTATATTTTATATTATGATAATTCATTTGAAAACTTCATAACAACTTTGGACAAGATTTTTGTTTTAATTTTATTCATATTTGGAATATATTAATCATTTCATGCTTTGAAAATAGATGAAATTCATTTGAGCAAATGAAATGTTTATTTGGCTAATTCATTAATTTAAAATCTATAAAGTTTATAGTTATAATTTACAGAATTTAAATTTTAACACCATGTTTTGAATTTAGTTGAGAGAATGAAAACCATTTGGCAACTAACACCAATTTTAATTAATTTGAAAATTTATGGATAGATATGGCTAAGTGGTTGAAATCAATTTCTTATAAGTAAACTATTTACTTAAAATAAAATGGATTGTAGTTTGTAAAATACTTGTCAAATTACATTTTAAGGTTTTTGAAATACAGTGGATAATAAAATGTTTAAACTGTGACATTTGAAATATTAAACTCTTTCAATAAGTTTGAAGTCTTTTATAGTTGGTTTCCTTATGCATTTAATATTTTATTTTAATAAAAAGAAAAGTTTTAAATTTTAGTGATTTTTGAATATTATAAAATGTTGGGATGTTACAACCGGGCTGGCTATTCTCCGGTCACGGTCTGATAGCTGGCTCTCCGAGCTAACCGTACTGAACCGGGACCTTAACAGTAAGTGGCCGACATCCCCCATGCCTTCCTTGCTCTTTTTTTTTGTTGTAGTTCTTCTTATGCTCTAGTCGCTTGACAGCTCTTCTTTTTAAAGGGGAATTTGAGCACTCCCGGGAAGCTGCTGTTCTTGCCGTTGCTGCTGCTCGGGAGAAGCGTGTCGGGAAGGGTGCTGTCTCGGACGCCTGGGATATTGAGGACCACCTCACCGCGCTGAAGGCCCGGATAGTGCCTCTCCGGTCTATCGGGACGGAACTGCTCAGCGCTGCGATCCACGTCCACGGTGCGCTGTGGCCGAGTATCCGCGCGACGCTCTCGGTCTCCGAACTCGCGAGCGCTCTCCGGTGTGCCGGGAGGCGCATCCACGCTTGGAAGCGTTTCGGTGCACGCGCTGGTGCCGACCAGGTCTTGACCCAAGTACTTAGCTGGTACGAAGGTCTCGACCTGGACGCGATCCAGCGCCTGCGGACGATCTCGCCGTGGCTGAGCGATCCGGCTAAAGTCCAGCGGCGACAAGAGGTGGTGCACCGCATCGCTTCGTGGTCCAGCATTTGCTCCTTCACCGCCAGCGTCATTCCTTCCGACTCCGAATCTGACTATGAGGATGACGAAGAAACCGTTGCTACCGGTGATGCGGATGATGAGATTCCGGAGGAAGACGACGCTGCCTCTGGCGCTGCTGCCGAGACCGCGGTTCCCCGGGAAGTTGCCACTTCTCCGACACCCGAGGCCTCTCAGGCCGAGGTGCGCCCTGATGCCCCGAGTACCGCCGTCGGAACCGAAGCCACTGCTGCTCCTGCTGCTGCTGCTCCCGAGGTCGCTGCTCCTGCTGATGTCTCCGTCGAGAAGCCGACTTCTCCTATCACTTAGAAATACTTAAGAGTAGATTTGTTAAATCCCCGGGATGCCGGGTGCAAGATGTAACATACACTTATATTATTTTCGTTTCGTACTGAGCTACCTATCCGAACAACTTATGTCAATTTATTCTGTTATGAGTCCCCGAGTTGCTTTTCATGTTTACCGTACTTAGGTAATTTCTGCTCTTGTCTACCATTTCGGCGCTCGACAGTCGAGTCACAAAACTCCACATACAACATACATTACTTAAGAGAATCCGAGTTCTGGCTAACCGAATTCCCGACATAAAAAAAAACTGGGTTAGCAAAACAGGTGTGCCGGATAAGTTCCTTTTCCGAGTCCCCGAGACCATTTTTGTGTTTCCCACCTTCCCTCTCTTTGCTCTTGACTACCATTTCGGCATGCGTCAGTCGAGTCACAAGATGATTTCACATGACATACATTACTCCGACTTTGAGAATCGAACTCGGAACTTTCCCGGCATACAAATAAAACAGAAGATAGTTATCCGGCAGTCCCCGGGTTCCTTCCCGAGATGCCGGTAAAAAACAGCAAATGATCTTGACAAAAATAAAAATAAAATATGCACATAACCAGGCAGTCCCCGGGTTCCTCCCGGGGTGCCTTACTTTCATTAATACTGAAAACTGAGATACAACATACACTGAGCCCTTTATGTGTAAAAGGGGCGAAGTAGTGCTACATTCCATGGACGCTTGGTTTCCTCACTGTATTTGTCCATTACACCTTTCCTAGCCTCCTGTGCATCTACAAGGTAATAAGAGTCATTGTGCAATGCCCTGCTTATCACAAAAGGTCCCTCCCATGGAGGTGACAATTTATGCATTCCGGCCGTGCGTTGGATGAGCCTCAGCACAAGATCCCCTTCTCGGAACACCCTCGGGTGTACTTTCCGGCTATGATAGCGACGGAGATTTTGTTGATAAATTGCAGACCGAGATAGTGCCAATTCTCTTGCCTCTTCGAGTAAATCTACATCATCTTCTCGGGCCTCCTTTGCCTCGGTCTCGGTGAACATTGTCACTCTCGGGGAATCATACTGTATGTCGGTCGGGAGTACTGCTTCGGCACCGTATACCATGAAAAATGGCGTGTACCCAGTAGATCTATTCGGTGTAGTCCGTAGACCCCATAACACCGCCGGTAACTCCTCTATCCAGCATCCCGGAGTTCTCAACAGTGGTTCGATCAAACGAGCTTTGATGCCGGCTAAGACTAAGGCATTTGCTCTTTCGACTTGCCCATTTGCTTCCGGGTGTGCAACTGATGCTACATCCAGCCGGATTCCCTTCTCAGCACAAAATCGAGCGAATTCCCCCACAACAAAGTTGGTGCCATTATCCGTGATAATGCTGTGCGGGTACCCGTATCTCAAGATGATGTCTTTCAGGAATTGCACAGCGGTGTGTCCATCGCACTTCCGGATTGGCTTGACCTCTATCCACTTGGTGAATTTGTCCACCATAACCAGTATATGTGTCATATTGCCTCTTGCCGGCTTGAACTGCCCGACCATATCCAAACACCATACTGCAAATGGCCAAGTGATAGGGATTGTCTTCAGTGCTGACGCCGGCATATGTATCCGGTGAGCAAACCTATGGCATCCTCCACACTTCCGGACAATATCTTCTGCTTGCTGTAATGCAGTCGGCCAATAGAACCCATGCCGGAACACTTTCGCCACCAGGGCCCGGGATGATGCATGATGCCCACACTCCCCCTGATGTATTTCTAGGAGCATCTCTTGTCCTTCTGCCGGTTCTACACACCTCTGGAGTACCTCAGTGACACTCCTCTTGTACAATTCTTGATTGATGACGGTGTATGCTTTTGACCTTCGCATTATCTGCCGGGCTTCCACTTCATTCTTCGGGAGGACTCCTTCCAAGATATAAGACATAATGGGCTGTGCCCATTCCGGAACAGGTCGAACCGGGAACACGGGAGCGTCTATGTCCATTGGCTCTGCCGACATCACCTCCATCATCATCCTTCTTTGCCCCTCTGATCACTGTACCGCAGTCCCCGGGTTCGATGTTATGCTCCCGACACCTACTTCCATGGGTACGGCATCTGAACCAGGCTCCTTGGGGATGAAG
This sequence comes from Poa annua, assembly GCA_026929855.1. Classification (NCBI taxonomy): domain Eukaryota; kingdom Viridiplantae; phylum Streptophyta; class Magnoliopsida; order Poales; family Poaceae; genus Poa; species Poa annua. Next base: position 11,327,883 of record CM049430.1, read on the forward strand.
ATAGAATCTGACTCGGGTGAGGGTTGAATAGATGGTTTCCTCAAATGCTCCAGAGCTATCCCGGGTGGGATGGCATCCCGAGATGACCCTAGTTTGGACAAGACATCTGCTGCCTCGTTTTCTCCTCTGCGTACGTGCTTGAACTCGCATCCTTCGAAAAAACCGGATATTTTCTGCACAAGAAACCTGTATAAGGCCATGTTTGCATCAAGGGCATCCCAATTCCCCGACACCTGCTGCACCACGAGGTCGGAGTCACCGAAACACTCTATCCGGCGGATGCCGATCTCCTTGGCAACGTTTAGTCCATGAACCAAGGCCTCATATTCCGCGACATTGTTAGATGCCCGAAAATGGATTTGCAGAACATACTTCAGTACATCCTGCTTCGGGGAAGTGAGGACCACTCCGGCACCCAATCCGATTTTAGCCTTTGAGCCATCGAAATGCATCCTCCAGAAATTGTAATCCGGCATCGGAGGTTCATACTGCATCTCGGCCCAGTCTACCAAAAAGTCCGGCAGCGCCTGCGACTTGATGGCATCTCGTCTCTCATACGCCGGAGCGTATGGAGACAACTGGATGGCCCATTTGGCTACCCGGCCGCTGGCGTCCTTGCAACCGATGATCTCGGCCAGAGGAGCTTCGCATACCACTGTGATCGGGTGCTCCTGAAAGTAGTGCTTGAGCTTGGTTACTGCCATGTACACCCCATACGCCATTTTATGGTAGTGCGGGTAGTTCTGCTTGGATTCCGAGATCACCTCACTGAGGTAATACACCGGCCTCTGTATCAGTTTGCCTCCTTCCTCCCTTTCTACCACCATTGCCACGCTGACTACTCGGTTGGTTGCAGCAATATACAGCAGCATAGGTTCCTTGGGTAATGGGGATGCCAACACGGGTGTTGTTGAGAGCATTCTCTTCAAATCGTTGAACGCCGCGTCGGCCTGCGGGGTCCAAACAAATGTTTTGCTCTTCTTCATCAGTTGGTACAGGGGCAAGGCCTTCTCCCCAAGTCGACTCACAAACCGACTTAGGGATGCAAGACACCCGGTGAACTTCTGTACATCTTTGAGACGCACGGGCAATTTCATGCTCTCGATAGCACGAATTTTACCCGGGTTGACCTCGATTCCCCGGCTTGAGATGAGGAAACCGAGTAATTTCCCCGCCGGAACCCCAAATGTGCACTTATCCGGGTTCAATTTCATCTGGAATCTTCTTAAGTTCTTAAATGTTTCCCTCAGATCATCTATTAGTGAGGCTTTTTCTTGTGTCTTTATGACTATGTCATCGACGTAGACCTCGGCATTCCGGCCTATCTGGTCATGCAAACATTTTTGCATGCACCTCTGGTATGTAGCACCAGCATTCCTCAAACCGAAAGTCATGACACAATAGCAATAAGCCCCATAAGGGGTAATAAAAGTAGTTTTCAATTGATCATCCGGATTTAAAGGTATCTGGTGAAAACCCGAATATGCATCTAAAAACGTCAAAAGCTCACTCCCGGCAGTGGAATCTATCACTTGATCTATTCGGGGCAGTGGAAAGGGGTCCTTCGGGCATGCCTTATTGAGGTTGGTGAAGTCGATGCACATGCGCCACACCTTAAGCAGGAGGGGATCATCCTTCTTCTTCTCTACCAAGACCGGATTCGATATCCAATCCGGGTGCAGCACCTCCATTATGAATCCCGCAGCCAGCAGTATAGCCAGATGCTCCATGATCGCGGCTCTTCTTTCATCCGAGAGGCGCCTAGTTGGTTGCTTCACCGGCTTCGCATCCGGTCGAACAAACAGAGAGTGCTCAGCCAACTCCCTCGGGACACCTTGCAGATTGTCACTCGACCACGCAAAAGCATCCCGATTCTCACGGAGGAAGTTGACGAGCTCGCCTTCCTATTTGCTGTCCAGGTTGCTGCCAATGATCACTTGGCGCTCCGGGTTGCTGGGGTCCACACACACCTTCTTGGTCTCCTTGGGGGGCTGAAATGATGCACCCTGCTCCGGGTTCACCATCCCGGGCATTCCGAGTTGGGAGGTCTTGGCCATTGCCACCACCTGCTGGATCCTCTTCTTTTCTTCCGCGATCACCAGAGACTCAGCTAAGCATGACCCCGCCGAGGCACACTCCATGGAGCGCTTGTGGTCTCCCGAGATGGTGATTACGCCGTTAGGTCCTGCATCTTCATCTTGAGGTAGCCCATGTGAGTTGAGATCATGAACTTGGCCAGAGCTGGCCTGCCGATCAGTGCGTGATATGGGCTTTCGAGGTCCACGACCTCGAACTCCAAGCTCTCGGTTCGGCAGTTCTCCCGAGTTCCGAATAGCACCTCAACCCAGATTTTTCCCATGGGTGAGCAAGAGACTCCGGGCACAATGCCGTGGAAGGTTGTCTCGGTAGGCAGCAAGGTGTTCATGGACACCCCCAGCTTCAGCATCGTGTCTTTGTACATGATGTTAATGGCACTGCCATTGTCGATCAGAACCCGGCTGAAGCGGACATTGAGGTTGGGTCCGACAAAAGTTGGGTCCACCACCAAGGCATACGCCCCCGGCTTAGGCATAACCCTGGGATGATCCTTCCGGCTCCACGTGATCTCCATCTCGGACCAGTGCAAGAACTTGGGCACCGCCGGGATTACAGCATTCACCTCCAGGGCACGCTGCCGCACACTTCTCCGGTCAGTAGGTTCGGTCACGAAGACCACATAGCTTTGATGTGCCTCCCGGTAGTTGCTCTGCTGTTGTCCGGCTTGGTTGCTGGGGCCTGCACCGTTGTCGTTCCGGGTGTGCACCACATTCACTGGCCGAGGTGGGGGTCCTCGTGGACGCGGGTTGATTCGGACAGCGTTGGCCCCCGACATCGGAGGAGGGGGTCTCGAGATATTGGGCCGAGATGCCGGAGCACCCGGCCGAATAGCTCCCGAGCTGCCTTCCTGCAATGTGCGCTGATACCAGCTGCATTGCCGAGTAGAGTGGTTTGCGGGCTTGTTGGCCTCCAGAGTATGGTAGCAACATGGCTTGTTCAGCATTTCCTCATATGTCAGGGGCTTCTTTTGTTCCACCCAGGTCTTTTGCACCTCCTGACTCTGACCCCAAGTCGAGCCACTTGTCTTTTGACGCTGGCTGTTGCCGGCATCCTCTGGCTCCCGGGTCACCGATGCGACGTGCTGTGCGGCATGGTGGTACTCGGGGTGATTCCTTTTCTGACCAAAATCTTGGCGATCATGGCTCCTGCTCGGTCCCGAACGCTGAGGTCCCGCATTCCTCCTGTTGGAGTCACCGACATCCACTAGGGGTTGCATGGGATCTCCAAGCGTGTAGGTATCGGCGATGCGCATGGTTTCTGCCAAAGTTGTTGGCATCTTTCTCTGCAACTTCTGCCACAACATTGAGCCATGGCGGCATCCTTGTGCAAACCAGGAGATGGCCTGCGCCTCTACCACTCCTTCGCAAGAATTGTGAATATTGCTCCACCGGGTAAGATACTCCCGGTCAGTCTCGTTGCTCCTTTGCCTACAGATGGCGAGCTGCTGAGGCCTGTTTGGCCTTTTGTACGTGCTGGTGAAGTTGCTGATGAATGCCTCCTCAAAGTCTAACCAGCAGTCTATGCTGCCAGTTCTCAGGTTGTTCAACCAGATCCGGGCAGGTCCTTCCAACATCTGCGGTACGTATCGTACCGCCCATCGTCTGTTTCCACCGGCTATGCTTACTGCAGTTACATAGTCGGTTAGCCAGTCCTCCGGTTTCTTGCTGCCGTCATAGGTCTTGGCACCCCCGTTGAGCTGAAAATTCCGAACAGGTGGCTCTCGCATGATCCGGGGTCCAAAACATGCAGGTCCCGGAGGCCCTTGCTCTTCCACCAGCTCGGATTGGTGAATCCGGTCGAGCCGGAATCTGGCATCTGCCGGATTCAGCTGCCTGGTCCCTATACGAGATCCCAAAGGGTTCTCGTCAGGCTGATATCCGAGCTGCTGCAGTCTCGAGTTGCCATCGTTCAGCCTGTCCTGCGCCGGGATCACAACCTGCTGTGGAACAGAGGCGATCTCCCTTTGTAGGTTTCCCTGAACATGAGGAGGGTTCCGGGGTGGATTACCACGGCCGACCGGGTTATTGTTTCCTATACCCAGGTTACCATCCTCACGGGTACTTCCCGCTTGCCCCGATTTACGCTGCCCGGCTTGCTGGATACCGGCGAAGGCCGGATCATAGGTTTGTAGCTGCTTGTTCTTCCCGGAACCTCGACTCCGGCTCCGGCTCTTGCTTTTGCTCTTGCTTTTGCTCGGATGTGGGGAGGAGGCCTCCCCGTCCGATTTCTGGCTATTGGGTCTAGCTGAGTGCACTTGGGATCCTGCCCCGGGGTTCTTCTTCTTGAAGGCCTGATTCTGACGGTTGGCCTCAATCACCAACTCGTTTACTCGCTCCTGCTGCTTGCGTAAGGCCTCACCGGATAATCCCACCAACTCGGCCATGGCGGCTTCGGCGGCCCTAAGAGTTTTCGCCGGTGAGCTGTACACCGGCTTCCCGTGTGACTGGTAGTGGCTCCACTTGCCAGCTCCTCATTCACCATTCTTCCTTTCTTGCGCAGATCCGCAATGCGCTTGTCCCGGGAGTCTATCTTATGGAATCCGTGAGCTGCATTGTACTCCCGGAGACTGGCATTGAGCTCGCGACGGATCTCGGCGATCTCCTGCGCTTCAGCGAGTAGCAACCTCCGCTGCTCCTCCAAGTCAGCCGAGGTGGCCTGGGTATCCGCTTCAGCAGCCACAGGTACAGTCAACTTGGCCACCAGCCCCGAGAGGGGATCCGGGCGACGTTGTGGCTGGGACGGTTGTGGATCGCCATCCCGGGCCGCACCCCTTTCCTGCGGAGGTTTGGCCAAACGGATGTGGCCACTCCCGGTATCGCCGTCAGCGTCCTGGTACTCCTCCTCGGTTGCCCCGACCATCATCACCGCGACGGAACTCGGGGGGCGATTGGCACGCAGACCCCGAGCAGCGCAGAGCATGGGAGGGTCCTCAGCTTCCAAGATCACGTTCGGGTAGGTACAGACGACCTCGGTGGCGACGTAGGTGGTGAAACCACCAAAGTCAATGAGACATCCGTTCACCGGAAAAGGCCTGTTCCGGAAGCATCCTGCGTTGTCGCTGACAAAGTCCATCTCCCCTAGCCTTACGACCAGGCCAGAGAGAACCCGAATGTCGAAATGAACGGAGGAACCCGTCCGGATGTGTACACCAGCCAACGCCTCCGTAGGCCCCACGGTGGGCGCCAACTGTCGTGGTGGTGTCACGGCAGATGCCATAGGATGGCTAATGTGTGGGGCCGATGGACGTTGGTGGATCCGGGGAGGGATAGCGAGCTGAATAGCCCACGCGAGGAGGATCCCGATATAACCGAGATCTCCCAAGAACAAGAGACAAGAACAAAGTGTGAGGGGGAAGATCTAACAAATACGAACAAATGCACGAAGGCACACAACTCACACACGATATACCCAGGTTCAGGGCCCTCGTGAGGAGGTAACACCCCTACTCCTGCCTTTCCTCTCAATATAACTGTGGTACAAGGGCTACAACTTGGTGCTCGATCTCTCCAAGGGAAGAGTACAAAGAACTAGATGAACTCAAGGTGCGAAGAAGTAAATGCTCTAGGAGTGAATGCAACTATAGCTTTGGCTCCCAAGTTGGTCTCTTTTCCACAGAAGCAGTTATGGCGCCTTTTATAGAGTTCCGGCCAGGAGGGCCGGAAACCCTAAATCGGCTTGGCCCCATCGGACAGGCCTAACCGGCATGTCGTCACCGGCTAGTGCGAGCTAGTCGTCGCGCTATCCGGCATAGCCCCTGCATCATCATCTCGATAAGGACAGCAGGCGCCGTCCTGAACCATCATTGTCCCCCTGCCAGAGACAAGACATGTCTTGGCCCATCCCGGATAGCCTTTTCCGGATTGCAGGGCTAGGCATGTCAGGTCTTGTCGTACCGTGGTCGTACCGGCTGACGCGCTCCCGTGTCAGGCGGAATGGTACTTCCCCCCGCAACAGACGGGAAAGCCTGCTATAGACCGTTGACGGCCTACCGGGATCCCTTATGCCGGCTACCTCCTCGCTTGCCACTGTGAGCTTCTCCTACATAAGATCAAGACCGAGACATACACTCCGGTTAGTACCTACCCGGACCACCTATCCGGCAAAACCGAGTACACCTCCTTCCGGGAGTTTCTTCGGAGCCCGAGATCCGAGATCTTATCCGGAGGCGCCCGAGCTCGTCTCAGGATGAGTATCTCTAGGCCTAGCCTCCCGAAGATGTCTTAGCTTATCAGCAAAGACATCTTCGAGAAGCTAGTTCTTAGAGGAACCATCCGCTGATGCTTGCGCTGCCATTGTGAATGCCGGGGGTGTCTATTTATAGTTGCTAGAGCTGACCCTTGCGCCTGCCAGGAGGCACTTTGCACTCTACCAGTGCTCAAGGGTCAAGTTGCCTTTTCAGCACACCAGGAGGTGTCCCTTGCTCTCGCCAAAGGTCAAGTACTGTTGGCACCTTGCTGAATTATTCCGGGATCTGCCCCTACCCGGGGGGCAGCCCCCCGACACCCAGGGTTGTGCACCCCGGGTTGATTGAGAGGGAGAGAGAAGAGCGTTGGTGATCACGACAGCTGACAAGCGGGGACTTTACCCAGGTTCAGGCTCCCGGAGGATAACACCCTACTCCTGCTTTTCTGTTATTGATGGCGAGTTGTGATTACAATGGCGGCGAGATTGCGATCTCGCTAGGGTTTGTGGTGGTGGCTATTGGCGTGTCCTCTGGGACGAGCAACCCTCCCGGCTTTATAGGTAGCCAGGTCTCCGGTGGTCGGTATCGATGGTAATTACAGATATGGCAGGTTACGAGACCTAACCGACTTGGACTAGGGTACACGGTACCCCGAGTGGGCCTTCTGTGGGCCTTCCCCAGCTTGGCGCGGCCCAGGTAGCCTCATCGTGGGCTAGTCGAAAGGTAGCCCCACGTCAGTAGCCCCCGAGTGCTTGGTCGAATCACAGAGTCGGGCAAATGACTTCTTCCTCCTGGGCGCGCCACCGGATTGCTTGTTCTTGAGTTCGCACTCGTTTTCTTCAGTCGAACAGGACACTCCCGATGGGAGTAATCTTCTGCGGTCGAATTACTTCTCCTTGGCCTTCGTGTAAAGCTTGCTTCTATTCGACCCGTGGGCTTACTTCCAGATGGATTCGGATGTTTGAGCTTACTCGATTTTCTCTGCCACCCGAATGATTGTTTCGGGTTCTCGGATCAGCAGTCTGTCGTACTTGGTTGTTTTCAGCTGTGTAGCTTACTACTCGAATCGCTCAGTCGAGTTGTCGTGCTGTTTCACTTGTTCGGAGCCGTTGGCTTAATGACGTCAGTGATGACGCTCCATTGCACGCCTCTGCGCCCGATGGGACGTGACGTAGCGGGGCCCACTGGCAGAGCTGACCGCGGTCAGCACTTGTCACGTCTCCGAACTGGGCGCGAAATTTTCGCGGCACGATGATGACGCCTTGATTCCCGTGCGTAGTGGACGAAGTGGGCGGCGACGGTTGGTTTCTCCGTGCGACAGTGGACGGCTGGATGTAGCTGCTCGGAACCGTTGCTCAGTGGACGGCTGAGATGAATTTATTCGAGGCATAAGTACTGCGCTGCAGCGCAAGGGCATCATCTTCTCCAATCGCCCGCGCCTCCTTTCCTATGCTCTCTACCATTCTCGCCACCATCCGAGCTCTGTGCTTTTTGTCCTCCCACCTGCTGCTGTCCTCCGGAGCCATGGGCAAGCCGAAGACCGCCGCTGGCACCTCCGCCGCCGCCGCCGAAGCCGGGCTGATGAAGAAGCCCGACGGCGACTGGCAAAGGTCGTCGGTGAAGAAGGCGGAGCTTGAGCTCCTCCGCGCGCAAGGCCTCCTGCCACCATCGGATCAGGCACAGGTACGCGCTCCTGGCAAAGAGGTGTGCCCCGCACCCCGTGAGGGGGAACGCGAATGCTTCGTGGATTTCCTTCCGCGGGGCTTCGGGTTCCCTCTCCACGATTTTGTTCGCGGTCTCCTGTACGCCTATGGGGTTCAGATCCACGATTTGACCCCCAATGGCGTTTTGAGCATCGCGAGCTTTATTGTGCTCTGCGAGTGTTTCCTGGGGATCGCACCCCACTGGGCGCTATGGAAGTCGCTCTTCCTTGTTCGCAAGAATGTTGGGAAGAGCGGGTTGACATTCCCCGTGGGCCGCTTCGGAATCCAGGTGCACGGTGATACCGCGTACTTTCAGATGAAGAAGTCTGACTCCATCCAGGGGTGGCGGAAGAAGTGATTCTACATCCAGTGGAACCAGGACGGCCTTGCGCAATTCGACGGCGAGCGCAGGCTGCTGAAGACTCGCGCCTGGTCGCACCCGCTCGCCGAGGAGGAGAAGGAGTCCGCAAGGCCGCTGCTGAGCCTGTTGCGCAACCTCACCAAGACCCTGGGGCGCGAGACGGGTGGCGTCTTCCTGATGGCCACCATCTTCCGGCTTCACGTTCAACCACTTGCTGCTCGGCCTCACCCGATGTGGGCGGTCGACGGCGCCGGCAACCAGCCACTCGACGACGAGGAGGTGGAGACCAAGGTGAGGGGCATCACCAACCTCCGAGCCGCAGACCTCTTCAACGTCAAGTGCCTATTCGCTGTGTACGGAGCAGCGAACCCAGTTCCCGAGGTAAGTTCTTGACTTGTTTTTCTTCGTTGCTTCGTTTCTTGATTTCCTCCTTCTTGATTCGACATGTGTCTACTTGCTTCAGGGTCGATCTCTGCTGGTCAGCCTTCCTCCTCTCCCTGAAGACGGAGCCGCTGACGAGTCGAAGATTGTGGAGGAGGAGGATGACGATGACGACCTCCCGTCTGCTATCTCTCCCAACGAAGGGGTGGAAGATGATGACGACGAGGAGGAACCCGCACGGAAGAGGCAGAAGCGTCGAAGTGGCGGTGACTCTGCGACTGCTTTGTCGCCCGCGAGGGGTGCGGATGCTGATCTAGAGGAAGCCGTCGCGACGTCTTCGGGTGTGCGGTCTCCGGGCGACTGGAACGAGCCACTGGCCGCTCCTCCTGTTAGCTCTGCGCCACCACGGGCGTTCGCTCGGATGCTGTCTCTCTCCCTCGGGAGCGACGACGAATTCGAGACCATCAGGTGAGCTTCTTTCCGTCTTGTTTTTCCGAGTTGCACTTTGTAGTTCCAGTCTTCGAGTTGATCATTGTATTGTTTTTTTTTTCAGCCGTCGTTCTGGCGGTGTCAGCTCCCCTCGTCGTGAAGCGGAGCACACATCCGCCCCTTCGACGGAGCTGGTGACTCGGGTGGCCATCGAGGAGCGCACGCAGCCTGCTGACCTCGCGTCGTCGAGCCTTGCTCCTCCTTCGGCTTCCGAAGATGTCGACCTCCTGGACCACGTAAGTCCTTTATGCTTTTACTTGTAGTCTTGCAATTTCATCGGGTGCGCGATCAGCGCTCCCGATGGGAGTAGCCCCCGAAGGTGTGGGTGACTAGTATAGTCGCCCCGTAACTTTATTAATTTATTGCTTGTGTTTCAGCCGTACTACCGCCAGCAGCTTGACGCAGCCGCATCTTATGTTCGCCTGGAGAAGGAGAGGGACCAGCTGCATGCTTCTCTGGACCAGGCTACTTGGCGGGTTGCTGAGTTGGAGCTGAACCTCCAGGCTCAGGCTGAGCTTGAGAAAGCCCTGCACGAGTCCCAGGAGCGCGACCGAGTGCGGCCACCCAGGAGAAGACTCAAGTCGACCGCCTTCTCGCACTCGCCGGTACCCTTGGAGGTTAGTTTTCAGCTTTGGAGCCTACTTGTACTTACTTTTTTCCTTGCTGACAGTTTGTATTTTTGCGCAGAGAGATGCGGTGGCGCTCCTCCGGAAAAAAGGTTCGTCGAGTGACGAAGTTGACTTGGCGACCGCTGTCGGCTTCCTCAACCGCGTCTACGCGTATGTGTCTGATGCGCTGCAGAAGTCGACGGCCGCGCTGAAGAAGTCGACATGGGCGCTCGCGACGGTGCACCGCAGCATCTTCCCGAGTGATGCGCCACCGACTGCCGTTGATGCTCTTGCCGCTCCGTTTGAGGAAGACGCGACCACCCTCGCAGACTTCACTCGGGCGCAGACGGTACGCGGCTCCGAGCTCACCTTCCAGCTTCTCCTAGGCCATCAGGTTGTTGGTTACTTCGAGAAGGTTGTCAACGGCTTCCCTCGAAGGCCTGATGGGCGGACGGCATCCTTGAACGGGGTGAAGGTGCAGGCCACACAACTAGCTGTGAAGCTTGTGGCCACCTTTGAGAGGGGACTCGCCAAGGCGACTAAGGCGGCTGCTGCTCGGAAGAGTCGCTCCCGGTCGGAGTCCTTGGCTTAGGGGTCTTGTAGTTTGGATTTCCAGTAGTCGCGCGGCCTGTACTTTTGTCCTTTTCCTGTAATGACTAATATTCTGTCGGGTCTGCTGGCCTTGAACAGTATTTTGTTTATGAATGGATTGATTGTTTCTTCCCACTATCTTTGTTTGTGCTGAGCAGTCGCTTATCTGTATTGACTCTGCACATTCATGGCAGACTAACGCGCGCGGCGGCACTTCTTCTGCTTCTGCGGCTGGGCCGAGTGGCGAGGGATCTTCTTCGGGTGCTGCCATCGTCGAGCGACGCCAGCTCCTCCACGAAGCACGAACGACCAGCGGATAATCACGTACTTGAAGAATAAGGTGGCTGAGCTTGAGGCGACTCTAAAGAATACCGAGTTGTTGTTGCATCGCTCCAGGTCGCATCCTACTGCAGAGTTCTCCCAGCGTGAGGATTTTTTGCTCGGGGAGATCAATCTGATCATTCGACATCTTCAAGGTTGCTATCCTTTGTGGCTCCTTTCTTTGTTAAAACTTGTTGGTTCTGACTTCTAGCTTGTGTATGCAGATGTGAACCCGGATTGGCAGGCTGAGCGGGATCGCGTTGAGGAGCGTGTTACCCGGGAGGCATCTGGCGACTCCTATGAAGCTCGCCAATTCTGGGTGAATAAGTCGAGAGGGCGTATTCTTGCTCTTATGCTTGATCGGACTTGGCGTGCAGCCTTTCTTCTGGAGAATTGTCGGAAGACCCTCTGGCACATCCACCGTGTGTACTTCCCGCACAATGTGCAACCGCACGGGCTGGCTGCCTTGCTGGAGAGGTTCCGCAAGGGTGATGCGCTGAAGGAGATCGTCCATGCCCAGCTCGTCGCCGGGGCAAATGTGGCGATGGCGTACGTCCGACTGCACCGACCGAACCTTTCGCTGGAGAGGTTGATGGGTGGACTGCTTGACGACGCCGACTATGCCGATACCTTGGCGGCTGCGCGCCAGATGATCGAACAGGTGCAGAAGTTGAGTGAGCGCCTTGTAGGCCCACTCGATGCGCCGAAGGGCGAGCCTGTAGATTAAGAGTAGCCTTCTTCTGCTGTACAGGGTTAGCTATAGGTGGCGAATATGCCAATGTAAATGATAATGCATGAGGTTAAAGTAGTTCTCGAGTAATGAGTGAAATTATTTGCATTACTGTGCGAGTATCTGCTTCGGTTTTGACTTGTGTGGCGCAACCCCCGAGTACCTTGGGTGACAATCTAAGTCTGCGTTGTTAACCTGTGTGGCGCAGCCCCCGAGTTCTTCGAGTGGCGTCCTAGGATTTTTCAAGTGAGACCTGTATATCGCAGTCTCCGAGTGTATCAGGTGGCGACTTAGGGTTTAGGACTTGACCTGTATGGCGCAGCCCCCGAGCATCTCGGGTGGCGGCCTAGGATTTTTTCAGTGAAGGCTGTATGGCGCAGCCCCCGAGTAGGTCGAGTGGCGGCCTAGGGATTTTTCAAGTGAGACCTGTGAGGTGCAGCCCCCGAGTACGTCGGGTGGCGACCTAGGATTTTTGACTTGACCTGTGCAGCGCGACTCCCAAGTAGGTCAGGTAGAGGCCTAGGATTTTTTCAGTTGTGCCTGTGCGGCGCAGCCCCCGAGTGGTTCGAGTGGCGGCCTAGGCTTTTTCAATTGTGGCCTGTGAGGTGCAGCCCCAGAGTGCGTCGGGTGGCGACCTAGGATTTCTGACTTGACCTGTGCGGCCCAACTCCTGAGTAGATCGAGTAGAGGCCTAGGATTTTTCGAGTTGTGCCTGTGTGAGGAGGCCTAGGCAACTTGATCATCAGGTAGGCGTAATGAGGTATTGCCATGTACCTGGCAAAAGTTGGGCGCCCAAGTATGGCGTGGTACTGTGATTTCCAGTCGACAACTTCGAAGTCGATCGACTCTTTCCTGAAGTGCTCGGGTGTGCCGAGGATGACGTCGAGTGTGATTGTTCCCATGGGCGTGATTGCTTGCCCTTGTTCTATGCCGTGGAAGGTGGTCTCCGACTCTAGCAACTTCTCTGTCGACTTGTTCATTCTTCTCAGGGTATCGGCGAATACGATGTGGATGCCGCTGCCTCCATCCATGAATGCTTTCTTCAGGCTGTAGTCGCCAATTAGGGCTTCGATAACCAGAGCGGCGTGACCGGGTCGCCGCACCTCCGACGGGTGGTCTGCCCTACAGAATGTGATTGGTGTCTCTGACCCTCTCAGGTAGTCTGGTATTGCGCGCGTGCTGGTGGTAGCCTGGAGTACTTGGCGGGTGATGAGCTTCTGGGTCCTGCTCCAAGGGCGTCCTTTTTGGATCATGTTGATTTGTCCTCGCGCAGTCGGGTATGCGTCGTGCGCCGCCATCTGGACGTCATGCTGCGGCTGCTGTTGGGGGAAGGTTCCAGCCGCTTGTGTTGTGTTGTTGTTTGCGGGTGCTGCCTGAATAGCGAGCTGCGGAGTTGCTGCCAGTGCTTGCACATGAGTGATAATCTGCTGCATAGCCTGGTAAATCTTGCGCGCTTTGCGGCATTCCTTCAACAGGTGGTTGGCGCCCCATTTGCCTGTCTCCGGGTTGCGGAACGAGTGATGCTTGCATGGTTGCATCAGTTCTTCGGCTGGGGTCAGCGGACGCTTCCACTCGCGTTTCTGGCTTCCGTCGTTGTGGCTAATGCTACCGCTGCTGCGGTTGTACTGCCCCGAGCTGGACTGTCGACTCTGATCATATTGTCGACTGTTATCTCGTGTGTCATCACGGGGGGTTTGATATCCCGCCGCTACTAGCTCGATGGTGTCTGAATTGGTGAAACGTTGCTTCTTCTTCTGGCGCCCGTCCCGCCAGTTACTTGTTTCAGCTTCCTTCTTTGGGGAGGTGTCGCGGACGTAATCCTCTCCTTCGGCCCACTGGTTGGCTACCTTCATGAGCTCGATCGTAGTCTTAGCCTGGAGTCTACCAAATTCCTCGCGGAGGTCGCGGCGAGCGACGCCGTGCATGAAAGCATCCATCACCCGGTCTTCTGAGACATGTTCCATGGTATTCCGGAGAAGTGTCTACCGCTGGATGTATGTGTGGAGCGACTCGTCTCTTCCTTGTTTGCAGGCTTGCAACTCGATGTAGGTAGTCGGCCTTGCGTATGTTCCAGAGAAACTTTTTATGAAAGTATCTTGGAATTCTTCCCAGGTTTTGAAGGAGTCCTTGGGCTGGCTGGTGAGCCACCCGCGGTGAGTCCGTGAGCATGAGCTGGATGTATTGCATTGCCGTAGTCGACGTCCCGCCTTGGCAGGTGTAGGCGATGAGGTAGTCTTCGAGCCACAGGCGCGGGTCTTGCTTTCCATCGTACTTGGGGGTTCCTGCTGTCAGCTTGAAACCCTTAGGCATGCGGGTGTCGCGGATGAAGCTGAAGCATGCGGCGCCGCATGGCTCGAAGTTGCGATCGGCCGGATCGTCCAGGTTCGTCGCGTCGGCCGAACGCTGGCTGCGGTTACGGTCCACCGTCCTTTGTGTGATGACGTTGCGAAGATCTTCGCCTGGTTGGGCTTGTCTTAGTGGCTGCACTGCCGGGGCCCCTGATGTTGCTGGCTCGCGGGTTTGGTGCTCTCGTTCTTCACGTACCCGGTTGTTTGGTGCTCCAGTCGCCAGAGCTTCCTCGATTGCCTATATGGACATGATCTGCTGCTTGTGGAGGAGGGCGCGTGGATCTCCCTCCGGCGGCTGCGTGAGCCGAAGATACGTCTCGACTGACATGATGGCGGGGTTCGCCGTTTTGGGGACAGGTATCCCGCTCTCGTCCTCGGTGACGAAGGACGAGTCGAGGTTGCGGGTGACCCTTGCTCGATCAGCGTCTGTCATGTGGGGAACACGAGCTCTGTGTCGCCGTCCTCCTTGGTTAACTTCTGTGGAGGAAGTGAACGAGATGGCAGCCCGTCTGGCACTCGACGCATCCGCATCCCTCTTGCGCCTGAGCAGCTTGGCCTTTTCGGCACGAAGTCGCTCGCCCTCCTTGCGTAGCAAGTACTGGACCGCCAGGTGGTCCTCTCTAGACGCATTGGGTGCAGGGAAAGTGCCATCGTCGACATGCTTCATGGCTCTGATCCCTATGTCACGCGTGATGGGGAGTCGTGTCTGGTCAGGCATGACCACCTCCAGTGGGTATGCGGGTTCCTCGTTGCCTTCTGGGGGCTCTGTGCCGGCCATGAAGACTTGCTGGGGGTAAACCTGGGTAGGAGTGTTTATGCTGCCGCTGCTGCTTCCTTGATCCGAATCTTGCTCGGGATCAAAATTTGCTGCTACGTGGTGGGCAGCGCAGTCGCTGTTGCGTCTTCTCAGGATCGTCACCGTGGTCGCAGAAGGAGATTCCGCAGTCGCAGGGGCGAGTGCGATTGGCTTGGGGTAGACTTGATGGTCCCACGAAGATGCGTGCGACGCGGCTGTCGACAGCACGCCCTTGGTCGCACGCGCGGGTGCAATCGCAGTTGAGGTAGACCTTGACCTTGTCGGCCGTGCGACCGAGATGGTTGGAGTAGACTCGATCTGCGCGGCCGTTGCCGAGGTTGCCGATGTAGTCGATGCAGGTACGATCTTCGTGGGTATGGCAGATGCGGCTCCCGCGGCGGGTGACGGCGACTGTGGCGCGTGTGCGACCGATGCGGGTGCCGCTGTAGTCGATGCAGGTACGATCTTTGTGGGTGTGGCAGATGCGGCTCCCGCGGCGGGTGACGGTGACTGTGGCGCGTGGGTGACCGATGCGGGTGCCGCTGCCGCGTGTGGCGCGGTTGTCGCAGACCTGAATATGCCGCGACTGTCGACGAAACATTATATGGAGCCGAAGGTGACGTGTATACCTTTATGCAGATCGGCGTACACCGAGCGGTGGGCCGGCGGGTGGGAGGCGTACTCGAAGGAGCCGAAACGGATGGGCTCCCGGGTGGTGCAGACCTCGATCTTCATTGCGGATGGAGCCGGTGCAACCATGATTCCAACGCTTGATGTCTTTCCCACAAACGGCGCCAATTGACGAGGGTGTAACTCGACAAATCCCAGGGTTGTGCACCCCGGGTTGATTGAGGGGGAGAGAGAAGAGCGTTGGTGATCACGACGGCTGACAAGCGGGGATTTTACCCAGGTTCAGGCTCCCGAAGGATAACACCCTACTCCTTTTTGTCTGTTATTGATGGCGAGTTGTGATTACAATGGCGACGAGATTGCGATCTCGCTAGGGTTTGTGGTAGTGGCTATTGGCGTGTCCTCTGGGACGAGCAACCCTCCTGGCTTTATAGGTAGCCAGGTCTCGGGTGGTCGGTATCGATGGTAATTACAGATATGGCAGGTTACGAGACCTAACCGACTTGTACTAGCGTACACGGTACCCCGAGTGGGCCTTCTGTGGGCCTTCCCCAGCTTGGCGCGGCCCAGATAGCCTCATCGTGGGCTAGTCGAAAGGTAGCCCCACGTCAGTAGACATGATCGAGACACCTCTCCGATCAATCGTCAACAGCGAGATCTAGAGATCCGTAATGACTCCTACATATTCGACGATGAATCTTGTGATCGTGTGAACCAAAAACGTCATAACCAATTCCTTTTGTCTCGCGATATTTTACTTGTCTGAGATCTGATCATTGGTATCATCTATACCTAGTTCGATCTCGTTCCCGACAAGTACTCTTTACTCGTTATGGGATATGACATCCTTGTGACCTTGTCACGTGCTTGCAAGCGGTGTCGATGTGATATCACCGAGAGGGCCCAGAGTATATATCTCCGTCATCTGGATGGACAAATCCCACTTCTTGATACATGAGTCTCAACTAATACTTTCGGAATACCAACGCCACCTTTATAGTCACCCTGTTACGGTGTGACGTTTGATGTCATCAAAACATTCTGCCGGTGTTAGTGATTGACATGATCTCATGGTCTAAGGATAAGTGTTACTTCGTATGCTCAGTACAACAATATTAACTTAATGACTTGATCGTATTGCTCTTAATTTGGATGTGTTCATCATATCATTCTCATAATGACGTGATCCTGTTATTAACAACATCAATGTTCATGATCAGGAAACCTTGATCATCAGTTAATCAACGAGCTAGTTAAACGAGAGGCGTTACTAGGAACTCTAATTTGTTCATTAATCACACATGTATTAATGTTTCCGATTAATACAATTCTAGCATGAGAAATAAATATTTATCATAAACATGGAATAAGATAATAACCACTTTATTATTGTCTCTCTCACTCTCGCATATTCCTTTAAAAAACAGGAAACTGACATTGTGGCATTTTGTTAATAGGTTAGTTCCAGAATATCCATAAAATGCATATAAAACATGTAATAACATGATATAACATAACATGAAACATAAGAAATTTATATACGTTAGAGACGTATCACGGCGCTCGGGGGACGACTGGAGATGCCCTAAGAGGGTTTATATCGTGAAACAAAGAAATGGGTTCTGCTCTCAAATACAGAGAAAATACTATATAACATGAGCGCGGGGTCTGATCTCGGATCATGCGACCCCAAATGAGGTACAAAAATGCTACCACTTGCTTTATTTGGGCATACGAGGCTTTAGTGTTAGAAATCCTTCCATGGACGTCCCATCCATGAGAATGTTTGTTACAAATGTTGAGACATACAAAGTGCGACTTGATCCAAACCGGCACATGGTCTTTTTTGCACACAGCTTACGATATATATAATGGTGGAACACTAAGTATGTTAGAGTCCGACTCGCCAACGATTTGTACCACTCGACCCAACCCTCTGGGGTGATCCTTGCTCCGCTCGTGAGAAGTTAGCATTTATCTTTATATTATTTATATAAATTTAGATCGCAATAAAACAACAGTCCACTTTGAGACAAATTTCATGATGCAGCGTGAACGAGTATCTTCTCAAAGAAACAACTTTTGATGCTAAGTAGCCTCTTCAGCTAAACAATTGTAGCAACTAAGCCTTAACAAAACGAAAACTTTGCGACCCCAAGATCATTAACTTCTCACTTCGTTACTATGGCAGCAATCAACATATAGGCCACTCATCAACAAACTTAATGTAGATACGATTGTCAAATTCAGTCCTCTTAAAGCCATGTGAAAAATAAATGAATAAATTCTATTATACTATTGACGAGGTGATTGTTTTAAATCATATAAGTACATTTTC
Organism: Poa annua; assembly: GCA_026929855.1. Classification (NCBI taxonomy): domain Eukaryota; kingdom Viridiplantae; phylum Streptophyta; class Magnoliopsida; order Poales; family Poaceae; genus Poa; species Poa annua. The sequence goes on from CM049430.1 coordinate 11,345,459, forward strand.
AACTTAAATTTTACAAACAAGATCCTCATTGCTAAGAACTATATACTCTTCTTGCTGGTCCATGTATATTTCCTCCTCGCTCCATGCAGAAAAACTATCTTAACATTTAACTTCTCAAGCTAAAGATCACACACATATACAATACTGAAAATGTACAAATTGAACTATGTTTCACAACAAGAGAGAAAACATCATTATAATCAATACCTAGAACTTGTCTGAAATATTTTGCAACTAGATCGGCGGCCCACCCACCCTTTCTATAGGAGGCTCTTACAGTGGTGTTCCCAACGAAATGCGGCCTCTTTAGGGTTTTGGGAAATGGAGTATTGTGTCCCCTATATCGGCGGCCCTCCCACCCTTTATATAGGAGTCTGGATCCCGGGAGTTTGCATCCGTTCAGGTTCAAAATGTAAGGAAAGCCCTAACCGACTTGGACTACTGTTTGACTTGGGGTGCACTCCAGCCACCGGGCCTCCATGTTGGGTCTCCTTTCAGGGCAGCTTCATGGGCCACCTTGCGTGTTGACTGGTTAAATCGCAAAAGTTACCCTAACTGGGGATACCCAGAGAGTTTGCCGATACGTCGACCAGACACTATACATACCATTATTTTCAGCACAAAGTTATCATAGGTTCGGGCTGAGATCTTAATATTGAGGATCACCTCTGCATCATGGGGAAAGCAACACTCACGTACAATTGCCTCATTCCAAATCGTGGAGTTTTGGTTGAAGAGTTCAGAAACCCACTTTCAGCAAGCGGAACCTCTCTTGCCATCTACCTGTAGGGCACCCACCCTTCGAAGCCAGTTATCTCTGAAAATCTTGACACTTATACCTGTGTCAATTCGCCATATAATCTCCTTCTTCAACAGATCGAGGCAATGAACAATTCCCTGCCACGTCTCTGACTGGTTTTGGATGAAGGCCGTGTCGAGAAGATTACCGAAAGGCGGTACCTTGCCTTTAGGAGGCGTGCGCAAAGAGTGTGTCGGGAAAATTGAGGAGGCGGCCTTCCTCGCGAGTAAAGCTCGAAGATCCCGAAATCCAGTGCCGCCATAAGCTTTCGGCCGAGCCACTTTGTCCGGGAGCTCCTTTTCATCGACCTGGTCGTGTGCTACTGTGCAACGACCACCCCCTAGAGCATATTGGGTCGGCCCATTTTCCGTTGTTGCGCTTCGCTGAATGGTTTGGACGAGGATCACAGGTTCCAACCCCCATGCGATATTTGGAATAAGGGAGTGTGCGAACGCACTTAAGTAAAACAAAAAAACTACTCTCCTCCGGACCATAAATGATTTGTGAATAAAGATAGTACGTGAACAGAATTAAGCGGGAACAGAATGCGTGAACAGAATTAAGTGAGAACAAAAAAACTCGTCCGTTCCAGACGCATGAACGATTTGTGAATAACAAAGTACGTGAACATAATTAAGTGAGAACAGAAATTAAATGCAAGAACGGAATGAAGTGACCTTTGAACGATTTATGAAAAATAAAAGTATTGCTTGAACAGAATTTAGTGACAAACAAAAACTCATCCCCTCCCGACCCCATTGAACGATTTTTGGATAATGGATTGCGTGAACATAATTAAGTGAAACACAAACCTCGTCCCTTGACCCATGAAAGATTTGTGAATAAGATGGTGCGTGAACAGAATTAAGGGAGAACATAATTTAATTGCATGAATAGAATAAAAAGTGACCCACGAACGATTGGTGAGAAAAATATAAAAGGTCGTGCCTGAACCAGAATTAAGTGAGAAACAAAAACTCATCCCCTCCCCGCACCCATGAACGATTTCCCGGTAATGGAGTGCGTGAACAAAATTAAGTTAGAAACAAACAAACTAGACCCCTTCAGACCCATGAACGATTCGTGAATAAGGTAGTGCATGAACATAATTAAGTGAGAACAGAAAATAAATGCATGAACATAAATAAAAAGTGACCACATGAACGATTTATGAAAAATAGAAGTACCGCATGAACAAATTAAACGAGAAACAAAAAAACTCATGAACGATTTATGAATAACGTAGCGCGTGAACAAAATTAAGTTAGAAAACAAAAAACTAGACCCTCCAGACCCATGAACAATTTGTGAATAAGGTAGTGCGTGAACAGAAAAATAAATGGAGATGAGGGTGATGTAGCAGCTTTTGAGCCGGTAACACCACCTCTGCAACAGAACACTTTGGCAGACCCTTTGGAGGTTCTTAAGGGACTGATTGATGCTCTGGTAATTAATGCTGAAGACATCATTCCAAGGTTGGGTTACAGTAAGATATCAGGAGCTAGATGCACTTTATCTGAATCAACTGGACCTACTGGCACTATCAAGACCTGCACTCTACAAGTGAGCACCTTAACCTCATCAAGGAATTTAGGACCTTCTGCAAGCAACTTTGTGATCCCTGAGGAAGATGCAGAAGAAGAAATAAAGATCCAAGCACTAATACTACAAGCTAAGAAACATAAAAGGTTCCAAGCTAAGAATGTGTCTCAAGTAAGACGGAGTGATAGACTAGCTCTGCTTGAAGGAGGTTTCAAGGATCAGAAGAGTGTTATGGGAGATGGAGAGGGATCCTCAGTTGGTAATCTGCAGGCCAAATTTAAAGCTGCTCTGGTTGATGAAGATGCGGCCCCACCTCCATATATCCCTGTGAAAACTCTCAAAGTGATTGGAGAAAGCCATTGCAAGATGCCACCTACGGTGTTATCTGAATCAGCACTAAACTACAACAGTGCAGATGATAGCGAGTGATCTTATGCACTTGTGGGCCAGGATCAGGGCCTTGTACTGCTCCAGTATCTCTAGGGGTCTCATTTTGTTAGTCAACATAGTCGGGTTGTTAGTTTCAAGGTTAATTCAGTTAAAACAAAGTCTTTTGTCTCAGTGCAAACTTGCAGGATTGTGTTGGGTTCAGAACAGCAGATGTCTGTGGCAGTTGATCAGTTATCTGGAATGTTTCTTATTGCAGTTGGTTATGTTATGTGTGATTTATCTATGTGTTTTGTGCTGCCTTCTTTGCATGTTATGCTGGTTGACTGTTTTAAAGTTTTATTGTGATGGTCTGTTTGCGAATGTTATGCTTGTGGCTGTTATGTTTGCGGAAGTTATGCTTACAGATGATTTGTCAGAAGAGATGTTCAGAGTCTTTAACTGCATAAGTTTTTTACCCCTTCCACTGAACACATTACATGTGTTCATCGTCAAACATCTTTATTTTATATCCAATGAATAGATCATGGAAATTTTTTAATTGGAATATAAGAGGTGTGAATTCACAAGAAAGGTGTGATGAACTGACTAACAAAATTAGCCAAAGCAACTGTAATGTCATATGTTTACAAGAAACAAAGAGAGAGAGTTTTGACATCAGTTATATCAAGAAATTTTGTCCAAGAAGGCTAAACCAGTTTATATATCAACCATCTATTGGTAATTCAGGGGGTATCATCACAATCTGGAATGGAAGCCATTTTAATGGTTCAATGGTCAGCCAAGAAAAGTTTCAAGTCACAGTCAAGCTTAGTTGCAATTTATCAGCAAAAGACATATATGTAACAAATATCTATGCACCGTGCACATCAGAAGGTCGACAGGAATTTACTGATTGGTTCATGCAACTTGATAGTTCGAGCTTTGAAAATTGGATAATTATGGGAGATTTTAACATGATCAGAAGTACCGAAGACAGAAATAGAAGTGGTGGCAATGTTAGCAATATGCTGTTATTTAACTCCCTTATCCAAGCACATGATTTAGAGGAAATTCCTTTAAATGAAGAGCTTATACCTGGAGCAATATGCAGAATACCCCCTTGTTGGAAAAGCTAGATTGGATTTTTACATCTCCTGGTTGGACAACAACTTTTCCTAATACATCTCCTATACCTATGGCTCGATTAGGATCAGACCATACCCCAATATTAATCCAGATATCTTCAAATATCCCCAAGGCACACATTTTCAGGTTTGAGGAATATTGGTTAGATTTTCCTGAATTTAAAGAGACAGTTGAGAAGCATTGGCAGCACACATGGATTTATAAAAATGCAGCTCAAGATCTGACCGCTAGGTTTAAATCACTTAGATATGGTATAAAGAAATGGTGCAAGACCATTTCTAATCTCTCAATCACCATTGACAATTGCAACTATGTTTTAACAATGATTGATGGTTTGGAGGAACAAAGGGCCCTTTCAGTACCAGAGAAAAACTTCAGCAAAGAGCTTAAAGCACATCTATACAAGCTTTTAGAGGCTAAGAGACTTTATTGGCGAAAGAGAGCTAATATAAGATGGGCCAAGTTGGGAGATGAAAATACAAAGTTCTTTCATGCTATTGCCACAAGGAATTATAGAAATAACAAAATTGCTTCTCTGCTTGATGAGAACAATGAATTGGTAAGTGAACACAATGAGAAAGCTGAAATTTGTGGAATTCTTTCAAAAAGAGGCTGGGTGAAAATAAATGCAACAATGTGCTTTGATTTGACCAGATTAATAACACCACAGGATCTGAGTGAGCTAGAAGTACCCTTCACGACAATAGAAATTGATGAAGTGATTAACCATATGCCACTTGATAAAGCACCTGGTCCAGATGGGTTTAATGGCTTGTTCATGAAAAAATTCTGGTATTTGATTAAGCATCAGTTTTATAGTTTATGCCATAATTTTCATGCGGGGAATTTAGATATCGACAATATCAACACTGCTTTTATCACTCTTATTCCAAAAATTCAGAATCCTGAAATAGCTGCTGATTTCAGGCCAATATCTTTGGTCAGTATGGGTTTAAAAGTCCTTACAAAACTTCTAGCAAACATGTTACAAAAGGTAATCATACCACTGATACATAAGAACCAGTATGGCTTCATCAAGACCAAATCAATCCATGATTGCATTTCTTGGGCTTTTGAATATCTGCATATCTTTCACCAGTCCAAGAAAGAAATTGTAATTATTAAGATTGACTTTGAAAATGCTTTTGACATGGTAGAGCATGATACTATCCTGATGATGTTAAAACATCTTGGCTTTGGAGAGGTTTTCATTGCATGGGTTAAAAAAATTCTAGATACTGCCACAACTTCAGTTCTTTTGAATGGAGTACCTGGGAAGATGATAAAATGCAAAAGGGGGGTCAGACAGGGCGACCCATTGTCCCCTCTTTTATTTGTTACAACGGCAGAGTTGTTACAAATTGTGATCAATGAGGCCTGGCAACAAGGAATTATCAACCTGCCTTTGGATAACAGTTTTGGACAGAAATATCCTGTACTTCAATATGCTGATGATACATTAATTATAATGCCTGCAGATCAGGATCAGATTAGAAATCTGAAAGATATTCTTCAGAGTTTTGCTTTGTCTACAGGTGTAACATCCCAACATTTTATAATGTTTGAAAATCACTAAAATTTAAAACTTTTGTTTTGATTAAAAATAAAAACATTATATGCATAAGAAAACCAACTATAAAAGATTTCAAACATATTTAAAGGATTTAATATTTCAAATATCTCAGTTTATCATCTTTTTCAAAAGTTGTTTCAGGTTAAAGCATTTTATTATCCATTGTAATTCTTAAAACCTCAATATCTAATTTGATAAATGTTATAAAAACTTTCAAACCATTTCCCTGTAGTAAAAATCTCTTTGTAAGTATTTGATTTAAACCACATAGCCATAGCTAATCATAAATTAAGATAATATTTGTAACAAATTGAAACATGGTCTAATTGCCTAATAAGTTTTCATTATTGTAACTAAATTCAAATTATAGTTTTGGAAACTATAACTTTATAATTCATAACTTTAAAACTTTATAAATTAAAGTTAATGAATTATCCAAATAAACATTTCATTTGCTTAAATGAATTTCATTTATTTTCAAAGCATGAAATGATTAATATATTCTAAATAAGAAATAAATTAAAACTAAAATCTTTTCCAAAGATGTTATGAAGTTTCAGTTGAATTATCTTAATATAAAATATAATGTTGCCCAAAATAATATTAAAAATGGATACTCTATATTTCCCTTTCATTTCAAATAAATGTGTTATGTTACTTAATATTGTAATAAAGCCAAAAAATGATTTAATATTGAAATGAGTTTAAGATAAATTAATATCAAACATATAAGATTGTGGTATTTTCATAAATGTTATTAAACCATAAATAAGATTATTAGATCACTATTTTTAAATTTGACATAAGGTGACAATTTGCATTTATTAAATAATTCAAAATTTTGGATTTTTAAAAGGTGTTCAAAAAAGGCCCACAAATGTTTTAAATGATAGATATTGTTTTTACAAAATGTTAGAAACTAATTTGAGTTGATTTGGATTCATAATTTAAAAGTTATATTAAAAATTCAGAAAATAGAAAAAGGAAAAGAACAAAAAAAAAAGAGGGCAAGCTGGGCCGAGCCCAGCATCTCTTACCGAGCGCGCGCGCAGCCCAGCCCGGCTCTCTCCCCCTCTCGCTGACGTGTGGGGCCCACACGTCAGCTTCGTCTTAAAGCCCGGAAACCACGCCCTCGACCTCGCCCAAAACCGACGGCCGTTTCTTCGCTTCAATTCGAGCGTTTACGGCTCGATTAAACAGCGGCCCCGAGCTCTTTTTAACCCCCTCCTCCTCCGCACCATTTCCCCTCTCCTTCCCCTCAAAATCATGCCCCCAGGCTGCGGTACGAGCTCGCCGGAGTTCTCCGCCACCGCCGCCGTTCCCTTTGAATTCCGGCGGGTGGGAGCCACCCCGACACCCAAAACCACCTCCATCATCTCCCTCGTACTCGTGCGATCCCGTAGGACCCTCCCCCTTGTCCAAAGCATCACCAATTTATCAAGCGGGCACTCGCCCGAGGTGGCCGGAGCCGCCGCCGCGCTCGTCCACGCCACTCCGGCAAGAACTCGAGGACGCCGCGGTCACCATCTTCCCCGCAGCGACGAGCCACACCCGAGGGCGTCATCCGCGCGTCCGGGGGAGCACCGCAGCACCGTCCTCGTCCTCGCCGAGCGCAGCGCCGCCGTCGGCCTCGTCTCCGGCGAAATCGCGCCGCCGTCCGGTGGTCAACGCACGGTGAGCGTCCGATCGTTTTTCTACGACCCAGATTAGATCCCGTTAGCGAACGGGTATGGGCAGATCTGGACCATCAGATCCAGATCTGACGGCCCAGATCAGTCCACTTGCCACGTCAGCATGCCCAGTCAGCGCTGACGTGTAAAATCATTTTCACTATTTAATTAATTGGCAGTTTTGCAGAAAAGCCCCTGTCTATTCAAACTATCATATCTTTTTCTCTGTTTATCCAAATTCAAATATTTTTATATATTTGGAAAGCTCTTGACATGTAGATTATTTTAGATCGGCCAAAATTCAAATTTGACTTAGTATAAAATATTCAAATTTCAAATGGTGAATTTGAGTATATTTGTAATAACTTTAAATCTATAAATCTAAAAATTGCAAATAAAATTGTTTTAGAAACTTTGGAATATTAGTAATGTTATGCCTCTGTTATAAAATATTTTTGAGTATTATTTGATGATCTAATAGTTGTTTGTTTAATTTGAATAGTTTGAGTATTTTCAACATAGCTATTAATAGAAATATTATTTTGATTAAATCAAATTTCTATAAATCTAATTAAATGCCCCCCATGTCTATTAACACTAATTATATTTTTTTTTATAAAATTTAATTATAGGAAACTTTAATCTTATAATTATTCCTTTTATTATATTTTCCAAAAATAGAAATTAACTAAAATTGCATTTATAAATTCATGCATATTTATAAAGAAATCACAAAAGTCATTTTGATGCTTTCTTGTGAATAAAAATTGCATTTCATGCATAACATATTTTATTATGTAATTATATCCCTCATAGGAAAACCTCTTCATTATTTTTCTCTAAGTTAGAAATATTTTCAACTTAGCATTTTGGTGAAGTGCTACACTTAGACACTTAGTAATTTTCAACATGAAGCTGGAAGACCAATGAAGGGCTTAGCCAAACAAGACTCCAGAAGAATCTCCAAGGAGTGGAAGCACTTAGAAGAAAGATCAAGAAGAAGTTCATGAAGACCAACCAGAAATATTTTCTAAGTCTTTCTCCCTCTTTCTTTCTTTTCTCCATCCTTCTTCCGTTAGACTTCATGATGACTAAGTAAATCCAAGACCAGCCTCGAGGATACAAGAGCCACCAAGTCTGAAGATTTATCAAGTCTATCAAAACTTCAATCAAGACATCATCAAGGAGAATATTACAAGTTTGGAGATGAAGCCTGGAGGACAACTACATCTTTCTTTCTTTCTTTTCCCTCTTTCCTAATCTTGTCTTTTAGACTTAAACTAATTTTGATCATGATGTTATCATCTTTGAAGTTTGTTGGATCCTAGCGGCATAGTGAGATGAAGCGGCCTGGAAACAAACCTTACATGTCCACGTACATGAGACCTGTTCCACAATTTAAGTGGCTGGCCGGGTGTCTGTCTCTCTCACTATAGTGAATGTCCAATTTACGAAGAGTTGATAATAATTGTTGATCATCTTGAAGAAATGACTTAGTATCTTCTCTAAATATTTCTACACATCAAGACTAAGCCATTAGAGGGCTTATTCAAGATGATATAAAACAAAATATTTTATTCAACTTATGACTTTAGTCCTTAGTCATTTTGACCAACCTAATTGCATTGCATTAACTTAAAAGATTTTCATGGCATGACATGCATTTCTAGTCCTTAGAAATAAATTGCATATCATGCATGACATGTTTTCCTTAGAATTTTTACAAAACTTGTTTGTTCATTAGATATGAGCATGTATGTTTGTTGATTGTTGTATTGTTGTTTGCTTATATTGTTTAGATTAAACGGAGAGCAAACATTCGTTGTTGAAAAGAGTTTGTGAGTAAAGACTTCATCCAAAGGCAAGTGGCACACCTCATAAACTTCCTATTATTTTCTATATGCATTACTTAGTGTATTTTTATATGCATGTGTAGGATAGTAGTGCTATGCTAAACCTGTGTAGAATCCCCTTACTCCTGTGTCTAGGTTCCTATATAATACTTAGTAGATATATTGATGCTATGCAATGATGAAAAGTTTTACAAAATGTAAGTGACTACTCAGGACTGTGCTCATGGTTGTCGTCGCCTAGGATGAATGTTTATTCTACTTAGGGCCGTGAGCATGGTGATTTTCACCTGAGAGTGCACAACCACTAAGTTAATGAATCTCCTGGGTGGATTGGTTGTATGGTGGCGAAGTTGAGTGGCTACTCAGCTCCATGTCTATGGTTCCTGGAGTATGTGCACTTGTGGATGGCCACCCAGGGAACAGAGGAATCTGAAGAACTCCGAGTGACGATTTCTTCCAGTGCAGCCATTGCCATATGGGCTCTGGCTTGATCAATTATGATGCGTGGACTCTCTCCGACTTGACAAGCAGATGTAGGGGGTGTTAGGTGGAACGGGTCAAGGCAGGTGGGAGGGAAAATGCTTCTGAAAGATCTCGTCTCATTCCTCTCCTTTCCTTATCACAAATGATGTGTAAAGGATAATCTGGGTTGAATGGGTACAATGGTGAACATGCACAACCTCTGCAGAGTGTAAAACTAAGTACTTAGCCGTGTCCCCGGTACGGACAATTTGAGCAGCTGATCACGGACGTCAACGGAGGATTCCATCATTCCAACTTCAGAAATAAAACTGGATGGGTGAACAAGGGAAGATGAGATTTATGGTTTTCATGCCATATTCGTCTTAATTTGAAGAAAGTGTTTTCCAAAGAGATAGGAAAAATTGGCTTCATGCAAAATAGCCTTGAACTCCACCAGCCAAATATGCATATAGGCTATAGAGTTATTCCATTAAGTGTCCACCATAGTGTCACTTGCCAGACTCCATTTTTAATGGAATCTGACCCACGGTGTTGCAATATTTTTCTTATTGCAGATTGATTAAATGACGAGTGAGGTTTCGTTTAAAGGTTTCGAGTCTACAACCAACATGTTTTCGCCTGTGGCAGCATGAAAGTGATAGAGACTCACTGCTATTTTATTTCCGCTGTGTACTTTTCAATGCTAGCTTTATGCTATGCAACTTGTATCGAATACTTTGTAATTCTGGATCATCGATGTAATAAAATTGACGCTTTGTTGTGGTATTACATCGTAAACTGTGTGTGCAAATGAATCGATCCAGGGATTTGCACTATACACAGGTATCTGCCTTATTTAAAGTGCAGGTACGCTACAACAGGACTTAAAATTAATTTCCACAAAACTTCTTTAGTGGGAATTAACACTCCAGTGGAGAAGACTGAGGAACTGTCTCAAATTTTGGGGTGTAAAATAGAAAGCCTGCCTTTTACTTATCTTGGTTTTCCTATGGGTCACAGTAAACCGAGGATGGAGGACTTGGTTCCAGTAATCAGCCGAATGGACAAAAGATTGTCAGGAATATCAAATCTGCTATCTTACTGCTCCAGATTAGTGGTAATTAAGTCAATCATTGCAGCTATGCCAAATCACATTATGTGTGCTCTGAAAGTGCATTATACTCACATAGATCATATGGAAAAATCCATGAGAGTATTTCTTTGGCATGGAAAAGATATTGACAGAAAAGGGAAATGTTTAATTAAATGGGAAAAGGTGTGTCTTCCGAAAGAGGCAGGTGGTCTTGGAGTACTGAATTTAAGATTGCACAATCAAGCCTTGTTGATGAAGAATCTGTATAAATTCTTTAATCGTCTGGATATTCCTTGGGTTAACTTGCTTTGGAAGGTTTATTATGATAATAATACTGTTTCTATGAGTAATGCAAAGAAAGGATCTTTTCGGTGGAAAAGCTGCCTTACTTTTCTAGAAGATTTCAAGAGTATTACCAAATGTCAGCCAAAGTCTGGGGCGAGTATCCTTCTGTGGGAAGATAATTGGCATGGTAATGTACTTAAGGTACAATTTCCATAATTGTTCTCTTTTGCAATTAATAAAGCATGCAATTTGGAATACGCTATTAGAGGAGTTGAAGACTTCTATGATCTTTTCTCTCTGCCTTTATCCATGACTGCATTTGATCAAAGTGTTCTACTTAAGGATTTATTGGATAATATCCAAGATGATGGAACTAATGATAAATGGTTTTTCCCATGGAATAATGGTGGATTTTCAACCAAGAAGGTTTATCTGGAATTGAATAAGCATCCTGATGCTCATGCCATTTTTAAATGGATTTGGAAATCCTCATGCCTGCCAAAGCATAAGTTTTTCTTCTGATTAATGATTCAAGACAGAATAAATACAAGAGATTTGTTGGCCAGAAAAAATTTCCATATACCAACTACTGATTGTGTGCTTTGTGACGCAACAGTAAGAGAAACAAGATTGCATCTGTTGTTTGATTGCACTTTTAGCTAGGAGTTCTGGTGTAGATTGGGCATCTCTTGGAACACTGATCTGCAGTTTAATGAGATGATCATGGATGCAAAAGACAGGTCAAATTTTCCTTTCTTCAAAGTGGCTATGATGGTTGGGAGCTGGAGCATCTGGAATCATAGGAATAAAATTATCTTCGATAATGAAAACAGGGACATTACCTCATGTTCTAGTTTTTTTAAATCTGTTTTAGAAGATGTGAGACATAGGGTTAAACCCAGCCTCAAGGAGGGTATGCAATCCTGGTTAGATACCTTGTAATTTTTTTTCTGAACTTTTTTCGATGGACTCTTTGTATAGTTGTTGAGAAGAGTTAATAGAAAATGGAAAATGATGCAGTGGGAGTTTTCCCCACTGTTCTTGGCTTAAAAAAACAGAAAAATAAATGCATGAACAGAATAAAAAGTGACCCCGTGAACGATTTATGAAAAAATAGAAGTATTGCGTGAACAAAATTAAGTGAGAAAAAAACTCATAAACGATTTGTGAATAAGGTCGTACGTTAACAGAATTAAGTGAGAACAGAAAAAATAAATGCATGAACAAAATAAAATGTGACCCCATGAACGATTTATGAAAAAATAAAAGTATTGCCTGAACAAAAATGTCCGCTCCGCTGACGGCGATGGCGACTCAAAATTTTAATAAAATAAGAGATTTTTGAAAATAAATAACAGAAAAAACAAAAAAAAAATATCTGAAAAAAAATAAAATGAAAAAGAAACAGAAAAAAGAAAGCAAGGAAAAAGAACTGAAAGGGCGCGACTGCAGTGAAAAAAGGGGAAAAAGAAAGAGACTCGGGGACTTGAGACTGGACGTGCACGTAACTGGGCCGGCCCAATAAAGCGATTCCGGGGCGGTCGTGTAGGGGTGGACACAAAGCTCGAGTCTCGAGGCTCGGCTCGGGCTCGATAAGGCTCGGCTCAGGCTCGGCTCGGCTCAAAGGTCGGACAAGCCAAGCCTAAACCATCTAGACAAGGCTCGAGGCTCGACAAGCCGGCTCGATGAAGCTCGCAAGCCGGCTCGAAGGCTCGATGAAATACAAAAGTTTGATATGGCCTCTGCTTAAATGTATACATTCACAATTATAATCAGGAATAGATCCATAAGACAATCTCTAGAGTTTAACAAAGCACCCAAAAACACTACAGTGTCATACATCACAAGTTTTACAACACAATTTTGAAGGAAGTAGACAATTTTGAAGGAAGTAGAGGTTGAAGATACGAGTACATATAAAAGACCTTCCAATGCCATACGTACATGTCTATTAATTAACAGAAATTAAATTTGTGTGTGCATGTTGTCAACAGTGAAGCAATGCAACATTAAACATTAACCGCTGGCATATAGTGAAGATGTTGAATGGCTACTAGTACTAGATTTCACAAGTGAACAAATGTTGTGAGTGAAGGGGAGAAGCAAGATACATCCATGGTTCCAGCAAGCAAAATACATCAACATGTCTAAGTTGGATCGATTTATACGTGAAGTAGAGAAGCAGTAGACTAGCACTGCAGCCCGACAGAGAAGCAGTAGATTTGCATCTGTTGAGTCCAACTAGGCGTGCCAGTGGTGAAGAAGAAAGAGGCCCGGCCAACGGCTGCTGTAGGATGGTTGGTCGAAGGAGCTCCTGCTGCTGCGGCCGCCACTGCTAGAGCTCCTGCTCCTGCCGGAAGTACGTCATGCGCATCTACGCAAGGAGCAGGTAGAGGGAGGCGGGGATACATGGGCGGGTGGCAGCAGGCGGTGCGGCCGCGTATGTGATGGCGGGTGGCGGGTGGCGGCTGTGTCGTGGTGGTGAGCAGCGGTCGACGGCTGGCTAGGCCCTCAAGCAGAACAGAGGATGAGGACAAAGGGATTGGGGGCTAGGCGTAGAAGAAGAAAAGGGAATCAATCAGTTAATTTGTGGCGTCCGGCTCGCAAGCCGGCCGAGCCGAGCCTCGAGCCTGGTGAGCCGAGCCGCGAGCCCAACTTTTGAAAAGTTTTTACAGTCAAGCCAAGCCAGGCTCGGCTCGAGATTTCGCAAGCCTGGTCGAGCCGAGCCTCGAGCCGGCTCGGCTCGGCTCGATTCCACCCCTACGGTCGTGCACTAATGCGTAACGACCTGGTCATGAAATAGGTGCCACCACTTTGTCCCAAGATAACAACAGTGCATCTTGCTTTTTTTTTGAGAAACATAGTACAACGCAGGCGCTCATATACACGCGCACACACTCACCACTATGACGCACGCACGCACACCCTACCCCTATGAGCACCTCCGAGAGACTGAGCCGGCGGGTCAGGTCTTGAGATTGACGAAGTCATCACAGGCACCTCGCTATCGACGGGAACGTCGCCTCCCACTGAAAGAATATTCCGCCTAAATGAGAAACACCAGCGTCAAACCTGTGGTTTGAACTCTGCTGGACTAGGGATATAACCATCCACCTAACCATCTTGCCACAGACAAGTTCTCGCATCTTGCGTTTATTGGTCCTGTCATCCCACCAGAATTGGATGTCATTGCGGTTTAGGGCGGATCTAGCCTGACTTGCATGTATCACTAAGCTCGACAGAACTCAACGGCCATGTTACTTTGAACTACAAACGGAAACCTGATGTTTCAGGTTTCAAGTCTCAGTTGGTGCTTATATTTTAAGCCAGACAGATGCGTTTGGCCTCTTCATACACATTTGCGTGGAACATCCAGTGTTGTATCTTACATATCATTGACAAGGACATGCAGAATATGTTGAGAATTCCAATCATTTTCCAACATACTGCAATTAAGAATCAAAGCTAAATTGTTACAAGTTTGAATGTCAAATTAATGCATTTTTGGTATCAATGAAGGTTATTTTTTTAGATGAGCAAGTCCAGCAGTTCCCCTAAAATGTCACCCCTACATGTCCATGTCGGGGACTTTTCCTAAAAAAAATTCCCATAAAACTTGTTCAACTCCAGCAGTTCCCCTAAAACATCTCCCCTATTTAATATTTTAATAATACTGTATAACTAACATTTAAAATTCAACAGCTACCTCTGCAACTGCTAACTTGTAGTGTAAAAAACATGTCCATCACCAAGATCTGAGATATAAACAAAAAACTCACTAATATCGGCATATTGCAGTGTCAAAAAGCTCACAAATATTAGACTAGAATTTAATACAAAATTAGCAATCATTAAACAACACGAGTGCATGCATCCATTAAACAGCAGTATAACGGCCGCCTACTCCTCCTGATGCCTGCCTTGCCCTTGGCCATCCAACCTGCCACCTCGCCCCAGCCCTGTTCTACTTCACTCATGAGCAGTTGTTGGCGTTGCTGGGATATGGGAGTCCTTCACCTCCCCCTACTTATAGGGGAGAGCGAGCAGAACCGAGAACGCCTATAAATGTGCTGGGCGGTTATTTTTGGGTTTTTCCCTAAAAAATGTATAGAGAAGTGTTTGAGAGAACCGCTGCACTTGCTAAGTGACAGAGCAGAGGCAAAATGCCTAGAGCTGCGCTTATATCTGCGGTTAAATACGCTCAATCCGCTCATGGCGTTAATCCTTCCGAAAAGCAAAAAACTGTTTTGTTCCCATGGGTTTCCAAGGGCACGGTGGAATCTGCATAGATGTGTCTGCTCAGAGTGGAATCCACGATGAAACACATAGATGGAATTGCTAATCTTAAACATCTAGCTTGCTTATTTGAGGTCTTATTCCATCTCACGTATTAGCTGCAGAATGTTGTTCCCAGGCATTAAGCACGTAAGCTTTCGCAAGGGAAAGAACGAGATGAAATTAACCGGGGACAATAGACGTTAATTGAACTGCACTTGATCGGGCCGGGATCATGGACTACAACTTACGACACGCGAACACGAAAGAAATAAAATCGATGGAGAGACACACGTACAGATCGTAGCTAGGCACACAAGTACTACAATACCGATCATCGAAGTAAGTAAAAGTAAGTAAGCAGCACACTAGCTAGGAGGCTCAGCATGCATGAGTGCATGCGGCTAGTCGTCGGCGAAGACGTTGGGGCAGTTGAATCCGGTGGGCGGGTGCTTGCCGCAGGTGATGAGCAGCCGGAGCGCGACGGGGAGGTAGATGTTGATGTTGAGGAGGCGGGCGTGGATGGTGGTGCACAGGCACAGCGCCGCGTCCAGGTCCGCCACCCCCTGCACCAGCGGGCAGCACCTCGAGCGCGCCTCCCGCCCGATCACCACGTGCACTAGCCCGCCCAGCAAGTCCACGCACGCGTTCAGCTTCAGCGCGTCGATCGGGCACGTCTTCCCACGCCCCGGCGACGGAGGCACGTACGGCGCCGGTGTGTATGGCGGCACGTACGGCGGCGTGTATGGCGGTGTCGGAGGTACGTACGGCGGCGTGTATGGCGGTGACGGTGGGATGTATGGAGGAGAAGGCGGGATGTACGGCGGAACGTATGGCGGGACGAACGGTGGCGACACATGCGGCGGTGGCAGCGGCGTTGGAGGCACGTACGGCGGACTTGGCGGGAAGTAGGGTGGAGTCGTCGGCGGGGCGTAGGGCGGTGTGCGCGGCGTGGGCGGCGGGTGGCACGGCGGGCATTTGGAGCCCGACGGTGGGCCGCCGCCGTGGTGCTTGGGCGGCTTGCCGTGGTGAGGCGGGTGCTGTCCGCCGCCGTGGCCGGGATCCGGCGGCGGGCAGTTGCTGTGCGACCCGTGGGAAGCCGGCAGGAGCAGGAGGGCGACGACGGCAATGCGCAGGAGGCCGTCCATGTCGCCGTGCGCGGTGGTACTGTGCAGTGCAATGCCGTGAGCCCGTGACCGACCGGCGCATTTTATAGCGAGAGGACGTCAGACGCACACGCCGGGCGAGGCGCCAGGTGTTCGACGACGGGCGTCCACCTGCGCAAGCGGCCACGGCGAGGGCCGGCTCACGGGTCGTCTCGGCGTGCGCACAGAAGCCGGCGCTGCTTTTCTAGGCCATGGCTGGCACTGGCAGCCTGTGATGAGCACGAGAACGGGGATGAGAGACTGACTGACTGACGATTTGTCGTCGGAGATGGGCCGTGCGCGCCCGTGACCTGCCATGCTTTGGCGTCTTCGCCACCTCCGGCTCAACTGTTGCACCACATCTCGATCGAACAAACATTATCTTTTATCAGTTATGACCACTAGCTTAATATGTGCATGTTGGCAATGGCATGTTGCTATGGGAAGGGATTGATAAATGAATTATTCATGCAGGGATTCAACTCTTGCAGTTTCTGACTGTCTATCTCGATTTCCTGGTTTTGTCAAGCCAACCGTTATTAAAAAAATATATCAAAATATATAATATCAAATGCGTATGACATACAAATATATTCTAAGGTAATTTTAACAATACTAATTTTAATACTATGGATGTTGATGTTTTTCTATATATTTGGTCAAATCACAATTTTTTATTTTTATTAAACTCATAACTCAATGTAATTGCGAAAGAGTAGAGTAGATCACAACCCATCCACTTGTCGAGAAAACCCTGAAGGTGCATCCTAGATTGCTCTCTATTTCTCTATATACGACTAAATATACTAAAAAAACATTTAAACGACGAAGTATTTATGTTAAAAGAACAACCCGAGGCACATTTTTTGCTGGTGTACCCCATCCAAATCTTTGCATGTGGGCTTGTAGTTTGCAATATAAATTTTGAACATCTTCATATATGCAAGAAAAAGGAAATATTTTTTAAAAAAGTTGTACATACTACCTAAAACGTAGTGTATATATTAGCGAAATAGTCAGATATATTTCATATTTTGCATACATACTCTCTGATGATAGATACTACATATATTGGAGTTGATAGCATAAAATCACCACTTTTAGTGCCAAATTTATCAAATGGTACCACTTTTCGTTTTTGGGACAAAATACACACCACAAATATTTATGTTTCTAAAGCAAACACTAATCGTACATTGATCTCGAATTGCAATACACATGTCTAACTACACCTAGTAGTGGTATAAATAGAGAAATGCTCCGGTGCTTTCCCAAAAAACATGTTGCACGAATTTTAAAGCAAATCGATGGTTGTGATTAGAGCCCACATGATTAGTACTCTCTTTGATTACTTTGTGAACCTAATTATAGCCGTCGATGCGCTTTAAAATTCGTGCAACTTTTTTTTTGGGAAAGCACCGGAGCACTTCTCGTATAAATATGTCCTACATTTTAATTAATAAGATGTAAACTGATTATTTTCAAATTAATTATATGTTTTACACTATTTTTAGCTGGATTTTTAAATGTATTTGTAGATTGCATCTGAATGTGAAAATAGGGATTGTAGACAGGCATATTGTCAACTCACAACCTTCTATGGGTGGTACCGTCCATTCATAGCACGGTAGCTTTCAAATTGTTTGTAACACTAGAACCTTTCTCGTTCTAGATCACAGGAGTACTGTGGATAAGAGATCCATGTCCAGATGTTCCTTCTTTAGAGTCAGGAACGTGTATTATCATTCTCCGAATTTTTGTGAAACAAAGCCGTTCCCCATAAAATATCTTCGCTTCGAACGACACTAGCATATACATTACCCTACCAGACGCCTACGGGTACATAGGAAATGTATTCACATCTTGGAAAATTAGGGTGGGACGAATGTGCATCTACTTTAAGTGCCCCAACCTATGCACCAATCACAAAGCAGCAATTAACCAAGACTTTCACTTCCAATGGCCCCATCTACCTCGATCACAAAATTATTACTCCTTCTGATTATTACAACATCGTGATCAGATTTGTTCATTGTTTCGCTTCCGCGGTCAACCAGATAGTTTGATTGATATAAGCGAGACATCTGGTGGGCGTCGCAGCTCCAATTGTTGCTGGTAAACATGCAGCCCCATATATTTCTGTACAGTTTAACAAAACCAGCATCTAGCAATGCAAAGAGCCGCATCACAAGCTGGACATCACCGACGCGTCTTTCCTGTCATGGGAAAACACACACTTGCAGTTAGCTTCATCAACTAACCAGTGCTAGAATTCCCCCCTCTTTAGTTGCTACAAACAAAGAACATTGGGGTGCATCCATTTCTGATGACAAAAAGGGTAGCTGCTCATTCTTCAGTGACAGCGAGTTCTGTTATGCTACTCACCGCGGGGAGAAGATCGGGGCTTGTACGACGCGGATGCCATGTCATTTAGGTCCTGTAAAGGTGTTAGGTGCTTGATAACCTCATCCATCATCGGGCGCGATTTGCTGTCACGGTTAAGGCAGTGGTGGCAGATCTGAGCTACCTTCTGCACCCCTCGTATGGAGTAGTTCAGTCCCAAGCGAGGATCTACGAGCTGATAGAGCCTTCGCCGGTCGCTTAGATACGGCCTCGCCCACGCCACTAGGTTCTGCTCCCCAGGGGGGCGCTTCTTGTCCACTGATCTTCTGCCGGTCAATACCTCGAGTAAAACAACTCCGAAGCTATAGACATCGCTCTTAGTTGTTAAGTGGCCTGCACAAGTGTACTTGACATGAGGGGCGAAACTTGACATGTCCGTTGCCAAAAACAATAATCATAAACTGCATTTTTATTTTGTTTGGCATAATCACAGCCGAGAAGCTAGGAGGAAAATTGTGAAATAGTATCAACTAGTAATTGCATGCTGAAGAGTTATTGATGGATGCAGCTACTGAGAACAAGTATTTGCTGAATACCTGTCATTACATACTCGGGTGCAGCATAGCCATAGGTGCCAAGAACCCTAGTAGAGACATGAGTTTTATCACCTTGAGGACCAGCTTTTGCTAACCCAAAGTCTGAAAGTTTAGCATTGTAATCCTGTAGAAGCAAGCAAAAATTACAGTTAAAGCAACAAACTACAAGGAAGCATGGGAGCAAACAATTTGACAAGAGATATTTTTTTGAACACCATTTGACAAGAGATATTACCGCATCAATAAGAATATTTGATGTCTTAAAATCCCTGTAAATTACTGGTTTTGGACCAACATGTAGAAAGGCTAAACCTTTAGCAGCACCAAGAACAACCTTCATCCTGCAGGGCCAAGGTAGGGGAAGAGTCCCTTCAAGATTAAACAAAGTAAGATGACAGGACCATAAAAGGGAGAAAACGATATAGATATTGACAATCAATAAATGTCACATAGTAAAAAAATCTAAAAATAGTTAGATAGGAACAAAAACCAATATGTAAGACAGAAGACAAGCTGTTAAATTGTTTCTGTGTTTACAGGAAAAAAACAGTTAGACGGAAAATAATGCTGCTCTAAGGATTTGTATCAACAGTTGGAGTTTTAAAGAAAAGTTAGCTAAATGCATATACAACCTAAAATGAGTAGGTTAAGTCTTAGGTTCAACAGCAGGATTTCTAGGCAATAGTTGTTATGAAGTTGGAACTGCAAAATTGTGATGAAGTTGGAACTGTACAAGATAAGCTAGAGATGGAATAAAAAATATTAGACTGCAAATTGGTCACCTTTAGATTATTTTTGCCTCTACACAAAAAATATTGATTTTACTTTCAGAAATTAGATATGTTGAACTTCAGAAATGGTTTCTGAAGATACGATAATATCTAAAAAATTGTTCAGATGAAATTATTTTTCTCATTTTGATGCGAAATATTACGTGAGTACATTGCTCATGAAAGTGCACATGTATCACCTGCATGAATTAGATGTATATTATCAAATCTCATTGCAAACAAAGCCTTTCAAGTTTCAGGGCTAAATGTAGGAATACAAAATCTAAAACGCATTAACATTACAATACTAACACAAGAATCTGATTGCTCACTTCTGAAAATATGATTTTCCAGACTCCCCCGTGCCATGAATTCATATACAAGTAGCCTTTGATCATCCTCGATACAATATCCAATAAGCTTGACAAGATGTTTGTGATGCAATTGTCCAAGAAAGTCTACTTCCGCCTGCAAATTGTTTTGTTAAGAAGTTATAGCTTCACCTAACAAAGACATTTATGACTTATGAGGCATGCACAATACTTACCACCCATTCTCTATGACCTTGAAGAGCATTTTCCTTCAAACTTTTGACAGCTACAGTTAGACCAGTGCCGGGTTTTGCAGGAGCTGTGCTATTCGGCTCAATCCACCCCTTGAAGACATATCCAAACCCACCTTCTCCAAGAATACTATCTGGCCTAAAGTTAACAGTGGCAGCTTTCAACTCTTGGAAAGTAAATTCAAGTAGCTTGCGTTGTGTTTCCTTTTCAATTGATGTGTTAACACCATTTCCGTCACCAAAGTTCCTCTGGAAATTATCAGCAAGATCTCGATTGCTAGCGTTTAGGTGTCTGATCTCCGCTGTTAAGGAGGAAAATAAATACTTGATCATTCCACTCCTAACTGGAAATTTACTTCTTTTTACAGTAAACTGGAAATATACTATAGACTACCAAGTGCTAGGAAGCATGGCTATACACTATAAATGCAAAGATAAAAAATATTTGTGAAGGCGAATAGTTTATTAGCTCTTGGACCCCCCTCACTTATTCAAACTGATTAATCAAGTAGATAGATACTGACCCAACTACCCAAGACCAAGAGTATTATATACGAGGGATACTCATCCTCAGCTTTTAATAAAGAAAAACAAAACCCATCGAGTTGAATTGAAGAAGTGTCACGAATATGTTTCTTATACTATCCGGGCTAATCATATACAGAATGTCAACAATCAGCGTCACAGCAGAGTTAAGCACAAGTAGATGTATTTTTTACATACAAGCACATAGATGTATTTTACTCCTTAAACAAACGAAACAGACTTGCTTCATGCTTCTGTAGTATTTACCACATGTGCTTCCTGAGTTATTTCACAAGGATCAGAAATCTCAGCTTCTAGCTTTAAAAGAATTAATTGCATAGGACAACATGTGTAGAAAGATAAGAAGCAAAAACAATTGGTCCTCAGGGGATTCTTATCTCGCAATAAACAACACACATTTTTCCATTACCCACAAAGACATGAGCTGAAGCTCATATAGATGGCAATGGCATGGCACGATCTGTTTCGTGTTTGGACGTTAATACCTATATATAGTAACACAGAGAAACGAGCAAGCTTAAATTCAATATAGGTATCATTGGTGTTCATCGTCAATCAAGTAGAAAAGGTAGAAAGAAAGCCATGAATGGTCTCTGTTGAGAAGCAGAAATTTACATCGGCATGCTTTTGCACTAGTCGCAACGGCAATGATCCTTGTACTGATGAGCAACATAAGAACATCCTATTGCTATTTCGTCTAAATTTCTTATCCCAAGGACAATGCTTAACTCCCAGTTTCCAATAATTTACCCTCAGTTATCAGTACTGCTGAAAGAAGGGAAGAATAGTATTGTCGGCTCATGAACATGATACCAGACACATAACTATCACATCATCAACGCAGTAGAGTACCACTCGCCAAACAAACTGTTGGCCCGCTAAATCCCAAAGCAGCTGACCGTTCCCAGAACCAAACAAACAGATTTCCACCAACCAGAACCAGGGAAAAAAAGACAAAAACTTGCGAATTAAAGCAATGATTTTTAATCAGCTACTGTAGCTACCTGCATCGTGGACGAGGCCGGCTTTGACCGCGGCTCCGTCCGGGGCGGCGGGCGCCGCCGGGCGGAAGCAGCTGCCGCGCAGGCCGCGCGCGAGGACGGCCCAGCACCCGCACCCGCTCTCCTGCCGCCGGTGCCCGGAAGGAGGCATCGATCGATCCTCCTTCTCCAGGCGGCGAGGTGCAGCGCCGCTTCTCGACTACGCCGGCTACCCCCCCACCTACCACTGCAACAGCTGCTCCTCGCACGACCGGTCCTCCCTCCCTCGGGCTTTGCCCTTTCGATCGATCCGCGTCGCCGAATAGATAAGTGCGCGCGGGCACAAAGGCGACAGCGAAAGGAGAGGGAAGGAGAGGGTCAGAGGGAGAAAGGTCGGAGAGGCTGGCGGTGCGTGGTGGGAGTACACAAGTTGAAGTCGGAGAAGCAAGAAAGCGCGAGTGGGAACGGAGTGGAACCGGCGGTGACAGTGGGTCGCACTCGGACGCCACTGGCAATGAGCAATGTGTCGCCGTCGTGGCCGCCGCCGCCGTCGTCATGGTGACGAGACGACGAGGAATGATTCTTTTAGCTGCCTGCCACGTGAGCCGGACTTCTTGACCGCGCTGTGCTGTGAAGCGAGCTTCTTTTTCTTTCATTTTTCGGCGGATGGATTCGATTCCCCACCAGCAAAGAGAGAGAGGGAGAGAGAGAGAGAGAGAGAGAGAGGATTGCTTCGTTCGTGATAGTAATTCGATAGATCAAGCGCTTTCAGCTTAAATTTGGAAGTTTCCGATGGCAACCTGACAAGCAGTGACAGATCCAATTGCATAAAGGTTTTGTTAGGTGCATTTCTAAGTTTCCTCATGTGAATGTTGCGACAACTATGCTATGTATGGATGTGTCCTTTGTAACCATGTTTTTTTGGTTAATTTATTCATGTTTTTACCCCCTAAAAGAAACCTGATGTTATTTTAGGGATTAACCCTGCGTTTGTTTGACATGTAGGCACATATTAGTGAACCTTACATGTTTGAGTGGCCGTGGCTTGTGGTGTATCAATATAACTAGCCTCTTAGAGGATTCTCTAAAAGAGAGCTTTTAAAACTGTTTTAGAGGTTTCTTCATAATTGTTATATAAAGTTTTACAACCACGCGCCCTTCAAATCCTCTAAGACTGCAACCTTTAAATTTCCCTCTCTTTTTGTTAATATGTGTGTATATGAAATTGCCAAAAGTCCAATGTTGCATGAATATAACTTTTCAAGTTTTATCATCGCACAAATCAAGAACATTTAAAATCCAAAACATTAAATTATCAAATCCAAATTCAAACACACAACATGGTCGAGACGTCACAAATAATCCAAATAAAACATAAACTAGCATATGCAGCTATTGGACATGTAGGTACAATTGGTGACCGACAAGATCCTTGTGAGGCTTTTTCATGTGAAGTCTTCAATCCTCGATGCACCTCAAGAAATGCATAAAGCCACACATAGGGGCCTAGATGTCATTGATCCAACGTCAGGTAACTTCCTGATCCGATGAGGTCTAATAGGCGTCGCCAACAGTCATGCTTGTAGTCACGTGTAGACCCGTGGGATGAGGTGTCTAACAGTGGGTGCTCAGATTCGACGTGAAGGGCTTAATTTGGATCACATGATTAGAAAACAAAGGAATTAGAAAAGCAAAGGAATTTGATAGGATTGTAGGTGTAAAACAGAGAATTATAAAATGGGGGAAAACTACATGAATGATCATTTGATGATACACAGAAAAAACACATAAAAAATGACAAGATCCTACGCGAATGAGTGCAAAAAAGAGGTTACAGTGGATGCTAAGATTCCTATGAAATTGAGGCATATGATTTTAGAGGTATCATTTTTTTGATCCAAAGCGATTCCTTCGAATAAATTCCTATGGACTGAAATCGTAAAATATTCCTATATATGTCCTTCAATCCAAAGAGGGTAGAAGCGTCTTTAGGGCAGAAAATAAGAGGAGAGGAGATTCTATATTTCCCCTTCTTCATCCACTTAGAGTAGGATTTTTCCTATAATATATCAGAGAGGATAGAGGAGCCTCTAACTCTAATCTTCTATATGTTCCCCCCTACATCCATAGAAAAGGGGTTTTCTCTAACATAGCAGTTTTTATAGAGCGGGAGTTTTGGGGAGTCACTGGCTCACTGCTCACTACAGGAACTATGGCTTGCCGCTGTTGTGACACAAAATGTGATAAATCATTTTTAACTTAGTCAACACATTATCAAAATCACAATATTGATGATGACAACCAAAGATGCTCATAATCAAAGGTTCGCGTGTTTACCGGGTCCTTGGGCAGCACAAGACGTGATCCATGATGTCAGCGAGAGGTGCAGTGCTGTATCGTTTCATTTATAAAATTAACACACAAGCTGTCTATACAAATCAATTATGTCACATAAGAAAATACTCTTGAGTAGTAATACAATGATATCAATTATGTCACATAAAATACATATTAATAAATTAATTGTCGGTCAAATCAAATGAAATACGCCTTATATTTAGTAACGGATGTAGTAGATGCTAATTATAATTATATACCATAAATGAACTGGCATCTCATCCTGACATAAGAGATGATACTGAAAGCTCATATGCACTCTCCACGATAAAGAATACCAGCCTTGGGAGTAAAGAGGGATTTCAAAGTTGCAAAACAAAATCTTGTGGGTGTCAGCCACTTTTAGATTCAGATAAGCAATACTTCAACAAACGTTTACTGCTAATCACAAATTTAGAATACAAAACTAGCTGTAAGCAGCCAGGAGTTACAATCGCCTGCAGTTCAACATTTCTAAGCAAAAGGCTTCAGTTCTGGGCTGCAGGCTGCTGAGCAGGAGGGGCCTGAACTTGCTGCTGCCCTGGTGCTGCTGATTGCTGGGATGAACTCGCTTGTGGTTGTGCTGGCGGTGCCAGCATCGGCTGGTATGGCGGATAGTGCGGTGGGTACGGCATGCGAGGTGGGGGCATGTAACTGCCACCATATGGTGGGTAGTACGGAGGGTACTGGCCATGGTAGTATGGCACCTGTGGCCGCATATGATAGCCCTGTCCTGAGCTGCTTGACGGCTGACCTTGCCCGGCATGCTGTGGCCCTTTGCCATCGCCCTCCTGTGTCCTGACTACAGCACCCATCCTCTGGGGGTCCATTGAAGGGTACATCCGCTGATCTGCAGCTGGGGGTGCCGGGATGTTGAAGTAGTGCGATGCCGGTGCCACCTGCTGTTGGCCCTCGATGCCAGGAGGCTGAGGCTGGTCGCCGCTATGCTGCTGAGATATAACAGCCCTAGGGAGCAATCCTCCGTGGGAAACATGACCTTGCCTCCCAGACTCATCACCATCTGGCCTTGGCGCCTGAGGCTTGCCCCACATGAGCTTCAGGCGCACACCCTTGATAACTAGCTTGTTTGCAAGCTCCTCTGCAGCTTTCTCAGCGCCTTCTCTTGTTGTGTATGTCACAAATGCACAAGCACGCTGGAGTACCATCCTGATGGACTCAATCTCACCATGTGCATAGAACTGATCCCTTAAATCCGGCTCAGTGACTCTGTTATCAAGTCCACCAATGTAGAGGGTCCTTATAGACTCATCATCTGGTGGTGCCAGGGATGGCATCTCACCTGCCTTACCCAGAAGTTTCGCAGCAACTGGATCATTAACTCTGCAAAGAGTAAGAAGAGAACATCAGAAACCAAACCAAACCCAAAGATCAAGTAAAGTGGGCAGATCAAGATATTCACTGAACAATCTACAGCAAGGAATATTTCATTAATGCAGTCCAACTCAAGAAGTTGATATATGAGCATCAGTGCTTGGTCATAACTAGAGCCAATAAGAATGAGATACCAACTCAAAATAAAAGCTACAAACTCGTTTTTCATCTAAGTTGGAAAGAACTATAGCCCAAATAAACGAAATTTATGATAAATTTCTTCAATACATGCACCCATTTGCATTCTTTCAAGTTTGAAGGCTCATTAATCCTGCAGGTGGGGATTCCATCCTCAGAAACTATTAAGATATTCAAGTTTAGCGGTGCCATCTCATTGTCGAAATAAAACTAGAAATTAAGAGTCAATACAATAGAGGGAAACAAAAGGCTAATCTGATTCAGCAGGTATGTCAATAAAGGTCCAAAGGCACTGAATACAGAGAATTGTAAGATAGTATGATACCAATAGTACTTTCCAGACACACCAAAAGAACAATTCTAGATTTTATGGACACATGAATTTGGAATATAGTGATATGAAGTACTTAAAATTAAATAAAATGTAACATATCATTTAACTCCATGATAGGCATCGATAGATTCCAAACACAAGGTTTGTGACAGTGTCAATGTCTAAACTGAGCCCAAGGTTCTTATGTCTGCCGATGTTTTTCACTCGCATAAAATGATCATGAATGAACTATCTCTGAATATGACAGTGTGTCAATGTATAAACTGAGCCGAAGGTTCTTATGTCTGCCCATGTTTTGACTCGCATAAAATAATCATAAATGAACTATCTCTGAATTCGATACACTAATATCTATTAGAGAACTACAAACATGTAAGTATGCAAAAGTATTGCATCCGCAATCAAATGACATACCCATAGTAACGATCTTTGATGTTCTGCTGGGATAACTCTCCAGTCTCAGGCATCTCATGGCGATATGGGCACTCAGCGCCTCTTGTACATTCACCCCGCACATAGAAACTGCAAACATGCGCTCGGTTTCTCTTGTAATATGGTGATGTCCTCTGAAGCTTGAGAATGGTATCATTTGGACGGGCCTTTCCATATGAAGAGTCATAGTCTATGCCAGCTGCAGCCTACATTCATGTAAAGCATGAACTTCCATTAGGAACAACTAATCATAGCTACAAGACACACACGCAACACAAGAGCACAAGAGATCATGTGCGAGATAAGCAGAGGATAAATCATGGCAGATCAGAGTACAATTACAATATATAGTGCTTATTATTATTTATCAACAAACATTAAGTGCAATCTGGGGTAAATTATGGTTTTTATAAAGGCCATCAATTTTTCTAGTGTCATCCTTTCATAACACCAGTGATCGGATAGACATACTCAATGCAGTAGACATGTAAAATGTGTGCTGAGCTGTAAGAAGAATCACATCAAGTCAAGATGGGAACCAAATTAAGCTATGAAAAATGTGCGCTGAGCTGTAAGAAGAATCACATTTAGTCAGGGCGGCCACCAAATTAAGCGATGACATACCTTGCGATCGTGTTCTTCTGCAAAGTACTCACGGTTGACATCACTCCTTGGAATTGCATCATTTGAACTGATTGCGAGCGCTGTATCCCGAACCTGAACTGGTAGACCGTATTCAAGGTCTAGCAGGCAGACCTGGCAAACATTTTTCAACTTGGAGCACGTCTGGCAGATCTCGGTCTTCTTATACCTTGCATCCCGACCAGGTCTCCAACGGAAGACGGTAAAAGGCCGCGCGCATATTTTGCATTCCTTGTCATAATCTGCTTTCAACTGCCAAGACAAACAAGAAAGCTAGTAAATTTTGCGTCTTCACGAAGAATTGATAGTACCAGGAGCATTATATCAAGTCTACGTCTCTTTGCTTAGACCCGTACAGCATGCCTTGTATAATTGATAGTTTCCTCCCGTTTTGCTAGCTAGTTACTTGCTTACATCCAAATCACTCGTCCTATTGAATTACTGATGTAACTGTGGGGACACATACGCATTACCGCGCTCCTTGGTAAAGAGAAAAAAAAATCCTAAACTGCGAAAGCAACTCATATCCCAGAGCTTGGCACTCGAAACAGACACCTAGCTTCGTCTTGGATCTACTTCCCGGGTTACAAACTAACAATCGCACCTAGTAGATCGCACGAATCGGCAAGGTAGGGTTAGGGTTTGGGAACGGGGTGCACGATGCGTACCATCCGGACGTAGGGGTTGTCGCCGAGGCATGACTCGCAGATGATGGGGAAGTCCGAGCGCTCCCAGCCGTCCGCCTGCGCGTCACGCAGCAGCCGGTGCGCCATCTCCGCCTCCGCCGCCGCTGCAGTCGCCGAGAGAGGGAGAGAGAGAGAGAAGAGGCGACGCGCTATCGGGCTCTCTTTTTCCTTGGCTTGCCTCTTCTTTAATGGGCTTTTACGGGCCAAACCGACGTAAGGATTGGTTAGTCAATTTGGCAGCCCATTAAAAAAAAGTTAATTCGGGCGGCGAGGAAGGGGCGACATGGACGGCGGCGGCGGCGGCGGCGTGAGGAGCAGGGAGGCGGTGGAGGGGGAGCTGGAGATGCTGAGGGCGGAGAGGGAGGAGCTGAACATTCGCATACGGCTGCTGGAGTCGAAGCTCCAAACCGGCCCCGCCGCTCCGGCCTCGCTCGCGGGAGAGGCGTGCCAGACCCGCCGTGGGCTCGCGCACGACGATGCCCTCCCGGCCGACATGATCTATCGGTACAGCCGCCACCTCCTCCTTCCCGACTTCGGAGTTGAAGGTTAGTCAGCTCAGCTCAGCTCAACGGTTCACCCAGGTGCACTGCCATATGCAACTGATGCTTAATTTGCTAACAATTTGGTAGGCCAGCGGAAGCTCTCTCGCTCATCGATTTTGGTGGTCGGCGCCGGAGGACTGGGCTCGCCCGTGGCGTTGTATCTAGCAGCGTGCGGTGTTGGTAACGCTCGCGCCTGTTGCTACTGAATGATCTTGGATTGGATCCTCTCTTAGGCGACGCAGCTCTCTTTCTCGTTGGTTTACTCACATATTGCTTTCCTGTAACCCTAGGGGTCTTGGGCATTGTTGATGGCGATGATGTTGAACTTAATAACCTGCATCGTCAGGTACACATAATTTAGGATGCCCCTCTTATCTTCTCATATCTAATCCTTATCTTTTCTATCTTCTGACTTATGTTGCTCTTCAACAAAACTGAATGATGTAAGTTAGGATGTTGGTGATATTCTAATTCACTTGTCGAAATGTTAATGTAAAATTCCTACTGAGAACTTTGCTTCATATATAAAAGTTGACCTTTTGAACACAACTGCCCGTCAGAAACTGATTGTTATTTCAAATATTTACCAGTCGTGTGGCATACCATTAATCCTACTATGTATTTCTCTTGAATGTCCTCTTAGATAATCCACCAAGAAGCATACATTGGAAGATCCAAAGTGAAGTCAGCAGCTGATGCCTGCCGTGCGTAAGATACTGTCATTTCCAAGCCGTATCCTGTTTTAAATAATGTTTATGGCAAAGATCAAATGTTCTCACATTTGAGGCCACTGTTTAACTAATTTCAGTTGTGCTGTTTTGAAATCAGGATCAATTCATCTATTAAGGTGGTAGAACATCATCATACTCTGAAACCAAGCAATGCCTTGGAGGTTGTGAGAAAGTATCCTTCAGTATCTGATTTCATCAGCAAAAGAACACCGCATCTTAAAAAAATCAGTACTCCTGTAATCCTGTTTTCACCACTAAACTAACAAAGATATGACATAGTTGTTGACGCAACAGATAACCTTCCTACCCGGTACATGATCAGTGATTGTTGTGTATTGCTAAACAAGGTAACATATTTTGTTTTCTTACTTCCTTTACCAGTCGTGCTCTAATACTTGACAATATATAAGCCCTGATTGTCTGTTGCGTCATGTTAGTGGTTAGCAACCCTTCTGCTAGGTTGTTAGATTTCTATGTATTAGCTTGCACAAAAATATGTCTATGGCTATTTCACTTGCACTGGCTTTCGTTGATCAAATGCTGAAATTTTATTTCATTCGTGCAGCCTCTTATATCTGGTGCAGCATTAGGTTTAGAAGGGCAGGTAAAGTCCTTTATTGCGAAAGATCTTGTATTTTTATCTCCCGCCTTAGTATTTTTTTATTCATTTTCTGATGTCTTGAATAGCTGACTGTTTATCATCATAACGGAAGTCCATGCTACCGGTGTCTTTTTCCAAATCCACCACCAGTGGCAGCTTGCCAGAGGTGCTCAGACAGCGGTGTTCTTGGGGTTGGTAAGCAGTCTAGTAAATGATGCTTCATGGTATAACAACAGCACACCACAGTAGGTGATGTATGAATAAGTATGAAACTGTAGTATTCATGCGTGCATACATAATTTTTTGTTCCGCAAACAATTGAAATCATGAATAATTAAGTTACTCATCAAACATTATGCAATTTCAAAATTTGGTTATTCCCACCTTAGCTAGCGGGTGACCACATTCTGATTGTTTGACAAAATAATGCTTCATTTTGTAGATATCACATGCATTTACTACTGTAGCTGTAACAAATTTGGCACTAAATAGGATGGTGTGTATGCTGTGCTTATTATATGCACTATGGCCTTCGTATCTTCTTTTTTCATAACTAGTTTCTACTGTAGGCTCACTAATTTTTGTTGACTAGTTCCGGGAGTGATTGGCTGCATGCAAGCTCTAGAGGCTATAAAGGTTGCAACTGATGTTGGTGAACCTCTATCAGGAAGAATGCTACTCTTTGACGCACTATCTGCTCGTATTAGAATCGTATGTTTCTCTAACCTTAGACAATTACAGCTTGTGCAACCCTGATCCTTTTTCAAATCCATTCTGTACTGTACACAATGAGGTGTTTTACTTGCTACTGATACTACACGTCTCATTAATTAGGAATGTAAAAATTAATTATCAATTTAACCTTTTCATCTGAGACTCATCTAATTTTATATTTACCTACAGCTTCCGTAGCACAGAGAATGGGTACAGGTGACATATTCTCTTTCGTATATCGTTTTTATAGTAGAACCAAACTGCTAGCCATAAATACAATATGGCAGGTTGGGTATGTTCATCTGGTCAGTCAGCTAACTAACTCCAGCCTGAAAATATCAATTTAAATAATTTAGTGTTTATGTCGCGGTTGAAAGTTGTAAGAGAATCAGTTGGTTGGGATATGCATAGTAGATTATGACCACCCATCCTGCAATAGCCTTGTTTGACCGTTTGAGAAGTTCAAATCTGTCACTTCTCATTCTGCTTCGCTTATAAATTCTACATATTCATTATCAAATCTACATGTTCCCACAGGTAAAAATTCGAGGAAGCTCTCCGGTTTGCACCATATGTGCAGAAAATTCTGTTTTCACACAAGAAGATTTTCAGAAGTTTGATTACGAGTCATTCACACAATCCCCGATGTCTGACAAGGTATGTTTTCCTTATGTATTGAAATTCTGGTTTTCTTTAAATACTTAAGAGGACCTCAGGACATTGACTTCAAACCATCTGGTTTCCCTACTGGGCATTTTTGGCTAATCCGTAGTCCCATACGTAGTTGTGAGTGATAGTCCAGTACATATGTGCAGTGGAAGCATCATGACTTCATGAGTGTCCTATTGTCTCTGCAACCTGAGTTCGAATTTGGGTTTGTGAGATGCATAAGGCAGTCCATGCCCAGTTTTTTTTTCCTTTTGCGGCGGAATCTCTGGCCCAGAATTTAGGGTGTCTCATGGAATGACCACCATTGATGACCAGCTTAAGCTAGCTGAATTTGAATTGGAGTTCAGAGAGTGATAAAAGTGAAATGAATAGTGTATGTCCTTCATGGAATGCATAGTCTTTCTCTAGTATGTATGAAAACAAACGTGCAGTGTCAAACAAAATCACACTGGCCTAGTTTCCCCAATACTGGATCACTTGGATCTAAAAAAAATACTGGATCACTTGGTACTTGCTTGTTTCCAGTTTGAGAAGTTATGTGACTTTTTTGCCTATTTTCCCTGATTAATGCAGTCTGCGCCGAGCCTGAACCTGCTGCCAGAAAGTGCGCGCATCACTTGCACAGAGTACAAAAGGCGGATCGACGAGGGCGAACCTCATCTGCTGGTGGACGTACGGCCTGCCCATCACTTCCAAATAGTTTCCCTTTCTGGGTCTCTGAACATACCGCTCTCCGTTCTGGAGGAGAAGCTGCCTATGCTCAAGACCTCACTGAAGGAGATGGTGGGTTCCTCGGCCACCTCGGATGAACAGCCTTCCTTGTACGTGGTCTGCAGGAGAGGCAACGACTCGCAGAGCGCCGTCCAGCTTCTCCGCGAGAAGGGCTTCCACTCAGCGAAGGACGTCGTCGGTGGCCTGCAGTCTTGGGCGCAAGACGTTGACCCCGATTTCCCTGCATATTAGCGGAGAGCATTTAGGCTGTTCCAGCTTTTGATACATTTGAACGTGGACGTGGAGACCTCAGATAATTGTTTTGCATGCCTTGGCTTACTTGAGCTATCCTGTGATGATGTCATTACATATATTATACTTTGAGCAGAATTGAAATTGAGTGGGCGTCCGTCACTGAGCCAATCAGCAGTACGGTGGGTGGAGTCGACAAAGCATGGTTCATGCATGCTTCCTGGTAGCCGCTACTTGATCTATTTTTAGGGCATGTAGCCACTGCATAAAACAAAACACAACGCCCCAAATATGCAAGCCGGGGATCGTGATAACAGGTGGCAGCGTGGCCAGATCGTGCGTGCTTCTTGCTGCCCCGGTCTGCCAGTTCATGTCGGTAAGCTACCCGAGGCGGCCTCGAAGCAGCCGCTATATATGTTAGACCTCCAGCGTTCCAGGCAGTCAAGCACCAAACCGCAAACCGTAGAAAACATTGCTCATATCCCTATCGTACTTACTTACTACCACTACTAGTTTCCTCATGGCGACGCACCAGAGCAATGGCCTCGGCGCCGCCACTCAGAATGGCCACAGCAACGGCAATGAGGCGGCGCACCAGAGCAACGGCAATGGCAAGAGTAACGGCCACAGCAACGGCAATAGTAATGGCCACCAGAGCAATGGCCACAGCAACGGCGACGAGGCGGCGCAGGAGGTGGAGTGGAAGTTCGCGAGGGCCAAGGACGGCGTGCTGGCGACGACGGGGGCCAAGATGAGCATCCGGGCGATAAGGTACAAGATCAGCGCGAGCGTGGAGGAGAACGGGCCGCGCCCGGTGCTGCCTCTAGCGCACGGCGACCCGTCCGTGTTCCCGGCATTCCGCACCGCCGTCGAGGCCGAGGACGCCGTCGCCGCCACGCTGCGGACCGGGGAGTTCAACTGCTACCCCGCCGGCGTCGGCCTGCCCGCCGCACGAAGGTAACGGCCGGATCTGATGATCTACTTTTTGGATGCAATTAGCTCGTATTCTATTGCGCCTCACGTAGTAGTTTAGCTATGTGTGTGCATGTGCCGCTGCACGTGTACGTACGTCTTCCCTATGGAAATGTACGTAGCGTCTTCTCCAAAAGTCTAACCTTCCTCTATCTACCTTTTGAAAATAAATAGTGCTGTGGCTCAACACTTGTCAAAGGATCTGCCCTACGAGTTGTCAGCGGATGATGTCTTCCTAACTGCTGGCGGAACTCAAGCCATCGAGGTCATAATCCCTGTTCTGGCCCAGCAGCCCGGCGCC
The DNA here is from genome assembly GCA_026929855.1 of Poa annua. Lineage (NCBI taxonomy): Eukaryota > Viridiplantae > Streptophyta > Magnoliopsida > Poales > Poaceae > Poa > Poa annua. The sequence continues at coordinate 11,378,961 of CM049430.1, forward strand.
AACATCCTGCTTCCTAGACCAGGGTATCCCAATTACGAGGCACGCGCAGGGTTCAACAAGTTAGAAGTTCGGCATTTCGATCTTCTCCCCGAGAAGGGGTGGGAGATTGACACAGACTCGCTGGAATCTATCGCTGACCAGAACACGGCTGCGATGGTCATTATAAACCCGAATAATCCGTGTGGGAGTGTTTATTCCTACGAGCATTTGGCCAAGGTTGAGAGATCATGCATTTATCCTTGTTGATCGGTGTCTTTGAATGTGCAGTGCATTTGCTTATACCATTTGGTCATCAGTGTTAATCGTGTACTGCATGGTGTCATTCAGGTGGCGGAGGTAGCTAGAAAGCTTGGGATATTGGTCATTGCTGATGAGGTATATGGCAAGTTGGTCTGGGGCAGTGCTCCATTTATCCCAATGGGTGTGTTTGGGCACATTGCCCCTGTATTGTCTGTAGGATCTCTATCAAAGTCCTGGATAGTGCCTGGATGGCGACTTGGCTGGGTAGCTGTATACGACCCCAAGAAGATTTTGCAAGAAACTAAGGTAACTCTCTCTAACACATTTTTCATATACTGTTGTTGGGGATTATTATTTTGCTAAACATGTAATGGTTTTCTGTAGATTGCTACGTCGATTACAAACTACCTTAATGTCTCAACAGACCCGGCAACTTTCATTCAGGTTAGTCCTTTTGTTTTATCCGTTATTGTCCTGTTTCCAATCCGTGGCTAATGTTGTAAATACCACGTGCTCGGTAATAAATTAGTATATTTTTTGTTCACTTTGAAACTCAAACATGACTAAGTAAAGGTATGTTCTATAGGTATTTACCTTTGTTATCTTTGATAAGATAAACATGAATAAGTTGAACTATATCCCAAACCTTAGAAGATATACATTGTGAGCACACCATACTATTCTGTATCAAGTATGCAATACTTAGAAGTGAGAGGAATTGTTAAATATACATGCATTTTTTCTTACCATGGCTCTACCTTATAAAATTCTTATATTTCGTCGTATTTTGGATTGCCGATATTGTTGTTATCTTATGCAATTTATTCCCACAAATGATTCAGTGTTTTTTTGTTTTATGAATTTGATAGGGAGCTCTTCCCAAAATATTGGAGAACACGAAAGAAGATTTCTTTAAGAGGATTATTGCTCTGCTAAAGGAATCATCGGAAATATGTTACAGAAATATAAAGGACAACAAATACATCATCTGTCCTCACAAGCCAGAAGGATCCATGTTTGTAATGGTAAGTCTCTTTTATATATAATAAAGTATAACAATGTCAAAATAAGAAGGATGAATTTGAAACCGCAATGCATAACGAGCGTTAATTTAGTAACTGGTAATTTTTTTATAATAAAGTGTGTTCCAAGGGAATGCCAACAAAAAGGATCTTTTTATTTTATTTTTGTGAAAATACATGTATTCTGAATATGCGGTTGTAGTAAAAAATTATTGTGAGACTATGTTAGCATACTTTGTCCATATTTGTTGGTACTATGCAATGACGGTGAACAAACTATGTTAGAAAAATTCCCTAATATTTTCTAGTAAGATTAGCTGATTCTTAATAAAGTTATATTAAAATCAATGTAAACAGGTCAAACTGAACTTACATCTTATGGAGGAGATCCATGATGACATTGATTTTTGCTGCAAGCTGGCAAAGGAAGAATCTGTCATATTATGCCCAGGTATATGCTCATTTAAGGAAAACCTGCATGTGGAATAATTTATTAAATTAGCTATACTTAAATAATTTATGATGGATGCTTCTCAGATGTCAAAGTACATTCTAGTATACATTATTCTATATATACATACTTTTTTTTTACTATTTTCTCATATGACTATACATATGACTGGTTCTGACATCATGAAACTGTCCTTTTCTATATCACATGTTGTTCATATTCACAAAAAATATTGTGCACATGTTTCAAATAATAATTAATCAGTTTCGCTGTAAAATTAGAATAATTTTTCTTTGATGTATTTTTATTGGATCCGAAAATGCTAGGTCAGAATATGCTCAATTTGAACGACATATATTGTGATCACAAAACATAGAACCTTCAATCATATAAAAATGTACCACAACAAGAATCATATGTACACAAGTTATCCTTATCCCTTCAATATCGGTACCGTATACAACATACTGTACAAGTAGATTGAGAATGTAGGGAAATATGAGGCGCAATCCATTAGCACATAAGATTGTTATTTGCTCCGATCCTCTGTTTCGAAAATGTAGGAAACCTGGTTATGGTTCTACGCTTATGATTTATACAAATGCACACATGTAACCCAACTTATATATCGGTGTCTCCGAAATGCAGGAAGTGTTCTCGGAATGGGCGATTGGGTCCGTGTTACATTTGCTATTGTTCCGTCTTCTCTTCAAGATGGTCTCGACAGGATCAAATCCTTCTGTCAAAGGCACAAGAAGAAACCAATTAATGGTTATTGACTGTACATGCAGATGAAGCTCTTTCATTTTTAGTTATCTCTCTTTTGAATGTATGGGACTTTGAGTTCCCTCTGAATAAAGTTCAAATGGCTCCTTGAACATTGGGTGGTTGACATGCTTGGGGTTCAAACATAGTTATCAAGAATTTTCTATTTTGAAACATTACTCCGTTTAGTACTACTCAGTTTTTCCCCAATTTTTTAGCTTTCCTCACGTTTGCCCTCGTTGAAACCAGCCTCGTGAATGCCCACACGGAGAGTTTCCGTCGAGTCAAGGCCATTGACGCTGACAGGGACCTGATTGTGGTCTCTCGCTTCCGAGTAACATACAGTGGGATGTTAAGTCCCACATCGCCAGTTTAGAGCGTGTTTGGGCGACTTATAAGCCTATACCATCTTGAATATATTGATAATATGGTATATATGAGCTTTTACATATTCACAAGACATCATTCAATGATTCAATGACGATAAACATTTAATTTGACGCTTAGAGACGTGGTTCATTTGTATGTTTCATCCATGATAATTAAATCATGATCAACATTTAATTGGACAAATAAAATACATGGTTCCTTCAGGCGTTTCATCTGTGATGATTAAATCATGATCGACCATCAGTTTGATGATTAAAAGATGTGGTTCCAAAGATGTTTTATCAGCATTCCGTCATGGAGAAACTCTATGCAGGCCCTAGTTCGTGGAGTACTAATTAATATTTATAACTGAAAAAAATTCGATACAAAGAAAGATTAAGAATTTGCAAGTCAAACACCTAAAGACTCATTAATCTTTGTTTTTTAAAGATAATTGATTTCATTATTACTTCTTCATTCCAAAAGTTATTCTTAAACTACATTTACAATCTAAAGTAAGGCTATTAATAATAATAGTGCTAATCATACTATTAATTCTACTCCTACTTAATGTTTCTTTGATGACGATTTTATGTCGCCGTCGTCATCCTCCTCGTCGTCCACATTGTGTTCATCGTTGGGGTCCGCCACCTTCTTCTCCTCCTCGTTGTTGTCCTCCTTCTCCCATGTCGGTTGCTCCACCTCGACTCCTTCAAACCAGTGGATGAAGTCCTCCTGGTGTTTGGTGCTAGCGCCAACACTAGGGGCCTCCTGCCACCAACGGTCGGTCATTGTTGTGGAGAGAGAAAAACAGTTTATGGTTGGTCATCTGAGCAGCGGCGGGGGCTAGACCATGGGCAAGGCAGCGACGACGGCCTCACTCTGGAAACATTGGTGCTTCATGGCGTTTGTGTACGGTGGGGATGCACAGAAGTTGGCATCGTCGGAGGCGTCAAGACTCTCGACGACCGGTGGGGGGGGGGGGGGGGGGGGGCGGTTGACGGTGTGTGTGTAGGGCGGGGGGGGGGGGGGGGGGGTGGTATTGGGATTTGGGAGGGTGCTTGACGCTCTACAGACGGATTAACCGACTGTGCGTGGGGGTGTGTCTGCCGGGAGAAGGACGCTGGATTAAGGCCATGCTGCATCCACAGCCTCTCGGTAGCGCGCGGAGGGGTGCCACGATGTTTCCCTATGTGAGGGGCTGCAGAGGCGGTGATGCGAAGGACAATTATGGCTATTCCAGTCCGGTGCGTAGCATGGGAGGTGAGCGTCAATACATACGAAAGTTTTTCCCTCCATGTCGGTGCCGGTGACGCTACTGAGTCCTGTGTCTGGCTGGAAAGTACTCGTGTCTGACCAACCAACCAACAGTGAGTCCTATGTCTGGCTGGAAAGTACTCGTGCTTGTGTTGTATGAAGAATACACTATGTTATTATATATTCAAATTTGTAAGCACATTTTGCTCAGGGTTTCTTTCCGACCGTTGTAACACACTGACAGTTTGTTTATGGATACATACTGAGGGTTCAGGAGGACAATGGAGTCAAAGAAGTAGTTAGCCATTTCTTTCTCACTATTTTTGTCAGTCCATGTTCTTGAGTTATCTCTATGTTCTTTATTTATTTACTTCTCCTTCGTGCCTATATCCAGCATGGATACATCCTTGGACATGTTAACATTCTTAGGATTTGGTGTGAAAAATAATTTATTAAATATTTCATCTGCCCGTAGCAACACACGGGTATTTTGGTAGTCCCTAATAAGTGGCGTTACTAGAGCTAGCAATTTTTACTAGGTACGTGAAAATCACCCGACGCTTCAAACGGACTGGAGGGAGTATGTTAATACTACATATCATGGTCTGATGCGGAGCAAAACACCGGACTAACATCTGGCCGTACATGCTTAGCTAATCCATCCAACGATTCGTGTCTGCCCTAACGTTGTCGATCGCCACCAATACCTCGTTCATGCTAGGTCTTGGTAAGCCGTCGCCACCGTGTCCAGCCCTCCCGACGTCGGCCATGCTTCCAACGGAGATCGCCGACCAGCCCATGTTGCACGGTCCATGGCCGTAGACCTTGAGAAGGGACCATCCAGGCCGACAAGCAGTAGAGAGCAGAGCATCATGGCCACATCGGCGTGTGCGGCCAAGCATCCCGACACGTCTCGCATCATGGCAAGTGTGAGCACGACGCTGCTCCCTGCGGTGTACTTCATGCTTCTCGCCGGCAAGCTGGTGGGGCTTGACCTTGGAGCGCAGGCACATCAACTTCTTAGCGAAAATTGCAGCCGGCCTGGTGACGCCGACCGCCGCCTCCTCTGCTGCTGACGAACACCATACTCCTAAGAGTCTGCTGCTTCTGTGTTCCGAATTCTGACGTCTGATTTGCTTGCTTCAGTAACCAAGGGATGTGCTTCTGGAAATCTAATGTATGCTTCACGTCCAGGCCATGGATTCTAACAGCGTCAGATGTGTGCTTCCTACTACAAATTTTATTGCTCTCAAAGCCAAAAATAAAGCATCGCATCATCCTAAATTATAAAGCTGCTAAGGTTATAATGATATGCTTCTTACGTAATCTGCTTTGCTTCGTACAGACTATCCTTGGTAGAAGTAACTCTGGACTTGGAGACGAAGAAAGGGAGGAGAGTTTTAGCAATATTTTCAGTGATATATCTGGAGCAGTTTTAGGAAGAAATTTTACGGGAGCAGTTTTAGCGGGGGCAGTTACACGTAACCGTTTATGGAAGCAATTTAAATGATCGCTACAATCATGGCAAGAGACACGGTGTGCGTGTTTGAATTTCCTACGGTCTAGCTACTTCCGATCGCACGGACGAGCAGGGGTCCGATGAGTAGTATAAAATCGACGTCTGACTCCTAGTGGCTGCCCTCTGGGCTGTGCAAAAATGACAGAATCTGAAACTGAAATTAGTGAACAATACAAAATTTGTACTATCCAAGATCTGGCAAATTTTGTTATTTTTATGTAGCCCGGAATATGAATTATTTTGAGTCAATAGTTTGCATGTTGGTAGAGTGTACTATTGTCTACACCCGAGGGTTTTCATATTTTTTGAAACTTCAAAATATGATTTTCGAATTTTCAAAAATACAGTGCTATATGTAGCTCGGGTGCCATTTGCACTTTCCGTTGATTCAACACCCTCGTTTCACTTCCAGCTTGTAGTTCCAATATCATCCAAGCTACAATTTTATCGTATTGTGCAGCTGCGATGTCAAGAAAAAATATACTATACCTCCTCAAGATGAAATCAGATCCAACGAGACATTTTATTGACTGTGAAGCCGTACTTCTTGTTGTTGCATACATGGAATAACACCATAACGAAAAAATAATAATATATCACCGGCCATCTGGCTGCATACTATTACCCTAGCTACAACATCTGAAACGCCTGTATATGCCCCCACTGACTTCAAAGGGGTTCAGAGTATGTATATATTGAGTCACTGCCACTATCTGATTTCGAATTTCTGAGGTATATTTTAGTTCTCCAAGGATGAATTAAACTGGCCTACTAGCAAAAAATCTAGCTAATCAGAATCGAACTGCCGGGCAAACCGTGTGCTGATGTTGAAAAAAAGAATCCCTGTGCTGCCTGTCTTACGGTCTTTTCACGTCTGGTGGTTCAGTGTTCTGCTGACTTGGCTGATCTTCCATTGCGTCTTCACATTCCTTCAGAAGCCTCTCGGCATTAGGATCATAAGCTGTAGCAAGTCGCAGGTATTTTGCAGCCTCGGATTTCCGACCTTCATTCACTAGTATACTGAGAGCAAACAATCAGCGACTTCAATTACTAGATAGCGATTAAGTTTCTCTTCCAGAAGACCAAAACGAAGAGGTGAAAAGAGTTACCAAGTCAATTTCATATTAAAGGGTGAACCAAGCACACCCTCGGTTTTAAGTCCAAGTTGATTCAGGTTGTCTGTTTGTAGATACTTATGAAACTTAGTTTAACTTCACAATAAAATATAGTATGTGAACCTATTATATGGTGAATTTAACTTTGACCTTATTTTCATTTCATATCAGAGGGGTCCCTCTTTCTTTATGCCATAATTTGGTGAACTGAGATAATGCTGCAGAGTGTTAGAACGGGATGGCAAAATTAATGTCAGCTTTGCTACTGCCAGTACGAGCCATCTAAAGGGTGTGTTTAGTTCTGCTGTGGATTCTGAAAAGGCTACATTGAGCTGTGGGAAAACTGCTGTGAGTTGCCAGTTGAGCGAAAGCTGCAGTGAGTTGAGAATTGTGGGAAAAGCTGCAATGAGTTGAGAATTGTGGGAAATCTGGAAGTTGTTTGCCTTGAATTGTAGCCAGGATTCTAACTTGGAAGTGTGCAGACTAACGAAAGATGTCACCCTACAGAAGCCTATGCTGGTAATATGACCTGCAAAGGGGCTAGTTACCTTGCTAGAACAATAAAACCTGTGAAATAGCATGCTTTGTTCATCCTTCCCTCTGGTTCCTTGAGCTCCCCTAATCTTTGCAGGAGTTTGATTGCCGTCTCGCTATCACCCTACAATCGGAAATGACAGGATGCTGATATTATTTACTGTTATTTGTAATGGATTAAAAACAGGTCACAACAGAATATTACTGTACCTGCATCTTACGTGAAAGACCTGCAGAATAGTATGCAAGTATAAGAAGAGGATGATGTTCGTCAATCTACACAACAGGCAGCAGTAAATCTTATTTCACTCTGTTATATTGCCTCAACCCATAACCTTCAAAGTACTAAAGAGCATCTGAGAATAAAACAAACCACTGGGATAGCATGTTCAAAACAAACTGAGGCTTCAGCAAACAACATATTTGAGTACAAGTTCTGCCCCATTCCAATCAAATGTTCAAAATGATCTGGATTTTTCTCTATAGCTGTTCTGTAGGCAAAACAAAAATGGCTCATCAATTTCCATCATTTGCAAATAAAAGTGCTAGCCAACTGAAGGAAAACCATATATAGGTTATCCTAACTTACTTGATAAGTGGAATAGCTTTCTCTTGACAGCCAGTTTGCAAATATTGTAATGCTTGCTATTAAAAAATACAGATACATGCTTCAGAATCAATGAAAGTAATATTTCATGACAAAAATTCTGTAGATTGTGGTCATTCATACTTCGAGAAGCTCCTCAGGTGACCTGGACTCTGATACATTTTCTTCCACTATCGTACCATTCTCAAACATAAACTTTGGAGTCTCACTATCAGATGATCCCAATTTTGATTGCATGTTAATACCTCCAAGGGACTGCTGCTGCAAGTTCGTCTACAACAAGAGAATAAAAATAACCTCAGCAGAAAAACAGGTGTGTGCTCAAGACGAAGAATAAATGCAATAATCTGATCTGCCTGAGATGAAAGTGGATGGAAATTAATGAAGTTAGATTAGCATGATGGCAACTGCACATAATGCACATAGATGGAACAGCCAATGGCTACAACATTAAATACTTCAGACCACCTGCATCCTCTTCTGACCCTCATGAAGAGAGCTTGGCGATGCATTACCAGAGTGAGCCCCAATATCAGGCAATCCCAACATCTTGCAGATAACATCATTTCTGAGGGATAATTGCTGCATTTTTATCATGCAAAGATTAGATACAATACAAAATATGCAATGTGAATAGTGTTAATTACAAAAAACCACCACAATTGCAGCAAGAGTTTCAAAAAGGCACCATATATACCTTAGGTTTTCAAAGAACCACCACCTCACTGCTAATACATAACAAAAAATACACCACCTCAATGTTGTTAGAGAGATAGTTGTATATTGTGGTTTACCTATTAGATAGGGGGTTTGCTGCATATTTACAAATGTCATGTACTATATTTATGGCCTTTGGCCCTCGTGGAATACAAGTTATTTATTCCTAACATGTTATCAGAGCTAGGTTAGGGTTTCACCACACGCAACTCGTGCCTGTCCGCTGCTGCCTAGTTCTGGCCGCCGACTCCCGATTCTATCCGCCGACGCATGTTCCCGGTCGCCCTCGTTCGTGCCGGCTCCTGCGCTGGGCTGCCGCCGCCCGCCCTTGTCCGGGATGGCTCATGCCTCGGGTTGCCGTCATCTACCCGCCCCGGGCTGCTTTGATCTCCCGTTGGCCACTCCGTCGTTCGATCTAGTCCTCTATGTTGACCAAAGCGGTTAGTAGGAAAAACAGTTGCGACGTCTTCCTCGTCAGGCTATGTTGCCATCTCTCTATGTTGCCATCTCTCGTTGCCCAGGGTTGTTTGATGGTACTAACTACTCCGAGTTCACCGGCCTTATGCGAATTCATATGCATGGTCTTCGTCCTTGGGGTGTGCTTTCCGGTGAGGTCTCTTATCCGCCGTGCCCATTGCCCCGTTGCTCCTACGGTTCCTACTCCGCCCACACCACCAGCCCTTGCTGCCGATGCTGCAAAAGATGCAGCCAAGACTGCGGATGATGTCGTCGTTGTCGTGTATGACCGAAAGGTCAAGGAGCATTATGTCGCTCTTACGACCTATCGGTTGGATCTGACTACTTACACTAAGTGGGTGGACGATGATGCTCGTGTTGCGGCTGTTCTCACCCCCAGTGTTCTCCCGCGGTTTGCTTCTGAGTCCATGGGTCTCGGTACAACCGCTGACATGTGGGCTCACCTTCGTCAGCGTCATCAGCCGTCTAGGGATGCTCTTTATCTCTCTGTGATTCGTCAGGAGCATGCTCTATAACAGAGTGACTCTACCACTGATAAGTTCTACACGCAGAGCTTTGCTATATGGATAGTTTGTCGTACCTGCCTGTGTTGTCAGAGTGTGCGCTCCGACTTTGGAGTTTCAGCGCATCTACGAGTTCTTGGATCGGCTCCGTAAGGATTTCGAGCCCCGATGTGCTCAGCTGCTTGCCCCTATTTCGGAGGTGCGGTCTAAGCTTCGTGCTGAGGAGATTCGCCTATGGGGTGTTGGTTTGCTTGAGGATTTAAGGTTCCTTTTGTGCTTGCTGCTCCTGGTCCTACTTCTCGCCTGCTCCATCAGCTCCGCCGTCCACTGCTCCACCACTTCTACCCACTACTCAGGGTCAGGGCCAGAATCATGGCCAGGGTCGTGGCTCTCGTCCACGATACCACTGCACCTACTGTGACCTGGATGATCACACTGAGTCTCACTGCTTAACGAAGGAGCGTGATCTGCGACATCAGAGGGCGCAGTGCAGTCTGCTTCTTCTGGCCTCGTCTTCCCGTGGCTTATTAGGATCGTCCACGGCATCAGCTTCTACGATCACCACCGACCATGACAATGTGTGGATGCTTCAACGGGTGCTGGCTGCTTCAGGCTCTTCTTCGACAGGTAATGTCGGTCAGGTACAGGTACATCCTCGTGGGTTCTGGATTCAGGAGATTCTTTTCATATGACTTCTGATTCTTCCACGCTATCCTCCCTTCAACCTCTTGATTCTCCTCTTAGTGTTCTCACTACTGATGGTACTCCTCTCTTTGTTTCTAGTCAGGGCACTTTTCTACTTCTTCCATTTTTGATGATGATATTTCTCATGTTCCTCGTCTTACCATAAACATGTTTTTTGACGGCCAGCTTAGTGTGACCTGGTTGTCCTGTTATTCTTGACGGCGATTCTTGTTTTGTTCAGGATAGTCGCACACATGCTTGGGTTGGAGCTGGCTCTCGCCTCATGATTCTCAGGGGCTTTGGGATATAGATTGGCTTCGTGTTCCTTTAGCTGCTATCTTGCCTGCCAGCTCTCCGGTCGTGGTCGCCTCTGTCACCGGCTCTTTTTAACAGTGGCATCATAGTCTTGGTCAGTTTTGTGGTTCTCATCCATCGTCATTAGTTCATCATGGTCTTCTGGGGCCTGTAAGATAAGTGCCAGGGTTGTAGGCTAGGAACATATTCAGTTATTGTATCTCAGCGTACTTTCGACTTAGTTCACTCTGATGTTTGGGGTCTGGCTCCTTTTGGTTCGAAAGGGGGCCATTGATATTATATCATTTTTATAGATGATTTTTCTCGTTACACTTGGCTTTATTTTATGTCTTCTCGTGGTGAGTTCTCTCCATATATAAGTGTTTCACAGCAATGGTTCTTACTCAGTTCTCTACGCCTATTCTTGTATTTTGTGCTGACTGACTCTGATGCTGAGTATATTTCCAAGCACTTGCGTGGTGTCCTTGCTGAATAATGCACTCTCGCTCAGTTCTCTTGTTCCCGTACGCATGCTCAGACCGGCGTCGCTGAGCGTAAGCATCACCATCTTCTTGAGACTGCGCGTGGGATGATGATCTCTTCTTCTCTTCCGCCTCATTTCTGGGCTGAGGTTTTCTCCACCTCGGCCTGTCTCATTAATTGCCATTCCTTTTGAGCAACTATATGATCGTTCTCCTGACTATTCTATGTTTCGTTTGTTTGGTTGTGTTTGCTAGGTTCTCCTTGCTCTATATGAAAGCGCCAAACTAACCGCTCAGTTTGTTGAGTGTTTTTTCTCAGATATACTGATGAGCATAAGGGCTATCGTTGTTGGAATCCTGTAGCTAACCATTTTGGAAGCTTTTTAAACCCCGAAACTGACGGATGGATCCATTGTCAGGCTAACGTGGCAAATGCAGATAGCCCGACGTTAACGGCCGTTAATAGTGTCTTCGTCAGCAGACGTAGGTCCCACCTATCAATGAGTCAACATGACGTGGCTCTCACACGTCAGCTCAATAAATAAATTAAAATTCCCCAGTAGGAATCCATGGCGGCTGGAGGCTCTACCAAGCTCAGCTCGACGAACATGCACGGGCGCGAGGCCGTGGATCTTTGCAGTGCTTCGTAGAGGCCGTGGAAGCGTGGATTTCGCGCTTGACAACATGCACAAAATCCATGGCTGCGGTTAACAGAATAGAGCTCGACGACAATGCATGACACGGGGACAACCGAGAGTGAGAGGGGGAGACCAGGAGCTCCTGAAGGTCACCCTCTAGCCGATGCAGAGGTAGGGTAAGCTGGAGGAGGCGCGGCGGCATCGAAATCTTGCCCAGAGGTGACACAGAGTTGGGGAAGGACAACGTGATTACTCAGCACGATTCCTTCGGCGAGGTTGAGGTAGACGCTTGTGCGGAGCTCATGGTGTGGCGGTTTGGCCTGGGGCTGTCGGCCCTCGTCGAGATGCACGGAGTCACCGCCGACCTTGCCCCACGCCAGCACATGTGTCCTGCACCAGGACCAATTTGGCGCGCGGGTACAACAGACGGCGCTAGCGGCTAGCTATGTACGGAAGTGCCATGCTCGATACATGTCTCCGGTTCAAGCACCAGGAGCCGAGAACGAGTTCAACCCGACGCCACCGTGAACCTGACCTGGCGCTCGCTCCTCAATTCCTATATAGGAGCATGCTGTGGCTTGGGTTACAGCAGATACACCTTACTGCCAGTGAGGTCCGTCTGCTTGCAGACCTGCTGGTGCGATGTCCAGCTCCATGCACACGACGGTTGGCAAGCACAGAGGTGTGGGACGTGGTGGGCGGGCAGCGCTAGTTGCTGTGCAGCACTGCACGGTTGCTAGCAGGCTTAGCCTTCACGCGCCAGGCCTGGCGGTGCGACCGGCCACCATCGCTGCTCTGTATGTCGGACATGCGGACATACAGACCGCTAGTCAGATCGACTCACCAGCGGCTGTGACAAAGAAATAAACAAAAGAACAAACAGAAAAGAAAAAAAGAAAAAAAGAGAGAAATTAACGGAAGTTTGCTCCCCCGTTACCTCGTCAGCTCACGGTGGCCCTACGGGTCAAAAATGTGTTAGTGATGTGTCTCGTTTGCCACGTCAGTCTGAAACCAAGCCATACCCGTCAGTTTCGGGGTTAGACCATGTTGTAAGCTAAACCACTTTAGCTCTCTTCTAATATGGTTGTGCTTCACATACACTAACACATATGCATATATGACAGACCACATATATGCTCTATATGCTTGAGGCTACATCTTGACTTACAAGCTTCTCCACACCTTGTTACACGGAAGGGTGCATGCCCTATTTATAGGACTACACAAACCGACCTAGCTAGGAAAATATCTACTCCTACCTTCTAGTGCCTTCTACCAGATTACAGGTCATGTGTATTCCAGAGACTACTACTAGCCACTGGCTTAACTACTAAGTTACGGTAGTCAAAATACTACTTGTACAGCGTAGATGCTTCTAGAGCTGTGCTGATGGTAGATATTTCTAGAACTGTGTAGAGGCCACAAGGTGATGCACAGGATTATTCCAACAGACCAGTGTCAAGGATGAATCAATGTTTTTTGTTACGTGTTAGAACTGAAGTGGTGTAGATCTAAAAAAAAGCACTGAAGTGGTGGTTTTATGAAACCCTAACGTATTGTGGTGGATGTTTGAAAGCCTAGCCGCTATTGTGGTGGCTTCTTGAAATTTTCTCCAATGTCAAGATTTGAACAGTAATATAAACATGAAGTTTGCAACGTACCTATGTACAGACGCCTACATCATTCATACTGGAACATCTACTGGACTAACAACAAATAGGCACAAAGGAAAGAGAGAACACTTCTAGATCTGTTATGACTGATGTTGCTTTCTTCTATACAACGCGCAAAATTAGTCCCTACCACAAATTTCTATTTCCTTCTCTAGAGAAAAAGAGCAAAGAACTAGTGGGCCTTACAGGCTTTCCTTGCATTTGTCAAGTAGCATGCATACATGTAAGCATGGGGTTCTAATAAAAACTGGTACAGCAATATCCAAAGTTGACCAAAAAAAGGCTTTCATTGCAGAAGTGAATAACTTAGCTGACCTGAGCAACACTAAATAAACCATTGGTAGTCCAGTAGACCAGGCTTCCCTGCCAATCAAAAATGATAGGGGTAAATACAAGACATCACTATCATCTGCACTGCAACCTAAATGAAGATAAAAGGCACTAAATTGTGATTCTTCTTTCACAGTAAAAGGTAATAAGATCAAGATCTATCTTCATATTAGCTTCAGGCTCTGCTCCAAAAACTCTGCTGACTTCAAACAAATCGGGTCGTCTATGCTTAATTTATCCAACCTGGTTTGCTAGGGAAAGCTCAAGTATGAGTATGTGGAGATACAGGGCATGTTACTGTACAGAAACTCACTCACTCCCTCTATATACTGAAATGGAGCAGAAAACTATAACTCTACAGTCTGCAAGAAGTAATCATTTCTGGTATGCATAATACTTTTTCTCTACCCAAATGAAGCAAATTGGAAGGAACTGACCTCAGGGACCATATAAGCGATGAGAAACAACGGAATAGTCAGAACATCAAGGTATATCTTGTAGTACTGCAAACAAGAAAGAAATATTTTCAGTACATAAGAAGAGTGGAGATACACATATGAGCATATCATCACTAGCAGACCAAGTTTCTTAATCGAGAAACTAATGCTATATTGCAAATCGTAAGGTCAAGAGTAAATCTTTACAGCACTACGGATTGACACCAAACTAGTAAAATATAAGCAGATTGCCGAGTGAACCACCAATCATTCACATCCGTCAACCAAGATCTTAGCAATAGGCCAGATATGCGAGTAATTTGCATGTAACTTGTGAAAACTAGCAACTTGTATCCAATATGCCATTGGTTGCAGGAACATGCCTTTGCTAGTAAGCCTAAAACTCCAGGGAACTGCTTGGTCCGGCGTGTCTGGAAGGCAATCTGAGGAAAGCAAGAAACAACAATCAGACAATTTACTCCAAACCGGCAGCAAGCCCTAGCTTAACAAAATATATAAACTAGTGTTCACATCAAAATAGCAATGAAAAGAACAGACGATCATTCAACTTTCAGCTGAATATTTTTCTCTTAAATCAACAGAAGTGGTTTCATCAAGAAACATAAATTAACTGATCACTACTCTGGTCTTGGGTCAATTCAAAGGTGGAATGGTTTGTAGAACATTGATGCCATGGTCCGACCAATGATTGTCAGCCGCTAACTTATACCAAAATAAACACCAACTGCCAATTGGCTCAACACTAGTCAAAGCCATATGCAAAATTTACACTCACATGAGTTCAAAGCTACAACTCCCAGGTATTTATAGATGAAGGACTTGTAAGTACTCGGTCTGAAAATAAATATCACAAGGCGCAAACCACAAGTACTCGGTCTGATTCAAACTGTAGGGCTTATTTTTGGGCTCTGCAATTTTAAATTTCGACTGCACAATCCTTACATAATATCTCGTTACATTTAGGGGTTTGGTAGCCCGGCTCCCCTAAGAATATCTCCACCCACCCCGTTTTTCTTGTTTGGTAGCCCAGCTCGTGCCCCTTCAGCCCTGCCCACTTCACCCCAAAATGCCTCTCAGTACAGCTCTGCCCGCCTCATACAGAAAATCCCACGTGTGGGTCCCACCCGTGGTTTGCGCATCCCACCCCGCCCCAAGAACTGGCCTCATCCCCCCCCCCCCCCCTGTCTCCTCTATCTCTGCTCCCGTCGCGCAGCCCCTCCGCCCATCCGACCAGCGCCACCTGAAGTCGTGCCGCCTCACCGCCCAGCTCCTGAACTCGCCCCGAGTCATCCTCTCCCGGCGCGGAGCTCCTCCAGGTTCAGCTGCGTGAGGAGAAGGAGGGACTCGGCCTCCTCCTGGCGGCACGTGGTGGAGGCGGACAGTGAGGGCGTGTGGCGATGGCGGAGACTGCGGCGCGACGGCGTGTGGCGACGGCATGTGGCAACGGCGGCGGCGCGTGGTGCTGTGCTCTGCTGGGTGGCCGTGACGCGTGAGGAGACGACCCCGCGTGGCGGCAGCGGCGCACCCTGACCGGCCTTATCCACGCCGGAGAAGAAGCTCGCCGGCGCCAGGCCGGAACCCTAGCACAATGCTTCTGGGCACCCAATTGTGTTTTCTGTTTTGTAGCCAGGGACCTAATTGTTTTTTTATTTTTGTGTAGCATGGCTCAAGTCATACAGCTTACCAAACAAGATCTTAGCTGAGCACAGCTCAAATCATACGATCCACCAAACACCACAAAAAAAACACAGTTGTATGAGGTGGGCATGGCTAGACTTAGCTTGTATGTGTTGAGATAGCCCACCCAGGGCTACCAAACACACCCTTACAAATGATGGATAAGTCTCTGTACTATAGTCTTGTGTGGTTTGGTCTTTGGTCTTTGGTCTGTAGGACTGCAGGCAGCACACATGGTCCTTGCTGCAGGCAGCACACATGGTCCTTGTGTCAAGGACTGGCAGTTAGCATCTAGGACAGTCTGGTCCTTGTGTCAAGGACTGGCAGTTAGCATCTAGGACAGTCAAGAGGATAGCATCAAGGACTGGTTGTTATAACAGTCTTGACTACTTTAGACTAGCATCTTAGACTAGCATATTCGTGGCTGGCTAGCAGCCTATAAGTATGTAACCCCAACCCCTCAGGTTGGCATGACATTGTGTGTGAGAAATAAACCAACGAAAATTGCCCCAACTCTCCTAGTGCCATCCTCTCTCAATGAGAGTAAACCTCAAACAACTATCAAGTGGTATCAGAGCCAGGTTGTCTTGTAGTTTGAGTGTTTCCTGCCATCCCCTATCTCCGGGAGCAGAGCAGCCCCAGCGAGTAGCAGCTCCGAGTGTCCCTGGTTACTTCCCTCCCTCCGGGTTGTCGAGCAGCAGCTCGTCAGAAACAGCCTGCAGCCCCCCAGCAGCTAGCCATGTCCACAGGTCGCTCTCAGCGCACGGCTACCTCGAGCACGCAGCGTCGGCAGGAGGCCGAGCGCGCAGAGGCAGAGGAGCGTGAGCGAGTGACTGCGGCAACCGCTGCAGCAGCGGCAAGGGCGTCAAGGCTGGCGGCGGCGGAGCTGGCAGCAGCGAGAGCGGAGGTAGAAGCAGCAGCGACGGCGGAGGCAGCACGTGAGGCTGCAGCGGAGGCTAAGGCGCTGCGTGGCAGCGCCAAGAGCTCCGAGTCCGCCGAAGGCAGCGTCGACGCAGACCGCGACGACGCGGCGCAAGAGCGGGCGGCGCAATGGGCAGCCGAGCACGCTCGCGGTGGCGCTCCCAAGGGGGGCGTGCACGGCGACGGCGGCTGGGATGATCAAGGCCGAGGCCTCCACGGGGTCCGGACTGTGGTCAGGGACGTTGGTCCCAGTGTGGGGTGGCCTACCCTCACCAAAACCAACTACGTCGAGTGGGCCGCGATCATGAGGGTCAGGCTCCAGGTGCGGCACATGTGGGAGGCGGTCCAGGACGACGGTGTCGACCATCATGAGGATCGACGGGCGCTGGACGCCCTCATCGCCGCAGTCCCAGCTGAGATGCAGTTCTCGCTCTCCAGGAAGCGGACTGCCAAGGAGGCGTGGGACGCCATCGCCGCGGCACGCATCGGCAGCGACCGTGCCCGCAAATCCACCCTGCAGGCACTTCGCAAGGAGTGGGAGAACCTGGCCTTCAAGCCAGGTGAGGACGTTGATGATTTTGCTCTCCGCCTCAACACTCTCTTGCAGAAAATGGTGCAGTTCGGCGATGACACCTACAACGAGGAGAGAGCTGTTGAGAAGCTCTTCCGGTGCATCCCCGAGAAGTACAAGCAGATGGCTCGCTCGATCGAGTCTCTGCTGGACCTCTCCACGATGACGATCGAGGAGGCGATAGGTCGCCTCAAGGTCATCGACACCGACGAGCCACAGCCTCTCTCGAGGCCCATCACCACCGGAGGGAAGCTGCTCCTATCTCGGGAGCAGTGGGATGCCGGCCTCGGCAACGGGAAGAAGGGGGAGCCTTCTTCCACAACGGGCTGGCGAAAACGGGGCAAGCCGCGCAGGGGGCGCAGTGATGCCCGTGGACACGCCCGAGGAGGCGCAGCCGGCAGGCCCAAGCAGGCACAGGACGACGGCTGCCACAACTGTGGCCGCCTTGGCCACTGGGCCAGGGAGCGCAAACAGCCACGACATGGCCAGGCCAATGTCGCAGAGGCTGTAGAGGCTAACGTAGCACAGGCTGCGGAGGACGTAGCGTTGTTCATGGCACATGCCAGCGTCGAACTGTCCCATGCGGCAGCGACCGCAGCGGCTCTCCTCCACCTGGACGAGCCAAAGGCGCACGCCCTCCTCGGCGATGGTTTCGGCAGCGACAAGACTGGCGGGTGGTGCCTTGACACCGGCGCCACCCACCACATGACCGGACGACGAGAGTTCTTCGCTGAGCTCAACTCCGACGTACGAGGCTCCGTCAAGTTCGGGGATGCCTCCGCCGTAGAGATCAAGGGCGTCGGCTCCGTCGTCTTCATCGCCAAGACCGGCGAGCACCGGCTGCTCACCGGTGTCTACTACATCCCTGCGTTGAGGAACTCCATCATCAGCTTGGGACAGCTGGACGAGAACGGCTCACGCGTGCTGATCGAGCATGGGATCCTACGCATCTGGGATCGCCATCATCGCCTTCTTGCTAAGGTAACTCGAGGCCCAAACCGGCTCTACGTCCTTGATGTGCAGGTGGCACAGCCCATCTGTCTCGCAGCTCGTAAGGACGACGAGGCGTGGCAGTGGCACGAGCGCTTCGGGCACCTTCACTTTGAGGCCCTGGAGCGGCTCAGCGCCAAGGAGATGGTCCGAGGCCTGCCATGCCTCGACCACGTGGAGCAGTTCTGCGACGTCTGTGTGTTGACGAAGCACAGACGGCACCCCTTTCCCCAGCAGGCGAGCTTCAGAGCCAAGGAGAAGCTTGAGCTCGTGCATGGGGACCTGTGTGGCCCGGTGACACCGGCTACACCAGGAGGACGACGCTACTTCTTGCTGCTCGTCGACGATCTCTCCCGCTACATGTGGGTGGTGATCCTCGGCAGCAAGGGGGAGGCAGCGGACGCCATCAGGCGTGCGCAAGTCGCTGCAGAGGCTGAATGCGGCCGGAAGCTGCGGGTGCTGCGCACCGACAACGGCGGTGAGTTCACAGCAGCTGAATTCGCGTCGTACTGCGCTGATACAGGCATCCAGCGCCACTACTCCGCGCCATACAGCCCACAACAGAATGGCGTCGTCGAACGGCGCAACCAGACGGTTGTGGGGATGACTCGGGCCCTCCTCAAGCAGAGAGGGATGCCGGCTGTTTTTTGGGGAGAGGCGGTGTTGACGGCTGTCTACATCCTCAACCGCTCTCCTACCAAGGCACTCGACGGCAGGACGCCGTATGAGGCTTGGCATGGACGAAAGCCGGCAGTCTCCCACCTGCGAGTCTTCGGCTGCCTCGCGTTCGCCAAGGAGCTCAGCCACATCGGCAAGCTTGAGGACAGGAGCACTCCGGGAGTGTTCATCGGCTACTCGGCAGGCTCGAAGGCCTACCGCATCCTCGACCCCAAGACACAGCGTGTGCGCACAGCGCGAGACGTCGTGTTCGACGAAGGGCGAGGATGGGCGTGGGGTAAGGTGGTGGACGATGGCTCGACCCCGACATGTGACGACGTCATCATCGAGTACGTCCAATTCGAGGAGGCTGGGGGAGCAGGCAGCTCCTCTTCGCTGGGCACGTCTACTTCAGCCCCCAAGACTCCACCAACCCCGGTGTTAGCTACACCGATGGCACCTCAGCCAGCGACACCGCGTACTCCATCGCCGTCAGCCACTCCTCCGGGCACATCTACATCATCTCCAGTGCACAACCCTGTGGAGTTCGCATCCCCGCTCCCTCACGATGAGGAGCGCATCGATGCATATCATGGCGACGAGCCGCTGCGGTACCGTACAGTGGAGAACATACTCGGTGACCAGCCGGTGCCGGGACTGGTGCCACGGGACTTGGAGGCGCAGCTGCAGCTTGCGCATGAGGACGGTGAGCCTCACTCTTTTGCAGAGGCTGACAAAGACGCAGCATGGCGTGCTGCGATGCAGATGGAGATGGATGCGGTCAAGGAGAACCGCACTTGGGAACTTGCTGATCTCCCTCGTGGTCATCGCGCGATCACCCTTAAATGGGTGTTCAAGCTGAAGAGGGATGAGGCCGGCATCATCGTCAAGCACAAGGCTCGCTTGGTGGCGCGAGGTTTCTTGCAGCGGGAGGGGGTCGATTTTGACGACGCCTTTGCTCCTGTGGCACGGATGGAGTCTGTGCGGCTCATCCTTGCACTAGCTGCCCAGGAGGGCTGGTGTGTCCACCATATGGACGTCAAGTCAGCCTTCCTCAACGGTGAATTGAAGGAGGAAGTCTACGTGCAGCAGCCGCCGGGATTTGTGATCCCCGGCAAGGAGGGCAAGGTACTTCGTTTGCACAAGGCTCTCTATGGCCTCCGACAGGCACCAAGGGCGTGGAATGCCAAGCTGGACTCCACGCTGAAGACGATGGGCTTCGAGCAAAGCCCGCACGAGGCGGCCGTCTACCGACGGGGCAGCGGAGGAAATGCCCTGTTGGTGGGCGTCTATGTCGATAACTTGGTGATCACCGGCATCAAGGATGCAGAGGTGGCTGCGTTCAAGGAGGAGATGAAAGTTGCTTTCCAGATGAGTGATCTAGGGCCCCTCTCCTTCTATTTGGGGATCGAGGTGCACCAGGATCACTCTGGGATAACGCTTCAACAGACCGCCTACGCCAAGCGCATCGTTGAGCTAGCTCGGCTCACTGACTGCAACCCAGCTCTCTCTCCAATGGAGGAGAGGCTGAAACTGAGCCGCGACAGCACGGCGAAGGAAGTGGACGCTACACTGTACCGGCGTCTTGTGGGGAGCCTTCGCTACCTCTCCCATACTCGGCCGGACTTGGCGTTCTCCGTCGGCTACGTTAGTCGCTTCATGCAGCGACCGACGACAGAGCATGAGCAGGCTGTGAAGAGGATCATCCGCTATGTTGCAGGGACTCTCAACCATGGCCTTCACTACCCTAGATGCCCTGGGGTGGCAGATTTCATCGGGTACAGCGAAAGCGACCACGCCGGCGACATCGACACCAGCAAAAGCACGAGCGGGATCATGTTCTTCCTCGGCAAGTGCCTCGTGAGCTGGCAGTCGGTCAAGCAACAGGTGGTTGCCTTGTCCAGCTGCGAGGCCGAGTACATGGCGGCCTCTACAGCCTGCACACAGGCACTCTGGCTCGCTCGACTGCTTGGTGATCTCCTCGGCAGAGACACTAGAGCTGTGCAGCTGATGGTGGACAGCAAGTCCGCTCTGGCCCTGGCAAAGAACCCCGTTTTTCATGAACGGAGCAAGCACATCCGGCTGAGACATCATTTCATCCGAGGCTGTTTGGAGGAAGGAAGCATCACGGCGAGCTACATCAACACCACGGACCAGCTCGCTGATCTGCTCACCAAGCCTCTTGGGAGGATCAAGTTCCTTGAACTCTGCTCCAGGATTGGGATGGTTCAGCCCGTCCACAAGACAACGCACAAGACTTAGGGGGAGAATGATGGATAAGTCTCTGTACTATAGTCTTGTGTGGTTTGGTCTTTGGTCTTTGGTCTGTAGGACTGCAGGCAGCACACATGGTCCTTGCTGCAGGCAGCACACATGGTCCTTGTGTCAAGGACTGGCAGTTAGCATCTAGGACAGTCAAGAGGATAGCATCAAGGACTGGTTGTTATAACAGTCTTGACTACTTTAGACTAGCATCTTAGACTAGCATATTCGTGGCTGGCTAGCAGCCTATAAGTATGTAACCCCAACCCCTCAGGTTGGCATGACATTGTGTGTGAGAAATAAACCAACGAAAATTGACCCAACTCTCCTAGTGCCATCCTCTCTCAATGAGAGTAAACCTCAAACAACTATCAACAAAATCATAAAAAAGCAATTTTGATTATATGAAACCAAAGATATCAATTTGGTGTGAAATAACTTATATTTTATTGAAATAACATGTTAGCCAGTCACTAAACTTACATAGAGAAAACAAGCTGAAAGGGGGAAAATAGTTAGCAAAGTCTTAAAAACACAAAAACCTAGATACAAAGCAATAGAGTACCTGAATATTCAAATAATGGAGCCCAGCAACTAAGATAGGAAAAACAGGACCGAAAGCACCATGTGGAAACTCGGTCAAGTTATGAAACCACAGAATACCACCCTGTATAGTTATCAAGAAATACCGACAGAAAATTAACTTTAACTCATGTGAAACACAACTTAACTTGTCATATCATGAATACACCAAAAGAATCAGAAACCTTGAACATTTTCCACTTCACAATGTAACTGACAACCAAAAATGCAAGAAATTTATCTCTTCCACCACAAGAAAAGCTGCCTTCGTTAAGAGATTTCTTACAATTTCTTATATGATACAGAAACATCAAACTGCCTCAGTTATCAGTTATGTATATTATGGCTTCAGCTCATCAAATTTCCTTTGCTTGAATGTGAATTCCCCCATTTAATTTACTTACATTGCATCATGATTAAAATTAATACAAATGTTGCTACATGTGAAACATCCTCTGTAGCGGAATTTTTATTCTGCACAACTATTAAAATGAGGATAGCTCATCAATGACTATAAAAAAGAAAATGGCTCATCGGTATAAATGTATGGTTGCAGGTTACAACAACAAGACTCTTTTAAGAAACTTAGGACTATTGAAAGGAATGTCTTGATAGATAACTGCGCACAGAGATACCTTTAACATACATTATCTAATCCAGGGTGATTAGCCAGGCACATACTGCGGATGCTTGACATCCACAGTAAAAAGCAAGGGAACTGCATACAAACAAATACGGGAGTCAATACAGTGCAGAACTAATTGGTGCCAAATGCCTTTCAAATGCTTCGAATTCTTTAAATGCCTTTGAGAAGAAACAATAGAGGTGGTACTTCGCAAAATGAATTGTGATGTTATTTATCCTCAAACTGTGTTAATTCAGAAAATATTTTATCATTACCTGAACTGACAAGTAGGCGAAATTCCAAAGAAAGGAGGGGCAACCGAGCTCTCGCTTTTTCTTCCGGAAAAAAGAGTATTCGTCACGAAAACTCAATCCTGGTGGAGGAGGGGGCACTTTAAAAAAGGAGATATATGAGAGTAAAATCACAAACAAATATAAACAATATAAATTCAATCATACAACAACAGAATTTGGTTAAACCCTAACCCTGAAAGGCTCATTTAAAATGAATATTTGACTTGAATAGTAGAACATGATCTGGAAGAGGTTGAGAATAATTCTATGGAAGATGAACTACAGTCATCTGAATCTGGTATTCCATGGAAACCAGGTACTCCCCATAAGTTAAGATCAACTGCAACACCTATAGAGCCCATGCATACTAAACTTTTTTAATACAAGAAATGACAGTGAGAAGCTGGCACAACTTACATTTCCGAAGTATCTCGCCAATTTTAGCACTCTTATGAAGTTGCAATATCAGCGCAGGTAGTATGAACATTCGCATGGCCACAGTTGAGAGGGAGATCGTTATCCACCTGCAATGAATAAACAGTGTGTTATATTCATACTGGCAAGTTGCCAATAGAAATAAGGGTCTGTATTTTCTTAAGTCTCGGTCACCTTTGAAAAGTGCAACTACAGTTCAGTGAAAAGTGCAACTCGTTCCAATTACACTTTGTGCTAATGGCTGCAGTTTTTTTTTGGTGACCGAGACTTAAAGAATATTTCAGTAGCCTGAGATTTAGCAAAACCTTACAAATAAAGGATCTGAGTGTACTCCGAGTCAATAGGGCAACATGTCACATCACATGCAAATACCATGTATTCGAATGAGAAATATGTCGAATTAATAGAGGCGACGGAGCAGCAGCAGCAGCAATAACAAGAGTAACAGAAAATAGACGAGCCTTCAACCGCATGATGATGCGTACCATGGTAGTCCGGTGATATTATGGAACCCGTCGACTGTGTCGACCACCTTGCCGATAGAGAAATCCCAGAGTCCGCCTCCATTGACACCGGTGGACACTCCCACGGCAGCATCCGCCGCACCATCAGCCGCGCCGGCAAGCACCTCCCCGTAATCGGCGGTACTCGCATCGTCCAGGTAAACGCTTTCCTTGTCGACGCACTCATCCTCGACATCTCCGGCCGCGGTGGGAGTCGGGCTCGACGGGGAGCGGGAGTACCAGGAGAAGCTGCGCGCGGGCAAGGCGAAAGGGAGAAAGCGAGGGGGGAAAGGGAGCGGGGGAGCAGGTGACGGGAGCTGTCGGGCGGAGCTTTGGTGGGGCGAGGCGGCGAGGTGGGCGAGGGCTGCGAGCGGCGGCGGGAGGCGGCCCCGTCGGCCGCCGCCGCCGCCGATGCGGCCTAGGAGGCGCAGCGGGAGCGCCATTGCGGTCTGTAACTGACAGCAAGGAGGCCGAGAGGATCCGATGTAACACTTGCTGCGTGCTCTTTCAGCCGTCCGATCTAGCCTGGGCGGCTCAGATCCGCTAACACGTGTGCCTTTGCTCAAAGAGCCCTCCCGTTTCTTAAAATTGCAGCCACAGGCTTAGCTCTCCGTTCTTCTCGCCCCTTCCTGTCAGAACCCTAGCTCACTCCCTTACGGCGCGACCCCACAGCAGCTGATCTCGCGGTCCAGTCGGCGGCGGCGAGGGCGAGATGGTGGTGGTGGGGAGCGGTGGCGGGGGGAACGCCTGGGCCAAGGAGATGACCCTCCGCCGTAGGATGGCCAGCATGTGCGTGCTCCCTCCCTCCCCCCTGAACTCCTCTGGATCCTTTCCTTTGAACGAAATTTTCGCTGTCGAGCCGCTGGGTCTGATTCTTTTGTGTCGGTTGTGAGCTCAGATTCAACAAGACGAGGGAGCACTTCCCGTCGCTGAAAGATTACAACGATTACCTGGAAGAAGTCGAGGATATGAGTGAGTTGCCCGTCGCCTGTTTGTTTGTTTGTTTTGCTGTAGGCTGTTCGATCTTGCATGGTAGCAATGCAGAGGTTTTGATTTATCTCATATTCATGTCTCCCTGAAGCCTTCAACCTGATAGAAGGATTTGACGTCGAGGCGATCGAAGCTAAAATTGCTAGGTATCAGCAGGAAAATGCGGAGCAGATATACTTATCGCGAGCTAAAAGGGTATGGTATTCGAAACCGTGCCGTATGTAACAAATGTATATTCTAGGTTGTGGTAAGACTTGTAGATTCTGACTTGGGAGCTATTTCTCTTTTCTGGCTAATGTCGTCCTTGTGTAGGCTGAAGATCTTGCAGCGGCACTTCAAGCGAGCAGAATGAACCCTGCAAAAGCTGGTACCAGTGATACGGTTAGTTGATACCTATCTTTGTACATATGTTGTGAAAACAGTACCTTTGAGTGTTTGATGGTTGGATGTGTATTACATGTCCAGCTCCATCAGCTTTGGGTGATTATGAGCCTTCCTGTGTGGAGAATATTCAATAAAATTATTTTACTCTTAGTAATTGTGAAATCTGAAATACTCAAACCTATAATACATTTATTTATAAATAGTATCAGTGTAATGCTAAATGCTAAGAGGCCACCTTTGAGATTTTTAACCTGTGCCTCCTTTCGGATATATGCAATCAAAAGTTGTCACCATTTTTAATTTAGCTGAAATATAACATTAATTGATAATCACCGTGATTTGGTGATGGAAGATGAACTTCTATAAGCAGGATATTCTGCTAGCATTTTTCAGTTGGTAGTAAATGTGTATTTCATCTTCGTTATTTCAGCCTATCTCCTATACTATTTTCAGTAACCACATGCCAGGGCACCAGCATCCAAGTTTTTTTTTTGAAATAAGCATCCAAGGTTTTGGTAGATAAGTTTTTAATCATGTTCACTTTGTAGCCTGATTTTCCAGTCGCTAATTATATTTTCAGTTACTTTATTCCATTCAGTTTGACTGCATGCCAACCATAAAGAACTTGAGCTTTTCAGCTTCTCTGTTCTACTTACTACTTAAGAGTGCATGCGATGTATTTTAATCTATCTTAGGTGCTTCTTATATTTGTCTGGTGCTTTTGCAAAATATAACAGGCTGCTGGAAGCTCCCAGGGCATTAGTGGTGGGGCGGGAGTTCAAGGCCAGTATGCGCCTGCTGCTGTCCCAGGTGGGTTGAATCAGCCTCGTCCGACAGGTAACGCCCCACAACCAATTGGTGGTTCATCGGATCCTCTACATGGATATGATGAGGAGACCATGAGAATACGTGCGGAGAGAGGAGCGCGAGCAGGTGGTTGGACTGCTGAGTTGGGTAAGCGAAGAGCACTAGAGGAGGCGTTTAACAGCATATTTGTATAAAATCTAGATCAAGCGCAGCAACTGTCCCTGCAGATAGGTGGTGTACTTATGACGACCCCTGTGCCACAGTTCTTACTACTTGTCCAGCTATAGCACGATTAGTTATGGTACACATCTCGACTTCAAGCAGAAGGGACTGAAGTTAAATCAAGCATCAAGCGGCCCAGAAATCATCCATTTGCAAGTCGAGAACTAAGTTGCGTAACAGTGTACTTTTGCTCATGGCAATGACTGATATTTACTTCGCCCGTCTCTCAAGTACATCACAGTGGTGAAAAACTGTCACTGTTCCTCTCTAATGGCATGATTTTGTTGTTCGTCGAACATCAGCTCCTCTTGAATATAATATCAGCGTCGCTTTGTCCATATGACATTCTTTGTTGCAGTTTTTGTTCGTGGCTCTTGCTGAGGATCATGTTTACCAGTTTGTCTGATCTCTCTGATATTATGTACTCTCTCTGTTACATAATTCTTGATGTGGCTTTAGTTCAAGAATTATGGAAACAGAGATGGTAAGATGGAAAATTTGGGTCTGGATGATTCCACAAAATAATCAATTAGGGCAGATCGTTCCACTCTAGTGCCTTCTGGCTTATGAACATGCTTATACGTCCATACAAAGTTGTGAATATTTTTGGAACAATAGCCCATTAAGACATGGACTAGTGTACCAATAGGAACTGGGACACATTGTTCCATGCATTTCTTGGTTATGATCCGATAGATCGTTAGTAGTTTTGATAGAATGACACTAAAATATTTGTAGGAAAGCTTTCACTTTCGGATGCAGACATCAAGAACAATGTTGCTTATACATGTTACAACCTTTGGTCTGTTTGAATAAAAATTTCCAGAAGAGATCAATGCAACGATATTGTTAAACCGGGCATTACACCGTGTAAAGGAGAGCTATTTGTGCTTAGAACCTACGCTCACTTTGCAAACTTCAACATCAAATCCGAAATCCATCAGGACAAAAATCCAAGCACGTTGCTGCTCAGAGAGCTGATCCTTTGGTCCTTTGACCTCCACGAGTTTAGCTTCAGCACCTCCTCGTTCATCGAGGAAACGCCATAGCAGCAAATCAGGCATCCCACTAGACCAACTCCTGTAGTCAAGGGCTAGATGCCTGAGAAGTAACGCCAAGCGATACCCACCAACGCATGCTACGACAGCTCGTAGGTCGGCCATGGAATGCCGGTCCCAGTTGACACCCCTGCAGGATGTCCCTTGATGTAGCTCCCACGAGCTGATAAGCATCTCCTCGGCCATTCCGTCTTGTATCCTTTTCAGCTGTGATTCTATAAGGTCCTTTCTTGACTTGTAGAAGTCATCAGTTTCAAAATCAAGAGGGGCTGTCTGCAAGAGAACACAAGTATTGTAAGAAAGCCCAAGTAAAGACCGTGATGAAAGACACCGTTAACTCGAACATGCAAACAATACAATTATGAAAAGCATAGTGGTTGCAAGATGCACGGAAATAATGCACCTGGTTATGCAACACAGTAACTATAACCAAACAATCGTAGTAAGTCATGTACCTGAAATTTAGACTGGAAAACATCGCATACTTCTGAAAATATTACATCCCACATAAGAAGGCCAAAGATTGTCATCCATATGCCACCTTCTAAATGGGTACCTTGCCAATCACCTCCTTCATCTGCATAATACTGCAAAGCTAATTGCTCTACCCCACAGCGTTCACCATCATAGCCATAAAAAACATTCTTTGCTCCTATTTCACAATTCAATGGCCTTCCTTCGATGTTTACCTGATAACAGAATGTGCATGATGCATCCAAAGTATAGACTATTTAGCCATTTTTATGTTATCACCTTGATCCAGTAGAAAGATATAAAGAACTTTGTCTCGACCGAGGACCAACAGAGTAATATACATACATACCTCTTTTATACTTCTCCTAAGAGAATCAGCATAACTAGGAACTTTCCAGCGCCGTGGAGGTTTGCCTAAACGCATAACTCTCTTTTGCAGTGCAATCTTTGACCCAGCACGGACCCATGGATCAATCACTCCTCCTTCAGCTATTAAAAGGCTCTCATTTGGGAAATTCATATGCTCCAAATCAACGGATAGCCTCAGTGTCCAGTATCCTCGTCGTCTACCAGAAGAAACCTTATTAAGTAGTATCTTTAGAGTCCTTATTGCATCTGCATACCTGGAAAATATTGTCAGCGTGATATCTAGTTCCCCGAAAAATTAACAAGATTAAGTACTGAGTGAATGTAGACTCATAAATTCTTAAAACTTATAAATTTCAACAAAGAAAGGAAATGATCCTCCTGTCAACGTATTCATAGCTTCCATTTATTTACAGGCAAAAAGGATGTCATAAGATCTGTATCTCGATTAGGTTTCTTCACGGAAAAAATACTAAGTTTCAATGCAAAAGTTCACATATCTACAATTTGCATAAAAGATGAAACTTTACAGCCTACCTAGTACTCCCTCCGTTCCACAATATAAGATGTTTTAGCAATTTTCCACATGCATATGTATACACATGTATCTAGACATGTTTTAGTGTACATGTGTACTCATTTTAGTGTGAATCTAGACAACATGCGTTGCACCTAAAACATCATGTATTGTCGAACGGAGGGAGTATAAGTGTATGTGAAACAGCTTTTAACAGACCAGAAGTCGTGTCGGCACAAACAAAAAATAATATAGCCAAGGGTTCCAGTTCAATCAAAATTGAATGAAACATCTCAGTTCAAGCAATTACCAGTTGGGTTGATTCATAGGTTTATCACAACTTACCTGCGTTCACGTTCGTACACAGAGACGCCTAATGTAAGAATTTTTGAATAAACCCAGGTAGATGAAAAGCATGAATAGAATGATGGAGGAGATTCAGCCAAACTGCTATCTTCTTTTAACATAGTGCATAGTCGATTCTCAGACAAATGAGCGCATCTTGACACCATTTCCATGTTCTCAGTGTCAAGAGATTCATCCATGAACTGTGCCACTCGAATAGCCTATTTGCAACATAAGACATTAAACACAACTGGAGATTGGCAAGTGATGCTTCAGAATTTTGGAAGGAAATGAAAAGGTCACCTCTTCATACTCAAGGAAATCATTTCTTTCTTGAAATACACGGTGAGAAATGCTGCAGGTGTAGTCTGGGAATTTCACGAGACCAAGATCCACTAATAGAAAGGATGAAAGATCTTGATCACCATTTAGAAAGAAAAGCCTCTGCATAGTTGCCCTTGATCAAACATAGATGCCCAAAGTAGTTGTATAACAGAAGTACTGTAAATAAAATACAGTCTAAGCAAGATATGCATTCACCTGAACACGCCACAGAAGTTCATCAGCCATATTAGAGATTCTTATACAGGTTCCTGTAGATTTTAATATTCGCTTTGGTACATCTGTGCTGCTCCACAAAGTAAAGTATAAGACCACAATGCCCACGAATGAAACAAAGAAAGAGCCTTTACCAGATTCCACTATTGTATACAGAGAGAAGGGTGCTAAGAAGCTCATGTCGACGGGTGCAGTTTGTGTTATCCTGGAAAGTAAAATAAAGAGAGGCAATACTCATTGAAAAAATGAGGTCTAGTTAAGAATGAAATCAACTGCAAGTTAGCGCGGATGGGAAACCATCTTGAGATAGCAGGCTGTTAATCAAAATATCAATCAGTTGTCCAATATTTTGAGACACCAATCTGTCATTTCATTTTGAGACACCAATCTGCTTTCAACTTTTCATTACATGCTCTGCTCTGTTAACAATGCATTGAGACATGTGGTGACTGTGACGACCCCAGAGGAAACATATTATCAAATAGAACAGTTGAAATAAAGTATGGGTGGTAGTGGTACTAATTACAATGTCACATTACGATGCTCATTCACATTCTCAGGCTTTTCCTCTACCAATTTGACCAAGATTACATGTTTCTAAATATCTATAGTTCACTGGCGTACCTTATGTGCTACAACTTATCTACTCATTTTTTGTTGGGCATTTTTAGGGGAAAATATAGTTGTATGCAAGCATTGGCAGGCAAACATTATGGATAGATGGGTGATATGCTAATATTTCCAGAAGATATACCTTGAACATTTTGCAGGTTATGCATTATCATGACCATGTCATGCTATTATCTACTTGCATCAGTGTTGATGCAACATAGATCAACAGAACCACTACCAAGCTGGCACTGATATGTTGCCATACTAGTATATTAAAAAGATGTGCTATTACTAATCCAAAGGTATAGTGTGTGCAACTTTACTTAAGTGCAACGTATGATCAAATTATGATTCTAAGAGACAGTAGGAAAATGCTGGGGTAGTAAAGGCAAACAGCATACTTTTGCATAATAAAAGAAGCTTTTAAGATAAGATTGAAACCTTAGGGATCTCCTTTAGTACTTCCTTCATTTCAGGAACACTTAGCAAATCAAGAATCTCTTTCAGATCATAATCTGATGGAACATCGGTGAAAGAAAGCATGTCTACAAAACCTGACACTATACAAGAAACAGCTTTCAACTGAAATAGCTAAAGAATGAAAACATGCCAGTTACAACAAATGAGCAGGTCCAGGTTATTACATTTCAACTCCATAGCTGCATGCTCCACGTCTGATATTTCACGATACGAGATATTGCTCACTCGAAACCATGGCCCTGCAAGAAATTCAGTTAATCAAGTGCAAGGTCATATTTGCTTAATAAGTGGCTGAATTTTTCTCAACCTACTAAGTAATACATACACTAAACTTAAGTCACTGCCACTAAAAGTCTAAGCACACGCATGGAACATGAATGAACCCAAATCAACAGTTTGACTACCAATGGATATTGGGGAGCTAACCTTTTCGAGTGTAAATCCTCACGAACAGTCTTTGACCATCATTCGATAATGATTTAAAAGAACCTATTGAATGTTAAAACAAAGACTAGTCATCAAGACTTCTTGATCAAGAAACATAAAGATGGAACGGGAAGGAAGTAATATAAACCTATAAACGATGTTTCCTTGTCGCTGAAAAGGTGTGTATGGTTGGTCATAACATCTGTTATCATTGTATTAAAATTTTCCTGGTATCTTGCACTGTTAGGTCGCTGCAAATTTCCATTTCTAATAACCCCACAAAAAATTTCCCATAAGGATTGTGGGTATCTCACATCCTCATATCTTTGATTGTCATTTTCACATTTCTGACAGGTTAGCTTGATGGGCACATCGTCAAGCTGTTGTTCAGGCAAACCAACCACGAATCCCTAACAAAATAGGCAAGTAAGCATCAGAAGTTGGATGGCTATCGATTTAGTAAGGTAAAAGTATCCACCACCAAGCCTACAAACTTTTATCCTACCCACACTTTACTTAGGGTAGAGTAGCCTCCCATTTGTATTAGAAAAAAATTTTGCTGGGAGCTTGTATATGACATATGGAGTTCACAGGAGTGCTGATTAAAATAGCGGCAATGTGTCTCTTGTTTGAGAGAAACACCGAAAACTGCCTCTATGAGGAAAGCTGCTGAGATCGGCTGCTGAAAGTCAACTTGAATAACAGACAGAGACCATTACCACCGCCTAACATTACTAATACCAACATGGCTCACTGCTGAAATTTTTGCACAGCAGGAGATGTCCTACACCTCTTCTTCTTACAGTTATTGGGTATGAAGAGTATTAAGTTTTATAGCCAAGTATAAGAGCGTATATGATTTTACAGTTGTTCACTAAGTGCAGCTTCCAATTGCCATTGTGGACAGATTATACAAAGAAACTAACTGTATCCATATGAATCAGTGAGCATTCACTAAGATGGCGTGTAGAGAGATTTCACATAGAATCTACCACGGTAGTCAATGCTAGTTTTTCCACCAGTAATTAAGGTTACCAAACATAACATGGTGTATCTGTAGTTTCCGCTGTACTATGAATTGACTGCATATATTTATTCAAACAAGTGGGGATGGTATAGTATTCTTGTGGACCAAGCAATTGAAGGCTACAATACACTTCTTCTGCAATATATAATAAGGATCACCTCGCATTCAACAAAATGTGTGTCCAGTAGAGGAGCCAAGACTTTAGCCAGCTCTCGAGGCAAGTACCCAAGCATCTGCCCACATTCAGACCCTGCATAAAGCACCTATCTATGGTATTAATAAAAAGTCTATATGAAAGGGATATTAACAGACAAAATATAATGTATTTATATAGGATGGGAACCTTGATAGCATCAGGGTCCTTGGCATTCTGAGGTTCTCTCAAAACAGTAATGCCCACACCTTCTTGCAGTTCAATATTTTCACGGAACCTCCGGCCCACTATGACAGTGTCAACAACTACCTTGGTGCTGTAATCCACGTCAGGACACGCATCATTACTGGCAGAAGTCGTTCCTGTTGAAAACGTGCAGGAAGAGCCCTTTTCGACCACAGAATCATTTTCAGCTTTCTTCAGATCTGGCAAGACAACATCTGAAGGTATAGGTGTATTATGCATCTTGGATGTGCCAAACGAACCATGCAGGTAACCCGTGAATAAAGGGGTGGCGTTATCCTTGGGACTTCCAGGGTCACTATTCCTGGAGCAACTAGATATCTCTGCATCTGTCGGACGTCCCTTATTGTTCGCCTCATCATCATTGTTCAAACTGGCTACAGTAGGCTCAGCTGCTGATTTTTTACTGAATCTGAAATCGAGAAGGCTTCTCTGTGCTAACTTCCGTTTCACTCCTCTCGTGAGGCAGATATCTGCGCAGCTCACGTCAAAACACAAGCCTTCAGAACATTGTTATTGTATTTGTAAAGCGTGAAATGCTGCTTCCTATGCATCCCCCTATACCAGGAGCAAGACTTGACACGAACCGACTATCCTAAATCAACAGAGAGAAGAACGTGAGCCTATGGGGGTTCGAGGAGGCGCGTACGGTACGGACCGAGGTGGGTGTTGACGCTGTAGTCTGAGCCGCTGATGGAGTCGCCGCAGACGGGGCAGGCCACCAAACCCGCGCTCCCTCCCGACGAGGGGCCAGCATCAGCCGGCGCCTCGCCGGCGCCCGCGTCGTGGGCCTGGAGAAAAACGGGGAAGAGTTAAGCGTCGGACGGGAGAGATATATGGCAATGGGTAGGAGAGAAGCGGCGAGCAGTTTGGGGGTGGATGTTGACCTGGTGGGAGGTGGGGTCTGAGGGGGAGAGGAGGGCGGCGGCGAGGGAGGCGGGGAGAGGGGCGCGGCGGCGGCGGCCGATGAGGCGGACCAGGCTGTCCCGCCCCCGAAGCATGGTCGGGAGGCGAGAGGGAAGAGGATGATGAAGGCGAGGCGGCGCCGGCGCGGGAAGGAATGGGGAAGAGCCGAGAGGTGATGGGCCTGGGCTTTTTTCGTTGGGGAATTTTGCGGATAGTGGGCCGGGCAGTGGTGGTTTGAGGTGATGGGCCTGGGCCGGACGGTGGGGTTACTTGCACGATGTTTCTGACTTTTCTGCTTGGGGAATGGAGCAAGCTACACGTGCTAGGACTGACTCTATGATCACATCCTCCAAGGCGCCTGTACCATGTCGGCGTCCCTCGTCAGACGCTGTAATAAACACCGAAACACAATAGCAACTATGACAATAAGATTAAAATGGACCAAATAAATCAACAACAAATGACTCTGAAATCCTCGGATCTCAACCTAAATAGGATTGTTCCTCTCATTCGGCGGCCGCGCTAGGGTTTGGCAATGTCGGCGGCGGGAATGCACCGACGCTGATGCCGGACGAGGGGGGGGGGGGAGGGGGGAGTAGGGAGGGGTTGGTGGGGGTGCCGGAGGTCCCGTCCATCGTCTGAATTGCACCGGCGGCCGTGTGGAGGGGGAAGTGTGGAGGGGGAAGTTGGAGGTGGTGGTTGCGCACGGGGGAATGTCATGGCAGTTGGTTCTTCACGCGCAGGTCGAGCGATAGCGCACGCTATGGTCGGTGCGCCAAATATGGCGCGCGAGATAGCACAAACGGATCCGCTGCACTAAAATTTTACAGCACGTCAAGATAGAGTGCTTGCTGGAGAACTGCAAACTCGCGTTGGTGGTGTGAATCAGCGGTTATTATAGTGCATCGGTATTATAGCGCGACTGCTGGAGATAGCTCATAGGAGTGGTGTTTTAGGATTTTCTTCCGACTTACTCATATGTCCATTTTATATTATTTTTATAGTACTAGTGACTAATCAATTTACATCTCCTTGTTAGGAGCATGCCTAACTAAAATTGCTCACAACCGGTAAAATCTGGATTGTTTCTAAGAGAGTGTCTAATTCTCACTATACACAAAATTAATTAAGTATCAATGTTCTTTAGAAAAAAAATATTATTGTCACAAAAAAAATGTTCGCCTTGATATTTTTCACATAATGTTAACAAATGTACTACGTGTTTCAGCATTCGGAAACAATATAAATTTAGGTATGGATCTCAGCAATTCATGACATCGACGAAGACCTTACACTTGACCGGTCCTTTTAACACTTAGCGCACCCAATTTTTTAGTCATGTTGTTTATTTATCGTCAAGTACATTGACTGGTGCTGTAGAAGATGATAACAGAGCCAAAATAGCAGACCATACGTGACAATAGCATCAGACAGATATGGGAGGCGCAATCAGCTGCAAAAGGAACCGAAAACAATTAAAAAGACATGTTTGGGGATATGAAATTTCTTGGCGTGTATGATAGCTTGAGTGCATAGCTAAAGTATGGACCCATACATAGACGTGCTAACAAATCTTTATGCACGTTCTATTTGCAGAAAACATGTGCTTGTATGTATATTAATTAACAGCATAAAACTCAGTAGGTAACAAATCACCCTTAGATAAAAGACAACTTTACTGACCGACTTTAAATTAATAAAGACACCATGTACCCAATAAATCATCCAAGTGTTTTTTTTACGGAAATCACGAGCTTTATTAATTCAAAACCACATTGTTCCAATCAGTTCTAAGACTGTGCACTAAAAATGGCGATGGCTCAGCATCCCATAAAAATGACTCCTCTTGGATAATAGCAAAAATTTCACAAGAATGAATTTAGCATTTTTGTTCTTGTTGTTATAAGTAAGTAAAGAACAAAATAGTGAATTAACTTGTAAATAGAATTTGCTTATGCCTAAACCGGCAAAAGAATAATCCTACAATGTGAACGATTTCAAAGACTACGCCCATTACAAAACATAAGTTATTTTGGGAGCCTACCAAAATATTTTTATATTTTAAAACAACGGTACTACCAACAATTTACCGATGGCAATAATTGTTTCAGCCTTGAACTCATTAATATGTCAAGATTAGATGCCAAGTATTGAGATAGTAGAGGATTTGTTGCCAGGATCATTCATCATGTTATGGTTTTTCCATTTTAATTTGATTAGCATATGTAGGATGCATCATTCAAGCTGAACCAATGAGAAAATAATTCCATCTCTAATGCATTTCTTTTCCCAATTGTTTTCCTGGTCCATATTAGTGTTGGTGTTGCATTAGTGGTTAGATAGGAGACGTCAAGTGAACTTGCAAGGTGAATAGTAGTACTGAATGGTAGATGATGTGTATATTTCCTTTTCAGCTATCATGTATTTACATTTCAAAAGTGGTCTTGAAAAGGGGTACATATATTCAAACGTAAGGCATGCTTGATTGTTCAGTTATGTGTTGAGAATACAACCGATTATTATCTTCAGTTTATCACAAAATAAGATCTGGTTTTATATAGTAGGCAGAGGCTATGTGATATAACCAGTTAGACAAGGAAGTCAGTTAGTTCTTAACCATATATATATATTGTATTTTACAAGTTAAAGATGCAATTGATGAGTTATTTGATTTCCTAGATGAATCAGAATATGATCTCCTTAGTTAGCTTTTGTTAAACTAATCTTAATTGATATATTTGCGGTGATGGGCTCTGCTTTCTTAAAAAGGAAAAAAATCTTAAAAAGAAAAAAACTTTCTAAAGAGTTAATGAGCGTGAGGATGCATGGAAAGGAGGTGACTATTTTTTTCGGATTCGATAAATAAAGTTTCCATATGCATATGCAATACAACTAGCATTGGTATCGACAACAATGTTCTGGAATTTAACTAAAAACTCATGATGATGATCGTAATTTTTTAAGGCATAAAAATAGTTAACCCGTGGCAACGCACGGATATTCAACTAGTTTTACATTTTTTTTTAAAAAAAACTAACCCTAGAACGACGGTCGGAGCCTACTCCTCCTTATCAGGTGAATTGAGGATGACGTACTCAGGGGCGTTATAGAGGTGCCCCGCCGACCAGCGCAGAAGGGTGGCCAACCCCTCGTTTTGCTCCGGGAGCAGCTCGGAGGGGTCGTCAGTCCACGACCACGACCGTCTAACCAGTGGCGCGAACTAGGCCGATACCTCCTGCTGCCGCTATGCCCCCCTTTGCGGCGGACTAGTGGAGCACCGCGTCGAGCCCTTCCCAGCGGGCCATATCGTCGGTGTCTATAGTGAGGAGGGAGTTCTCCATCGCGGCCTCATCCTCTTTCACCACGATGCCGGTAGAGCACAATCGCGAGCAGGAGCACGACATACACATCGAAGTATACATGCATGTGACCTGCCCTAGAAACAAACGAAACAATGCTGCGGTGTACGCACAAGAAAGAAAGAAAGAGGAAAAAAAAAACCATGGGCGTCCGTGGCGTCAATCATATGTGGATGGATGGATGGCTTCTAGAGGCTCCTCTTGGCTGTAGGAAAGGAGGAAGCCTAATCCCCCTCCCCGTCGCTGTCAATCTGGTTTCCGGATCGAGCGAGCTCTCTCTGTTTGCCGTCTAGAGCCTCGCTTCGCCGCACGGCACCAAAAGCAGGAGCCAGCGCCAGCCCCAGCCGCGTTGCCCTCCTCCCCTCCACACGTCTCGGCCGCGCCCATCCTCCTCACCCCCGCCGCCGACGCAGCTCCTCTCTCTCTCTCTCCCCCATCTCCCGCCGCGCTTCCTCAAGCCCGCCCTCGCCCTACGAACCGCCGGCGCCGCTCTGCTCCGCCCCGCACAAGCACAGGTGCGCTCTTCGTCTGCTCCCTCGCCTACGTCTCTGCGCGCGCGCGCACCCGCGTGATCTGAATATTGGTCCGGTTGGTGCGTGCAGGGTCGGCGCCGCGAGGCGATTTTATGGCCGCGACCGTGCGGGACGCTTCCACGGGTCGCGTCCAAATGGATGATCACGACGGAGCAGCCTCCGACGGCGAGATGGACGACATGGACGTCGAGGCCGACAGCGACCTCCAGCACGGACCCGACGCCGCCGCCGCCGGCGCCGACGGGGACGGAGACGACGAGTACGCGCTGGTCAGTAAACCGCGTTTTCCTTGCTGCCCCCCCTGCCGCTGCTCGTTTTCCCGGAACGCAAATCTGAGTCGAAATCGAGCGTGAGATTGTTTAGGGCTTAGTTAGGGTAGCATGTCGCGATTAGCGCGGCGGCGAGCTCTTTAGTTAGGGTTCTCCATGGCCATGGATCCACCTTTTTCGCTAACACTAGAAGCAGGGGTTCATTCTCGATTCGTAATAATGCCACGATTTTTTAAGATTAGTTTTCTGTTTCGTCGTGCAGCGCTGCTCCGTGCGTGGTGGTAAATTCTGTACTTTTAAACAAGCAGTAGCGTGTTTTGTTACGACATAATAGTTGTAGTAGTAGTAGAAAAGCTTAACTTGCCATCGAATCGAATATTTTATGGGAGGCGGGTAAATTACTCGTTCTAAACAAATGCTCATACACGCAAGAGGGTCATTAATCCAGTGAGATACACAACCGAATGGGTGTGAAAAAAACTACTTTTAGGGCTAGGCACAGTGCTGAATTTTCCACAGTTAGTCTTTTTTTCCTGCTGATTTCTTTATGCGAAGAAGAGACTTGATGTCAATGGGGCCTGCGGAGCAGATTAGTATTGCCCAATCATGCAGCTCTACACTGCTGCTAGTTGTGCTTATCTCCAGCCAGTAATGATTATGCGTACCATTCTCTCTCTCAGTCTCAGGTCGTTTTCACAAGTGGCAGACAAGTGCATAATTTTCAATGCCCCTCTTTACCAGGCATTACATACGCCTTGTTTCAGTGCCTTTTGAATTCGCTAAGACTAAAGAGCTTAAAACAGGGCTTTCTTCTAGAAAACAGGATTCATGCCTTAGCCTTGTTGCCTTGTCGAATTAAAATCAGCACATGGGGCCAGGTTTCGCCGCATGCGAAGAACCATTTACCTTTTTAGAGCTTACATCATGTGGCTGTACACGATTCAATGTCTATATAATAATAAATATCACAAGAATATTTTGTGACTGATGTAGGATGAATAATTGCTTTTAAAAAACATCATGTCGTTTATTTGATATTTTAAAAGGAATACTTCCAGTACTGTTCAGACCTAATAGTTTCCCGTGCTTATATAATAAAGTCGAGTTTTAAGCTAACCCTTATTGATATTTGACTATTTTCTACAGCTCACTAGGATAACTGACACATCAGCAGCTGCAGCAAGGGCAGGAAAGGATATACAAGGTATACCATGGGAAAGGTTGCAAATTACCAGGAAGGATTACAGAAAAGCTAGGCTGGAACAGTACAAGAACTATGAAAACTTTCCTCAATCTGGAGAGCTCATGGATAAGGTCTTAAACACTATATATTTTGTAGTCAATGTTTGGTTTACGTTTTAGATGATTAAATTTCCTAAAGAGATCCTCTTAAATGTTTAGCTGTGTAAACAAGTGGAAGGGAACAGCAAGTACTATGAATTTCAGTACAACACTCGACTAGTGAAACCATCAATCCTCCATTTTCAGGTAATTTGTGATCTTTCTCCTGTTTAGTGCAGGGTATGTGGTATGACATACTCATTACACCTATTTGGAAACACTATACAAAATTTCATTTTTCTTTCTTCTTATTAGCATTCATTGTGTTTTTTTCTTCTTATTTTCATACAGAAGTAAAAAGTTTATAATGTAAAACATAGTTCCATTTTTTATGGGATCTCTATTTCAAGGATGCCACTAAAATGGTTTCATTTTAATAATGGCACTGCAGTATTCCAAATGAATAGTGTAGTGGCTCTATTAATTTTTGCATGAAACTGTTGAAAAGAATGTGGTGAA
This sequence comes from Poa annua, assembly GCA_026929855.1. Taxonomy (NCBI): domain Eukaryota; kingdom Viridiplantae; phylum Streptophyta; class Magnoliopsida; order Poales; family Poaceae; genus Poa; species Poa annua. The sequence continues at coordinate 11,418,142 of CM049430.1, forward strand.
ACTTTCAAGGTAAGTAAGTATAATACTGAAAATGGTCAGTAAAGGTTATAGTGGGTTTTGAAAGACACATTTGGACTATGGCTGGATATGAGTAATGAATGGCGTAAACTGTCTGCATTGCATCGCACAGCATCTGCTTCATTCTCCATACTAAACATATCTAGTCATGATTCCTAAGGCTGCTCATACTGACCAACTGTTTTTTTTTGTAGCTTCGAAATTTATTATGGGCAACTTCAAAGCATGATGTGTATTTCATGTCAAATTCCACAGTAGGCCACTGGTCATCATTGTCTCACAAAATGTCAGACGTTCTTGATTTCTCGGGCCATGTTGCTCCAGCACAGGTTTTCCTCTTTTAGATTTCCTGCTTGTCTGTCTTGATCAAATATTCATAGTTTATTCTTTACTTGCTCAGTGCCCGTGTGTTTCTACGGATAAAAAAAACATACATAAACTTTATGTCTTCCTGTAGGGCACTATAAATTTACGCTAAAACTTTGATGCTGTTTTTACGGTCTCCATAAGAAATAAGAATATCTCGGATGATTTTACATACATATGATTTCTTGTCCATGGTCTCGTGAACCAAAGCATTTTTAGCTTAGCTATTCTGTAACCTGAAATTTCCTTAAAAAACAGTGAAGCTTTATAGTTTACATGTAACACTGAATGATATCTTTTTGGAACAACGGTATGAACTTTACAAAAGAAAACACACAAATTAAAAGGAACAGGTAAATATAGAAGAATAACATAGTTTTTTACTGCTAAACATGCACATGAACCGCAAGTCCAATATCTTCACATAATTTTCCCCGGCTTGAATTCTTCTAAGTATTTGAAGCTAATGTAAAATATTAGCTACAAGTATAAAATTTACCGTTTCTCTTGACTTACACGCAAAACTCGGTTTCTTTGGAGCAGAGGTAGGAAATATTGGACTTTCAGGGAACCTATGTCTAGATTGATTTAAATGACTCTAGTTCCAGATGAAGTACCATGATCCATGATTCCATTTCATCCAGCTAAAAGTGATGATATTGGACTAACATTAACAACCACATGTAGAAAGAGAGGATTGTCAAAGGTCTAGGCATCATCATTGTCAGAAAGTAGATTATAATCTTTGTAGTTATCAAACCTTTAAGATGTCATATCTGAACTTCTAGCTTATGTGTAGCTTCGTATTATAGTTGCAAGACCAATAGGAAAATAGGGCGCTACCTTGGCATTATGATCCTCGACATATATGCACAATCAAGGTTTCAATACTCAGCCTTTTAACAGTTGCAAACAATTTGCTGACTTCAAAACGTCAAACTTGGTACGGAAACAAAGTACTGTAACACCTTTTAAACTGGCACTGGTTTTCTTCTCTGAATCAATTAGATCATGAATAGGTTGGTGATAACAGAAGTGATTTTTCTGACCCCACAGCCATTCATAATTTGGCATTCACACATCTGGTAAAAACTGGGACATCTTGGCAGAGATAATCCAATCTTCTCTCCAAGGCTATCGAATTTCCCATCCCTCTTCATGTGCAAGCCCCAATCCCTACTTTTCCACATGATTCTTTATGTCCAACAACCTGAGAAGATTAGGAGGTGTTGTAAGCTTAGGACAGGAATGATTGGGGCCTTGGACGAGCCTACGAGGCAGGCGTGAGCAGGCACTGCAACTTGCATCCAGATGCCGAGCTGTGAGCTCGCTGCCTCAATGGACATCTGGTCACGTCGCCGGACGAACACGAGCCGGCAGCATGAACCGTGGGAAGCACGAGGCCGCCGGTGGACGGTGAAGTTCTCCTTGCAAGCGGACCTCCACCACACAGTAGAAGGATGGTCGACCGGGAGGCAACTGGTGGGGTGGGCTCGTGGGCTGCCCGGAGTAACCTGTGGCGGCACCTGGGTTCGAATGGGAGGAACCCTAGTTCTGGCAAAAACAAAACGAGGGAAAATCTCGTGTCACAGGAAAACAGTTCGTCAGTTAAGTTAGGACCGCATGTCGATTTTCACATCTCTCAGGGGCCTTTGTGCAAAACTGTCGTGACGCACGACGCACCGCGTAAGCGTACCATGTTGTTAAGCAATATTATATAGTAGAGATAATTTTACTCTCAAATATGTTATTTTTTATTGTAAGGCTGATTATGCAGTTAATAAATATTTAATTTATTGGTTACACAGAGACATCCTGGTAGTTCACTAGAAGGGTTCACTGGCGTTCAAGTTAGCACACTTGCAGTGAATGAGGGTTTATTGGTCGCTGGTGGTTTCCAAGGAGAACTAATCTGCAAGGTAAGGTGTTAGGTAGTGTTACTAGTACTGTAACCTCCATTGAAATTAGCCGTATCTGCTGCAATTTTTTTCCTTCCAATTCTCTGTTGTGCTCAGTATTTCATATCGAACGTTGCAGAATGGCCAATCCTAGATAAACTGATAAAGTAAAAGCCATAGCGCTCCTTTGGAAGAAAGGATTTTTATAGGTATTATTACAGGAATGGAACTCTCTAGGAATTTTTTTGTATGAAGCCCTTTGTAGGTTTTACCGGCTTTGAAAAAATTCAATAGGAAATCTTTGTTTTGTTCAACTTTGGAGAGTTATAAACATCTAGTCAAACCTCGTGTTTTCACTTGTTTTGACAAATTCAATGCAATATGCCTTTTGTCACCCCTCTTCTCTTGCTAATCGGTACAAAGTCCGTGTGGAGCATCCAAACAGATATGTTGTATAATACCTGTGGGAATCCAGGAAACTGACATCCAATTCCTGTGGTTATCGTATTTTCGTCTTCCTAACCTGCATACTAATTGGGCCTATCTCATTCGATTCTTAGTCTTTAGGTTTCTCTTTAATGAATTCCCTGATGTGGTAAAGGGCAAATCATGGATAGCAGGCTGACATGCTCTGCATTTCTCTTATTAATACAGAGTTTAGGAGACCGTGATGTTAAGTTCTGTACAAGGACTACTTTGAGCGACAATGCTATCACAAATGCCATGGATATACACAGATCTACAAGGTAAAGCATTCACCTGCAGACCTCCCATCTGAGATAAAGATATTGTTACAGAAATCTGAAAGTTTGCAAATTACTCATGTAGTGGAAGCTTGCACATTACGGTATCGAATAATGATTCAAGTGTTCGTGAATTCGACATGGAAAGATTCCAGCTCTTGAATCACTTGCGTTTTAACTGGCCTGTGAATGTAAGTTCTATCTCTTCAAGACCCACATAAAGATTCAGGTATTGTATCCTTTTTCGACTGTTCTCCTTACTTCTCTCCCTCCCTCAATGACAGCACACATCCGTGAGCCCAGATAAAAAACTTCTGGCGGTAGTTGGAGATGATCGGGACGCTCTTCTTGTTGATTCGCGAAATGGGAAGGTATTTGTCTATTGTATACTTGTTCTCAGCTAGTCTTATGTTGGTGTCTGAGCTATTATTTGCCCATTATCGAAAAGAATATACCAGGTATTATTATATTAGTGTAGTTCTATTATTGGCACCTTGCGTCACTACTAGTTAAATGAGACATAAGCACCTTGATCATATTTACGCGGCATTCAAAGGTTGTCTTGGTGTATTTTTTATCGACATAAATAGGCAGAGCTCCTGCCTCCTTAAAATAAAAGCAACTGTGCAGGCAGTATTTGGACAATGTTATGTGATCTGGACAGAGACACCGGCATTTAATCTTTTTTTCTGTCCGTGCAGATAGCTTCTACCCTAGTTGGCCATCTGGACTATTCATTTGCCACAGCATGGCACCCAGACGGTGTCACGTTTGCAACCGGTAACCAGGACAAGACATGTCGGGTCTGGGACATCCGGAACCCATCAACCTCCGTCGCTGTCCTGAGGGGAAACATCGGCGCGATCCGATGCATCCGCTACTCCTCCGACGGTCGGTTCCTCCTCTTCTCAGAGCCTGCCGACTTCGTGCACGTCTACAGTGCCACCGAGTGCTACAGGAAGCGGCAGGAGATTGACTTCTTTGGCGAGATTTCTGGGATTTCGCTCAGCCCAGACGATGAGTCCCTGTTTGTGGGCGTGTGCGACCGCGTGTACGCCAGCCTTCTGAATTACAGGATGGTCAACAATTTCCGGTACTTGGACTCCTACATGTAGTGATGTTGGAGAAGAAACTTGGTGCTTGCTAAGTTGGGGGGTGTTTCATGTGAAGAAAGAGCAGCAGGACTGCTGAGAACCTGAAGATCTCGCTACGCCCGGGCGACTAGGGATTCTGATCGTGGGGCTACTCCGACACGTGTACGCCAGCCTGCTGCATTTCATGGCCTTCGGCCCCCTGGACTTGTACATGTAGAGAAAGAAAGCTTGCTGCTACGTTGAGTGTTCATGTAAAGGTAAGAGCCGAAAGTCTGCCGAATTGTAACTTCAATGAGATCAGCTGGAACCCATAGCCTTCACTTTCAAATTGCGAAACGAATCAGAATTTGAGCAAGCTGAGCCAACTCAGGCCGGCTCCTGCTAAATTTAATGTTCAGAATTGGGGGTTGATGAGTCTTGCATCTCGCGATGCCTGCATAGAAGTCTGTTCAAAGTGACAAAGTCATCACGTATCATCATACTATGCTAAATTCTAGTGAAATCGTGCACTAGGGGCTTTCGGGGCAGACCCACGTCGCGGTGATTTGCGCGGGAGCACCCTTTTAAGTTTTAAAATATCGAAAGAAGTTTTTGGGTCAGAGGAATTAAAACTATCTGAATTTTTTAAGTTTTAAAATATCGATAGAAGTTTTTGGGTCAGAGGAGTTAAAACTCTCTGAATTTTATAATATGCCTCCACTCAGAGGAGTTTTTGGGTCAGCCCCTGCTCCCAGCATCTCTTTGTCGAGCCATGGATGTACATACTTTGAATCAAAATAGGGAAATTTGCATTAAAAACCGGTTACATGTAATTTAGAGTCACTAACATGTGGACCCTGACTTTGTGTTGCATAAAGTCAGCCAATCAGTGTCCGACATTAGCACATTGGATGTTACTCAGTTTAAGACTAGTCATAATGGGTAATAATATCGAAATAACATACGCCAATTCTTACTCTAGGCCGGCCTCGTTCTGGCGAAACGCGAGCTCACGCTTCGCGTCGTCCGATGGCCATCCGATGGTGAGCGCTCACCTACGCGAAGCGTCCCTGCCTCGTCCCTATCCTCGACACAGAGCGCAGTTGACATAGTATGAGAGATTCCTCTGCCTCGTCCCTATCCACTTTTCCCCTTCCTTTCCTCTTCCGGCGATTCACCGAGCGGCTACATCTCCGGCGATGACGCCGCGTCCTCGTGGCGCCGGAGTGGTGCGTCTGCTCGAGGAGGTTGGCCGATGTTCGTCCCACGACCCCATATCCCATCGGCGTCTATTTCCGAGTGGGTACATCTCCGGCGGCGACGCCGAGTCCTCCCGGCGCCGGAGTGGTGAGGCTGCTTGAGGTGGTTGGCCGCAGTTCGTCCCGCGACCCCATCTCCCCTCGGCGTCTATTTCGTTCTCGCAACCCAGGTACTTTGCTCCCCTATCCTATGCATGGTGGATTCCACGATTATACGAGCAGCGGAATGTGCTCTGCTCTGATTTTGGGGTCACTTGGGTTTGGCGGATTTACATTCTAAGTTCATCTCGAGCAGTTCATCGATGCGCTAGGTTCGATTTTGGTTTGTGCACGATTTTGGTGACTCGATGTGACAAATTATAATTCTGGGCGCACGTGGAGCAGTTCGTCGATGTGCTCGTTTTTGCTGGTTCTAGATTTTCTGGCGACCTAGGCATGTGTGATTTACATTCTAGGTTTATCTCGAGCAGCTCATCGATGCGCTCTGTTCGATTTTGTTTTTGTGCACGATTTTATGACTGGATGTGGCTGATTTAAAGTCTAGACGCATGTTGAGCAGTTCATCGGTGCGCTCGTTTTGCTTGTTGGTCATAGATTTTTGTCTAACGACCTACGTGTGTCATCTTGAGCATAAATTACTACAACAGCTCGAGCAGTGTTTTTTTGCAGTCTAGGTTCATCTCGAGCAGCTCATCCATGTGCTAATCAGCGTTGCATACCACTTGGATATAGTTTTATCATGTGTATTTTTGGGATGTAATGTGTCATTTAGAAGATCTGATCCATATCAAGTCTCACTGAATGCAGTTTTCTCATTCGTTGTTGCTTGAAATGTAAGATTTGTTCAACATTTTGTGTCCACCAATGCAACATCTTACTGAATGCAGTTTTCTCATTTGTATTGCTGAATGTCAAAAACGTTATGGTTGTCTTACTACATCAAGGGTGTGAAAAAATGTCAAGGTTGGATAGTTGGATGTCAAATATTTAAAGTGACATCATAGTAAAATCTTTACTGAACTGTGTGTTTTTATACACATAATTGGATGTCAAATATTTTTAGTCTTAGATGTATGTATTTTTTACACATGAAGGATGTTAGATATTTTTCATATGATAGTTACATTTCCGATGAATGGATGTGTGTTTTCTGAAAGTGGAAATGGATGTTAAATCTGAAACCTCACATGCAGGATAGTTTCTCATTAAAGCGACATCATAGTGAAAGTGGAAGTGTCATAGTGACATGCAAATTTAACATCCATTTTTTGCAGGTTATTAAATCTGAAAAGTTACATCATAGTGAAATCTAATTGAACTTGTGTGTAAAGTCATAGGTTGATGTCAATTTTTTTTACATTTCTGTTTTTCTTACACACGAAGAATGTTAATTTTTTTCATATGATAGTTTTTTTTGAATGGATGTGTGTTTTCTGAAAGTGGAATTGGATATTAAACCATTTTTGTAGGATGTTAAATCTATTCGCCAAATATATTGGATGTTAGTTTCATAGATTGGTTGTTAGTTTACTATTTGGATGTTATTTTCATATATGTGTCTCTGTTTCTTGTAAACAATGTGAGGATGTTAAGTGTCCACACATGATACTTACTATTTTTTATGATTTTACATCTGTAATTTAATGGTTAAACCTCCCTCATCAGGTACAAAATGACAAAGCCAAGCAGTAGCAGAAAACAGAGTTCAGCAAGGAATGCAACCAAATTCAGTTTGTTGCGAAGGAAGCTTACTCTCAAGAAAATGAGTTCACCAATTCAGTTTGTCAATAAAATTGAAGATGTTCCTTTTGTTGCTGTTGCACAGGTTTGTAAAATTCAGATACATTGAAATCTCACATGTAGTTTTTGAAATCATCATGTAGTATTCGAAAGCATGTATGTTTAAACAATTTCTTTACATGCTATACTACAATGTGTGTAGAGGGCCAAGACGTTAGCGCCTTTGCTACGAGCATCCCCCATGACGCTTGCAAGGCTATATCCAAAAATGACATCAGATCAAACCAAGTTGATAGTTGATCATGGTTATGCTGGGCTTGTTAGCATCAAGTGCTCAAAATTACATCCAGAGCTCTGCAAGTTCTTGATGAACGCCTTCAACCCAGAGACATGTCAGTTAGTATTCCCAGGCGTGGCAAGATAGATGTGACTTAATCTTCTGTCCACGAGGTTATTGGCGTGCCCCATGGTGATTTGGAGGTCTGCTATTTTAGTGCATTCAAGCTATCATACAAGATCAGTATACATGCTACTTTACTTTAAGCAAAATAGCATCCAGTTCATATACATACTACCACTACATGTCATTTATAGCTTACTCAAATTAACATACAGTAACAATATACATGCTACTTTTTACTTCCACCAACATATCATCCAGTTCATTATTTTCTCTTCATATGGATTGAATAGCTGACTCAAATTAACATATAGTAACGATATACATGCTACTGTCTTTTATTGCTAACAGCTAACTAAGTTCCACTTAGAATTGTTACAGTAACAATATACATGCTATGTGGTATGCGTTCAACATGCTATAATTACTTGCTAGAAACATCACATGCATAATTGTACATGCTATTAGTATTTCAAGTCTGAAACCTTTTTTACATACAGTAATTTCACATACAGAAACTCCGAAACTGTCTAGAAAACATCACATTCAGTAATTTTACATACTACAAGAAATGTTACATACTACAAGTATTTCAAGTCTGAAAACCTTTCTACATACAGCAAGGTTACATATAGTAACTCTGAAACTTTCTAGAAAATATCACATGCAGCAATGTTACATTTAAGTTTTCGAGCTGAAAAATATTACATACAGTAATTTTTTACACCCAACTCTGAAGAAAATACATTCTACTACTTAAAAATAACATTTTATCAACTCTGAAACCTTTTACATTGAACTCTTTTTTTACATGTACTACTCCCTGCTGATTCGAATTTTTTACATTTTTTTAAAGGTTTTCATGGAGCAACCGGGTGTTGTAGGCTGCAGGAGCTCATGGATCAAATCAACCAAGTGTTCAAGATCAGCATGTAAAGAGGATGAACCGGAAGGACAACATGTAAAAAGGATGAAATGCAATTTTCGTTTTCTGCATACATTGGGAAAACTGCTTCCAGGGGGTTGTTGATCTGAGAATTTTGCTCATTATCTACCGTAGCCTTCAATTTTGTAGTTTGATCTGGACGCAACCTATTTTATAGAAGTAAATATTCTGGATCTGGATCTATGTGTCTCGAAAAGGAAAGTTTCTGATTCTGGAAAGGGTCGGGGCACAGCACATGCGTGCACCCCGCACGCGTTTCGTTTTGCACATGCGCGCGCCCCGTGCGTTTCCTTTTGTCACTTTTGGAAATCGTTTTCTTTCTAAAAACGAAAAGTGCGGGATTTGTCTGGGCGACCTCGTTTTAGCCTAAACTGAGTCCGACCTCGGAATAGCAATGTCCAATAACATAAGTGTCACATAGGTAAAAAAGATGAAGTGACATGTAATTAAAGAAGAGAGAGACAAATAGAGTAACTAGCTATGTTACCATAACATCACATGTTTCAAGACAATATGTGTCTACAACCTAATTAATAATGCCTTACATGACACCATACATATGTTACTACCCATTATATAGGTAGTAACATAGACTCGTAAAACGTGTATGTTACTAGTCTATGTTACTTCCCATTATGACTAGTCTAAGGCAACTTTAACGGGGCGACCAGTTTGGTCCGCCCACGTCCGTACACCCAAATGGTTAAAAAGTGTGTCGGCTGTTCGGTTTTCTGTCAGTGACAATCTATTATCAGCCGAAATTTGAGAAAGGTTTGTGTTGGTCGTGGACACATGCGAACAACTCATATGTCCTTTTGTCCGTCCCTAACCCGACAACTAGTCATACAATCCCTACTTCCGCATTTCTATCAAAATAAGCTATAGTTACGACCTTGTCCATGGGTGACGCAGACGCCAACAACTGCCGCGGACCCTAATGGAGATGTGGCCGACCATCCCTTGGTCGTGGACCCGGAGCAACTTGCCCCAATGTTGCCCCTATCTCAACACCGCGTCTATGACGGTGCAGACGAAGGCCCCACGTGCAGTTGCCCCACCGGCTGTCATCCAAGGCCGCAACCTGTTCGACGGAATGCGAGGTTCGACGCCGGCACCGGGTGAGTGGGCCGCAACATTTCTTAATCCCTAGTGTTTTGAGTGTTAGTTTGAAAGAACATTTCTTAATCCCTAGTGTTTTGAGTGTTAGTTAACAATACCAATGATGTACTAATCCTATTGCTAAGTATTTCAGTTTATGTGAGTTGCATATCACTTACTCCAAAGACAAAATGTAGAGAAAAATAGTTTCTGAAATTCTTCCCAGAACCGGAATATTGGAGGCGGAAATTTCCAGGATCGGAAATTCCGGGTCTCCTATTTCTACCAGAAAAGTGGCTAAGGAAAAGTTTGGAAGTGGTTCTGACTCGAACCGGAAAATCAACTCGAAAATTTCATTGACTCGGAATTTCCGAGTCACCAGAAAACCACTCCAGATTTGGCTAAGGAAAGAAGAGAAAGTGGTTCTGACTCCGGAATATCAACTCGGAAATTTCATCAGCTCGGAATTTCCGAGTCACCCAGAAAATCACTCCAAAATTTGGCTAAGGAAAGAAGAGAAAGTGGTTCTGACTTCAACCGGAAAATCAACTCGGAAATTTCATCAGCTCGGAATTTCCGAGTCACCCAGAAAACCACTCCAGAATTTGGCTAAGGAAAGAAGAGGAAGACGTTCTGATCTCAACCGGAAATTCAGCTCGGATATTTCATAGCACCGGATATTCCGGGTGACTCGGAATTTCTGGGAGTCACTTATTCCGGAATTTCCGGGTCATCGAGAATTTCCGGGTCACTCAAGAACAGCCAGCTCTCAGATTTTCTCTCTCCTAATATTCTTGAAAGCTCAAATCATCAAGATCTCCCAATCCCTCTGAAGGGGATCGTGAGCAGAAAACAAAAAATTTCCTACCAACGATATCCTAAAAGCATGCCAAGATCTATTCTATGCAGATATAGTAGTACGAACGGAGATCGGAATACATACCCTTGTAGACCGAAAGCGGGGATCACGTTCCCGCACAAACATTGTCGATGAAGACCGACAAAGCCGACCTCAAGGTCGTGTAGAGGAAGCAGACCTCCGAGTACCGCTAGCGCAGCACCTCGCAGAGCGTCACACACGTACGGTGGAGACGACGGCCTCCGAAGCTCCAGTCCAGGACGAGCAGCGGAAGACTTGGACCGGAACACCATCAGCGCGGCAGCGGGCTATGGTGGAAGAGATCCCCCTTCTCAGCTTGGCGCGGCTTCGACAAGGGAACCACGAGATCGAGAGAGAAATTGGGAATTAATTGGTGAATTTAAAAGGCCAGAGGTGCCCCTTCTTATATAGGCTCCCAGGGGGGAGCCAACTTGCTAACCAGGCAATGTGGGACTAATCCCACTTGGGTCGGCCCCTCCTGGCCCCCACCGAATCCCCAAGGGGATTCCCCCCCTCTTAGGCCTTCTTTTGACCAGAAGGCCCATTTAGGGAAATCAGCCTAAATAAATTCGAAAATAAATATATAAAATCAGATTTGCATATTAATTACACTAATTAATATCAAACATAATATATATAATTTTTCCTAGCTCCGAAAACTGTTTCGTCGCTGCCCGATCTCCATCGGACCTCTCCCGGGACGCTCCCGGTGATCTCTTTCCTTTCCGGTTGTCTTGTCGAAACCCCTTAAGTGTGTTACCCTAGCGGTTCGATATAATAACTAGTATGACCAAGACTCCTCTATGATCCGTATGCACTTTGCAAATCTTCACATCGCCTCCTTGTACGTACTGACGTATCACATGGAAGCGTCGGAGAATGTGTTTGGCGGTGGAGTGAGACCTTGGCTCCTTGGCGTTGGCAATGGCACCCGTATTGTCGCAGAAGAGGATCACGGGGTCTTGCACGCTCGGGAACACTCCAAGTTCGATGATGAACTTCCTCAGCCACACAGCTTCATTCGCGGCTTCACAAGCAGCGATATACTCCGACTCCATTGTAGATTGTGCGACTATGGGTTGCTTCCCACTTCTCCAGCACACGGCGCCTCCATTCACCTTGAACACGTAACTTGTCTGTGACTTAGAGACATCGGGGTCTGAGCAGAAACTTGCATCTACGTAACCCGTTACGCCAAGTTCTTCATCGCAGCCACCATACACAAGGAACATTTCCTTTGTCTTATTGAGATACTTAAGAATGCTCTTAACAACTATCCAATGCGGCATTCCAGGATTACTCTGGAACCGGCTTGTCAAACTTAGAGCTAATGCCACATCCGGTCTAGTACTCAACATTGCATACATGATCGATCCTATGGCTGAAGCATAAGGATGTTTGGTCATTTCGGCCTTACCCAGTTCCGTCACCGGACACTGTGCCTTCCGCAATATCTTATTCTTGATAACCGGCAGAGAACCCTTATTTACCTTCTCCCTACCGAAAAGCTTCAGTATTTTATCAAGATAAGTACCCTGACTCAGTGCTAATAGGCGCCTTGATCTATCACGATAGATTTTTATGCCTAAAACATACGCAGCTTCTCCTAAGTCCTTCATGGAAAATTTACTGTTTAAATACTCCTTCACGCTATTCAGAAGTTCCACGTCATTCCCAATTAGCAATATGTCGTCAACATACAGTGCTAAGAACACAACCGAGCTCCCACTCATTTTCTTGTAAATGCAGGTCTCTTCCACATTTTGGATAAATCCAAAACCTTTGATTACCTCATCAAAGCGAAGATTCCAGCTCCGAGATGCCTGCTTCAATCCATAGATGGATCGCTGAAGCTTGCACACCTTGTTAGCATTCCCTGGATCGACAAAACCTTCCGGCTGTACCATGTACAACTCTTCCTCAATGTTTCCATTTAGGAAGGCTGTTTTGACGTCCATCTGCCAGATTTCATAATCGTAATAGGCAGCAACTACAAACAAAATCCGAATAGACTTAAGCATCGCTACCGGTGAATACGTTTCATCGTAGTCAATCCCATGAACTTGTCGGAAACCCTTTGCGACAAGCCGAGCTTTATAGACGGTCACATTACCATCAGCATCAGTCTTCTTCTTAAAGATCCATTTATTCTCGACGGCCTTGCGCCCTTCGGGAATATCCATCAAAGTCCACACTTTGTTATCATACATGGATCCTATTTCGGATTTCATGGCTTCAAGCCATTTCTCGGACTCTAGACTCGCCATCGCCTCCTTGTAGTTCGTAGGTTCGTCCTGTTCGACTAACATGACGGTGCAAACCATGTTGCCATACCATTCTGGTGCGATCCTAGATCTACCAGACCTACGAGGTAGAACACCTTCCTCGACAGTTTCGCCCACTCCTTCCACGGAGGACGTTTCCAGAATTGCTTTCGTTGCGCCACTCGGAATCTCGAGTTCAGGATCAACGATTTCATCGAGGTCTACCTTCCTCCCACTTACTCCTTTCGCGAGAAACTCCTTCTCTAGAAAGGTACCGGTCTTCGCGACAAAAGTTTTGCCCTCAGCTTGGTAGTAGAAGGTATACCCAACGGTTTCTCGCGGATATCCTACAAAGACGACTTTCTCCGACTTCGGTTCGAGTTTGTCGGGCTGTAGTTTCTTAACGTACGCCTCACAACCCCAAGCCTTCAGAAACGATAACTTAGGCTTTTGGCCATACATAATTCATACGGTGTCGTTTCAACGGACTTGGACGGAGCCCTATTTAAAATGAATGTGGCGGTTTCTAACACATAACCCCAGAAGGACACTGACAGATCGGTAAGAGACATCATAGATCGAACACTATCCAGTAGAGTACGATTACGTCGCTCGGACACGTCGTTACGCTGCGGTGTTCCGGCTGGCGTAAGTTGGGGTACTATGCCACAACTCTTCAGATGTGTGCCAAACTCAAAACTCAAGTATTCTCCACCGCGATCGGATCGGAGGTGCTTGATTTTCCTATTAAGCTGATTCGCAACTTCACTTTGGAATTCTTTGAACTTTTCATACGTTTCAGACTTGTGTTTCATCAAATAGATATAACCGTATCTACTCAAGTCATCAGTGAAGGTGACGAAGTAACGATAACCATTGCGTGTCGAAACGCTCAACGGTCCACACACATCTGTATGTATGATCCCCAACAAATCCGACGCCCGTTCAACGAAACCTTTGAACGGTGTCTTGGTCATTTTTCCCATAAGGCATGGTTCGCATGTATCGAGGGATCCGAAATCCAACGAGTCCAAAAGTCCATCGGAGTGGAGTTGCTTCATGCGCTTTACACCAATATGACCAAGACGGCAATGCCACAAATACATGGCGGTATCGTCACTACACTTAATCTGTTTGGCTTCTATGTTATGGATGTGAGTACTACGATCGAGATTCAACAAGAATAAACCGTTATTCTCGGGAGCATCAACATAAAAGATATCATTCATATAAATAGCACAATTGCTTGACACTGGTTTAAATGAATAACCGTCTTGTAACAGGCAAGACCCACTTATAATGTTTACACTCAAGGATGGCACAAAATAACACTTATTTAAAACCAAAACTAATCCCGATGGTAGATGCAGAGGGAGCGTGCCGACAGCCACCACGTCGACTCTCGATCCGTTGCCGACGCGCATCGTCACCTCATCCTTCGCCAGCCGCCGTCTATTCCATAACTCCTCCTGAGAGTTACATATATGAGCAACAAAACCAGTATCAAATACCCACGTGTTGCTCCGGGCGGATGTAAGGTACACATCTATAACATGTATATCAAATATACCTTGCTCTTTGTCGACTGTCTTGCCAGACTTCCTATCCTCCAGGTACTTGGGTCAGTTGCGCTTCCAGTGACCCTTCCCCTTGCAGTAGAAACACTCCACGCTAGCTCTGGGACCAGACCTGTTAGTCCTGGGCTTGGCAGCCAACTTTGCCTCCCTCCTGGACTTCCAGCTCTGCTTTCCCTTGCCACCGGATTTCTTGAAATCAACGGTCTTGTTGACCATCAACAGCGTGTCCTCCTTCTTAATCTCTACCTCAGCAGTCTTGAGCATCACGAACACTTCACCCAGGGACTTAGCCATGCCCTGCATGTTGTAGTTCATGACGAAGCCTTTGTAGCTTGGCGGCAACGATTGTAACACCCTGTCAATCGCCAGCTCATCGGGAATCTTGCATTCCAGAGCATTCAGGCGTTGAACGTAGCCAGACATCTTGACTACATGCTCGCTCACACTGCTATGCTCTTCCATCTTGGCCGAGAAGAAAAGCTCAGAAGCCTCATATCTCTCAGCCTTAGCCTACAACGCGAAGACAGCCTTCAGATCAGAAATAATCTCAAAGGCGCTCATCTTCTCGAAGCGCTTCTGCAGGTCGGCTTCCATGGCGTAGAGCATGCCACTCTGGACAAAGGCAGAATCCTCCGATCGGGTCTAGAAGACTTTCTTCTCATCCTCAGAGGCATCATCTGCGGGAGGGTCAGTAGTGGAACCAGTCTCGCGTAAGCGTACGCGTAAAGTCGGTCCGGGCCGCTTCATCAACTCAATGCCGCTGGAATACACAAGTGCACGCTAGAGTGTAGCAAATAACAGGAACGGTGCCCCCGTGCAGAACACGGGTTCTAACAGCGTACAGCTATATCTACGATAGATCGCCTCTGATACCACTGAAGGGGATTGTGAGCAGAAAACAAAAAATTTCCTACCAATGATATCCTAAAAGCATGCCAAGATCTATTCTATGCAGATATAGTAGTACGAACGGAGATCGGAATACATACCCTTGTAGACCGAAAGCGGGGATCATGTTCCCGCACAAACGTTGTCGATGAAGACCGACGAAGCTGACCTCAAGGTCGTGTAGAGGAAGCATACCTCCGAGTACCGCTAGCGCATCACCTCGCAGAGCGTCACACACGTACGGTGGTGACGACGGCCTCCGAAGCTCCAGTCCAGGACGAGCAACGGAAGACTTGGACCGGAACACCAGCAGCGCGGCAGCGGGCTATGGTGGAAGAGATTCCCCTTCTCAGCTCGGCGCGGATCCGACAAGGGAACCACGAGATCGAGAGAGAAATTGGGAATTAATTGGTGAATTTATAAGGCCAGGGGTGCCCCTTCTTATATAGGCTCCCAGGGGGGAGCCAACTTGCTAACCAGGCAATGTGGGACTAATCCCCACATGCCTGGTGCGGCATTGGAGGGTGCGCCGGCCCCCTAGTGGGCCCTTGGCCCACTTGGGTCGGCCCCTCCTGGCCCCACCGAATCCCCAAGGGGATTCCCCCCTCTTGGGCCTTCTTTCGACCAGAAGGCCCATTTAGGGAAATCAGCCTAAATAAATTCGAAAATAAATATATAAAATCATATTTGTATATTAATTACACTAATTAATATCAAACATAATATATATAATTTTTCCTAGCTCCGAAAACTCTTTCGTCGCTGCCCGATCTCCATCGGACCTCTCTCGGGACGCTCCCGGTGATCTCTTTCCTTTCCGGTTGTCTTGTCGAAACCCCTTAAGTGTGTTACCCTAGCGGTTCGATATAATAACAGGTATGACCAAGACTCCTCTATAATCAACGACTAACTCGTAGGCCTGGACCCCATGAATTAATCCCTGTGATATAACGAATGACTTTCATCTATCAAACATGAACGCAAAGTCTTAAACCTTTTGTCATAGCGATACTTAGCATGTCCGAGCGTCGTTCCATAGATATCTCCATACCTAATCCCGACCTCGTTACCGACGACGCTATCTTCTACTCGTTCATGATCTCATGTCTCCGTGACCTAGTCACACGCTTGCAAGCTCATTAGACATGATATCACCGAGTGGGCCCGAGAGTATCTATCCTACTATGCGGACTGGCAAATCCCGCTCTTGACCCCTCGTCGCAACTACTCATTTCCGATACCCAAAAGTATCACCGTTATTGTCATACTATATAAGATACGAAGTTTGGTGCGATCAAAGCATCTTCCAGGAATAACAATAAGAGTTGATCTCACGGTCAAAGGCGTAACGACTACGTTCTCCAAATCTGGGTATGTCCATCACATCGTTCTCCAACGATATGACTCCCATTGCCGACCGGCGCCATGCCCCATGACCGGGAAACCTCGATCATCAATCGCGCAACGAAACTAGTCTTAGTAGAGGCTACTAGGGACCTGGTTGTTTACGTATCACACCCGTATTAATATTTCCGCTTAATATGGTTCTAGCATGACACAAAAACCTATTATGAACAAACGAGATATGACAAAGAATACACTTTATTAATTGCCTCTAGGGCATATCTCCTTCACCCTCCACCCAAATTCGTTGATCTTTGGAGGACTGGAGGAGAAGGCCTGGATCTACATCTTCACCGAAGGGATTTGCATTTCCTCCCCATTCACTTGGGGATTTCGTGACTAGGGTTTCCGGTGGGAAAACCTAGTTCACCATTGTTGTAATCTTGGTGTTGCCTTGACCTTTTGTGGTCCTTGACCTTTTGTGGTCATCTTGAGAGCCCCCAATTAAGTTGTGGGTGCGTGCCTCAAGCGTTTGTAAGGGATTCGATATCCGCCCTAAAAGGGGATCAATAGTGGAAGGTGAACTCGCAACCTTTGTGGTTGAGTTCATCGGAGAAGAAGGCGAGCCTTTGTGGCGTTGCGGCTAACCTGTTGCGGTAGCGCACAACTCTCCAAACGAGACGTACACCCTTGGGTGGAACTCGGGATTACATATTCGTCTCCGCGTGCTTCACTCGGTTCCCCTTATCCTTACTCCCTTACTTGCTTGTTTTGTTAGCTTATTTATCTTGTTATTGCTTCGGTTGTCATTTATGTAAATTCACCATAGTTGCATATTTAGAGAATTTACCGTTGTGTTGAGCCTAAATTTGAAAAGACCTAAAATTTGTAATAGCACCTATTCACCCCCGCCCCCTCTATGTGCCGGATTCCCGTTCAATTGGTATCAGAGCCTTGTTCACTTTTAAGGGCTTAAACGCCTAAGTGCAACGATGACGAAATCCGATGCCGAGAGGGCCGCCCGTGAGAAATTAGAGGCGGAGAAGGAGGCGTTAGCCAAAGGGGCAACCATGGCCGATCTTATAGATATGAGAACGTCCTTGGAGGCCCAACTCCTCAAGATGAATGAGATGCTCATGGCACTCTTGAAGTCTATGGAACCCGAGGCTACTTCTCCCTCTCCTCCTCTTAAGGAGCATGGTGAGAACTCTAAAGAGTCATCTTCGGATGGGTCCAAAGATGTTCCTCCAAGTGTTTCCCTCGGGAAGGCGGAAAAAGATGAATCACCTAGCTCCTCTAACACCCCCAAAGGAGAGGAATTTCATAATGTCAACCATAATTACTCTCCTAACCCTCCTATCCCTCACCCTCATGTAAACTTTCACTAGAGCAGAACATGCTAATGGTCTCGGGCCGTATGGACTATTTGTCCCGGACACGCTCCCGGGACAACGTGCTCGGGACAAATAGGGTGGCTTTTTGTCCCGGGCACGCCACGACCCGGGACTAATTGGGGTTCACGTGGCCGCGTCAGTCAGACTTTTTGCCGGATGCTATTTGTCCCGGTTCGTATTACGACCCGGGACAATAGTTTTTTTTTTGTTTTTTCCTATTTTCTGTTTTTCTTTTTCTTTCGTATTTCTTTCCCAGTTCGTATTGCTAGCTGCTATTATGTTTTTCTTTTTCTTTCGTGTTTTCTATTTTACTTTTTTTGTTTCTCATTTAGCAACACATTTAATTATCTACTAACCCACACACTTCATTACTAACTACACATTTAATCTCAAGTCAAACTTCCCGTTCGGTCACCCATCCTCAAACTACTCCAACCCCAGCACGCTTAACATTTGGATTCCTTTCAAATTAGATACTAAGAGAGAACTGAGAACTTACTGATATTACTACCTTATCAATCATATTAACCACTCGGTCATCATGTTATACTTTTTCATTACTTGTATTATAAAAATTAAGTTGAATAAACAACAATGACTATAGAATAATAATAATATTGTAATAAATAATGATAAAATAATTATTACTTTATTTTTGTCTTTTTCATTTAGTATGGAATAATTCGTATCTTTATAACCTTAAATCAGAATTCAACAAATAAAATGTCTAAATTGATCAAAAAAATTAGAGAATTTCCAATATGACATCCAAATAATCTTTTGCATTACAGAAACATAGATAGTCATGGTGACCATTTTGATCGGTTTTACGAAAAAATAAAATAAAGTGATAAACACCTCAAAAAAGGATATTCTTTGGCATGAGTTCCTTATATGTGTACTAGTTGCTATGAAAAAATGATAAACTTTTTTTTACAAAATTTCCAAAAAAAAATCACAAAAAGGTTTTTCATCTATAAACATCTAGAAGTTTCAAGTCAAATGATCAAGTTATGGTCATTTCCACGGCATAATTTGTGATAAAGATCTCATATTGCACAAATATGTGCATATTGGTAAAAGAAACAATCATGCCAAAAGGAATTTTCAAATTATTTTCATAAATAAAATTTCCCATTTTTTAAGTGTGAAAAATGACTTTTTGAACAAAGTATAAGAAATATGATGAAAAATGGCACCCATTTATTTTTCATGGAAACTAGTACACATATGATGGATAATCCCAAGTATTAGGTTTTTCCTTAATTTCTACCTAATTTCGCCTAGTTAAATGAGTTTATGTCGATTATTCGAAACTAATTTAAATTTGAACTACAACTATTTCATAGTTTGGTGTTAATCTTTTGGAAAAATCATTTCAAGGTACACAACTATTCGTTATATCACAGAAACATTGATAATTCTAGAAAATTTTACCTCTTTTGATGAATAGTCATCGCGACCATTTTGATTGTTTTAACGAAAAAATGAAATAAAACGATAAACATCTTAAAAAAGGATATCCTTTGGCATGGGGTTCTTATATGTGTACAAGTTGCCATGAAAAAATATGAACTTGATTTTCGACAAAATATGCAAAAAAGTATTCACAAAAAGGTCTACCATCTATAAACATTTAGAAGTTTCAAGCCAAACGATCAAGTTATGGTCGTTTTCACAGCATAGTTTGTGATTCAGATCTCATATTCCACAATAGGTGCATATTGGTATAATAAACAATCATGCCAAAGGAATTGTTCAAATTATTTTCAGAAATATCATTTTCCATTTTTTGAGTGCGAAAAATGATTTTTTTTGTTTACAAAGTATAAACAATATGATGAAAAATGACATTCATTTAATTTTCATGAAAACTAGTACACATATTATGGATAATCCCCAAGTATAAGGTTTTTTCTTGATTTTTACATAATTTCGCCTAGTTTAATGAGTTTATGTCAATGATTCGAAACTAATTCAAATTTGAACTACAACTATTTGATAGTTTGGTCTTAATATTTTGGAAAAATCATTTTAAGGTACACAACTATTGGTTATATCACATAAATATTGATAATTCTTTAAAAAATACCTCTTTTGATGAATAGGTCATCGCGACCATTTTGATCGTTTTAACGAAAAAATGAAATAAAACGATAAACATCAAGGATATCCTTTGGCATGGTGTGCTTAATTATATGTGTAATAGTTGCCATGAAAAATGATAAACTTAATTTTGACATATTGGTATATGAAACAATCATGCCAAAGGGATTCTTCATGTTATTTTCATAAATATCATTTTCCATTTTTAAGTGCGGAAAATGATTTTTTTGTGAACAAAGTACAAAAAATATGATAAAAATGGCACCTATTTATTTTTCATGTAAACTAGTACACATATGATGGATAATCCGCAAGTCTTAGATTTTTCCTTGATTTCTACCTAATTTCACCTAGTAAAATGAGATTATGCTGATTATTTGAATCTAATTCATATTCTTCAAATTATTTGTGAAAAAGTCTTGTATTCCTCAAATGAGTGCATTTTGATATAGTAAACAATCATGTCGAAGGGATTATTCAAATTATTTTCATAAATATTATTTTCTATTTTTTAAGTATCAAAAAGGAATTTTTGTAAGTGTCAAAACATTTAATAAATATATAGGCACCTAACTTTTGTCCCGGTTCGTGGCTGGAACCGGGACAAATGGGGTCCGATGACCTTTTGTCCCGGTTCGTGGCTGGAACCGGGACAAAAGATTCGATTTTAAAGCGCATGGAGGCTAAAACCAACTATTTGTCCCGGTTTGTAATAGGACCGGGACAAATGGGATATTTCTGTTTGGTCCTATGGCTTGTTTTCTACTAGTGTTTAGAAGTGATCCTCCTAAGCTCAAACCTACTAATTTCTCTCAATGGCAATTTCTAATGAAGTCTCATCTATGTAGTGCCTCCATTGAGCTATGGCGCATCACCGAAGAAGGATTCAAGCCTCATGATCCAACCAACTTGACAAGAAGAGAGGTGGTTGATAGCCAACTCAACGCCACCGCTCTTCATCAACTCCAAATGGCCGTTGGAGAGAAGGACATGCCGCTCATTCAATAATTCTCCACCGCCAAAGAAGTTTGGAATGCTCTTTCCGACATCTTCGTCGGGAATGAGAGCATGAAGAAGAACCGGTATGATGCCTTATGCAATGAGGTGGAAGGGTTCTACAAGTTGGATGGAGAAAGTCACGAGGACATGTACCGGAGGTTGATGTTGGTTGCTAACACCTTCAAGAACCTCAGGGCGGTCTACATTGATGACGCTTGGATCAAGAGGAAGTTCGTGACCGCTCTCTTGCCCTTTGAGGAAACAGACTTGAAGACACTCCAAGGGAGACATGACTTCGCGAAGATGACATCCAATGAAGTCATGCAAGAGATGACCGCGTACAAGGTGGCCTCCAAGATTGCACAAGATGCAAGAGCTAGAGCCATAGGGATGCACAAGCATGCCTCAATTGCGTTGAAGGCCACCGTTGAAGAAGAGGATGAAGAGGAGTATGATGATCAAGTTGAGCTATCTAGTGAGACTCTCTCAAGTACTCTTACTCAACACATGAGTCTTGCGGCAAGAACGTTTTGGAAGAACCCCGGAA
The DNA here is from genome assembly GCA_026929855.1 of Poa annua. Classification (NCBI taxonomy): domain Eukaryota; kingdom Viridiplantae; phylum Streptophyta; class Magnoliopsida; order Poales; family Poaceae; genus Poa; species Poa annua. The sequence continues at coordinate 11,439,682 of CM049430.1, forward strand.
GGGCCAAAGCGAGGATTGACAAGAAGTTCCCCCCCCCCCCCAATGGAGGAAAGCCAAGCAACAAGGTAAGGCTTTGATATAATTGTGATGACAAAGGCTGAAGGAGATATGCCCTAGAGGCAAATAAATAAGTAGTATTTATTGCATTATCTCATAAGTTTATAATAGGTTTGTGTATTATGCTATAACTGTATTAATCGGAATTATTAATACACGTGTGATACATAGACAACCAGGTCCCTAGCAAGCCTCTATATGAGCTAGTCCATTGGGCAACAGTTGATCGAGATTCCGGATCAAGGACAATGACTTCGGTTGACAATGGGGTCATCTTGTTAGTTGAATAAGATGGTGGACATACGCAAAGTATTGCAATAAGATCGTATTACGATGTTTGTCACTTGCAATAGATAAGAATATGATAGCTTATTCCTTAGACTGTGAGACCGTACTTATTAATGCTTCGTAGGGGTACTTTGAGAGCATCAAACGTTGTGTCTTATATAGCATGACAATAACGGTGTCCATCTTGGGTATTCCGAAAGAGCATCGAGACGTAAGGATCAAGAGCGGGATTTGTTCATTCTTGTAATGGAAAGATACTCTGGGCCCACTCGGTGATATTGCATCTATATAGCTGCGCAGCTTGTGACTAGGTCATGGAGATGGTAATATCACAGACGAGTTAATAACCTTCGTGGGTAATGAGATACATCAAAGGCATCGGTGTGTCTACGATCATATCTCGGACAAGGTAGTATCGCAGAGACAAAGGGAATGAATATCATATTTATGGTTCAACGACGATATCCGTGGAATGCACAGGGGTCGTCATATATTTCCAGGTATCCCTGACGATCATTGGTGAGCGGAGTGTCTCGACCATGTCTGGAGTATTCCCGAACCGTAGCGTAACAAACTTAAGGTCTTAGCGACGCTAGGAGATAGGTTCTGGAATTTTATAGGTTTTTGTTGAAGAGAGAGAAATGATCCGGAAAGAGTTCCGGTGGTCCGGAAGGAGTTCCGGGAAGGTATGGAATGGTTCCGGGAATGTCCGAAAGTTGTTCGGGTGGTCCGAAAGAGTTTTCGGAGTCACGGATATTGAATTATATATGAATATATTAATTATGAATTAATGGGATTTTTATATTAATTTAATATTAATTAAATAAAGGAAAAAGGGGGCTCCCACCTATATGGGCCCTAAGAGGGCCCAAGAGGGGGTGCCGCACCACCAAGGGGGGTGGGCCCCATTGGCTGGTTCGGCCAGCCCATGTGGGGGCCGAACCCCCCTCCCTTGTCCTTTGTTTAGTCCCACATGGGGGAGCCAAGGGGTTTGCACACCCCCTTCCCCCTTTATATAACAAGGCATATTAATTGATTTAATTCATAGGAAAATCCAATTAATTCCCAATTTCTCTCTCGATCTCGTGGTTCCCAAGTCGGAGCCGCGCCGAGCTAAGGAAGGGGGTCTCTCTCCACCTAAGCCATACCGCAGAGCGCCGTTGCTCTGCGGGATTCCAGATAAGATCTACCACTGCAATTTCAGCTGGATCTGAATGACCGGGGGTTGTCCCTAAGCTCCGTATGTTTGCGAGTGCTCGGAGGCTACTCTATTGAGGAGCTTGGGCGACGTCGTCTCGCCCCCTGCAGCCGCCGCGCCTCCCCCCTCTGCTGCCGGCGCACCAGCCCTGGTGCTGGCGCTCTGCCTTCTTCCGCCCGACGCCCGTCGACGCAGATCATCGTCGACAACCCGGCGTCATTGACTCCGACATCGCGCCAAGTTCTCCGCGACCTCGAGGTCGGCTACGTACTACTTCATCGTCAACGCTTGTGCGGGAGCGTAATCCCCGCTATCGGTCTACATGGAGGTAATGTAACCCGTTCCGCCACCGTTATCGCATGTACTAGATAGATAGATCCTGGCTAGTTAGGGTTTCGTTCGCTAGAAAATTATTGTTTTCTGCACTGTAACCCCTTCAGTGGTATCAGAGCCGATCTATGCGTAGTACTGCTGGTACGGTTAGAACTCATGTTGAATGAGGGCGTCTTTCTTATATTTGCTACCCTCTAGCGTGCACTTGCGATGCCTTCGGTATTGAGTTGATGAAGCGGCCCGGACCGACTTTACGCGTACGCTTACGCGAGACTGGTTCCACTACTGACATACGGCTGGCACCGTATCTGTGGCTGGCGGGTGTATGTTTCTCTCTCTCTAGTCGGCAAAGCATTTTCAATGGAGGGCCCGAAAGGGATGCTTAAACATGCAATTATACGATCGACGTTGTGGTACAAATTTCGTAGGTAGGGAAGCGATTCTCTTACGAATAAGCCTATTTGCCACGTAAAACTTGCAAAACTAAATAAAGCTAGAGGCGTCTAACTTTGTTTTGCAGAGGCGTTATTTTATGTGACATGGTTACGGTAAGTTTTGATATTACTCATACTGTCGGAGGCAATGGAGGGCTCTGTAGACTCGGAGTCATGCCGGGGCGCCGGGGGCCAGGCACATGGCGCCATGAAGGTCCAGGCGCATCGACCATGTCACATCGCACTTCATTGCATCATTATCGTGTGCTGTTGTGTGTGCATCCTATTGATTGCTTATATGCTAGATATACAACGATAGCATCATAAATAGGATGATCCCTAACAAATACCAAAATTGTGTTCTCCCTCGTTGCGCACCACCAAGAAAGTTCTACGTTATGAGGCAGGCCGTGATGATCGGGTGTCACACATCTCGTCGTTCGCATACAGTGGGTGTAAGCCATGTTGCACGCGCATGGTCTTCGAGGTTTGATTGGCGAGCCTAGCATACTCAGAGGTATGGCCTCGGAACACGGGAAGATCGAAAGATCGAGCACGAGTCACAGAGTTGTTGTGATCGACATGTTATGTCCACCTTTGAAGCTGTGCTGTCGGCCGTGATGATCGGGGGTAGTGTGGTGGATGAGGGTCGTGTAATCGCCATTATTATTTTTAGGGATAATAATCTTGGTGTGGTGTGGTTTTTGATAATGAGATTATAGAACTAAAACTCACCAATATATTATAAACTTATCTTATCTCTTTTGCGATCACATCTGGAGACTGCGGAACTACACTTCGGTTACTTCTTCAAGAGCTCGGATTCTACCTTGGAAGCCGACGGGTCCAACTTCATCAGCTGGTGCATTGGTTTTAGAAACATTCTCCAAACACAACAAATATCCTATATGTGCTAGAACATTAGTTAGGAGTTAGACCAGATGATTCTGATAGCAAGGAGCAAGATGATGAGTTCCGTAAGCATCATGACATGTTAATGGAAGTGACGATCATCATGAGCGTATGCCTAGCACCTGAGTTGAAAGTTGTTTCAACACATGGAGCCATATGTCGTGATTGATGCGATCAGAGGTCACTTCAAAGATGAATTAAGTCTTGAGCAGTTCAGACAGCTTAGAAAGTTCCGGACCATTCACATGGGGAGCATACCTGTCTGGAGACTCAGTTGAAGAAGTTGTGTGTGACATCTACTTCAGGCTTACGAATATCTACAATTTCTAGATAGCGAACTCCAGTGCAATAGAGATTGTGCTTTACCTCCTAGCTGTGAATAGCATGTGCGTGAATATGCTATAGAGACACGGTGAGCTTCTTCACATTCGTGAACAAGTTCAAATCTCTAAAAGTTGATTCATCGAAGAAGAGTTCTTCGACGCTATGGGTATATTTGATATACGAAGATATAAATGTATTCTTCTCATACTTGATGAAAAGTGTTTGATAATTGTTCTGTTTGTGAAACAGTCCCTGATTATCACAAGTATGTGGCGAAGGGTGACGTGACAGTGCACAAGTGATGGCAAGTTCATGGCCAGTAGTGCTCACGCCCTCGAGATATCATATTAGTTATCATCAATAGTTTTTGATAAGACATTTTGTAATAGTGAGAGTGTGATCTAGTTTGGTGTCTTGAATGTTGCAAGACATAATTATTCATATAGAACACATCAGTTGTTTTGTGTTATGAACCAAAACAGTTGTTTCATATTATGAGTAATTTGCATCACATCTCAATTACATTATGCGTATGATATACATTTATAGCGGGAATGATAAAATTATGTGTCCAAAGAACAAACACCATCGAATTTAGTCATAAAGGCAGTGAAAGAAGTAATGGACAATTTTGGTCCATTTAAGTATTTCGAGTGCCAAAATTGATTAAGTTTGAAATGCATTATTGAAGTTGCAATACTAGAGGAAATTGATTGAGCGTCATTTTTAATGATTAATCAATGGTGTTTTGCTTGATCCGAATTCTTCTATGATTTTGGTAAATAGGAGTATTTGCCCGATAAATTATGGAGTCTGAGATTAATTTGATAATAGATCAAATGGGGTTTTTCAGAAGAAAGATTAGTGAATATTGTATTCACAAGATTCGATCAAAGGACAATATTTTTGAATCATGGTTTCAACGCAAGAGACTTGTGGAAATTTGCTTCACAAAATTATAATGTCATATATAGTGATATGTGGGGAATTATAATCATACTCGATTTAAAAAAAAGTGTGGTCTGTCAGAATCAGTCTTAGAATCTCCTAATATGTTCGAAACATTATAGTCGATGTCCACTTTAGAAAATAGATGTTTTTCTCAACAAGAATTTGTAGGATCGACAGTAGTGTCGACATGTATATGATTATGCGATAATTCGGAATATATATGAGTGGTTCTTTGTAGATTGCTCGCATTGGACGAGAGTGTATTCCAGAACCAATTAGAAACAAAGTTCAGTTTGTTGTCTATGCAATTCTGAGAAAAGATGGCTTTTCGAATTATGGTTTATGAACTGGAATTAGAAGTTTGGAATAAAGTGTCAGACTTATGTTGGAAGGTGTTCCAAAGAGTATATGTCTGCTAATGAAAATTTGGTGATTAAGAGTGAGGGAGACTAGAAAATTGTTTTCTGCTTGCAATCCTCTTCATAAAGATCATAATATTTTCATGAAAGAAACTTCTAAATAAAGTGCTGTTATATTTAATATTGCTGTCAGGTCACAGCACTGTATTAAGTATTTCAGATCTTGTTGACAGATCGAGGTGCACTTTATGAATACAAAGAAAGTTGAGAAAGTATCGGAATACGAACAAAGGCTCTTCAGCCTGGAAATCCAAGTTACGTTTAAAAGGATTAAGAGAGTAATTGTTGCTGCAATTCTTATTAGAGGAATAAGATTGTTTAATCGTCATATAAAGTGTTATATGGAAATATGACTATAAGAAAGACGCGGGAGCATGTCTTGTCGAGAAATGTGTCTTGGACAAGATCAAATTTGTTGACTACATTTATGTAGACATGCTTGAAGTCTGAGGGATTTGTATTATTGTAATACTGGAGTTTGTATTGAATTCGAATTGATAATAGATCAATGATTTTGGTTAGGCCAAAATGTCGATTTAAGTGGGAGTCATAGTTAGTTCACTCAGGAGAAATATGTGAAGAACATATTTTTGAGTGGGAGCTCAGGAACTCAGATATGTGGATGACACGTTTTTGAGTGGGAGCTCGTGTTATCAAATATGTGGAGACATAATTTGAGTGGGAGTCGAATTCATCTTGTGTAGTTAACACATTGTGAAACTGTACCAATAGAATAGGATGAAGTTGTAAAACTATTTAAAAGTTAGTGTCTATTTTGAAATATAAGGGGAATTTTAATAGTTAGTCGAGTTGTGTTGGATTATATCTGAGGAGTCAGAATAGAATCAAAAGGATGGTCCTTTGGAATCCAATTGGTCATTAAGAGTAATGATGCATGAAGGTAATGGTTGTATGACATGTGGGTCTATTATGTATATATTAGACATCATACAGAAACCATATTATCTGCTCGATAAAATATAACCGATGTTCTTGGAGTAAAGAACAGTTATGAAAGTAAATTTGGAATTTACTGGAAGTAGAAGTGCGTTAGTTAAGGGATTGACATTTGAATGTCAAGTTTTCTACATTGGTGTGAAAGTATGTAGATATCGCGAGTTTGTAATTGTTACAAGGGGATCTGCATGACTGAGTGTGTTTTCAGGGCAGTTATCTGGTTAGTATAATCAGAGTAAGCGCTGGGAAGCGGAAGTCTCACTTAGTTACAGTATTTGCATATATGTTGTTAGACAACATGGTGATATCAAGCAAGTTGATACCAGTGAATCGCAAAAGCATGTACAATCATGGACTGTGCAGTAACACTTTTCCACGAGCAAGCATTATCAAATGATTCTTATTTGATAAGGGATTCTGATAAAGTAAAATGCCGCTAGTTTATTTGTACTCTAGTGCAAGTGGGAGACTGAAGGAGATATTCCCTAGAGGCAAATAAATAAGTAGTATTTATTGCATTATCTCATAAGTTTATAATAGGTTTGTGTATTATGCTAGAACTGTATTAATCGGAATTATTAATACACGTGTGATACATAGACAACCAGGTCCCTAGCAAGCCTCTATATGAGCTAGTCCATTGGGCAACAGTTGATCGAGATTCCCGATCAAGGACAATGACGTCGGTTGACAATGGGGTCATCTTGTTAGTTGAATAAGATGGTGGACATACGCAAAGTATTGCAATAAGATCGTATTACGATGTTTGTCACTTGCAATAGATAAGAATATGATAGCTTATTCCTTAGACCGTGAGACCGTACTTATTAATGCTTCGTAGGGGTACTTTGAGAGCATCAAACGTTGTGTCTTATATAGCATGACAATAACGGTGTCCATCTTGGGTATTCCGAAAGAGCATCGAGACGTAAGGATCAAGAGCGGGATTTGTTCATTCTTGTAATGGAAATATACTCTGGGCCCACTCGGTGATATTGCATCTATATAGCTGCGCAGCTTGTGACTAGGTCATGGAGATGATAATATCACAGACGAGTTAATAACCTTCGTCGGTAACGAGATACAGCAAAGGCATCGGTGTGTCTACGATCATATATCGGACAAGGTAGTATCGCAGAGACAAAGGGAATGAATATCATATTTATGGTTCAACGACGATATTCGTGGAATGCACAGGGGTCGTCATATATTTCCAGGTATCCCTGACGATCATTGGTGAGCGGAGTGTCTCGACCATGTCTGGAGTATTCCCGAACCGTAGCGTAACAAACTTAAGGTCTTAGCGACGCTAGGAGATAGGTTCTGGAATTTTATAGGTTTTTGTTGAAGAGAGAGAAATGATCCGGAAAGAGTTCCGGTGGTCCGGAAGGAGTTCCGGAAAGGTATGGAATGGTTCCGGGAATGTCCGAAAGTTGTTCGGGTGGTCCGAAAGAGTTTTCGGAGTCACGGGATATTGAATTATATATAAATATATTAATTATGAATTAATGGGATTTTTATATTAATTTAATATTAATTAAATAAAGGAAAAAGGGGGCTCCCACCTATATGGGCCCTAAGAGGGCCCAAGAGGGGGAGCCGCACCACCAAGGGGGGTGGGCCCCATTGGCTGGTTCGGCCAGCCCATGTGGGGGCCGAACCCCCCTCCCTTGTCCTTTGTTTAGTCCCACATGGGGGAGCCAAGGGGTTTGCACACCCCCTTCCCCCTTTATATAGCAAGGCATATTAATTGATTTAATTCATAGGAAAATCCAATTAATTCCCAATTTCTCTCTCGATCTCGTGGTTCCCAAGTCGGAGCCGCGCCGAGCTGAGGAAGGGGGTCTCTCTCCACCTAAGCCATACCGCAGAGCGCCGTTGCTCTGCGGGATTCCAGATAAGATCTACCCCTGCGATTTCAGCTGGATCTGAATGACCGGGGGTTGTCGCTAAGCTCCGTATGTTTGCGAGTGCTCGGAGGCTACTCTATTGAGGAGCTTGGGAGACGTCGTCTCGCCCCCTGCAGCCGCCGCGCCTCCCCCCTCTGCTGCCGGCGCACCAGCCCTGGTGCTGGCGCTCTGCCTTCTTCCGCCCGACGCCCGTCGACGCAGATCATCGTCGACAACCCGGCGTCATCGACTCCGACATCGCGGCAAGTTCTCCGCGACCTCGAGGTCGGCTACGTACGACTTCATCGTCAACGCTTGTGCGGGAGCGTAATCCCCGCTATCGGTCTACATGGAGGTAATGTAACCCGTTCCGCCACCGTTATCGCATGTACTAGATAGATAGATCCTAGCTAGTTAGGGTTTCGTTCGCTAGAAAATTATTGTTTTCTGCACCGTAACCCCTTCAAAGGCCACTTTGTTGCAGATTGCCCAGGGGAAAGAAGAGAGGATCATGGTGGGAGGCTCGTGGCAAGACGAAGGGCAAGGGGCCCATGCCCATGAAGAAGCCCTACTTTAAGAAGAACCAAAAGATTGTCTTGGTAACTCAAGAGCAATATCCCACCGATGATGAAGATAGTGACAAGGAGGATACCCCAACGCAAGTGGCCGCACTAGCCATTTCGTCCACACCTCCGTCACTCTTCTCCTCACCAAACGAGAGCCCCATCATCAAGAATGCAAGATGTCTTATGGCAAAGACATCCGAGGTAAAATTGTCCCCCACCTTCATATCCCATGAAATTGATGATGGTATGAGCCTAGAAGTCAAGGAATAAATTATTGCTTTTGATAAATTCATGACTAACTTTCAAGGAGAAGGAAAGAAACACTTTGGCTCAATTATGAGTCGTATAGGTGAGCTTGAGGATGAGCTTGAATTAAAAGGTGAGATTGAGAGAGAGGATGCACACACTAAGGTGTCCCTCCAATCCTCTCTTGAAGATGAACAAGAAGCTCATGCTCTCCTCAAGGAGCAACTTTCTAAGATCACTAAGGATCGTGATCTTTACTTTTCTAAATGTAAAATTGTGCAAAATGAAAAGTCTGAGCTTGTAGTTTCTCATGCTAGACTTTGCGAAGACTTCGAGTCACTTGAAAATACTCACAGGGTATTGACAAGTGATCACGGACGTCTCCTCAAGTCTCGTGATCAACTCCAAACTCGGATATCTATTCTTGAGAAACCTAGTACTTCTACTCCTTTGAATACTAATGCAAATGTTGTCAAGGATAAAACTAGGGTCTTGTTTGTTCCCTCCATAGCAACCGAGCCCAAGACCTCCCTTGATAAAGGCAAGGGGACACTCACTACTCCTCTTCATGAGCGAGTGCCCCACAAGGGTAAGGAAGGTCTAGGCTATGTTGCTAAGGAGAAGAAGAAGATGATCAAGAAGAAGACCAAGCCCGCACAAGCCAAGAAAGATGATATAGCAAGTGGAAATGCCACAAGGGGCACTCCCACTCGTGATGACTTTGCGGGCATATCTAACCCAAATTATGCTTTATATGTTGATTATTATGGGGATGTCTATGCTAGATACATTGGTCCTTTTGATGGTTACATTGAATATGCTATTTGGGTCCCAAAGACCCTTGTTGCTAACCAAAAGGCACCCATTGCAAAATGGGTACATAAACCAAAGAATTGATTGTGTGTAGGGCCTTGCTTCCGGAGGATCGAAATGGATAATTGATAGTGGGTGCACTAGTCATATGACCGGAAGCAAGGAAATTGTAACGGAGTTGAAGCCCAATGATGACCAAATGACCGTTACATATGGTGACAATTCAAAGTCTAAGGTAATAGGGCTCGGCAAGGTGGTAGTGGCACCGGACATCACACTTGTGAATGTTTTGCTTGTCGAGTCCCTAGGTTTCAACTTGATCTCCCGTCCATTATTTAACTTGTTTGGGTTATACCGTTGTCTTCGAAAAGGAGATTGTTATCCTCATGCGGAGCAAGTCTCTCAATGTGTCTTTCGTTGGGTACATTGAGAATGAGCTCTATGTGGTTGACTTCTCCGGAGTCACCACTTCCCATACAATGTGCCTATTCGCTAAGGCGGACTTGGGTTGGCTATGGCATCGCCGACTAGCCCATGTCAACATGAGGACTTTGCAAAGTCTCCACAAGGGTGGCCATATCCTAGGACTAAAAGACCATGTTTCTTTCTCGAAGGATCGAATGTGTAGGGCTTGTGTTGAAGAAAAAATGCATGACATTCACCATCCAAGCAAGACCATCATTTCTTCAACAAGGGTTTTGGAGCTTCTCCATGTTGACCTCTTTGGTCCCATTCCGGAAGCTAGTCTTGGTGGCAAGAAATATTGCTTGGTGATTGTTGATGACTATTCAAGATACACATGGGTTTTCTTCTTCAAGTCGAAGGTGGAGACTCAACAAACTATCATCGACTTCTCCAGTGAAGCTCAACGTCAACACAATGTCCCTATCTTGGTGATAAGAAGTGACAATGGTTCCGAATTCAAGAACCACACCTTGAACGAGTTCCTTAGTGAAGAAGGGATTCGTCATCAATATTCCGCTGCTTATACTCCCCAACAAAATGGTGTAGCCGAAAGGAAGAATCGCACTCTTATTGAGATGGCAAGGTCGATGATGGCCGAGTTCAAGTCCCCTCACAACTTTTGGGCCGAAGCCGTCAACACCGCTTGCCATTCATCCAACCGGCTCTTCTTTTGCAAAGGACTCATGAAGACCCCCTATGAAGTGCTTACCGGGAACAAGCCCAATATCTCTTACTTCCGAGTTTTTGGTTGTAAGTGTTTTTATCTCATCAAAGGTGTTCGTTTAGGCAAGTTTGAATCTAAGTCTGTTGAAGGGACATTTGTGGGCTACGGGTCCGAATCCCACACTTATAGAGTCTATGATAAGGCCTCGCGCATAATCATAGAAACTTGTAGTGTGGTGTTCGAGGAGAATGACGGCTCACTTGTGGAGCAAAGTGGTGTTTCCGTTGTAGGTGATGATCAACCTCAAGATACTATCCGAAGAATGGGGTTGGGAGTCCACCGCCCCGTTGAACTCTATTATGAGGTTGCTCAACAATGATCAAGTTCTTCACAAGTGGTGCCCACCCCCAACACAAGAAACACCCATCGACAACACCGTGCCCAATACGCCTAGCCAAGAAGAAGCACAAGATTCTCCAGCCGCTCCTGGAATTTCCGGAGGGCCGGAAAATCCGGTTCAAACTGGAGTCGGAAATTCCGGTGATTCGGAATTTCCGGTCCATACTGAACCCGGAATATTCGGTCCTGCTGACATTCCCGGTGGCAGCTCGCAGCAAGGCCAAGATCAACCCTCTCCTTCACCGATGGACATCACTCCAATGGTTGATCAAGGCCATCAAATCTGTCAAGGCGGAGACATGAATGATCAAGATGATCAAGCGATTCCTCCCACCACTCGGAGGGAAATCGAGATCCACCGTTTGAATAGGGTTGGCACCTCACAAGAATTAAGAGCTCTATCTCTTGACAAGGTGCTTGGTGATGTGAGAAGCAAGGTCTCTACCCGAAGACAACTTGCAAGCTTTAGTGAACATCAAGCTCACATCTCCATGGTGGAACCCAAGAAGGTCTTTGAAGCTCTTGAAGATAAAGATTGGCTTGATGCTATAAGAGCTCAACAACTTCGAGCGCAACAAGGTGTGGAAGTTGGTGGAAAGACCCAAAGATTGCCGCAATGTTATCGGCACCAAGTGGATTTTCAAGAACAAGCAAGATGAACATGGCATGGTGGTGAGGAACAATGCAAGGTTGGTGGCTCAAGGTTACTCCCAAATTGAAGGCATTGACTTTGGAGAAACCTACGCGCTCGTGGCTCGACTTGAGTCAATTCGTATTCTTCTTGCCTATGCCTCTCATCATAACTTTAAGTTGCAACAAATGGATGTTAAATCCGCTTTTCTAAATGGTCCACTAAATGAACTTGTTTATGTTAAGCAACCACCGAGGTTTGAAGACCTCAAGTTTCCGAACCATGTCTACAAGTTAGATAAGGCACTCTATGGCCTTAAACAAGCCCCACGAGCGTGGTACGAGCACCTTAGAGAACTACTTGTAGACCGTGGATTCCAAGTTGGGGAAATCGACCCCACACTTTTCACTAAGAAAGTAAATGGAGAGCTTTTCATTTGTCAATTATATGTGGATGACATTATATTTGGATCTACTAACAAAGCATTTAACGAAGAATTCTCCAAGCTTATGACTGACAGGTTTGAGATGTCTATGATGGGTGATATGAAGTCTTCCTAGGATTTGAGATCAAACAATTGAAGGAAGGAACGGTCATCAACCAAGCAAAGTACATTCAAGACATGCTCAAGAAGTACGGGTTGCTTGAGCTCAAGGGTGCCTCTACCCCAATGCAAACCAAATGCCACCTTGAGCTCAACCCCAATGGTAAGGATGTGGATCAAAAGGTATACCGCTCCATGATTGGATCTCTTCTTTACCTTTGTGCATCTAGACCGGATATAGTGCTATCCGTAGGAGTGTGTGCAAGATATCAAGCGGCTCCTAAAGAAAGCCATGATATGTCCGTCAAGAGGATCTTTAGATATTTGGCTTATACCCCAACCTTTGGATTGTGGTACCCCAAGGATGCACATTTCTCGTTATGTGGGTACACGGATTCCGATTGGGCGGGAGATCAAAATGATAGGAAGTCAACCTCCGGCGCTTGTCAATTTATTGGGAGGTCCTTGGTAAGTTGGTCTTCTAAGAAGCAAAATTGTATATCTCTCTCCACCGCCGAAGCCGAGTATGTTGCCGCCGCAAGTTGTTGCACTCAGTTGCTATGGATGAGGCAAACTTTAAAGGAGTACGGAGTCGATTGCGACAAAGTGCCTCTTCTATGTGACAACAAAAGTGCCATCAAGATTGCTTACAACCCGGTGCAACATTTAAGAACCAAGCATGTTGAGATCCGCCATCATCTCATAAGAGATCATGAGGCCCGAGGAGACATTGACTTATCATATGTGGGCACAAGGGATTAATTGGCGGATATCTTCACGAAGCCCCTTGAGGAAGGAAGGTTTTGCTTTTTGAGGAATGAGCTCAATATCATATATTCGAGGTCCTTAGCTTGATCGCTTGCACACTCACCTAGGACGTAATTGCATCTTATCTTGTTTATATGTAGGCATGGAAATAGGGGGAGTGCGGTCCTAATACATTGGACCATCCCTCCCCCCATTATGCCGATAGCAAGTGTTCTTTTATCTCTATATTCATTCTTATGACTAATGAGCTAAAACGACGAGTATTGGTTATGTACCCAAGATACATCTTCGCGGTGACATGCCATACACTCCTACATGGTGGCCTCGGCCACCGACCTCTTCTCTTTGAAGAGTTGGCTTTATTTGGAGCTTACGCTTTATGTTTCGTTTTGGTAGTTGTGAGTTGAGTATGGTGTACCAATGAAAGTTTGGAAATCTATCCCAAGCCTACTTCCCCCTGAAAACATTTCTCTCTATTGCACACATGTCATCCATTTGAAAACTGGGATTTTAGTTCAGCAGGTCGGAATATCCGGTTCATTTATGAATCAGAATATCCGGTGACTCGGAAATTCGATCGGGCGGTTTGTCTAAAAAATATAAGGGCAGGCTCGGGGTGAAGGGCTCATTCGTGCCCTTCTTCCACCCCCGACCTCCCTCTCCTCCAACCGCCGCCCCTGCTGCTCCAAGATCTCTCCGGAGCACTCCGACCGCCGGGGAACCTCTTTCTCGGCCGGATCTGCTCCTCCTCTGCCCCGGGAACTCACTCCTCCAAGCAATGTCCTCAATGGATGAGGGTAACTTCACTTTTCCCTATCCCTAAGTGCTCGCACTAGGATCATGGTGTGGAGTTATTTGTTTCAAAATTGCTTGGTAGAGATTCTTTCTAGCTTCATTCCCTGCCATCTACATATATTAGTTTGCATTGTGTTGGATCGATCTAGTTTTAGACCGAGTCAATCTCAGATCTGCACTGTTTCGGTCTAGGTCGGAATTTCCGGTTAGGTCTGAATCGGAATTTCCTAGCTGAACACTGCAGTTTTCAGATTCACTCATGTTTAACTACATATGATTCATCAAATGCCTACCTAGTGTGTGTATCCTCTCCTGACTTGTGTGTACTTACCTTGTGCCACCCTCCATGCTCAAATTCACAGGTTCTAGTGGGAGTCCTTCTCTCACAGAGGCAACAAGGAACACCTCAAGGGCACCTGTTCACAAGACCCCTGTCGACAAGGGTAAGGGTCCTGCCTCCTCAAGCAACCCAGCTGTTCCAAAGAAGAAGAAAGCACTTGCTAGCAGGCCACCGTACAAGAAAAGGAAGAATGCTCATGTTCCTCAACGACAGAACTATGCAAAGATGAACTCTGCTGACTACTCTCAGCTCCGACAAGGGTATTGGTACCTTAGGCCAAGGGACAACACTCTGGATGATCGCATCTTTTGGTGTCAAGAGCAAGAGTTCATAATCAAGGACCTATACTACTCTCTATCGAAGCCCATTCGACCTATGCATCCGTATAACCTTGCAGCCCTGCAGGAGAAAGCCTCTTTTCTTGAAGCTATACAGATTATCAAGGCTATGGGCTTGGAGCGGCTTGTGATCACTCGTTGTCCATACAACGCTCAGCTCGTGATGCAGTTCTTTGCCACTCTTGTGATGAAGGGTGACTCAAAGAAGACATTTAAGTGGATGACTGGTGACTCTTTCTATGAGTCCAACTTTGAGGAGTTTGCCAGGGTTTTGGGCTACAAGTTTGATGGTGACAACGCTCAAGGCTATCGCATGCACCACCCATTCAAGCTCAACAAGAAGCAGACCGTGCACTTATATGGTGAAGGAGGCATACCCGGCAATGCTCGAGATTTGCTTTCTCTCTATGATGTCCTTGTGCGCATCCTCCGTGAGAACATTGCACCAAGTGGTGGCAACAATAACAATGTGGTGACCCCTCTGTGCAACTTGCTCCTTCATGCCAACCACATTGTGGAGAACCCTGAAAGTGATGAAGACTGGAGTGTGGATGTTATGGATTACATCCACAATGAGATGCATGAAGCCATGGCCACCAAGGTCACTATCCCCTATGCTCCCTACATCATGAAACTCATCAAGTTCAAGTTTCCTGACCATACCTTTAGTGATGATGAGTTGGAGGCGCATGACTTCAAGAAACTATATGAGAAGAAGACAGTGGTCAAGCCTCCTCCTGTGCCTTCCTCTAGCTCAGCTCAGGGTGGATCTTTTATGGGTGATGCTAGGAGGGCTGCTGCTCCTACTTATGTCTCGGCCACTCATGCGAAAGTGAAGAAGCTGAATTGGTTCCAACGCAACATCCTGTGCAAGAATGTGGACATCCGCAAGGAGCAATACACCGCCTACAAGGATCGTCGTCAGCTTGCCTACAATCAAGACTTGATTCTTCATCATGTGTCTGGCTCTCCTGCTCCTACAGATCTCTCTGATCCCCTTACTTTTGCTCAGTGGAACCAGGATTCTTTGGCTCCTTGAGCACAGATTGATCATGACCTTGGCGGCAGCTCGTACACCACTGGACATGCTTATGATGATGATGATGAGGAGGCAGATGATGATGCTGATGATGAGGATGCAGATGATGAGGACACTCCCTCGGACTAAAGACCTTCACGGGACGTAGCATCGCTCCTCTACTTTTTTGGCGTTTAGATGCCAAAGGGGGAGAAGTTGCTCTAGTAGGACTTCGGGGATTTGCAGGGGTTCGGGCACAAGCATATGTGTTTACCATTTCTTTGCGCTTGTGTCCATTTATCTTATTTGTGGTTGTTTCTTATACTCTTTTATTATTTATGTGTATTGAGACAATGTTATGCTATCATTATCCTATGGTTGAGACTTCAAATTTATTGTATTGGTATTCTCTTCATATCCTATATACACAAGGTATGAAACTCTATCTAGTCTCAAATGCTACCATAACCTTACATTTTGTCTCCTTACTCCTTCGTGATATCTTGTGTTTGTTATTATAAAATTGCTCCTATCCTTTGTCATCTTGTGTTTCATAGATGCACTTGTTTAGGGGGAGCTATTTTCTGTTAAAAACATGATATTGCATTTCGTTTCATTGCAAATCTTGGTATTGTCATCTAACACCAAAAAGGGGGAGACTGAAAGAACATTTCTTAATCCCTAGTGTTTTGAGTGTTAGTTAACAATACCAATGATGTACTAATCCTATTGCTAAGTATTTCAGTTTATGTGAGTTGCATATCACTTACTCCAAAGCCAAAATGTAGAGAAAAAGAGTTTCTGAAATTCTTCCCAGAACCGGTATATTGGAGCCGGAAATTCCCAGTATCGGAAATTCCGGGTCTCCTATTTCTACCAGAAAAGTGGCTAAGGAAAAGTTCGGAAGTGGTTCTGACTCGAACCGGAAAATCAACTCGGAAATTTCATTGACTCGGAATTTCCGAGTCACCAGAAAACCACTCCAGATTTGGCTAAGGAAAGAAGAGAAAGTGGTTCTCACTTCAACCGGAAAATCAACTCGGAAATTTCATCAGCTCGGAATTTCCGAGTCACCCAGAAAACCACTCCAGAATTTGGCTAAGGAAAGAAGAGAAAGTGGTTCTGACTTCAACCGGAAAATCAACTCGAAAATTTCATCAGCTCGGAATTTCCGAGTCACCCAGAAAACCACTCCCGAATTTGGTTAAGGAAAGAAGAGGAAGACGTTCTGATCTCAACCGGAAATTCAGCTTGGATAGCACCGGATATTCGGGGTTCCGGGTGACTCGGAATTTCCGGGAGTCACTTATTCCGGAATTTCCGGGTCATCGAGACAGCCAACGGCCAGATTTTGGGAGGGGGTATAAATACCCCCTCACTCACTCAAGAACAACCAGCTCTGAGATTTTCTCTCTCCTACTATTCTTGAAAGCTCAAATCATCAAGATCTCCCAATCCCTCCACCCAAATTCATTGATCTTTGGAGGATTGGAGGAGAAGGCCCGGGTCTACATCTTCACCGAAGGGATTTGCATTTCCTCCCCATTCACTTGGGGATTTCTTGGCTAGGGTTTCCGGTGGGAAAAACTAGTTCACCATTGTTGTAATCTTGGTGTTGACTTGACCTTTTGTGATCCTTGACCTTTTGTGGTCATCTTGAGAGCCCCCAATTAAGTTGTGGGTGCGCGCCTCAAGCGTTTGTAAGGGATTCGATCTCCGCCCTAAAAGGGGATCAATAGTGTAAGGTGAACTCGCAACCTTTGTGGTTGAGTTCATCGGAGAAGAAGGTGAGCCTTTGTGGCGTTGCGACTAACCTGTTGTGGTAGCGCACACCTCTCCAAACGAGATGAACACCATTGGGTGGAACTCGGGATTACATCTTCGTCTTCGCGTGCTTCACTCGGTTCCCCTTATCCTTACTCCCTTACTTGCTTGTTTTGTTAGCTTATTTATCTTGTTATTGCTTCGGTTGTCATTTAGGTAAATTCACCATAGTTGCATATCTAGAGAATTTACCGTTGTGTTGAGCCTAAATTTGAAAAGACCTAAAATTTGTAATAGCACCTATTCACCCCCCTCTAGGTGCCGGATTCCCGTTCATAGTTAACAATACCAATGATGTACTAATCCTCATGCTAAGTATTTCAGTTTGTGTGAGTTGCATATCACTTACTCCAAAGCCAAAAATGTAAAGAAAAAGGTTTTTGGAATTCTTCCCAGAACCGGAATATTGGAGCCGGATATTTCCAAGGCGGAATTTCCGGGTCTCCTAATTCTACCAGAAAACTGGCTAAGGAAAAGTTCTAAAGTGGTTCTGACTCGAGCCGGAAAATCAGCTCGGAAATTTCATTGACTCGGAATTTTTGAGTCACCCAGAAAACCACTCCAGAATTGGCTAAGGAAAGAAGAGGAAGACGTTCTGACTCCAACTGGAAAATCAGCTCGGAAACTTCACTGACTCGGAATTTCCGGGCAACCCTCAGAAACTTGAATTTTTTTGGCGAAGTCAAGAAGTCGAAGACGTTCTGATCTCAACCGGAAATTCAGCTCGGAGATTTCCTGGAACCGGATATTCTGGGTGACTCGAAATTTCCGGTTGTGACTTATATCTGAATTTCCGAGTTGTCGAGACAGCCAACGGACATATTTTGGGAGGGGGTATAAATACCCCCTCACTCCCTCAAGAACTGCTAGCTCTCAGATTTTCTCTCTCCTACATCTCTTGAAAGCTCAAATCATCAAGATCTCCCAATCCCCCACTCAAATCCGTTGATCTTTGGAGGATTGGAGGAGAAGGCCCGGATCTACATCTTCACCGAAGCGATTTGCATTTCTTCCCCATTCACTTGGGGATTTCGTGGCTAGGGTTTCCGGTGGGAAAACCTAGTTCACCATTGTTGTAATCTTGGTGTTGCCTTAACCTTTTGTGGTCCTTGACCTTTTGTGGTCATCTTGAGAGGCCCCAATTAAGTTGTGGGTGAGTGCCTCAAGCGTTTGTAAGGGATTCGATCTCCGCCCTAAAAGGTGATCAATAGTGGAAGGTGAACTCGCAACCTTTGTGGTTGAGTTCATCGGAGAAGAAGGTAAGCCTTTGTGGCGTTGCAGCTAACCTGTTGTGGTAGCGCACACCTCTCCAACGAGACATACACCCTTGGGTGGAACTTGGGATTACATCTTCGTCTCCACGTGCTTCACTTGGTTCCTCTTATCATTACTCCCTTACTTGCTTATCTTGTACTCTAGTTTACCTTGTTATTTCTTAGCTTGTCATTTAGGTAAATTCACCGTAGTTGCATATCTAGAGAATTTTGAAGGGGTTACGGTGCAGAAAACAATAATTTTTCTAGCGAACGAAACCCTAACTAGCCAGGATCTATCTATCTAGTACATGCGATGACGGTGGCGGAACGGGTTACATTACCTCCATGTAGACCGATAGCGGGGATTACGCTCCCGCACAAGCGTTGACGATGAATTCGTACGTAGCCGACCTCGAGGTCGCGGAGAACTTGCCGCGATGTCGGAGTCGATGGCGCCGGGGTGTCGATGATGATCTGCGTCGACGGGCGTCGGGCGGAAGAAGGCAGAGCGCCAGCACCAGGGCTGGTGCGCCGGCAGCAGAGGGGGGGAGGGGCGGCGGCTGCAGGGGGCGAGACGACGTCGCCCAAGCTCCTCAATAGAGTAGCCTCCGAGCACTCGCAAACATACGGAGCCTAGCGACAACTCCCGGTCATTCAGATCCAGCTGAAATCGCAGGAGTAGATCTTATCTGGAATCCCGCAGAGCAACGGCGCTCTGCGGTATGGCTTAGGTGGAGAGAGACCCCCTTCCTCAGCTCGGCGCGGCTCCGACTTGGGAACCACGAGATCGAGAGAGAAATTGGGAATTAATTGGATTTTCCTATCAATTAAATCAATTAATATGCCTTGCTATATAAAGGGCGAAGGGGGTGTGCCAACCCCCTTGGCTCCCCCATGCGGCTCCCCCTCTTGGGCCCTCTTAGGGCCCATATAGGTGGGAGCCCCCTTTTTCCTTTATTTAATTAATATTAAATTAATATAAAAATCCCATTAATTCATAATTAATATATTTATATATAATTCAATATCCCGTGACTCCGAAAACTCTTTCGGACCACCCGAACAACTTTCGGACATTCCCGGAACCATTCCATACCTTTCCGGAACTCCTTCCGGACCACCGGAACTCTTTCCGGATCATTTCTCTCTCTTCAACAAAAACCTATAAAATTCCAGAACCTATCTCCTAGCGTCGCTAAGACCTTAAGTTTGTTACGCTACGGTTCGGGAATACTCCAGACATGGTCGAGACACTCCGCTCACCAATGATCGTCAGGGATACCTGGAAATATATGACGACCCCTGTGCATTCCACGAATATCGTCGTTGAACCATAAATATGATATTCATTCCCTTTGTCTCTGCGATACTACCTTGTCCGATATATGATCGTAGACACACCGATGCCTTTGCTGTATCTCGTTACCGACGAAGGTTATTAACTCGTCTGTGATATTATCATCTCCATGACCTAGTCACAAGCTGCGCAGCTATATAGATGCAATATCACCGAGTGGGCCCAGAGTATATTTCCATTACAAGAATGAACAAATCCCGCTCTTGATCCTTACGTCTCGATGCTCTTTCGGAATACCCAAGATGGACACCGTTATTGTCATGCTATATAAGACACAACGTTTGATGCTCTCAAAGTACCCCTACGAAGCATTAATAAGTACGGTCTCACGGTCTAAGGAATAAGCTATCATATTCTTATCTATTGCAAGTGACAAACATCGTAATACGATCTTATTGCAATACTTTGCGTATGTCCACCATCTTATTCAACTAACAAGATGACCCCATTGTCAACCGACGTCATTGTCCTTGATCGGGAATCTCGATCAACTGTTGCCCAATGGACTAGCTCATATAGAGGCTTGCTAGGGACCTGGTTGTCTATGTATCACACGTGTATTAATAATTCCGATTAATACAGTTATAGCATAATACACAAACCTATTATAAACTTATGAGATAATGCAATAAATACTACTTATTTATTTGCCTGTAGGGCATATCTCCTTCAGTCTTCCACTTGCACTAGAGTACAAATAAACTAGCTGCATTTTACTTTATCAGAATCCCTTATCAAATAAGAATCATTTGATAATGCTTGCTCGTGGAAAAGTGCTACTGCACAACCCATGATTGTACATGCTTTTGCGATTCACTGGCATCAACTTGCTTGATATCACCATGTTGTCTAACAACATATATGCAAATACCGTAACTAAGTGAGACTTCTGCTTCCCAGCGCTTACTCTGATTATACTAACCAGATAACTGCCCTGAAAAACACACTCAGCCATGCAGAGCCCCTTGTAACAATTACAAACTCGCGATATCTACATACTTTCACACCAATGTAGAAAACTTGACATTCAAATGTCAATCCCTTAACTAACGCACTTCTACTTCCAGTAAATTCCAAATTTACTTTCATAACTGCTCTTATTCCAAGAACATCGGTTATATTTCATCGAGCAGATAATATGGTTTCTGTATGATGTCTAATATTACATAATAGACCCACATGTCATACAACCATTACCTTCATGCATCATTACTCTTAATGATCAATTGGATTTCAAAGGACCATCTTTTTGATTCTAATCTGACTCCTCAGATCTAATCCAAAACAACTCGACTAACTATTTTAAAATTCCCGTTCTATTTTAAAATAGACACTGACTTTCAAATAGTTTCACAACTTCATCCTTCTTATCTATTCTACTGATACAATTTCACAATGTGTCATTTACACAAGATGAATTCGGCTCCCACTCAAATTATGTCTCCACATATTTGAGAACACATGCTCCCACTCAAAAACGTGTCATCCACATATTTGAGTTCCTGAGCTCCCACTCAAAAATATGTTCTGTACATATTCCACCTGAGTAAACTAACTTTGACTCCCACTTAAATCGACATTTTGGTCTAACCAAAATCATTGATCTATTATCAATTCGAATTCAATACAAACTCCAGTATTACATTAATACAAATCCCTCAGACTTCAAGCATGTCTACATAAATGTAGGCAACAAATTTGATCTTGTGCAAGACACATTTCTTGACAAGACATGCTCCCTCGTCTTTATATAGTCACATTTCTCATATAACACCTTATATGACGATTAAACAATCTTATTCCTCTAATAAGAATTGCAGCAACAATTACTCTCTTAATCCTTTCAAATGCAACTTTGGATTTCCAGGCTCAAAAGCCTTTGTTCGTATTCCGATATTTTCTCAACTTTCTTTGTATTCATAAAGTGCACTTTGATCTGTCAACAATACTTAATACAGTGCTGTGACATGACAGCAATATTAAATATAACAACACTTTATTTAGAAGTTTCTTTCATGAAAATATTATGATCTTTATGAAGAGGATTGCAAGCAGAAAACAATTTTCTAGTCTCCCTCACTCTTAATCACTAAACTTTCATTAGCAGACATATACTCTTTGGAACACCTTCCAACATAGGTCTGACACTTTATTCCAAACTTCTAATTCCAATCCATAAACCATAATTCGAAAAATCATCTTTTTCTCGGAATTACATAGACAACAAACTGAACTTTGTTTCTAATTGGTTTTGGAATACACTCTCATCTAATGCGAGCAATCTACAAAGAACCACTCATGTATATTCTGAATTATCGCATAATCATATACATGTCGACACTACTGTCGATCCTACGAATTCTCGTTGAGAAAAATATCTATTTTCTAATGTGGACATCGACTGTTTCGAACATATTAAGAGATTTTAAGACAGATTCTGACAGACCACACTTTATTTAAAATAGAGCATAATTATAATTCCCCACATATCACCATATATGATATTATAATATTGTGAAAACAAATTTCCACAAGTCTTTTGTGTTGAAACCATGATTCAAAAATATTGTCCTTTGATCGAATCTTGTGAATACAATATTCACTAATCTTTCTTCTGAAAAACCCCATTTGATCTATTTTTAAATTAATTTCAGACTCCATAATTTATCGGGCAAATACTCCTATT
The DNA here is from genome assembly GCA_026929855.1 of Poa annua. Classification (NCBI taxonomy): domain Eukaryota; kingdom Viridiplantae; phylum Streptophyta; class Magnoliopsida; order Poales; family Poaceae; genus Poa; species Poa annua. The sequence continues at coordinate 11,462,154 of CM049430.1, forward strand.
TACCAAAATCATGGAAGAATTCGGATCATGCAATAACACCATTGATTAATCATTAAAAATGACTCTCAATCAATTTCCTCTAGTATTGCAACTTCAATACTGCATTTCAAACTTTAATCAATTTTGGCACTCGAAATACTTAAATGGACCAAAAATATCCATTACTTCTTTCACTGCCTTTATGACTAAATTCGATGGTGTTTGTTCTTTGGACACATAATTTTATCATTCCTGCTATTATAAATGTATATCATACGCATAATGTAATTGAGATGTGATGCAAATTACTCATAACATGAAACAACTGCTTTGTTCCATAACATAAAACAACTGATGTGTTCTATATGAATAATTATGTCTTGTAACATTCAAGACACCAAACTAGATCACATTCTCACTATTACAAAATGTCTTATCAAAAACTATTGATGATAACTAATATGATATCTCGAGGGCGTGAGCACTACTGGCCATTAACTTGCCATCACTTGTGCACTGTCACGTCACCCTTCGCCACATACTTGTGATAATCAGGGACTGTTTCACAAACAGAACAATTATCAAACACTTTTTATCAAGTATGAGAAGAATACATTTATATCTTCGTATATCAAATATACCCATAGCGTCGAAGAACTCTTCTTCGATGAATCAACTTTTAGATATTTGAACTTGTTCACGAACGTGAAGAAGCTCACCGTGTCTCTATAGCATATTCATGCACATGCTATTCACAGCTAGGAGGTAAAGCACAATCTCTATTGCACTGGAGTTCGCTATCTAGAAATCGTAGATATTCGTAAGCCTGAAGTAGATGTCACACAACTTCTTCAACTGAGTCTCCAGACAGGTATGCTCCCCATGTGAATGGTCCGGAACTTTCTAAGCTGTCTGAACTGCTCAAGACTCAATTCATCTTTGAAGTGACCTCTGATCGCATCAATCACGACATATGGCTCCATGTGTTGAAACAACTTTCAACTCAGGTGCTAGGCATACCCTCATGACGATCGTCACTTCCATGAACATGTCATGATGCTTACGGAACTCATCATCTTGCTCCTTGCTATCAGAATCATCTGGTCTAACTCCTAACTAATGTTCTAGCACATATAGGATGTTTGTTGTGTTTGGAGAATGTTTCTAAAACCAATGCACCAGCTGATGAAGTTGGACCCGTCGGTTTCCAAGGTAGAATCCGAGCTCTTGAAGAAGTAACCGAAGCGTAGTTCCGTAGTCTCTAGATGTGATCGCAAAAGAGGTAAGATAAGTTTATAATATATAGGTGAGTTTTAGTTCTATAATCTCATTATCAAAAACACACCACACCAAGATTATTATCCCTAAAAATAATAATGGCGATTACACGACCCTCATCCACCACACTACCCCCGATCATCACGGCCGGCAGCACAGCTTCAAAGGTGGACATAACATGTCGATCACAACAACTCTGTGACTCGTGCTCGATCTTTCGATCTTCCCGTGTTCCGAGGCCATACCTCTGAGTATGCTAGGCTCGCCAATCAAACCTCGAAGACCCTGCGCGTGCAACATGGCTTACACCCACTGTATGCGAACGACGAGATGTGTGACACCCGATCATCACGGCCTGCCTCATAACGTAGAACTTTCTTGGTGGTGCGCAACGAGGGAGAACACAATTTTGGTATTTGTTAGGGATCATCCTATTTATGATGCTACCGTTGTATATCTAGCATATAAGCAATCAATAGGATGCACACACAACAGCACACAATAATGATGCAATGAAGTGCGATGTGACATGGTCGATGCGCCTGGACCTTCATGGCGCCATGTGCCTGGCCCCCGGCGCCCCGGCATGGCTCCGAGTCTACAGAGCCCTCCATTGCCTCCGACAGTACGAGTAATATCAAAACTTACCGTAACCATGTCACATAAAATAACGCCTCTGCAAAACAAAGTTAGACGCCTCTAGCTTTATCTAGTTTTGCAAGTTTTACGTGGCATATAGGCTTATTCGTAAGAGAATCGCTTCCCTACCTACAAACTTTGTACCACAACGTCGATCGTATAATTGCATGTTTAAGCATCCCTTTCGGGCCCTCCATTGAAAATGCTTTGCCGACTAGAGAGAGAGAAACAGACACCCGCCAGCCACAGATACGGTGCCAGCCGTATGTCAGTAGTGGAACCAGTCTCGTGTAAGCGTACGCGTAAAGTCGGTCCGGGCCGCTTCATCAACTCAATACCGAAGGCATCGCAAGTGCACGCTAGAGGGTAGCAAATATAAGAAAGACGCCCTCATTCAACATGAGTTCTAACCGTACCAGCAGTACTACGCATAGATCGGCTCTGATACCACTGAAGGGGTTACGGTGCAGAAAACAATAATTTTTCTAGCGAACGAAACCCTAACTAGCCAGGATCTATCTATCTAGTACATGCGATGACGGTGGCGGAACGGGTTACATTACCTCCATGTAGACCGATAGCGGGGATTACGCTCCCGCACAAGCGTTGACGATGAAGTCGTACGTAGCCGACCTCGAGGTCGCGGAGAACTTGCCGCGATGTCGGAGTCGATGGCGCCGGGGTGTCGATGATGATCTGCGTCGACGGGCGCCGGGCGGAAGAAGGCAGAGCGCCAGCACCAGGGCTGGTGCGCCGGCAGCAGAGGGGGGGAGGGGCGGCGGCTGCAGGGGGCGAGACGACGTCGCCCAAGCTCCTCAATAGAGTAGCCTCCGAGCACTCGCAAACATACGGAGCCTAGCGACAACTCCCGGTCATTCAGATCCAGCTGAAATCGCAGGAGTAGATCTTATCTGGAATCCCGCAGAGCAACGACGCTCTGCGGTATGGCTTAGGTGGAGAGAGACCCCCTTCCTCAGCTCGGCGCGGCTCCGACTTGGGAACCACGAGATCGAGAGAGAAATTGGGAATTAATTGGATTTTCCTATCAATTAAATCAATTAATACGCCTTGCTATATAAAGGGGGAAGGGGGTGTGCCAACCCCCTTGGCTCCCCCATGTGGGACTAAAGGAGGAGAGGGGGGGTTCGGCCGAACCCCCCATGGGCCCTCCAACTCCCAATCCGAGTTGGACTAGGACGCCCAGCCTTCCCCTTCCTTGTGGGGTGCGGTTTCCCCCTCTTGGGCCCTCTTAGGGCCCATTTAGGTGGGAGCCCCCTTTTTCCTTTATTTAATCAATATTAAATTAATATAAAAATCCCATTAATTCATAATTAATATATTTATATATAATTCAATATCCCATGACTCCGAAACTATTTCGGAACCACCCGAACAACTTTCGGACATTCCCGGAACCATTCCACACCTCCCCGGAACTCCTTCCGGACCACTGGAACTCTTTCCGGACCATTTCTCTCTCTCCAATAAAAACCTATAAAATTCCAGAATCTATCTCCTAGCGTCGCTAAGACCTTAAGTTTGTTACGCTACGGTTCGGGAACACTCCAGACATGGTCGAGACACTCCGCTCACCAATGATCGTCAGGGATACCTGGAAATATATGACGACCCCTGTGCATTCCACGAATATCGTCGTTGAACCATAAATATGATATTCATTCCCTTTGTCTCTGCGATACTACCTTGTCAGAGATATGATCGTAGACACACCGATGCCTTTGCTGTATCTCGTTACCGACAAAGGTTATTAACTCGTCTGTGATATTACCATCTCCATGACCTAGTCACAAGCTGCGCAGCTATATAGATGCAATATCACCGAGTGGGCCCAGAGTATCTTTCCATTACAAGAATGAACAAATCCCGCTCTTGATCCTTACGTCTCGATGCTCTTTCGGAATACCCAAGATGGACACCGTTATTGTCATGCTATATAAGACACAACGTTTGATGCTCTCAAAGCACTCCTACGAAGCAACAATAAGTACGGTCTCACGGTCTAAGGAATAAGCTATCATACTCTTATCTATTGCAAATGACAAACATCGTAATACGATCTTATTGCAATACTTTACGTATGTCCATCACCTTATTCTACTAACAAGATGACCCCATTGTCAACCGACGTCATTGTCCTTGATCGGTAATCTCGATCAACTGTTGCCCAATGGACTAGCTCATATAGAGGCTTGCTAGGGACCTGGTTGTCTATGTATCACACGTGTATTAATAATTTCGATTAATACAGTTATAGCATAATACACAAACCTATTATAAACTTATGAGATAATGCAATAAATACTACTTATTTATTTGCCTCTAGGGCATATCTCCTTCAAATTTACCTTTGTGTTGAGACTAAATTTGAAAAGAACTAAAATTTGTAATAGCACCTATTCACCCCCCCCCCCTAGGTGCCGGATTCCCGTTCACCATGGACCGCTCGTCAGGCCTCATAGGTGGTGACACAGGATATGTATGGTTCCTCTAGGACATGAATAGGGAGAATTGTTAGGAGGAATACGACCATGACAATTATGGCTAGGCCAATAAAGTTTCAGAGACCGGCCCGAATGTGATCCACATCGATGTTAACACATTATTTTTCGATGGGCTCGACACCCAAGTCCGGTAAATAAAGAGGGAAATTAGCCAAAGGGGAGTATCATTCATCAAGTGGGAGGATGAGCTGATTTGCGAGTAATGGATCAAGGTTGAAATAGATCAAACCATCAGGGCCTAGCAATAACAGAGTGCCTACTGGATGAGCTTCCATACAGACTACAAATGAAAGGAAGATGCTTCCGCCCTATTGAATTGTGGGTGATCAGACTGAAGTGTTAATCCAAAAGCCGTGGGGGTTTATCCAACGGAGATTAGCAAGTTTTGTGGTTCCCATGAACATTGTGCTGCCCGACCAATTAGTGACATTGGCATCAAGGAATTGGTACGTCTCCTTCTCCTTTTCACATTGTCCTCCTATGCATTTGAATGTATTCTCCTCCCATAGGTCTTTCAACCATTGGAAACCTTCAAGTTTCAACATTGGAAGGCCTTTACATTGACCTATTACTACACAATACTCTAAAAGTGGAAAGACCTCTATGCTTTACTCAAGAGAGGTGGGGACCCCACAACACCCACCAAAATGGGGACAAAGACCCATTGACAAGTGAGAAGAGACCAATGGGGAGGACCAACTCGAAGGCAGAGTTGAAGCGCGATGCATCGACAATGGCGTTGCAAGAGACATAAATGGGTTCATAACTCAAAAGGACAAGTCATGTGACAAAGTGGAGAGAGAGAGAGATAGAAAGAGAGAGTGGCATCCAAGTTATTCAAATTGCAAAAAGAGAAGATCGAGATTGAGAAGGAAAATGGTCGGACAAGAGCCAATGTCAAGCAACAAAATATTGAGCTCGCCCTACGCCTCAAGGAGGCTCAAATCATGGACATGAACCTCTCCACCTTGGACCAACAAAGAAGTCGTACTATCATGTGATCAATCACGCTCCATGTAGTACATTTGCTTCTTTTCGGTCATTTTTACAATGTTGTATGCCGGCATGAACTATGGCCGAGATGGACGGAACTAGAAACGATTCTTTTTGGTGGGATGTTATATGCCGGCATGGCAATATTCTCTTGATACAATGGGATGTGTTTGCTTTAGTGCTAGCCATATTTGCTATGTCGAATTTGCGAAGTGATAATTTTTTTTATAAAATCCGGACATAGCGGACCAAATGGGCCCCGTTGGGTGCAACGATCTGTGAAGGGCAGACGTTAGTCGGACACCTGTTTGTTTGACAGTCCAAACGGGCAAGACATGGAAAACATGAGTTTTTGTTTATGTTCACCCGTTGGAGTTGCCACTTACGTATTAGTTAAAAATTAGCTCGAGTTTTTTTTCTCGACCAAGCTACAAGCGCTCGCTGCAAAGTGTCATACTCCCTCTGTTTTTGTATATAAGGACTTATATTTTTATTTTATATAAGACCACTATCTTTTCGAAATATGAATTGATTAGATTTCTACTTCGTGTAGTGATGATAATTAATGCAAACATTGCAGGTAACACCACATGCACCATATTTAATTAGTCCAAAACACGAGAGACTTTCCACACACTTCGCCATGCTATTTATGACCTAATCTGTACTACTATTAAAAGAGCAAACATGTTGAGATACTACATTCAAATTTAGAACATCCGTTCTATTTACATTTGTTAAAAGGTGGTTGTATAACGGAACGGAGGGAGCAGCACTAAAGTTGAAAATATTTGAAGCGTTGGATTTGCATCCAACGGTACGGGAAGCCCCTCTATGCGTTGCCCGCAGCCTCATCCAGTCCCTCGCAAAAATCCCCGTCGCTCCGCACCGCGCCAAGCTCCGTCCAATCCTCTCATGGCCGCCGCGCCGGTGGCCTGCCCCTTCCCAGCGCTCCCCTCACCGTCCCCACTCAGAACGTCCATGCGCCATCGTCAGAGCCGCGCGTTCCCACCACCACCAGCCGCCTCGCCGCGCGAGCTGCCACAGCAGAAGCAGCGCGCCAGGGACGCGGGGGAGAGAAGGCGGCGGCGGGAGGAGGAGAAGGCGGACGCCGAGGCGGAGGAGTTCGAGAGGCAGCGGAAGGAGGAGGTGAACCGCAAGATCGCTGTCAGGACCCTGCTATCGATTGCACTTACTGCACCTCTTCAGACAACCAGCAACGCTCCAGATGACAAGATCTAGGCTACCGCTCATCCAACGGCTCAGAGCTTATTAGTTAAGTTACTGTTGTAACCCTGGCTGGTGTTTGTTTCAGCGCCATAGCTTTAGGCTAAATCTGTAAAACAGCTTGAGCCTACTCTTCGATATAAAGAGTAGGTGGGGAGGTTGGGAGGATCAAGCTATCAAAAAACCCTAAATTACATTCCTTTCCTGTTCTTCCTGTTTTTCCAATTTATATTTCTTGCACAATCCTGAGCTACCGAAGCTCCTATCCTTTACTCCTCTCAATTGATATGTTAGAGACCATCGGGTCCTGACATCGGTGGTATCAGAGCCTCTCGATCGTTCGGGACGGTTTCCACTCCTCCCAATTCACAAACCCCACCCTCCCACCCACTTGAGGTTGCTGGATCTCACGATCTAGTAGTAAAATCCCTCGCCACAAGCGGAATCGATGGCAGCGCCCCGCAAATCTCGCTCGCAGTCTCGGGAACGAGCAGCCGCCGCCGAAAAAGGAGCGGACAATTCCGGCCTGACAAAGGAGGCGAATCAAGACGATCTGGACGCTGATATTGAGGATCCAGACGAGCAGGAGGTCGAACAGATCAGCGCGCACCTACCGCAGGTCGTCCTGGACATGAGCCGCCGTTTCGCTCAGCATCAAGAGGACACAGCCATAGCTTTCAACTCGATCCAAGGTGAGATGCTGAAAGTCAGTGAATTTCTTGCCAAGCTGACCATGGGATTGGAAAATCGGCAGGTTAATCCTTCTTCTTCAGTGCCAATACCATCCGCTGCAACCCCACCATCCTCAGCACCGTTCGTTCCACCCATCTCCTTACCAGTTACTAGATTCGCCACCCCACCACCCCTCCCAAACCATTCCCTTTCACCAATCACCGAGAAAATCACTCCTCTCACCACTTCAAACCCAACGCAACAACCAACCTTCCCGCCCTACTTTGGTAACCTATCCCCAGATCAACTTCCATTACCCCCAAGCCCATCGCCAGGTGTTTGTTCTTTTGCGACACCAAGAGCTATTTTCACCACCACTTCGCCAATTGTCACTACCAGTGCTTACACCACAACCCCGCAATACTCCCAAACTACAAATCCCAACACCCAGCCACAATACTACCAGCAACCTACCACACAAAGCCAACCCATTTACCCAAACCAGCAGCTAGTCCCAACATGCTGTGGCCACACTATCACCCACTATCCACAATGCCAACCCATGTACACAACACCTACCCATTATAGCAACAATCAACCAACTCTCCCGCAGCAGCACACCACCCCCCCACCTCAAGATCAGGGCAGACACCACTTTCCAAACGAACCGCAATTACGTGTTCCGCATGTCGAATTGCCTTTGTTCCATGGAAATAACCCTCGAGCGTGGATACTGGAATGTGAGGACCTTTTTTCTCTGGTGGGAATCGCAGCAGAGCAGAGGGTACGTTGGGGATTGGCTCATATTCGTGGCCAAGCAAAGACCTGGTTAAGCACAGCTGGTCTCAACCTCAATACCATCAGTTGGACTGCATTATGTCAAGTTCTGATTGAACGATTCCCAGACTCACAAACAGCAGACCCAATGGAATCCCTCCAACACCTCAAGCAAGTCACCACAGTAGATTCTTACATCAACAGTTATGAAAACTGGATGACTTTGATGAAACGAGGTCGATCTTACCTGCCACAAGAATTTTTCGTTGACAGGTTCATCAGTGGCTTAAAAGACACAATCAAGCACACGGTTCAAGGCCAGAAACCTCACTCTCTCCTGTCAGCTTATTGGTTTGCTCGATTGTATGAAAAATCTCACATATCCAACATGAGAAGACCTCCAGTCCCACCAGCACCCTATCCACAGCAAAGAAATGTCGCACCAAGAGACAACAGGAACAGAATGGGTAATGAAAGGCCGAGAGAGCCTAGGAAGTGCTGGTATTGTCCAGAAAATTGGGCCCTTGGACACAGGTGTCAACAAATGCAGCGAACCTTGAATGCCATTCAAATGCAATACCATCCTGACGATGAAGAGGAACACATGGTGCTGGCAGAACCTCCTGTGCCAGTAGAACCAGAATTGCCAGCTGAAGAACAACCAGTAGCAGCCCCTAACCAACTGTGCATGAAAATCTCAGCAGCTGCATATAATGGATCCCCCAGTGATTCCACTATTTCCTTGCTGCTGCAGTTTAAGGGAACACAAGCAGTAGCTCTGGCAGACACAGGCAGCACAAACACATTTATGGACTATAAATTTGCTGTTAGGCACAATATCACCATGACACCAGCCCCACCAAGGACAGTAACAGTAGCTGATGGAGGAACATTGATATCTGAAGCCATTGCTACCAACTATCCTTTCAGCATTCAAGGAGTGCATTTTGTCAGTGATTTCAGAATCCTGCAACTACAAGGTGCTGACATCATCTTAGGAGTAAATTGGTTCAAGAACCACAATCCTGTCACATTTGACTTTGAGGAAAGAACCCTCACACTAAAGCACAAAGATTCCCTTCATACCTTTGTCGACCACATGGTGCAGACTGACAAGTTGTTCATTTCATCGGCCGAATGTGCTAAGCTACTGGATACGAATGCTATGGGTTTTCTCCTATATCATGCATCAGACACAGATGAAGACAGGCCAGAGGAAAACACCACACCAATACATGTGGAATTGCAAGATGTAATCAAGGAGTTCCCTGATATCTTTGCTACACCGGAAGGGCTGCCACCACATCGAACAACTGATCATTCAATACCCCTGCTGCCTGGATCCAAACCTCCCAATATAAGGCCCTACAGGATGTCTCACAGCCAGAAGACTGTGATTGAAACAATTATTAAACAGATGCTGCAAAATGAAGAAATTAGAACCAGCTCCAGTCCTTTTTCTTCTCCTGTTATCTTGGTGAGAAAGAAAGACAAGTCGTGGCGATTGTGTGTGGATTACAGAGGCTTGAATGATCTCACAATCAAAAACAAGTTCCCCATACCCATCATAGAGGATCTATTGGATGAACTCCACGGTGCCACTATATTCTCGAAGCTGGACCTACGCTCGGGCTATCACCAAATAAGAATGCGAGAAGAAGACATCCACAAGACAGCGTTCTCAACACACTTGGGGCACTATGAGTACAGGGTTATGCCTTTTGGCCTCAGTAATGCTCCTGCAACATTTCAAGAGATCATGAATACTCTGTTTGCACCATTTCTGCGAAAATTCGTCTTGGTCTTCTTCGACGACATCCTCATATATAGCCACAACATGGAGCAACACCAAGTACACCTCAGGAAAGTGATGAATATTCTCAGGGAAAACAAACTAAAAGCTAAGCTGAGCAAGTGCAGTTTTGGTCAACCACAGGTTGAATACCTGGGTCATATCATATCCAGTGCTGGTGTAGCAACAGACCCTGCTAAAATCAAAGCTATACTGGAGTGGAAAATACCAGAAACTTTAAAGAAATTGAGAGGATTTCTTGGCCTAACTGGTTACTACAGGAAATTCATCTTAGGATATGCTTTGCTCTGTCAGCCACTATATCAAGCTCTAAAAAAGGATAACTTCCATTGGGGTGAAGCACAACATGCAGCATTTGTAGCCTTGAAGCAAGCAATGTCCACTCCTCCTGTGCTTAAATTACCTGATTTCACACAACCCTTTGTGCTGGAAACCGATGCATGTCACTCAGGGCTTGGTGCGGTGCTTATGCAAGAGGGCAGGCCTATAGCTTATTACAGTGAGTGTCTAGGTCCCAAAGCAGCTGCTGGGTCAATATACGAGAAAGAAGCTCTGGCAATGCTACATGCACTGAAAAAATGGCGCCACTATTTTCTGGGCACCAAGGTAATAATCAAAACAGACCAGCAAAGCCTTAAATATCTGGGCAGCCAAAGACTTCTTGAGGGCATCCAACACAAACTCATGCTCAAATTGCTCGAGTTTGACTACACAATTGAGTACAAGAAGGGGTCTGATAATACAGCTGCAGATGCTCTTTCACGGAGGTTCCAAAAAGAAGCTTCAGATGAGCAGACTCAGAACTCACCTACAGTTCAATGCAAAGCAATTTCCACTACAATCCCATCTTGGCTCACTGAAGTCACTGCTTCCTATGAGCAGGACACCTACTGTGAGGGCTTACTCCAACAACTTGCTATTAAACCAGACACCATCCCGAATTTTGCATTCCAGGCTGGTTTGATTAGATACAAAGGAAGGATCCTAGTTGGCAATAGCACTGATCTCAGGCAAAGATTGTTCCTGACGTTTCACTCTTCTTCATTTGGGGGCCATTCTGGGCTGAGAGTCACATTGCACAAGATAAAGCAAGTCTTCTATTGGCCAAAAATGAAGCATACAATAGCCACGGCTGTGGCTGAGTGCCCTACATGCCAACTCTCCAAACATGAAACAGTCCCCTACCCTGGATTATTAAGTCCACTGCCAATTCCTAAGCAGAAATGGACAGATATCAGCTTGGACTTCATCGAGGGTCTACCCAAATCAAAAGGCAAGGATGTTATTTTGGTAGTGGTTGATCGTCTTACCAAGTACGCCCATTTCCTACCAATGTCTCATCCTTATACAGTGCAGAAAGTGGCAGATTTGCTCATGACGAACATCATCAAACTCCATGGCCCTCCAGCAAGTATAGTCAGTGATCGCGACAGAATCTTCACAAGCAACCTATGGAAGCAACTGTTTTCTTCGATGCAAGTTCAACTCAATTACAGCTCTGCTCACCATCCCGAATCTGACGGCCAAACAGAAAGAGTAAACCAGTGTGTCGAGCAATATCTCAGATGCATGGCGTTCCAGGAGCCAAAGAAATGGATGAATTGGCTGGCGGCAGCTGAGTGGTGGTACAATTGTTCTCACCACACGGCGATCAACATGTCTCCTTTTGAGGCTCTTTACGAGTATCCACCTCCGCTACTACACCATGTTTCCATTCCTTGCATTGCTGCTGATGAAATGCAGGTCACAGACCAGGAAAAAGAACGCATGTTACAGCGCTTGCAACAGAATTTGCTGAAAGCTCAACACAGGATGAAGAAATATGCTGATATGCACCGCACTGAACGTTCGTTCGATGTCGGAGACTTCGTGTACCTCAAGATTCAGCCCTACAGAGAAACCGCCCTGGGACTCCGCAATGCCCTCAAACTCACATCCAAATGGTATGGTCCTTATCGCGTTCAGAAACGTGTGGGCAAAGTGGCGTATCAGTTACAGCTACCAGCCGAGGCTCAACTTCATGATGTGTTCCATGTGAATCAATTGAAGAAACACCTGGGACACAAGGCTATACCAAACCCAAAGCTTCCTCTCGTCACAGCTGAGGGGAAAGTGAAAACAGCTCCTCGGGCTATCCTCCAACGTCGACAAGTTCCACGCAGCAATGGACAGTATGATGTGCCAGTACCACAATGGCTGATCCAGTGGGAGAGCATGGAGCCCCAAGACGCAACCTGGGAAGATGCGGCATTCATACAAGCAACGTTCCCTGAGTTCAAGCCTTGAAGTCTTGGCTTAAGGGGGGGGATCTGTCAGGACCCTGCTATCGATTGCACTTACTGCACCTCTTCAGACAACCAGCAACGCTCCAGATGACAAGATCTAGGCTACCGCTCATCCAACGGCTCAGAGCTTATTAGTTAAGTTACTGTTGTAACCCTGGCTGGTGTTTGTTTCAGCGCCATAGCTTTAGGCTAAATCTGTAAAACAGCTTGAGCCTACTCTTCGATATAAAGAGTAGGTGGGGAGGTTGGGAGGATCAAGCTATCAAAAAACCCTAAATTACATTCCTTTCCTGTTCTTCCTGTTTTTCCAATTTATATTTCTTGCACAATCCTGAGCTACCGAAGCTCCTATCCTTTACTCCTCTCAATTGATATGTTAGAGACCATCGGGTCCTGACAATCGCCTCCCGGAAGGCGCTCTCAATCATCCTCCGGCGCGAGGCCACCAAGGCCGTCCTAGACAAGCGCCAGCCCGGCAAGGGCACCCGCCGCCTCCTCCCCCGCACCGTCCTCGAGGCCCTCCACGAGCGCATCGCCTCCCTCCGCTGGGAATCCGCGCTCAAGGTACGCCCGCCCGTCCTCCCCCTTCTGCTTCCCCCGTGGCCCCTTCACACCTGGGTCACCTCCAACTGCACTCCAAACTCTTTCTGAACCTTGCCGTGCCCACTGACGCCCAGGTGTTCGAGCTAATGCGGGACCAGGTGTGGTATAGGCCGTACGTCGGCATATACATCAAGCTCATCACCATGCTCGGCAAGTGCAAGCAGCCAGGGAAGGCGCACGAGCTCTTCCAGGCCATGGTCGACGAAGGCTGCGCCCCCAACCTCGAGTCCTACACGGCCCTCGTCTCCGCCTACAGCAGGAGCGGCAGCTTCGACAGGGCTTTCTCCTTGCTTCATCAGATGAAGGCCACCCCTGGTTGCCGGCCCGATGTCCAGACGTACTCCATCCTCATCAAGTCCTGCTTGCACGTCTATGACTTCGACAAGGTGAAGGGTTTGCTGGAGGACATGGAGAATGCGGGTATCCGCCCCAACACCGTCACTTATAATACTCTCATCGATGCTCATGGGAAAGCAGGAAGGTAATCCGCAACAAGAACATTTGCTTATGGTAATCTGAATAGTATTTAAGATGCTATTTCATGTGATGATTATTAAACATCTCCTGGAAATTGTTACAGCTTCTCAGTTCTCAGTTTCTCAGTAGCTGCATCACTTCGGCAAGTACTCCAAATTTAGGAAGACAATAAATGGGATTTGGATTTTTTTTTAAATCTGAATGCATTCCTAGTATTTCAAACGTTGGTCTTCCTGGAATGCTTTTCATGATAACTAATGAAAACGGTCTACTTCTGAATCCTGAAGTTTTTCAGAAGTTCACTTTTCGACCTTACTCTAAAACTGTTTGAATATTGCAATCTCGAGTTAACGATGTTTTCAACCCTTTGGTGGTTCCACATGCAGTTTTGGTCGATGTGGATGCCTGATATCTGCCACCTCGCTGCAGTGAACAAAAAAACACTACAAAAACATTCTAGAGAAAGCTCTAACATGTGTTACGATAATCTGAATATTTAGGATGCTGCTTTCCTTATATAATTGTTGAACATATCCTGGAAACTGCTATCGTTTCTCAGTTCTCTATGATGTACTAGAGCATGCTATGAAGTTGGGTCACTTCTTCGAATAGTCCAAATGTTAGGAAAACAAACATTGGGATCTGGATATTATTTTCATCTGATTGCATTTGCTAGTATTCCAAACATTGATCTTCATGTCATGATTTCCATGATAAGTAATGAAAAGGGTCTACTTTTCAACCCTGAACTCTTGCAGAAGTTCACCTTTCAACCTTATTCTAAAACTGTTCGGATTGCAACCTTGAGTTTTTGAAACTGCCGTTTAAGGCGATGTGGATATCATGTATCCGCCACCTCATGCTGCCATGAGCAAACAAACAGTCTAGAAAATGCTCCAAAATTCGGATAAGATTGCAAGAAACATATTAATGCATGGAATATGCAGACATGGCAGTCATGTGGTGGTCAGGTTTTATGTAAGTGGATTTTCCTAAGTAATTAAGCTAATGGTATTTATCTTGTGTTCAAGGTATGCTGAGATGGAGTCAACTCTTCTCGAGATGCTGTCTGAAAACTGCAAGCCTGATGTGTGGACAATGAATTCCACTCTGAGAGCTTTTGGTGGCAGTGGTCAGATTGAGACAATGGAAAGCTGCTACGAGAAATTCCAGGCTTCGGGGATCTCTCCAAACATAAAGACCTACAACATTTTACTTGATTCTTATGGTAAAGCTAAAATGTATGAGAAGATGGGAGCTGTGATGGAGTACATGCAGAAGTATTACTATTCTTGGACAATAGTCACATACAATGTAGTTATTGATGCATTTGGAAGGGCTGGGGATATTGAACAAATGGAATATATCTTTAGACTAATGAAATCTGACCGTATAAAGCCGAACTGTGTTACCCTATGTTCATTGGTTAGAGCTTATGGAAGGGCTGATCAAGCCAAGAAAATAGAGACAGTGTTAAGAATTGTTGAGAATTCAGACACAACGTTGGATATTGTGTTCTTTAACTGTTTGGTGGATGCATATGGGAGGGTGGGATGCTTGGCAGAGATGTGGGATATTCTCAATATGATGAAGTTAGAACGAATAAGACCAGACAAGGTAACCTGCACTACCATGATTAAATGGTTTCTCGTCAGGGGGATTGATGATCATCGTGTTCAGTATCTGCGTGACCTAAAAGATGGGAGATCTACAGATAATAAGTAGGTCTGAACACTGAAACTGCTACTGAGCTGGTGGATTTTGTTCTCTGTATTTTCTCCAAGGAGATGGAATACCCTGTGTACTCCAATCCTCACCAAGTTTGCACTCCCAGAGATGCATCAATCCTATTTTAATCTTTGATGCCCACAAGGAGTAACTTGAATGTTACTGAATCAAACATTTCTCGGAGGCAATTCAGAGGCACAAATTATGTTTTGAAAGTTTCTGTTAGCATATTATATATAGCAAATTTTCCTATGATTATGGATATCAAGAAGCAAGAATGAGTTGATATTCGCAGAGGAATCTAAACTGGTTTTCACGGATGAAGGAAAGTGAACAGGAGAGAGGAAGTTGAAGCCCTCAACCAGTAGCTGTGAATTTTGTGACAATCAAATCAAGCTAGTGGTGTGCTGATGACATTGTTCTAGGTTGTGCTGTGTCATTGTGCCTTGGATTGGATGTACCGATCGTACAGCTGTACATGACATCATATGCCCTACTGACTTATGAAAAGATGGAGAGGAACTTGATACTACTATGTCAATGAAAATTAAATGCCGCAGTGTTCTTCTCAAAATGTAGGGAATGACCTAGGTGATTGTTTGGTATTTTACCTAACTCTTTTTTAGTGGATTTCACCTAACATTGTTTTTATAATTGTCCTGCATTTGCATCTAACAAATGGACCAAGGTAATGTTGTAAAGATGATTCTATCTTGAGTTCTTGACCATTGGTCAACAAAGGCTTTAAAATTTTGACTAACTGATTCGTGGAACTACCTTTGTTTCTGTTTAAATGTCTATTCAACCATTTATTGTGTTATTCATTAAAAAAATCAAGTAATATATAAAGGGCTAAGGCTTGTACCAATTCTGACTAACTGTAGAGATTCTCTGATCTGAAGAATCAACTTAACAAAAAAAACTCTTCATGAATTCAGGTTTACTGTGTCTACAGTCTACTATTTACTCTTGGTACTTTCCATACTTTGCCAATAGCTCCAGACTCTGTGCCTCTTTATTTCCTGCAGAATATTTTGCATCCACTCATCCAGTCATGGTTATGCTTAACCCAAATGCACTTCTCAATTTTTTTATCTCGTTATTCAGATCTTGCTGTGCTGTATAGGGATATTAATTATTCAGTGCTGTTGTGATCTGGGATCTGTGCATGTGACTATGTGAGCCACCACAATGACCCAACTCAAAGCCACTCACAGCGAACAGCCTGATCAGGTTCTCTGTCTCTGCTGCTCTGATATGTGCAAATTTTGATCCAAACTAGTATCATTATATGTACACTGTATTAACCTTGAAAGGCTTCTGCTTTCTGTTTTCTTCTTCCTAATGCTCTGTGAACTTTGCCATTTTCAGGGGATTTTGCCTTGTTACAAAACCTGGGTGAGTCTTGTCACTGTGGCACTGAGCTGGCGTAGATTATTTTCAACGATTTTTTGGCTACTGCGTGGGCCCTACTTCCGTGTGAGTACCAAAATCTCCCACTTACAAAAAGGAATCCGTGTTACTATATTTATACACCATTGCAGTTGTGCCGAGGCCTGGCTTGTCAGTTGTCGGTGGCTAAGCAGCTTGGACAACTGCAGCCGTGCCGGACCGAACATAGCCAAGTGCTAGCTAAGCTGCGTAGAAGCTGATCTGGTGATTCATAGTAAACCTCGTTGGTACAGTGGGAAATATAAACTAAAGAAAAAAAAGTGTGGAAATATCTAATCCCACCACGCCACCACTACGTGCACATACCACATGAACAGTAGAAAATTGGAGTGATTGATGTAGAAGATACCATATTGATCTGCTGTTTAGGTTAGTTAAACTACTGACTCACCATGCAAAAAAAAAACTACTGACTCAGATCCTGAGCAGAAGTATTCCCTCCGTTCCATATTAGATGACTTTCATTTATACAAAAGTGGATGTATCTAGACCTGTAACATGTCTAGATACAGCCACTTTTATACAAATGCAAGTCATCTGATTTAGAACGGAGGGAGTAGTAAAATACTCCACAAATAAAACCAGTGAACCAGAAAGGAGAATGACATATTTTTTCACAGCAATGTGATTTTCTTTTGCTGTTCTTTCCTTGGTTAGAATAAGATATTTCCCAGCGAAACATAATACACAGCAATGTGAACCAGAAAGGAGAATGACATATTTTTTCACAGCAATGTGATTTTCTTTTGCTGTTCTTTCCTTGGTTAGAATAAGATATTTCCCAGCGAAACATAATACAGGCTGGCAATATTTGTTCCGTTGGACACACATCCATGATCCAGCTCAAGCACAACACACCACACCTACCAGGTTCCTGAAACCGAACAACTGGGCTAGCCATGTAAAACCACCAATGCAATAAAGATAAAACAAAGTCTTCGTGGTACAATCCACATACCACACGTGTTCTTCTCAATTGGCAAATCACAAATCTGCAGCTGAGCTGATAGCTATAAACCGTACTCCTGAATGCAGAGGAGGTCCAGTGTCTGAGCAGACGCTTATTGAACGAGGAAGCGTACGTGCAACATGTGTTTTTACATATCATCATTGGGGATCGTCGGAGGAATCATCCGTGGGCATCCAGTACCTGTTGGTGAACCAGCGGGATTCGGCCGCCACGGCGGCGCCATCCTGGTTGCGGTGCCACAAATAGTATGCATGCGTCCGGTTCCTGATGTCCAGGATCGCGTGCCCGAAGCTAGCCTCCCTGAATGCCGAGTAGCTTGGCTGCGGCTCTGACATGCTGCAGCATCCCACAAACAAAGACACAGGTTAGTAGATTGCTGTTAATCATAACTAGATTCATGCATATCTACTGAGTTACTAGTGGATGCAGAGATTATCCATCTTATTACTTGGTGGCCAGCCCTCCCTGGTTTCCTCCGTCTCCAATGGTTATGTAGACAGGCGCAGACAGGTCTCGGACCGGGGAGCACAGGCCATTTGCAACATTCGATATCCTATGCTGCAACCGGAGAACAAATTAAGTTGTGCATCAGGATCGAGCTGTTAATTTGTTATCCTAAGCACAGGAACGAAGCACACTAAACTGATGACGACAAAATAGTGCACGTACTGTCCGTTCATAGGCGTGGACATGCCCTGCAAACACAAGATCAACTTTGTACTTGACAAACAATGTCTCGTACACCACCCTCATGCTCTCGCCTTCCATGTAGTGGTAGTTGTAGCTGTTGTACCATGGAGCGTGCACCAGAACCATCAGCCATGGCGTCTCGCTCCTGTTGACCTTGGCGAGCTCAGCTCGAAGCCACATGTATTGAGGAGTAAATTTTCCTGGCAAACAAAACATACCTCTCAAGTTACTACCTTAATCCTCAGTATTGCCCTACTGGCCAAGCTAGTAAACTGAACTAGTATTATTATTTCCTTCACAAGTGATAACAAAATTGTACAGCAGAACTACCAAAAATGCGGAGTCAGAAAAACATGTCATACCGTATGCGGAATAGGATGCCAGCACAATGACATAAGCAGAAGCTCTTTTGATGGAATACCAGTAGGGTGCTGTACTACCGGAGGCCCTATAAGGGGTGGGATACCTCTGGCTGTATGGCTTGAATGTCTTAGTTTCACCCTGCACATTGCCAGCAAGATGCATAACTAAATGAACTTTCAATTGTAATACATTTAAACTCGAAGAAGTCATCCTTACAAGTTCAGGAGCAAAATCGATGTCATGGTTTCCAGCCGTCCAGATCCAGGGCTGGTAAGCAAGATTCCGCTCTACAAATCTTCCCCAGGTATCCCACCTTGCATTATCATGATTTGGGTACTTATCTGCGTATGTCAGGTCCCCGAGAAAAAGCACTGCCTGCGCTTTTGAATTTGACTCGTAATGAGCAAGAGTGACATTTGAGTCGAAACTCTGACCAAGATCACCTAAACACGCAACAGTACATTTCTCAGTAATTTCGTGAACATTTTTTGGTGAATGTGTATTCTGATAATAACCAAGCACATTCGAAAATACCTATCAGACCAAATGTATATGGAACATCTGGGCCACTTTTCGGAGGAGTTGTGAACCAAAATTTCCTCATTGTATCTTGAGTCCCAACGGCATAGTAATACCTTGTGTCAAACTGTAACAAATTCATATTTAAGCACTGAGTCAAGACTCCAACCTTTACAAGATACTATGAGCAATACATTTCTGATGAGCTGGTAACCTTCAACTTCTTTATTGTAGCATGATGAATGTATCCCGAGGTATAGTTGTAGAACGTATACTGAGTTAACTTGGCCTTTGCAGAACGGTTGAGGTTGTCTTCTGAAGTCCCGTAAAGCACCGTGCTTGATCCAGGCTCTATTGGTGTCACCCATGAGATTATCATGGCTGTACCATTATGGTCGCCTTGTGTGATATGGACCTATTAGAGGATGACACCCATTATATGAAAGTGGAGAAAAACCACGGCGGTGAGCACATGCATATTCCGTACTATTGTTCTACTGTAATAGAATATAGTGCTAATTATATGTAGTAGAAATAACACACATCAATATGCTGAAAAAGACATAATTTTATTTCTGAATTATACATGTAGCAAGATTAAGTAAGAGCAAAAGAGGTACTTATCATATAATATGCATCATAGTATTTTTCTTATATGGAGTTAAAATGGATCTTACATCCAAAATGAGAAAATCCACACACAAATCTATCATAGCAGACTAACCGAAATGTTGTTACCTTTAGAAGTGACTAGTGTAAGAGTGGAACAAAGACCATTACTTCAATTAAAACAACACTGGTTTGTGATGTTAATTTTGTCGGCTCCCACTAAGTAAGTGTGAGAACTAGCTAAAGAGCATTGCATATGATTGGGAGCCACAATGTACAACTACCATATCCATCCATACTGTACACGAAAATATGCTATGAAATCATTGGATTGGCTGAGACCGTTAAAAGTTTATAATACAAAAAAAATCAAAGTTACATCTTGGTGATGGGTGTTATGTCTAAGACGTGACATATTTTAGAATGAACGGAGAATGCCAATATTTAATGATTGAGAGCATAAACGAGTAAAATAATAATTTGGACAAGATACATGAAAATTCTCACTATGTAGTTTCCCTACAGTTAATAAGAGTTTCTTTATTCACTTAAGTAACATTCTTTTTGTTATTACACATTTAGTTTTATCTACTTATATGATGTCAGCGCGTGGAAAAGGCACATGCATACATTGGTACACTCTTTTTCGTGCAAAAATATTTATTATCCAACAAATTAAGTATGGTTAAAAATGCCTCACGTACAATTGGTATTTTTATTTAGCATAGTAGTATTACGCAATTATAAATAATATTTGTGTAAACAAATTCAAATGTTGCGCTCCCATTTGCGAGGGCCATCGTGCTTGTCAAGTATTAGAAAGAGCTCACTGATGACAAGAATCATGTGAGAGAAACAATGAAAAAACTAAAAACATGTAAAGTGAAAACATATACTATAAGAAGCAATCAACCAGAAATTTTGGTATCATCCAGAAAGGAATTTTTTTGTACTCCCTCTGTCCACAAATATACTGATTTGTTCAAAGTAAAATATTTCTAAATTTGACCAGGTATATTTATGCAAAAATATTAGATTTATAATACTAAATGAGTAACAAGAAAATTTACTAGTATAAGATATATCTAATGGGACACACTATTTTTCACCTAGGGTGATGAGTAGTTATCCTTCACTGGAACCATACATGATTTTCTGTCACATATATATTTGTTACCATGAAAGTTAAAAACCCCAAAACTGATAAATAAACATTACGTAAAAAATATTTACATGGCATAAAAATACGTCATAAAATACATATAATTATGATGTTTATATGAGTATTACAATGTTAGACTCATGTTTTGTTTCTTATGCTGGTTGCTTTCCAATCTGTCAACATGAACATAACTATTTGTGTACATAACATTACATAACTTTTTGATGTAACGATATAAATATTGTGAGTATAAAATAACGTTTTCTCCACTCTAGGTGCTGAAATAACCTGTCTATATATTTTGTAATTAGTTATTCAGTATTCTTATTGTTTATGTTTTTGTCAATATGCTTGATCAAATTTAGCAAGGTTTGACTTTTGGTAAAATGCATATGATGAGTATTTGCAGACAATAAGAGTATCACAGTATGTGACAAACAGCACCACATCTAATTTAGCAGCCTAGCACGCAGAAGACCACGCTCTAGGATAACACGAGTAGAAAACCAGGAACACACTACATCTAATTACATCGGGTTTTCAAAATATATAGTAGTGCTAAATCACCGGCATCCTGGGTTTACCTGCTGTGGCGCATTGCGGCCGGCCGGAGCGCGGAAGACGTCGGCGTCGAGCGGCATGTCCAGGGCCTCGTCGAGCTGCCGCCTGTACTCGCTAGTCCGGCCGGCATGGCACGCGACGCTTAGCAGCAGGACGGCGCAGGCGAACGCCGCCGCGCTGATCCCATTGATCACCACCATATTCCCGCCGGGCTTCCTCCTCTTCTTGTTGGCTTCTTGGAATGAGATGGCTTGTTCGGCGATGTCGTGATTAATAAGGTGGTCGATGGTACGGAATAAGCTCATCCGAGGTGACTTCGTGGTTTAAACTTTGAACTCGCGCGCACAGAGAGGTCGGAGAGCGAGGAAGCTCAATTTTTATCACTATTTTGGAGGCAAGGACCTTCGAAATGATTTGTTAGTAGTTTCTTCTTCTTCTTTCTTGAAGGACAACGATTATTCATATCAAAAAGAAAAGGAAAGGAAAGAGTCACGGCTAATCACATTGTCTCTTCCATCACACGGGAGGCCACATGAACCAATCTAAGCTCTCGATCGTCCTGACAAACATGACGATTCCTCTTCCTCTACCCACGTCTCATACAACATACGGGAGGACGAAGGTTGCGGTTGTGTATGTTACTTACTATACTAGATCGGAAACAGTGATGTTACTTTGTCAAACAAATTAGTATGAACATTTCGTTGTTTCCGAGCTTCACCTGCTTACCTCAGAAGTTGTAGCAGTATGATCAGCACCTTGTTGATTAACATGTTATGCACTACTTCATCTCATTTAGGCTCGTATAAACAGCAAATGACCATAACATAATTAAAATCATTCATACATTGTTAAGGGGTTTTCAGAAGTACAAATATAGGTGATACATATAAGGCAAATTTTGCAATACCTTTTACTAGTCCTAAATTATGACTAGTATGGTTTCATCTAACGGTTGAGAGAGATTCAGCCCAGAGGCCCATCAGTGTAATCCGGTGAAAAAAGAAAGTAACCGGCTGTTTTTTTAGGATGGAAACCAATTCATTAACGAGAACCATGACGCACGCCGCCAGCCCCTCTCAGCTTCCGACGCCGTCGCCTCCAGCCCGCACCCATGCCACCACTACCTCCCTCCCAGCTCTCCAATCTGCTGCCACGAACGCCCTCTCCATTCTCCAATCTCGGATCCACATGAGACACCGCGAGTAGCAGGAGGAGCTCAGGAGCGGCAAGCTGCCAATATCGAAGATGGCTAAAGTTGTAGCAGAAGGCGCTCTGATGAATGGACCAGCGCGCCGTCAAGGTACGACACCACCGTGTGGCCACCGCGCCGCGTCGCGTCACACTTGTACAGCCAGGCGCCAGTGCCGCTGTGTACACATGAGAGGTTGTATCCGTCTACTGACGACACTCATGCATCGCGGTCGCGGTGCTACCGATGGCTAGCCGTACGTCACATTCCGTTAGACAAGGAAAGATAATTCAGACTGTTATTCCAAGGCTTCTCTAATTTCAAACTGTACATAGGTCAACAGAGTTTGTTCACCATCTTTGTGGACATATAGGAGCTCTGAATCCGATCTTTGACACACCATAGTCCCTACCATACCATATATTCCTTGTTGCCTCCATGCAAACAATGTTTCAAGTTTTTTACAAGTTTACACTGTGTGAGACTCATGTTAACTAGTGCTGGTGTTTCTAGAAATTCACTTTTGGATCTCAGATTTGAGTAGAAAATCATAACGAGCATTGACAGACCTGTTTTGTTTGGATTGAACAGAGGAAGAACATCTTGCTGACCGTGAAGGTCTTGAAGTGTATCACTGCACAAACTCATCGAGACGGCGGTGAATAGAAGAAGGATGTGGTTGCTACAACTTTTCTGTCTATATTCACCGAGACCTTTGCTTAAAATTTGCACCGGGCATGGCTTTTGCAGGATTGTTGCTTACGGTTCTGTAGTTATACTGGCATATTGCTCGCCTTATCTTAGCTGAAGTCATTCTGTCATTATACACTCGCTCCCATTTATACACTTATTATGTTACCATGAATAGACGTCAAGCTAATTGGTGATTATCCTTGCAACTGTATGGTTTCTGAATCATTTACACGTACATGCTCTTGGCTGAATCTGGTGATGCAACAACGCGATTTGGTCCAGTTATCATACCACAGATTATGGTCTGTGTGTTCTTTTGAGCTGTCCATCAGTGATCATTGCAATATTAAGTATCTTCCTAGAGTATAATCATTTACTATTGATGCTACACCAATGATGGCACATACAAGATGTAAATTTGATATGAATATTTTAGTACTGCATGTCTTCACTCTAGGAATTATTATTCGAGCTACTTACAAGACTTCCATTAACAAGAACGGAAAATCTATTCCGTGCCTGCGCACCGTCTGGGCTCGTGATAGTGCTCACCCTCGCGCCTCGTTCGATTGCCATCGTGCGGCGCCGATCGTTTTCTTCTTTTCTTTCCGCGTCCAGACAAAACTCACCGATGGATTTCGAATACCGTGCCCGTTCCCCATTCTAGCTCGCCTCCTCCTCCTGCGTAGATGCCGGCGATTCCCCGGCAACGGCGGCTATTTCCCGGCGTCGTTGTGCTGCTGGCCTAGCTAAGGTTCGCGCGGCGACCTCCTTCATCCTCCGGTGGAGCTCGATCTGTTTTTCCTTCTCCTTTTTCTGCTTTGTGTTTTGTCGCGGAATCTAGCGTCGCCGTCGACGTCCTCGGGGGCGCATCTGATTTCTACTACCCCCGCAGGTTGAAGCTCGGCGAGTTCCTCCTCCGTGGGACCCCCTCCATTGTTGATGTCTGGATTTGAGGGGGGGGGGGGGGGGTGTTTTACGGGCTGGATTTTGCGTTTCGAAACTTGTTCATCTCGAAATCGGTCACCGGTGAGTCTTATTCGATTCAATTTCTTCCATCTTGATCCATTCATTTGTCCGGTTCTCTTACATGTGATTCTAGCTAGAACCCTAACAAACGCCCAAATGTATGCGATGTTTGTTATTGTAATGTTGTTTTTGAGGATTGTAAGACTTCAGCGTAATTTACTTGGTCCGCAGGTTGTTGCTCGTTATCGGGTCAGAAGGACTAGGGAGTTTCCTCGAGATTTAATACAGGTGAGACCTAATCTACAGGAGTTTTGAGTTTGAATACTGCTCCGTATGCATGTTTTTTTCTGTAATTCAAGCAATGTGTTGGTTAATTTTTAAGTTGTAGGTTCGGTTTATAAAGTACATTTATATGATACAAAAGTAGTCTCATCCTACATTCTATATCTTTGTGGTTTAGATCCTTTTCTCCCCATATATGCAGCTTGAAAATCATGTGTGAGTGCCCCGCTTTTTTTTAGTGCGCATTTTGGGTACATGTAGCCGTTAGATGTGCTATTTTTTGTGAATGTACATTTTCTGCAGGTGAACCCCATGCAGACTCTTTGCTGTTTTTGGTTTCGGGAATATGATTTTGTTTTGAAGGTGAACCTCCGCGTGAGCAGTCTCTTAGTTGTTTTTTGGTTTCGGGAACATGATTTTGAGTATATTTGATCTTCAATTTTTGGTCAGTTTTTTGTGTGTTATACATGTAGTTTCATAGATAGGTTGCTAGTACGTAGTTTAATAAGGGAATGGTGTACATGGGGTGTACATAACTCAATATGGGAATGGTGTATATGTTTTATCTTTTTCTTTCAGTTTTTGCAGGGGCTTTTTCCATGGAGATATGATGATTCCAATTATTCCTAGGAGACGCTCCCGGACACCTCAGAGTTGACCCAAGTCTACGCAAGCAAAGTTCAAAAGATTGAAGCAGAGGCTTAAAGTGCGGGTATCTGATGAAACTACAAACCCACAACCAGAAGATGATATGGAGGAAGCTCAGCCTGTTATAACAGAATCTCAACCCCCTCAGCACGAAGATGCTCTAGCTCCAAATTTGAATGCCCCTCAAGATGAGCAAGTTGGACAGGGAAACAGGATTAAGGTATTTTGTTTTTTGTTTTAAGGTTTTGAATGTAGCTAATTCTTAGAGTATGTGGAAGGGAAACTCATATATATTTGTTCCTATTTTCTTTCAATAGAGTGGTCTTTTCAATCGTGCTTCCCCAATGAAGATGTTCAGAGTATGCAAAGGCTTCACTCCGGAGCAGCGTAAAGTTATAATCAATGCAGATTTAGGGGATGTACTAAACTGGAAGTGCAACAAGCTGATCCCTGAATTATGCAAGTTCCTAATGGGTTGCTTCAATCCTGATACATGTGAACTTGACTTTGGGTCGAGGGGAAGGATTCCGACGGACATGCAGTCAGTTGTTCGTGTATTGGGAGTTCCTATGGGGAGTATACCTATTTCTTACTGCTTGGATGCTGGGGCAACCAGAACGATGTTGGAAATGTTCGACATTAAGGATGGGAAGCAGCCATCCCTCGCATTTCTCGAGAAACAGCTGGGGGCAGCTCATCCTGCAAACCATATCTTTTTGAG
Source organism: Poa annua (assembly GCA_026929855.1). Classification (NCBI taxonomy): domain Eukaryota; kingdom Viridiplantae; phylum Streptophyta; class Magnoliopsida; order Poales; family Poaceae; genus Poa; species Poa annua. The sequence goes on from CM049430.1 coordinate 11,487,978, forward strand.
GAAATTTTGCATATATCTGACATGCGTTGTGTTTGCCCCAACTACTGCTATTGGGATCAGCCCTAGATGTTACCCTTCGTTGGTCAACACGAAAGCCATCCGCAACTTGAATTGGCCGCAGTTCATCATTGATATAATCATTCAGACAGCAAGGGCAAAGGGTACCAAAAATTGGTTCAAGGCTTGTATGCCATACCTCATGGTTAGCCCATCTTTTTTTTATTTTTGTACTTTTTTCCCATGTCTTTTTTATGTTCTAGTTGTATCTTGTGGTTACTTTTTTCCACATGTTGCTGAAAACCTGTTAATATGTTTTTATTTTTGCACTTTTCATTTTTGAAGATTCTATACGTTGATGCATTGGATTTAGATTCTGAACTTGAGGTGCCTGAAGAAGGCACTCGGATATGCGTTTGGACCAACAAGTTGGTTAAGTTGGCTGTCGATTTGGATACCAACATTGATGGCTCATTTGGGAAGCTACCTGTAAGTCTTACCTTTTAATTTCATTTGTTGTTCCAAGAATCAAGCATTCAAATGTAGTTTATGTTGGTGTCTTTTTTCACTGTCCTTCTTTTACATGGTTTTTCAGTTGAAGCATTGTTTCAGGATCAAGATGACCTTGTTCTCAGCAGGGCCATCAGTACTCGACGTGTTTATAAAAACTCATGCCCCTGGTGATCACACTAAAGACGTAAGAGATTGTTTTTGTTCTAAATGTATTTTTTTTTACCTTTTTTCTGTCCTTTTGCATGAATACATATAGTTTTTATCCATGCATAGAGGAGAAAAGTACATGTAGTTTCTCATATAAAATAAAAGTGCAAATGTTTTGCAGATAAAATAAAAGTACATGTAGGACTTCATGTATTTTTTCCCCTATTTTCTCTAACAGTGGTTTTAATTTTTTGTCCTGATTTTTTTTGCACTGCTCTTCATGTGCAGGTCCCTTTTCATTGACTCTAGCTTTGTACAGTCCTCAAAACATTTCTAGTTTTAATAATTATATACTTCTTTTTGCATGTAAATAATTGTTTTCGGCATGTATTTTTTGGTTTTATCAATACCAGTGCATTTAACTATTGGTTTCTTTATTTGGAAACAGGATATGGCAAAGTACAGAACTGCTATTACAGATATGTGCACTGTTTTTGAGGATGGGATTGCAAAGTTCTTGAAGAATCTGTCAAGCCTTTCAAAATCGCAGCCACTTGAGGTGGATCGCATTCCTGAGGGGGAGCAGCTCATTGCCGCTCAACACAATATTAGAACAAGAGAAAGAACATCTAAATGCACCACAGAGAAAACAGAGAAACTAGTGCTTAGAGAGGGGAAAGTTGCTACTCGCATGGGATTGAAGATAGACACGGATGAATCTCGGGTCATGCAAGAGGACAACAGGAAGAGGAAACCACCTGTTGAGAGTTTCCAAACTGTTGGTGGCAAGTCAAAGAAGACAAAACCAAATCAGCTCAAGGAACCTGAACCACCTAAACCAAATGAGGAAGAGGTTCAGTTTGAACCAGATGAGAAGTTGGGGTCTGAAGACACAGGGAACTTTGATCTCGACATGGAAATTGCCACTGGACAAGGAGTTGCAAATCGCATGAACACAAACAGGTTTAAGAGCAAAAGTGTTTTGGAGAGGGGAGCTTCTACTGTGCATGTAGATTCAGTAGTTGGAGCATTGAAGCAACTTGAGATTTACGGTTCAGGCTCACAGTCAAGCGCAGATATCGCACCGGAAGCATCAATAGCCAAGGTCACACCAGATGAGTCCATGAATGCCTGCTCAAAGCCTACCAGAGATGGAATCATTTCTCAGCATCAGGTTAAACTGGCAACAAAGGAGCCAACGATAGGAAATGTAACTTTTGTGGAACCTAACACCCAGCATGTTGAGCCCAACCGCAGCCCAACTTCTCAAAGCAGTCCAATTCTAAGGAGACCGGTCACGAGGTCTATGTCACCCCTTAAACCCCCATCCCCTATCTGTAGTGAAAAAGCCGAGGTCAAGTGGGATGTAGGAAGCAGCGGCAGGTCTATGTCACCCCTTAAACCCCCATACCCTATCTGCAGTGAAAAAGCTGAGGTCAAGTGGGATGTAGGAAGCAGCGGCAGGTCTATGTCACCCCTTAAACCCCCATACCCTGTCTGTAGTGAAAAAGCTGAAGTCAAGTGGGATGTAGGAAGCAGCGGCATCCAGTTACCAAGCCCAAAGAGGCAAACACGTTTCGCTACGGCAAAAATAAGTGCTAGCACTTTCTTGAACAACCAGCTTCGAGGATCAGTTGTTGATCAACATGGACCAGCAGGGCCTATACAGTTTGACAGCACGACCAGGAAGCTTGAACATGATTTTAGCAGGACAGAGTTACATTCAGAAACAGAACAACAGAGAAGAGAGGGACAACAGCGTGAACTGATAGATGACTGCCCAACCTTGACCTGGGTTTTGATGATTCCCCAGTTACAGATGTTAAAGCACAAGAAGATTTGTGTTGCACCAAACCTGTTGCATCTGAGCAACAACCTGTTGGCATTGGTCTGGAGGAAGTCCCTGTCATAATTTCAAGCAATGAGAGCGTTGATTCACTAGATGGAATTTTCTTGAACTGCCCGATGCCTGTGGTTACAACAGTCAACAATAGGCTCAAGGAACCTATGACCTCACCTTCAGCTCCTAATAGCTACACCCCAGTACCACAAGCACACCAAAAGAGGGTCGTCAAGACAGCTCCTGCCCAAATGTCACCATTTATGACAACTAAGAAGAAACCGGTTGCTTCGAAGCTCACATGCGATGTCTACAATAAGGTTTGTACATTTGGTGGCAGAACAAAAGACCAAAGGAATGGAGAAAAAATCATTGACGTCGGTTGTTGGTTCATTTACTTGGCTGATTTAGCAAATTCAATAAAGCCTAATGGTTTGATCAGTAACTCGACATGCGAGACTGCCTTGTACATCCTCTCAAAGGAGCTTGCCTGCCAACGGAAATGTGTCATGCCATTGAGTATTGGGGTGAGTTTTGCAAATGTTGTTTTGCAAAATGTACTTTTTCTTTTGAATCCCAACTCTGCATTTCTTTTCTGTTCACTAATTGAGTTGTTCATCAAATGCAGACAAAGCTGAGGAGTCCCAACTTCATTCAAGACCGTTCGCTCCACAAGGCTTTTGAGTTCTCTGATAAAAACCGTTTAGACCAAAAAGAACTGGTCAGTTCTAATGCTTTCTACATTACCACTGCATTTTACACTACATTCCCCCCCCCCCCCCCCCCACTAAATGTTGAATTATGCATAAATTTTGAACTTACTTCCATTTTTTACACTGATTTTTTTTGCACACATGCAGCTCATGTTTTCTATTCTCCAAGACCTCACTCCGATGACCGATAAGTTCACAGGCCACTACTACCTTATATCGGTAAACCTAAAGGCGGAAAGATTTGAAGTTATGGATTCTCTGCGTTCTGTAGGGACTCCTAGCTTGTCGACAGATTCACGGATCATTATAGATGCCATCAAGCAGATGTGGTCGGTGAACTACCACCAATCCAATGTAGACATCACTACATTCCCAACTGTGTTCATCGCAACCCCTATGCAGAAAACATTGTAAAATACATCTCCCTCAAACAATATTTTTCAGATATTTTTCTCTTTCTTGCATCAAACTTCTTTTGCTACTTTATCTTTTTTTATGTGAAACTAAAAGCACTCATTATTTTTCGTGTCTCTTTTTTTTCCACTAGACATGACTGTGGATATTTCATGCTCAAGTACATCGAAGAATGGGATGGTCGGAGGATGGTACATCCTTTCAGTCACGTTGACATGCCAATTTCAAGGAAGCTTTTCATGATAAAGTGGTTGGAATGGGAAGAGAACATCATCGCATGGAATGATTTGCTGTTCAAGAATAAAAGGGATCAAAAATAGGTACTAGTTGACCTCTCTAAAAACCCTTCATGGTAGTAGTTTAATGCAGCGAGGGGTGTTCTTTTTGTGTGTCATCTACATTTTTGTAAATTTTGGTGCATGTTTTTAATGATGCGCATTAAAGATTTCTAGTTCTGAACAACAACATTACTTATGTAGAAAACACAAAATAGTTCAACATTCAGATAGGTACCACAATAGAGCAACTAGAAAATACATTGGACTTCTGTCCTAGCCAAACATGTCCCGCAATAAATTCTGTTCCACTGGTTCAGGAGCTGGAGTTATCCTTGATGGACAATTTGGTGAAGTATGTTGGTTTGAGCCACAAACTGAACACTTCACAGGTTTTGCAGCTTTTAGATGTAGTCCTGATTTCTTCCTTTTCTCCCCCGGACGCCCCTTGGATGTAGTAGCCGTAGGATCTCTAATAATTTCATCAGCTTCTTCTACATTCTCTACTCCAGGATCTCCACTCCCACCTTCAGTAGGGGTAGCTTTCTTCTTGTTTTTGCGCTTTGCCGTTTCTGTTACCCTGAGTTGTTTCAACTCACTGACCAAGTCTCGCATGTACTTATCGGCTATTGCTTTGTTTTTGTCTGATGTACATGCAATCTTTGCAACATCTGTGAAGTCATTACATAGCGTCCCGTAGCGTACAAGGTTTTTCTCCTTGTTTGTCAACTTCCTGTCTTTAGGTAGCTCAGGCAAATCAATCTTGGTAGCCACAATTTCATCGGGAGGTGATGTCCCCCTAGGCAGAATGTATTGTGCTGGAATAAAATCAGCAGCTCCAAGTTGCACCATTACTCTCATTATGTGGCAACATAGAAGCCCATCCCTGTTGAACTTAGAGCACTCACAGATGTAAGTTGCAGCATCTGGATCAGCAGCAACTCTGTAACTCCTCCTTCCATACCCAAAAACAGAAACTCGAATTGGAACGAGATCAAAGAATTGCCCACCAACATGATTTGCATTGTAAGATGTAATTTTCCGAAGCTCTGCACGGAAACGCAAATAAATGTCACGTGTATATATCTCCAGTGCTTGCTTCTCCATAGGGTAGTCTGACCAGACCCTAAGTACCTTATCTTCAATCTCAAATTCAGCTAGATCATCTGCAACTTCTATCTTCTCCTGTAGTTTAAGGTACTGGTGGAAGAAATGGGTGATACTATTGTTTGGAGTTACATACTTCTTCAACACTGCATTGAAACCCTCACTGCGCGCAGTAGTTTGAAGAAACGGAAAGAAGCGGTCCTTGAAGTAAGCTGGAACAAAAGTTGAGCGTAGATCATACAGATCAGCCAAATGTTTGTTGTCTCCAACATTGTGCTTAACAATCATTTCTGTCCATCTCGTCTCAAACTCATCAACTGTCATGCTGTGATCAATTGTTTCATTCAGCTCTCGACGTAGTTCCTCTAGTTTTGACAAGAAGTTTCCCAAGACACTTTGCGCATTCTGCATGATATGCCATCTACAATTCCTGTGACATGTATCTGGAAAGGCTACTAATATGGCACTCTTCATGGCTCCGTCTTGATCAGTGATAAAGTTTTGTGGCTGAACACCATCCATAGCTTCAAGAAAAGCTTCATACAGCCAAACAAAATCAGCCACAGTTTCATGCCGTAGGAACCCGCACCCTAGCTGAATGGAATGACCATATCTGTTTATCCCTATGAATGGCGCAAAGGGCATTTTATACATGTTAGTCATGTAGGTGCTGTCAAACGACAAACAGTCACTGTATGTCTTGTATGCAAGCCTTGCTGCCCCATCAACCCAGAAGATACGGTCTGCACTATTAGCATGATCCTTATGTATTTTGTACACGAAATCTGGATCATCTTGCTGCATTAGCTTGAACTGCTCAACCAAAAGCTTCATGTCTTTGGTGGCGTGTTCCACATTAATGGTAGCCATGTAGTTAGTTACATCTTTCTTGATGTATGGTACATTAGGTAGTGACCCATACAATTCAGACATGATGGACATAACCCTGCCAGCAGAGAGGTTCACTTTATGAAGCAATTTGATGAATTCCTTCTCCTCTCTTGGGATGGCTCTATGTGACCTTAAGTATCTCTTCATACTGAACTTTTTGATGCAAGGGTGGTTGTGGTCCTCAACAAACATTGTGACATGCCATTTCTCACCTCTCCTCTTAACCCGCAAACGAGCTTTGCAGTCTGTCTTCTTAGTTAGGCTCCGGTTCCGACTCCTTACAGGTGGCACATCTTGCTCGTTTATGTCCTCTGTCTTTCCACTCTTGTTACAAACGAACAAGCATTTATCCCTCTGTTTGTCCACAGCTGATTGCCTCGATATACTTGCTTTGATAGAAAATCCAACACGCTTCGCATATTTGTTGTAGTACAGTTTCGCTTCTTGCCAACTGTCAAACATCATGTCAGGATACGGCGTCTGGATGTTAGTCTGGCTGCAAGGTGTAGATTGGACTTCATCGTCACTTCCAACATCAATATCACTAGACAATGTTGGCCCCCCTGTTTCTGCTCCAGTGTCACCAGAAGGCACTGTGTTTTCGACAGTTGTATTTGCTGGTTCAGTTTCAAAAACCTTTTCAGCCTCTAGATTCACAAATGGCTGGTTATCAGCTCCTTCTGCTGGGATGTTCAAATCAATCCCATTCCTCGAAAACCAATCCATGTGCACGCCTGTTTTCGAAAAGACACAAATTTAATTACAAGTAGTTTTCAGTACTCATGTCTACATGGAAAAATACAAGTAGTTTTCTGTTTTACGTTCCTTCCATCAATGTGCTTTTTCTTTATTGTTTTTACTAATCTACACCATGTAACTGACCTTAAGCTTAATTCTTTTTGTGTTTTATACAGGCAACACTTCATGGAAGTAGCTAAAAAATGTTTTCAGGTAGCAAGACAAAGTTAGTGCCTATATTGGTAGAATCAAGGGGGTTACTGGAGGTTTTGCATGTGCTTCTACTTTTATGAAGAACCAAATCACAAGGGTTGATCCAACCTTTTTTACAAGAACCAAGTGGTGCACTGGAACCTAGCAAAAACTTGAAAACCATGTGATTTTCTGTGCTCCTAGTTTATCAAGAACCAAGTGGTGCACTGTTTAATTACCTGTAGGTTTCTTCAAGCTGGGTATGTAGGTTCTTGTGGATATCTCAAGCAAGAGTCACAACTTGGTCTGCGAGCTCCCTGCTTTTTTTGCTACTATCCCCTGTTCTGTTTTGTGCTCCATGTGGCTTCCTATGGAGACTTTTCTACTTGTAGTTTCTTGTGTTTTCCTATGGAGATAAGAAGGCTTGTGGAGGCTCTGAGAAGTAGCAGGCGGGGGGAGGAGGTGTATGATTTGGGGTTTGTGGTTTTTTCTCTGCTAATTATACATCTACAGCAGATCCAGGTCGGGGGGAGGGGCAAGCAATGGCGGCTGATGGAGGTGGAAGAAGAGAGGAGATAGGAGAAGAAGTAGTAGGTAGGGTTTGGCCTGGGGGATCGTACCGCATGTACTTTTTGGCCTTTTTGTCTGTTTCTCGTCTTTTCGCCAGGGGATGCGCGCGCGATGCTGCGGGGGCGCGGGGGCCACGGGAGCGTACGCTCGGATCGGGGGAAGAAAGAAATTTCCCGATCTGGAAAGCGCGGGGACCGTTTCCTTTTTTGTCTGTTTCAGGTTCGGACAGGGGGTGGGCACTGCGTAGCGCAAAAGCAGTGCCCGGGCACTGCGTAGACGCGTCCTAACAAGAAACATGTACAGTATTTCGAACTATATACGGGCAGACCAATGGTTCATCACTCAATCTCCTTCACACCAACGAGATATGGAAAGCCTCACTCAATCTCCTTCACGCCAACATCAATGGGGGGGACTGACGACTCCACACTTGTTCAGCCTGTATTTCAACTCGACAACCATCTTTCCAGATATGTGGTCATTGACATACTAAAACTCACAAATCTAACTGTAGAGCAAATAGTGCTCTAGGCCGTAAGTAATTCATTCTCTCCGGCAGTGACAGAGAAAACACAAATTAAACAGAACTAACTGTGCTTTTGTTCAGCCTTCTACTGATATTTTGCTCAGAATGCCTGCTTGAGTGCATGATTAGATAATACACAAACTCCATAATTTCATTTCATTACAAACTGGAGATATATGAGACAATGTCAGGTACAGATTTAAACCGGAGAAAGAACCAAGGAATCAAAATTGTTCATGAGATCTGACAGTTCAAGAGAACTTATCTCAGAGCACACTATTATGTTATATATATGCAACACTCCCCAAAATCAGAGATCACCCACATGCTATAGCGACACCCAGATGCATCCTCCTGAAGCCCAGACATAAACAAGAAAAGACAGCACCATACTAGGCAACGACGGCAGCACTATGGCTGACCTAACTTAACCTGACACTCTGACAGGCACAACAAGATGAAGAACACACTGTCAGGTTCTTCTTCACGTGACGACCACGCACCACAGCAGCGACGACGGACCTCAGCGCGGCGGCGTCCGAGGACGACGTATCTGAGACCTTCGATGTCGCGGCAGACGCGGCGCCCTTCTGGCTCAACCCGCACGCCGCATGTGTCGTCGCGGGTCCTGAGTACCACGAGAACACGGCTGAGAGACAGAGGCGACCACAACGAGTGCCTTTGCTTCGTCGTCGATGGCTTGGACGAGCTAGGGTTTCAATTTGATGGAAATCAAACCAACAACTGTTTTTGCCGTTTCAATAATTCGGTCCTGTCCCGACACAAATCAACCATCCTAGGCTGAAGATTAACGGATTTTTTCTTGGGCCAGCACCCTTGTACCGTCTCGGGCCAGAGCCCATCTGTGGGAGGTCCTAAACTTGCACTAATACGAAACATACTAGTCATAATTTCACCACTAGTACGAAACGTTTTCATCCTTTGGATTAGCAAAAATAAACGGCTGTGGTTTATTTGAGGGTACCACAAAAGGCCTCTACATATAAATATCGAGTAGAGATGGTTAAAAAGATCCTTCGCAATCGTGTTATGGGGTCAATCCCACACGAATGCAAAACAGTGTGAGATTTTTTTTGTGAGATTGACTTCACATTACACACGGGTTGAAACAAATTGTCCAATATTGCACCCACATTACAAACTCACTAAATCAAATAGCCCCGTGAGACTAAAAGCACGATCCACACGGTTGAACCAAAAAAACATGTACAATCAAAATAAGAGAAAAAAACAGCACTATCGTGAAACCGAGCAACTATTTATAGGATTTTTGTACACCAAGATGCATGGAATTCTTGGTCGAAGGGCGGCGGCTGGCGACTATATGGCGGATCTGTGGGCCTCATGGTGTGGCCATGCGGGGTGGCCACCGATGGGCCCCACGAGTTCTGCCATTTTGGCCTCTCGGATGGTTCCAATGCGTGTCATCTTCGTTTTTCATAAACTTTTGTGATATTAAGGATGCTAATTGCTCCAGTTCAGAATCATATACAGTTTGGTCCCTCCATAAGTTGAGATTGAGGATGCCAATTGCCAGATGGAAGCTAATTTTTTTGTTGTAAACGATAGACAAATGAACGACAAAGAAAAGCAAGATCAACACACGGGGACAAAGAAAATCCTTCCAACAAGGAAGAGAAAACCACGAACGCGAGCAAGCGAAACTACATTATATCGGGAGAAGTTACAAATGTTGAGATTTTGCAACTTTCTACTTATCCCAAACCAATAGCCTACAAGAGATATATAGAAGTGGAAACCCTAAGTCTGCAGGATTCCAACTCGACCCAAGCTCCGACTACGGGCCTCGCTCTGCAGGAGGTTCCAGGCACTGCCAAAATAAGAAAGTCTAAGTCGTCACAGAGAGATTTTTAATTCGTTTTAGGTTTCCTAATTGTGTTTGAAAAGGTTCATGAGACATCAAAGATGAAACTGAGGCTTCTCCACTTTCCAAAAATTTAACAACATAATAATAGGCTTCTATGTGAAAAATCTCATAAATCAAGTGATTAAAGAAATACAACAATCATGGAGAAGGTGATTTAATATAACATACTTCAGAATTTATAGATATGTCTTGGACGTATCAATCCCTCGCCTTAGTTTTGCGAGGGACCTGGGAGCATGATTTGAAGTAGTTCAAATCCAAAGGGCCCCTGGCTAAAATATACTAGACAAAATATGGCTTTGTATTGTTACTTTGGACCATGGAATCTGAAAATAAACGGCCCATATTTGTTTGACGTATTGTAAAAAGACTAACATTATAAGTAGAAAATGGCATAGCTGATGGGTTTTGATATTCTATCTAACATCGTAATTGAACGAACTTCACCGAACATTGTTGCTATCATTGTCCTGCAAAAAAAAGCGGCACCTAACAAACGGACCAAGTAGTTGTTGTGGGAGATGATTCCGTCTTGACCATTATGACCATTATTCAGTAAGGCTTTAAAGTTTCTGGAACGGAATATGGCTCGTGGTCGTGGAACTATCTTTTGTTCGTCTTTAACTGTTTGTGCAACTATTTGTCGTGGTATTTATTTTGTAGAAATCAAATACTACCTCCGATCCATAATAAGTGTCGGAGAAAATAACTAGCCCATATAGAATGTAAACCTACACTTCCGGCGGTTTTTGTGGGTAGGAGGGAGTAACATAGTAACGACTAGGGCTTGTAGCAATTCTTAGTTAACTGTAGACATCCTCGAATCAACTTAATTGGTACAAAATGCTCCATAAACTCAGCCCAGGTGCCCCAATAGCTCAAGATCATGCACCCAAGACCCAAGTTAACCAATTTATTTCTTGCAGGATATCTTCACATCCAGGCCAGTCATGTTTATGCTTAAACCAAATGCAATTGTTCAAACAAAAAATGTATCTCCACGTCCAAATCTTTTTCTGCTATATAGGGACATAAATTATTCCGCGCTGTTCTGGTGTGATCTTTGATCTGTGCATGTGAGCCACCCAATGTGATCTTTGATCTGTGCATGTGAGCCACTCGCAATGAACAGTCTGAATCAGGTTCTCTGTCTCTGCTACTATCCGTTGCATAAATTTTATTCCAAACTGGTGTTACCTGTAGTTCAGTACGGTGCTCTCAACCCTGAAAGGGTTGTGCTTTCTGGGCTTTTATTCCTAATGCTCACTGAACTTTCAATTTTATAGGATTTTTTACACCAAGATGCACGGAATTCTTGGTCGAAGCTAGGGCAGCGGCTGGCGACTATATGGCGGATCTGTGGGCCTCATGGTGTGGCCATGGGGGGTGGCCGCCAATGGGCCCCACGAGTTCTGCCACTTTGGCCTCTCGGATGGTTCTAATATGTGTCATCTTCGTTTTTCATAAACTTTTGTGATATTAAGAATGCTAATTGCTCTGGTTCAGGCTCCTAGATCATACAGTTTGGTCCCTCCATAAGTTGAGATTGAGGATGCTAATTGCCAGATGGAAGCTAATTTTTTTATTGTAAACGATAGACAAATGAACGACAAAGAAAAGCAAGATCAACACACGGGGACAAAGAAAACCCTTCCAACAAAGAAGAGAAAAACCACGGATGCGAGACAGCGAAACTATATTATATCGGGAGAGGTTACATACGTTGGGATTTTACAACTTTCTACTTATCCCAAACCAACAGCCTACAAGAGATATATAGAAGTGGAAACCCTAAGTCTACAGGATTCCGAGTCGACCAAAGCTCCGACTACGGGCCTCGCTCTGCTCGTCAGAAGTTAGCCTCCATCTTTATATGAATTTGCATCACCATAAATAATGAATTTGACAAGTAAGAGAGATGGAGTAACTAAGTCCTAAAATTAGATCTATCATCTCACATAGTAAACGATATTCAGAAAATTCATTCCTTCTGGCGGAGGTTCCAGGCACTGCCAAAATGAGTAAGTCTAAGTCGTCGAAGAGAGATTTTTAATTCGTTTTAGGTTTCCCGGTTTAATTGTGTTTGAAAAGGTTCATGAGACATCAAAGATGAAACTGAGCCTTCTCTGTGGTGACCCAGCATACCACTGCATGGTGTAGTATGCTATAGTCGTTGACATAGCACCAATGGATCACTGCCCACCAGTGTTACGTCATCAGAGTGGTACAACAGAAACATCGCAGGTCCAAGGCATGACTATAGATTACAAACAGAAGATCCAAAACAACAGATCTTTAGTACCTCCTCGAAACAATGAGGCAAGGCCCTAATAAAAGAAGATCAAATGAAAAAAATCTCGAAAGAACTAACCTATACTTAGCCTACTGCTAGGCTTGCGGTTGCGCTATAGCAACGCCTACAGAGGTAGGTTCTATGACTAGGAATCTGTCCTCTTCTACACGACGCTTTCATTTGTCCTCCGTCTTCCTTCCATTGCTTCAACTCGATGTAGTTGCCTCCTGTGGTCTTTTATCCTCCAGTGTTGCCTTCTTGCAGCTCTTCATGTCTAAGAAGGGGTTTAAGAGGCAAGGGTGAGTAACAGCGTTACCCAGCAAGTTCAATATATATAAGGTGGGAAGTTTGATGTATAAATACAGCCACGGACAATGGATTGTCGTAGGCTAATGCTTTTCGAAAACATTTCTTCAAAAGGGTTGCTTTTATTCTAAAGACTATGCTCGTGAGGAGTCACAGGGCTAGGGCTTTGAGGAGCCTCCTTTCCTGCTGCGTTCGTCGTTCCGTTCTGGAACGTGGAGTAACATGTCACATTCATACACTCTGCAGAGGTGCGCTGCTTTACCCATAAGAGATCAAGACCTTGTTGCACAACCGGGCGATCTTCCCGTCCACACTTCCTTGGTGTGGGGCCCAGTCAATAATCCAAGCCAATCACTACGCCTTTCCACCATCCCCGCACACCCCACATTACTTCAGTTCCAGGCTAGAGGAAACCAGTCATCTCATGCCTGCTGACTATTTGGAAACCGCATCAAATCAGTCCTGAAGCCAACCTTCATAGATGCTAGAAGCCACAACCCGAAGGTGAGATTATTATCCGAGCCATCTCAAGCTCATGAGCGGATTTACCACCGCCTGGCTTGTACTATGCATCCGTTGGTGTACGAGAGGAAAAGGGTACAACTGACTTCTCCGTCCCATTCCAAATCTTATGGTTGCGCGTAATATTCGGCGCAAGAATCACTGGCGACATTTGTTGTTAAGTCCTAGGTGATACTTTCCCGTGCAAATGGAACCTCCACCACAACATTCTACCATGGTCCCATCTGCCAGCCATATGAGATTACCACCTCACTGGTGGATAACCATAGTCATATTATTATAAAATAAGTTTTCTGCCCTTTTTGTGTGATATGCAATACTAACATTTTGAAAATAGTTTCTTATCAAATACTTCAAGAGGACATGAATAAAAGGGATGAACTTGCCTTTTTGACTGCAAGATTATGCAGCCAAGGTCTTCGATATAATATAAACTCCGAGAAGTCTGAAAACAACATCATTGGTCCGGTAAGGACTAATGTTTAAAGAAGCAGCATGATTAATGCATAAGTATGAGATGCATCACAAAGTACCCCGTATCTCACTCTCGGAGGTTGTGTGTTGTTTGAGTTGAGTGTTTTCATTTAGAGTTGTTTGGTCTTCAAGTTTACTTCACAAGCAAGATGAGTTGTTTAACATTAATGTTCATGTATCATATTAAGGTTAAGAGTAAAGTAAACCACATATAACATTCAATGATTGTGTTAGGTTGTGCTCATCTTTTGTTGGTAGAAAACATGTATCAACTTTGATTAAGAAGAGAACTAGTGTTATATTACATGATGGCAAAAAGAATAACTTTTGAAGAACATAAGAATGTAAACAATCGTTGGTATTATATGAAGTAGTTGAGGGAAAAGTTATATGATTATTCTTCTTTGTGTGTTTTACCCAAGACATTGCAATAAGATTTTATTTCAGTTAAGCACTTACTTCTAAACTTAGAATTGTTTCTTGTGGATGAATGGTTTATGTTTGGAATATAACAAGTTACAAACTACCATAGTGTTATCAATTCATTAGGTGTTTGTTAATGATTTTCACTTTACCAAGTTATAAGCAAACAAGAAGTAAGTAATACATGAGATAAGTGGAACATTCATACAAAGTGGATCTAAGTAGTTTTCAGATGTTATTGGATTTTTATTTATTTTAAATGAGTACCAAATAGTAGTAGATCATCCTTTACAAGCTTATAACTTTATTTTTAAAATTTATGAAAATAATAATTTTTAATTATTTTCTTAAATAAAATATCATATTAAAATAAAATTATTGAAATAATAATATTGCATGTTATAATGAAAACACATTTAAAAATTAAAAGCTAAACATGTGAGGCAATTTAAATGAAGTTTGAAATACTTCCAAAATAGCATTTCAATTTAACTCCACATTTAAAAGATTAAGTGTTTTGTATTTTAAATTTTATTCTATTTAAAATTTATTCAAATACAAATTGTAATGATATAGTTATTTAGATTTTATTTTTCTGATCATTTGGATATAAAAATTATATTTTTCTGATTTGATATGAATTACTTTGAATTTACAAAGTTTGTATGAATTTCTGGAATTAATATATGAACAGGAAATCAAGAAAATGTTTTAAAATCGATTTGCTGATGTCACATGATGTCAGCGATGAACTTCCCTCTCTGTCGAATTCGAATTCGTCAAATTCGAGCGAAACAAGCTAGATTTAATCGCGCAAATGGTAGAGCAGGACACAGAGAACCATTTGGTGGCGGCGGACGGACCCAATGGTCACCGGAACATCGCCGGCGACGAGGTTCGGCGGCGGCCGAAACCATTCTCCGATGGAATCTTGCTCCCAAGATGAATTGATGAGATTGGAGAGTGTGGGGAGGTGTGCAAGCTCACCATGAAGCCGTAGGACTGCTCGGAGAAGCTGGCGTGTCTCGACGGCGACGAAATCGTCCGCGGCGGGCGGCGGCCGGAGACGAAGAAGAAGGATGATTTCGCGGTCTCCCGAGCTTCCCCGGACGCGCAACTCGCTGAGGAGTAAGTGGAAGACGAGGCGAACCTCCCGGGATGCTCATCTGGGCACGGGGTGGTCGACGGCGAGCGTCTCGGGAAGCGGCGGCCGGAGACGAGAACGACGGGGAAATACTCCGCCTCCCGGACTCCTCCGCACGCGTGACTCTACCAGAAGGAGCAAGGAGTCACGGTGGAGCTTCAGAGATGCTCGCCGGAGCCAGGCGCTTCCCGGAGCGGCGGCAATCCGAGGTGACCGGAGCGGCTAGGGTTTGCTGGAGAGAGGAACAGAGAGAGAGAGATGGGAGCGAGTGAGAGAGATGAGGACGCCTTCGAGGTCCTTATCCTCGCGCGAGATGGAGGTGGAGAGGAGGAGTACGGCATCACGGAGGCGACGACACGCTCGGCTGCTGTCCTTCTGGCTCGAGGTTGAAGAAGAGAAAAGAAAAGGAATTTTGCAAATAACCCGATATTTCGGAAACCACAAGAACAATTGACAGAGGCCCCTAGTCAACTGTTTTTCACCTTTTGCTTCAATAGAAACTTACAGGAAGGTCCAGGGAAGATTATATTTTGAATATAGTGTTTATTTCAACTTGGTATATTTTGCCTCCTTGCTATATTTTGGATATTTGGTATATCCCTATTTCTTTATATGTTTGGTGTAGTTTTTAGCATGTAAAGTGGATTTTAGCTTATTTGGATTTATTTCGTATATTAGAATATGGGGCTTTCACTTATATCTTTCTATTATACATTAAAGTAATATGGGCCTATTTTTTTCATGCCCCAATTTATTTGTGGAGGGTTGATATGTTTACATTATGAATGTATTTGATGGTTTACTCCAAAGTAAGGATAGGTATAATTATTCACTCTTCTGATTTTGTGTTTTAGAATTCCTTGGTCAACACCAAGTTGTTATCTAGTGATAATTGTAGTGTTCATTGTGATACCCTATAAGGAGTATACACATAGGAATAATTTACTTTCATGTTTAAGTTTAAGACATGGCCATATTGGATTGATTCCATAGACCTGTCAACTAAATCATGAGAGATCTTGATCAGATGTATCTAGAAGTTCAAGGTATAGATAACCTGCCTTTGGTGAGGTCTTATGGCTAAATAAATAAATAGAATGATGTGAATGTAATCTTGCTTTATTACATCACTCATAGTGATGATCAAAGATTGATAACTCCTTCATGGGAGAATAGATGTCTTTGAAATAGATATTTTGGGAATTAGATGAATGTAGTTGTATTTGTGACATCATATGGACTTATGCATATAAGAAGAATTGGTTAACATGGTTATAAAGCTTGTCACCGGATTACTTTGAATATTCAAGTGACTCGTGAATGACAGTTGACCACCTAGAGGGGGGGGGGGGTGAATAGGTGGTGACCAATTTTTATGTGTTTTTCAGTTTTTAGGCTAGCGGAAAGTAAGTTGTCTAAATGTGCAACTAGATGATACAAGTGAAAGACAATAAAGAAACTAAACAAGAACGGAATGCAGTAAAGGAGAGTGCAGCAAGACAACCATAGGAACTCGAAGACACCGATTTTATCCCGAGTTCCACCACAAAGGTGTACGTCTCGTTGGAGGGGTGTGAGCTACCACAAAGGTTTGCTCAACGCCACAAAGGCCTCACCCTATTCTCCTGTGAATTCGACAACAAAGGTGTGAATCCACTCTTCCACTAAGGACTCCTTTAAGGGCGGAGAAGATCCCGTACAAACACGTGAGGCACACCCACAACTGAATTGGGGGCTCCCACAACGACCACAACAGGTCAAATCCACAAAGGAATCCACAAAGGATCAAGAACACACAAAGATGAACCTAGCTATCCACAAAGTAATCCTAGATTCGTTGCCCCTCAAGAAATAGAGGGGGGAAATCAAATCGTTTCGGTGGAGTTGTAGATCGGTGGCTTCTTCCTCAGATCCCCAAGTATCAAAGGACTTGAGTGGCTAGATTGGGAGATCCGGAAGAAACGAGCTTCAGCACCAATGGAGAAGAGAGAAAATCTGGAAGCTTAGTCTGCTGGAGCTTAGTCTGCCCGTTGTACAGCCGCCAGCCCGTAAATCTCCGGGTTGAGGACCGGAGATCTCCAGACTCCGGAAATTTCCGGTAGAAATTCCGGTAGAACTTGGCTCTGGATCAGTACTGATTTAGCTTCTTGGTCGAAAAATCTCTGGCGCTCGGAGATCTCCGGACTGGGGCTCGGAAATCTCCGAGCGCCGGAAATCTCCGAGCGTCGGAAATCTCCGGGAGCATTTCCGGCTCAGCTTGAGCTGGAGTCAGTACGCAATTGAGTTCTGGACTTGGTTTAATTTCCCCTGTCACTCGGAGATCTCCGGACTGGGGCTCGGAAATCTCCGAGCGCCGAAAATCTCCGGGAGCATTTCCGGCTCAGCCTGAGTTGGAGTCAGTACGCATTCTGATGTGAGACTTAGCGAAAAAGTTGATTGGCTCGGAGATCTCCGGTCTGGGGACCGGAAATCTCCGAACCCCGGAAATCTCCTGACTGAAATCCTGAAGAAAGACCAAGTGAAGTAGAAATGAAACTTAGGCCAAGTAAGTGTTCCTCTTTATCAAATGACCTATAAAAGAACCTGCAAGCTTCATCAGAAACATTAGAATACCTTTTGTGTTGTCATTAGTCACCAAAATCTGGGAGTGCATAGAATGCACTTTCAATCTCCCCCTTTTTGGCGAATGATGACAACACGAAAGGAGAATGGATTTGCAAAATATCGACGGAGCTCCCCCTAAGTGAGTGCACTATTTTTAGGATGTTTTTGGAATACAAAGTGCACGTTCCTTAGGATCAACACTCCCCCTAGATTTTACAAAACACACAAATACACGATACATACAGGAAGCAACAAACTTAGACAATAGAGTTATTACAATAGAGAATTTAACGGTACTCATGTCTCACACACATGAAGAAACTAAAAAGTCACGAAAATAGGGAGCACTTAAAAGAAACAAAACGAAACGAAAAAGAAGGAAGTGCTCCCAACCCATGCAAATCCCGAGAGTCCTAGAGATACTTCTCCCCCTTTGGCATCAAGATACCAAAAAGGAAGAAGGTTCCACTAACGTCCCATGACTCAAGAGTCAGAATCCTGCTCTGCATCATCATCCTCGTCCTCCTCAGCGTCATCATCATACTCAAGATCGCTGTCCTCTGGCACTGCATCATCCCAATCAAAAGTGAGTCCATCTGCATTCCAATCCTTGAAAGGAACCACAGGCTTTAAAGGGTGCTTCGGAGCAGGCATCTTCATATGAGCCATCATCTCTTCTTGGCGCTTCATAATGCGATGGTTCTGAGAGTAGATGGAGTAGTTCTCACTGTGAATGCAACAGTTCATGTTCATGATTTTCTCAATAGCTCGAACTACCCATGGGCGACTCTTCTTGGCAGCTTTCTTGATGTTAGGATTGGAGGGAACCCGAGAAGGACCACCAAAAATCTCATCCTCGTTGATGTCTTGCATGGTGGCTTGTTGTTGAACAAGGTGAGCAGATTTCTGGATAAGCAGGGCTGCCTTGTGGGGCTGAGTACCAAAGGCTGCATCAAAATCATCTCCGTCTTGCTTAGAAAGCTTGTAGAGCCTCTTGATGAGTAACATCACATAGGGAGCATATGGAGGAACTTTCCTCTCAAAAACTGCTAGAGACATCTCCCGGAAAATGAAATCCATGACATCCACTTTGTAGACCTCCTGCTCAACCTCATACTCACCAAGATAGGCCGCATGAGCCTTGGCCATCAAGTTGACTAGAGCCCCAGCAATATTTTCCGCATTACCTGCAATGGGAGCAATAGTCCAACGGAACATGCGAAGCAGAATATCATAAGTAGGGAGAAGACCATTCTGAGAGCCAATCCTTCCTCCAGGCTGATAAAGATCAGACATGCCATGCTTGTTGTACGCAATGCCCTGGACATGCATGCGGGCGCCAGCTGGAACAGACAAACCACAGAAGGGACAACCAAGAATCCGAGCAAACTCTCGAAAAGAGGAAGTCAAGCGCTGCCTGCCAGACATCCAGGTCATCCCAATATCCTCTGAGGAGTCAAACACCACAGTAGCATAAAACTGATGGATAAGAGATACGCTGTAGTTGCACTCAGTCCTCATCAAGTGCTCCAGACCCAGAAGTCCACATACCTTGACAGCACCACCAAAATAATCAGCCTTCTTCATTAGTTTGTCAAAGTCAATCCACTTCATGGGGCAGATGGGCTTGTCAATTGAGAACTTCTGAGAAACTTCCCTGTATAGCCATGCCATCTCAGTGCAAAAGTACTTAGGATCATCAGACTCCACATTGTAGGATAGCTCACTTCTCCACTTGCGAAAACTGCCTTTGTTGAAGTCGTCAAGACGGAGTTCGGGCCTCTTCTTCTTGCTAGGCCCAGTGGGTTTCCTGAGCAGAGCAGCAGACTCAGCAGGTGTGCTATCTTCATTTGAGGACCCGCTGGGAGGGCGTGAATGAACTGGTTTGCCTTTTCCACGAGTAGAGATTTGCTTGACACGTCCTCGAGGGTTGGAACCTGCAAACACACAGCAAAGATAGGATGGAAAGCGTATGGGGTAAGCACTCATGTCCGAGAAGGAAAATGGAACGTACTTGTTGGGGGAATGATAACCCGGTAGGCCCATGAAGAGGGAAGCGTAACCCGGCAGGCAGGAGGCCTGGGCGAGGTAACCCTGCACTCCACATGAGCAGGATTACACTTGGGTCGGAGAGCTCATTTTATAACCCGACAGAATTATAGCCTGGCAGAATCATAACCCGGCAGTATCATAACCCGGCCAGGAAGCTAACCCGGATTTGGGTGTTAGGCGAAACCCGGATTTGAAAGAGGTTTCAGGAAGACCCAGAGAAGGAAGGCTCTAGAAGACTCGGAGGCAGTATTCAGCACGGAGCCCAAGACTTGGAGGATACGAAAGACAAGACGAGATCGAGTAGAACTCCAAGTAGTCTTACCATGTAAACCAGGAGACCCGGATGTCTATATAACCGGGCTCCTAGGTCATAGAAAGATAAGCTAAGAGAGGCTACGATAAGGCATAGTCAAGCCAAGTAAGATAGACAAAATAGAGAGAGCTCCCAAGAGAGATCTCCCATGCCGGAGTCATCGAAACCCGGCAATCGCCATTGGCGCACCATGTAACATATTATCATATCAGTGATTTATAGCAAGACGTAGGGATCCTCCACCGAGGGGACCCGAACTTGGGTAAAAAACATCTTCTTTCCCGCAGAGCTAGACAATCTCCTGAGTGCTAGAGTTGTCTTGCCCCTCATCTCAAGTTACCTCCGGGTAACATCTGCCGTGACAATCCCACGACAGTTGACGCCCACCGTGGGGCCTGCGTCCAGATATGTGTTCATCAAAGGAGAAGCGCTGCGAGAATGGGAAGAATCGCCATCGACAAGATTATCAGCGATCTGCAACAAGATTGCATCGTCCAGTTTCTGGCTAGGAGCCGGAAGAAGATTTACTCGAAAAAGAAGAACCGGCCGGAGAGAGAGAGCCGGCAACGTCATACAACCAAAGGAGCCGCAACGCGGAAATCACACCGTACCGGCTCAGCACTTGGAAGATAGACGTCACCATTGCCTCATGCACGTAGATTTATACAATAAGAAGACAGTTTTTTCTGCAGCGACAAAGGCCGGCTGATCGTCCACAACACCTTGTTCATGACAATGTCGCCGGAATTAATTTCGAGCGTGCCCGTTTACTCGTGGGCCAGAAGGATTCGTTTTCTAATCGGAGATGAGATGATTGAGCTAACCCAATCAGAAGCCGGACACGTACATCGGCTAATCCATGCAAAAAAGCTAGTCACCCGGAAAGAAGTGAAGATTCCAAATCCAATACTACTAGACCTCACGATCGGGAAAGTCACATACGGGAAAGGAAGGAGCAAATCAAGCGGAACTAGTACTACTCATGTGGATGGAGCCATATGAAATCCGGTTTCCAAGATTAGAAAAAAAAAAGAGTGCACACCAGGTGCTAGTACTTACGAGGATCTAACATACCAATTGCATCACAGTTTCCAATAGTATCAAGACGTGAGAAAGGTCAGGAGATATCCTTATGGAAGGTACTAATCATGTGGATTTCAATACATACTATGTCGACGACGTGATCATGCGCCGGGTTTCAAGAAGGAAAGAGATTAACCCGGCTGTGGCTGGATTAGAGGAAAATAACCCATCAGGAGAGTGTCATCAACAGTAGCATGGGATCTGCTCACTGTTTCGAGAAGAGAAGGACAAAATAGCAATTGTCAGCCGGAGACATACCTGCCAATTAAAGCAATAGTCTGAGTCGCATATAAAGCAAGGAAAAAAAGAGATGGAAAATACTACGTGGTCAGCTCCACCGATCAACAGACCCGGTCACAGAACGGCTTTTACTCGTTCATGTTGCCGGCTTTCATATCGCATGCAGGAAAATCAACAGCTAAGTCATATTTATAGTCGATATTTTATCATTCAGTTAGAAGTCGACACATTTACCGGTTGTTGTGTTGAAGACATGGATCCTACCGCTTAAAAGACACGTGTGCTGATGTTCAGGCCCACACGTGAAACATATTTGAGGATGACCTGTGAAACATCTTTCAGCATTTACATCGCTTAGCGAGACCTCAGTGGATTTATCATAGTCGGGCTATAGAATTCCCGCAAAGGAATTTTTCAAAGTCGGGTTATAGAATTCCCGCAAAGGTATTTATCAAAGTCGGGCTATAGAATTTCCGCAAAGCTATTTTTTAAAGTCGGGATATCAAATTCCCACAAACAGATTTATCAGTCTATTTCAGTACCCAATTGCCGTAATCCGGCTTATGCATTATCAGCACCAAGAGTGCTTCACCATATGACAAATTAGGGGTCTTGGGGGCTTATTAACTACAAGTTATAAGTTGAAAACTCAAGACTCGGCAGAGACGCCACAAAATTCAGATCATCATCTTTTATATGAAAAGGGGTCTTGGGGGCTTGTTAACTATCAGTTGCAAGTTGAAAACTCAAGACCCGGCAGAGACGCCACAATATTCTTGGTTATACTTGCCTGCTAGCTCGATGTTATTCTTACCCGGCAAAGACGCCACAATGACCTGATGCTAAAAATTCGGCTTTCAATCTGACTATGATGCCCATGAGGACTTAGCAGACCCTGATCGTCCTAGAGTTTTATGCACGAAAGATGTCACGAGAAAACCGGCTATGCAGGGAGCTAAAGAAACCAAAAGGGTCATCTAAACCAAAAGGATTTGCAGAACGACAAGATAACGTTCGACAAATAGCGCCAATTCTCAGGGTGCATGGACACCATCAGAAAAGCAACTCGGTATTATGAAATTCAAAAAGCCCCAAGTAGCTGCAGGCAGCAGACCCGGCGCTTGGGGGCTACTCATCAGAAAAGTAAGTTATGCTCAAATTGCTATAAGTCCCAGGTTGTCGCAGGCTGGAACCCGGCACTTGGGGGCTACCCAGTTTGAAGCTCAAAGTTCTCAAAGAAGACCCGGAACGCAGCAAGCTGCAGATCCGGCTCTTGGGGGCTACTCAGTTTGAAGCTCAAAAGCTATTGAAGTAAGAAACTTAAAAGTCCCAGGTTGCTGCGAGCAACAACCCGGCACTTGGGGGCTAGAGTCGGGAAGTAATATTCCCCGAGGTAAAGAATCAAAATCAAATTCGGGTCTCAAAAGTAAGCCGGAGTTTTTTCGCAAGATCTTCATCAAACCCGGATTATAAATATCTGGAGCATCCTTCAGCATAGCCTCCGTATGAGCAGGCTTATTCAGGGTCAGATGAAACCCGCCTGAAGAAAACATGGTTATATGAGGCGGAACACCAAGAAGAGCCGGCCCAATAATTTAATAGTGTAACCCGGACTTTTAGTCCACAAGTATTTATCTTATTTCAGGAGATTAACCCGGATTTGAGCTGGCAGCCTTCACATGAAACATGATGATCAAGATCAAGGTCACAAAGAAGAGCAAGCCAAGTTCATATCCAAATTAATCTTGGGGGCTACTGTTGGGGGAATGATAACCCGGTAGGCCCATGAAGAGGGAAGCGTAACCCGACAGGCAGCAGGCCTGGGCGAGGTTACCCTGCACTCCACATGAGCAGGATTACACTTGGGTCGGAGAGCTCATTTTATAACCCGGCAGAATTATAGCCCGGCAGAATCATAACCCGACAGTATCATAACCCGACCAGGAAGCTAACCCGGATCTGGGTGAGGTGTCAGGCGAAACCCGGATTTGGGTGTTAGGCGAAACCCGGATTTGAAAGAGGTTTCAGGAAGACCCAGAGAAGGAAGGCTCTAGAAGACTCGGAGGCAGTATTCAGCACGGAGCCCAAGACTTGGAGGATACGAAAGACAAGACGAGATCGAGTAGAACTCCAAGTAGTCTTACCATGTAAACCAGGAGACCCGGATGTCTATATAACCGGGCTCCTAGGTCATAGAAAGATAAGCTAAGAGAGGCTACGATAAGCCATAGTCAAGCCAAGTAAGATAGACAAAATAGAGAGAGCTCCCAAGAGACATCTCCCATGCCGGAGTCATCGAAACCCGGCAATCGCCATTGGCGCACCATGTAACATATTATCATATCAGTGATTTATAGCAAGACGTAGGGATCCTCCACCGAGGGGACCCGACTTGGATAAAAAACATCTTCTTTCCCGCAGAGCTAGACAATCTCCTGAGCACCAGAGTTGTCTTGCCCCTCATCTCAAGGTACCTCCGGGTAACATCTGCCGTGACAATCCCATGACAGTACTAGAGAAGTTTTTGCAAACACAGTTTCTGTCCTTAGCTGATTTGATTCTGAGTAGGCCGGAGATTTCCGGGTCTGACTCGGAGATCTCCGGGGTCTGGAGATTTCCGAGTCTGACTCGGAGATTTCCGGTCTGCACGAAATTTTGACAGATCTGAACAAGAACTATGAACGAAAAACAGATATGTGCACGTGGAGAGTAGAGCATGCCAAGGGGAGCAATTCTACCAAAAGAAACAAGCAACAACCTCCTAAATCGGCTAGGTTAAACGAAAACTAGTTTCGTCCTAGATTTGAAAATCAAGGAGTTACCGGAAGACATCGCGGAAGGCGTGCGGATGAAAACGAAGCCCTCGAGGAGGAGAAGAAGATCCCCAAAGCCCGCGAGAAACCCTCGAACGATCCACCCGCAGCAAGGAGCGGAAGATTTGGAGATATTCGGAGGAGAGAGAGGAATAGGGCACGGGGTGGATGAACTGGCCGAACCGGCCGGTCCACCCGTGCCCTTATATAGACAGGAAAATTTGAATCGGAAATCTCCGGACTGAGGCTCGGAGATCTCCGGGTCCCGGAGATTTCCGGGGCTATTTCCGGATTCGGACATAGCCCTGGAAAACTCTAGCACGCTCGGAGATTTCCGGACATCGGACCGGAGATTTCCGGCTCTAATTCCGATTCAGCTTCGCCTGAGGTCAGTGCCGAAATTGAAAAGGACTTAGGTGCCGAAAAATCGCAGGGGCCGGAGATTTCCGAGTCTCAGCTCGGAAAGTTCCGGACACCGGAAATTTCCGGGACTATTTCCGGTCAATAATCATCACAGTTCAGTGCTGATTTTTGAATGGACTTAGTCTCGAAATTCTCTGGTGGACCGGAGATTTCCGAGTAAGGCTCGGAGATTTCCGTTCAAACCCAAAAACTCCAGGAACAAGAAACAAAAGGGGACATGAGTGGGGAAAAGCATGTTTAAAGATAGTGAAAGGCTTAGGATAGACACTCAAACTGAAAAAGAAGACACACTAAAGTTGCAAGAATCGAAAAGCACAAGAGAAGACCAACCAAGAGTGTGTTTTCCCAAAAGAGCCAAAGACAATGCAAGTGAGAATCAAAAATAAAACCAAATAGAGTCCAAAAGAAAAAAGAGTGTTGGTGGCCGAGGCCACCGTGTATGAGTTGTAGCATGGTACCGCGAAGATATATCTTGGGTCCATAACTAAATATCAACATTGAAGCTCACAAATTATATTTAATTTGAAGTTTTAGCAATGATATGTCACTATATGCATATTAGGGGGAAGAAGAGTCCAATGTATTAGGAAAACACTCCCCCTAAGTCCATGCGTACCTCTAGGTCTAATAAAGCCTTAAACGTTGGAGTGAGTGTACGGAGTTCAAGCCAAGGCCCGAGAATCTATGATATTGAGCTCATTCCTCAAGTAGAAAAAACGGGCTTCATCAAGGGGCATCGTGAAGATATCCGCCAATTGATCCCTTGTACCAGGATATGATAGATCAATATCTCCTCGTGCCACGTGATCGCGGATGAAGTGATGACGAATCACAATGTGCTTGGTCCTTGAATGTTGCACCGGATTGTATGCAATTTTGATGGCACTCTCATTATCACATAAAAGCGGCAGTTTGTCCAAGAGGACACCGTAGTCCTTTAAAGTTTGCCGCATCCAAAGAAGTTGAGTACATCCGCTTGCGGCAGCGACGTACTCGGCCTCCGCCGTGGATAATGAGATGCAATTTTGTTTCTTCGACGACCAACTCACCAAAGATCTTCCAAGAAATTGACACGTTCCGGATGTGGACTTCCTATCACCAATGTCGCCCGCCCAATCGGAGTCGGTGTATCCACAAAGAGACAAGGTGCCATCTTTGGGATACCACAACCCAAAGCAAGGGGTATGAACCAAATATCTGAAGATTCTCTTCACGGCCATCAAATGACTTTCCTCAGGCGCGACTTGATAACGAGCACACACTCCAACGCTTAAAACGATATCGGGCCTAGACGCACATAAATAAAGAAGAGACCCAATCATAGAACGATACTCCTTTTGGTCTACCTCTTTACCGTCGGGGTTGAGTTGGAGGTGGCACTTGGTTTGCATAGGAGTAGTCACACCATTAAGTCCAAGCAATTTGAATTTCTTGATCATATCTTGAATGTACTTGGCTTGACATATGAAGGTCCCTTCCATCAATTGCCTTATCTCAAAGCCAAGAAAGAACTTGAGTTCACCCATCATGGACATCTCGAACTTGTCGGTCATTAACTTGGAAAACTCATCATTGAACACACGGTTAGTAGAATCAAAGATAATGTCATCGACATATAGTTGACAAATGAAGAGTTCACCATTAACCTTTTTAGTGAAAAGAGTGGGATCGATTACCCCAACCTCAAATCCACGGTCTACCAAGAACTCTCTCAAGTGATCGTACCATGCACGGGGGGCTTGTTTAAGGCCATAGAGAGCTTTGTCCAAGACATAGACGTGGTGAGGATGGTTGGGGTTTTCAAAACCCGGGATTGTTTAACATACACAAGTTCTTGCAAGGGACCATTAAGAAAGGCGCTTTTTACGTCCATTTGCTGCAATTTGAAACCATGGTGAGAAGCATAAGCGATAAGAATGCGTATCGATTCGAGTCTTGCAACCGGTGCAAAAGTTTCTCCAAAATCGATGCCTTCGACTTGAGAAAATCCTTGGGCCACCAACCGTGCCTTGTTCCTTACAACGATACCATGTTCATCTTGCTTGTTCTTGAAGATCCACTTAGTGCCAATAACGTTGCGGCAATCTTTAGGCTTCTCAACTAGGCGCCACACTTTGTTGCGCTCAAAGTTGTTAAGTTCTTCATGCATATCCCATAGCCAATCGGGATCTTCAAGAGCATCGAAAACTTTCTTGGGCTCGACCATGGAAATATGTGCTTGATGCTCACTAAAATGAGCTAATTGACTTCGTGTGGAGACCTTTGCTCGTATATCACCAATGACCTTGTCGAGAGATAATGCCCTAAGTTCCAAAGACTAAGCAAAGCGAGCTTGACGACGAGTTTCAATTGCCGCCCTTGTTGTGGGGACAATTTCTTGACCATCTTGATCCTTTGGATCCTCGTCTTGACCTTCTAGAGGGCCTTGATCATCATGAGAAGTCTCTTCGTGTGGTGGAGAAGAATGATCTTGCCCTAGAGTAGAACTTGGAGAAGTGGAGTTGTCTTCAATAATCTTGTTGGAGGAGACATGATCTTTTTGGTGATGAGGTTCTTGTTGATGATCCTCTTGAGTTTCAACTTGAGAAGAAATAGTATGCTCTTGTTGAGGAAGATCTTGAGATTATTCTTGAGGGGATTCATCATTTGCTATGGGTGAGCCACCTTGTGGTTCTTGTGATGGTGAGGTCTCCTTGATGGGAGAACTTGTGTCTTCTTGAACAACTTCTTGATGGACTTCAAAGGGGCGAAGAAAGCCCACCCCCATCTTCTTAATGGCATCAAAAGGTTGTTCATCACCTACATCACAAACACCAACTTGCTCCACTTGGGAGCCATTATTTTCATCGAATTCCACACTACAAGACTCTATGATAATCCGAGAGGATTTATCAAAGACTCTATAAGTGTGGGACTCGTTACCATATCCGACAAAAAATCCCTCAATAGATTTAGAGTGGAACTTACCCAACCGGACACCCTTTACGAAATAATAGCACTTACATCCAAACACTCGGAAGTAGCCAATGTTGGGTTTATTGCCGGTAAGGATCTCATATGGAGTCTTCTTCAAGCCCTTGCGGAAGTAGAGGCGATTTGATGAGTGACAAGCGGTGGAAATAGCCTCCGCCCAAAAATTGATGGGAGACTTGAACTCCGCCAACATAGATCTCACCATATCAATGAGAGTCCGGTTCTTTCTTTCGGCAACACCATTTTGTTGAGGAGTGTAAGCAGCGGAATATTGATGACGAATGCCTTCTTCACTAAGAAAGTCATTAAGAGTGTAGTCTTGAATTCCGACCCATTGTCACTTCGAACAACCAATATGAGAAGGTCATGTTGGCGTTGAACTTCCTTTGAGAAGTCGATGAAGACTTGTTGAGTTTCATCCTTGGTCTTGAAGAAATAGACCCATGTATACCTTGAGTAGTCATCAACAATCACGAGACAATATTTCTTGCCAGCAAGACTTATCTCCGGAATTGGTCCAAATAAATCAACATGAAGTAGCTCCAAAATCCGGGAAGAAGATATGATGGTCTTGCTAGGATGAGGAATATCATGCATCTTGCCTTCCACACAAGCTCTAAAAATTCGATCCCTTGAAAATAAAACATGATCTTTTAGTCCAAGGATGTGGCCACCCTTGTGGAGACTTTGCAAAGTACGCATGTTTACGTGGGCTAGTCGGCGATGCCAAAGCCAACCAACGTCGGCTTTTCCGAAGAGACACATGGCTTGAGAAGTGGTGGCTCCGGAGAAGTCCACCACATAGAGCTCATACTCCACGTATCCCACGAAAGCCACTCTTAGCGATTTACTCCACAAGAGGACCACAATGTCCTTATCAAAGAAGGGAGAGATCC
This sequence comes from Poa annua, assembly GCA_026929855.1. NCBI lineage: Eukaryota > Viridiplantae > Streptophyta > Magnoliopsida > Poales > Poaceae > Poa > Poa annua. The sequence continues at coordinate 11,516,369 of CM049430.1, forward strand.
CCATCTTTGTTAAGGCACGAACCGATAAAAAATTATAACCAAGAGATTCAACAAGCATAACATTGACTAGAGTAATGTCGGGGGCAACTACCACTTTGCCAAGCCCGGTTACCTTAGACCTTGATAAGTCACCAAACGTCACGGTTATTTGATCTTCATTAGATTTCAACTCCGTGACGAGTTCTTTGCTCCCGGTCATATGACTTGTACATCCACTATCAATTATCCATTTTGAACCACCGGGAGCAAGATCCTACAAGAGATCACTTCTTGCATTTAGCAACCCATTGCTTCACAATGGGCGCTTTATGGTTAGCAACAAGAGACTTAGGAACCCAAATAGCATATGAAATAAAACCATAGTAGGGTCCAATGTAACGAGCACAAACATTCCCATAATAATCGACATATAAAGCATAGTTAGGGTTGTTGTCCCCGGCGTGATCTTTACGAGTAGGCTTGCCCCTTGTGACATTCCTTCTCGCAAGACCTTCCTTGGATTGAATGGAGTCGGCCTTCTTGGCTTGGATGGGGTTGACGCTCTTGGGAATACCCTTCTTGGCATTCATCTTCATGGGAGGCACATATCCAAGACCTTCCTTTCCTTGTCTAGTGTGAGGCTCCACAATGGGAGTCTCAACAACTTGCTTACCCTTGAGAAGGATGATCTTGGATGTGGAGGCCTTAGTCATCTCACTCTTCAACCTAGCATTCTCCTTCACAAGATTAGCATTATCACACGAACACTTAGAGGTAGAGATGCTAAGAGAATCAAGGTTAGTTAGCCGAGTTTGGAGTTGAGCATACGACTCCTTTAGAAGAGCATGTTCACTCTCCAAAGCCTTGTGAGCTATGAAGAGCTTCTCCATGTCCTCAATGAGTCTAACATGCCCAACCGCAAATTCTGCTTTATCTTGTTGATCCACCTTGAATTTAGCAAAGTACATATCACGATCCTTAATGAGCTTAGCATGTGAGGAATTATGAGTTTCCTCAATAGTTTCAAGTTGCTTCTCAAGACGGGCATGAGACTCTTCAACCTCCTCAAGAGAGGATTTCAAGTAAGATAGAGAAATAGCGTCTTCTCTTTCTATCTTACCCTTCTCTTCATTGAGATGCTCTAGCTCACCAATCCGAGCCATGAGGGCACCAACATGTTTTTTTCTATCACCTTCCAAGTTAGTGATAAAAGAGTCGAATGCCACAAGCTCTTGCTTGATTTGAAGGCTAGAGGCATCATCAAGTTCATTCATTTCATTCATGATAGAGGAAGAGGATGAAGGTACCTCCGATGCCTTTTCCATAAGACACCTTGAGCTCTAGGTGATGGAGTTCTCATTTGGCGATGTGAATAGTGATGATGAAGAGCTTGTCGTAGTTGAAGGAGTTCTTGTTGTTGATGGAGAAACGGTAGTTGTTGATGTGGTGGCAAGAGCCGCCACTTCATTTGGCGTTTCTTCCTCCGATTCTTCATCATCGGTAGGATACTCCTCTTGAGTCAACAACACGATGCGAGGCTTCTTGTTAAAAGGCCTCTTCTTTCCATAGGCCTTCTTGGGAGGCATCTTGGTTTTATCCTTGAGCACTAGACGTCCACTATGCTCTTCTCTTTTCTCATAAGGGCACTCGGCAACGAAATGGAACTTGTCTTGACAATTGTAACATGTCCTTGACTTGGAGGGTGAGACCCTATCGGCTTGAGGTGCACTCTTGTCAAAACGCATCTTGCCTCTTGAGGGGTTGTTCCAAAATGTGCGAGCCACAAGAGCGAGATGATTATTGTAAGCAATCTTGAGTGCTTCCTCGGACATGGCGGCAAAGCTTCCAACATCATCATCATCGTTGTCTTCCTCAACGGTAGCCTTCAAGGCAAGGTTGGTTGTGCCTCTTTGCATTCCAAGAGCCCTTGCCCTTGCGTCTTGAGCATTCTTAGTGGCAACCTTATAAGCGTCCATCTCTTGCATAACCTCATTAGACGTCATGAGATGGTAGTTGTGTCTTCCTTGAAGACTCTTGACATCGGTTGGCTCACATGCCATCATAGAACTAACATACTTCCTCTTGATCCAAGCATCATCACTATGAGAGGCACCAACTTCCCCAAAGCTTGTGGGTATTGTCACCAATCTTCTATACATCATCTCATGATCTTCACCATCAAGCTTGAAGAAGCCTTCGGCTTCATTGCTCAAGGAGTCATAGCGGTTCCTCCTCATGCTATTATTTCCAACGAACAACTCGGATAGAGCATCCCATGTATCCTTGGCGGTGGTGAGGTGTTGGATGAGAGACATGTCCTTGTTCCCAACCGCTTTTTGGATCATGTAGAGAGCGGTGGCATCAAGTTGAGCCTCCACCACTTCTCTTCTTGTTAAGTTGGTCGGATCATGCGGCTTGTATCCAACTTGAATGATGCGCCACAACTCGATTGAGGAGTTGCACACATGAGACTTCATCACATATTGCCATTGAGAGAAAGTATAATCTTTAAGCAATGGGGGATCACCCCTATGAGAAACTTGCGGATGAGGAATAATGGGATCGGGGGTATGGTATTGGGATGGGGGAGGGGTGGCGTTGTAGCCTTTAGGCACCTCATCTTGGGAAGATGAAGTGTTTTGATGGTTTGAGGAACTAGTAGAATCACCCTTCCCATCCAAAGGCAATTGCTTTCCCTTCAACAATTCGGGGTCCGCATCTTGAATAATGCCCGGAAGCACCGGAGACTTTGAGGGCAAAGCAAGAGAGGTTTCATTAGATGTCTTGAGAGACTCAAGCATATCATGAAACTTCTTAAACTCGGTTTGTATGGACGATGTCAACTTTGTTTCCAAAGAGTTGATATCGGCCATAGTGGCACCTTTCTCTTGCATTGCCGCCAAAGTCGCGGCGTCCACTTCGGAACCCTCTTTCGGGTCAACTTGCATTGTCCAAGGTTGGTCTCAAGCGGTGAAGCTTTTAAGAGACAACCAGGCTCTGATACCAATTGAACGACAGTTGACCACCTAGAGGGGGGGGGGGGTGAATAGGTGGTGACCAATTTTTATGTGTTTTTCAGTTTTTAGGCTAGCGGAAAGTAAGTTGTCTAAATGTGCAACTAGATGATACAAGTGAAAGACAACAAGGAAACTAAACAAGAACGGAATAGACAACCATAGGAACTCGAAGACACCGATTTTATCCCGAGTTCCACCACAAAGGTGTACGTCTCATTGGAGGGGTGTGAGCAACCACAAAGGTTTGCTCAACGCCACAAAGGACTCACCCTATTCTCCTGTGAATTCGACCACAAAGGTGCGAATCCACTCTTCCACTAAGGACTCCTTTAAGGGCGGAGAAGATCCCGTACAAACACGTGAGGCACACACCCACAACTGAATTGGGGGCTCCCACAACGACCACAACAGGTCAAATCCACAAAGGAATCCACAAAGGATCAAGAACACACAAAGATGAACCTAGCTATCCACAAAGGAATCCTAGATTCGTTGCCCCTCAAGAAATAAAGGGGGAAATCAAATCGCTTCGATGGAGTTGTAGATCGGTGGCTTCTTCCTCAGATCCCCAAGTATCAAAGGATTTGAGTGGCTAGATTGGGAGATCCGGAAGAAACGAGCTTCAGCACCAATGGAGGAGAGAGAAAATCTGGAAGCTTAGTCTGCTGGAGCTTAGTCTGCCCGTTGTACAGCCGCCAGCCCGGAAATCTCCGGGTTGAGGACCGGAGATCTCCAGACTCCGGAAATTTCCGGTAGAAATTCCGGTAGAACTTGGCTCTAGATCAGTACTGATTTAGCTTCTTGGTCGAAAAATCTCTGGCGCTCGGAGATCTCCGGACTGGGGCTCGGAAATCTCCGAGCGCCGGAAATCTCCGGGAGCATTTCCGGCTCAGCTTGAGCTGGAGTCAGTATGCAATTGAGTTCTGGACTTGGTTAAATTTCCCCTGTCACTCGGAGATCTCCGGACTGGGGCTCAGAAATCTCCGGGAGCTTCCGGCTCAGCCTGAGTTGGAGTCAGTACGCATTCTGATCTAAGACTTAGCGAAAAACTTGATTGGCTCGGAGATCTCCGGTCTGGGGACCGGAAATCTCCGAACCCCGGAAATCTCCTGACTGAAATCCTGAAGAAAGACCAAGTGAAGTAGAAATGAAACTTAGGCCAAGTAAGTGTTCCTCTTTATCAAACGACCTCTAAAAGAACCTGCAAGCTTCATCACAAACATTAGAATACCTTTTGTGTTGTCATTAGTCACCAAAATCTGGGAGTGCATAGAATGCACATTCAACTGGAGAATTTGGTGTACTGGTTTATCTGAACACCTATTTATTTGCATATGACACTCAATTGTTTTAGGCCTACAAAAGTGATTTGTTAACAAGGTTATAAGGCTTGTTATCAAACTACTTCTACATCACCAAACCTTTGAGTATCATACCATTTCTAGAGACATTAATACATATGGTTGATGGTAAGAGTTTCCAATTTTCCATGATAGAGTGACATAACACTTATATGCTCATCTAAGGAATGCTTCTCCAAGTCTTCTTGTTATTCTTTCTCCTTTCTTGCTATCTTCCCTCATTGATGCCTTCGAAAATATTGGGAGATAAGAAAATAAGATGTCTAGATAAAGTAAGAAGATCTGGGTTAAGCTTTGGATAACTCAGATTTGTTCTACAGGACTGTCATGGATTCCATGTACTAGAAATATGTCTAGCACAGTTGATGAGAATAGATGCTCAGAGAATAACTAAGAATAGCTGGTTTGGTCTTTAACTCCTAACTCATGTTTTGGTGTATGGGTTTCATTTTCTTTGGTGTACATTTATCGTATATCTCTCTACCCCAAAATAAGGTTCAAGCCAAGATCATCTCAAAGTTTATAACGCTCAAGTTGATGATCTTCAATTCCACCAACTCAAGTGAAACTTCAATCACTTAGTGTTTTGAAAATTAAATGCGCAAAAATTATCCGGATTTTCTGATGCATGAATGCAATGCACACTTCTGTGTCCACTCTATTTCTGGACCCTAAGTTCTGGATGTTACATTCTCTGCTTTCCAAAATTCTAACAGCATAATAATAGTCTTCTATGTGAAAAATCCCATAAATCAAGTAAACTAAAGAAATACAATAATCATGGAGAAGGTGGTTTAATATAACATACTTCAGAATTCATAGATATATCTTGGATCGTATCAACCCCTCGCCTTAGTTGGAAACCAAAAGGCCCCTGGCTAAAATAAATTAGATAAAATATGGCTTTGTATTGTTACTTTGGACCATTAAAATCTGAAAATAAACGGCCCATATTTGTTCGTCTCTACATGTTTGTGCAACCATTTGTCGTGTAATTTATTTTGTAGAAATCAAGTAACATAGTAACGACTAGGGCTTGTAGCAATTCTTAGTTAACTGTAGACATCCTCGAATCAACTTAATTAGTACAAAATGCTTCATGAACTCAGCCCAGGTGCTCCAATTGCTCAAGATCATGCACCCAACTTGACCAATTTATTTCTTGCAGGATATCTTCGCATCCAGTCATGTTTATGCTTAAACCAAATGCAATTGTTCGAACAAAAAATGTATCTCTACGTCTAGATCTTTTTCTGCTGTATAGGGACATAAATTATTCTGCGCTGTTCTGTTGTGATCTTTGATCTGTGCATGTGAGTCACCCAATGTCCCACAGCAAAGCCACTCGCAATGAACAGTCTGAATCAGGTTCTCTGTCTCTGGTAATATCCGTTGCATAAATTTTATTCCAAACTGGTGTTACCTGTAGTTCTGTACGGTGCTATCAACTGCTTTCTGGGCTTTTATTCCTAATGCTCACTGAACTTTCCATTTTCAGAGGATTGTGCCTTGTTCCAAAACCTGCTGGCGAGTCTTGTCAGTTAGGCACCAAAACCTGCTGGTTTGGCTGCTGCTGCTGCTATGTGGGTACCAAAATCTCCCAACTCATAAAAAGAGCCAGTGCAGTATATTATTGTTCGGAGCTTTGCTTGTCGGTGGCTGCTTAAGCTTGTGCAACTGCAACCGTGCAGGGCAGGACAGAACCTGATCTGATCTGATCTGATCTGATCATTTATAGTAAACCGTGTGGGCGGCACTTGGTACAGTGGGGAAATATATATCTATCTAACGCCACCATGCGAACACTCCGGTGGACACACGACATGAACAGTACCAGAAAAGATTAAGAAATCGATGTGGAAGATACCGTAATGATCTCCTGTTTACGATAATAAATACTTACTTGGATCCTGAACAGAATTACCAGAATAATCCATGCATAAAACCAGTGCAATAGAAATCAGAAGAAAGTTGCTTCTTTCTGATCAGAGTCATTACCTATATATGCATCCAGCTCACACCACGCACACAAGCACAACACATTACACATACCAGCTGGGCTAGCTAGGTTATGGAGTTATTAGTGCGCGGCCAGACGATTCGCTGGAACCAAACACCGCGTAGAGGATGGAGCTGGGCATCAATCTCCCAGGCAGCTACTATAGTGGTAGTAGTACATGCTCCACCACAGACGAACAAAGTTGAGCCTACTTCCAAATGATTGGTTGGCCCAGTGTTGTGTTTACGTCGTTAGGAGACTTGGAAGCTGGAGTGCGACAAGTGGTGTGGCGTGCGGCGCCGAACTAAAGCCTCGGGGTCGCCGGAGAGACCACCATTTGGAAGCACGTACGGAACCTCTCCTTTTCTTCCTACTAGTCTGTCGTCGATCGTCTTTAACGGGCAATCTGGTAAGTCGGTCCTCTCGTTCCTGTGACTTCACGGAGAAGGTGCACGATGGACCGGCCATCTGTTGGATGCTGAAACCTAAAGCAAAGGCGGCTTGATCTAGCTAGATGATATATTCCCTCTGCACCGAGGCATCTCCGGATTGCGATCGACAAGGAACACCTGGAGCTGCACTTTCGCAGGCCAAACTATGTGATTCCTGCTTTCTTGTGAACTTCTGTTCCAGCCAGCCATACACTTGTAGGTGTTGACATTGTTGTTTTTATGCTGATCCAAATTCATATGACGATGTGAAGTGAGCGGCTAACTTCGGAGCGAAACAGAGGCCCGACGCCGGGAGGTTTGGGCCGTAGCGTAGCGAGGAAGTTAGCCCACCGGCCAATCCTGCGCTCACGGGGGTGCGGGGGTGGCAGCCCCCGCGGTACGGTACGGATCGTGTTCGAGTCGGATCGCAACCGACTTATGGTTTCTGCCCTCTATAAATACATCTTATAAGTCGCGTGTTGGGGTAAGCCACACATTGTAAACCCACGGTGTTTGTAACCTCACCCCGATATAGTGAAGTATTGTTGGCTGGCGCCCGTGGTTTTTTTCTCTCCTTTGTTTGGAGAGGTTTTCCACGTTAAAATCTCGTGTCCCCGTTCCGCTCTTCGTCGTTTATTGCTATCTTTTATAACAGACATGCGGTGATCAAGGTGCTTTTGCAGTCAAGTTCTTTTCTTTGCTATTAACATGTCATGAAGTAATTCGCAAAAAAAAATTCATGTAGTAGAAAAAATGGAGGATTGTAGGATTTTCATAGTAATATTGGAGGATTTCAATCCATATGATATTTTCCTAAGAAATCCCTTTGGATTAAATTGCAACATCCACTCTAACATCCTTTTTACACTCATTCGCGTATGATCGAGACACTTTACTTATTTTTAATATGTTATATCCAAATGTTAATTCTTGCAGTTTACTTTGTTTTATAATTCTCTGTTTTACACCTGCAATACTAGCTATCAATTTTTTGTGTTTTTCTAATTTATGTGTTTTCTAATGTTGTGATAAAAAAAGGCCTAAAAGGTGAGCATATTTTTTTGTAAGAAAACCAATAAATTCAAAACGCAAACCCCCTCGAGGCTATTCGATAAAAATAATCAACTAAAAGAAAAGGTAGCCACACCCATGTTGCCTGGTACACAGGCAACTCCGTTCACCCGAAACCACAAGAATGTTTCCATGCATACTACTGCACCAGGTCTTACTCTCTCATATATTTACTTCGTGTCAGCGTCCGGGTTTACGTCCAACAACAAATTATTAAGGAATTTTGGAGCCTAGACGAAGCGGTCACCTTGATCTGATTAAATCCAGTGTATGGCCTGCTAATTTGTTTGCTTGCTTGGAACGACTCGTTCATGTGGACGCACGCAACGCAGATTTGTCAAACAAATCAATCTCCGGGAAGACACTTGACTGGACTGGACGCTCGGCTCGCCATAGTCATAGTAGGGAGAGCTCAGTCCGGGGAATACGTGGCAGTATGCGCATCTTTGGAGCCCAAGTACGGGGTCAATGTTTTTGGAACTAAGTCAGTGTATGTGTCGTTTTCAGACGTCTCCCGCCATTTGACGACATGCAGCGACAGATGTTGAGTGTGCGGGAGGCGGTCGGGGAGCCAAACCCTAGCGGCGGTGCACCGCGGCGGAGAGGATCGGCAGTCTTCGGTTTGAATTGAGGTTCGCCGTAAGAACTATGGCGATCATGTTGCATGTGATGCAATTTTAGAATATATATATCTTAGATCTTTTGGGATCGAGCGATGGCGATGCCTCCGCGTCGAAATCCCTCGTGATTGTACAACGGTTTGCGGTGGAGTGCACAAGGCTTTGGGTAAACACATTTTCTTTGTAAAATGACAAATTTTCACTGGACAATACCCTAAAAACAAGACTGTTAAAAGTTGAGCATCACCGTGCTCCCCACTCGACCATTTTTCTCGCTCCGCTAGGCGCCAACAGATTAAATTCATCTTTCGGGGTTTATGTATGATAAAAAAAGTTATTTTACCAAAATATTGTTTCCCATGTGCAATTGTGGTCGGGCACGGTTGGACCCGTCAAGCAAACGGTGTCGGCGGGGAGTGCCGTTGGTGCTCGCTTGCTCGTCGCCTGCGTCACGTCCGTATGGTGTTAGTTGGCTATTATGGCCAGACGAGATCACGCGTCATTGGTTGGAACCATCTTTGTGAATCTCGCGCCTCTTTTAAATACATCCTGCACCAGCTAGCTGGGTCGATGGAGTCCTTCAGAATTTGTGGACGCGTCAATCATATGCCGGACCAAATGTGCTTGATTCGAGATGCCGAGGTTGAGGCAGAAGAGCTTAGAGCATTTCTAGCATCTAGTAGAGCCCTCAAACCCTTATAACTCCGACGATTTTATGGGACGAGACTTTTTTTTGACCTATAGCAGAGTACGTGAATTCGAACCGGCACTCAAACGCGATAAGTGCGACCGTCGAGGTGGCGCGTCATTCGTATTTATGTGGGTTGGGGCACATTTGTAGGTCAAAATCCTTATCCACCCGCACCGTCGACGAGCAATCCACGCCGCCGCCCTTTCAACTCTGACGAGTAATATAGTACTGGCGACGTAATTTAGGCCGCCGCCGTCACCGTGTGATGGCACCTAAGAGGGCGCGGTCAAATCTGCGGGGCCGCGGTGACCGATTCGGGGACTTCTCCACCGTGAATCGGTCGGTTCTCGTCCGCGCCGACGCTGGTCGCAAGCGGTTCATCAAGAAATTCCAGCAAAAGGGCCAGGAGGTCCCGTGGTCGTGCTACCGCCGCGAGGTGGAGGAGTTCTACCGTGAGAGGGTACGCCGCGGCATTCCGAAGAGCTTGACGGATGCCGTCGCGCGCTTTCCCGTCAGAAGAAGAGCCGCCGCAAGCCGGAGAGCGAGAGCGACACCACCGCGCGCCTCGACATGCTCGAGCAGACGCTCGATTTTCTTCAACCGGACGTTCTTGACCTTCTCGACTCGATCCCCGTCGAGATGGTGGGCTGCATCCTCTCCCTCGTCCTGCTACGGAAGGAGAATAAGGCAGAGCACCGCCGCGACGAGTACTGAACCTCGTCGTCGCCGCACCAGAGGCTCCGGTGAGCCAAGTTTTGGCAGTAGGGTAGGGCGGCGACGAGTTTAGATTACTTTTGGACTTATTGTACATTATGTTTGATTTGGTGGTGAACTCTTCCGTGGAAAAGAAATTGCGATGAAAGCAAAATCGTTCGCGCCCAAATTCAATCTTTTACAGATCCGTTTGAGGTTTCTCCTATTGTGAGCGAGCATTTGCAAGAAGATCTGACAGTTCCTGACGATTGTAAACTTATTTTGACTTTTGAGGTTTATTTTTTAATTACTCTGTTAGAGATGCTCTTGCATTGCCAGCTTGTGGTGCTCCCCGATATCATTTCTTCCAAGGTTTAGATTCAAAGGTTGGAGTGTCAGGCGTTTGATCATAAAATTTCAGCCTTGTTTGGTATGACTTTTACCAAATACTGAAAGGGCTTAGAGCATCTTCAATGGAACGTGTATGCTAAATATACACCATGTGAGGTGAAAAAATGTCTAATATGCACCCTAAAATGTTAACACTTCAAATTTGAGGAGTTAATAAAAATGTGGAACACACCGAACCCCTAAAGTTAACTCTCTAAATATTCTTTTACACATAAAACTTCACTAGTTATTTTTTGTTTTGTTTTGCAAATGCCACACTTGACTAGTTCACGTACTAGTGCATACAAAATCCATTTAGGCCACAAACACTACTCCCTCCAATCTACAAAAAATGTCGCTCCTCTAGTACAAACTTTGTACTAGTTTAGTGCAAAATGGGCGACACTTTTTATGGATCGGAGGGAGTAACAAATTTTGCATTTAGGGCACAAACACGAAATATCAAATATCAGAATTGTGCGGGGATGCAGGCGTAACTCGGCTTGTATCTGAGAACTTGCCTGTGGCAAGATGGTTAACAGGATGGTTGTATACCCAGCCCAACAGAGTTCAAACCATGGGTTTGGCGTTGGTGTTTCTCATTTAGTCGGAATATTCTTTCAGTGGGAGACGACGTTTTCGTCGACAGCGAGGCGCCTGTGGTGACTTCGTCAATCTCAAGACCCGTCGACTCAGTTTCTCGGAGGTACTCATAGGGGTAGGGTGTGCGTGTGTGCGTTTATAGTGATGAGTATGTCCTCGTGTATATAAACGCTTACGTTGTATAACTCAGCTTGTATCTCAAGTTTATTCTGAGGAGCTACCCACGATCGGGCACCACCACACCATGTCGCACGATCGCCAACCGCTCTCTCCTCCAGTCCAGACTCCGTCGTCGTCGGCGGCGTGGCGTCGCCTCATATATTACCGGCTCCGTCTTCTCCACATCTCTTCCACTTCCATTCACACACACACACTCGCAGACAAACCACCACGCGCGCTCCACGACCGCGGCAGCAGCGCAAGAGCGAGAGACGCTCCTCGCCATGGCGCCTCTCCTCTTGTTCTTCCTCATCGGCGGCCTCTGCGCCCTCTTCACCATCGCCTCCTCCTCCTCCTCGCGCTCCGCAAAGAAGTGCTGCGACGGCGAGCAGGCCAAGAGCCACGTGGACGTGGTGGAGCAAGAACAGCCGGCGAAGACGGAGGAGAGCGAGAGGAAGGCGCGGCAGCAGGACCCGGAGGCGGACCTGGGGATCGTCTTCTCCACGTTCGACCACGACGGCGACGGCTTCATCACGGCGCGGGAGCTGGAGGAGTCGCTGAAGCGGCTCGGCATCGCCGTCTCCGCCCCCGAGGCCGCCGCCATGGTGGCGCGCGTCGACGCCAACAGCGACGGCCTCATCGACATCCACGAGTTCCGCGAGCTCTACGACTCCATCCCCAAGAAGCGCAAGAAGCAGCTGCTCCATGGCTGCGGCGCGGAGGAGGAGGAGGAAGACGGCGACGAGGAGGAGGAGGAGATGGACCTGAAGGAGGCGTTCGACGTGTTCGACGGCAACAAGGACGGTCTCATCTCCGCCGAGGAGCTCGGCACCGTGCTGGGCTCGCTCGGCCTGCGCGGCCGCCCCGCCGCCGCCGAGTGCCGCGACATGATTCGCCTCGTCGACAGCGACGGCGACGGCATGGTCAACTTCGAGGAGTTCAAGCGCATGATGACCGTCGTCAAGGCGTAGCTAGCCCGCCCGTCCATCCTCATCTCTTCTTCCTCCCCACCTATGACCTATCAATCAAACACGACCACTACAAGGACCAAATTTTTTGTTCTTGGATTTGCAAATCAAATCCTAGTAACGTTGATGATTTGTTCGTCTTGGACGATCCCAAGAGACGACGATTGGAAGGTAGAAGGATCCACTAATTTATCTATGTGAGAGGATTGGAAGCTAAATCAGCTTCTTTCTCTCTGTTTCCTCCTCCCATCTTCTCCCTGATTAACAGTCTTGCTAGTACTCCACCACAGCTCATGTCGTTTCCCTTGAACTTGAAGTCCAATTTATTCCCTGCTTTCTTTATTGACACTACTCTATCAAGTATGCATGTAAATATTATTTCTTGGTCGGCTGATGAACGGAGATCTCGATGCATGAAAACTGTTCTGTACTAGTCTTGCTTTCAGAGCTTTAACCATGGACACTTGTTCATGACGAATGACAGAAAGGAACTTGCTCTCTTCGCAGACAGGTCAAGTATTTTTTTGTTATCTTTGATAAATATTGTCACCGTCCTCTGTTAATTTATGTTAGCTTACTCTGTTGTCAAGACTCAAGACCGAGTTAATTGTATGGACTTAATTTTGTACCACGTATCTTGTTCTTGTTTGAATGTTCATATGGTTGAACAGATCGATAGAGGCGGTCTTCGGCGTGGTTCTTTTACCTGGTCAGGGTCTCTTGGAAGAACAGATTTACCAGAGCTAACTGATAAAAGGAATCAAAGGAGAATAAAATTATGATCAGTACACCCGTCTTTTGTTCTTCTCTGCAGAAGATTTTGGTCCGTGAAAATCCCATACAAAATGCTCTTTTTGTGAAAACATAACTGCCGATCAGCCTATTTCTCCTCATACTCTGAAGTAAACTCACCAGTATTCTCTGCAAGACTACTCTTGAAGCAACCAGTTTCGCCAGTCTTAAAACCCTGTCTAACCTGTTTGGTACTCTTCCAGTTTAAGACAGAAGAGTAAACCTGAAGCTAATACAACAAAAACTGAAAAAACATACAGGTAGCTGAGATCCTAGCCGTTGTTCGGAAAGCTTCACCTTGTCTCTTTCTGGCCTTAAACGACCCGTTAAAACTGGCTCCAAAGTCAATGGCACTAGCAGTTGTTACTCCGAAGATTTCAAGCGTTTCAGATTCCTTTCTATATTTACATTGCCAGATATAATACAGTAGTAACTAACCGATGATGTGTAGGGGCTATAACGGTAATGCGCTAGTAACAGAGTCGATAACATTTTAAAAGCAACTCCAAAGATATATATTCACATTTGAGATCTCTGTCAGTGTTTTTATAAAATCCATCCATGCTTGGATCTGGCTAGGGACTGCAGCAATTACTCCGTGGTTGACAATCTAGGTCGGTGATCGTCAGAGAAGCTCCTGTGGTAGTGTTTTGCCATGAACACTTGTCGATCTCTTGTGGTTTGTTCATTTCGGAGCTAGCCACTGTTCTTGTAGAGCAAGAGATGGCAGGAGGATTCGTGAGCACAGAGAGAAAGAAACAAGCATGTGCTCGGCATCAACCCCGAAACAAAATTCTCTAGAAATGAATCGTCAAGACAGGTAGAATGTGATTCTACGATCTCTGTCCTATTCGCTAGCAGACCAAGATTAATCAACGTCTCAAGAAAGGAGTAACAGAAAAAGGCTCAGACTTTATATTTTTTAAAAACAAATAAGGAAACTGTTTTGATCTCAGTCCAGTTACATGTATAACTTATATTTTTTAAGGGCGCGCTTAGGTCTCAGACGACTGAAGATTAGTAAGTTCTCAGTCGACCTGCCATGTATGTTTTTTTTTGAAATTTAAACCACATATATTAGGTCAGCAAGCCGGCTCATTAAAACCCTGCCAGTCCCTTTCGGTACCCTGGTTAGGTAAAGAGTGCGTCTGAAACTTGCCGCCTTTAACCAGAGAGTATTGTTACATCATGTATTACATCGGAGATAATAAAATCAGGGGATCATTCTCCCAACGCAAGAAATAATTGGAATCATAAGCTACTCTAGCTAGTTTGTGCGCCACAATATTAGCTTCACGGTGACAATGTTGAACTGTAATTCCACCGATTCTCTTTGTCTTCTGAAAACAGTCACATAAAATATCAGCATATGGGCTCCATACTTCAATAACCCCGTTGAAAGCTTGAACCAATTCCAGCGAATCAGATTCAATAATTACCGGTGTACAACCCAACTCATCAATTAACTGTAGTCCTTTCTGTAAAGTTGTTGCCTCCGCAGTTGCTGCATCAAGAAGGTGAGTAAAAATACTGCTAGATCCTGCTACAGCTTCTCCCCGATCATTACGCAAAATTGCACCGGTTGCTCCTGTTCCATTCACAAAGTAGCAAGCATCAATGTTTAACTTATATGTATTTGCTGGAGGTTTTAACCATTGAATTTCTTTTGGACTTGAATGAGACTCAGCCCTATTATAGTTTGTTGCCAGTGCTAGGATGGAGAAGGCAGTACGAGAGGGGTGCGCCACAGATTCTCCCTTCACAAATTCTCTTCGTTGCCACCATATGTACCAAGCGGCGAAAACAATCACTTCTTTTAAACCGATATGAGCTATATGATCCGGTGTACTTATATTGCTTCGAAGTAGTTCTTCCAGGACAACCGAGCCTGATCTATTTAAAGGAATAAAATGATCGATGATATCCATAAGGCCGATTGACCGCCACACCTCTTTCGCCCGTAGGCAACCAAACATGAGATGATGAACTGTTTCCGGTCCCTGATGACAAACCTGACAGTGACCCGACACAGGTACATGTCTATCAGCCAACACTGCCATCCCAGGTACAACTCCATGTAAAGCCTTCCATCCGAATATCTTTACTTTTGCCGGTATTTGCAGAGACCACAATATTTCCCACACCGGATTTAGAGTTGAGGAGCCCTGCCCATCGGCTCGATTAAGCCCACTTGAATGGAGATGGTTCCATTGGGCATAATACGCAGACTTCACAGAGAAACAATAAGTTTTCGTAAGATGCCACGCAACAAAATCTTCTTCTTGATTTTCACTCAGCGGTATTCTCCTAATTCTCTCAACATCAATCGGATTGAAATTGTCTTCTAGCATCTCAATATCCCATGCGAAAGTGAAAGAGTTGATGAGTTCATCAACCGTCCGCAAAAGACTCTGGCCCCTTGGTGTTTGGATCATCCGATCCGGGCTCCCAGGGATCCAATGATCTGTCCAAATATTAATCATATTTCCAGAACCGACTCTCCAAATATACCCATGTTTAAAAGTACTCAAGCCAGCCACAATGCTTTGCCAAGTGAACGAAGATCCACTCTTAGGTCCAGCTTTCAAAAGATTTCCGTGCGGGTAATATTTTGCCCTTAACACTTGGGCACAAAGACTATCTGGATTAGATATTAGCCTCCAACACTGTTTTCCAAGCATGGCAAGATTAAAAGCATGTATATCACGAAATCCCATTCCTCCCATTTTCTTGGGAACACACATTTTCCACCAAGCCATCCAGTGCATTCTTTTTTGATCATCAGAATCACCCCACCAAAAAGCAGCCATCGCATCAGTAATTTGTTTGCACAAGTTTTTCGGTATATTGAACACTGACATTGCATAGACAGGAATTGATTGGATTATAGCCTTCAGAAGAATTTCTTTACCACCCATAGATAGAAATTTCTCTTTCCAACCTTCTAATCGCTTAATGATCCTTTCCACCAGATAAACAAAGTTGTCACTTCGGTCAACACCAACCATTGCCGGCAAACCAAGGTATCTTTCAGAGATAGCTTCAGTCAAAATATTTAGCTCCAAACAAATAGCAGCCCTTGTATTAACATCTACATTTGGACTAAAGTAAATGCTGCACTTCGGTTCACTAACCAATTGTCCTGAATTTGCACAGTATATATCAAGTACCTGTCTCAACGAGGTTGCATTAATCACATAAGGATTAGGGAATCATCAGCAAATAGTAAATGCGAGACTGATGGAGCATTTCTGCAAACCCTGACACCTTCAATACCACGAACCTCCTCTTGATGAGCCAGAAGGCTTGACAGTCCTTCTACACAGATTAAAAACAAATATGGCGAGAGAGAGTCTCCCTGTCTAAGACCCCTGCTCGGAGTGAATGAGTTTGTTTCTTACTTATTATACCGGACTTTGTACTTAACTGATTGAACACATTAACAGAGCCACAAAATCCTCCTGAAAGCCTAACCGAAGAAGCATACATTCAAGAAATCTCCACTCAACCCTATCATAAGCTTTATGCATATCCAATTTCACAGCACAATAACCCCATTTTCCTTTCTTTTTATTCTTAATTGTATGCATGCTCTCGTAAGCCAACAAAACATTGTCTGTGATTAATCTACCAGGGACAAAAGCACTTTGGACAGGAGATATTACCTCATCAAGGATATGTTTTAGCCGAATAGCTATCATCTTTGAGATTATCTTGTATAATACGTTGCATAAGCTAATCGGGCGATATTGGGTAATTAACTCCGGCTTATCCACTTTAGGTATTAAGACAATAACCGTGTCGTTCCAACCATCTGGGATAATTCTTGTATTTATTGCGTGGAGTACCTCAACAGTAAGCGCCTCCCCTAATATATTCCAGCATTTTTTGAAGAAAATTGCATGCAGACCATCCACTCCGGGCGCTTTTAGATCCCCAATAGAGAATAGCGCTTTTTTCACTTCCTGAGCCGAATAAGGTTTAACCAGTTGTTCATTCATTGGCACAGTTACTTTAGGTATGACTTTTTGCAGCAGCTCCGGATCTGGTTCATCTACTTCGGTTGAAAAAAGACCTACAAAATAATCCGAGATCAAGGACTCCGGGCGCTTTTAGATCCCCAATAGAGAATAGCGCTTTTTTCACTTCCTGAGCCGAATAAGGTTTAACCAGTTGTTCATTCATTGGCCCAGTTACTTTAGGTATGACTTTTTGCAGCAGCTCCGGATCTGGTTCATCTACTTCGGTTGAAAAAAGACCTGCAAAATAATCCGAGATCAAGGGATTAAGGTCCGAACATCCTTCAACCCAGGCACCAGAATCGTCTTTCAACTGTTTGATCATATTCTTCTTCCTCCGTTCACTTGCAAAGTTGTGAAAATAAGAAGTGTTTTTATCACCATTTTGTAACCAATTAATTCTACTGCGCTGAGCCCAATGAATTTCTTCCCTGTTCAAGCAAACCTTCAATTTCTTTTGCTAACTCTCTTTGCTGAATTATAGATTCATCTGACAGTGACCCGGATGCGACCTTCTCCATATTTTTCTGAGTTGCTCGGATTTGTTTCTTTGACTTTTGAAGAATATTCTTATCCCATTTATGCAGCTGATCATGTATTAAAGCCAGCTTTCCCGCTGGCGAGGTTCTAACTCGGCAAGTCCCAGGGTTGTGCACCCCGGGTTGATTGATGGGGAGATAGGAGAGTGCAAGGTGATCACGACGGCTGACAAGCGAGGTTTACCCAGGTTTAGGCTCCCGGAGGATAACACCCTACTCCTGCTTGTCTGGTTATTGATGCGAGTTGGCGATTACAATGGCGAGATTGTGATCTCGCTAGGGTTTGGTGGTTCTGAGCGTGCGTGTCCTCTAGGACGGGCAACCCTCCTGGCTTTATAGGCAGTCAGGTCTCGGGTGGTTGGTACAGATACGGTAGGTTACAAGCCCTAACCGAGTTGGACTAGGATACGAGATACCCCGAGTGGGCCTTCTGCGGGCCTTTCCATCCTTGGCGCGGCCCAGGTAGCCTCACCGTGGGCTACCCGCAAGGTAGCCCCACGTCAGTAGCCCCCGAGTGCTTGACCGAGTCTCAGAGTCGGACAAAGGACTCCTTCTTCCTGGACGCGCCATTGGATTGCTTGATCTTGAGCCTGAACTCGAATTTCTTCAGTCGAACCAGACGCTCCCGATGGGAGTAATCTATGCAGTCGAATTACTTTGACTTCTTCTTGTGAAGCTTGCTTCTATTCAGCCTGCTTTGGCTTACTTGTTGGATGGATTCGGCTGCTTGAGCTTACTGTGTTGCCACCCGAAAGGTTACTTCGGGTGCTCGGATCACTGTCTGATCTTACCTTGATGATTTCAGCTATGAAGCTTACCACTCGAATGAATCTTTCGAGTTTCTTTGGTAATTTCGGAGCCGTTGGCTTGGTGACGTCATTGATGACGGTTGTGATGCACGCCTCTACGCCCGATGGGACGTGACGTAGTGGGCCCCGCTGTCAGAGCTGACCACGCGGGGCGCGAAATTTGCGCGGCACGATGACGACGCCTCAGTTCTCGTGCGTAGTGGAGGAGGTTGGCGGCGACGATTGGGTTCTCCGTGCGACACGTGGATGGCTGGATGCTCCCGCTCGGAGCCCCTGCTTGATGGACGGTTGAGATCCCCATCTTCGAGGAATAAGTACTGCGCCTCGGCCTTTTGGTATGTCATCTTCTCCAATTAGTTCTTGCCTTCCCTCTCCTCTTGCGCTCTGCCATTGCCGCCGCCGCCGCAAGCTCAAAGCAATCTGTCCACGCACCCTGCGATCTAGGCAATGGGCAAGCCGAAGGGCGCTGCTGGCTCCTCCTCCGCCGCCGCCGACGACGCCGGGGTGATGAAGAAGCCCGAGGGCGACTGGCAGAGGTCTTCGACGAAGAAGACTGATGTCGAGCTGCTCCGCGCGCAAGGCCTGCTGCCACCTGTGGCCGAAGTCCAGGTACGAGTCCCTGGCAAAGAGGTGTTTCCCACTCCCCGCGATGGGGAGCGCGTTTGCTTCGCGGACTTCATTCCGCGTGGCTTCGGGTTCCCCATGCACGATTTTGTGCGCGGGCTCCTGTACGCCTATGGGGTTCAGATCCATGATCTGACCCCCAATGGCGTCCTGAGCATCGCAGGCTTTATCGTGTTATGCGAGTGCTTCCTGGGCGTCGCGCCCCACTGGGGCCTGTGGAAGTCACTCTTCCTCGTTCGCAAGAACGTGGGGAAGAGTGGGCTGACCTTCCCAGTGGGCGGCTTCGGAATCCAAGTGCGCGGTGATACCGCGTACTTCCAGATGAAGAAGTCCGACTCTGTCCAGGGGTGGCGCCGGAGATGGTTTTACGTCTAGTCGAACGGCGACGGACTGGACGCGTTCGACGGCCAGCGCGGACTGCGGAAGACTGGCGCCTGGGCGCACCCGCCGTCTGCCGTGGAGAAGGAGGCTGTGCGGCCCCTGCTGACCCTGCTGCAAGAGCTGACTCAGACCCTTGGGCGTGATGCGGGTGGCGTCTTTCTGATGGCCACCTTCTTCCGTCTCCGGGTGCAGCCACTCAGCGCCCGGCCCCACCCGATGTGGGCCGCCGAGGGCGTTAGCGCCAAGCCGCTGGATGACGAGGAGGTGGAGGCCAACGTCAGGTCCATCACCAACCTTCGAGCCGCGGACGCCTGCAACGTCAAGTGCCCCGTTGCTCCTTACGGGGCCGCGAACCCCGTTCCTGAGGTGAGTCTGATCTTGCTCTCTTCTTGTACTTGTTCGACTTGAGTCTACTTTGCAGTTTGATTCGACTTGCGTCTACTTTGCTTTAGGGTCGGGCTCTGTTCGTCAGCTATCCTCCTCTCCCCGAGGACGGACCCAACGATGAATCGAAGTTCGTCGAGGAGGAGGGCGAGGACGAAGAAATCCCTTCCGCACATTCTCCCCGCGATGAGGTGGAGGAGGAAGACGAAGTGGCGGAACCCGTGAAGAAGAAGCGGAAGCTTCCGAGTCGCGGCAAGTCTGCCACCGCGTCGTCGCCTGCCAGGGGTGTGGACGTTGCTGAGGAGGAGACCGTGGCGACGTCCCCGGGTGCGCAGTCGTCGGGTGGCTGGGAGGAACCTCTCAACGTTCCTCCAGTCAGCTCCGCAGCGCCACTGTCATTCGCGCGGATGCCCTCGCCTTCTCTGTCGAGCTTCGACGACGCCAGCACCCCCAGGTTGGTTTCTTTGCGACATGTTCTTCGAGTAGTACTTTGCAGGTTCGCCGCTTAGTTGTCTTGTGTTCTTTATTTCGGTGCAGCCACCGCTCTGACAACGTCGGCTCCCCCCTTCGGGACACGGAGCTTACTTCTGGCCCTTCGACTGGGCTGGAGACGCCTGTGGTGGTGAAGGCGCATGCTGAGGCTGCCGGCCTGGCCTCGTCTAGCCGGGCTCCTCCTTCGGCTGCCGAGGACCTTGAGCTCCTGGACCACGTAAGTCTTCCCTTGTTTTTCTTGTATTCCTGATTTCTCATCGGGTGCGCGATCAGCGCTCCCGATGGGAGTAGCCCCCGAAGGTGTGGGTGACTAGTATAGTCGCCCGCAACTTTATTGATACCTTGCTCTTTTTATTTTCAGCCGTACTATCGCCAGCAGCTTGACGCAGCCGCGGCTTACGTTCGCCTGGAGAAGGAGAGGGACCAACTGCGTTCCTCGCTGGACCAGGCTACTGGCCGGGTGGACGAGCTTGAGAAGGCTCTTCGTGAGTCTCAAGAGCGGGAGTTGGCGCGGGTCGCCCAGGAGAAAACTCAAATCGGTCGCCTCCTTTCACTCGCCGCTGTTCTTGGGGGTGAGTATCGGCTTGACGCTTACTGAGTTTTCGTTCCTTTTCTTGTCCTGACTTTGAATTTTGGCGCAGAGACTTGCGGTGGAGCTCCTCCCGAAGACACGTCGACTGACACGGTCGACTTGGCGACCGCGGTTGGCTTCTTCGACCGGGTCTGCGCCTACGCCTCGGATGCCCTGAAGAAGTCTTCCGCCGCGTTGGAGAAGTCGACCGGGGCCCTGGCCGTGGTGCATCAGAGCATCTTCCCGGGCAGCCCGCCGCCGGCGACTGTGGACGCTCTGGCTGCGCCGTTTGGGGACGCGACCACCATCGCCGACTTCACGCGGTCGCAGACGGTACGCGGCTCCGAGCTCACCTTCCAGCTCCTTTTAGGCCACCAAGTTCCAGGTGACTTCGAGAAGATCGTCAGCGGTTTTCCTCGCAAACCTGATGGTCGGACCGCGTCGCTGAGTGGCGTGAAGGAGCGCGCCTCGCAGCTGGCTGCGCAGCTTGTGGCACTCTTCGAGAGGGCCCTTGCTAAGGCGACTGAGGCGGCTGCTCGGAAGGGCCGTTCCCGGTCGCAGTCCGCGGCCCTAGAGTAGATTTTGCTGACTTTTCTTCCTTCTGAGTTGAACTGTGCTTGGCAGTCGCCTTTCTGTATTGACTCTGCGTATTTCATGACAGAGTGCCATGCGCGATGATGCTCCACCTTCTCCCTTGGCCGAGCCGAGTGGCGTGGCTTCCTCTTCGGGTGCTCGCCGTCGTCGGGCGGCGCCGGCTCCTCCGCGCAGCGCAAATGACCAGCGGGTAATCACCTATTTGAGGAATAAGGTGGTGGAGCTTGAGGCGACCCTGAAGAATACGGAGCGGTTGTTGCAGCGCTCCCAGTCGCATCCCACTGCGGAGTTCTCACGTCGTGAAGATTTTTTGCTTGGAGAGATGGACTTGATCAGTCGGCAGTTGCAGGGTATGTATCATGTTGGCGGCTGCCGTCGCTGTTGTTTGTCCGTCTCGTTCTGACTTGCAGTTCGTGTGCGCAGATGTTAATCCTGATTGGGAGGCCGAGCGGGCTCGCGTTGAAGAGCGAGTTACTCGAGAGGCGTCCGGCGACTCCTATGAGGCTCGCCAGTTCTGGGTGAACAAGTCGAGGGGGCGCGTCCTTGCCACGATGCTTGATCGGACGTGGCGCGCTGCCGCTCTTCTGGAGAGCTGCCGGAAGACACTCTGGCACGTCAACCGCGTGTACTTCCCGCATAATGCGCAGCCGAACGGGTTGCCTGCCTTGCTGGAGAGGTTCCGTGATGGCGAAGGGCTGAAGGAAGTTGTCGACGCTCAGCTTGTGGCTGGTGCCAACGCGGCGTTGGCGTATGTTCGGATGCACCGGCCACACCTTCCGCTTGAGCGGGTGCTTGAAGGCCTGCCAGGTGATGACGACTTCGACGAGACCTTGCCGGCTGCGCGCCGGATTATTCGACAAGTTCAGGACTTGAGCGAGCGGCTTGTAGGTCCTCTCGATGCGCCAAAGGCTGAGCCTGCAGTTTAAAGTAGCTGTCGTCTGATGCACAAGGTTAGCTATAGGGGGCAAATTTGCTTGTATAGATACATTGTAGTAGATTATAGAACTGTTTCGAGTAATGAGAATTGATATGTTTACTCGAAAGTGAGGGTGCCTGATTCGACCTGTGTGGCGCAGCTGCCGAGTGTGCTAAGCAGTGGCCTAGGTTTTTCAAGTGTTACCTGTATGCCGCGGTCTCTGATTTTATCAGGTGGCGACTTAGGATTTGTAACTTGACCTGTACGGCGCAGCCCCCGAGTCGTTCGGGTGGTGGCCTAGGATTTTGAATAATTCCTGTCTGGCGCAGTCCCCGGGTAGGTCGAGTGACGGCCTAGGATTACAAGTGCGACCTGTGTGGCGCAGCCCCTGAGCGTGTCGGGTGGTGACCTAGGATTTGGAACTTGACCTGTGCAGCGCAGCCCCCGAGTAGGTTCGAGTGGCGGCCGAGGATTTTTCTGAGTCCTGTTTGGCGTGGCCCCCGAGTAAGTCGAGTGGTAGCCTAGGATTGCAAGTGTGACCTGTGTGGCGCAGCCCCCGTGGGTTGCGGGTGGCGCCTTAGGATTTTGAACTTGACCTGTATGGCGCAGCCCCCGAGTCGGTCGAGTGGCGGCCTAGGATTTTTCTGAGTCCTGTTTGGCGTAGCCCCCGAGTAAGTCGAGTGGTAGCCAAGGATTGCAAGTGTGACCTGTGTGGCGCAGCCCCCATGGGTTGCGGGTGGCGCCTTAGGATTTTGGACTTGACCTGTATGGCGCAGCCCCCGAGTCGGTCGAGTGGCGGCCTAGGATTTTTGATTCTGTGCTTGTGTGGCGCAGCCCCCGAGTAAGTTGGGTGGCGGCCTAAGCTTTTATTTCAACCTGTATGGCGCAGCCCCCGAGTAGTTCGGGTGGCGACCTAGGATTTCTGTCGTGCTTGTATGGCGTAGCCCCCGAGTGGTTCGGGTAGCAGCCTAAGCTATTATTTCAACCTGTGTGGCCAGCCCCCGAGTGGATCGAGTGGCGGCCTAGGATTTTTGTCGTGCTTGTATGGCGCAGCCCCCGAGTGGTTCGGGTAGCGGCCTAAGCTATTATTTCAACCTGTGTGTCCATCCCCCGAGTGGATCGAGTGGCGGCCTAGGATTTTTGAGCTTCTTGAGTGACGGGAAGGAGGAGACAGATTTTCTTCAAATCACTTTATTGATTCATGCGAACAGGCCGCCTCGTTAAAAACCCTCCAGTCCCCTCAGGTACCCTGGTAAGGAAAAGAGTGCGTTGGAAACCTGCCGCGTTGGCTTTCTTGTACAATGCTTGCTTTGAACTAGGCGTAGAACCGGCGGAGTTGTGCTACGTTCCACGGGTTGCTGCAGTCCGCTCCTGTCTTCGAGTCCTTTAGGCGGTATGCTCCATTGCCTATTGCTTCTGTTATGATGTACGGGTCCTCCCATGGGGAGGCGAGCTTGTGCACCTTTTTTTGCTTGAGTCGAAGAACCAGGTCGCCTGCCACGAACGCTCTTGGTCGCAGCCTCCGGGTATGATAGTTACGCAGGTCCTGCTGATACACGACTGATCGTGCTAGGGCGATGTCGCGTGCTTCGTCCAGGGCGTCTCTTCTGTCTTCGAGTGCCTCCTCTGCTTCTGACTCGTCGTAGGCGACTACTCTTGGTGCGTCAAACTTGATGTCGCAGGGGAGGACCGCTTCTGCACCGTACACCATGAAGAATGGCGTGTACTGGGTAGATCTATTCGGCGTTGTTCGCAGACTCCAGAGGACTGATGGCAGTTCTTCCACCCATGCGCCCGCTGCGCGTTTTAGGGGTACGCGCAGTCGCTTCTTGATGCCGTTGCAGACTAAGCCATTGGCCCTCTCCACCTGTCCGTTGGACTGCGGGTGCGAGACCGACGCGTAGTTGAGCTTGATCCCCTGCTCTGAGCAGAAGTCTTTGAATTCCTCGGCTGTGAAGTTCGAGCCGTTGTCGGTGATGATCCCGTTAGGTACTCCGAACCTGAAGATGATTGACCTGATGAAGTTGACCGCCGTTGACGCAGTCGAACTTGTGATGGGCACGGCTTCGATCCACTTTGTGAATTTATCGACTGCGACCAGGAGGTGGGTATGACCTCCGGGTGAGGATTTCTTCAGTGGGCCCACCATGTCCAGGCCCCATTGGGCAAAGGGCCAGGCTAGTGGTATTGTTTTGAGCTCTGATGCTGGGGCGTGCGGCTTGTTGGCAAATTCCTGGCACCCTGTGCATTTCTTCACCAGCTCCTCGGCGTCCTGCATGGCTGTGAGCCAATAGAATCCGGCTCGTAGCGCCTTGGCCACCAGTGCCCGGCTGCTTGCGTGATGTCCGCATGTACCCGCGTGAATGTCAAGTAGGATGGCCTGGCCGTCGACTGGATGTATGCACCTTTGCAGGATTCCTGATATGCTTCTTTTGTAGAGTTCCCCGTTGATGACGGTGAAACCTTTGGAGCGTCTGATGATGCGCTTTGCTTCGACTGGGTCAGCTGGCAGCTTCTGATGCAGTATGTATGCCAGGTATGGTCCTGTCCATGTGGCTTCGACTAGCATGACTTCCATGGGGACCTTGTCTTGGCTTGGCGGGTTGACATCGCCTTTTGTGGTTGCAGTGCTTGCTGTACCCTGAGTCTTGATGGATCTTTGCGTGATGCACTCGAGGAAAACGCCGGGTGGGACTGGTACCCTGTCTGAGCCCATGTTAGCTAGGGCGTCGGCTTCCTCGTTGCTTTCACGGCCGATGTGGCGTAGCTCGCAGCCGTCGAAGTTTCCTTCCATCTGATTGTAGAGGTCTCTGTAGGCGATCATGTTGTCAGCGATGGCGTCGCAGGACTTCATGGTTTGCTGTACCACCAGGTAAGAGTCGCCGTAGATCATGAGGTGCGTGGCGCCGCAGTTCTTGGCCATCCGCATGCCGTGGATCAGGGCCTCGTATTCGGCTTCATTGTTGGACGGCTTCGGGAAGTCCATCTGCAAGACATACTTGAGCTTGTCGCCTTTGGGAGAAACGAGCACGACTCCTGCCCCGGCTGACTTGAATTTCTTGGAGCCATCAAAGTACATTGTCCACGCGTTGGACAAGTCGGGGACGTTCGGTAGCTGGGCTTCTATCCACTCAGTGGTGAATTTTGGGAGGACTTGGGCCTTGATGGACTTCGGGTGAGCATACTTCAGCCCCCATGGTCCTAGCTCGACAACCCACTTGGCGACTCGTCCTGTCGCGCGCTGATTTGTGAGGATGTCTGCTAGTCCGGAGGAGCTTACCACCGTGATCGGGTGCTCGGAGAAGTAGTGGACGACCTTTGTGGAGGTCATGAAGACTCCGTATGCCAGCTTCTGGTAATGCGGGTAATTCTGCTTTGACAAGGTGAGTACCTCGCTAAGGTAGTAGACGGGCCTCTGCACCGGGTGGTTGTGCCCTTCTTCTTCGCGTTCGACTACGAGCACCGTGCTCACCACCCTGTTTGTTGCTGAGACGTACAGGTAGAGCGGCTCGTTTTCCAGTGGTGCCACGAGGACCGGAGAGGTTGTCAGTGTCTTCTTGAGATGGTCGAATGCGTCCTGCGCCTCTTGCGTCCACTCGAACTTGTCTGACTTCTTCATCAGTTGGTAGAAGGGTAAGGCCTTTTCTCCCAACTTACTAACGAACCGGCTAAGAGTTGCGACTCGGCCGGCTAATCGTTGCACCTCCCTGAGCTTCGTTGGTGCTGGCATTGTGAGTATGTTCTGCACCTTCTCGGGATTTGCTTCGATTCCTCTTGCGGATACAAGGTACCCTAGTAGCTCTCCGGCTGGCACGCCGAACACACACTTCTCTGGGTTAAGTTTGATCTGGTATACGTCCAGTGCGGCGAAGACCTTGCGCAGGTCGTCGACTAGGGTATCCTCCTTCCGGGTAGTGACGACGATATCGTCGACGTAGACTTGGACGATCTGCCCAATTAGCCCTTTGAGGCATGCTTGCATTGTCCGCTGGTACGTGGCACCTGCGTTCTTTAACCCGAACGGCATCGTCTGGTAACAGAAAACACCGTCGGGTGTGATGAAAGCTGTCTTTTCTTCGTCCTCGACCTTCAGCCTGATCTGCTGGTAACCTGAGTAGGCGTCCAGAAAAGATAGGCGTTCGCAACCTGCAGTCGAGTCGATGATCTGATCTATCCGCGGGAGCGGGAAGTGGTCTTTGGGGCAGCATTTGTTGACTGCGGTGAAGTCCACGCACATGCGCAGTTTCTTCGTCTTCTTTTTCTCGACTAGGACCGGGTTAGCGACCCAGTCCGAGTCCTTGATCTCTCGGATGAACTTGGCGTGCAATAATCTGTCGACTTCCATGGTGATGGCGTCTCGTTTGGGTCCTGAGAAGCGTCGCATGGATTGCTTGACAGGTCTTGCGTCCTTGTGTACTTTCAGAGAGTGCTCGGCGAGTTCCCTGGGTATCCCGGCATGTCAGAAGGTTGCCATGCGAAGATTTTCCTGTTCTCACGTAGGAACTCGACGAGCGCGCTTTCCTACGCGGGTGTCAGGCTTGATGAGACCTTGACTGTCTTTCCGCTGTCAGTCGGATGGACTTGGTGGGTGACGGTATCGTCGTTCGTGTTGAACGTTGCGTCTTTGGCAGGCTTCTTGCGAGCCGGGAAGATGGTCTTGTCGTTGTCGGCTGATATGGCTTTGAACCGCTCTTCGACGCCGAAGGACTCGGAGATTTTGGCAAACTCGCGGTCGCAGCTGTTGGAGAGCCCAAAGTCGCCGCGGACGGTGATCACTCCTTTTGGCCCGGGTAACTTTATCATCAGGTAGGCGTAGTGGGGTACTGCCATGAACCTGACAAAGCTTGGGCGTCCGAGGATGGCGTGGTATTGTGACTTCCAGTCGACGACCTCAAAGTCTATCGACTCCTTCCTGAAGTGTTCGGGTGTACCGAGGATGACGTCGAGTGTGATTGTTCCCATGGGCGTGATTGGCTGCCCTGGTACTATGCCGTGGAAGGTGGTCTCCGACTCCGGCAATTTCTCTGTCGACCTGTTCATTCGCCTGAGGGTGTCGGCGAATATGATGTTGATGCCGCTGCCCCCGTCCAGGAACACTTTCTTCAGGCTGTAGTCGCCGATCAAAGCCTCAATCACGAGTGCGGCGTGCCCTGGTCGGACTACCTCCGCTGGGTGATCTGCCCTGGAAAATGTGATTGGTGTCTCCGACCCACGCAGGTAGTCTGGTACCGCGCGCGGGCTGTTGATGGCTTGAAGTACTTGGCGTGTGATGATTTTCTGCCTCCTGTTCGACGGGGGTCCCTTCTGGATCATGTTCAACTGCCCCCGTGCGGCTGGGTACGCGTTGGCACCTTGTTGCTGCTGCTGCGGCTGGGGAAACGCTCCTGCCGCCTGCACTTGATTGTTGTTTGCGGGTGCCGCCTGGATGGCTAGCTGCGGTGCCGCTTGTATGGCCTGCACCGGGGCGATGATTTGCTGCATGGCATGGTAGATCTTTCTTGCTTTGCGGCAATCTTTCAACAGGTGGTTTGAACCCCACTTTCCTGTTGCCGGGTTGCGGAACGAGTGATGTTTACAGGGTTGCATCAGTTCCTCTGCCGGGGTTAACGGGCGCTTCCACTCGCGCTTCTGACCTCCATCGCTGTGGTCGATGCTGCTGCTGCCACGGTTGTACTGACTCGAGCTGGGCTGTCGACTTTGCTCGTGCTGTCTGCTGCCCTCACGCTTGACCTCGCGGGGGGTTTCATAACCCGCCGCTACTAACTCGATTGAGTCGTGCGTGTAACGTGCCTTCCTCTTCTGACGTGACTCGTGCCAGTTGCTTGTTTCGCCTTCCTTTTTGGGAGAAGTTTCGCGGACGTAATCCTCTCCTTCAGCCCATTGGTTGGCTGTCTTCATTAGCTCTATTGTGGTTTTCGGCTGGAGCCTACCAAATTCCTCCCGGAGGTCGCGGCGAGCAACGCCATGCATGAAAGCGTCCATCACCCTGTCCTCTGATATGGGTTCCATGGTATTGCGGAGGAGTGTCCACCTTTGGATGTAAGACCGGAGCGACTCGTCTTTCCCTTGCTTGCAGGCCTGCAACTCGATGTAGGTCGTTGGTCAGGCGAATGTTCCCGAAAAACTTTTGATGAAGTTGTCCTGGAACTCTTCCCAGGTTCGGAAAGAATCTTTGGGTTGGCTTGTGAGCCACCCGCGTGCAGAGTCTGTCAGCATGAGTTGGATGTACTGCATTGCCGTGGTCGATGTTCCGCCTTGGCAGGTGCAAGCAATAAGGTAGTCCTCGAGCCACAGCTTCGGGTCTTGCTTCCCGTCGTACTTTGGTGTGCCGGCCGTCAACTTGAAGCCTTTAGGCATGCGGGTGTCGCGGATGTTGAAGGAGAAACACGCTGCACCACACGGCTCGAAGTCGCGGTCGGCGTGGTCGTTTGCGCGTGCCACGCTAGCCGAACGTTCCTTGCGACTGCGATCCACCGTCTTCTGCGTCAGGACGTCACGGAGGTCCTTGATTGGCTGTTGTTGCGCCGCCGGGATACCCGACGTCGTTGGTTCGTGAGCTTGATTACCTGGCCCCTTGGCCGCTAGAGCTTCTTCGATTGCCCTTATGGAGGCAATTTGTTGTTTGTGGAGGAGGGAGCGCGTGTCACCCTCCGGTGGTTGCGTGAGCCGAAGGTACGTCTCGACTGCTATTAAGGCAGCGTTTGCTGTTTTTGGGACGGGTATCCCGTTTTCATCTTCGGTGACGAAGGAAGAGTCGAGGTTGCGGGTGAGCCTTGTTCGATCAGCTTCTCCCATGTGGGGGATACGGGCTCTGGTTCGACGTGCTCCCTGAGTCACCTCTGTGGAGGATGTGAAGGAGAGAGCAGCTCGCCTGGCACTCGACGCATCCGCGTCCCTCTTGCGCCTGAGAAGTTCGGCCTTTTCGGCGCGAATTCGTTCGCCTTCCTTGCGTAGCAAGTACTGGACCGCCAGGTGATCGTCTCGATGTGCGTTGGGTGGCGGGAACGTGCCCTCGTCCACATGCTTCATTGCTTGGATCGCCATATCGCGCGTGATGACAAGCTTCGTCTGGTCCGGCATGTCTACCTCCAGTGGGTATGCGGGTTCGTCTTCGTCGTCATGCGGCGCTGTGCCGGCCATGAAGACCTGCCTGGGGTAGGCATGAATTGGAGAGTTGGTGCTGCCGCTGCTACTTACGTCACCCGCTTCTTGCTCGGGGTCGAAAATTGCTGCTACGTGGCGCGCGGCGCACCCGCTGTCGCGTCTCTTCGCGATTGTCCATGTGCCCGCACTCGACGGGCCGAGTGCGAGTGGTTTGGGGTAGACCTGGGACTTCCAGGAAGATGAGGGCACGCGTGACGTTGATGTCGGACGCGGGCCCCCGGTCGCACGTGCGGGCGCGACGGTGGAGGTGGGTCTTGACATGATTGACCGCGCGATCGAGGTTGGGGTAGTAGACTCGATTCGCGTGGTTGTTGCCGAGATTGTCGACGTAGATGTCCTCTTCGCGGGTACAGCTGGCGCAAACCTTGCGGGTGCGGCAGATGCGATCTTCGCGGGTCCAGCGTTTGCGATCTCCGCGGGTGCGGCAGATACGATCTTCGCGGGTGCCGCGGGCGCGGTGGTCGGCGATTTTGATGATGCCGCCGTGCGTAACGCCGTAGTCGTAGACCTGAGTATGCCACGACTATCGATGCAACAGAATATGGAGCCGAAGGTGATGTGTATACCTTTGTCCAGATCCGCGTACACCGATTGATGAGCTTTCGAGTGGATGACGTACTCGAAGGAGCCGAATCGGATCGACTCCCTGATGGCGGGTGCGCCGATCTTCATTGCGGATGGAGCCAGCGTGACCATGATCCTAGCACTTGTTTGAACTTCCCACAGACGGCGCCAATTGGCGAGGTTCTAACTCGGCAAGTCCCAGGGTTGTGCACCCCGGGTTGATTGATGGGGAGATAGGAGAGTGCAAGGTGATCACGACGGCTGACAAGCGAGGTTTACCCAGGTTCAGGCTCCCGGAGGATAACACCCTACTCCTGCTTGTCTGGTTATTGATGCGAGTTGGCGATTACAATGGCGAGATTGTGATCTCGCTAGGGTTTGGTGGTTCTGAGCGTGCGTGTCCTCTAGGACGGGCAACCCTCCTGGCTTTATAGGCAGCCAGGTCTCGGGTGGTTGGTACAGATACGGTAGGTTACAAGGCCTAACCGAGTTGGACTAGGATACGAGATACCCCGAGTGGGCCTTCTGCGGGCCTTTCCATCCTTGGCGCGGCCCAGGTAGCCTCACCGTGGGCTACCCGCAAGGTAGCCCCACGTCACCCGCCAACGACGTAGTTTGAAGACCCACGTCAGCCTGCTCCCAGGCTTCTTCCACAACTTGCCGAAAACGGGCCTCTTTCAGCCATTTAGCTTCAAACCGAAGCACAGATGGCCCATTATGGTAGTTTTCCTCACCAAGATCGAAACTCATCAGAATTGGTCTGTGATCAGAGTCAGTATACTCCATATTCTCAAGAACAGCATCAGTAAACTTGGTGCGCCAGGATCCATTGACCAAAGCACGATCAAGTCTCTCTCTAATCTTCCCTCTATGCCAAGTGAACTTATGACCAATATACCCAAAATCAACTAAGCTACAATCAGCAGCTACATCTCTGAAGTTCTTCATGTATTGATCAGGTCTAGGGTTGCCCCCCTCCTTCTCAAAAGAATGCATAATTTCGTTGAAATCACCCATAACAAGCCAAGGCATACTAGATTGTGCATGAAGATCACAAAGATGTTGCCAAGTCTTGTATTTGTCTTGCCATCTAGGCTCACCATAAATTCCAGTGAGTCTCCAAATATTTTCCACACCAACTCCCACCTCAACGTCAATATAATTTCTAGTTTTAAATCTAAGAGAAATTGTCACCTCTTTCTTCCAAAGCATTAGCAAACCGCCACTACGGCCATCACTCCGAACCACTTGTTTAAATTCCATCTTCGTACGCCGACGCAAACCTTCCGCCGAATCCTCGTCTAAATGAGTTTCCGACAGAAAAACAACATCCGGGCAACTCCGCCTAAGGAGATTCAGCAGAGCCCGGACCGCCGTGGCCTTTTGAAGACCACAACCATTTAATCCTAAGATTTTCATTGCGTCCGGTCAGTCTCCGCAGAGACCGCCGATATCTGATTTAAGTTGTTAGTAGAGTTCATTCACCCCTCCTCATCCGTCCGTGGTTTCTTCTTGTTCAAGGATTTCTGCGGTGTGCCTAGTCCACTGTTTTGGCTAGGTTGATTATTCTTATCCAACTGTTCAACCATTGCTAACACAGTTCCAGTATCTGTAGCATTCTCACAGTTGTCTGGCTTGCCATCAATGGCCGGCCTCTTCCGGGAAGTATCAACCTTGTCCCCCTAACAAGTTTCATTCTTACCACTTGTATTTGTATCCCAGTCCATATGTTGCCGCCATTCATCATCTGTATCATACCCTTCTCCGTGTCTGCCCCTAGCAGCAGCAGAAAAGTTTGCTCTACCAGCTCTTCCTCGGCCCCTGAAATTACCAGAATCACTTCTTCCCCCGTCATAGCCACGACCACGTCCAGGACCACGACCACCTCCTCTACCTCGTCTTGGAGCCATCAGGAACGGACCCCATTCAAACTTCTCTTCATCATGCTCCCCTGATCCACACTCCTGATGCCAATGTCACATCAATCCACAAGCGTGGCAGAAAGTCGGAAGCTTCTCAAATTTCACCTGAAAGAATTCAGTCTTGCCTCCTCTGGTAAAACTAACAAAGCGAGTTAATTTTTTGTTCACGTCCAGCTTAACCCTAACTCTGATGTATGCTATTGACTGTTTCGTGCCTTCGTACATGATGTTTCTGATGTTTTGATCGTTGTTCCCTGTATGTACAGATACAAGGCCCATGTATCTTTGACGAGGAGTTGGGCTGGGTTGTCTAAATTCCGCCCATAGCCTTTTTTTCTCCATATGTTTTTTTTTCAATTCCAACATATGTGCAACTCGGCGCGACCACGAATCATGACTCAAAAGCCAAAAACTAATGGTTTGGTCAACTTTTTGTCTCGTGTAACCCATTTCAAACTCACATCTAGCATTAACCACAAAACACAAAGATGAATATTTTTCATATAGTTGCAACACACTTCAACCGGAAAATATCAGTTGCGACCCACTTACAACTGGAAAATATCAGTTGCGACTCACTTGCAAATAGAAAAAATTAAAAATTAGTTGTAACATAATTATAACTGGAAAATATCAGTTGCGACTCACTTGCAACTGGACAAAATAGAGTTACAAGGCACTTGAAACCGGAAAGTCTCAGTTGCGAACCACTTGCAATTGGAAATAATATTGAGTTGCAAAAAAATATTAGTCGGGACTCACTTGCAACTGGAAAATTTTGAGTTGCAACAAGAAAAACTCAGTTGCGACACACTTACAACTGGAAAAAAATTGTTGCAACCCACTTGCAACCGAAAAATCTCAGTTGTGACCCACTTACAACTAGAAAATAAAATGGGTGAAAAAACCCCCATATACATGGTGATTGCAACTAATCACATCATGTCCCTTCATAAAAATAATTAAACTGGACAAAAAATAATATTACAAAAAACCGTACGCAACCCGTACGCTAAAGTTATAGGGGCTTGCAACTAACCGAAAAATAAAAAAAGTTCAAAAAGAATAATAAAACTGGACAAAAAATAATAAAACAAAAAACACACAAAAAAGAAATGCGTGCACAGCCCGCGGATAAAGCCCACGGAAAAAACGTCACAAAAATGCGCGCCGCGCGGGCAAGCGAGGCCAGCGTCAGAAAAAAAGGAAGCGCACAAATCTTAACGCAGGCTTGATCGAACGGTTTCACGCGTGATTGAGATCTCAGCAGTTCTAAGGCGACTTAGAACTAGCCATTCCGATTTTTTAAACTGTAACTTACGAATCACGATGTAAATCTAATGGGAGCAGAGTTGAGTTTCTCACTCAAGTGGATATATATCTAGGGATACTCTCTAGATATACCGACAAAACCAACTCATATTTATTTAAAATAAAAACTCTTCCATACTAGTAGTATATTGTAACCGAAGAGTATTCTCCTCCCATCCCTAAGAAAATTCTTGAAATGAACGAGGCCTAAAAGTGTAGAGCTTTTACGAGGAATCACAGATGGTTTGGGTATTGATCCAAATTTGAGTTTTTTTTTTTGAGAAAAAAGAATCAAGCACACACAAAAATTATTTATTATGAAAAAAAACATAATTAGCCACGACGGGCCGCTATGGTGTACAGGTGAACAATGGCCGAATTATCATAAAGCCCAACAAATACCCGGTCCACTTACCACCATCCGAAGAACCACGCTCGCTATATAAACTCCTTCATCCTCCCCTAGGGTTACTCTTCTCCTTCCACAACCGCCGCCGCGAACCCTCAGCGCCCTCGCCTTCCAGCCCTCCGCCGCCACAGCTCCAAACCCTCACCGCCGCCGTCGACATGGGTAAACCTCTCGTCTCTCACCGCACCCTCCTTCACCGTCATACCTTATCCATGTCCTGACGGGAGTTTGCTGTCTCTCGTGTGTGGCGCGCAGGCAAGGTTCACGGATCGCTGGCTCGTGCCGGGAAGGTGCGCGGGCAGACCCCCAAGGTGGCGAAGCAGGACAAGAAGAAGCAGCCCCGCGGCCGCGCCCACAAGAGGATCCAGTACAACCGCCGCTTCGTCACCGCCGTCGTCGGCTTCGGCAAGAAGCGCGGCCCCAACTCCTCCGAGAAGTAGGCCCGTGACGTGTTAAAGAAGCTTCTTCCTTGCACTAGTTTCATCTCGTGTTGTTATGCTATGTTACGCAAGAAGATGGCAAGACAAACCTTACTTACAATCGTACTAGTATGAGTTCCTCTGTTTGTGCTCGTTTGATGGATGAGATCGAACTCATGTGTTCAAGTATGCCTGCTTCATTTTAGTTGAGAATTTTGAGATGATTACTTGAATTTGCTTATGCTTGCTTACTTTTAGTTGTCCCTGGTGAGCAAAATATGCGAAATTGTGCCTCTCTGTTTGGGTGTGGTCTATCAGATCATTGCTACTTGCCATGATTGCCTTGAATTCAGATATACGCAGTGGAATGGTATTGCTTGTCAGTTTTTTCTTTTGCACTAGGACCAGTCATTGGCTGATCAATGATGTCTAGAGCGTTTCAGCATGTGCTCTGTGCGTTTGGATATGCACGGTGCTTGTGCAACTTGTTACTTGTCATAGAGCTTATGGATGCTGGGGGACTGTCCTGTTGACTAAGTGGACAGTCTGCCTGGTCATTAGGAAACAACGTTTTAGTTAGAGCGTCTATATATTTCCTGGCAAGCCGTGCTTGATTTCGTAATCTTAGCTCTAATAGAGCTGTGGTGTAGTAACAGTGAATTAGACCTGCTATTTCTTTGATGGAGCAGTGAGTTAAATACGGTTGGCAGTTAAGCAATGTTAAATATGTTTGAACCATTTCATCAGTGCAGTTATTGATAACGAAATATCAATGTGCTATCTGAAATTATGTCAGGGGAAAATCTTGTGATATCAATCAATGTATGTTTTTGCCATCCTTGATCATGTAACATGCTTAGTTAGGATAAATGCAAATTAGCTGTTATATGGTTAGGTGGGATAACTGATTCATAGAAGTACCCCTGGAAACACAAGGTTTTCTTGGTGAATGTACCCAAATGTTGCTGGAATTGATCCCCTGGAAGTACTGTAACTGATCGAGTGTACCCTTTTAAGATAAACCTAGTGCTTGTTAGCACTAATCTTGATTCAGTTATCTGCATTTAGTTTATTTTTCGTATGCATCTAGCTAGGTGTGGTCTGTAGCAGCTGTTGTAGTCTCAAAGGTGCATGCATGCATGGGAGATGCTGGCAAGCCGTGCGATGCGGCAAGACCGGTGAGATGCTGTTTGGTGGTGTGAAGCTGCCGCACTGCATGCAGGAAGTTAGAGACTTTGTAGCTGTTAGTTGTGGCCGGGTCGTGTGCTTCCTAGAGTGTTTCTAGGGGATCAGGTTAGCTGGTAGTGGATTAGTGCATTAGTGCATGCAGGACGTGGTGTTAGTGGCGTGAGTGGCCTCTGGCCATGTGTGCATCTGTGGCTATTTAAGCCATGTAATCATGTTTACTTTGAGGAAGAGGTTATAGAAGAAAAGGTTGCGGGCTGTGTGAAACAGCCAAGGACAAAACTTCTTGTGTTCTTCTGTACCTGTTCTTGAGAGAGAGAGAGAGAGAGAGAGAGTTGAGAGCTTTAGCTCTTACAGTGCTTACTGAACATCCCATATAAGTTGAGTGGCTGTAATGTGTACTTATTTTTGTTTTAGCCGCACGTCTCCTCTAGAGCTTATTAACGGTTTCATATTTGTTTTGTTCACTTTTGAGCAGTAGAACCTGTTAATAGTTAGGACACTGTTTCTGGGATGCAATAGTGTCTTGAAACTCTGATATAGCCTGCCTAAGTAGTGGGTGTTCTTAATTATACTCAATAAGCCTAGTTTGATTTCAACAGTTGATATAATAGAGGGAACATCACTATTGCATCAACTATTTTAGTCATTGATACCCTGGAATGATCTCCAGTGGCCTTTCCTGCAAAAGAGGATTGCAGTCAACAATATAATTGATAAAGTTGTAGGTATACTGTGAAGATGAGGATGTTAGTACAGTGCTTCAGAACTGATTAGCATGATGCTTAGCTCAGTATAAACTGCTGTTTTATAGCAAAACCTCCCGGCATTAGATTTTGGCGTACTCTGTTGTGTGTGATTAAGCCAAAGCTCTCTGAGATCGTCTGCCATCACAGCAAAGATTCAGTAGTCGCACACCTTGGTTATCAGTGTGTTTGCTCTAGGCGTTGTACACTCGCAGCGGCAGCAAGCAACTTGTGAATGAGTGCAATCGCATCATCTCATACCTTAAAATAAAAGGATTGCATATGCTCATGTGCATTATGAACAAAAAGTCACACTTGTATTCTGAATTTCTGCAGCTCATGAGGTTGCAAATTCTGTTGTGCCTGCTGGTTAACGGGATATCGTAATTTAGCCAAATGCTTAGGTCAGTAGAAACTCCTGTTTTATATGCTGGCCTCTATACGTAGGAAAAATATGTCAGTCTTACGCACTTAGTCTAAGATAGTCAGTGTTCAAATTACTATGAAATTGGGGGCATACCAAACCAGATTTGATAGCACCATTCATTTAAACCAAATACAGTCCATAAGAAAGATTCTAAGGATTAGGATCCTATGAAAATCTTTTGAAATTACTACAATTCAAATAGGCCCGTTTTTTTATTTGTGATTCCCTTGTTTTTTTAAGCAAAGCACAAACTTTATTACCGATAACGAAGGGGCATATCACCCATTACAAACTCAGCGACAGGTGCTGGAGTAACGCTCTCCGACACAGGACAGTTAACACTATGACACGATTCACCAATCTGGGTTAGCTCATGAGCAAGATGGTTCACATACCCATTCTTACAATGGATCTTCAGGTCTGGGAAATCAGCATTACTCCTATTCAAAGCTTGAGCTACCCCGTCAAAAAAAAAAAAACTTGAGCTACGAGCTGGGAGTCAGTTTCAATAATAACACGAATAGGTCCCAGCCTTGTTGCCATGCACCATGGTAATAGCTTGCTCCACTGCACACAAAATTCAGCCATGAAATCACCATCCAAACAACCTGTTCTAGCTTCCACTACATCTCCTTCAAAATCTCTAACAACAACACCCCAACCAGCATATACCAATTCAGTTTTTTTTTGAGTTGCAATTTCAGATCTTTAGGGGTTTAGGCCCAGTATCTCTGAGCGCTAACAGACTGGGTGGCCGAAAGGTGCAAGGAGGCTGTGTTTTGAGCAATCTGAACATGTGGAGTTGCAGATGGATTCGGCAGTTTCATCACCGCTGGTTTTTACCTGCGATTCACCTTAGTCCCTTAAGAAGAAACGTGCCCCTAGACGAAGGATTCAACTTTGGGTTGATGAGGGAGTTTGCCGCAGTGCTAGACAGAAGGCTATTCGCAATGGTTTCAAAAAGTCTTCTGTGCCTGAGTGTATGCAACCAAAGAAGCGTGCGAAGAGACAGACAAAGAGCAACGCTAAAACTTCTGAAGAGGATGAGGGTTCAACTGGATCAGCTAAGAAGGTGATGCCACACACGTCGGTGGAAATTCTGCAGCAGGTGGGTATTGGACTGGGTATGGATCCCAGTTTATTATCTAAGGAGAAGCTTGAGGCTGCTCATGGTGACTACACTTCCGACAGTTCCAATGATAAGTAAGGCCCATGGAGTTAGTCGTGTCTGGTCGTGTGTGCTTTGGTGTATGAGTGTTTGGTCTTTGTGTCTTTTATTCGTCTTGTGTACTGTCTTCGGTCTGAACTGTCGTGGTCTCCCTCAGTATTTGCAGTTGTGTCTGTGTTCGTGTGTTTCAGTTGTGACTCAGTATTTGCAGTTTGGTCAGTGTCGGAGTGATTCAGTTGTGCCATCTGAATTGGTTTCACATTTTATCATGGGTTGTAATGAATAGTACCAACAATTGTATGTGGAAAGTGTTTGATCTTAATGTTCGTGGTCTCAATGGAGAATAGAGGCAAAATGATGTACGGCAAAAAATTGAAGAAAGCCAATGCTCTGTAGTCTGCTTGCAAGAAACAAAAATTGAGTATTTTGATCATCGTTTAATTCGCAAATTCTGTCCTAAACGTTCTGATTGCTTTGCTTATTCTCCCTCGGTTGGTGCCTCGGGCGGTATTCTTGTTGTTTGGAATTCCTCAGTGTTCACTGGTACTTTGGTGGAAATTAAACGTTTCGGAGTAGTGGTGGATTTTGTCTCTGTTCATAATCAGGATAAATGGAAATTGGTCAATGTTTATGGCCCTTGTTAAGGAGAGGAACGTGATAATTTTGTCTCCTGGCTTTATGGTTTTGATATCCCTATTAATGCTAATTGGTTAATTTTGGGTGATTTCAATTTCATTCGTTCAAATGATAACAAAAGAGGTACAGGAGATGTGAATGATATGTTTTTATTCAATGAGGTTATTGGTCACCTTTGGTTAATTGAATTACCAATCAAAGGTAGAAACTTCACTTGGTCTAATATGCAATCAGATCCTCTTTTAGTGCAGTTTGATTGGTTTTTCACTTCAGTAAATTGGACGTCAAGTTTTCCTAATACAATGGTAATGCCTTTAGCTAAATCATCCTATGATCATCTTCCTTGTATTGTCACGATTGGCACCTCTATTCCTAAGTCAAAGCTGTTCCGATTTGAGAACTATTGGGTCGAGCAAAATGGTTTTTTGGAACGTGTGAAGGATTCTTGGAATAAACACATATCTAAGGTCTCTAGTGCTGCAAGAGTTGCTGGTAAACAGAAAAGGCTGAGATTTGACATCAAAAAATGGAGTGCCACGTTATCCAAATTCAAAATTCGTATTCAGTTTTGCAACAAGGCTATTTTCATCTTGGATGAATTCGAGGAACATAGACAACTTTCTAGGCCTGAATCCAATTTTAGGCGGCTGGTTAAGATCCATTTGCAGAGTTTACTTTCTATTCAGTCTAAATATTGGAGAAATAGATGTACAATGAGATGGATTAAATTGGGAGAGGAAAATACAAAGTATTTCCATGCAATGGCATCTAAGAGATTTCGGCGAAATTATGTTTCTAGTCTAAAAGAGGAGTATGGTAAAGTGTTAAGTGATCATGATCAAATGGCGGGAAATTTTTTGTCTGTGTTCAAACAAAGGATGGGCTGCTCTGCTGGAATTACAATGGGCCTGGATATTGGTCATCTTGTGAAAATAGTTAATAGACTTGATACATTAACTAGACCGTTTGAGAAGGAGGAGATGGACTCGGTTATCAAGTATATGCCTCATGACAGAGCTCTTGACCCAGATGGCTTTAATGGGCTTTTTCTAAAAAAAGTGTTGGCCGATTATTTGTGAGGATTTTTACAAACTCGCAAAGGATTTTCATGAGGGTTCTACTGGTTTAATGAATATTAATTCTTCCTTTATAACCCTGATTCCTAAAGTTGGGTCACCAGAGACTGCAAATGATTATCGACCAATTTCTCTAACCAATCTGTGTCTCAAGTTTCTCACTAAGCTGGTGGAAAATAGATTGCAAGATAAAATCCTTTCCTGCATTAGTAGAAATCAGTATGGTTTTTTAAGAGGACGAACCATTCAAGATTGCATAGATTGGACGTTTGAATATTTGCATCACTGTCAGGCTTCCAAGAAACCTGTGATTATATTGAAACTGGACTTTGAAAAAGCTTTTGACACAATTGAGCATGAGGCTTTGCTGAAAATTTTGGACGGTAAGGATTTCGATAGTACTTTCATTGGCTGGATAAGAGAGTTATTACAGTCCGGATCATCTTATGTGCTTCTTAATGGCGTCCCTGGTAAGCAATTAATTTGTAAGCGTGGAGTTCGGCAAGGGGATCCCCTCTCGCCTTTTCACTTTGGGATCTAATCTCCTACAAGAAGCAGTTAATGATCCACTTGAAAGAGGAGGTATTAGTATGCCCATTATCACGGCTGATTCCAATTACCCAGTTATTCAGTATGCCAACGATACTTTGCTGATCTTACCTGCTGATTTGGATCAGATCATGGCTCTCAAACAACTCCTGCAGAATTTTTCTATTACTACTGGATTACATATTAACTATCACAAGTCTAGCATGCTGCCTATCAATGTGGATACTGATTTGATCAACACTTTGGCTGAGAGTTTTAGTTGTAAAGTTGGAGTTTTACCGTTTACTTACTTGGGACTTCCGGTTGGAACAGTGAGGCCAAGAATTGTGGATTTGGTTCCCGTGGTGTCTCGTCTTGATAGGAAACTCTGTGCAACTTCTTGCCTTCTGGCATGCTGCCTATCAATGTGGATACTGATTTGATCAACACTTTGGCTGAGAGTTTTAGTTGTAAAGTTGGAGTTTTACCGTTTACTTACTTGGGACTTCCGGTTGGAACAGTGAGGCCAAGAATTGTGGATTTGGTTCCCGTGGTGTCTCGTCTTGATAGGAAACTCTGTGCGACTTCTTGCCTTCTGTCCCAAGGAGCACGACTTCAGCTAATCACCTCTGTATTTGCTTCGTTGTCGATACACTTTCTGTGCTCTCTGCATATTCCCCAAGGGATCATCGAGCAACTTAATCGGATTATTCGTCAATGTCTTTGGCGTGGCAATGAAGATACTCCCAAACAGTCACTTGCTTCCTGGGAGTAAATATGTAAGCCAAAAGAAAAAGGAGGTTTGGGAATAGTTAATTTTGGCATTAAAAATGAGGCCCTTCTCATGAAATATCTTCATAAATTTTACAATCGAGAGGACATTATGTGGGTATCTTTGGTATGGGATGCCTACTACGAAGGGAAAGTTCCTCATGATCAGGAGCTGTGTGGCTCTTTTGGTGGCGTGATGTTGCTAAGCTAATGGATAAGTACAGGCTGGTTGCTAAACCTATTATCAATGATGGCACGTTAGTTTTGTTTTGGCATGATAATTGGGCTATTGGAGGTTCTGAGATTCCTTTAAATGAGAGGTTTGCTCGGTTGTTCTCGTTTGTTGTAGATGACAAGGTTTCAGTGAAGGATATGGCTTTGACTGAGGATAGAGCTAGTTGCTTTCAATTGCCTCTTTCGAGTCAGGCTTATGAGGAGCTACAGGTCTTGCTGCCATGGATTGATGGATTGCAACTAGATCCACAACTGCATGATACTTGGGTTTGTTCTTGGAAGAATGGTGAGTTTTTTGCTGCAAAATACTACGCATTGGTTCATAAACCGATCCAATCTTGTCCAGTTTTTAACTGGCTATGGAAAAGTAGATGTACCATGCGAATCAAGGTTTTTTCATGGCTGCTTCTCAGTGATCGTTTAAATACTCGGGATTTGTTGCAACGAAGACACTGGATGGTTACTGATTATACACATTGTGAACTTTGCACTGTATGTGCATATGTAGACCGTCAGCATATGTTTTTCGATTGTCTGTTCAGTCAAAGAGTTTGGAATTACCTTCAGATTGATTGGGCTCCTGGTAATAATATGGTTAAGATTGTTCAGGCTGCTAAGAATAGTTTTGCTAAGCCATTCTTTATGGAGGTAGCTTTTATTGCTTTCTGGAATATTTGGAAGACAAGGAATGACAAAATTTTCAACTCAGTGAGACCTCGTTTTGGATCTTGGAGGAGTCGTTGTTTGCATGATATGCAGTTACATGTACATAGGTTCCCGGCTAAGTTAGTTCCTCTTGTAATTAGTTGGTTAGATAGCTTACCTTAGTACCCCCCTTTGATACTTTTGTTCAGTTTCTTTCAGTTTGTATATTCTTCTCTGATCTTTAATAAAGATACTGTGTGGCTTTTGCCTCACAGTCTATTGATTCAAATTCAGGTTCGAAAGCACTATCAGTGTTAACCTTAAGGAAATCCTGACTAGGAGGTACCCAACCCTCATTATTTGTCCGTCTATAAATATGTTGCTTGGCGAAATACTCTTTTGTTAAGGGGTGGGGAAGGGGGAGTCATTACCGATGAGGAGTCCCAATTCCCAAGCTCGTAAGCAAAAGTTTGGATGTCACTGGTACCCGGACAAGGCACACCACTCAAGCGTAAATATCGTAAATGAGAACTTCTTTGCGGAGTCGGACCCGTTCTTTGAGTCAACGCTCTTCTCAAAACCTCTGTTGCGCATGTTTGTTAATATAACTACTCCCTCCGTCCAAAAATAAGTGTCTCAAGTTTGTCAAAAAATGTATCTAGACATCTAGATACATCTTCTTTTTGACAAAGTTGAGACACTTATTTATGGACGGAGGAAGTAGATAACACTATGCGTGTTGAGATAACTCATATGCTAAATGTAGCGGATAGCTCAGTGAGATGGACCGATCAGAGATTTGATGCTATGACATGCATGCATGTTGAGATAAATCAAATAGTGGTGTGCTCCTAAATCGAAAAGATAGCAGCATGTCTCCTAAATATTAAGTTGGACAAGGCACACCACTCAGTTCCATTTCTTTGTTTAAAGATTAATAACTGTTCTAATTAGGTAATTTAGTATATGATTTAATTCATGAAAACAATAAACAGTTCATAATTAGAATAACCAGATAAAACTAATCATGTGATGTACTAAAACAGTAGAAAAACATATTGAATCTAGAGCACGTGCTACTAGTATGAACTATAGCAAAAAAAAATTCATAGCAGAAGATTAAGAACACGTAGAACCACTGGAGTTTCCCGTGTCGTCGATGTCATCGATGAAGAGGCTAGCGATGTCGGGGAAGAAGTCGTCGTTGGGATAGAATTCAAAGCCAGCAGTCACGTGAGTGCGCTCCCCAAAAACCTGATCCCCCTCTCCCGTACAAGATCTGGAGGCCTACTGTCCATTCAACCGGTGCACGCCGGAACAGAGTAATTAACGCGTCTGTTAATTATTAATCAATGACTCATTAATTTTCTTGGACTGCAAAAATATAAACTCGACTCGGTGAGATTCCTGCAACACACGGCGTGTCGTGTTGTGACGTGACGTGTCGAGGCGTGCGAGGAGGAGCACGTGCAACATATAAAATGGTGCATCTCTCTTATTCTCTCATGCTCTCAGTAGCTCAAGTATTAGAACATCTCACTATATAAAGTGGTGCAGCTCTCTCTCCACTAGTAGTACGCAGGGACGGAGCGAGCCACAAGGATTGGAGGGGTGAAATTATGTTGGAGGGGGCGAAATAGGCTAGAATCACTAAAATTTACCAAATATAAGTGAGATTAGTAGTAGGATTATGAAGTACACACAATCAGCCAACAAGAATGGGGCAAGAGAATTTTGGATTTTAGTATATCCTTACCCCAAATACACTAAAATTCCAGCAACAACGCATATGCTAAATGTAGAGGATAGCTCAGGATCAATTAGACATTTAATGATTTGACATGCATGCATGTTGAAATAAATCAAATAGTGACGTGCTCCTAGAATCATAATAAATCAAATAGTGACGTACTCCTAGAATCATAGAAAAGATAACCGAGAATGTCTCCTAAATATTAAGAGTACTAATTGTTTACACGTATAAAACTCCCGTCGTCATTGCCTACCCGTGTGGCCTCGACAGGCAGGCACGGGGCAGAGAGCGCGGTGGTCCAGCTCCTGCCGCAGTGCCGCCCACACATATCCGTCCTTCCTTGAACGGGCGGCGCTAGCCTCGTTCCCATGGCCATGGGTAAGGTGAAGCTAGATCACGTCACCTACTGTACCACTTTTCGTTGGCAAATCACGTCGTTTTTAGTTGACAATCGCTGCCGCCAACGGCTGGCCGACCAACCAGGACCAGGACAGTGAGCGTACGTGCACGC
This sequence comes from Poa annua, assembly GCA_026929855.1. Lineage (NCBI taxonomy): Eukaryota > Viridiplantae > Streptophyta > Magnoliopsida > Poales > Poaceae > Poa > Poa annua. The sequence goes on from CM049430.1 coordinate 11,559,941, forward strand.
GCGCATCGCTGCTCCTCCTGTAGCAACGCCATGAGCTCGCCTGGTCTTGTGGCCGTGCAACTAGCGCTAGCAGATCTCAACCACGCGGCCCTAGCTTAGAGATCGTCATCTATCTCTCGTCCGGCGGCGGCTTGGCGTGGAAGCCGTAGGCCGGGGGACGGTTGCTTCAGTTGTCACGGGGAGCTAGGTGGTGGCTCGGTGTGAGACGGACTTGGGCCCTTAAGCGATGACGCCTATGTTCGGTGGTGGCCTCAGACCTCTCAGCGTGGAGGGCTGGTGATTTGTACGCGGGTTTGCATCAGTGGCTCGACTGGTTCTTGAGAGGCGGGTGTGGTGGTTCGTGACCCGTCATCGGGCGAAAGCTCTGGTCTAGCCGTTGGTCGTGACAGGCGGCGGTGACACCCTCCGGCGCCGCATCCTTCTTGAAGCCGCCGTCGAGGTGGTGGTCTCGCTCCTTCACCTAGGTTTATGCGGACGAAACCCTAGATCCTACGCAGGGTCGAAAGAAGTCGGCACATTTATATCGTCTGCCTCATAAGGAACCGCCAATCAAAGGGTCATGTGGAGAGCATTGGTGGTTTGCGAAGGCGAGTCTTCGTCTTCGGCTTGGTGGAGCGCGAATTTGGGGTCAGCGAGCGGCGGCTCCGGTCTCTGGCCTCCACCTTCTTGTGTTCATGAGTTTGAGTGTCGTCTTTGGTCGTTTGGGTGACTTAGGCGTCGACTCGTGTGTTTGCGGCTTCGGGGCCAGTGTGTGCGCCGGAGCGGTGTCTTTGGTTGTTCGCCTCCGATGTGTTGCGTTGGGGGTGTATGGGTGTCGGTTTTTGTTGTCAGGGCAACTCGTGGGGGAGCGTGGTCTTGGGACCGGCGTGGTGTGTTTTGTTTTGTATTAGTTTCGGTCATGAAAAGACATTTTTTTTTGCCTCGTGTAAAATAACATTTATTTGATTTACAGCAGTTCCCTTGCAATAGAAAGAGGTAGGGGAAATGAAGCGAGTTGGGGCAGCATTAGAAAACCCGTTGTATGTCAGCCTCGACATTAGAAAAACGACCGCCGCGGGGCGAAGACCCAATGCCACCATCACCACACTCGTGCAAACTACATCTACCAAAGTAAAATCCAGACGTAAGTCGCCTCATCATTTCTGTTATATTTTGGGCCGAATATATGTATATGTTACCGTTAGATTTGGATATGCGGAAGTTGTAGTGTCGGAGTTGAACTCTTGTACCTGGCCTATTATATGATGGCAACGATGGCATCCAAAATAGTTTAGAAGAAACTTAGGTTAGACATAAAAAATCCCTTATTAGAGGGTTGTCCGGTGCCCGTGAAAGAGGCGCTGGACTGGCGTGACGTTTTTGTTTTATGTAATCTGTATATCGGGACAGGCTTGTCAAGCCATTCCTGTGACTTCTTCGCACCGTTCGCTACTCGAACAGTATAGGCAAGAAAAATGTGGGATTACATCTGTAGATATATAAGATATGGCTTATGGCTTGACGCAGAATGTATAATATGTGTGTTTTTGTCATAAGATGGAATACATATTACGTTACAACCACTCCAGCCAGACCGCTGTTCTCCTCAATGGAAAGCCATGCAACTGGATCCAGTGCCACAGGGGACTGCGTCAGGGCGACCCATTATCCCCTTTCTGTTTAATGGGGTCGCTGATGTTCTCCAGCAAATGATCCTTAGCGCTTCGCGTGATGGTCTTCTTTTGCACCCCCTCGTCGATGACCTCCCGTGTCCTGTCCTTCAGTACGCCGACGACACGTTTATCATCCTTAGAGCTGGAACTGACTACGTCAGCACACTCAAGAACATCTTGACTTCGTTCTCCGACGCCACCGGTCTTCACATCAATTTGCACAAGAGCACTTTCGTCCCCATCCATGTGGCCGCCGCTTCTGCTGTCGAGATGGGCACAACCTTTGGCTGCCCGGTCGCCTCCTTTCCTCAGGTGTACCTTGGCCTTCCCCTCTCACCTAACAAATTTCGGGCTGCCGACCTCGCCCACATCATCTCGCGTTGCGACCGCTACCTTGCCGGGTGGCAAGGACGTTGCACACCCATCGGGGGTCGACTTATCCTCGTCAACTCCGTCATATCTGCTCTCTTGTCCCACGCCATGGCGGCCGGCATCATCCCTGTAGGCGTCATTGAAGCCATCGACAAGCGTCGTCGTGCCTTCCTGTGGACGGGCGAGGATGCCTGCAATGGGGGCAACTGCAAGGTGGCCTGGAGAGAAGTCTGCACCCCCAAGCATTCCGGTGGCCTCGGTGTCCTGTGCCTCTCTACTCAAAACTCGGCCCTCCTCTCAAAGTTTCTGTCTAAGCTTCACGACGGATCCTCAGCGCCCTGGGCCTGTTGGTTTCGCCGTTCTTATGGGTGCTCGACTACTCGGGACCTCGGCGACACCCACCGTCTTGACACTCCCATCTGGAACGACATCCTCTCCACTCTCCCCTCCTTTCGCTCCAACTCCATCACCATCCTCGGATCCAGGGTCTCCACTTCCTTTTGGGAGGACCGGTGGCTTGGGACTGAACCCCTAACCACCCTCTTCCCAGCTTTGGCTTCCCACGCTACCCCCCCCCCCCCCCCCACATCTCCGTCCACCAGGCTGTCTCTTCCACCCTACCCTCCACCCTTTTCGCCCGTCTCTCGGCGGTGGCATCCTCTCAGCTGGCTGAGCTCTCCACCCTCCTCCAACCCATCATCCTTAACCCCAACCTCCCCGATACCCGACTCAACCGTTTCACCAGCAAAACTGCTACGAATAGGGACACCTACGCTAACTTTTTCAGAGCTTTGCCTACCGATGAGTTTGCAGGAGCTGTGTGGCAAAATGTCGCGCCAAACAATTGCAGGATTTTCAACTGGCTTGCGCACCGCCGGCGGATCTCCACCAACACCAGACGTTACCCGCCACTCCCTCACCGACTCCCCCTCTTGCCCCTCCTGCGCTGCCGATGAAGACGTCAACCACCTCCTGCTCCATTGCCACCGTGCTCGCGAGGTTTGGGACGCCCTCCCACCTCTCGCTCCCTCCCCCATGCCCTCCGCCATTGAGGACCTGTGGGTTGTCGCCGCACCCGACAAAGGTCGACTTACGTTGCTCTCGGCTATAATTTGGAACATTTGGAAGCGGCGCAACTCCCTTGTGTTCAACCGCTCCGATGTACTACCAAACTCCACCACCGTGAAATGTATTGAAGATGTGCGGCTTTGGTCGCACCGCTGCCGCAACCCTCGGACGAAAGACTTTCTTTTATATTGGTGTGATAATGTTGATCCCCCCTGTACACTTGATGTAGTCCTTTTCCCTCCCCCCCCCCCCCCCCCCTCCCCTTGTACTCTCAAATTTGTAACACCCCCAAGTTGGTTCTATAAAATGTTCAGGCTGGCCCCGGCCCGCCGTAGTTTCAGTCGAAAAAAAATGTTATGTTGCTATATGCATGAGAGAAGAAAGATGTAAGCGATATTTTATTATCTGTGGGTGGTCCATAATCTTAAGGGAAATCCATAAATTTGTGAGAAAATTGCAAATAACCACCACAATTGTGTCTAGGGTTTTAAAAAACCACCATGTCTTCATTTTTTAGCAAAAAACACTCTTTTTCGGTCTGACGGTCACAAGGAACACTGATCGGGCATTTTTTGCGTCCTAATTTAATTTCTGACCAGCGGACCCCAGTGGCAGGCTTATGTGGTATGTCTATATTACAAAAAAGACCTTTACAAATTATATCTTCTGATTCCCCGTCCCTTGGTCAAATTCCCAGTGCTAGAGCTCGACCGAGAAATCCCGTCGTCGGAGAAATTTCGTTGCCGGAGATCGCCGGAGAAATTCCCCACGGTGGCACTCTGTTGCTAGTGCGCGGACTCGCACAACAGCTTGCACGGCACTAGCACGCACACCAGCTTGCACGGCGACGGCGCACCCTCGCAACAGCGAGGGCGGGCGGCGGCGGCGCGGACTCCAGGACAGCGAGGGCGAGCGGCGGCGAGATGCGAGGAAGGGCCTCTGCGGGGGACGGGGCGAGGGCGGAACAAGGCCATCCCGCACCACCTGCTGAGCGGCGGCTGCGGGCTCGGGAGCGGCGCCGGCGCAGGCTACCGAGGCGGAGATAGAGGCGGGCACGCGCGGCGGCCCGGTTGGAGGTCCTGCACGCGTATTTACAGCGGCGCCGGGATCTCCGCACCGGCGAGCTCCGTTCCGTCGAGCTCCCTCCGTCGAGCTCCACCCACACACGCACCAGCGAGCTCCGTTCCCGCGCGCAGGAGTCCGACACCGCTGTCCGCTGGCCCAGGCGATGGGCACGACCAGATCTGACAGTCAGTGAGCCCTGGCGCGTTGTCCCCTGGGCCAACCCTCCTCCGCAGTGAGGGGTGGACACCTGCTCCGTCCGCCCGCCGCAGGAGGCGCCGCCGCCGTTGTCCAAGGTGACACCGGCGCTGTTCCGGAGTGAGTCACCGGCGCGGCCACGAGCTCTGTCAGAGGGAGCACGCGCAGCCAAGCGGGAGCGCTGGAGTCGGTTCTGAGCGACTACCGCAGCACGCGTCGCAGCCTCGCAGGTAATGGTTGCGTACAAGTCGCCGGAGTGCGCGGCGCTGGGTGGGAGGGCGAGCCGGAAGAGCGACGTGTGGGCGCTGGGTATCCTGGTGCTGGTACGGCAGGGGCGGGACGCCGGCGCCACTGACCTTGTCGGCTGGGTGAACTCGGTGGTGCGGGAGGAGTGGACCGGGGAGGTGTTCGACAAGGACATGGGCGGCACCCGGAGCGGCGAGGGCGAGATGGTGAAGCTGCTCAAGGTCGGGCTCGGCTGCTGCGACGCCGACGTCGCCGCACGATGGGACATCAAGGAGGTGCTCGCACGCATCGAGGAGCTCCGGGAGCAGGACCCCGACCTCTGCCGGCGAGGTCCGGCAATGGGGAATCGTTGTTTTTTCTTTGAAGATGGGCATGGCAACTCTGATCCAGTGTAGTTTTACAAAATAACGCAGATTTAAAATTTCTACACCGTAAGTGTCCTTTGACCTTTCCTTGTTATGCCACATCAGCCTGATAATGGAGTCCACCAGTCAGATTCGTCATTACAACGGGATCAAAGAAATATTAGTGTTCCTTGCGACCATCAGACCGAAAAAGAGTGTTTTTTGCTAAAAAATGAAGACATGGTGGTTTTTTGAAACCCTAAGCACAATTGTGGTGGTTATTTACAATTTTCTCTAAATTTGTGGATAACTCTTACACCATTAACATTGGATTGACATGCAGGTGGTCTGGGGTATATATTGTTTGCTACATTGCGGCTGTTACCCGGCAATTAAAGGTTTCGATCTTGAAGCAATCGAACTCCAAAGCAGAGTATTATTATGGCGGTGTCAGGTTTAGCCGGTCTCAACTCTGGATGCTCGTACGATCCGACATTCTGACAGGTCAATTTGCTTGTGAGGAACGTCAATTAGAAGAAGAAAAGAGGAAGATCTCAGAATCCGGCATCGGTCGGGATGAAGACGACGTTCTATAGTCCTTCTCTGTCAGAGACTCAGAGAGCAATGCTACGTGCAGCAAGCAAGCTAAGCTAGCTAGCTACCGCGCATGCCGCCGCCTGATCCGGGCCTCCGGTCCGCGCGCCGCCACCGGACGTGCACAGGACGGCCGGCCGGCCTCGAAGCTTTCGCAGAGAAATCGCATTTTGCGATAGCGTTCTTGCTTTGATCTGAATCTGCATTTCGATCTACAGAAGAAGACTTTCTTACCTGGAGGCTAGCAACTAATTAAGGGAATAATAATGAAATTAATTAAGCTGTGACGCGATGGTAGGGTAGCAGTACTGTTAAGGAAGCTAGCTAGCGTCCGATGATCTCCTTCTTTTGAGTTACCTAGGCAGGCCCCAAGAGAAGGTCCAAGACGCACGGCATGCCTCTGTTCATAGCCGGCTCATGCGCGAGGGCGCGCATGCCACCTAGCCTCGCTTTCCTCTATACCCGGCCGGCCGGACAAGGACCACATTAGGACATCTTCTACGGGCTGTTCAAATCCGGACCAATTTGGTCCGGGTTTTATCCGTTAAAGTAGACCCGGACACTGCGCGGACATGGGTCGAAACAGGTGCACCCTACGGGGGTGCTCATTTCAGGCCGGACACCAGGCTAGATTGGGTAGGGGCCACAGTGGCCATTGTTTAACACTTAAAAAAAAGAAAAAAACATACATAAAATAACCACTGGATAAGCCGGTGGCCGGACTTCTACGCCGGACTACTCAAGAATGACATAGTCCGGGTCATGGACGAGGTGCGCGGGCAGCCCCTGGCGGCGGGGTGGAGTCTGGGGCTGCTCCGGCGGTGGCGGCGGCCCGTCCGCTGGCCCAGTCCACTGCCAGCGCATGCCAACTAGTGGCATGAACCAGTCCGGGACCTCGCCGCGGTCCTCCTCCTCCTCCTCCATCGCCTGCCGCTCCATGTCCTGCTGCGCGGCGACGGCGGTCAGGGCGGCGGCGAGGGCCCTCTCCTCCTCCGCGGCGGCTTCTTCCGCCTCCCGCTTGGACTCCTCGATGGCCTGGGCGAGGGCCCTCTCCTCCTCCTCCGCGGCGGCGGCGTCACCGTCTTCCTCCATCTTGACGCTCGGGGAGGCGGCGGCGGCGCGTACCTGTTGTCACCGTGAGGTGGGGAGGGCGGCGGGTACTGCGGCGGGCCGCTGGCGTGCCGCACCCCAAAGAAACCCCGGCGTCGCTGGTCGTGCTCGGCATGGAACCAAGTGTCCCAGTTCGAGCTGCTGACGGCGTAGGCAGGGTCGTGGCGGAAGTCGTCCGGCAGCAGGTCGCGCCGCCGGAGGATCTCCACCTCCCTCTCGAGTCCCCGCTTCGGGACGGGCGGCACCGGAATCCGCTCCGGATTCAGGTGCCACCCCTCGAAGAGGTGGACGTCCGGCCATGGTATTGGGATCGCATTGTCCCAGTACCACTGGCACTTCCTCTTGCTGAGGTAAGGCCGGACGCGGCGTGGAGGTGCCGGAGGTGCGGCGGCGCGCGGTGCGATGCCGGGCGCGGGCGGTGGCGGCAATGCCGGTGGCGCCGGAGACCGCGAGGAGCGGCGAGAGCTCCCCGCCTCGTGGTCGTTGGCGCCCTTGCCGAGCCACCATCTCCCCTTCCCCATGGCGGCTAGGGCAGTGTGGCGGTGGCGGCTAGGTCAGTGTGGCGGTGGTTGCGTGGCGGTGTGGGGAACGGTGGGGAGCAGTGTGGGGGACGGTGGGGGCGGCGGTCCCATTAAATAAGACCGGTGGGGGGATGCCAATGGTCGACGGGTCACTGAACGGTGGGGCCGGGGAGTTTGACCACCAAGAGGCGGGGGGGCGCGCGCGCGTCCGCGGGCGCGTGGTGTCCGCGGAGCAGCCGCGGACACCACGCGGACAGATTCAAGAAATGAGCAGCCCCACAGGGGCCTGGTTTTGTCCGGGCCTGCTCAAATCCGGCCTGTCCGGGGCAATTGAGCAGCCCCGTAGGAGATGTCCTTAGTTTCTTTCAAAACGTTCAACATATCCACATGCCGACCCTCAATGAGTCTTCCCGCCAGGGCCGGCTCTATATATTTTGGTGCCCGAGTAAGGTTGAAAAAATGGTCCCTATATTTTGGCGAGCCGGCGGAAACTCGATCGAGACGGGATGCGAAGAGGCCAAGATGAAAACGAACATGCAAGTAGGCGACTTGACCGAGATTGGGGAGGTGAAGAGAAAAGTAACGAGTGAACAGGCTCTCCTGAAGTCGTGCTTTTCCTGCTCTCGTTCTCTCCCGATGGAAAGGCCCAGCCCAACAAACAGTTTTTTTTTTAAGAAACATTCTATAGTCACCTAAGTATGAAGAAAAATTACATTTTGCCCCCCTCTAGTCTGGGCCCTAGGCCATTGCATCTCCTAAGTACCCTTTAGAGTCGGCCCTGCTTCCCACCTCCGTCCGTACCAGCGGTAGGAAAAAAAAGTAAGATCCAACGTGGTGATGACGTAAACGGATTGTTGTCCGTCCCCCATCCCCCCCCCCCCCCCCCCCCCCCCCCGAAACCCATTCTCGACCCAAGTTTCAGTCGCGTATGTGTATATCGTGGATAGAGATCAAACAGCTCTTGTGTCCTTCCCTGTCCCGTCCAACACAAACAAACAAAAAATATTCACTCCGATCTTTCCTCTTTCAAGACCCCACTCGCACCCGCAACCGTCACCCTGATGTCACGGCCAAAGCACTGCAGAAGGATACTCGACGGAGCAGAGGGCCATAGAGACTCAGAAGCGGGGCACCTAGAGGAAGAGGGAGAAGGAGGTCGCCGCCACCATGAAGGGCATGAACGATGAGACCAGGCTCGTGTTCAGGGCCACGCAAGCTGCACTTCTCATGATTGGCATGGTTCCGTCTGGAGGAGGAGCCGTCGTGGTTAGGTCATCTACGACCACCAAGGTCAAGGTCATCTACGACCACAAAGGTCTGGTCACCCACGGAAAACGAATCTGGGGCACGTGTCCTTATTAGCACAGTCCTTAATAGACTGAGTCATTGGACTCATTAAAAAAGATACATAACATAAAATTGAGATTTTCTTACACGGGTCGATTTTCATTACCACTGGATAACAAAAATACAGAGTTTGTTCAGCTCAAACCACCAGAATAAAGGAAGAGAAAAAACTAATAACCAGAATTAAACGACAAAAACATCAAAACACAAAATTGAGGTTTGATCCCGGAGAAAAAGGAGTACATGCGACTATCCTTCGAACTATCCAACCAATGGACCTTTCGGTCATCGGGGTGCCGAAGATTTCCTTAGAGTTGCAGATGTTGTTCCCTTATATCTTGATATTGTAACATACTCCCTCTGTTCTAAATTATGTGACTTCCATTTGTCAAAAAGAGCATGTATCTAGACGTGTGAAAGTCTAGATACATGCACTTTTTGACAAATGAAAGTCATCTAATTTGGAATGGAGGGAGTAACTCCTAACGAGGGAGGCATTTGGAAAATAAATAAAGTAAATGGTCATGCATCTTCTCAAAAGTAATCCAGGCTTCATAGAGAGGCCAACTTTCACTCATCTAGATAACCTAGGATCTCCTGCAAATCTTGCTTGAGGATTGTCCACACAAAATCATTGGCAAATTATTACTGGTGAACTCTGAACCACTTCTTAATTGATGTTCATAATTGAATAAGTCGTGCTCTTACCAGAAATGCAGAAAAGCTCCTTCTTTCCCGTGCTTGTAGCAACCTTGGTTCCAAGCATGTCCACAGCACCAAGAGCAAGAATACAAACGCATTGCCCGGTTTTCCTAAGCAGCCAGTGGCTCATCTGCTTCAAGTGTCACATAAAGTATTTGCCCTTGTCCCCCCTCTCATCTACAACCTCCCTTGGATTAGTTGGATTGTTCTGCCCAAAAAGTCTCGCTTCCCTCTTCCTCACAGAGGTGAGAGAATGAGAGATGAAGAGAGAGAATGTGCGTGTATGTGTGTGTGTGTGTGTGTGTGAGAGAGAGAGAGAGAGAGAGAGAGAGAGAGAGAGAGAGAGAGAGAGAGAGAGAGAGAGAGAAAAGGGGCTTGGAGTAGAGTTTCAGGTTCTATATTCTTCTTGGGATTGGGTCCTTAACCTCTCATGCACCAACCACATCTCTCCTCCTCACCACGCTGCCGCTGGTATAAATAACCCCTCAGGTTCCCCTCTTCTTCCTCCACCACAACACACGCTCTCAAGCCTAGAAGAAACACTTGCCAGCTAGCCCCTTCCATCTCTCCCTCCCATTGTACGGCTCTGAAGCCTAGAAGAAACAAGTCAAGAACCCTAGCCTCTTTCCCTCTTTCAACATATATGGCTACTCCATATTGGATGTTCCTTTGCGAGTGATAGATGCGTGGCCCTCTTTGCTGTCTTCCACAGCTTTCTTGAACTGCATCTGCAACCAATGGAAGCTAGGTTGTGCTTGCAAGAGTCGCAGTTCAATAAAGCTGTGGGAAATTGCAGAGAGAGACCAATTGGGCAGCTTAGTTCGTGTTCTGGATCATTCATTAGATCCAAACTGTAGATTCATGGTGTTCTCCAGGAGAATTCTACAATCCCTCAAGGTAGGTGTACAGCGATCGAGTTATCTAAAGAAAAGGTATTTTTACACAAAGATGCATTTGGTTTGGTTATTCATGGCTGTCTGATACGATATATGACAAAAGATTCAGTTTCATGTGGCTAAGTTTCTTAATTATTTTACCAAACCTTGTCTCTGCCCATGACTGCCGTTTCCTTCTGGTAATTTGTTCCATTTCTCCATGTCGCCTTTTTTATCGTTATCTCTTCCGGAAAATTAGTATCATCAGCTCCTTTTTTTAAATGCTACAGAAATTTCACCTTATGTACTGTATATAGTAAGGTATCGTCAGTTCCTTTTCTTTTCCGGATGACTATGTTATGCGCTCACTTCTGGTTGGTTTGATGAATAAACTTCTAAACACCTTCTTTTTTAGAAGTTTTCGCTTATCTTCACTTATCTTTCGAAACCACAGTACGTATTTGAGGCTAACAGTCCACTTATCATTTCCCTTATAGTCTGCTATTATGTTTGTACTAGTATATGTTTTGACAGGCAAAAAAAGGACATAATACAGAGAAATAAAGCAGCCTTTTGAAAACAAAACTGTTGGCCTGGTGAAAATTGAATAAAGGGGTTTGCAATGAGTAGTTCTTTTGCTGTGTGAAAGTAAAAGGTGCTGCAAAACAGCATGAAACCTCAAATCACAGCAGCACTTTTCTTTTCTCTCGAGAAACAATCACACCAATGCAGTAGCACTCACTTGTTTTCCCCCATCCTGTGCTGCTACCTGCACTGCAAGAGAGGGAGAGAGAGAGAGAGCCCAATCATACTGCTGCTCTACCCAGGCAAGCAAGCTAGGCCAGTACTGATGGGACCTGTATTCCTGGTGGCCATGGCGAGCTAGGTCAAGGAGGCTTCCTTAAATGGTCACGCACTGCATGCCCTTCCCGCTGATTGTTCTTATCACTGCCCCCCCTGCTGGCCGTGTGGCGTGTGCCTTTGTGTGTGGTGTTGGGCAACGTCACTGACATGGCCTGAATCTTACTCCTGAACAGTCTCCCTGAGCCAGCCATGAGATCTGATGCTGGGAGATCAGATGCATGATGTGTGTCTGTCGATCTGTGCTGTTGCAATGCATGATCCTTCATTGTGTGGATGCATCTTGTCACCCTGGAGCACTGTTTGATGGTGCAGAGAAAAAGGCTAGTGGCTACTTATTTAGGATTTGTGCTGAGCTGCATTTCCTCTTGGTTCATTCAATAATTGCAGTAATATATGGAAAAAATGCACAGTGGTCACTGTGTTTGCATGAGGGCAAGTGCCTTCCCATGCTTGCATCTCTACAGATTAGTGTTTGGTGTCTTGTGCTGATTACCGCTTTAGTACGAACATCGCCCTAAGAAAGAGAAGCCTGAACATGGCATGTGTGCTCTCTTGTGGTGTTAGGACCCATGTACAGAAGAAGACAGCAGTGATCAGCATGTACACAGCTTTTCCTGAAAAACACATCGAATTCCTTTTCGGTGATGTATATATACTGTATGCGTGCAGTAAGGTTATAAACATGTTAAAATTGGAAAGAGGATCCAGAAATGATTGCATCTTAAACAAAATTAAGCCAACTCAGCGATGCAGGCTGTCATCAAGAAGAAGGAAGAACCTTCGTAAGTAGCACCGCAAGCTCGAATTCAGTCTCCTGCCTTAACTTCCTGGCCTAAATTGTACACACACAAAGAATCCGTATCAGGTTCTCCAGCTAGCCCACATCCCATCACACAACATCTCTGTCTTCTAACAAAAGGTTGTTGCATGCTATGGAAGTTTTCACTGTCTTCATGTCCTGCATTGCATTGTCCTTCTTTTGTCTTGTAATTTCTGTCAACATCTCTGTGCAGCACAATCACAGTCACACTCGCATAATTTTCACTGAACCCCAATGTTCCTTCTGCTCCGACGTACGCCATCTTCTTCTGCTTCCCTTCACAACACAGAACACAGGGAAAAGTCACCGCCTGTCTGCTTCCCCCAACCGGCCCGCCATTGCCACCGCGGTGAAAACCTCGGGCAAAGCTGCCACACGATCACACGAGATCGAATCGTAGAAGCAGGAAAACCGAGAGGTGAAAGCGAGCGGAACTACTAACCAACCTCTGACCAAGGACTGAGTGAAGCTGACCCGTGCGTGCGAAAGCTGTTGGCTGATGAGAGGGAAAGCGGGAGGTCGACAGACGACAGGGCATGCACGGGCGATCCATCCAGCTTTTCAGGGTTTGTACCTGCACGCTCATCTCTGCTGTTTGTTTCTGGCATTTGGATGGATTCCATTGATTTTCTTGGTGCACGAGCGGCTTCATAATTGACTGACCCACAGAAGATGGGGTGAATGCACTTGCGCAGCAGGACATCTCGACAGGTCGATGTCCATGTGGGAATAAAAAAATTAATCAAAACCCACTTCCTTTTTCGAAATGTTTTTCTCACTTTAAATTTTGTACAATTCTCTTTTTAAAATCGAGACAAAAATGCTTTTTATTTTCATTAGTAAAGAAAAAGTTTGAGATGGCCAGTCTAGCTAAGCTAACACCCTCGTCTACAGTCATGCAATACCACCGTCGTCAGAACACACACAACCATCCTGCCTCCCATACAAGTTGCACCCGTCACCGAAACAAGAGTCGTCGACGACGTTGCGTTGTGCAGCGACGCTGAACAGAATACCACAATGGAGACCATCGCCGAAGTCACGTCATGTTGGCCTATTCCAAACATTTGACTCTTCGCACAAAGTCAAACAACTCTTATTCCGCTGAAGGCTTGAGGGGTGAAATGCAAGACTTGATGCAGAATAAGATCTTCGTCAGGGAAACACTACCTGCAGGTCATCGTACGCCGCTCAAATGCAGCAGCACTTGTCTTCAAATGACAGTTTAATTTTGTGCATGAAAAGCTATGGTCTACGGATACCAACTCTAGCAAGCATCGATCTCTTCTCAACGATTCTGGTCAACTCAAATTGATGTTTCAACCACAAGCGATAAATGTGGGGAAATACAGTACAAGAAATGCTATAGAGCTTCTAGGTACATGGGTCTCTAGCTACTAAGGCAATCCGTGTGTTCTGTAAAATCTCATGTAAAAAGTAACCACAACAAAATGCTACCTCCAAGGCTACTACAAATAGCTACAACAACCTGACACAAAGAATGTTAACTGCACACTAATAGATACAAAAACATTGGTGAGGCAAAAAAAAAGGAACTGCCACAAGTTTTTACCCAAACGGCGACGCCACAGGGCCGGCGCCGGCAAGGGCATCGGATCTCTTGATGCTCCCCATGCCGCACACCACACAGCCCGGGGCCGAAAGAGCGGAGAACTTGGCACCGCATAGGTCGCAGACGTCGTGGCCAATGGTCGAGAGGCGGCTCAGAGTGACGGCGCAGAACTGCGAGGGGTCCTCGAAAGGGTCGATAGACTTGTTGGTGAGCCCCCTCTGGACGCACATGTCGATCAGGCTCTTGAGCTCGTCCTGCTTCGTTGGCGGGGCTTTGGAGTAGAGGAGGTCCAGCATCTGCTTGGCGTACGCAAAGTTCTGGACCTCCATGTTCCGCTTGATGGCCGTTCTGATGCAGTTGATCCGGTGCTTGGCTTGGATGGGTAGGGAGGCAAGGTGTCGGGATAGCCTGCCCATCTCCTCCTTCGCACTGAGGGTACCGGCTCCCTGGACTCTTTGCAGCCGAGCGATTTCCTGCACAAGATTCAAGCAAAGACTAAGCAACAGCAGCACAACCTGAACCAGTTCAACACAATCTGAAGTAAGCGGCAATTCAAGATTCTTACCTGTAGCAATGCAACCGCAATCTTATACTGTGCACAAATGGTGGCCTGCGCTTTGATGTCAGCTTCCCGTGATTGGTCCTTCGCAAGGGCCAAGAATGCTTCATCCAAACATGATAGTGCATCCGTGAGCTGATTCTGCTCAAGATGAGCAAGGCCCATCCTGTAGCATTCAGCAGCAGGAGCGCCACGGGGTACCTGTAGTCAACGATAAGGATGTAAACTGAAGTTATTCAAACCCATCAGATCGCATATATACCAACAGGGAGAGTAGAGTACCTGGCCAGGACGAACAGCAGTAGGCGCTGGGGGCTGAGCCACCTGCTTTGCCGATCCTGGACCCTCAAGAGCACTGAGATCAATAGGTTGCGACATGGTAGGAGCGGCAGGTTGAAAACCTTGTTGCTGTGGAGGAAGAGGCTGGCTCTGAGGGGGTACACCACCATCAGGTAGGCCAATTGGGTTCATAGGAATGCCTGGTTGCTGAGAAAACTGTCCTTGTTGTGGTGCCTGTGGCGGCACCCCACCATCTGGAAGACCAACATTTGCCATCATATTTTGATTAGGCATTGGTCTGCCTACATTAATTCCAGGACCAGGTTGGGCCATTCTTGACAGGATTAATCCTGGTGGAGGTTGTGCAGCCGCAAGCTGTTGTGATGGAACTGTGTTCTGGAAGAAGTCCTCAGGAATAGGTCCAGCCGTCACTCCCATGCCTGCGATTACAGGACCCATGGCACCAACGGGCGCTTGTGGCGCCACCAAAGTATTTGTTCCAAAGAAATCGACTGCACTGCTCGGCGTTGTTGGAGCAGCAGCTGAACCTGCTGGCTGACTAAATTCTTGTGGTGTTCCAGACAATGACCTTGTCCTACTGATCGGGGGAGCCATCAAACCTAGCTGTTTAGTGGCTTCTTTCAGTTTGTTAACATCAACAGCAGGTGCAGCCGGCTTATCACGTATCCTGATTTGTATCCTTTTAGTCTTTGATGTTGAGTCATCCTCGTCACTACTTCCACCATCAGGGACACCATAAAGAGTCTTTTTGAACTCCTCTGCTGCTTTCGTCTGTTCATCTGCAGAAGCTATTTGAACTCCAAGCTGCCTGGCCAGACTATCACCAACCGAATCACTAGCAGCATTTCCTTTGTTTTTTATTGCCAATTGAGAAGCTGACGGTTGCATGTTCTCACTACTGGCAGCCGCTATAGCTTTAGCCAAGCTCTTTTCACTTACTTCCACTACATTACCACGACCCTTCATTACACCCAAGTATACACCAATATGATCTGCAATAACAGACGGGATAGCAGCATCGGTTGTCCTCATGTAGGGCATGACCTCTCCTGCAAGCTCCCACTGAGGTATACTCTTCATGCTGGTAGGTGTTTTGATCTCCCAGTTCCCTCCTGCCCATTCGGGGCCTTTAGGCACCATACTTTCAGCAGCAAAATTGGCAAAGACACCTTGTGTCCATCCAGTTGAACGAACTCTCAGTATTCTTTCAAGATAACGTCTCAGCTCAGGATCTGCACCAGACTCCTCCAACTTCTGAGCAAGGCGTCGCAGGGCACTAGGGTTCAGGTGACATATAAACAGATCCAGCATGCTCTCATGATCTGCAATAACCTCAAATGTTTCTTTTGCGCTGTCAAACTGAGCAAACCTGAAAAAGAATGGATCAAACACAGTACATGACTAAAAGAGAGATTTTCACATAGCAAACTGGAAAAAAAGGGAAACATGGAGAGCAGTTCGGTAGAATACAGTAATTTCTCCGACGACATAAGGGCCACGAACGCAACCGTCTAGTTGTGGCCCACGAGATAAATTTTGTTAAATAGCAGAGGGATCACTATGCTATGTAAAACTTCAAACAAAACAGATCAATGTGCTTTGAATATAGTGTTCGACATGGCAGGTCGGTTTTGCCATTGGACTAGGATACCCATCAGTCAAAACTAACCAGTACTGATTCTGTCTTGGGAGTAACATGGAACATGACAAAGCCAACTATCTCTAACTAATAGTAAAGGAAGCAAGGCTTCCTTGGTTTCCTTCGTCCTGGGGCCCACCTGTCAACGTCCAGCGTTTTGCATAAAAGGCCCCAGAAACAGGGAAATCAACCCGCAGTCCATACGTCAACGGAGCCTTCGTCGTCTCCTGGGTCGGAGGGACTTATTCGCAAATTCCAGGAAAACCAATGACCTACTTGCAATAACGCATTTGCTATTCACTCGACCCCCACCTCCTCACTCGATCCCCTTCTCCTCTCCTGGTGATGCCGCCGCCACGCCCGGCTCCGGCTGAATCCGGCCATCACCGGCGCCGCCGCTCGTCGGTAGTTCTTCACTGACCTCTCCTACACAGATTCCCCACCGCCAAGATGCGTATTCGCCACCGCCCGTGTCCAATCATGCCCGCCGCGAAACCCTATCCGGCGCGATTACCATGGCCACCTCTACTGCTATCCTCGATGCCGGCCTCTTCTACCCGCGCCGCGTGGCCACAGGCGACCTCCGGGACGTGCTGCAGCGGGCAAGTAAGGAGCTGGAGAGGCGAGGCTCAACAGCACAACGTTCGACTGTTCGAGGGCAAGGCGCAGCGCGTCCTCAAGGACCGTGCCGACGCCACCGACCACCGTGCAGGACGTCATCAGCCGGGAGGCCGTGCGCAGGGCCACCATGGCGCTCTCCATGACCAAGGCGCGCCTGCAACTCTCCGCAGAGGCTTAACTGAAACTAAATATGGAGAATTCTTGTTAAAATGCAGTTGCCTGTGTAGTACTGTTATTGCTTGCTTGTGTAGCACCGAATAATATGCCTGAATATTACTCCTATAAATATACTTGTGCTTATTCTTTTAAAAATGCAATTGCTTGTATACTACTGCTATTGCTTGCTTGTGTACCACCGAGTAATAAGTAATATGCCTGAATTCTCTGTGCTTGTTGATTGCCCAGGAGTAGCCAAAATTCTATTGTTGCTTCTGCAGGAGTAGCTACTGTTGTTCACAGTAACTTGTGCATTTGATAGCTGAACATGATAGCTACTGTTGTCAACAGTATTCTGTGCATTTGGTGAAGCATTGGATTACTTGTACTTGCATTTTGTCTTGTTAACTTATTGCCCGTAGCAAATTTTTGAGCAATTCCTTGCTGGTTGCAACACTTCCTGGTTGCTTCATTTGCACAAACATTCTTTGAACCATTGGATTACTTGCACTTGCATTTTGTCTTGTGAACTTATTGCCCGTAGCAATTTTTTTAGCAACTCTTGCTGGTTGCAACACTTGCTGGTTGCTTCATTTGCACAAAAATTCTTGCAGTGGAGTAGTGTAGTCATTGCATGCATTTGATTCAGTTTAAATTCTGAAAATGATAGGTGCTCAAAGAATTTTTTGTTCTTTCACTTGAGAACTTGCACTTGCACACAACACTACTCCAGCAAATCCTTCTTTTCTTCTATTGTTGACGCTTCTATGCGCTGATGTCGTTTGTTGCTTCTATACCTTGTCTGCCCCTATTGTTGTTCAGGTCTGTTGCTCTGCTACTTTAATTGATCTTTTACTTGACTTGGTTTGGTAATTGATCTTTTACTTGACTTGGTTTGGTAATTGATCTGGTACTTGATCCCCGTGGTATCGCACGGGCAATTTTCCTAGTAATCTCTAATGTCTCTAATCCACGTAAGTATTTGTTTTGGATAAAATATTACTCTAGGTAATTGACCAACACAGAATAGTTTCAGCAAAGGTTATTTTGAGCATATCTGTAGTCCAAAATGCATTGGGATTTGGTTGGTATAGAAGTATTGAGATCTTGTGAAGCAAAATAAAAGAATATACTTTAAACAGTGTCTGTAGTTCAGCCATATGAGTGGAGAAAATATATTTTTTGTAGATAAAGTAGAGATGACAGCTGACCGTACTTAATGCATGCGTAGCCCAACTCTCGGAAACGCTGGAACAGATGAGAAGTGGGAGGGCATTGAGGATAATCCCTGGAACGCAGGAACTCATCTTTCAAAATCGATAAAGCAGCAGAGAACCGTAGAGCTTTGATTGCATAATTGCAGCGCATGATCTATCACAAATTTCGAGGGAGTGTTAGCTCAAGGAACAAGAACAGAAGAATAGAAAAGATGGTGGACGTTAAGCTCACTTGTGTAAACTGAGGGCCTGCTTGTGATAACGATACAGCAAGATCGCCACAAACAGGGGGTCCTTTGGATAATATGTCTAAGGACTTTGGAGTAACACGCAGACTATCAAACCTGCAGTGAATTATAATATGAAGGTTAAAGCATGGACATCCAGCCAAAAAAACTATGAGAAAATTACACCGATCAAAGGTTCAAAATGTGCCAAAAATTAAGCAACAACATATACCCACATAACAGTGCATGAGTGCAAAATACCACAACGGGAGTAACTAACTTGTGTACTGAAAATGACTACGGCAGTCACGCAAAAAGAATACCTCGATGTTATTTGGTACAGCACTTCTGAAAGATCAATTTTTTGTGCAAAGTGTTGCTGCATGGTAGCAAATCCAATAAGAAGAGGTTCAAGAAGACCAACTAGACAGCTCTTTATTTCCAGACCCTTTTTCTGCCTTGGATTTATATCGGTTGGATTCACAAGCAGCAGGCGGTCGTTCAAGGCACCAAGCAACACTACAGGCATAAACTTGCATATGGTTCAGTCCAGCGCAAACACATCAAAATAGCACAAAAATGTTTGGGAGCTACTGTTACCAGAACGAGGGAAGCTAGTAGAAAGGATTGATCGAACTTTGTTGTCCCACCCAAGCATACTTATTGCAGTTGCACTTGAGAAGATAAGTGCTGGTCCAACCCACAACATTGACCGATAGTATGAAATAGTTAAGTGTTCAACAAAAATATGATAACAAGACAGATAACAAATAAGCTATCCAAATTTGGGTAACAACATAGGAAGGAAGAGTATCGGAAAAGTAGAATGATCAAAGGATATTGATGGAAGACCACGGTCGAATTTCGTTGAGCTGCTCGACAGTATATCAAGATCAGCAGAAGCGATTAGTACCCTCTGGTTTGTCAATATTCCGACAACAGGACCTCTCAAAGTTGTTTGCCAGTGGACCTGCATAGTAGATTAAATTGATTTATACTTGGTAACTGACTGTGTCTATGATTATAAGTGCATCTTATCAAAACATTACATGATTATGCTATATTCATCAATCTGTACCATATCTGTCTGCATGCAGTAACGCTGGCTGCTGGTGTCTCTTGTGAAAAGCAATGTGCAAAAGCAAGATCATGTGTTTATCCTTGTATTTATAAACCGGCTTGTAATTGGTGTAAAAGCAAGGATCGACAGCATGCCAACGCAGGTGCAGCTAAACTACAATATTATATGCATGAATATATCATCGATAAAAAGTTGCACCAACAAAATCTAAGGAGCATAACCCATCAAAGAATAAGTTAAATATATTCATAATTTTCAGAGCCACGTCACCAAGCATGGTCATTAACTTCGTTTTGGAAGATAGGTTATGGAACCTGAGGAGTGAGGAGTGAATCAGTACAGATAAAGCACCTGAAGAACAGTCTCGTTTGGCTTCAACTTGATAAACTTCTTCCCATCAGTTTTTGTGGTTATGGATAGACCATTATCTGTTGATAACCTATAACCATTTAGGAGCTTCGCAAGTCCAATATGCTTTCCCGAGATCATATACAACAAAGATGATTCTACAAGGAGCAACATAACAGTCAGTAACAGTCCACCCTAGTTCCACTAACATAAAATTTCAGAGTGGTCAGCATGTCCTATCGTTCTTTTTGTTCAAGGGGAATGGCAAGATGATAGGACAACAGTCCAGCCGACATACCTAGTGGAGATGAAAATATGCGATCAACATCAGATTCAAAAGTAAACTGCACAGGACCTTGCTGCTGTGTTGGATTAGCAGTAGGATTCTCGGCAAATGTGTTTTCTTCAAGCACAGCAGCATTATTTTCAAGAGCTTCCTTTGTGGCTACTGCTTTGAGATTATAAAGATTCAGGCTAGTTCTGTCTTCCTCCAGAATAGCATATTGATTATCATCCGGGCCCAAAAATGCAGCATCTCGACCTGAGAAAGAGCAACATATAACAGGGGTCAGTTAATCATGTAGAAACGTCCTAAGCTGGCAATTAGATAATAGTATGATGGATTCCATAAAGAGGAAAACCTTTTATTGTACTTCCTTTGCTGTTAACAGTCTGTAGATCAGTCTGCTCCCAGTAAAGAACAACTTCATGCGCCACTCCACCCGGACCACTTAATTCAAACACAACTAGAAACATATGCTGCTTTTTACTGTGTGAAATATACTTGGGGTGGCATTCCACATTTGAGGGAATCTGGGAATGGGGTGCATGAAAATTATAAGCAGGAGTGAACAAAATAATGAACACGAAAAGTGCACAATTGTGTGATAAATACCGTAGAGTAAAGCTTCTTATAAAGATTATCAGATCCAGACGATAGGTTATGGGCCATCAGGTTAAATCCATCCAAATAGAAAGCTCTAACTGGATACTGAACCACACGGTTCTCCTGGTTGAAGAAGTTCAACTCCAGATGGAATGGCTGGAGTTACAAAACTAGCAAACTGGTTAGAAAGTAAACAAGTCTAATTAAGAAAAAATATTGAATGTTATATCAGTACCTGACAAACAGGAACATCTCGCAAAAGGTTGCTAGAATCTGAAATTGTAACAAGGGGTAAACGAGAGATTGGACCGCTTTTAGCATGCCCCTCCATGAAATGCTGCACAAATTGTTTGTGAGACAATTAACAAGTTTGTACAACATGCAAGGACAAGCATTAATTAAATTGGCAAAACTAATCAACAATAAGGGCTAAAATTGATAAGATATAGAATATATTAACAAAAGGCGGAAAATAAAAGCTTTGCTGATACAAGCATGCGAATTTCAATGCTCGGAGCACATCCGATGCAGGCTGCAGCATCGCAGTACTAACAGAAGTTACAAACAAAATTCTTTTGGGATCTAAGTTATCAAGGATTTTATTGGGTTTTTATAATAGCAAATGTTCAAAGCAACCTGCAATAGCTTCAATAAATGTGAGGACATAGTACATGTACATGTTGAAAGCTAACAAAAAGAGGCACGTACACTGTGAAGGAACGCCTTCCTTGCAACATCTGAAATAGTTAGCTTGCTCTGGCTGACAACAAAAAAAGAAGTAAGGCCAAACTATCAATAAATATTGTGTGCAATCAAGAAAGTACGATGATAGTAAATGGAAGTATGAATTCTACCCCTTCAAATGCTGCTCTTGAAGCTGCGCTTGCAGTTGGTGTTCTGCTAATATTCCGGATGAACCCAGGGCTAATAGTTTCTCCTTTAAAACAGCAGCTGTAATACCAGAACAGAATTTAGTGCATGAAGTCTTCAAAATCTAATATAAGTGGCAAATACAGCCTGATTTTGTACAGTATTCTAACCTGTAGGAACCAAGTAAAACAAAGAAATGAGCTTTCAGCAATTTCAACCAAGGCATTGATCCGAGAATTTTGATAAGAATAAGTATGGCCAAAATGAAGAAAAAAACACATTCATATGCTTACCAGTTGACCCCCTAGCCCCTTGAAGTACAGCAAAAAGCTGCCTCCTTCCTTCCCTTGTATATGCAGACTTATTCTTTGCAGCTTCTGTCGCTGACATATCCTGCAAATCAATGACAAGAAAATGTTTCTCAAACTCATGGTATCGAGTACTGTATTTAGATGATTCAGAGTCAGTGTGGCCTTACTGCAAAAATTACTGCAGCCAAATTGAACTTTGGATGCACTGCCAAGTTCTTTATCCGGGGCAAAGGGTACACTGCTTCCCCACCTTGAAGAGTGAGTATTTTTGTGATGTCCATTGTTTCAATGGCTGCATAGATAACGAAGAAGATAGTTACATTGCTTACTGTCTAAACAAAACAAAAACTACCAATCAGCAACTAGCACAGGTCATGAAGAAAATTACTGAGACTATCTGAGCAACATGAAAACAATAAAATGGCTTCGGTGCTAGAAGAAAGATGTATGGTCACCCAGATATGCCACTAACCATGCAACACAACTGTTGAAACCTGACGTGTAAAGAAGGTAAAAGGAAAACGCGAGGCAAAATTATAAACAGTAAGGACGACAAAGACTAACCTGCACGCTCAAAGAAATGAGTTTCCATGGGTTGTCTATTAGTATTAATTATAACTCGTGTTTTCCATACTTGAAGACCCCCGTCCTTGGAAATTGTAACGAGCAGCCGTAGTGTAGGAAGCCAAGAAACAGATGTGATTGGCTGGGAACCAGCCTGCGTACTGATACAAAAAGCAACAATCAGATTATCACATGGTAGATAGATGAAGATGTAACATAAAATAACAGAAAATAAACAGTACATCCGAATGCATCTTCACCAGACAGAATAAAATGCCATACAAATAACAGAGAAGTGCATGGAGAGGGTTGACTGGATTACAAACATGTCATTACGCCTTTCCTGAAAAAATCTATGTCAAGGAAGTGGATGCCTAATCTACTTTAAACTGAACTTACAAGCAAAGATACACTAATTAGATGTGATGTCAAGTGTTATCCAATAGGGTGACAGAATCCATTACAACTACTGCCAGAAGACGCCACAAATATACAGCTAGCAGCACATAAATTGAAAGCAACCCTGTTGTCGTGAAAGAAGGGCACACTCTAATATATGTCTAAGGAGGCCCGTATAATTGTTCTGACTCCACTGGGTTTTATGTAACTAAATGTTTGATCCCTGAATTTCTTCCAACAATTAACATAAAGTTAGTAGTGTCCATGTAATAAAAATTAAACTAGTGTGCGTATTAGAAAGGAAATAAGCATCTGATAAAGGACCTTATTTCTCCAAACTCAAGTTCCAACAGTAAATAAGGTAAAACAGACTTACATCCCAATCATACTTGGCCTCTCAGTTGATACATCCCATGCCAGGAGAGTGCCCCCTCTATCACCAATAAATACCCATTCTAAGGTCGGGTGAAATCCAAAGGCACCAGCTCCCATGAGCTTAATTGTACTGTCAACTGGAACTGCATTTTTTTTGGAAATGTTAAGAAGCCGACTGGTGGTTAAATGCTAAAACATATGAAGACAAAGCAATGCATATTACGTTGTAACGTGTAGTGAACAGCATACGTCTGGACGTTGTACGCACGTACCAAGCCTTCCGCATAAGCTACATACTGAAATTATAAGTATGCATGTCAAGATAGGGAAACCAAATAAGGCACAATAAGAGCTATCATTTATGTGTGCAGTCATCAACAAAAAGAAAGTAAATGGATGATTGTACATACAAACACAGGAAGGCGAGGATGGCAAGCCAGATTGACAATAGGTTTTTTAAGATCGGTCTTTATTTTTGTTGGCGGCCTCCCACCTTCAACAGTCCCAACAACTAGAAGAGACCAAAAAGCATTAAAGTTAATGCATACAGGTGATTTTTTTTAAATGTACTGAAGAGCTCTTTAAGTGACGAAAATAACCTGTCACACTCATTCTTTTGTGAAAACCGAAGAAAACAATAGGTTCAAGAGGCGTCAACGCAAGATGAACTTCTGTGTCTATAGAAACATGATCTGTCTTCTTCTCGGGTGAGTGCAGAACAAGTGTCTGCTCCGTCGAGAAATCACAAGATCTGATTGTAGCATCCTACACAACAAGAGATGCATAGACAGAAAGAAGTTGTATCAGATATTAATACCATGTGAGTTCAGAACTTGCCACAGAATAATATTGTTAACACTATGATGCACGGAAGATGAATAATGAAAGATTAAAACTTTAAAATCCACAAAACACATCTAATGATAAGATTGAACAGTATGATAGCAACTTTTCTGCCCTGGTGTTGAAAACATAGCCAGTCCTTCTTCTGGCTCTAGGTGGTGCCAAAAATAATTCGTTGTTCTAAGTGGATGAAATAACTTCTACCACATGCTGGAACATCAAAACAAACCTCAAGGATAGCAATGATAACATGGCTAGCAGTAGGGCTATATGCCATACGAACAACACGGGCTCCGAGGTCAACCAAAGCTATCTTGCTTCCTGTCAAAGCATCGAATTCTGCAAACAAAGTATAAAATAGAGGCGGTTAATAGAAGATCAATGCATCACTCGAGCCATAGAACAATTAGAGCACGCCTTTAAGGCCTTACACAAACTTCTGTATTTTTATCGTGTTACCATTACTTAGAAGTCGTATTTTTCAAGCATAACCAAAGTAGCAAACTGAAGGATCTCCCGACAAGAAATGTCATGCACCCCCGCTGAAATAGTAATAGCTAACATTGTTCTAGCGACAATCTCATTCAGAACACTGTAATCGGCGGATAATCATGTCTACAATAGTACGGCTACTGAAATTCAATGCTCGCTGCGCATTTCAGGCCCATGAGGTGTTGGTAAGCTCGCTTGAAGCACATCAAGCTATGCAAGTGATCTGTGAACTAGCATCGGTTACTTACTACGGGTTTACCGTACTCCGGGCAAGGGCTGAACTCATCATACCCACCACGACGGTCTTGTTCATGAAGTGCTCAGGCTCACTCGGGTTCTATCTAGCTTAAGCTACTCAGATCGCCGCCGACTAGACAGGGTAAGCACCGGGGTGTAAAATTCAAAGCTCCCAGCCCATTTTCCGCCACCCGAGCTAGTCCAATTCGAGTGCAGATCAGCAGCAGCAGACTCGAAAGTCGAAACCCGTCGTAGCGCCCGCATGAGCAGACGCCAGAGAAGCTCGAGCGGGGGTGGAACCGGACGTACCGACGACGTGGGTGCCGATGGCGACGGCGACGATGGCCTGGGAGGCGCGGAAGGCGGCGGCGTGCGGCTGCAGCGGGCGTGCGGAGGCCCCGCGGCGGCCGCCGGCGTGGCGGAGATCCAGGTGCTGCACCGTGGCCCACTCCATGGTGATGGCCGGCGCGGATCTGTCCGGCAGATCTCGCCGCGCGCCAGATGAGCGAGCGAGCCACCGGTCGCCGGTCGGTGGTGGGATTTGTTGGGGAGGACTGAGGAGGCCGGACACCACGGCGATGCGACTCGACTAAACCAAATGGTCTCTGTATGACTGGTGGGCCTAAGACTAAGAACGTGCCATAAGGACAATGTTTTTGTATTTCTTATGAAATGGAAAATAGGTACCATATAACATGGCCAGTACTACTGTCAAATGTCGAAATGATATTCACGTCGCACGAATTTTGATTCTTATTGTTTCGAAACAAAAATCGTTATGGGGGCCCTCCCACACCGTCTTACTCCACACTCTCTTCGGTGTGAGTAGGTAGGTAAAGGTAAAGTAATACCTTCTTTCTTCCTAACCCTCGGAGAAATACTTCAAAGATATTGAAATATGTAGAATTTGAGACAATAAACGATGCTCAGGTAAAATTTATGATACCGAGAGTCCACCAAATCAAGGTTTATCAACCGAAGGGCATCTTCGGTCCAGATCCTAACCAAGTTACAGTTCTTTGTTGCGGCCTCGCAAAGTTTGCTAGGCTATCACTAACCCTAACCGATCCACTTTTTCAAAAAGGAATTCTCTATTTTGACTAGCTATATTTCTAATCTCCTGGATTAGGCGGTCGATTGAATCTTTGTTCACGACTTTAATGATCATAGAGCAGTCCGATTCCATAATACTTGCTTTCGGTTATCGGTGACTTTGTTACAACTAAGTTAGAAGCGAGCAAACTGGCCAACCTTAGCCAATCATTGCCGCAAGCTATGAAGGGTCCCTCCCTAGCGGGAGGGACATCTGGTCTTAGGCGACGACTGATTGTCCTACCTCTCTCGCTGTCACGACTCTCTCCGAAGTTTGTGGGGGCATCACCCATATCTCAGACGATACACACATACATGTTTGTTGTAGACGTTAACAATGCTTCGTCGTTGTTGATGCACACATTTGTTATACCATATTCATCCCAGTTTCACCACGTTCTCTTTTTAGACACCTATGATGTTATCTTTCTAATTCCGTCCCTGCTTGGATATTGGGATCAGTTGAACAACATTTGTGGTGTGAAGATAGACCGCAGTGGGTTAATAATCGCAAGACGATATTAAAACATCTTAAGGGATGCCGAGAAGAGCCAAGTTGTCAGGTCACACTCGAAATTGTAGCATAGATTGACATGGTTGAACACAAAAACACATGGGTCTTCTTGATCTTGATGGGAGATTGCTCCATCATTAGCTCAAATAGGTGTAGAGAGTACAATATACTTATGTAGGTTTTTGCTTAAACCAATGGAAATCATAACCGGGGAAGTGTGAGACATAACTGGGCTTATAAGCGACCAAGAAAGTTACCACAATGAAACATACAATGGTAATAATATAACTAAACAATTAACAATGCATCTCGTGCCTTGATCAATATGGACAAGATGGATGTCACTCGTTTCATATATGAACGATTCGACATGGATTCATAGAAATACCGATCCTCACACGGTTCCCAACACAAACGAGTGTTGATCGACATCGACCTAGATTAGAAAATCATGTGAAGTAAAATTTAGTACATAGCGCTTACAAGATACGTACCAAACAATTAACAGTACATGTCATGCCTTGATTAATGTGGACGAACAAGACGAATGTCACATGTTTTATATCTCAACTATTCATTATGTTAAGCTTGCGAAACACATGCGGATTCGTAGAACAACCGATCCTCACACTGTTCCCAACACAATGAGTGACATCAACCTCAATTAGACAACCATTTGAAGTACTCGCTCCCCATTAAAATGTAAGATTTTTTAGACTTTTTTGATCCACATGTATCTAGGCATGTTTTAGTGCACGGTTCAAATGAATCTTACATTTAAAACATGTCTAGATACATACCGAGCAAAAAATACTAAAACATCTGAAAGGATCGGTATGACACCTAGAGGGGGGTGAATAGGTGCTAATTCAAATTTTAGTTCTTTTTCAAATTAGACTTGACACAAAAGGTAAATTCACTAGATATGCAACTAAGGTGAATTACCTATATGACAAGCTAGCAACTAAGCAAGATATAATAAGGCGATAAATAAGGATAGAAGTAACCGAAGTGAAAGCACGAGACGACAAGGATGTATTCCCGAGTTCCTCCCTAAAAGGGAGTACGTCTCGTTGGAGAGGTGTGAACCAACACAATGGTTCAACGGCCACAAAGGCCTCACCCTAATCTCCGGTGAACCGCACCACAAAGGTTTGGTCCACTTTCCACTATCGGAATCCTTCGAGGCGGAATCCGGAGCCTTTACAACAACGATTCGGGGCACGACCCACAAAGGGCTTGGGGGCTCCCGAACAGCTACAATCTGTCACAAAGACAAAAGGTAAGTACAACAATGGGCTAGGTTTCCTAGTGGAATCCCTAGCAAGTGTTCCCTCAAATGAATGAGGGGGAAATGAAGAACGGCTCGGTGAAGATGTAGATCGGGGCCTTCTCCTTCAATCCTCCAAAGATCAACGAGTTTGGATGGGGGGATTGGGAGATCTTGGGATTCTTGGCTTGCAACAATGGAGCTCCTCCTTTTTTTAGGTCAAGCACTTTTCTGGAGGAAGGAGGAGGGGTATAATCGGAAACTCCGGCCTAGGGAGGCCGGAAACTCCGGGGGCCACCAGGGGCTGAACACCAGATCTTCAATCTGAACTTGGACATCTTCGAGATACACGAGGCCGGAAACTTTGGCTTGGGGCGGAAACTCCGGTCCATGGGACCGGAAACTCCGCCCCCCACCAGGGGTTGAGCACAACTTCGGCAACTGAGCATCGGAGAAGATTCCGGTCCTCAGGGACCGGAAACTTCAGGCAGGGGCGGAAACTCCGGCCCCCTGGACCGGAAACTCCGGCCCCCACCAGGGGTTGAGCACACTTTCAGTGCTGTCTCTTTTTCTCCTCTTTTGGTGCTGATGCATCCGATAAGAGTTCGTAGATTATCCTGCATTACTTAACACCAACTTAATACATCCACATGTTGTTAACTAACACACAAAACACAGAGATCATAGAAATGTTCTTTCAATCTCCCCCTTTTTGGTGTTAGATGACAACATATGGATTTGCAATAACAGTAATTTCACTAACATGTAATGATAGCTGAAAGAGCTCCCCCTAGATGTGTGCATCAAGAAAATTTTGCTTTGGAATGCACGTGCACACATATAGAGGCAAATTCGAACAACAAATTGCAAGTACGAAAGGTAGGCAATACATTTCACAAATAAGACATACCTTGTGCACAAAACTAAAGATATTAACCCCATATAACCAAGGCACAATAGTAGTCTCAACCACATAATATAATAAATCCACATGACTTACACACACATAGTTCATGTCAAAGAGAAGGCAAATGAGTTCGAAATTCAAATAACATAACAAGGACACAAGCGCAATAAAATGATAGAGGCACATGCTTGTGTCCCAACCCATGCAAATCCCGGAGAGAACCTAATAGAACTACTTCTCCCCCTTTGGCACCGAGACACCAAAAAGGGGAAAAGAGCATAACTAACGGGCCCAAGAAGATACTCGGTATCTTCATCCATGTCGTCATCTCCTTCGTTGTCGTAGTCCTCATCGGAGAGGTTCATGGGAGCCTTGCCGTGGTTGTGAGACGATGTAGGAAAGGAGGTCACATCCGAATAATCAGCCCAAGGAAAGACATCCTGATTCCATTGCTCAATAGGGACCGTGTCAGACGAAGATGAGGAAATGATGGGAATGCCAGCTTCATCTTCTTCCGGAGGAGGAGTAACATTTCCATTGTTCATTTTGCGCATCTCCTTGATCATCAAGTTTTGGTTGCTCAAAATGTGTTTCTCTCTCACATAAGACCCATGATTCTCCTTGTGAATAGCAACATCCATGCATAACAGTTTCCTCTTCCACCAAGAGAGCTTGCTAAATTCTGCGTTGACCTTGGCCTTCCCTTGAAGACTAGTGGGGGGATCGGCATTCTTGCTTCTCCTCTTAGGTAAGGGAGCGTCCTCTTCATCACTAGTTTGGGGAGGAGGTGCATGAGAGGATGAAGCTTGCTTTGTGTGCTTGGAGAGAATATGGAGAGTACCCTTGGCATGCTTGATGAAGGTAGAGCGATCAAGTGTGGGCACTTTGGAGAGAATGAGCTTCATCACATAGGGAGCATAGAGTGGATTCTTGTGCTCGAAAATGGCCCAATGCATCTCGCACTTAATGAAATCCATCACATCCACCTCTTGGCCACGGCACTCCGGACCGGCTTGAAGGACCCTGTAAGCATGGTATAGTAGGTTGACAAGACCTCCTCGAATAGCATCCACATTCCCGGCTTGAGGAGCAAGGTTGAGCCGAACCATGCGGAGGAAGATGTTGAAGGTGGGAAGGAGGTCTTGATTAGAGACCACAGAAGAAGCAACGGAGTAAAGAGGGCGCAAACGGCTCTTGTTATATGCAGTCCCTTCCACATGCATCCTCATCCCAACTGGAGTGGTGGCCCCCTTGAAGTCATAGCCCAGAGCTGTCGCAAACTCCACAAAGTTGGAGGTGCACTTGTGAGGTCCAGTCATCCATGTCATAGTGACATCCTCATCGTTGTCAAACACCACCGTGGCAAAGAACTGCTGCACAAGCTGAATATCATAATCCTGTTGAGTGTAAGAGATGAGCTTTTCCAGACCAAGCTTCCTAGCAATCCAAACAGCCTCCCGAAAGTATGCTTTCTTGTTCAGCGCCTCAAGATCCAGAATCTTCTGTTCACAGACTGCGTGCTTCTCAATCCGGGCATAAAACTCCCGCATAATCAGCTGCTGCTCCCTCCTTGGGAAATTGGGGTCGGTGGTGTTGGGAGGCAAGTCATAGAACTGTTGTGACCTCATACGACGGAACTCTAGCTTCCCCATACCCAGAACGGTGGTCATAGAGTCAAAATGGGCTTGCTCGGCCTCTTCTTCATTATCAAAACCACCAAGTTCAGCTTGTCTAGTGGCCTCCTCATCAATAGTGCTCTGCTGTCTCATGCGGCCACTGCTGCTATCAAATATAAGTTTGTCCCTTGTTTGAGCTCTTTCTTTTCTTGAAGCAAGGAGCGGATTCCGAGTGACCACCTTTTTCCTCTGACCTGTGAAACAGAGAGTACAAGGATAGCATGGAGATAAGGTTGCATGTCCAAGAAAGCCAAAAGGAGAAAATTAAAAGTGTCAGAATTTTTCTCAGACATGAGCTAGACCGGAGTTTCCGGCCACAGGGGCGGATATTCCGGTGCATCAGGGACCGGAGTTTCCGCCCTGTGGCAGGAAAACTGAAATCCAGTTCAAATCTAAGGAAAAATTGAGCACAACTAATTTTCTAGAGATTGAAATGCCACCACTAGGGTTCTACACCAAGCAGCATAGGCAGAACTTCTCTCAAAACAAGATCTAGAGTGAAAACCTAGAGAGAGAGAAGAAAAACCTTTACCCGACATGGTGGAGGTCAAATGCGAGGGAGAAGGATCCCTAGCACTTATACGGAGGAGGGGGCGGTGGCACGGCGGATTCCGGCGGCGGGGAGCGGCCGTAGGGGTCCTAGGAGGCGGCGGCGGCGGCTGGGAGAGGTGTGGGGGTCGGGGGTGTGTGGGGAGTTGTGGGACAACTCCTCACCCCGATCCCCTTTGAAGATCCCAGCGAAACTGCCCAGACCGGAGTTTCCGGCCCTAGACACCGGAGTCTCCGGCCTTGGCCAGAGATTCCGGTTCTAGGGGCGGAAAATTCAGTCAGACCGGAGTCTCCGGCCTGGAAGACCGGAGTTTCCGGTCCCACCGACTCCAAATTCCAGGTTTTTATGTGTTTTGGACATGCAAAAGGCAAGAGGAGCAGGTTTTAAGATGAGGTAGGCCTGGGATAAGACAAATGGTCACTGGAGATGGTACCATGCACTCAAGTTTGGTAAGAAACAACAAAAGCGACATTAAGAAGCAACGCTTGAGTGCATTTTCCATAAGAGCAAGAATGAAAACAAAGAAAACAAGATAACACCACAAGAGTATCAATTCTTAACAAAGAAGAAGTTGGTGGCCAAGGCCACCATGTATGAGATTATGTGGTGTGATACCGCGAAGATATATCTTGGGTTCACCGCCATTACTCAACATTTAGGCTCACAATTCATAAGAATGACCAAAATGAGACGAAAACAATTCTTACTATTGGCATAATGGGGGGAGGAGAAGTCCAATAGATTAGGACAACACTCCCCCTATGTCCATGCCTACACCTAGACCAAAATAGAAAGTTGAGATAGAGGTGTGCATGCAAGGTAGTCAACCAATGCTCCTAGAATCCACGATATTTAGCTCATGCCTCAAAAAGGTGAACCGTGCTTCGTCAAGTGGCTTGGTGAACATATCGGCAAGTTGAATCTTCGTTGGAATATAACCAAGCTCAATGTCACCCCGGTTGATGTGATCTCGAATAAAATGATAGCGAATCTCAATATGCTTCGTTCTTGAGTGCTCCACGGGGTTGTGACCAATCTTGATAGCACTTTCATTGTCACATAAAAGAGGCACTTTGTCACAAAGGACACCGTATTCCTTTAAAGTTTGCCTCATCCAAAGTAATTGAGTGCAAGCACTAGCGGCCGCCACATACTCGGCTTCGGTGGTAGATAAGGATATGCAATTTTGCTTCTTGGAGGACCAACTCACCAAAGATTTCCCAAGGAATTGACATGCACCGGAAGTAGACTTCCTATCATCCTTGCAACCGGCCCAATCCGATTCCGTGTAACCGGCAAGAGAGAAGTTGGACCCCCTAGGATACCACAAACCAAACCTTGGGGTATAAACCAAATATCGGAAGATTCGATTCACCGCTATCAAGTGACTTTCTTTAGGAGCCGCTTGATACCTTGCACACACTCCTACACTCAACACAATATCGGGTCTAGATGCACAAAGATAAAGCAAAGAACCAATCATAGAGCGATAGAGTTCTTGATCGACATCTTTACCCTTTGGACTAAGTTCAAGATGGCATTTGGTGTCCATAGGAAACCTCTTCTCTTTTGCATCTTGCATCTTGAACCTCTTGAGCATGTCTAGGATGTATTTGGCTTGAGAGATGAAAGTCCCTCCACTTAATTGCTTGATTTCAAAACCAAGAAAGAATTTCAACTCTCCCATCATGGACATCTCGAACCTATCCGTCATAAGCTTTGAAAATTCATCATTGAAAGCTTTGTTAGATGAGCCAAAGATAATATCATCAACATAAAGTTGACATATGAAAAGCTCCCCTTTTACCCTCTTTGTGAAGAGGGTGGGATCGATTTGCCCCACTTCAAAGCCACGGTCTAGCAATAGCTCTCTTAGGTGCTCATACCAAGCTCGAGGTGCTTGTTTGATACCATAGAGGGCCTTATCAAGCTTGTAGACATGGTTTGGGAAGTGTGGATCCTCAAATCCCGGTGGTTGCTTTACATATACCAACTCCTTTAAGGGACCATTAAGAAATGCACTCTTCACATCCATTTGTTGCAACTTAAAATTAAAATGAGATGCATAGGCAAGTAGGATACGGATGGACTCAAGACGAGCCACGGGAGCATAGGTCTCTCCAAAATCAATGCCTTCAACTTGAGAGTACCCTTGAGCTACCAATCTCGCCTTGTTCCTTACAACCATTACATGCTCATCTTGCTTGTTCTTGAATATCCACTTGGTGCCAATAACATTGCGGCAATCCTTTGGCTTTTCTACTAGATTCCATACTTTGTTGCGCTTGAAGTTGTTGAGTTCTTCATGCATGGCTTCCAACCAATCCGGATCTTCAAGTGCTTCAAACACCTTCTTTGGTTCAATCATAGAGATATGAGCTTGATGTTCACTAAAGCTTGCCAATTGACTTCTTGTGGAAACCTTGCGAGATACATCACCAATGATGGCTTCAAGCTTGTGACACTTGATTTCCAAATTTCTCTTGACTCTTTCTTGACGACGGGTTTCGATATCCCCATTGTTGCGTGGGATTTCGGCTTGATCACCTAGATCATTTGAGTCCCCGTCTTGACCGTCTTGATGAGCATTGCCATCTTGTTGCACATTTTCAATGATGGGAGAAGATGGATGCTCTTGCTCTTGATCTTGACTAGGATTGAGAATAGGAGTTCTTGAATCTTGTGAGACCTCTTGGTCAACTTGAGGAGGAGCTTGATCTTGTTCTTGGATAGGTGTCTCATTTGCTTCCAAAGAGGGTGCCACTTCAACTTGTGATGATGGAATCTCCACTTGAGTGGAGCTTGTACTTCCTTGAGGAGGCTCATGATGAATCTCGATGGGGCGATGGAATCCAACACCCATTCTTTGTATTGCATCTTGAGGTTCCTCGTTATCTACATCACAAACATGAAATTGCGCCACTTGGGAGCCGTCATTCTCATCAAACCTCACACTACAAGATTCTACAACTCTCCCTAAGGATTTGTCATAGACTCTATAAGTGTGAGAGTTCGCACCATACCCAACAAGAACACCTTCTAAGGCTTTAACTTCAAACTTAGAAAGATGTACACCTTTGATTTTGTAGAAACACTTACAACCAAAGACTCGATAGTAGGAGATGTTGGGCTTGTTGCCGGTAAGCATTTCATATGGAGTTTCCTTCTTCCCTTTGCGAAAGAATAACCGGTTGGAGGAGTGACACGCCGTGGAGATAGCTTCGGCCCACAAGAAGAGTGGAGACTTAAACTCCGCCAACATGGACCTAGCCATATCCATAAGAGTCCGGTTCTTCCTCTCGGCTACACCGTTTTGTTGAGGAGTATATGCGGCGGAGTATTGATGTCGAATTCCCTCGTCGCTAAGAAACTCATTTAGGGTGTAGTTCTTGAACTCGGAGCCATTGTCACTTATAATGGCCAATATGGGAAGATTGTGTTGACGTTGAACTTCATTGGAGAAATCGATGATGGTTTGTTGAGTTTCATCCTTCGTCTTGAAGAAGAAAACCCAAGTGAATCTTGAATAGTCATCGACAATCACCAAACAATATTTCTTCCCACCAAGGCTAGGTTGAGGTACGGCCCCAAAAAGATCAACATGAAGAAGTTCCAATACCCTTGATGATGAGATGATGGTCTTGCTTGGGTGGGGAGAATCATGCATCTTTCCTTCAACACAAGCCCTACAAAGACGATCTCTAGAAAAAGAAACCTTCTCATTTAGTCCAAGAATGTGGCCACCCTTGTGGAGACTTTGCAAAGTTCTCATATTAACATGGGACAAGCGGCGATGCCACAACCACCCCACGTCGGCCTTTCCGAATAGGCATATTGCTTGAGTGTTGGTTGACCCCGAAAAGTCTACCACAAACAACTCATTTTCAACATGCCCAACGAACATGACCTTTAGAGTCTTGCTCCTCAAGAGTACCACCATATCAAGAGTAAAATGGACATCAAAGTTCATCTTATTAAGAGAACGAACGGACATAAGATTGTAACCTAGAGACTCAACAAGCATGACATTTACAAGGGTGATATCCCTTGCAACTACCACCTTGCCAAGACTCTTTACCTCGGCTTTGGACTTGTCACCATAAGAGACGGTTGAGTGATTTAAATTTGGTCTCAACTCCGTCATGATCTCCTTGCTTCCGGTCATATGACTAGTGCATCCACTATCAATCACCCATTTAGATCCACCGGAAGCATAGTCCTACAAGAAATCATTTCTTGCATTTAGGTACCCATTTCTCAATGGGTCCCTTTCGGTTAGCAACAAGGGTCTTAGGAACCCAAATAGAATAGTCAATGTAACCATCATAAGGACCAACATATTTTGCATAAATATCACCATAATAATCAACATAAAGAATGTAGTTGGGATTGTTACGCCCCGCAAAGTCACTACGAGTGGTCTTGCCCCTAGTGGCATTACCACTCGCAATGTTAGTCTTAGCTTGTGCGGGCTTGGTCTTGTTCTCCTTGTTGTTGCTCACCTTCTTCTTTGCCTCGGCCACATACCCAAGACCTTCCTTTCCTTTGTGTGGTTTTAACTCAAACAAATAAGCAAAACCCTTATTGTTACCTTTAGGAATAGAGGTCTTAGCATGATCCACCTTTAACCTAGTATTTTCTTCAATGACATTTTCATGAACACGAGGAAGAATGGTTATGCTAGTTGAGCAAGTTTTAGAGAGTTGAGTTTGGAGTTGCTCATGTGACTTAACAAGGATGGAGTGGGTCGTTTTCAAGACCTTGTGAGCTTTATCAAGCTTCTCCATATCCTCAAGAAGTATAGTATTTGCAACCCCAAGTTCAACTTTCTCCTTTTTAATCACTTTATATTTGGCAAAAACATGATCTCTATCCTTAATGATTTTACTAATGATTTCATCATTTTTGGCATCAAGAGATTCAAGTCTTTCCTCTAGAGTGGTTCTATATTCACTTTCTTCATCAAGAGAGCTATTTAAGGATGCTATGGAAGCATTCAAAGAAGCAATGGTGAGAGAATCCTCTCTCTCAATCTTACTCTTTTCTTGAAGAAGTTCTTCGGCCGCACATAGTTGTCTCATGAGAGACTCAACATGTTCCTTGGCCTCACCTTGCAAGTTAGTCACAAAAGTATCGAAGGCAACTAGTTCCTTCTTAATCTCAAGACTAGATTGATCATGCATAGTCTTAGGAGAAGGGGATGATACCTCGGTGACATGAGCCATGAGGCAACGAGCGGTGTTGATGGAGAGATTCTCATTGGGGGATTCAAAGAGAGATGATGATGAAGTGGAGACAATAGCCAATGCGGCTACCTCTTTGTTAGGTGCATCTTCATCTTCGGAATCACTTGTGGCATATTCCTCTTGTGCCACCAACACAATTCTCGGTGCCTTCTTGAAGAAGGGCTTTCTTGGTCTTGCGGGCTTCTTTTGAATCAACTTGGAGTGATCCTTTGGGATAAGCTTCCCACCATTTTGCTCACGGTTCTCATAAGGGCACTCTCTTATGTAGTGGTTCTTGTCATGACAATTGTAGCATGTCTTTGTCCTTGAGGCAAGCTCTTTCTTGCCACTTGAGTTGTTATCTCGATCAACACGAGCTTTAGCACTAGCCGGGTCATTCCAAAACACTCTTGTGGCAAGTGCAATGTGACCATTGAGGGCTTGCTCAAGATCATGTGGAGCAATGTTGCCAGGACAAGCTTCAACTTCATCATTGGCATCTAGGCAAGTCACCTTAGCCTTCAAGGCAAGAGAGGGACCTTGTCTCATTCCCATGGCCCTAGCACGGTTATCTTCGGCATTCTTGGTGGCAATCTTGGAGGCTTGGACTTCTTGCATAACTTCATGGGAAGACAATTGATGGTAGTTGTATCTTCCTTGAATAGACTTCAACTCCATTGGCTCCGAGGGCAAGAGAGCATTCTCATACTTCCTCTTGACCCAAGCATCATCAACATATGTTGCTCCCACATCATAAAAGGCTTTGGCAAGAGTCTTGAGTCTACCATACATCTCTTCATGGGTCTCGTTGTCAAGCATGTAGAAACCTTCGGCGGCATTGCTCAAAGATTCATATCTATTTCTCTTCATGCTTTCATTTCCAAGGAAGGCACGCTCAAGACAATCCCAAGCTTCTTTGGCGGTGGTGGCATGTAGAACATGATGCTTGTCGTTGTCGCTCAAGGAGAGTTCAATCATATGGAGAGCGGAAGCGTTTAGTTGCTTTTCGGCGAACTCTCTCTTGGTCATGTTGCTTGGATCCTCCACTATGTATCCTTCTTCAATAATCCTCCAAAGCTCGATGGAGGCACTGTTGACATGAGATTTCATTGAGCGTTGCCAACTAGCAAAAGCTAATGCATTAAGCTTAGGTGGGGGACCTAAAGGGTTTATGCGGGTAGTGATAATTGGATCGGGAGAGTACCATCCCCGAACGGCATGATACTCTTCCTTTTCCTCATGCAAGTTGGGAGATGACTTAGGCTTATCATTTGCTTTCACCTCCTTCTCTTTTTGCTCTTTATCCTCCTTGGATCCACCCTCATCGGAGTTAGAAGCTTTTTCAAGCGGGATGATATCCGAGGGCTTGTTGTTAATGAGTTTATTGAGCAAGTCACGAAACTCATTAAACCTAGCATCCATGGAAGATGTCAAAGTTGTTTCCAAAGCTTTGATATCGGCCATGGATGCCGCGGTGGCTTGGTCCTTTTTAAGGGACTCATTAGCCTCGGCAAGCCTTGCGGTCTCATCCTCACTTTGTGTCATACTTTTCTTAGGCGGTTAAACCCGAAAAGAGAGCCTTGGCTCTGATACCAATTGAAAGGATCGGTATGACACCTAGAGGGGGGGTGAATAGGTGCTAATTCAAATTTTAGTTCTTTTTCAAATTAGGCTTGACACAAAAGGTAAATTCACTAGATATGCAACTAAGGTGAATTACCTATATGACAAGCTAGCAACTAAGCAAGATATAATAAGGCGATAAATAAGGATAGAAGTAACCGAAGTGAAAGCACGAGACGACAAGGATGTATTCCCGAGTTCCTCCCTAAAAGGGAGTACGTCTCGTTGGAGAGGTGTGAACCAACACAATGGTTCAATGGCCACAAAGGCCTCACCCTAATCTCCGGTGAACCGCACCACAAAGGTTTGGTCCACTTTCCACTATCGGAATCCTTCGAGGCGGAATCCGGAGCCTTTACAACAACGATTCGGGGCACGACCCACAAAGGGCTTGGGGGCTCCCGAACAGCTACAATCTGTCACAAAGACAAAAGGTAAGTACAACAATGGGCTAGGTTTCCTAGTGGAAGCCCTAACAAGTGTTCCCTCAAATGAATGAGGGGGAAATGAAGAACGGCTCGGTGAAGATGTAGATCGGGGCCTTCTCCTTCAATCCTCCAAAGATCAACGAGTTTGGATGGGGGGATTGGGAGATCTTGGGATTCTTGGCTTGCAACAATGGAGCTCCTCCTTTTTTTAGGTCAAGCACTTTTCTGGAGGAAGGAGGAGGGGTATAACCGGAAACTCCGGCCCTAGTGGCCGGAAACTCCGGCCAGGGGCGGAAACTCCGGCCTAGGGAGGCCGGAAACTCCGGGGGCCACCAGGGGCTGAACACCAGATCTTCAATCTGAACTTGGACATCTTCGAGATACACGAGGCCGGAAACTTTGGCCTGGGGCGGAAAC
Organism: Poa annua; assembly: GCA_026929855.1. Lineage (NCBI taxonomy): Eukaryota > Viridiplantae > Streptophyta > Magnoliopsida > Poales > Poaceae > Poa > Poa annua. The sequence goes on from CM049430.1 coordinate 11,598,116, forward strand.
TCCGGTCCATGGGACCGGAAACTCCGCCCCCCACCAGGGGCTGAGCACAACTTCGGCAACTGAGCATCGGAGAAGATTCCGGTCCTCAGGGACCGGAAACTTCAGGCAGGGGCGGAAACTCCGGCCCCCACCAGGGGCTGAGCACACTTTCAGTGCTGTCTCTTTTTCTCCTCTTTTGGTGCTGATGCATCTGATAAGAGTTCGTAGATTATCCTGCATTACTTAACACCAACTTAATACATCCACATGTTGTTAACTAACACACAAAACACAGAGATCATAGAAATGTTCTTTCAACATCCTATATTTTAATGCGGAGGGAAGTAAAAATTAGTATGTATTGGTAGTGGATACATACCCGACCAACTATTTAGAGGTGGATAGATTATAGAAATCACATGTACGGTTGTGTGACCTCGCCATATAGCATAACATAATATTTAGTGGATTCCATCTACGAAGTACTTGGGAATAGAGGATTCAGATAGTGCAATTGTATTTCAAATAACCTCTTTTATTTTCCACAATGCTTCAAAGCTTGATCAATTCTCTTATAGCATCATCCTTGGCAATGAGTTGATTTTTGTGGGTGTTGAGGAAACATAACAACGTGTTCTAGAAAAAGTTGATAAAACAACATGGTTATAAGCGAACAAGAAAGTTACCCCCAATGACACATAAACAATAATAATATAACCAAACAATTAACCATACATGTCATGCCTTGATCGATATGGACAAGATGGATGCCACTCGTTTTTATATCTGAATGATTCACCATGGAGTCATAGACATACCGATGCTCACACGGTTTCCAACACAAACAAGTGTTTATGGACACCGATCTAGTCACCTAGATTAGACAACCATGTGAATAAAATTAAGTGCGTAGCTGTTACAAAATACATACCCCCTCCGTTTGTTTAATATATAAGATGTTTTATCTATTACATATGTTGTCTAGATACACACCAATATGAGTGAATATGAACACTGAAGCATGTCCAAATACGTTTGGCCATGTGAATGCGGTAAAAGGTTAAACCGTCTATATTAAAAATTAGAGGTAGTACCAAACAATTAACAATACATGTCATGCCTTGATCAATATGGACTAACAAGACGGATGTCACATGTTTTATATCAGAACGATTTGTTGTGTGTAACTTGCAAAACACACGTGAATTCATAGAGCCACTCGGCACTGTTCCCAACACAATGAGTGCTCCTGGACATCAACCTCGATTAGACAACCATGTGAAATACTCCCTCCGTATTAAAACGTAAGATGTTTTAGATTTTTTTGATCTACATGTATGTAGGCATGTTCGAATGCAAGGTTCAAATGAATTCTACATTTAAACATGTCTAGATACATAGAGACCAAAAAGACTAAAACATCTTATATTTTAATGGGGGGAGGGAAGTAAAATTTAGTGTGTATTAGTTGTGGATACATACCGGACCAACTATTTAGAAGTGGAGAGGTTATAGAAATCACATGTACAGTTGAATGTGGCCTCGTCATATAGCATAACAGAATATTTAGTGGATTCGATCTACGAAGTACTCTCCCTTTCATATTAAATGACTCTCTTTTGTCAAAAAATGGAGGTATCTAGACTTATAACATATTTAGATAGATCCATTTTTGTCCAAATAGAAATCATCTAATTTAGAACGGAGGGAGTACTTGGGAACAGAGGATTCACGTGGACTTTATCTATATTCACATATATATAAATATATTTAAACATGATTTATTATCTATGTTCATTTCCTATGAAGAAAAAAAGAGAAGGGGTGAATCTGGGCCTAAACTGCAAAAGACAGTTTGTGAGATTCACAACTTCGCAAGAGCCGCATCTAGCGTACAAGGCAAAGCGGCACACCGCACACACCCAAAACCTCACCCCCACGCGGCGCAGCTAGGGTTTCAGCGATAGCCGGCGGCGATGGGCGCAGACGAGCAGCCACACCCCGAGCGAAAGCGCGAGCGCGAGGAGGAGCCGGCCGAGAGGAACGCCGTCGAGAAGCGCCCGCGCGCTGACGAATCGGAGGGCGCCTCGCTGCTGGGGCTCGCCAACTACACAGACGAGGAGGAGGAGGATGGGGCTAGGGGACGCGTGAACGGCCTCCCCCGCGAAGAGGAGGATGGGGCTCCGGGACACGTGAACGGCGAGCCCCGCGAGGAGGAGGAGGAGGCGGGGGATGATGCTGGAGACGAGGGAGAGGAGGAGGACGACGAAGAGGACGAGAGGAGGGCTCCGGAGAGGAGGCCGAGGCAGGTCGAGCTGAGGCGGGACTGCCCTTACCTCGACACTGTGAATCGACAGGTATAACACTCGGTACTGGCATTTTAGATGTTAGATTAGATTCAGTTGCCTAACGGGTGGGGATTGGATTGGTCTCGGCCTGGTGGTTTTATTCACAGCTCGAGGATTACCTGAGATGAGATCTACCAAGATTACAGTAGTTCAAGTATTAGTCACTGACATGGTCTGACTTTATCCAGCTGGAGAACATGTAGAAACATAGATGGAACTTAGGATCTAGGCATTCAATTTGTTAGTACCTTGACAGTGAATTCTAATAGATCAGTTGTGTGGCGTAGCTTAAGAACAGCTGATAGTGTTCATTTCAAGCAGTAATGCAGCTTGTATTGGATTACTGATGATTCGTGTGCTATAAGGACGAAGGGGGACATACTACCAAAATAATTTTATGAGGATTTCCCCCTACTGTCTCATGATGTTATGCTTCTACTACATGTGTTGAAGAAATTATTTGCCCCACTAATGGTTCCTAATCCAGCATAACAAGCATCTGAAAACCTCTCATGTTTTTGAAAAAAAAAGATTGTAGCACTGACCTAACAGTTACTTAGATTTCTAAATGTGTATATTTCCTTTGATTCCTTATGTTTAAGCCATGAACTTAAAACTGTGGATCAATCTGTGGCAACTGGGTATAGTTGTTTCGTAAATATGTTGTTATAGACAACTTACAAACTCCCGACAGATCATTAACTCTGTCCTACATAAACCGATACTTATGATATTTGAGCAGGTTATTAATCGATTAAATAACTTACTTCTTTCGCTATTTTTTGTTGTTGAGCCATTCTTCATGCTCCCATGGTTGTTGATGCATGAATATATTTTGTTCTTTGTAGGTCCTTGATTTTGACTTTGAGAAGTTCTGCTCAATCTCCTTATCAAATTTGAATGTGTATGCATGCCTAGTTTGTGGGAAGTATTACCAAGGAAGAGGATTGAAATCACATGCATATACCCACAGCCTTGAGGCAGGCCACCATGTGTTCATTAACCTCCAAACAGAGAAAGTTTACTGTCTTCCTGATGGATATGAGATAAATGATCCATCACTAGAAGATATTCGACATGTTCTCAATCCAAGGTGATCATTGATTCTGACATTATCTACCATAGCCTTTGTTGACTTCAGTAATCAGTTTTGCATTTTATTGATCGGTATAGCTTGACAGGTTTGCAAAAGAGCAGGTTCTAAGTCTTGACAAGAACAAGCAGTGGTCAAGAGCTCTGGATGGCTCCAATTATCTACCTGGAATGGTATGTGTCTATGGAACTCTTTAAATGGCTTGTTTCTGTTGCTGTGCCGTGGATTCCTCTCAGTTCAGGGAAAACCCTTCTAGGAAAATGTTTTTTGTTTTGTTTTATTGAGTATTTTCGAAAATAGCAAAACAAAACACTTGTATGAAGAAGCCATAACGATGCTAATGAAGCCCAGAAACACTGTATACTTGAAACTTGTCCATGAGTTTTTTTTTAAAATTGAGAACCTGATTCTTCATCATTTTATTATGCAGTCTTAACCATGCGACATAAAAACTAATAGCTTAGATTGTCTTTACTTACTTTATTGCAGATGGAAACCTGTAAGCATTTAGACGCTTATGATCTGGGAGCTAGTATTCTATGATATTAATTATTATTCTAATTAAATTTGCAGGTTGGTCTTAACAACATTAAGGAGACTGACTTTGTGAACGTCACAATACAATCACTAATGAGAATTACTCCTTTGAGAAATTTCTTTCTCATACCTGAAAATTATCAGCATAGCAAATCCCCGCTGGTACATCGGTTTGGAGAACTAACTCGCAAGATTTGGCATGCTAGGAACTTCAAGGGCCAAGTTAGTCCACATGAGTTCCTTCAAGCAGTTATGAAGGCCAGTGAGAAGAGGTTCCAGATTGGTGTACAATCTGATCCAGTGGAATTTATGTCATGGCTCTTGAACACACTGCATGCAAAACTAAGAAGCTCAAAGAAGAAAGATAGAAGCATCATATATGATTGCTTTCAGGTTAGTTAAGTTTCAACAGTGTAATTATAGAACTCGTGGTAGCTTATCTGTTACACTAGAAAATTGTTTTTGGCAGGGGGAACTTGAAGTTGTGAAGGAAATTCACAGGAAGCATATAGTGAATGATGAGCAGAATGGTGAGGCAGGCTCACAGATTGAAACAACAAGCAACGGTATGGTCACTGAAACGTCTAGGGTCCCATTCTTGATGCTCGGTCTTGACCTGCCACCTCCACCTCTTTTCAAAGATGCCATGGAAAAAAACATTATTCCACAGGTTTGTTTTCCCAATCATCTATGCTTTTTACTGGAGTTGCATGACATGTTTCAAGTTCTTACATGTGATGGGTGCTAAACTAGCAAGATAATATGTATGATACTGTGATGGAAATTTGCCTGGTTGAGCTATAAGAAACAACTGACCCATTTGGTTAGCTAGAGTTTGATATATCAGCAAGATTTGATTCCATATGATCCAGATGCTAAACTTGTGTGTAGCACTAGCTTTTGTGCAAGTCTTTGCTGTTTAGAGCATCCCTGTGGCTAGAGTAATACAGATTAGTCCTACAACGTATGCTTGTTTCCGTCTTGCCATTTGCATGGGTGTAGGGACACACATACTCTCTTGCATGCATTAGCAGTCTTCAAGTTTTCTTGTAATTTGCATGGAAGTATTGATTTTACGTGCAGAATGAAATGCTAACATTTTCTTTTTAGGTACCACTATTTAATATACTGAAGAAGTTTGACGGCGAGGCAGTTACAGAGGTTGTACGGCCATCAATTGCTCGGATGAGGTACCGAGTCATCCGACTTCCAAAGTATATGATCCTTCACATGCGACGGTTCACCAAAAATAACTTCTTTGTGGAGAAAAACCCCACTCTAGGTAACTTTGTGTTATCTTGATTGAACTATGACTATTCAGTGCTGCCTGGTACCTCACTGATACTAATATATTTCTTTGTTTCGTGTAACAGTTAACTTTCCTGTAAAGAACTTGGAATTGAAGGATTACATTCCATTACCCAAGCCAAAAGAGAATGAGAAGCTGCGTTCAAAGTATGATCTCATAGCCAACATTGTACACGATGGCAAACCGGGTGAAGGATGCTACAGAGTATTTGTGCAGCGGAAATCAGAAGAGGCATGGTATGTGTTCTCTTTTTCATTCCTAGCATGCATATTACTGAAAGGCCTGGTAAATCATTAGAGAATCTTTTTACGCCAGGTACGAGATGCAGGATCTCCATGTCACCGAGACCCTCCCGCAGATGGTAGCGCTCTCAGAAACCTACATGCAAATATATGAGCAGCAAGGATGAGATACACAGGGACGATGAACGATGCTCGTCATATGTAGCTTTCCCCACCTTTTTGCTTAACGCAGATCCTATTTACAAGCTAATTTTTATGTCTGGTGCAATTTTTGATAGCGTAAGTGTTGTATGTCCAAACTAAAATTCCCTGAGAAGTAGAGTTTGAGGAACTCAACTGGACTGTCAGTTCGGCGTCGCAATGAAGTCATTCCAGGAGCTAGCAATTGTAAAATGTAAAAAGCGCACCTGCACTTTACAGTTTTCTGCTTTTGAAGCGCAGGCTGAAGACAATTGTTTTTTAACTAGCAAAGCTTCCTCACCATCATGCATCTCTGTTGTGAATCTGTATATTGACACCATCCAGACACTAGTGATGGTGTAATAGTTCTGAAGATTTTCAGGCAATAGATTATGGAAATGTATGGTCCTGATGGTTGTTTACTCAAGCGTCAGTTTATTTGTAGAGGAGTTCTAATACAGTTACCCTGTACCATTGTTTGCTTATGTTGAATTCAGGCCTGCGTAAAGTGGTTGGAGATTGCAGGAAATCAACATGATACTCCCTCCATTCCTAAGCATATAGTGTTATAGTGTTCTAGTTTTTGTCAACATTCACATGTGCGAGTTGTGTGGGATAGGCCCCAAGTTTGGAGGCCCTCTTGAGTGTGACAGAGTATTTTTAGTTCATACCCCCAATGCATATTTTGGGGGCTATTAATGGGGTGCCGGTGAAAACGCCATGTAGAGTAGGTCTCACACAGTTCAACACGCGGCTGCGGGTGATAACCCGGGAGTGATTTCGGCTGTCAATGTGGCTTCCTTTGGTACAGTCAGAAAGTACCTACCGGTATATGTTTCACCATTGATTCGCGCACTAAATTTGTGTCCCAGATTTGATTCATAGATATATTATGGGGGGCACGAATGTTAGGCCACAAATCAAAACATTATAAAAGTGCACTCGCGGTGATTCGTTTTTCAGTGAAGTTTACGTACTCACTCCGTCCGGGTTTATAAGTTTAAATTTGAGCAACTCCTGAGTCCGGGGTACTTTTGTTTCCGTAGTTCATTCAAAAAATATGCACCTCCTGAGTCAAAAAGTACGAAACGAGGAGCCCCATTTGCGCCACCGCGTCCGATGCCTCCCCCATCAGCACCGCGCCGCCGCGCGCCACCGCCGGCAGCCAAAACCGTCGGCACCCCCTTGCTCTCGCGGCTCCGCCTCGCCGCCGGTCAGTCCTCCCCGCGTCGCCTCCTCCTGCAGTCCTTAGCGCTCGTCCTCACCTCCGGGCTCTCCTCCTCCCACGCCGCCCTCTCCTCCCGCCTCCTCAACTCACTCCTGCCGCACCTCCACTCTACGGCCCACCTCCTCCGCCTCCTCCCCTTCGACCACCTCACGCTCCTCCTCCTCTCCTCCGGCCCCAAGCGTCAGGCCAGCTCCCTGCCCACCGCCTCCGCCCTTCACGCCCTCGCCGTCTGCTCCGGCCACCTCCCCTCCGACATCCGCCTCGCCAACTCCCTCCTTTCCCTCTACCTCTCCCTCGGCACTCTGGAATCCGCGCGCTGCCTCGTTGCCGACATCCCCCGCCCCGACACCGTCACCTGGAACACCCTCCTGCGCGCCTGCCTCCGCTCCGGCCTCCTCCCCTCCGCCCGCCGCCTGTTCGACCAAATGCCGGAGCGGGATCTCGTCTCCTACAACTCCATGGTTTCTGGATACGCCGCCACGGGGGACATGCCCGCCGCCAGGCAGCTGTTCGACGAGATGCCCGAGAGGGACGTGGTCACCTGGAACTCCATGCTGGCCGGGTATACTCGCTCTGGAGCCATGGAGAGCGCCAAGAAGATGTTTGATACGATGCCGGAGAGGGATGTCGTGTCGTGGAACTCGATGCTGGACGGGTACGCCCAGGCCGGGGACGCTGTGATGGCAAGGGCCGTGTTCGACGGCATGCCGAGGAGGAGCGCTGTGTCCTGGAATGTCGTTCTGGCGCTGTACGCACGGCTCAAGGACTGGCCAGAGTGCCTGAGGCTGTTTGAAAAAATGATGGCCGTGGGGGCCGCCTTGCCAAACGAGAAGACGTTCGTGAGTGTTCTGATGGCCTGTGGGAGCCTGGGCGATCTTGACAAGGGGAAATGGGTGCATGGCTTAGTTCGCAAGAGGTGGGAGAGGCTTGTGCCGGATATTCTCTTGCTTACGGCGCTACTGACGATGTATGTCAAGTGTGGGGTGATGGAGACCGCGAGGGAGATCTTTGATTCGATGTGCGAAAGGAGCGTGCCGTCGTGGAACTCGATGATTATTGGCTACGGGTTACACGGGCAGAGCGAGAAGGCTCTCGAGCTGTTCCTGGAGATGGAGAGAAGCGGGCCTAGGCCGAACGGGACGACATTCATCTGTCTCTTGAGCTCCTGTGCCCATGGTGGCTTGGTGCTTGAGGGCTGGTGGTGTTTCGACAAGATGGTCAGGTTCTACGGCATCGAGCCCAAGGCTGAGCATTTTGGCTGCATGATGGACCTCCTCGGCCGTGCTGGACTTTTGAGAGACTCAGAGAATCTCATCCAGAATTTGCAAGGGAAAGCGTCGCCGAAATTGTGGGGCACAATGGTTTCAGCCTCTCGGACGCAGAGCAACTCCAAGCTCGGAGAGTTTGTTGGGAAGAAGCTGATTGAATTGAAGCCTACAGATGTTGGCCCGTACGTTCTCCTCTCAAATGTTTATGCCGCGGAAGGGAGATGGGACGATGTCGAGAAAGTCAGGGAGATGATGAAGGAGAACGGGGTGGAAAAGGATGCCGGGTCGAGCCTCGTAGGATCCGTCGAACGGGAGCCCCGTCTTGGTACTCTAGATAGCTGTGTCTCGGTTCGACGGGATGATGGCGTGGTGGTGCTGTCGATGCTGGGAGAGATGGGCACCCACATGAAGCTGCCATCTGAATCCGAGTAGTCTGGGTGCAGCGAAGGAAGGCTATGAACTGTTATGTGAAACCACCGAAGGAGGAGAGTGAGTGCATGTTGCAAACTAGATTGCCGTTGCTGATCGAGGATCATCTGTCTGCTATTGGTATTTCTCTCATGCCAAGTTCAACATTGCATGGATGAATCAAGCCGAGAAGAATCGAATAGGCTGCTGCGCAAGAAAGCAATCGAAGCCATGTCTGGTGTCCAGCTGTTGCCAATGGACCATCAGAGAAGGTGGCCCGGCTCCTGGTATAGGATTGGCTTCTCGCATAATTCTGGCACTCTCTCAGCTCATCAGGTATTCAGGTGCGATGTGATGTGACAAGTTTGAGATGACGATGGTTGCATCAGCCGATCGAGGTGTCGGCAAGGTAGAGCCGGGCGGTGTGCAGGCAAACGGGAGTGACGGCGTCCGCTGCAAGCTGCAAGAGGTATTTGTTCCTCCGGATGTAGATGAGTGGGGATCTTAGACAGGGAGAAAAAGAATAATATTACGAGTTCAAAAGCATATTCTCTTGCAATTGTGAAGTAACAAAAAAAAGAGACTAGGAATATTTAGTCTGACAGGTGAGGTCCGCCGAGCAAGTTCGGTCAAGCATGATTTTATTTTTCTCTCGAACCAATTTCTTGCAACAATTTTGACCTGGAATAATAAACCTGGACTAGATGGCCAAAGAAAGAAACGTAGAGGCCACAAAACTCGGTGGAAGTGAACGGACTCCTCCTCTTCCTACTATAAGGCCATGTACAATGGCTGGTGCTTAGCTGGGTGCTTATAAAAATAAACCAAACCTTTTCCTAAGCATCAAGCCTTATTTGTATAGGGAAGGTGCTTAGTTAAGCATCTGTCTAGTGTAAATAGTGTTTAAACAAAAACCAGGTTTATTTTTATAAGCATCTCTCCTAAGCACCTCCCATTGTACATGGCCTAAGAGAGGAGGAAGAAGTGGGCCAAACGCACGCCACCACCGCAGATTCATTCCACGATCGAGCAGTCCCTGCCTGATTCGGAGGAGCCCACGATCCTGATCCTACTACCATGGCGGCTCCCTCCGCCGTCAGGTACGTCCCTCACAGCCGCCGCCCTCTCTCCCTGCTCCTCTCCGATGCCCTGAATCGCGCGGCGATCGCCGAGTCTCTGATTGTCCGGCGAGTTAGCGGGTGGATCCGGCAGCTCTTTCCGTCCCTCGGTTCCTCAACCGTGGGAATTCTCTGAGCGACCGTCCCGCGGCCGCGGTTGTTGCGATCTTAGCCGGCTGGCGGGAATGAGCCGATCGAGCTTATGCTCCCAATCACTGCGCGTGCTCAAGGAGCTGTGATTTGCACGGATGCTTTGTGTGATTTGCATAGTCACCCACCGCGTGAATTTCACCTGTGCGGCCCACCCGCCTCCTATGTGTATGTTGTTATTAGGAACAAAAGACAGTAGACTGCTGGAGTAGATCTCTGCATTCACCTCATAGTGTATGAGCACTCGCCAATTAAATTGCTTCAGAGATTACACATCGCATGCATTGCTGCATTTCTTTTTTATCTCTGCCTAACTACGATTGCCAACGCCAAAACGAGATAAAAAGGAAGTGATCGGAGAGTTTTTGGATAAAGTAAAGAGTCCGACAGATCACATGAGCGTTCGTTTTTCTTCTGTTTATATACAAGATCATGTATTAGTTGTCCATTTGTTTGAGTACCACTGACCGATGCAGATGATTTGCAATTTTAAGTTTAGCATTCAGAACTTGCAAGCATGTGAATGTCGAACCCTAACTTGTTTGAATCCTTTGCAGTTCCCTCGCGGCAACGGTTCCGGTTGAGGCGGTTCTGTTTGACATCGACGGGACCCTGTGCGATTCAGACCCTCTTCACCACGTGGCTTTCCAAGAAATGCTTCTTGCGGTATGGAACTCTTAATCGTTCTGCAGATCGTTCATTCACCGGTACTTCCACTAACAAGCTAATCCATATAAACAGATTGGGTACAACAATGGTGTGCCGATCGACGAGGAGTTTTTTATAAATAACATTGCTGGAAGGAGCGATGTTGAAGCTGCTCAGAATTTGTTCCCTGACTGGCCACTTGAGAAAGGTCTGAAATTCCTAGAGGACAAGGAAGTCAAGTACAGAAGGTACATAACACAACCCCATAAGGAGAGGGCTAGTTCATTCTGTGATATCTTATGAGCTTATTTTTGCTGCATCTTTTGTCTCTCCCTCTAAATTGCTTCTGAGAACTTCCAGTTGGTGCTTATTTGTGGGCTGCTTATTTGTTTTAGTTTGGCGATGGAGCGCTTGGAGCCTGTAAATGGCCTTGGCAAAGTGGTTCAGTGGGTGAAAGATCATGGTTACAAGCGCGCTGCAGTGACCAATGCCCCAAGGATTAACGCTGAGCTGATGCTCAAACTTCTTGGTCTGACAGACTTCTTCCAGGCTGTGATTGTTGGAGGTGAATGTGAGAAGCCAAAACCTGCGCCATTCCCGTACCTGAAGGCTCTCAAGGAGCTTAATGTGTCTGCAGCACACACTTTTATCTTCGAGGTACGCCTACACTTCAGTCTGTATCTATTGAACTCGCCACCTGAAATCTGATTGGAAGTGCAGATGCATCGTACTAATATGTGCCTTCATTGCAGGACTCCGCTTCAGGGACACGTGCAGGAGTTGCCGCCGGAATTCCCGTCGTTGCCGTGCTGACAAGGAACCCCGAGAAGTCCCTAGAGGAGGCTGGGGCTGCATTGATCGTCAAGGACTACGCAGACCCCAAGCTCTGGAGTGCGCTTGAAGAGATTGACGTAGTGGAGGCGAAGCTAAAGAATGGTGGAGCGTGAGACGATGATGAACATCTGATTAGATCGATTACCCATTTTTAGGATTGATGGGATTCTGCAGCCCATATTGATAAAAAGTTGATTAGATCCATTTTAATATAGGGCTCATCTGGGTATTGTGAGCTCCTTTTTTTTTTGTTTGAGGGAGGGAGGGTATTGTGAGCCCTTAGTTTGCTTCCTTTCGGTTTGCATTTTGATTGTTTGCTAGAGGAAGGAATAAAAAAAACTCTGGTCGTGATGACTTGAGATTATTATTGCTCTATGTATGAGACCATTAAAACGGAAAATCTTTTGGGCTTATGGCCTGCCACATCTGAATTATGACACTCTTAACCAGCCTTGAGAATGTCACTTATTGCTGCCACATTTAGTTTTCTTTGAATGTATCCTTTTTAATTAGAAAAGATATGACAATGATGTGCACGTTTTAATGGAAACGGCTCCTTTCCAAAAGCAAGGCCAACTTTCACCACCAACCTCACCACCGACCTACCAAACCTCACTTCACCAACCAACTTCTCATTGACAATATAGTCATCATCAAGTAGCAGTTATCCATCCTGTTCGCAGATCAGCAGAGAGCACTCTGAAGAAGAACACTGAACACGACACTCCCATGGGAAGCCACCAGTTAGTTTCTCCAGCAACCTGTACTATTGCAACGTTTTGATCTCAGTTACTAGTTTCTTATAGTACTACAATCTGTGAATTACTTAAGCCTTTGGTCGATCTCTGATGAATAATCCTGTTTGTGCAGCTTTGTGATCTGCCGATCGCCGCCGCTGGAGGCGGTGCTGTTCGACATCGACGGCACGATGTGCGTGTCGGACCCGTTCCACTACCGTGCCTTCTCGGAGCTGCTGCAGAAGCTCAACTACAACGACGGCGTCCTGATCACGCCGGAGTGGGGGATGCGGCACATGGCGGGGCGGAGCAACGAGCAGATCGGCCGCTTCCTGTTCCCGGACTGGACGCAGGCGCAGCTGGACGCCTTCTTCGCCGAGAAGGAGGCCCTGTTCGCGCGGTACGCCGGCGAGGGGCTCCGCGAGGTGGCCGGCCTGGGGGCGCTGTGCCGGTGGGCGCGGGAGCGCGGGCTGAAGCGCGCCGCCGTCACCAACGCGCCCAGGGCCAACGCCGAGCTCATGATCTCCGTCCTCGGGCTCTCGGACTTGTTCCAGCTCGTCGTGGCCGGCGAGGACTGCGGCGAGGGCCGCTCCAAGCCGTGCCCCGACCTGTACCTCAGGGCGCTCGCCCTGCTCGGCGCGAATCCGGACCGCTCCGTCGTGTTCGAGGACTCCGTCGTGGGGGTGCAGGCCGGCGTGGCCGCGGGGATGCCGGTCGTGGCTGTCGCGGAGGAGAGCCGGGAGGCCAAGGTCGTCGCCGCCGGCGCGTCGCTCGTCGTAAGGGACTACCACGATGTCAAGCTCTGGGCGGCGTTGGACGCTGCTGCTGATGGAGTGGAGCTCCATCCGCCGGTGGTTGATGCGGAGGAACGGAGCGTGGAGATTTCAGATGGGATTTGAAACATTATTGGAAGAACGTTATTTCAAGAAAAAACACCAAGAGATTTCCTAAGTACTACGGGGACAATCATATCATATATGGTTTGCAATCCTATAAATCAAACAACCATTGTAGATATGTAGGATTCCCTAGACATCCCATATGAAGACTTGCTCCTCAATGAATAGGTGATGCTCGTGGATCAGGGATGTAACTGAGCGCGGTTTTCCCACCCCGCAGTTCGGCCGCCTGGCTTATCTTGACCGTCCATCTTCGATCGTACGCTCACTTATAAATCTTTCCAGAAAAGTCTTTATATTTTTATTAAATTAAGTTTTAGTCCTCCCGTCGTCGGAAACGGATGTCCACGCCGCCTGGAGCTCGGTCGCGCTCCTCCGCGCCGCCCAAAATGCGCCGCCCCGCTCCTCCGCCGCCGTCCGGAGTCGGAGCTCCTCGGCGCCGCCCGGGAGCCGGAGCTCCTCGGCACCAGGCGCCGCCCTGGAGCAGCCGCCGCCGCCCCGCTCCACCGCTCCTCCCGCCGCCGCCCCGCTCCACCGCCACCTCCCGGAGCTCCTCCGCACCAGGCGCCGCCCCCGGGAGCCAAAGCTCCTCGGCGCTCCTCCGCACCAGGCGCCGCCCCCGGGAGCCAAAGCTCCTCGGCGCTCCTCCGCACCAGGCGCCGCCCCCGGGAGCCGAAGCTCCTCGGCGGCAGGCTGCTGCTGGTCCGGAGCAAATGCGGCGACTGCTTCGACGTGTTCGAGCCGGACGACGCCTCTGGGCGGTGGTCGGAGGTGACGAGCCTGGGGGACGACGAGGCGCTGTTCCTCGGCGTGAACAGCTCGATGGCTCTGCATCTCGCCATCTCCCCGTCCGAGCCAGCCTCATCTTCCCGTCCCCCTGAGGCCGCGCCGCCATTCCCTGCCCCAGCCCCGCCAGGCTGCCGCGCGCCGCCCCGCTCTCATTCAGTCCCCACGCCGCCGCGCCGGCACCCCCTGCCCAGCCCCGCCCGCCCGCTGCGCGCCGCGTCTCGTCTCCTTGCTCGCCGAGATCGATCACTAGCGCTAACTTTTGATTCATCCTACTACTACTTCTACTACAGGTATGCAGCCACTAGGAGCTGGCGCCTGATCATCGAGTCTCCCTACGACTGATTCCTGCGCCGGAGATCGACGACGACAACGGAGATGTTGTCGGTGCTGCTCTTGGTGAGAGCCAACTTGGTGAGCATGGCCGCGGCCTCGGCGCACCACCGCTCCCTGCCCCTCAGGAGGCACGCCCTGGCCACCTCGCACGCTTTCTCGTTGCTGACCACGTCCCACAGCCCGTCGCTGGCCAGGATCAGGCACTCGTCGCCGTCCGACCTCTCGGTCACCGTCACCTCGGGCACCGCCATCACGTAGGGCTTGAGGTACCCGTCCCCGATGGCGCGCGACATGGCCAGGACGCCCAACACCCTGACGTCCTCCCAGAAGATGACGCGCCCGCCCGCCGCCTCGATCCGCTCCAGCTCATCGGGCCTGTCGGGCTTGTGGTCCGAGGACATCGACAGCACGGGCTCGGTGCCGTCCTCGCGGCGGCAGAGCACGGCGCGGGAGTCGCCGCAGTTTGCCATGCCGATCTGGTTGGCGACGACGGCGATGGAACCCACATGGTCGCACTTGTGCGCTTCGCAGCGGCAGGTCGAGCTGGCGCTGGCGCCGCGCCCACCGGCCGCCGCCACCTCGGCGTCCATCCTCGCGAAGCTCCTCCATGACGGATGTCACGGTGGTGCCGGTGGGCCGGTGGCGAGGACGGCGGCGAGCTCGTCGGCGACGAGGTGGTGCATCCGGTCCCGGCACGCGTCGGCGACGTGCGAGCAGCCATCCCGTGCCACGGTTCGGCCGCCTGGACTATCCCCAGAGCCGGAGCCGTGGCACCACGCTCCTCCCGTCGCCGCCGCCCCGCTCCACCGCCGCTGCCCGGAGCTCCTCCGCACCAGGTGCCGCCCCCGGAGCTGGCGCCACGCTCCTCCCCGCCGCCGCCCCGCTCTGCCGCCGCCGCCCCGGCCGGAGCTCCTTGGAACAGCTCCGTCGGTGTCGAGGACCCCGTCGTGAAAATTAATAGAGATGGGATGATTTTTTTGCAAGAAAAATGTGCACGAATCTTGGCGTAATTAACGGTGGGGATAGCCCAGGCGGCCGAACCGCGGCACGGGATGGTATTTTCGGATATAATTCCTGTAGGATCACTAATAATGTGCTACTTGTAAGGATCTTGATAATAAGTAATTTCCTAGTGACCTAGGAAGTGGTTATATAGGGCTCAAAACATTCTTGATACCTCACATCCCTATCCGTGTGTGCATGTGTGTGTCTCAGCGTGCATAGAGAGAGAGTACCTCGTCCTTTTTTGATGTGAATTGTGAAGGATAAACATTTTGTGAAGATATATAACATCGAATTTAAGGCTGTGGGTGAGATGCAACATGGATCAATTCGACTAATCAAAAGAAGCTATGCTAGCTTCACATAAGATTTTTATTTATCCCGAGGAAATACTACCACCACTATGTACACATGCGTGAAGAATAGAGGGTCTAATTAAAGTGGTTGGTCGGATTCGGAAATATTGTTCCCCGCACTTCATGAAACTAACAAATGGATATTGTTCCTTGCACCACATGAAACTAACAAATTGTTACGTGTAATGCATGGATGTTTTGGTATCACGCTAAGATAGTCAGTAACCTTTTATAATGGCAACCATTATGGTACAATAATCCAATGCAATTTTGTAAATACACTTGGCAAGTAAATATGAGTACACAATTACTCCATAGTACATATATCCCACAATCATGCAGTTTGTGCGCAATTGTAGGTTTTGCACAACATAAATAGGAAAATCCATATGTACTACCGTGTGTGAGATCATATCTTGGTTTTACAGATTACATACCTAGAAATGCGACTTGAAAGGAAACTAAGAAATTTATAGGTTTGTTTTGTTCATACACATCTCACAATATTTTGGTGATGATGAAAAAACATTTCTTAATCGCTAGTGTTTTCAGTGTTAGTTAACAATACCAATGATGTACTAATCCTATTGCTAAGTATTTCAGTTTGTGTGAGTTGCATATCACATATCCCAAAGCCAAAATGTAAAGAAAAAAGTTTCTAAAATTCTTCCTAGAACCGGAATATTGGAGCCGGAAATTTGCAGGATCGGAAATTCTGGGTCTCCTATTTCTACCAGAAAAGTGGCTAAGGAAAAGTTTGGAAGTGGTTCTGACTCGAACCGGAAAATTAACTCGGAAATTTCATTGACTCGGAATTTCCGAGTCACCCAGAAAACCACTCCAGATTTGGCTAAGGAAAGAAGAGAAAGTGGTTATGACTTCAACCGGAAAATCAACTCGGAAATTTCATCAGCTCGAAATTTCCGAGTCAGCCAAAAAACCACTCCAGAATTTGGCTAAGGAAAGAAGAGGAAGACGTTCTGACTCCAACCGGAAAATCGGCTCGGAAATTTCACTGACTCGGAATTTCCGGGCAACCCTCAGAAACTTGAAGAAATTTGGCTAAGTCAAGATGTCGAAAACGTTCTGATCTCAACCGGAAATTCAGCTCGGATATTTCACTGAACCGGATATTCCGAGTGACTCGGAATTTCTGGGAGCCACTTATACCGGAATTTCCGGTTCATCGAGACAGCCAACGGCCAGATTTTGGGAGGGGGTATAAATACCCCCTCACTCACTCAAGAACAGTCAGCTCTCAGATTTTCTCTCTCCTACTATTCTTGAAAGCGCAAATCATCAGGATCTCCCAATCCCTCCACCCAAATTCGTTGATCTTTGGAGGATTGGAGGAGAAGGCCCGGATCTACATCTTCACCGAAGGGATTTGCATTTCCTCCCCATTCACTTGAGTATTTCGTGGCTAGGGTTTCCGGTGGAAAAACCTAGTTCACCATTGTTGTAATCTTGGTGTTGCCTTGACCTTTTGTGGTCCTTGACCTGTTGTGGTCATCTTGAGAGCCCCCAATTAAGTTGTGGGTGCGTGCCTCAAGCGTTTGTTAGGGATTCGATCTCCGCCCTAAAAGGGGATCAGTAGTGGAAGGTGAACTCGCAACCTTTGTGGTTGAGTTCATCGGAGAAGAAGGTGAGTCTTTGTGGCGTTGCGGCTAACCTGTTGTGGTAGCGCACACCTCTCCAAACGAGACGTACACCCTTGGGTGGAACTCGGGATTACATCTTCGTCTCCGCGTGCTTCACTCGGTTCCCCTTATCCTTACTCCCTTACTTGCTTGTCTTGTTAGCTTTTTATCTTGTTATTGCTTCGGTTGTCATTTAGGTAAATTCATCATAGTTGCATATCAAGAGAATTTACCTTTGTGTTGAGCCTAAATTTGAAAAGACCTAAAATTTGTAATATCACCTATTCACCCCCCCCCCCTCTAGGTGCCGGATTCCCGTTCAGATGAGACAAAAGAAATGTTTATATTATGCTAAGGGGACAATCATATATGGTTTGGAATCCTATAAATCAAACAACAATCGTAGGATAAATTACTAAGGGTAGATTCCTCCAATGTTTTTGTGATTATCCTTTACATGAAAAAGGGACTAAGTGGTTGTAACGTTTGGTGCAAGATTATGGAGAAATTAGCACCTATGGTTTTTGTCTATAGTTTGGAACATTAATTTCAAGTTAAACTGAAATGTTCCTAGAAAAAATCATGTATTTTGAACAAATTGTAAATCCACAAAAGTGAACTTATTAACCTAAAGGCAACGTGACGGACAGAGACCGCTTCATAAGCTTGCGAAGGAGATAAATATTTATTGCATCAGGTGCCACACAATTTGGTTTCCACAAAGTGGACACATTGTTGAGATTTCATGGACATCCCATATGTTCTACAAAGTGGACACATTGTTGAGATTTCATGACCATCCCATAAAATGATGCTCACTGATGAATAAATGATGCTCACTGATCCAGAATGCAAGTCCTGGACGATCACTAATAATGTGATACTTGTAAGGATCTTGAAACTAAGTAATTTCATAGTGACCTAGGATGTCATGAGAAAAGACTCAAAATATTCTCGATACCTCACATCCCTATCCGTTTGTGTACGAGTGTGTGCGCGTGTCTCTGTGTGCGTAGAGAGAGTACCTCTTCCTCATTTGATGTGAATTGTGAAAGATAAACATGGAAATGAAGATGGTGGGTGAGATGCAGCATATAATTCAACTAATCAAAAGAATCAATGCTAGCTTCACATAAGATTTCTATTTATCCCACGGAAATACCACCGCCACTATGTTCACATGTGTGAAGAACAAAGGCTATGATTAAAGTGGTTGGTTGGATTCGGAAATGTCTTTCCTCACACCTCATGAATCTAACAAATAGGTACTATTCCTCACACCTCATGAAACTAACAAATGGGTGCATGTAATGCACGCATCTTTTGATATCACACCAAAACAATAGTAACCTTATACAATAGTAACCATATATACAGTACAATAATCCAGTGCAATTCTGTAAATACACTTGGCAAGAAAGATATGAGTACAAAACTGTTTCATAGTACATATATCCTACAATCATGCAGTTTGTGCGCAGTTGTAGGTTTTGCACAACATAAATAGGAAAATTCATATCTTGTTTTGCAGATTACATACCTAGAAATGCGACTATGAAGGGAAACTAAGAAATTTGTAGGTTTGTTTTGTTCATACATATTTCACAATATTTTGTGATGAGACATAACGAAATATTTATATTATGCATTTGAGAGGATTAAATTTAATGGAAGTAATTCTAAACTTGCAACAATCTAACTTAACTTTGTGATCCTGGAATAAGGAACTGCTGAATGACTCATAGTGATTTGTTAGTACAAACTCTTACTTCCCCGGTTGCAAATTAGACGTCATATTTAGTTTTATTAACACAAGCGTTAGACAAACAATTATTCTATTAGTGCACAGTTTGTGTGACACAAAACTAATACATTTTATTTATACTCTAGGGTGCTACTTATGAATGATCTTGTATCATATGAACCTTGAATTAGTTGAGAAAATGTTCGTCGGAACATTGCTTTTCAATCAAACTTATATTTTAAATGGTGGGGAATGCCTAAGTTGCTACGGAGTATGATACACTTGCAAAACCACAAACAATTTGGTTTGATTGAATTGCGATCTTTTTACAAAGTTAAGAAACCAAATTTTTTTTCGTATTTTTCATATAATTTTTTGCCACCTTAATAGACTTGGGTGTATTTAAGAGAGGTTGGTCGTGGCCTAGGTCATCGTAGAATAACCGAGCAATTGATCAACAGTTCAACACATGTAGTGTGAGGCAATGTGGTGGCACCGAGCAATTGATCAACACATGTAGTGTGACGTTGTCGGACGTTGAATCATGTCAGTGGGTGTCTTGTGTGAGTGAAGAAGCTGAAACGACACGAGCGGCTCTCCGGAAAGTTGCGGCACTAAGTAGCAGCTCCCGATGTCCGTGAACATAAAATAACAAGACCATCAAAGCAATTAAACTAAGAAAAACAAGACAAATAAATTTCAGAAACAAAAGACCAAATAACTTTTGTACAGATTGTATGATTTTTTGACCCGATTTCCCTTATTAACAGGGTCAATTCTCTTTTATCTATTCGAGCAGTGGATATCGACCACTTTTACCTAAAAAAAATACCAAACATTACTTGGAAAGAGATGAAAGGATCAAATTTTACACGTGGGATAACCCAGGAGTAGCCGAACTTAGTAAACACAGGAAACACAAATATTCAAGTTGTATTAAGAAAGAAAAATCAACTATGAAAATGGCTATTCATTGGTGTGTTGAAGCATTTAGAAATTGTGATGCATGTTACATGCATGGCGCAACCACTCATGGTACTAAGAATCACAAGAAAAAAAGATCAGGTGTACGAGTAGTTCCTAGAACAGTAGAACTAAACTCACAACTCATGCTAATTTCAAAAAAAAAATCATAACTCATGCTAAAGTTTCGAACATATTCATTCCAGTGATGGTATGAAGATGTAACATCCCAAAATTTTGAAACGTTTAAAAATCACAAAAATTTAAAACTTTATTTCTCATTAAAATAAAATCATCAATATCCTAGAAGATCAACTCAAAAGGATTATTTTGACCTAGTCAAATGTATTATGATATTAATTCAATCAAGTAAAGCTTATTTTCAAACTTGAGTGTTGAGTTATAAATAAATATTCTAAATATTTATTAAACCCTAAAACCATATTGCAAAGTATTTCAATTTATTTAAATTATGCATGTTTCTAAAATGGTGTTGGTTAATTTATATAATTCGAAATTCTTGCATTTGAGTTCTTAAATAAACCCTAGGCCAATATCTATAATCACAAAACTATTTGGAACATTTTCATATTTAAAAAAATATATAATTTGACTCAAGAATTTAGTTTTGAAAATAGATTTGAAATGATTATTTTAAACATATGTATTGTGATATTCTTCTTAATTTTGTTAAGAGATAAATCCTCTTATTAAAACTCTATTTTAAAGATTGTCAAAATGTATCAATCATATTATTTAAAAATGTCACCACTGGAAAAGTTTGGGAAACATGTATTTGAATGTTTTTAAATGAAATATGTGAATTTTTACAAATTCTTGGAAACTGATTTGATGTCATTTGGATAATTAAAAAAAAGTTATAAAATAAATAACAAAAACAGAAAAGAGAAAGAGAAAGAATCAGAATAAAAAAAGGGATTTAATGGGCCAGCCCACCTCTTAACGTCCGTGCGAGCGAGGCCTACCAGCCCAACAACAGCCCACCTGGCCCCCTCTCCCTTCTCTATCTCTGACCACGGGGACCCACCGGTCAGCCCCGGTCACCCCTAACCTCCAGCCACGCACACGGTGCCCACGACCGCACCCCACGATCCCGTGCCACCTCCTCCACTCGCCACACTCCCCCTCGAGCCCCCCGCCCCCCCCCCCCCACGACGCGCTCTACCCCTCCTTAAATCCCCAAGACCCCGGCCTCCTTTCCCCTCTCTCCCCGTCCGAGTTCGTACCCCGTTTCTCCACGAAAGCTCGCCGGAGTAGCCCTTCCGCCGCCGCACCTTTCTTTGAATTCCAGCGTGGTGAGGACGAACCCGAGCCCCTTGACCCTCTCCCGACTTTCCCCTCTCTCCGGAGCACCTTCTGAGCCCCCTTACCAATTTTTTCGTGCAGCTGAACGAGCAATCCGTGCACGACCAGGACGACCTCCGCGCCGCCGTAGCTCCGGCCGGTCCCCATCGCTGTTCGACGAAGCTACCCCTGCCGCCGACACCTCCACAATCTTCACGGCGCCACGTTGCACCTCTTCATCGCCTTCCCGGAGCAGAAGGAGCATCAGAGGCACCGATTCGTCCACGCCCGTGGCTGCGCCGCCGCCGTCCCTCTTCTCTCCGGCGAAGTCAGCGCCGCCGCGGTGAGAACCTTTTCCTCTCATCCGTCTGATCGGAAACGAACGGTCACGATTAGATCTTTTTTAACTCGAACCGGTACGTGCCGCGTCAGCGTCCAGTCAACGCCACGTCAACGCCACGTCAGCCCAGTCTTTTCTGGATTTATCCCAATTTAAAATAAAATGGTTATTTAGCAGAAAAGCCCCTGTAACTTCAAAACATCATATCTTTTTATCCACAAAGCCAAACTTGACAAACTTTATACCAATAGAAAGCCCTTGATCTGTAGAATCATTTAGCACTGTTGAATTTCAAATTTGACTAGTTTAAAGTAATTAAAATTTTAAATAGATGAATTGAGCAAATTTGACCTAGATTTGAATTCACAAATTCAAGTTTTGTAAATAAAATATTTTTTTGGAAACCTTAGGATCTGTCTAATATTGTTGCACTATTAAAATTAAATTTATAGCAATGTCATTTCCATTTAAAAATCAGAAACCCTAATTGTATAATTTTAATATAGTTTAAATTCTATTAACCTTGATAAATTGTTTTCTTTTACAAAAATAACACAAGTAATCTATTTTGACCAGAAATATCAAAACTAAGCCTAACCCAACCACTTTTGAAATACAAACTTATATAGATGTGTTAAAACTTGTTAAAAGTAATTCTATCTGATGATATATTGTTTTATAAATCAGAGACTCAGTTTGTGTAATTTAGATATAACTTAAATTCTATAAATCATATTAATGGGAATCCTTTTGCGGAATGTCACTAAAATGACTTTAGGTCTGGAGAAAACAAATACTAACACTTCAATAGATCGATAGGATTCATAAACTAGTGAATTGGTTTTAAAATCCTTTGGACTTCTAAAATTACAACCATAGTTTGAAAGTGGTGTTATTTCCTTTTCACAAAATCACTGTGCAAACATTTTGAACATAACCAACCATTACAATCTTTGAAACAATACTTCAACCCATTCAGATTTGAAATGCTCAAATTTGAATTAGACCATCCCTTGACCATAAATGGCAAATCCTAAGTCCTATCACATTTATTCCTTTTGTTAACTGAAATTATGTGATAAGACCTGACAATAAAATAAATGAATTAAAACAACTATTGTTGAACACATTATTGTGATGTTTGATTTGTGTTATGTGTTCGTCAAATTGTTTTTTTATAGTTTTCTTCTTTCATCGTATAGACTGAACGAAGTGAAACGTTCTTCGTTGAAGAGAGTGTGAGAAACGACAAACTATCAAAAGGCAAGTGACGCTCATAAACCACCTATTATTTTCACTATATGCATAGTAGTGTTTTTCTGTAGTTATGCATGTTAGGAGTTGTGTGCAGTTCTATATTATGCTATGCTCCTATGTAGTGTTTAGTTATCCCCCACCCTGAGCTTAGAAGCAAGAACACTTAGTAGGATGCTTAGTCAAGCAATGAAAAATGTTTTGATTAGTTGGATAGTGGAAAGATTAATGAAGTTAATTAATGAACTACCTGGGTGTTGGTTGGAGAACCATGGTGGGTGCCTACTCAGGGGGTCCATGTCTATGGTAATTACCCTTGGTGGATGCGCACAAATGTGGAAAGTCACCCAGGATTAAAGAGATTGTAGACACACCTTGCTTAGAAGCTTCCAGTGCAACCACAGGTCATATGGGCTCTGTCTTGACCACATAAGTTGCGAGACCCCGAGATCCGCGTGACCAGCAGATGTAGGGTGATAGGTGGGGATGGGTCCGCTTTATGGATTTTGGGGAATTGCTTCTGAAAGGTCTCGTCTCGGCCTTCTCTTTTCCATTTCATAATTGGGTGACATGGAAGAGGGAATGATTGGGTCTTGTGGTGAAAGTGCACACCCTCTCGAGAGTTAAAACTAAGTATACTTAGCCGTGTCCCCGGTTATGGACATTTGAGCAACTAGACAGGGCAGATGTTGAAGATCTCCTCATCCCAATTTCTTTAATAAAATTTGATGGGTGAACAAGGGTTTGGGAGAGCTCACCGCTTTCTATCAGTGGTGCTCATTGTGAGTAGTTTTCAAAGTTGTTCACCGTTTTCTATCGGTGGTACTCTTTGTTGTCAAAGGTGTTCACTGTTGTCTATCAGTGGTACTCTTCGTCTAAGATGAAAAGTTGTTTTGTAAATGATAGGACAAAACTGACTTTATGCAAATCAGCATGAAACTCCACCGAGCCAAATATGCATGTAGATATAGTCTTAGTAATTTTAGTCACAAAGTGTCATCTTGCCACCACAATTCAATTGTGCTGACCCAATATAGTTTGGGCTGCAACTCACCATTGCAGGACCCTCAGACGAGGAGTAAGGATTGTTAGGGTCGCGAGTCTCCAACCAACATGCCTTGCCTGTGGCACATGATGAAGATGGAGCTCACTTATCCATTTTCTTTTCGCTGTGTGTTTATTTCGGTTTGATCTAGCCATGAGCTATGCACCTTGTATCGAACCCTTTTATTTCTGGATCATCGTGTAATGAATATTGATGCAATGTTATGGTATTTCATCTTAAACTGTGTGTGCTAACAAGTCGATCCAGTAACTAGCACTATACACAGGAGGTCGCTACCTTATAATAAGGAGGGCCTTTACAGAAGACGTTAAGCAGTGTGTATGCATGTACTCCTTTATGGAGAAATGTTGTGCACTAAACTAGGCTGTACATCCTAGAGTAACACAAATAACACGTTATGTTTGGATTTATGTAATTTGATGTGTTACTTGGACGGCGCGGCGCGAGCTTTAACTCAAAGTGTTCTTGATGCCTCTTATTCCTAAATATATGTCCATGTACTCGGCCACAGGAGCATAGGGGAGAGATCATGTATCTCATTCCTAGATCGAATATATTTGTGTATGAGAATTTGTGTGACCATATATAGCATATAGTCGAGAGTGGTAGGTGAGATGCAATATGAGATGCATCTCACCACTAAAAGCTCCATATTTGGGTGTATATCTTGAGGAGTTGTGAGTACCGTAAGCTCACATGAGCGATGGGATTGCAATTCGGATTCATTATAGCTTGTTCATTCGGTCCAAACTTAATAGGTTGGATCCATAAATTCCCGTCACATTCAGTTAATAGACCAGTAAAATGATACGGTGATACATTTATTTTGAAGTATCACCGTTAAATATCCGATAACCTTTCAACGGTAGAATCATGTATACAGTAGAATTGTCGTATATAAGATAAGTAACATAATCTGAAGTCACATAAAATATGATATATATTTACATGCATATATCTCACTATCCTATCATTGCTAGGGTCCTAAATACATTGAACAACATAAATAGTAAAAATATATATAACGCCATGAAACTATACCTTGGTTTTGATGAATAGTAACTATGTGGAAAAAAAATCAATCATATGCCTCGTAGATTCTTTGTTATACGATACAAGAGATGAAGAGGGTTGTTGATATATGTCTAACTATGCATCAGAGGGAACAAAGCAATTATTTGATTAATGCAAAACTTGAAAGGGTCTTAGTTTGCTGGACATTGATATGTTTCTAACTATGCATCAGACAACACAATAGTTTGATTAATGCAAAACTTGCAAGGGCACTAGTTTGTGGGCCATTGATTAGAACAGTGTGCATATCATCATAAGAAATGTGAACCGACCAGTAATTTTGGCTTGGTTGAATCATGGTCTAGTTCACAACTGAGAAACCAAAGTGATTTTCACAATGTTTGTAGTTGAATCATATACCAAGGTATGCATCACACTGTTGTCTGCAGGTGAGAAGATACTGGCCACTCGGAATGGCCAAGCAAAAACGGATTAAAATAGTACTGTATGAACTGTTTTTTTAAGGCGCAGGAGAGCTGCGTTTTCCATTTTACAGAGGGAGGCGGGCTACAAGGAGCCAAACCGTACAAATTACAGAGAAAGAAAAGACAAGATAGTTATAGTGGGAGTAACATGAGTAGTTCGTGAGTAGTCACATAGATGCCACATAGACAAAAAAGATTGACATGTAATTAATTAAGAGAGAAGCAAATAAATTAATATAGGTAGTACATTAACATCAATCACACTTTTCCTTTTCAATGGAAAATGAGTTTACAAAGTAATTAACAAATATTTCTATATTACCTTCCCACTATTCTAAAATACTCTACTCCCTCCGATCCTAATTAATCGTCACGGGTTGTACACCGATTTCTACATGTGTCCAGTTCATTTCCCACGTCAATTAAAACGGATCAGAGGGAGTACATTTAAAAAAAAAGACAAATTAGACGAGCCTTTATTAGTGCTATTGAGTCACGCATAAAAATATGCAGTGTATCAAATTATCACAGAAATCACAGCGTTTGTACTAATTACTCATGCTGAAATGGAGGGAGTATGTTAAACCCGCCCAAGATGTAGAACATTTTCGAACTTAAAGGAGCCAGGATGTAGAATACGAGTATTCTTAAATGGAGGGAGTAAATGGTAGTCATAGGTGTCCTGGTGCATTTTGTACATTTGAAATATGAGCTAACAAGGTTTGCATTAAATACGGTGATTGCAGCGGCTGAGCTTGACTAATCGTGTAAACAATAAAATTTTCAGACAACGTTACAAGAACTCAAATAAAGCATATTGTAGAGTTTCTCGACAAGTGAGAATACGGTTCTACAGATTTTACCATCACAAGTTCATCACCATGTCTCCACGGATGAATTGAGTTGCACAAACCAACATAAAGCTATACAAAATCACGGCCCCCCGGTCACACTTGTATTGGAGTTATTATTGTCAAAGTTGCATCAGGGGCAAGGCCATCACAGCGCCAAAAACAGAGACGATAACCACCATCAGCCAAAAGG
Source organism: Poa annua (assembly GCA_026929855.1). NCBI lineage: Eukaryota > Viridiplantae > Streptophyta > Magnoliopsida > Poales > Poaceae > Poa > Poa annua. The sequence goes on from CM049430.1 coordinate 11,624,429, forward strand.
GCACTCTAGTCTTCTGCTTCTTCTCACCGCGGGCCTCAGCCACTGGTCTTCCTACATTGTTCACCATAGCTGCAGCCTCCTGGTCAGCAGGAGGAGCTGGGGCGGCGTTTTCCTGTGGCTCTGGTTCCGCCACAGTTTGCTCCATTTCTTGTTGTTGGTTGTATTTCTCTACATACTCAGGAAACAATTTCCTGAAGTGTGGGCAATTTTTGCTGTGCAACAAGAGCAGTGTTTATGTAGGCTCATGGTTTAGAACAGGGAATAGTGCATGACATTAAGCATGAAGCAAACATAAAGACCATCTCAACAGAGGCCAAGAAATGCCAGACATTTTTAAAGCTAAAATATATATGTGAAGTTACAGTGTAACAATAGCATGCAGTGATTTAGCCTTAGTGGCACAAACTCGTTGCATTTGGGAAATAGAGCATAATAATTAATAAACGAATGATGAGATAGAACTCTCAAACACAAAATGATCAAGATATAACTGTTAGGCAAAACTACAACAAGATTAATAAAGTGTGATAGTGCAGCCATTTCAGCACAACAGCCGAAGCATCTATGTTTCTGAAGAGTTAAGAACTACTCCCTCCGTCCCATAATATAAGCCTTTTTAGCAAGCTAAACTAGCTATAGCTTAAAAAAACTTACATTGTGGAACAGAGGTAGTACAACATTCATCTCAATGAGCAATATCAGATTAAATTAAAATTATGTTGTGGAGAAATGCATTTACCTCTCACAGTTGTAAGAAAGAGAAGCCTTTGCTAAACGCTTCTTCTCTCCGTCTGTACTCCTGATGCTTCCGGTTGTCAGAGCATCATCCATCTGTAAATAAAGGAATCATTTCAGAGTTCATAAAACACAAGGCATTGAGTCCATTATTAGTTTTGGTGATACAAAAATATATCTGTTCTCACTTCAGCGCCAGAATACTTGATTCAGGTGACTAGCATAAAAATTAAGTAAGATTGCCAGTACAACAAAAAAAAATGCATTCTTGCAAGTAAAATGACAATGCTAGTTATATGAACATTGAAAATAATTGCTTGCAGTAGTAGTGAAGTGCTTAGATAATTGTTTAAGAGTACAAATTGCTAGGTCTCCAAAGAAAACATCAAAAATTAAGAATGAAATCAGATACTCCCTCCATGACTCCATCCCATATTAATTGACGCTGAAACAGATATATCTACCACTAAAATGTGTCTAGATACATCCATTTTACCGTCAATTAATATGGGACGTGGGACACGGAACGTAGGATGGGGGGTATTAATTTTGCTAGCTGATGAAAAAGTAACAACTTACCATAAATGATAGGAGCCCTGTTAGAATGCTGCAGCACAAAGGCATAAGTCAGACCAGTGATGGAAAAAAAACTCCACGGCAACGTATATTCACAAATTGGCATTGAAAGATTACTTGTATCTTTATAAAAGAGAAGGTGCGCTTTGATGTTTTTGCAAGTTTCACCCTCTTATTGTAAAATATAAAGTTTTGTCACTTCAAGGCAACCAGAAAAGCATGATTCATGAATGATCCTACAGGAGAGCAAGACTTGCTACTGGAGAATGATTTGAAGGCGGGTTAACTGAAGAAGTGAAGATCATAAACTCAAATAGCTGAGATTGAAACGGGAGAACATCTTATGGGCGTAAAAGCACATTCAAAATTTAACAGCTGGTAAGGGATGGCTTTGTTTAGATGCCCCTGATTTTTTCTAAAAAACCTTAAGGGAGATATATATTCAGAATGGACAGAACACATTATACACACTGACTGAGCTAGATATCACTGTGTGCATACCTTGCTACAGACCACATTGGATTCCAAGATTCTGGATGAACTGCAAAATCGTAGATATATGTGATTCATTTTTAACCCCTGATTAAATACAAATAAAATTATAGGATGCGATTACAGCATGATGCTTACAGTCACTCATTGATAAGCATATCCTCTTGTGAGGGGCAAACCTGCCACTTGGGGTTGTCATGCTGAACAACAAAGATAAACCATAAGTAATAAAATCAGAAGTTAAAAGGGATTCATTACTTCCATATGTGTATATTTCTTAATTTGTTTTCCTTTTGACATCCTATTAAGGAACAGCATATTACCACATTATAAAACATTTCAGTACCTAATACTTGGAGGTTTGAAGGGGTAATCAGATGGAAATTTAAGCTTCCCATAGTAATATCCACCTTCACGAGGAAAAAAGAGCAAAACAACGTTAGACGCTGTAATGGAATAAAATACTGACTGGAGTAGGTCTGCACGTATAAGATTGTAGTTTCAAATATTTATCATAGTTACCTTCAAAGGGGGTGCCCATACTTCCTTCAAGTACAAAATCTGGCACACAAAGACCAAAAAAAAGTAAATGATACAATCTATAAGGAAAACGAAAAGATAGACACCACAGAACACAACATGCCAATAACACACATGACATGTAATCTAGAAGACGATAAGGATTTGACTTGCAGCAAAGCTTAATGCAAAAAATAATACACACACATTATATGGCCAGAATACAAACTGTGAAACCGAACCCAGGGATATTTTTTTGGCACTGAAAGGTGTGTCATTTACTAAAATAAGAGCAGCTAAATACATATATTGAACAAATCGAACAAACCCATACTTTTAATATGCATAAGTAAACCGAATGTCCTAATGTCAAAGTTGCAACTAAAATCTAAACTTGAACATAAGCAGCGGGTTGAATGAAGCCAGTGTTTCAAGCAATTAACCATATGGGAGGTACTGATGCAAGACAAAGGCCAAACTCCATGAGTCTGTGATGACTGTCGAATAAATTTCCAATACAAAATCAGATATAGTGTGGATCAATGGGCACTGGTGTGACACTTCCCCGTCTCCAAGCCCATGCCTAGCGCGCACTGAACTTTCTACTCCCTCCGTTCCAAATTACTTGACTTACATTTGTTAAAAAGAGCATGTATCTAGACATGTACAAGTCTAGATACATCCTCTTTTGACAAATGTAAATCAAGTAATTTGGAACGGATGGAGTATATGCTAATAACCAACCCCGGCACCCACTGCCCATAGGTTGAAGCAGGAAAGCTTGAACTTACCCAACTCATAACCCAAATTTACAGCACGGTCTTCACAACAAAAAAATCAACGGCAGGATAATTTGTACTGTAACAGACGCAGTAGGTGGCCATAGAGAGACATTACTGAGATTAGCCCAACAGTTTAAACATTATATATGTATGCTACAAATGGGCAAACATAGGCACGGCAGCAACTAAATGAAGCACAAGCATGGCGACACGGGTACCACATAAGCATCACTCCCGAATGTATTCCATAATTAAATTAAACGACGGTCAGTGGAAGCTACTTACGCCACTCCAATATGTCGTTGGGCAGCGGGCGAGCCACGATCTGCGGCGGCGGCTCCTGCAACCCAGCCCAATCGCGTCAGAGAAGCCCCCCCAAAAAACCGAATCGAATCGAACCGAACGGGGCCAGGAGCCAGGGGAACGTTGGAGCTCACCTTGCAGAGCGCGTGGTACTCCTTCTGTAGGCGCTTCAGGCAGCCCTTGTCGGCCATGGCAAAAACCCTAGGCGGCCGCGACCGAACCCCCTCCTAGCCGCTCCTCGATCGACGGTCCAATCGGGAGCGGGGGCCTCGGGATCGAATTCCGCGGCTGCGGGGATTGGGGATTCGGTGGAATCGGGCGGCGGGGGGGATTGGGATCGGCGGCCGCGTTCCCCTGAGCGGTGGGAGAAGGAGAGGAGAAGCGACAGCGTACGGAGGAACAGAGGGGAAAATCGACTTGATATTGCTTTTTTTGAGATACATACATATACGGGTGGGCGTGACGTGGCACGCGCTTCCACCTGCTTGCTTCATGGATGCGTGCTTCGTTCGTTTCGGAGCTTGTATCAAAAGTTGTTTCAAAGTTTTAAAATATTTATAATTATAAATATTACATATGATGAATTAAACTAGTGTGGAAAAATACGCTTAGGATAAGAAGACCGCCTTGAACAGTTAGGGCAAGCATTGCTCTAGCAAGGAAAATTCTCGCCGACGAGGTGGCAAGGGGAGCCGTCGAGTCGCCACAGCTTTTGGGTCATGGCTCATGTTGTCTAACCCTAGGTGGGCCACTCACCAGTACACCCAGGAAAACACAAAAACTTCACCAACCTCTGGCAGAGTTACCCGAAAGAACATCTGAAGAAACCTCTCCCGACGATGCTTTAGGGCATACCCTAGACGTCACCACCTCTACCGCATGTCGTCTTCGTCTTCTTCACTCGGGAATCGACGGGCTTCCGCCTTCTCTGTTTGTCACTATTGTGGCTGGAGGGTGTGGGGACCTTGACATGCGCTTGACGCTGGTGCAAGGACCCAAATGTTAGAGTTTGGTATAGGTCTCCCTATCGGCATCGACGAGGGGTGGCACAATGGTGTATTGGAATAAAGTATCTCCGTCCTCTCGCTACCTCGTCAACGTTTCCAAAGGGCCAATGAGAGTAGGTGTTGTCATACCTCTTTTTTGGTCTGCATTGGATCTTGGTAGTTGGTGAGTTGTTATGTTCCAGATATATGGTGTGACATCTATGATCTCTTCGGCCATGTGGTTCTACGGTAAAGTCTGATTTTCTCCAACCATTTGGATTGGTGGTGGAGAATCATAAGCCTATGTTCCTGCTTGGGTGTGTCACCATCGATGTTCCATCTGGTTACTTGTTGAGTGCATGTTTCATGTTACGGAAGCAGCAGTCAAACAATAAAAAAAAATAAGACGAACAATATGATTTCCAGTGTATTTCTATTTTATACCGGCCGTGTTGCGTCGAATTGTATCTCCTTTATACCAGCAGTTTTCTTTGATAAATATCAGATATAACTATATAAGATGTCTTCCATGTCTTTTCTCAAAAAAAGAAACGCAAGACCGGAAGAAACTCTTGATTTGGAGCAAGCAAAATTTAACATTCACACAAAGCAAGTCAACAACATTTTTTTCACAAGTACAGCTAGTAGAACTTATCACGACCTACAGACTGCTTGCGTCTATGTATGTCCATGGTATATGTATATCCTTTCCTTTCCGACGCTCACCGCCAGATTACTCATACGCTCTTCCCGTCCGCCATGGCAGGCCTCTCGCCCCCTCTCCTTGTCTCCATCGTGGTCATCCTCCTCGCTACCACCGGCACGACCCAATGTCACCCTCACAAACACAACGGCCATTCCGCCAAGCTAGCCATGGCGACGCCGGCCACCACCCACGCCATCTGTCACACCACTCCGCACCCGGCATCCTGCCTCGCGTCGGCAGCCGTGCACCTCGACGCCGCCCATACCGCGGCGTCCTCCGTCGCCGTCACCCTCCTTCCCGCGAACATCCTCTCCGTCGCGCTCGCCTCCCTCCGCGGCGCGCTGACCGCCGTGTCGTCCCTGTCGCCCGTCCTCTCCTCGACGCTCTCGGCGCCCCCGTCGTCGTCGTCCTCGCCGCCACTCCGGCGCGGCGCGGCGCAGGACTGCCTTGAGCTCCACGCCGCCACGCTTGAGTCCCTCTCGCGCTCGAGCTCGCTGCTAACAAGCCCCGGCGAGAGCCTCCCCGCCGTGCGCGCGCACCTGTCGGCCGCGCTCACCAACAAGGCCACCTGCATCGACGGCCTCGCCGGCGTGTCCGGCCCGAGGATGGACGGCCTCCTCTCCTCCCTCGACGACGCCTACGAGCATGTCTCCAACTCGCTCTCCCTCGTCGCCCGCGGGCCGGCGTCCAGCAGCTTCCAAGGCACGGTGGCCAAGATCATCCATCACAACCGGCGGCTGCTCCAGGATGACGAGGACGACGACAATAATAATGGCGGCGGTGGGGACGACGACAACAGCGGCAACGGCGACAGGAACGACAGTGGCGAGACGACGGTGATCACGGTTGCCAAGGACGGGACAGGGAACTTCCGGACGGTGGGGGAGGCGGTAGCGGCGGCGCCGACCAGGAGCGACGCGAGGACGGTGATCAAGGTGAAGGCCGGGACGTACGAGGAGAACGTGGAGGTGCCCGCGGACAAGACCAACATCGCACTCGTAGGCGAGGGCCGCGACGTGACGGTCATCACCGGCCGCCGCAGCGCCGCCGACGGCTGGACCACCTTCCGCACAGCTACCGTCGGTAATTAACTGCTACTCCTACCAGGCATTCTTACCTCGATCGTAACTACAGTAGTAATTAAATCAGCTTCCACAGTGTCAGCCGCTACGACATTGCTGCGTGCTGCCGAGGTCAGTGCAATGTATCACTGACTCAGAGAGTGTCGAATAGTAGTTCATCATGCATGGATAATAATACCAGGGAACATCATGGTGTGCCGCAGATTTACGTATTTGGCATCATGCCCTGGTGATGGGTGCAGTTCCGAGGTCCAGAGCTGCATGAGCATGACCCATCCGGTATTCACGTGCATGTGCATCTGTTAGCTAAAATCCGAGACATCACCATGGACCTGCATGCATGCCTGTTAGCTGTTAGAATGGCCACCCCTTAACTAGCTTCTCTCGACAACGAGCCACCGACAGAACACCGTACCGTTCTTTTCCCCACCAAGTGTAGGACGTCCGATCAGAGGGTATATATCACAGAATGATCTTCTCTTTGTGGAGTTACCGCCGGCTGTGATTATTAACTGACCTGACGTGCATACCATGGCGCTGCAGGGGTGGCCGGCGAGGGGTTCTTGGCGCGCGACATCGCGTTCCGCAACACGGCGGGCGCGGCGAGGGGCCAGGCGGTGGCGCTGCGCGTGAACGCGGACATGGCGGCCGTGTACCGCTGCGCCGTGGAGGGCCACCAGGACGCGCTCTACGCGCACTCCTTCCGGCAGTTCTACCGCGAGTGCGCCGTCTCCGGCACCGTCGACGTCGTCTTCGGCAACGCCGCCGCGGTGCTCCAGGCGTGCGCGCTCGTCGCCGGCGCGCCGCTCCCGGGCCAGTCCAACGTGCTCACCGCGCAGTCCAGGGCCGGCCCGGCCCAGGACACGGGCTTCGCCGTGCACAACTGCACCGTGGAGGCGTCGCCCGGGCTGCTCGCCGGCACGCGCACCTTCCTCGGCCGGCCATGGGGCGCGTACGCGCGGGCCGTCGTCATGGAGTCCTACCTCGGCCCGCTAGTGGACCGGGCCGGATGGACGGGCTGGCCTGGCGCGGAGGATGGCCGCAGCGACACGGTGTACTTCGGGGAGTACGGTAATGATGGGCCGGGCGCAGGCACGGATGGGAGAGTGGGCTGGGCTGGATTCCACGAGATGGACTATGACGAGGCCGCCCAGTTCGCCGTTGACAAGTTCATCTACGGCGACGACTGGCTCAGCGCCACCTCCTTCCCCTACGACGACGGCATCTGAATTCAATCCCACAACAAACCAACAACAACGTGGAAGTCTCAAGAATGCAGCGAATACATTATATGTATCTTATTGCGTTCATGGGACTTTGACGTTAATAAGTACAAACACAACAGATGTGACAATTTGGGAGTGCAACTAATGGTCTTAATGGTCTTGGGTTCTAATTCATCGAGATTCTTGAGGTGATTTAGAACCATGTATGCTTAATAAAGAACAATAGCCTGGTCTTCGTTGATACCAACCATTAACCCTAAATCCGTCTATCTAAGAGATTGTCACATACATGAGGTCATCAACTCCGACAAGCCGCTACGAAAGATACCGCCGGTGTGGAACTGAAGCTGAGCTAGATTTATTTTCCGGACGACACTTCCATCACCCCAACGGCTTACAACGATCTACAAAATCAAACCCTAACTACATAGCGGAGGAACGGGTCCCTCTCCGTCCCGCCGCCGGAGTAGCAGTCAGAGGGAGAGGGAATTAGAGCCCTGACCAGTGGAGATCAAGAGAAGACCGCCTCTCTAGTCGCCTTTAGCGGTATATACAGGGCCATGCCTCAGGATTATGCCATAGCATATACGTCATATACGTGGATCCGCCACTTGTTGTCTTTTCTATAAGATTCACGTAAAGAACAAGACATAATAAAAACAAAGAGGTCGGCACAATTCCAATAAGCCGGCAATGCAAACAAAATCATCAAAATGATAGCAGCAGCAGTGTACTACTTGCCCGGCAATGCATGATGCCCTCTAGTATCAAGGACAAAATAATAGCACGTGTTCCACGAGGGTTGGTGGCCAGCTGACTCCTCATAAGCATCATTTGCTATCCTGTAAATCTTTTTGTTTTCTAGTTAGACTCGCCATTGCACCTCCAAAAGATACAACGTTTGTTGGAATGTCCATTGTTAGATCTGAACGAGCTTCTCTATACTTGTATATATGCACATCTTTTTTTGAAACACGAGGCAAAAGTTTGATCTTTCAATTGATTAAAGAGAATAGAGTTATCCAGTGTCCACACTCAAAATAGTTTTATATTTGCAGTGTCTCCTGATCACGATCCATAAAATGTACGGAAGTGCTTATTCTCGCGCGCGCGTCAAACAGAGAGAACAAACGGCCGGCCGCGAGCCGCCCGATTCTCTCGATGCACATGGTCGGGCGGGGGCCACGTGCGGTTGCATTTATGTTGCCCAAACCTCCCACGTCGCGCATTATCCCCCAAATCCTGCTCCACAAAATCTGGCGCGCTCCGTTCTTCTCTCCGCGCGAGATCCTCCCCCAAAATCCGGCAGGCTCCGTCGCCATTTCCGGATCCACCTTGTTACTACCGCCGCCAGGTGCGAGGTATTCCTGTAGCGGGGTAGAGAGGCGGAGAACAGCGGTTGGAGGGGCGGTGGTGCGGAGCATGAAGGAGATATGCCCTAGAGGCAATTAATAAAGTGTATTCTTTATCATATCTCGTTTGTTCATAATAGGTTTTTGTGTCATGCTAGAACCGTATTAAACAGAAACATTAATGCGGGTGTGATACGTAAACAACCAGGTCCCTAGTAGCCTCTACTAAGACTAGTTTCGTTGCGCGATTGATGATCGAGGTTTCCCGGTCATGGGGCATGGCGCCGGTCGGCAATGAGAGTCATATCGCTGGAGAGCGATGTGATGGACATACCCAGATTTGGAGAACGTAGTCGTTACACCTTTGACCGTGAGATCAACTCTTATTGATATTCCCGGAAGATACTTTGATTGCACCAAACGTCGTATCTTATTTAGTATGACAATAACGGTGATACTTTTGGGTATCGGAAAGGAGTAGTTGAGACGAGGGGTCAAGAGCGGGATTTGCCAGTCCGCATAGCAGGATAGATACTCTCGGGCCCACTCAGTGAGATCATGTCTTATGAGCTTGCAAGCATGTGACTAGGTCACGGAGACATGAGATCATGAACGAGTAGAAGATAACATCGTCGGTAACGAGGTCGGGATTAGGTATGGAGATATCTATGGAACGACGCTCGGACGTGCTAAGTATCGCTATGGCAAAAGGTCTAAGACTTTACGTTCAGGTTTGATAGATGAAAGTCATTCGTTATATCTCAGGGATTAATTCATGGGGTCCAGGCCTACGAGTTAGTCGTTGATCATTGAGGAGTCTTGATCATACCTGATATTATATCGAACCGCTAGGATAACACACTTAAGGGGTTTCGACAAGACAACCGGAAAGGAAGGAGATCACCGGGAGCGTCCCGGGAGAGGTCCGATGGAGATCGGGCAGCGCCGAAAGAGTTTTCGGAGCTACGAAAAATTATATATATTATGTTTGATATTAATTAGTGTTATTAATATGCAAATATGATTTTATATATTTATTTTCGAATTTATTAAAGCAGATTTCCCTAAATGGGCCTTCCGGACGAAAGAAGGCCCAAGAGGGGGAGGGGAACCCCCTTGGGAATTCGGTGGGGGCTTGGAGGCCAGCCTAGGTGGGTCAGATGGGGCCCACCAGGGGGCCGGCGCACTCCCTTGGCCGAACCAGGCTGTGTGGGATAGTCCCACATTGCCTGGCTGGCAAGGTAGGCTCCCCCTGGGAGCCTATATAAGAAAGGGCACCCCCAGCCTTTTAATTCACCAATTAATTCCCGATTTCTCTCTCGATCTCGTGGTTCCCAAGTTGGAGCCGCGCCGAGCTGAGGAAGAGGGGATCTCCTCCACCATAGCCCGCTGCCGCGCTGATGGTGTTCCGGTCCAAGTCTTCCGCTTCTCGTCCTGGACTGGAGCTTCGGAGGCCGTCGTCTCCACCGTACGTGTGCGACTCCCTGCGAGGTGCTGCGCTAGCGGTACTCGGAGGCCTGCTTCCTCTACACGACCTTGAGGTCGGCTTTGTCGGTCTGCATCGACAACGTTTGTGCGGGAACGTAATCCCCGCTTTCGGTCTACAAGGGTACGTATTCCGATCTCCGTTCGTACTACTATATCTGCATAGAATAGATCTTGGCATGCTTTTAGGATATCGTCGGTAGGAAATTTTTTGTTTTCTGCACACGATCCCCTTCAGTGGTATCAGAGCCGATCTATCGTAGATATAGCTGTACACTATTAGAACCCGTGCTCTACACGGGGGCACCGTTCCTGTTATTTGCTACCCTCTAGCGTGCACTTGTGTATTCCAGCGGCATTGAGTTGATGAAGCGGCCCGGACCGACTTTACGCGTACGCTTACGCGAGACTGGTTCCACTACTGACATACGGCTTGTACCGTATATGTGGCTGGCGGGTGACAGTTTCTCTCTCTTTAGTTGGTCTTCGCATTTTCAATGGAGGGCCCGAAAGGGATGCTTAAACATGCAATTATTGGATCGTTATTGTGGTCATAAGATTCGTAGGTATGAAGCGGTTCTATTTACGAAAGCCCCAAGCCACGTAAAATATGCAAAAGATAAAGTAGAAGCGTCTAACTTTATTTTGCAGGGGCTATGTGATATGGTCAAGGTAGGTTTATTAAATTGTTTTAAAACTGCGGGCGCCAAGAGGACCATGGCGCGATGGACTATATCACATTGCATTACATTTGATGTTTTGTGTGCATCTTATTTTTGTGTGATTGTGTGTTACACGGCGGTAGCTGAATAAGATGATCCCTTCAAAATACCACTAGTGTTCTCCCTCCAACGCGCACCACCAATAAAGTTCTACGTTATGAGGCAGGCCGTGATGATCGGGTGTTAGACATATCTTCGTTCGCATACGGTGGGTGTAAGCCATGTTGCACAAGCGTCAGCGTGGAGGTTTTTGGTGGCGAGCCTAGCATACTCAGAGGTATGGCCTCGGAACAGGAAGACCGAAAGGTCGAGCACGAGTCACAAAATTGGTGTGGCGGACGATTTTGTCTACTCTTGAAGTTGTGCCGCCGGCTTTGATGATGAGGGGTGGTGCAATGGATGGGGGTCGTGTAATCGCTTAAACGACCAGGAGGGATGTTCGTTTGAGTGAGAGTTATGTTAGTTATTTTCTAAAATACTATAACTCAAAATTATTATGAACAAAGTCTTATGTTGTTGCAAATTCCATTGTAGATGTCTCGCCCCTCGTTTAACCTAGGTCTGTTCCTTGAGAAAGAAAAGCTTAAGACCAATGGGTCAAACTTCATGGCCTGGTTCCGCAACCTGAGGATCCTCCTCACTCCCCATAGGGTGGCCTACGTCATTGAGGCCGCCATAGGTGACCCTCCTGCAGATGATGCCTCTGAGGATGAGAAGAAGGTCTTCCAGACCCGATCGGAGGATTCTGCCTTTGTCCAGAGTGGCATGCTCTACGCCATGGAAGCCGACCTGCAGAAGCGCTTTGAGAAGATGAGCGCCTTTGAGATCATCTCGGATCTTAAGGTTGTCTTTGCGCCGCAGGCTAAGGCTGAGAGATATGAGGCTTCTGAGCTTTTCTTCTCAGCCAAGATGGAAGAGCATAGCAGTGTGAGCAAGCATGTAGTCAAGATGTCTGGCTACGTTCAACGCCTGAATGCTCTGGAATGCAAGATTCCCGATGAGCTGGCGATTGACAGGGTGTTGCAATCGTTGCCGCCAAGCTACAAAGGCTTCGTCATGAACTACAACATGCAGGGCATGGCTAAGTCCCTGGGTGAAGTGTTCGTGATGCTCAAGACTGCTGAGGTAGAGATTAAGAAGGAGCACACGCTGTTGATGGTCAACAAGACCGTTGATTTCAAGAAGTCCGGTGGCAAGGGAAAGCAGAGCTGGAAGTCCCGGATGGAGGCAAAGTTGGCTGCCAAGCCCAGGACTAACAGGTCTGGTTCCAGAGATAGCGTGGAGTGTTCCTACTGTAAGGGGAAGGGTCACTGGAAGCGCAACTGCCCCAAGTATCTGGAGGATAAGAAGTCTGGCAAGACGGTCGACAAAGAGCAAGGTATATTTGATATACATGTTATAGATGTGTACCTTACATCCTCCCGGAGCAATACGTGGGTATTTGATACTGGTTCTGTTGCTCATATATGTAACTCTCAGGAGGAGTTACGGAATAGAAGGCGGCTGGCGAAGGATGAGGTGACGATGCGCGTCGGCAACGGATCGAGAGTCGACGTGGTGGCTGTCGGTACGCTCCCTCTGCATCTACCATTGGGATTAGTTTTGGTTTTAAATAAATGTTATTTTGTGCCATCCTTGAGTGTAAACATTTAAGTGGGTCTTGCCTGTTACAAGACGGTTATTCATTTAAATCAGTGTCAAGCAATTGTGCTATTTATATGAATGATATCTTTTATGTTGATGCTCCCGAGAGTAACGGTTTATTCTTGTTGAATCTCGATCGTAGTACTCACATCCATAACATAGAAGCCAAACGGATTAAGTGTAGTGACGATACCGTCATGTTTTTGTGGCATTGCCGTCTTGGTCATATTGGTATAAAGCGCATGAAGCGACTCCACTCCGATGGACTCTTGGACTCGTTGGATTTCGGATCCCTCGATACATGCGAACCGTGCCTCATGGGCAAAATGACAAGGACACCGTTCAAAGGTTTCGTTGAACGGGCGTCGGATTTGTTGGGGATCATACATACAGACGTATATGGACCAATGAGCGTTTCGACACGCAATGGTTATCGTTACTTCGTCACCTTCACAGATGACTTGAGTAGATACGGTTATATCTATTTGATGAAACACAAGTCTGAAACGTTTGAAAAGTTCAAAGAATTCCAGAGTGAAGTTGAGAATCAGCTTAATAGGAAAATCAAGCATCTCCGATCCGATCGCGGTGGAGAGTACTTGAGTTTTGAGTTTGGCACACATCTGAAGAGTTGTGGCATAGTGCCCCAACTTACGCCCGCCGGAACGCCGCAGCGTAACGGTGTGTCCGAGCGACGTAATCGTACTCTACTGGATAGTGTCCGATCTATGATGTCTCTTACCGATCTGCCAGTGTCCTTCTGGGGTTATGCGTTAGAAACAGCCGCATTCATTTTAAATAGGGCTCCGTCCAAGTCCGTTGAAACGACGCCGTATGAATTATGGTATGGCCAAAAGCCAAAGTTATCGTTTCTGAAGGTTTGGGGTTGTGAGGCGTACGTTAAGAAACTACAGCCCGACAAACTCGAACCGAAGTCGGAGAAAGTCGTCTTTGTAGGATATCCGCAGGAAACCGTTGGGTACACCTTCTACAACCAAGCTGAGGGCAAAACTTTTGTCGCGAAGACCGGTACCTTTCTAGAGAAGGAGTTTCTCACGAAAGGAGTAAGTGGGAGGAAGGTAGACCTCGATGAAATCGTTGATCCTGAACTCGAGATTCCGAGTGGCGCAACGGAAGCAATTCCGGAAACGTCCTCCGTGGAAGGAGTGGGAGAAACTGTCGAGGAAGATGTTCTACCTCGTAGGTCTGGTAGATCTCGGATCGCACCAGAATGGTATGGCAACATGGTTTGCACCGTCATGCTAGTCGAGCAAGACGAACCTACGAACTACAAGGAGGCGATGGAGAGTCTAGAGTCCGAGAAATGGCTTGAAGCCATGAAATCCGAAATAGGATCCATGTATGATAACAAAGTGTGGACTTTGGTGGATATTCCCAAAGGGCGCAAGGCCGTCGAGAATAAGTGGATCTTTAAGAAGAAGACTGATGCTGATGGTAATGTGACCGTCTATAAAGCTCGGCTTGTCGCAAAGGGTTTTCGACAAGTTCATGGAATTGACTACGATGAAACTTTTTCACCGGTAGCGATGCTTAAGTCTATTCGGATTTTGTTAGCGGTAGCTGCCTACTATGATTATGAAATCTGGCAGATGGACGTCAAAACGGCCTTCCTAAATGGAAACATTGAGGAAGAGTTGTACATGGTACAGCCGGAAGGTTTTGTCGATCCAGGAAACGCTAACAAGGTGTGCAAGCTTCAGTGATCCATCTATGGATTGAAGCAGGCATCTCGGAGCTGGAATCTTCGCTTTGATGAGGTAATCAAATGTTTTGGATTTATCCAAAATGTGGAAGAGACCTGTATTTACAAGAAAATGAGTGGGAGCTCGGTTGTGTTCTTAGCACTGTATATTGACGACATATTGCTAATAGGGAATGATGTGGAAATTCTGAATAGCGTGAAGGAATATTTAAACAGTAAGTTTTCCATGAAGGACTTAGGAGAAGCTTCGTATGTTTTAGGCATAAAAATCTATCGTGATAGATCAAGGCGCCTGTTAGCACTAAGTCAGAGTACTTATCTTGATAAAATACTGAAGCGTTTTCATATGGAGAAGGCAAAGAAGGGTTCTCTGCCGGTTATCAAGAATAAGATATTGCGTAAGGCGCAGTGTCCGGTGACGGAACTGGGTAAGGCCGAAATGACGAAACATCCTTATGCTTCAGCCATAGGATCGATCATGTATGCAATGTTGAGTACTAGACCGGATGTGGCATTAGCTCTAAGTTTGACAAGCCGGTTCCAGAGTAATCCTGGAATGCCGCATTGGGTAGCTGTTAAGAGCATTCTTAAGTATCTCAATAAGACAAAGGAAATGTTCCTTGTGTATGGTGGCTGCGATGAAGAACTTGGCGTAACGGGTTACGTAGATGCAAGTTTCTGCTCAGACCCCGATGACTGTAAGTCACAGACAGGTTACGTGTTCAAGGTGAATGGAGGCGCCGTGTGCTGGAGAAGTGGGAAGCAACCCATAGTCGCACAATCTACAATGGAGTCGGAGTACATTGCTGCCTGCGAGGCCGCGAATGAAGCTGTGTGGCTGAGGAAGTTCGTCATCGAACTTGGAGTGTTCCCGAGCGTGCAAGACCCCGTGATCCTCTTCTGCGACAATACGGGTGCCATTGCGAACGCCAAGGAGCCAAGGTCTCACTCCACCGCCAAACACATTCGCCAACGCTTCCATGTGATACGTCAGTACGTACAAGGAGGCAATGTGAAGATTTGCAAAGTGCATACGGATCTGAATGTGGCAGATCCGCTGACGAAGCCTCTTCCGCTTGATAAGCATGAACAGCACCAGTTAGCTATGGGTGTTAAGCTTTTACCAAGTTGTAATCTAGATTAAGTTATACTCTAGTGCAAGTGGGAGACTGAAGGAGATATGCCCTAGAGGCAATTAATAAAGTGTATTCTTTATCATATCTCGTTTGTTCATAATAGGTTTTTGTGTCATGCTAGAACCGTATTAAGCAGAAACATTAATGCGGGTGTGATACGTAAACAACCAGGTCCCTAGTAGCCTCTACTAAGACTAGTTTCGTTGCGCGATTGATGATCGAGGTTTCCCGGTCATGGGGCATGGCGCCGGTCGGCAATGAGAGTCATATCGCTGGAGAGCGATGTGATGGACATACCCAGATTTGGAGAACGTAGTCGTTACACCTTTGACCGTGAGATCAACTCTTATTGATATTCCCGGAAGATACTTTGATTGCACCAAACGTCGTATCTTATTTAGTATGACAATAACGGTGATACTTTTGGGTATCGGAAAGGAGTAGTTGAGACGAGGGGTCAAGAGCGGGATTTGTCAGTCCGCATAGCAGGATAGATACTCTCGGGCCCACTCGGTGAGATCATGTCTTATGAGCTTGCAAGCATGTCACTAGGTCACGGAGACATGAGATCATGAACGAGTATAAGATAGCATCGTCGGTAACGAGGTCGGGATTAGGTATGGAGATATCTATGGAACGACGCTCGGACGTGCTAAGTATCGCTATGGCAAAAGGTCTAAGACTTTACGTTCAGGTTTGATAGATGAAAGTCATTCGTTATATCTCAGGGATTAATTCATGGGGTCCAGGCCTACGAGTTAGTCGTTGATCATTGAGGAGTCTTGATCATACCTGATATTATATCGAACCGCTAGGGTAACACACTTAAGGGGTTTCGACAAGACAACCGGAAAGGAAGGAGATCACCGGGAGCGTCCCGGGAGAGGTCCGATGGAGATCGGGCAGCGCCGAAAGAGTTTTCGGAGCTAGGAAATATTATATATATTATGTTTGATATTAATTAGTGTTATTAATATGCAAATATGATTTTATATATTTATTTTCGAATTTATTAAGGCAGATTTCCCTAAATGGGCCTTCCGGACGAAAGAAGGCCCAAGAGGGGGGGGGGACCCCCTTGGGAATTCGGTGGGGGCTTGGAGGCCGGCCTAGGTGGGCCAGATGGGGCCCAACAGGGGGCCGGCGCACTCCCTTGGCCGAACCAGGCTGTGTGGGATAGTCCCACATTGCCTGGCTGGCAAGGTAGGCTCCCCCTGGGAGCCTATATAAGAAAGGGCACCCCCAGCCTTTTAATTCACCAATTAATTCCCGATTTCTCTCTCGATCTCGTGGTTCCCAAGTTGGAGCCGCGCCGAGCTGAGGAAGAGGGGATCTCCTCCACCATAGCCCGCTGCCGCGCTGATGGTGTTCCGGTCCAAGTCTTCCGCTGCTCGTCCTGGACTGGAGCTTCGGAGGCCGTCGTCTCCACCGTACGTGTGCGACTCCCTGCGAGGTGCTGCGCTAGCGGTACTCGGAGGCCTGCTTCCTCTACACAACCTTGAGGTCGGCTTCGTCGGTCTGCATCGACAACGTTTGTGCGGGAACGTAATCCCCGCTTTCGGTCTACAAGGGTACGTATTCCGATCTCCGTTCGTACTACTATATCTGCATAGAATAGATCTTGGCATGCTTTTAGGATATCGTCGGTAGGAATTTTTTTGTTTTCTGCACATGATCCCCTTCAGAGAAGCGCGGGCTAAGTCGGCGGAGCGGAGCAGCGGCGCGTTTTGGCGGTGGTGGTTTGTAGCTGCGGCGGCAAGGGCGGAGCATCGACGACAAGGCGGTTGACGCGGAGGTGCGACGGTAGTGAGGGGTAGCTTTTCTCTGGTGGGATGATCTGCTGGTGAGCATCTCCACTCCACGGAAGGGGCACGACCTTGATCTGTTCATTTTGGGGTTTTCAGAGAGATTTGATGGACGGTTTCAGTTGAATAGAATGGAATCAGCACGTTGCTGTCGGGGTTTTTGTGCAGTAATTAGTGTACTTTTCGATTATAACTCTGTAGATCTTTTTGTTGTTATTGCCTAGTTGTGTAGTTTGTGTAGGGGCAGTTGTTAGAAATACAGTCGTAGGTGCCAAAAGTACAGTCGTAGTTGCCCGAAATGCATGTCGTACTTGCCAGAAATGCAGCAGCAGTTTGTGTTGCACATTTTCGTCATCTGCGAGTTGCTAGACGTTTTTAGTGGGAGCAGTTGCCAGAAGTGAAGTAGAGAGTTGACAGAAGTTGGGTAGAAATTTTAATAAACAACAGGGCACTACTAGTTTGTTTTTAGGGTTAGAGGTGTTTACCAACTCACTCAGTTATATCTTTAAGGTTGTATGGATAGGTTGTATGGTTAGGGTTAGTTTCTTTTTTCAAAAACAGCGTGTTAATGCTCACTTTGTCCATTTATATATTTTTCCCTTTAGGTTTCATGGCTAGCAGTGGAGATCCAGCGCCAAGTTCGGATCCTGGGACTGTTAAGGGGAAAGGGATAGTAAGTTTTTTCCAGTCAGTTTTTCTGTTTCTCATGAGCACATTTTGTTGTCTGTTTTCTTTTTCATTAAATGATGTCTATACGTAGGAGGCTGGTTTTAAGCGGAATCAGAAGCAAGCAGCGATGCGTGGTAAAGCTCCTAAAAGGAAGTATCCTGATTTGGTTGGAAAGGAGGCAGACAGTGAGCCAGCAAACCCTAAGACAAAGAGAAATCAAATCTAAAGGATGACCCATCAGATGTAAGCCACCAATATACTTTAATGTTTATTTGTTTGCCAGAAAACGGCAGCATAATTGCTTAGTCACGAGATATTGATGATGCTTCTTTTTTGCTTACCAAAGTTGCTTAAATATGCCCACCACTTTTTTCTAATGTGTTGATCCATTTCTTTTTGTGTTTGTCTAAGAGCTAGTATGTTTTGCCTAATAACTAGTAGTTTTTTGCCTCAAACTACTATTTGTGGTATTAACCAGATTGGCTACTAGTTTCGTGCATGGTATTTGCATGGCATTATACTTTCCTTTTGGTTGTATGGTAAGTCCTTTTAAATATGACAATGTCCCTCATTTCTTTTTTGTGTTTTTTTGTATCAACAAACTCTAAGAAACAGGGCATCCCCATCAAGGCTTGTTGCTCTGAATAAGAATCTAAGCAGCCAACAAAAATGTGCCCTCATTGATAGGCACTTTGGTGGATTGCTTGCAATTGAAGCTCCAACAATGCCAGCTGACCTCAGTCAATGGGTCATGAGGTGTTATGATCCAGAGAAGTCAGAGCTTGTGATTCCCAACAGGGGAGTGTTCCCGTTGATGCAAATAGCGTCTCTGACATGTGGGGGTTGCCAAATTCAGGCATGAAGGTTGTGTGGGAGATTAATGCAGAAGTTGTAAAGGCGATCAATGCTGAATATGGTTTCAAACAAAGCACTGCTCCTGATTTGACAGCTTGGTGTACGATGATTAAAGACAAATTGAAAGGGGATTTTGGTGATAAGTTTGTGCGAGCATGGGCTGTTGTAGCATTCGATTGCTTTCTCGCACCAACTACTGGTCTTAAAGTTAGCCCTCGGTGTTACGTAGCGGTTTCTGACCTGGACCAGCTAGAACGAATGAACATTTCTCAATTTGTTGTTGATCAAATAAAGCAAGCATTCTTAGGATTGAAGAACAATAAGAAGTCAGTGTGTTGTTGTGTTTACGACCTAGTAGTAAGCATCCAACCGCTCCATCCGCTTTTTTTTGTTCTCATGGTTCTAATTTTTTAACCCTAGTTTGTTAATGTACTTTTTTTGTGTTATGAATGATTTGCTCTATGCGGAGAAGTTGCTTAGATTTATCTGCTTGGCTTTTTTTGGATAATAGGCGCATGCTTGTATTGTTTTTGTTTCCGGAATCATGCTATATGTTTTAGTTGCTTAGATATACTGAAACTTTTTGCTAAATTGCTTTTAACCTGTACAATAATTGCACAGAAATACAACTTCTGTTGCATAGAATTGACCAAAAATTGCCATGATTCTTATTTTTCTGTACATGTTTGCTTTTTTTACTAACTTTTCCTCTTCATGACACTTTTTCACTAGATGCGGTACCTAGATTCACTGGTCGTTGACGAGCTAATTAGTGATTGCATGCCTCGCATAAACGCTTGGAACTCTGACTTGGTAAAGAAGGTTATGAAGAAGGACAAAATTGCTCCTGGGGTTTTTGGGAAATTACAAGTGAGCTTTATTTTCATCAATCTTGTATCACTAAATTACTTGTTATGTTTTTTTCTTTGTGAAGTTTTTTGGCTTTTTGTGTTTTTGTTAATGTTGTAATCATCTCTTCACTCCAAAAACAGCTTAAAGAGAAGTTCAGAAATACAGCCCAAATCGGCTTTTTTGGGGGATTGCTTAAGGCAGAGAAATTTGTGAACGCAAATTTACCTGGAAACTACAATCAGAGCGTGAGTTCATGCTACTTCTATTTTTATTTTTTTTCAAACGGTTGGTCATTTTTTATGTAAATCTACTTAGTTGCTGATCATGACATATATGTTGCTTAAATAAACATAATTAGTTGCTCATATTGTTAATGACATTTAACACTTTTTTGTACTGTGTTTAATTTGTCACCTAGCTGATTAGTACCATATAAAAGTTGCTTCATTTTACAAAGTTTGTTCCTCATGCGCACAAATTTAATGCAGAAAAAGAGGAAATTGGGAGTGCTCATTCACGGTTTGTGTTCGGAATTCGAGGGATCTCTTGCTAAATTTTTGCAAGGCGTGGGCAAGTTGGAACAAGCAGACAGCTCCAGGAATAAACGCACTACAGGTGCTAATGAGCAGGGAAAGAAAAAGAAGCAGCGCACAAGAACCCGTGGGAAGAACATCATCCATGCAGATGAAGAAAGCCAAGAAGAAGATGACAATGAAGATACCGAACCAGATGACGCTGACAGCGAAGATGACACATGGTATGTTTGAATTACTCAGTTCTACTGTTTAAGCTTATACATTTTGCACATAACTGAAGGTGAAGTTGCTCATTTAGTATCTATAATTTGCCAACACAAGCAGTACTAGTTGCTTATATTCCATGAGATTGTTTTGGTGTTTTATTACTGCTGATGTTTTTTACACAAACTCACTTACTAAATTGCCCAACCTACCAATAGTAGTTTCTTTTATAATTATCAATGTTTATGTACACTTGTGTTTTTATACCTTATTAATGTTGCTCACTTTCATTTTTTTTGACAGAAAGCACAAAAAACAAGACACAGACGAAGAGGACGATGACGACGACCATGATGATGGGACAGGCAACGTAGGGGTTGAGGAAGAGGAGAAAGAGCAGAGTGAAAACAACAATTATACTGATGAGGAGAAGGAAGATGAAGATGAAGATATAGCGGATCATGATGAAGCTCAGGGAGACCCAAGCAACAGGGACAATGACAATGATGCTGCTGGGGGAAATGATGATGGGAGTGCAAGAGGGGGAGCATCAGATGACAGGCAAGATGGAGACGATCCTGGCGACAAGATACCCCCAGGACAATACTATGTCAGGACTAGGTCCAAGAGATCCAAAGATAACACAAAAGGGGAGACAGGTAACAACAGCAGCGCATCACCATTGGGGGTGAGATCTCTCTTTTGGATATATACATGATGGAGAAGAAAAGCAAATACCCTCATGTCCCGCAACTAGAGTTGCCATTCATTTGGGACGAGACGCCAACATCCTGGTCTAAAATGTACAAATTTGATGATTTGATCGACCGATTAGCAATCCCCGTAGAAGAGCCAGATGAAATGAAGCTGAGTGGAGTCTGGTCTCAAGGTACATACAATGAGTGGTTTGAAGAATCACTCATTGCAGGAAAAGATACAACTAAATGCTCTGCAGGGAAATCAACAACCATGGTTCTCAAAGAGATTAGCGAGAGGAGAGCCATGGCTAGGCAGCGGAGGACAATAAGCGGGGGTCCTGAAGGCTCTGGGAAAAACAATGCGGCAACAGTGGTTTCAGAAGAGCACAAAATCAGACTCCAGAATACTGGAAATACATTCGCACATCAGACACCTGCAAAAACATGTGGAACAACTTCAATGGAGCAAGAGGCAACTAAATCAGTCATTTGGGACGCCAGCCCTTTATCACACGCCAGGACAACTTGTGCACCATCTGAGACGCGTGGTGGATCAGAGGTAATATGGGATGAAAGCAGGACAACTTGTGCACCATCTGAGATGCGATGTGGATCAGAGGTAATATGAGATGAAAGCCCAACGACAGCTTCTTATAACCCATCTTACATGTCACATGCAAAAACACCAACTACCCAGGCAACAACATCAACTGCACAAGCCACAACATGCAGGGTTCAGGCAACATCATACATGTCACATTCAGCAACACCTACTGCACAGGCAACACCATCAACTGCACAGGCAAGAACATACAAGGTTCAGGCAACATCATACATGTCGCAGGCAGCAGCATCATCTGTATGCGGAACGTCGGAGCTAAAATATTCCAAGCCCACGCTTCAGAGTTGCCCCCCACCTTCTCCGGCACAAGCAAAAAGGCATTCAGTGACGGCTAAAGACCTGGCTGATATTCTGAAAAAAGTAACTCCTCCAAGCAACAGATATGGGTTATCAACAACGACCAATCCAGCAACTGATCAAGCCATATCAAGCGATGTTCGAAAGAAGTGGATTGGCGAAGGATACTGTGACCCCCCAAGCTTCAGCCTAGGGCCAGAATTTGATTCTCCTAATCAATCCACCATAGATTCAACGGCAGCCTTATGCGAGGCCGGCGACGAACTTTTTGAGCAACTAGACGCAAATGATTTAGTTAGAGCATGTATTGAGGCTGAGAGACAGTCAAAACTGAAAGAGCAACAAAATTTCACAGCCACCGTTGTAGCCTCAACATCTGATTTTGAAACACCAGCAAAGCAAATCATTGTCCAAACTGGAGACTCTGTATCTGATGGAACCAATAGCTCATCATCAGGCAACAAAATTCATGCCAGGAGAATTATAAACCCCCCGGCTCACATGCAATCATATGTGGATGATGGATGCAAGAAGCATTTTGTTTGCACCCCTGAGATTAATAAGCTATATGCATTAGTCGTTTTGCATGGTGGAAGAAACACAATAAGCAAGCAGGACTTCAAAAGGTATTTGTTTGTCCTTTTTCCCAGTGTTGCCAAAATGATTTTTTTGTTCCATACTTTATGCATGTTTGATTGCCGACGTAATCTGGCTTAGTTGCTTTTTGTAAGCTGCTTTTTAATTGCTAACTTTTAAATCTATCTCAGCCCACCTGTTGTAAACTTCAACGGCTACTTCATCACACTAAAGGAACTAGCAGATTCGGTGAAACCAGAGGGATGGTTGCACAATTCTGTAATGGAAGTAGGTTTCTTGCAAATTGCAAACAACTTGCCTGCTTTATCGAGGAAGATCATAATACCTTTGAGGATGGCAGTGAGTTCATTATTGCTAGCTTTTATTTTTCGTTATTTAAGTCTAGCCATCCTTTTTTGCCAATATGTGTGTTCAATTTTTTTAGTTGTTGCTAACTAGATCAATTTATATGCAGACACGCTTTCAACAGCTACAGTCGTCAGGAGCTGAAATCAACAAATTTTTCAGTGCTCAACGACGTCTAGACAAACAAGACATGGTTAGTTTCCTGGGGGATCAAACATGTGTGTTATGCCTGAAATCAGCAACTATTTATGTTCATTTAGGCAACTTAAATACTAACGTAGGCAACAAGATATGTTGAGATAAGCAATTGTTTATGTTTATTTAAGCAACTAGTTAGACTTTTTTAAAAAGCAACAATTTGTTGTTTTTGAAAACACTTTCAACAGTTGTTTTACTTTGTAACACAATTTTTACCTTGGCCTCGAAATAATCTGTTTTTATATAACAGGTCATGCTTCCTGTCATGGAGTGTCTGTACCCAAAGGCAAAAGATCCAGTGAACCACTACTGGCTTCTGAATATCAACATCAGAGACAGGAAGTTTGAAGTGCTTGATTCATGGCGGACTCTACAAGACCGGGCTTTCAAGGATTGCGCACTAAGGATAATATCTTCCATTCGCAGCATTTGGGATGACAACTATGCCAAGTCTAAAGTAAAGCTGGACCCGTTTCTCCTCGTAGAAATACCTGTTCCAAGACAAATAACAAAGTAAGCATACCAAACTTCCCCTCTGTTGTATTTTTTTTACCTTATTTAGTACAACCTAATCCTCTATGATATATGGTGGTTCAGCATATGATTAAAGTTGCCCATTATATGATCATAGTTGCCAAGAACTATGACAAAGTTGCCAAGTTGGTGGTCATAGTTGTCCATTTACTGATCAAAGTTGCCCTCACACTATTCTCATGTGTTTTTACCCTAATCTATGATAAATGTTGACCAGCATATAACAACGGTGGCCAAATAATCAAAGTTGCCCAGTTACGCTTTTTTTTAATGCTCATGCAGCAACTTTTTATAATGCATTTCTTTTTGGAAAAAAAACATTTATAAACGCACTTCTAACTGCTATTTTCCTTTTTAAAAGCGACGATTGCGGTATATGCACAATTGCTAATGCACAGTTGTGGGACGGAAGAATCGTGCCAACCTATACAGGGAAAGATGTCCCAAACATGCGCAAGTTCATGAGTCATAGCTGGGTTACATCTGATAACAACAAAGCACCGTGGAGGGCTGCACTGCGAATGAAGTAGAAGGGTATGTTCCATGAAAAGTTGCTTTTTTCATGCACTGTCGTACTTTCATGAAAGTTGTTTTTTTTGCAATCCAACCTTGTTTTTCTGAAACATTATAACAATTTGCACAACAGAACAATTTGTGTTGCCTAAAAACACAACACAAATTTACATGTAAAAGTAAGAATATAGAAGTTGCTTGTCTTTGTGGCTTCAACTTGCCTCATTACATCACCATCGCAACCCTTACATCAGGAAGTATTTTTTTAGTTACGCGCCTTGAAAATGCCTTCATCATCACAACCCTAGCGACGCAACCTCTCCTCACATGTAGCCAAATTGTGATCAAAGGAACCACACAAGCTGCACCGAATTTTTTGTTTTGGCTGCAACTCAAGAGCAGATTTAGTCATGTTGGATTTTGCACGCCCTTTTGTTGTAGATTTAGGGGGGTCTCGAGCCTCATCAGGTGCGGGCGCACTGGTAGATGGTCCATCTTCTGCCCTTCTCTTCTTTTTCCGCGACTGTTGAGCTGAGAGATTTCAGTAGCCGTTGCACGAACATGCCTATTCAAAATAGCAGCAGCATCATTTGTTACACAGGCAATTTTGGCAACTTTGCCAAAATTCATGTTCAGGTTCGCATGACGCAGCTGCATCTGTGATTCTGGAAGAAGCACGTCAGGTTGGTGCTGCCCACCTGATGATGCTGCTGCCGCTGCTCCCATCGAAACTGCACGCTACGTCCACCTTTTAATTAGGTACCGATCAGGTATTACATCAACACCCAGGTGAGTGAAAAGCTTGAGAATATGGCAGCACAACATTCCATCCCTATCCATCTTGGAGCACTCACAAGTGTACAACCCACCTTCTCTATCAGCAGACACCATATATGATCTAGTCCCATACTTAGCTAGCCATCCCCTATTTGGCTCTAGCCTATAGAGGTTGCCTCCAAAATAGATAACATTGTACCTACCAATGAGCTCGAACTCATTACGGAATCTCCTGTAGATATCCTTGGTATACACTGCAAGAGCTTGTGCCTCAATGGGGAAGGGGGACCATGGTCTAAGCTCAAGATAATCTGTTCTGAAATCATTTCCCTCTTCTCTCACTAGGACATGGTTCTAAATCTTCTCGTATTGCCTCACAAAGTTAAGTATAGACTTGTTAGGGTTGACGTACCGCTTCAGAACAGAATTGAAGCCTTCGCTTCTCTGTGTGGACTGCAAGAATGGGAAGAACCTGCTTGAAGTAACCAGGTACCCAGCCAGCACGGGTGTCATAGAGCTGTCTAAAATGCGGGTGCGCAGCTGCAGCAGGCCACTTGCCCTAAAAAAGAGCCCATTTTGCCTCAAACTCCTCAGGGGAAAAACTGAAATCTATGCAATCATTAAAATCTTCAGCTAATCCCGGGTTTCTACCAAGGACAGTTCCAACTTTGTTTTGTGCCTTTTGCATAATATGCCATCGGCACCAACGGTGCAAAGAGAATGGGAACATCGCAGCTATCGATGACATCATAGCAATGTCTTGGTCGGTGATAATATTGCCCGGTGACATCCCTCCCATTGCTTCAAGGAATGCACCAAACAACCAATCAAAACTGGTAGCCAACTCCTGCCTAACAAAACCACAACCCAACAAGATAGACGAACCGTGCCTGTTGATGCCAATGAAAGGAGCAAATGGCATATTGTAAATGTTTGTCATGTAGGTGCTGTCAAACGAGATGCAGTCATGGTATGCTTCAGCATATGCCTTCCTTGCAAAACCTTCCACCCAGAAGATATTCTCTACCCTGTCCTCAGCATCCCTTTTTATTTTGAAAAAAAAATCTGGATCTTTATCTCTAATCTCTTCAAAGTACTCCAGGACTAAAACCATGTCGCCTTCATTTGCCTCTGTATTCAGAGTTGCGCATAAATTGGTAATGTGTTTTGTGGTGTACGGAACAAGCATTTCTGTCCCATAATACTCCGACATGATGCTCATAATCCTCCCTGTGGAAATGTAGTTTCAAAAATGAATCTCAGTCAGTTTTTACATTTTAAATTGGTTTTATTTTCAGTCAGATAATAACACACAAACTAATAGGAGCAGGCTAGCAATCTTTTTTTTGCTTTTTTTATGTATGTTCTATAAGACTAACAATGAATGTATTTTTTTCACATAACAAAATACATAAAGTTGCCCAGACTAATCCTTCAGAAGTTTGTTTTGCCTTCTAATAGATATATGGTGCCCAGTATATTTTTTATGATGATAGTTGCCCATTGTATGATCAAAGTTGCCTAACTATTGCTTATTTGTTGCCCAGACCATACACTACAATTGTCAAAAATACCACATCAACGTTGTGTCCTAAAATTATGCATACTTACTAGTTGCCCAAAAACATAGCTAAGATGGTCCAAATCTAAAATGTAAGTTTGCCCAACAAAACAATAGTTTATAAGCAAAAATGTACAAGCACTGGAAAAAAAATTAAAAGACAAAAACACACGCACCTGAAGACAAGTTTGTGCTATGTAGATTCTTCACAAATTCCTTCTCTTCAGGAGGTATCCCTTGATGTGATCTCAAGTATTTGGACAAGGATGGTTTCCATACCAGAGGATGGTTATGGTCAGGATTGAAACTGATCACTTCCCATCTCCCATCTTTGAGCTTTACAACCATGCTTGCTTTGCACTGCGTCTGTTTGATAGTTAAACGTTGCCTCTATTTTACAACCTTCCTCTTTGGACCAACTGCAATCACAGACGCAATTTCAGCTGCCTCAGCTTCAACCTCATCAAGTTCAGCTGGATCTGGGACATGTCCAGCTTTGAACTGCAATTCTGCACCACCATCATCCATTGTAGATTTCTTGTCCTTGTTGCACGAAAATTGCTGTTTTACCAAGACTCCAGTGTATGCTGACCTCCGAGAAGTGTTTTGTTTGATTGAAAATCCTTTCCTCAAAGCATACTGGTTGTAGTGCTCTTTAGCTTCAAGTAACGTGTCAAAACGCATACCAACTTGTGGATCGTGGGGCTGGGATGATGCTTCATCCTCTCCTGTGTCCATTGGGCCAGAACCAGTTGCCGTACCATGCTCAAAAGTGCATGTTTCTGTTGCTGTTGTTGCCTGGACATTAGGTTCTACTTCATTCACAGCAACATCTTGGTTTGCTGACTCACCAATAGCTTCATCCATTAGCCCCATAAAGTAGTTATGCGGCATCACACCAGCCGCTGTGTTCAGATCAAATGGCACCTCATTAAGATCAAGCGCACCACGTTGAACCTGTACACGCATAGGAAAATTACATGTTAAAAACAAGTAACTATCTAGCAGAAACAAACAAACACTGATATTAAAATGGGGCAACTTCCATTTTGTAACAGGTTTGCTCTTTTTTTATGTTTTGTATTTCTATGTCCATCATTTGCCTTCTTTTTATTTGGTGGCAGGTATGTTCTTGGGCTAAAGGTGGACAATATGGATGCAGACATCAAACTTATTCAGAAGAATCAAGTACCAAAAATTGAAGAACTTTGACATTCTTCCAAGCATGCACAGGCAACGTTCCAAGAACCATGTCCAGTTACATTTAATTGGATTAGTTCTACTCAGATTATGCAGTTAGTAGACAAAATATGTCACTGCCAGTTTTAAGAAGTTTGAACATCACTACTATGTGTGAATACCTTTTTGTTCTGCATATTTTTTCTAGCACTTTCTACCAACCATGCATACCAGCACTATATTTTTGCTAAATTCGGTTTGTTTCCTGTTCATAGTTATCTTGCATACAATTTCCTGTTCATGGTTATCTTGCATACAATTGACCTGCCAAGTACAAAAAAATTCGTCCATAAATCTAGCAATTTATAGCAGACAATTTGTTGCCTACCAGCAATACATGTTTGCCTACAAGCTAGAACATTGTTGCCCAGATCCTCTCATACTACAATTTCCCCAGTTTTTTTTTTGCTTAATAGCAATACCATGTTTGCCTAAAAACTTGTAGTTCTCCCCCTGAAATCAGTAAACATGTTGCCAAGAGAAATACACAGCAAGAAACTTAGCCTCATGTTTTGCCTACAGGGGGTGAATAGATCCAGTCTGAAGAAGATACAACCATTAGGAGAAGGGGGGTCGAGGGGGGTAGGGGGAGGGATGGGGTTGTTACCTCATCTGGAATCTGAAACAGAGTTTCAAATCTGTTCATGGATCTCTCAGAACCTGGAGAAGAAGCCATGGTTTTTGAGTTGCTCAAAGGAGAGAGGAGGGGTTTGGAGGAGAAGGGGGAAAGTGAGCACGAAGCATACGTGTTGTTGCCTATATCGATACAAATAGGACCAGCTCCAGTAGATTCCAAGAAAAACGGGAGGGTGGACCAGACCTTGCATGTGCGTTCGCTTTTCAGGTGGGGCCGTTGAAAAGTAGCTAAAGAACGGCCAGTTGATTAGCGTGCGTTACAAGGACAGAGAAAAACGGCCGGAAAACCACAATGACTCCACTTTCCGCTTTTTGCACATGGGGGGACAGAAAATTTCCTTTTCAGGATGGACATTAGAAGCAGCAGCACAACGGCCGGCCGTTGGCTAGACGTGTCCTAAAATGTATTATAGCACTCAGAAAACAAACTATTGTAGATGCATGCCACAACTAATCATCATCATCATCAAAATTTTGGTGTGAAGCTCAGCGTGTGTATGGTTGTAAATTTCAACACTAGCAAAATGGAACGCCCCTCTCATTTGCGCATATGAAAATAGTTAGGAGTAAAGCAAGAGCCAAGACGCATTAGCATAAAATGCGTTTATTCATGTTGATTTTATTCTAAACACACTTGATCGAGAGATAAAAAGTGTTGGAGAGAGTACAACAATAATAAGAAGAAAAAGAACTGTAAATGGCAAGATACGGGAAGAAAATAGCGGAACATATGGAAAGACAACACAGTAGAGACTAAACTGAAGTACACCCTTAACTGACGTAGACATCCAGAGGACTCGTGACCTGCATATCGTCACTAGCGATGCCGATGATCATGCGGCGACGGCGGTGGCATTAGAAGTGCAGGTTACAGGCTCCAGTTCGCATGACAGCAGGACAAGCGCGCCGACCTCTTGGGCTATGAGATGCAGGAACTCGGGGTTGGCCATGCTCGTGTACTCGCACAGGCAGTCGTACTGCTCCGTCAGCACGGTGCAGCAGCCGTCCGTCACCGACTCCTCCTTCCGTTCCAGGGCGCCCTTGCACTTTTCCAGCTTGGACGGCTGGTCGCAGAGCGTCGCCGCCTCGGCCGCCGGCGAGAGCGAGAGCACAGCGCTGCCGGCCACCAGGAGCAGGAGGAAGCAGACGAGGGGAGCCTTGGCGGCCGCCATGGTGTTGTGTATGCTAATAATGCTATGGAGCTGGGTGTGTTGTGGGAGCTGGGTGTGTTGTGGGAGATGGAGGGTGATGGAAGACGAAGATATAGGCCCAGCACGCGCGCGCGCGGTAGGTGAAGCCACCGCGGAACATGTGGAACTCCACCATTGATAATCTATTATAAGCTTGACAGGATCATGTAACCGGATTCTGTGGCATGTGTTTCATGAATACACACTTCTTATCCTCTTGCCCACCCTGTAGTAAGTATATACTGATTGATTTTGTTGCGCATTTTCGATATACATAATCAGCACGAAGCACACGCGCACGCGAAAGCTTCACCACCGACACATGCTGCTAAAAATTATGCTAACGTGCAGAGCTGAGTGCATCATAATAAGATGTGTAAATCTGGCGTCAAAGTATTAGATCAATCTCACAACTCTCTCCACGATAGTTGAGTTTGAATACTACAGTATGCTAGCTGCTGATCGATCTCTGATCGAGATCCGATCTCTCCGGCCGACCAGATATGCGAGGCCCAAAAGGGATCCTCACAAATTGCATTGAAGGAGGTGAGATGATTGGGTGACGTGCAGAAAGATTCAGAAGTCTCCAGTTAATATCATTTAGAAATGTTTACTACTGTAACTTCTGTAGCAGATAATGCCTAAAACATAAGTGGCATGTTTAGCTGTTTTCATCTCCTATGTCGCCTGTCAGCCTTTTCAATTATCACTCAATTGCCCCTGTTTAGATCACTTTTTCTGAAATACCATGTACCAGTGACTTGGCATATTGTCACTTGTGCAACAGTTTTAGATTTCCAATAGAAAATAGTAAGGAGGAGTAGTCACAGCAAGCATAAAGAACATCTGGAACTAGCGCAATAGGCACATTTTCCAGGGAGTTAAACGGCAGCCCTTTGATGTTGCTCATTTTGCCACACAGGATATAGATATATTTGTCATTTTCAAAATTCATGTCAAAGACCTTTGAATTTGGTAAAGGTTTGTATCATGATACTTATTTTTATCATACTTATTATATTATACACTGCTTTGTATCATGATACTTCTTTTATGTTGTATCAGAATTAAACTTACTATGCTTACTATCTTAAAGTTGCACATGCACGGCTACTAGTTAATCAGAAAACACAGAGTTAATTAGATCTAATTTGTGAACTAAAAACAAAGGATAAGTCCCCAGCCAAACCTGTGACACCCCATTTGTGCAAGCAAACTTTGCACAGTACGTTGTGACTTGTGAGCCACGGTATTAGCTGAGCTACGATTAAACTTAAACCAAAATTAATCAAAGGAAAACCTAAGCTCACGAATATCATCAAGAATTGGCGAGATACCGAACGATCACTCGTACCCAAGTTCCAGATACGAACCACCTCCGAGCAGTCCACCTCAAACACTGCTCCAGTATAGGTATAGCTCCTCTATTCAGCAAAGACTGCAGCATCCCGAAGAGCAAGCAGCCATGATAGAGGTAATTGTTGGCGTATCCTCCTCTAAAATGAAGGCGCTAGGAAAATTTGATGGTTTATGTCCTAATTTTGATTACTATTTTTTTTTCAAATTTAGCGTTGTTATGCCCTGTGAAGCCTCTATTGCTTCGAGAAATCCAGATGAGTTGGCAGCTTGGTGCTAGTTTTTAGGGTTACAAATCAAGTAAAGTTGATCTATGAAGACGAGATCCATATAGAAGACAATGTTGACATCAATATGAATGTGAGGTACATGACCACATATTTAAATCATCTATGTATTTATGAATTAAGCTTTCAAAAATGTTTCTGTATTTCCCACGTTAAAATATATGTCCCAGTTGATCTCTATTTGTACAATTGTACATGTACTTATATTAGGGCCATGACTTCTAATTTTCCCCTAGGTCCCTAAAGTCTCAGGACTGGCCCTGTCGACAGGCGAGGAGCTCCGCGTGCTCAGCATCTCCAACCTGGGGAATGGCTCTCTGCAGCTATTCAGTTTCCATGGTGATCGCGTACGCAGGGCCGACTAAAGTGTTTCAAAAGCCCATGACAAACTCCACCAATGGGCAAACAAAGGGGGATGTGTCTTTTTATTCCTATACCCTGTATTGTGATGTGTATTAGATATTGGCTGCCATTTCAACGACCCCGGGCCGGTGCGCCTCTCTCACTGGGCCAATGCCGGCCCTGCACGAATGACCACACTATCCCCTTTTCTACATGCACGCGTCGCTCCACTGCATGCTTGGAGAAACATCCTATACAACCTGAGTCGTACACTTAACCCTGGGCATTCACGGTTTAAAACGGTTTAGGCAGTTTCCTCAAACCAGCCCGTTTCCTACCGGTTTGACTGGTTTGGTCTGGTTTACACCGCTGGAGATTTGTTGGCAGGCTGGTGCGGTTTGGGCTCTTACACGGTTTGGGATGGTTTGGGACCGGTGAGTCACACGCCGCTAATTACGTTCAATTGCTGCCGCTCGTCCGCGGCAACCGCTCCCGCATGCCATCACCGTGCGGCCGCCTGCGCACCGCTCGCTCGCAGCCAACCGCCGCCGCACGCCACCATTGGGAGGCCGACTGCTCGCCGCTCGCCCGCGGCCAACCGCCGCCGCACGCCACCACCGGCCGGCTGCCTGCGCGCCGCTCGCCCGCGGCCAACCGCCGGCGCAAGCCACCACCGGCCGGCCGCCTGTGCGCCGCTCGCCACCACCGGCTGAACGCCTGGGAGCAACAAGAAGAGAAGAGGTGGTACCCGGCCGCCTTTGTTGCAGCTTCTTCTCCGCTGTGCCAAGGGAGGCGCGCCACGTAGGGCCGGAAGAGCGGCACCGTGCACTCCGCCAGCTGCAGCTCCGCCTCCGCGTCCTTCTCCGCCGCGTCGCCGCCAGGGACGAGGGGCGCGGGTTGAGGCGGAGCCACGGCTTGGGGTTAGACGACGGGGAAGATGAGGGGGTTGCGACCTCCATTGCCGCGGCGCCGCTTGCCGTACTGGATGGCGTTCGGGGCCATCGCCTTGTCTCCTTCACCGGCATTGATGGCGGACGGTTTGAAACCGGGGAAACCAGCAACGAGACCGTCTCAAACCAGACTGCTGCTTTCCTTTTGCGGTGTGAACCTTGAAACCAGTCAACCCGGTAGAAACCACTCTTACGGTGCGGTGCTGTGCGGTCTCACGGTTTGCCCGGTTTCACACCAAACTGTGCCCAGGCTTACGTACACTCCCGGTGGTGGCTGTATATACTACCTCCGGGTTCCGGAGGCTGACACCGTGAAACGTGATGCCAAAGCAATCTTGTACCGGCCCTCACCGCTGAGGCAGGGACATACTCGCGAATAAATTACTAGTTACTTGTTCAAACTCAACAATATGCATCAAAAACATGTAAAACTTTGTGACGAGATCAGAGCCACGAGCCCCTTTGTGATCCTTCTAATGCCAACGGACGTTTGAAAATTTGGCGCGCAACGGCCGGCCAACCAACAAACGTTGCCATGCACATGACACAAATCTCCACCACGAACCCTCCGCAGATTGTTGCCGTCCTCTCATACCCTTTCTTTGACAAGCAACACCCTTAGACCCTATAAAATCCTCACCTCATGCACCCAGCCGATCCACCCCAACAAAACCAGAAATAGTCCTACACGTCCCCTTCAACCCACACCATCCCTGTCCTTATCACGTGGCGCGCTCAAAATAAATAAAAAATGGTGCGCGCCACGGTCGCCATCCTCCTCTTCATCCTCACCACCACCAGCGTTAGTGCGGCGCATGCCCCCGCTGAGTCCCCAAAGGCGTCCAAGGTAACCGGTACCGCCGCCGCTCCCGCTGAGGCACCAGAGGTTGCCAAAAAGGCCGAGTCCCCTTACACCGCCAGCGCCCCAGCATCAAGGAAATCCGGTCCAGCCGCTACGCCACCTAGCAAGAGCTCCCGGACCACCTCCTCGCCGGATTCTAGCGTGTCGGTTTCTGCCGGCGATTTACCGAGCCCGCCAGCGCCATTGGCTTTGGTGTCCCCCATTGCCGATGGACCTGCCGAGGATCCGGCGGATGCTGAAAACTCTAGCGCCGCTGCTCTCACGAACGGAGTTACAATCGCCGTTTTTTCTGGTGTCGTTGCCATCGTCATCTTCGCTTGAGCCATCAAGCAGGACATGAACCGACACGGGTGGGAAGAAGGACACGATAAGCTTGGGTGTGTTCGGGGTTGTTGTATCAGACATCAGGTGTTAATTTCCTGGTTTTGCGCATGTCAGTTGCTTATACAACATTGTGGGGTCGACAATTTGAATGCAATCCAGTGGATTTGATTGATTAACTGACGCATTTTTATGTGATGCATGCATACTGACTCGTTACTAACATAACCACTAAACGCATACTACATTAGATTTCTTCTTATTGAAAATCCAAGCTAAATTCTGAAATGAGAACATTTCTTCTTACATTGATATGATGAACATGTTGATTCATATTCTCTATGCAACCATAGATCGTTCTGTTTTTTTCATGATTACTCGAAAGTTAGTTACTTGGTTCTGAAAGAGCATTTTTTTAAAAAATTGATAGCAAGCACACAAATTAATTGTGAAACTATGTATGTATCTTTGCGTCGATGAACTTAAAACAATTCTTACACGACCTGTTCAGGCACGAGACGATGTACAATGGTCAAAGGAAGAGCTGAAAATAGGCCCGAGTAAGTAGGAGGTGAATGAACCACAGCCAGCATGTGGCATGTGGTTACCACACATTCAAGTCTTGATGGAGGTCATGTACATATATTACTAGACAGTCTTGCAGCGTCCAACCTCTTCCAGTCGACTACACACATCTCTGGAACAATGTGATGTACATGTGAAGACCACCATTTATGTGGCCATGCATGCTACAATTCGTAAGATACAAATGGTAGCAGAAAGGAGTTGATAATGACATGGGGCACATATTTGGAATACAAACAATGCTATCATTCATGCATGCACCAACGCCATCTCCACAATATATCGACCTTTAATTATCCAATTGTTTTTCTCCACTGTCAAGCAAAAGAAGATATGAGAAAAGGCCACCAGCTAGTGAAGGGGGGAGTGCGACAAGCCTGTTTCGTCTCATATTTCGGTGATATGTCTTATCTTTTCATATACCCAACATTTTATTAGTAGATTCCTCTGGAATGCTCGGGGTATAAGTAAATATATACAAGCGCCCTAGAAGAGAGACGATGCACATTGGTCCAACAAAGAGCTGAAAATGGGTCTGAGTAGGAGTGAATGAACCACAACCAGCATGTGGCATATGGGTACCGACCACACATTGCAAGTCTAATAAAACAGAGGTCGTGTACATATGTTGCTAGACAGTCCTGCACCGTCCAATCTTTTCCCTCAGGCTATACAGATCTCTGGGACAACCATTTTGTGACCATGCTACAATTGTAAAGGCACGGCACATATTTGATATACAAACCAAACCTCATCAACGTCTCGCATTTTTCCACCACCATTCATGCATATGCAGCAACACCACTTTTGTCGATGGAAAAAAATGCACGAGACAATGCCACCAGCTAAGCACATACATATATAGTTACCATACAGAAATACTGAAATAGCAGCAATTTATTGGCGCATTAAGCATGCTCTTATACCGCTGCATGCACACCTCTTTCACACACGCCCATGTCGATTGAAAATTGTTTTATGCATCTCAGTCTATGGTGCTAATTAATCCACCGTCTGATATAATCTTGATCTCGCAGCCCCGTATGAATTTCAATTTAAATACATGCTTAAATTTAGCTAACCCAGAAATAAAATGATCTATGTCGTTGGACTTGTGGTGCGACCAAGCAACCGTTCGTAGTTAGTTGATTTGATTGACGAGGTGGAACAAAGATAAATTTCATGTTAACTGAGATAAGTTACGCATTGCGTAACGTGAGTTCAAAATGGCGCCCGGGAACAGATGCTCTTGCCTCCAAACATTTCAAAAAGCAAGAGACTTGAATTGTTTCCACACATCCATTCATATGTCGGTGCAATTTTACGATTTGTGTAAAAGAGATAAATTTAGTGCTAACATGATAGCTTTTTACATCAATTTTCTTTTGTCTTCTTGCCTATTACACGACGTGTCTTTTCTTCAGAAAAAAATTCAGCCATGTAAAGGCAGAAAAATTTGCAGCCATGTAAAGACACAAACATGTGCACTGCTTCCCGTCAAACAAAAAAAAACATGTGCACTGGTTATCTAAAAAAAGCTTGTGTCTTGGACTCTTGGTAAAAATCAGATTTTTATTATTTATTCCTATTTTTACAAATTAACCTTTCATTCAGATGCTCCCGGGACCGGGTGCCATAACAGTTAACAGCCCCATAATTTTCTTTTTTTTCCTACTATAAGTTGTTACTCTTTTTTT
Organism: Poa annua; assembly: GCA_026929855.1. Classification (NCBI taxonomy): domain Eukaryota; kingdom Viridiplantae; phylum Streptophyta; class Magnoliopsida; order Poales; family Poaceae; genus Poa; species Poa annua. The sequence continues at coordinate 11,660,426 of CM049430.1, forward strand.
TCCCTGTTTCCGCCTACATATATCAGTGAGACAAACCAAATTGCCAGCTGAAGCACTGTAAAGATGGATAGAAATAAACTGTGTTTTACATGGAAAGATCAAATTATCCCAAAGCTGTAAAGATTTTCAAGATCTCACGCGGTTTCTCTTTTCTTTCATCATCACTGCATTTCAACCTCGTACGTCACCTGGCTATAAACCCTCCTTCCACCCCAACACAACACAACACAACACAACACATTCTCTTCCGGTGAGCGTCATATGCTCTTCGCCGGAATGACCGCCCCCCGCTCCATCCTCCTGCTCCACGTCCTCCTCCTTATCCTCTGCGCATCCTCGCCGTGCAACGGCGACGGACAGTCGACCCACGACATCACCGCCATCCTCGCCGCAAGCCCAGACTTCACAGACTTCAGCGCCGCGCTGGCCGCCGCGAACCTCACGGGCGAGATCGACGGCCGCCAACACATCACCGTCCTGGCCGTGGACAACGCCGCCATGTCGCGGCTCCAACAGCGGCGGCTCCCGTCGGACCGCCTCGGGCGCGTGCTCTCCCTCCACGTCCTCCTCGACTACTTCGGCGACGCCAAGCTCAGGGCTCTCAACGGCACGTCTCCCACGCAGGCCGCCAGCCTCTTCCAAGCCTCTGGTGCGGCGGCGGGTGCCGCCGGTATAGTGAGCATCACGGTGCCCGCCGGCGTAGGTGACGGACGCACAGGGGTAGCGTTCGCCGCGGAGGACGCGGGGGGCCACACCGTGTTCTACGAGAAGTCGGTCAAGGAGTCGCCCTATGACATTGCAGTCCTGCAGGTCAGCGACGCCATGGAGTCCCCGTCGGCCGAGGGGAGGGCGCTGCCTTCGCCCGCGCCGGTGGCGGCTCCTGCACCCGCGCCGGCCGCGGCGCAGCCCGCCGGAGCTCCATCACCAAAGAATCAGACTGCGCCGGCGCCATCACCGAAGCCGGCCGTTTCTCCGTCGCCAAAGAACCAAACCGCGCCGCCACCGAAGCCGGCCACGGTCAGCCGCGAGCCCGCGCCTGCTCCAGCGACGCCCGCGAATGCCCCGGAGGCCGATGACCAGCCGCCTGCGGACGAGAATGATCAGCACAATGACGGCACCGGCGACACGGTGGCTCCATGGAGCGTCTTTGCGGCGGTGGCGGCGGTCGTGTTGCTGCTGTGGTGAAAGATTGTGCTTGGAATCAAGGAAAGCAACGCCGGTGTTTAAGGCCGTGATCAGCGCTTGCGCCATCTTAATTACCAGGTGGAAACAGTGGTTAATCTGCGTGGTTATCGCTGGCAGCATCGGTCAGCAGAAATTTCAGCACAATAATATGATTCCCTGTGTTTCATCAGTCATTATTAGTTGCTACTATTAATTAATTATTATTAGTTCCTGCCTTGCGTGGGCGTACTGATGGACCAAACTCTATAATTAGTTCCTGCAATCCATACATGTCTCTGAATTTTGTGTTTTTTTCTCACCGTTGCGAAAATATCAAAACGTCACTGTTGTCTTTGATTTTTTTTTGAAATTTTTCACATATATTAAGCCAGCAAAGAGTACATGATTATATCGATTACAAAAACAAAACTAAAATAGACTAGCAAATCTATACGATTTTCTGAAGGCAGCCGTAGAACAACGCTGACGAGGGATGTCCCTATCAATACCCATGGTTGTTAGCCTAGGATGAGTGTTATGAGGTAGAGAACGCGTAGTGTTGGTAGATTCGTCGCCTGACAAGCGGAATTTACCCAGGTTCGGGGCCCTCAAGTGAGGTAACACCCTGACTCCTGCTTGTCTGTTATTGATTGTGAATATGCGACGAGTAGAGGTTCTAGCAAGATATTTGTTAGGGTTTGGTGGTTCTGATTGGACGTGTGCTTGATCGGCCACCCTCTTGTCATTTAAATAGTGGTACAAGTCTCGGATCGTAACCGACTAGGACTACAGTTATGAAAAGTAGTACCAACTATGATATCTATGATAGAGGTCTTCGACTTGGGATTCACTTTGTTGGGCTTCTTCAGCCTATTGACAATTAAATTTTAGCCATTACGTGCACCAGGTACCCACACGAATGGGTACCCATTTGGTATAACCTTGTCAAACGCCAACACCACCAAACCATAGACCTATGAATATCACCGAAGGTTCTCCCTTTTTAATTTTGAGCCGCAATGCCAAGACTTTGTGCACGCACGCAACCATTAAATTAATCAATCAACTTCGGCAAGAGCACCACCACTGATATTATAAGGACAAATAACTGAACCACTTTGTCGACATCGTTAGGAGCCGAGAGAACGAATCACCATTACCGAAGACGTAGTAGCCGGGATAGATACTTCGAGTACAAACCTCCTCGCGGCAACCATGAGAAAAAATCCAATATTGATCAGGCGAAGCAAGATCTGAAGAACCATACCTAAACATATTTAATCTTTCAAACCACCATTAACGTCAGAAAGGATATCTCGGCGTCCGAACGAAGCATGGATGATCACTTATTGCAGACAATACCATCTCCATTAGCGAAGAAGATGACGACCAAAATCAAACACTACCATTAAGGACCTTCAAAAAGTGACGTGCACAGGTCCAAGGTCCCCACCCCTGCTAGTGCCAGAGCGGCACCTAAAGGAGACGAGGACCCGTCGAATCTTTTATTGTTGTCTTGATTATGGTTACGCTCACGAGTTGTGAACTCTTTTTTTTACTTGAGTCCTCTTTTTTTGCACAAGGGGTGGGCTCACAAGGACCAGCTGCTCATATTCATAAACATCGTGGCCGTACAAATTACACGGAGGACCTTTTACAACACTTGTCCTAATGACCGAGAATTTGAAGATAAGACCTCCAGACTTAAAAACAGGACCCTAGCACAAAATAAAAATTACAACCACGTGCAGAGGCAAACACCACCACACCGACGATCTCCAGGCGCCAAAAGCGCTGAAATCCTAGAATGTAAATCTCGGCGTCTCTCCTTCGGCGAAGCACCACTGTCGTCGGGGACGAACCACTTGGAAACAACGCATCGTCGAGCACCGGGACAGGGCCAGAAGATCCTCTGAAGCAGAGGAAGAACACAGACCGCCACATCGGCCATAGATCATGGAAGGAATCATCGCTATCATGTTGAAAGCACAAGGAGATAGCAGCAACAGACCCCAGATTCCAGTCTTCATCTCCCCTGCCACCACAGCCGGACAAGAAGAAGTGAGAGAATCGAAACCTACTAGGAAGAAGGACACGACGCTTCATGAAGGAGCTCGCTTCTGGCACCCTCTGCTTTGGCCTCCACCATATGGAAGCCCGTCGAAGACGTGCCACACCAGAGTCATGACGCCGTGCTTGAACGCAAGGACTACTCTTAGACCGCGCTTATTGAAGAAGGCCATCCTAGCACGGTCGCCACCGCCGAGACTCCAAGTCAGAGCCTCGACATAGGAAAAGGTCGAAGCCGTGCGCAGCTCCGACCAACTCAGCCACCAGGGCCACAGATCCACCCTCACCGATCTAGCATCCGCAAAAAGCACCAACATGCAGTATCTTGAATTCTTGATTCATGTATCTTCATATTTTATTTTAGTTTGTTCTGCACCAACACAGTTTAGGTTTTTTTGTTAGATATATACAAGGGTTTCCCCTGTTTCATTTAAAGAAAACGCTAGTGTGCTACAGGTTCGGGTATCGTTAGGAAGAGCCCGACCTTCGAATGTACTACTGTATTACATAGTATAGAGGGTTCAGCTGAGAGACCTAATGTTCAAAATAGAGCATTAGTTAATCGATGGGAGAATTCCAATCGAGTGAAAAAAGCCAATCATATTTGTTTATACGACCAACACAGAAATATATCCAATGACAACATCTCCAGACGACCAACACAACAATATTTATAATCATATCCGTTCAGCAGGAAATTCCGGTTCTCACTTTAAAGCACGCTTGGAATGATTGCAATCTTTCCAGCCACTTGGAATTACTCACAGTAAACCATTGACAAAGTATTACGAAGAATCTAAGGAGCCCCTAAAAGAAGAAGTACGACACCCAGCATATTTTCCAGATGGTAAGAAATACGGGTTATATCCAGAAATACCAAAAATAAAGTCAAAGCAGTCAACCTAAGTCTCGAAGCCTAAAGACCCCTCTCTGCCGGGTACGACACCACCGATTTGATGGGTCAAACGCAGGATATAGTGGATCTGAAGAAGCAAACTGCTCCTCACTGGTTTCCTGCCACCACATCATCGCCATTGGATGGTCGATACTCGCCGGTTTGCTGCTGCAGTGACAAGTCATCCAAGCCCGACACAAGCTCATCGATGTTGATCTCACTGCGAGGTGGATACGCAACCGCCTGGTCCCGGGGATTGTCCCTGAGGAGCCTCTTCAGGTCCTTGACAAGTTGGTGCTCATCGTCATCGTCGTCGTTGTCATCGGGAAGCGACACGTCCAGATCCCAAACCTTGAAGATAGAGTCCCTTGACTCTGCCTGCCTGGCAACTTCGGATGAAACCTCCTCATCGCCATCATCAGGTTTTGCTGCTGTGTACAAACCTTCCGCCTGCTTGCCATGCCCATCTGCGCCTCTAATTACATTCACAGCCTCATGAACTTCAGTAGCGTCTTGGTCGCCGTCGTAACTTCTACCCGATTGCTCCATCTCCACATCGCCGTTCCGAGTATCTTCTTCGGCATGGTGTCGTGCGTGAGGTTCGTCTAGGTCTGAGTTTACATGGGTGCCTTCGTCATGCATGACTTCGGTGGTACCACAGGGATCTTCAACTGGCTTTTCAAGAGAATCGAGCAAGGCGTCCCTCATTGCTCCCCAGTCTACATCTGACAGTTCAGAAGTCTGCACAAAACACGAATCGGCCCAAGCTGCCTCCTCAGGTGAAAGTTGGACTTCCTTCTGATTTGATTTAATAGATTCCAAAATAGCAGGCAAGAAGTCATTGGGTCCAGAAGCCTCAGACAGCTCTTCAGGTAGACTTGGTTCGGAGAGCAGAGCTGAGATGTCACCGTCTTCAGAAGTCATGGTCCTGCACTGAAATGAGAAACGCCTTAAGAAGGGGTGTATAACTTCTGAAAATATGAATAGCAACGGCCAAAATGGATCATAGGGCTAGAGAAGAGACATTGGACAAACTTATGTAAGATACAGGTAATCAGATGACAGAACAGAACACATCATATTAAGTAGTGTGAAAAATGAAACCAGGGAACATGCTATCATATTCATATTGAGCTAGTTCAAAGACAAAAAGAAGACAAGTTGTTAGTTCCACAAAAGTGTGACAATCAGCTTCTCAGCAGCTGGCAGCAAATTAGTTATGAAGTTCTTTTTAGGTTGTTAAGCGTGGCTACCTTAGAGCTCAGTTACTCATACATCTGAGTTGGCCTATGCTCTTATAGTCTTTAAGAGGGTAGCCTGCCACAAGGTATGATATTATTTCTAGACATCTGATATCATATTTTATCACATTGTCTGCAAGGGTATAATCTCCACAATACAGAACGAACATCACAATTAAGTCTGTTCTGAGAGTGCCAACTGTTCGCATTGGGAGAAGAAATGACACCTGGTAGGCTTGGAAAGAATGTGAATCGAGCGTCCGTAGCATAGTTAGCCGCTCAGTTCAATACAACTCCGTCCAGGTTCCTTGACTAATCCTTGCTTGTTTAATAGCCTCCTATAAGCTGTGGCCTTCTTCCACTTCCCCAAACAACTGAGCATATTAGAAATCAGAACGCAGTGACCAGAATTTTGAGGGTCCAGGTTAAGTAGTTCCTCTGATATCAAATCCATCGAAGAATCGGCACAGTGTGAACTGTACGCACTAACAATAGGAGCCAAAACCAGATTCTGCAATTGAATAGGCATCTTCTTAAAGAGCTCCTTAGCGATACTAATATGACCAGATTTACATAGCAAATCAATTATGCACATGTAGTGCTCGACAGATGGTTCAATACCACATTCCGCTGTCATACTGCGAAAGCACTCAAGACCTTCGTCTACTAAACCAGAATAGTTGCATGCTGTTAATAGATGAGTAAAGACGATGGCATCTGGTCGAACACCTTCCTTTTGCATCTCGTTGAAAAGGACGAGAGCTGCACTTCCTTCTCCACTGCAGGCATATCCATTAATCATGGCACTCCAGATAGCTAAGTCTCTACTGGTAACGGTAACATCATCAAATATCTTCCTAGCCAGCTCAACGCTTCCGCACTTGCAGTATGTGTCAATCAGTGCGGTAGCAACTCGCTGGTCTGACTGCAGTCCAATCGCTACCACATTATCCTCAACCTTTTTTGCCTGATTAGCAGACCCCAGATCTGCACAAGCTGAAAGAGCTGATGAAACGGTTGCCTCATTCGGCTCTACATCTGTGCGCAGCATGCTATCGAACATTGTCAGTGCCTTGCCAGGACGACCACCTTCAACGTATCCATTTATCAGTGAAGTCCACAGCACTACATTTTTGCAGTGAACTGCATCGAAGACCTCCTGCGCAGCCTCAAGGTCCCCACACTTGGCATACAAGTTGACCAATGACGACACAACATCTTGCACCGATTCGAAACCACTCCTGATCAGAAGAGCATGCACTCCCTTGGCCACCAGCAGGTTCCCTAACAGAGCGGCTGCTGAGGTCAAATTAACAAGTGCTACCGAATCAAATCTGTAGCCAGAACACTGCATGTGGCTGAACAGACTAAACACTTCCACATAGTCTCGAGCCTGCAAAAGCCCCGACGCCATTGCACTCCAAGAAACTACAGACTTGTCATGCATGGAGTCAAACATCAACCGCGCGGCCTGCAGCTGCCCACCACGGACAAGCATGGAGAGCACAGAGTTCAAGACCGGCAAATCCGCGTCAAGCCCAGATTTCAAGCTATACCCATACAAGGGCAAGCCGAGGCTTGTCGTGGCCACTGAGTCCACACAACCGGACAGCACGCCGACAAGCGTGGCTCCGCTGGGCCTCACCCCTAGTCCCCGCATGGTGCTGAACACCGCGACGGCCTCCTCGACACGGGAGGCCTTGCTGTACGCGGCGAGCATGCAGTTCCATGACACCAGGGTGCGGGTAGGCATCTCGTCGAACAGGCGGCGTGCGTCGGGGAGGCACGCGCACTTGGCATACATGTCGAGGAGCGAGGTGCGGACGAAGACGTGGGAGGCGGCGCCGGCGAGGAGGGCATGCGCGTGGAGGGAGCGGCCGAGACGGGGCAGGCGGAGCGCCGCGCAGGACTTGGCGAGGGAAGGGACGGTGGAGGCGTCGCCGCCGCGGAGGCCCGCGGCGAGGAGGGCGGCGTAGTGGTGGAGGCACTGGGAGTAGGAGCCGGAGGCGGCGGCGAGCTGGATCAGACGGTTCCAGTGGCTTAGTATCGGGGCGGCGGCGCTCATGCTGGGTGGGTGGGAATTGGGATGAGCAAACAACGAACGATGTGCTTCTAACTATCACTAGAAAAACGTAAAATTTGAGCGGACCCCTTAATCACACATACATATGGGGATTTAGAAATCACCTCGTACAGGTCAGGCCGATCCAGCGAGCTTGCCGGGAGTTCGTCGGCGGCGCAGGAGTCCGGCGCGGAGGGAAGTAGGCGGGGGGCGGCGGAACCGATGTCCGATGGGGAACTGCTGAGGTTGAGGAGGGCATTTCCGACCAGGTCGATGCTTATGGGCCTGGCCCAGTGGCGACGCTCGCCTACCTCTTTCGCTGTTCCTTTTTTTTTTGCTGTTTCCTTTTTCTTTCTTCTTCTTTTCTGTTTTCTTTTTACATACTACTTATATTTTTCAAAACTTTAATTTTTTTGAAAAATTGTACAGTTTAAAAATATTCAGATTTGAAATCAAAAAATTAATTTTTCGTATATACAAATTTTCTGCCCACTTTTTGAAAAATGTTCAAAATAGTTTTCGTTCAAATACCTATTTTGTTCATTTTATAAAAATAGTTTAACTTTCTTCATTCATAAACCATTTTTCTGTTCACTTTTATATTCATTCGCACACTTTTTCTTGTGCACTTTTTGAAAAATTGTTCAAAATAGTTTCCGCTCAAATACCTATTATGTTTACTTTCAAAAAAAAATCATTTTTTTCCCATTCATAGACTTTTTATGTTCACTTTTATAATCGTTAAAAACAATTTTCATTCATACACTTTTTTACTGTAAATATCTTACAAAATTGTTCAAAAATAGTTTTCGTTCAAATACCTATTTTGTATATTTATAAAAAATGTTCAAAAATAGGTTTCATTCAAATACCTTTTTTGTTCACTTTTAAAAATCGTTCAAAAATAATTTTGGTCCATAGAACTTGTGTGTTCACTTTTATAATCATTCAAAAAAATCGTTCATAAATTTGTATCTTCACTTTTCAAATTCTTTGAAATTTCGAAAGATTCCATTCACAAGCATTTTAATGCATCCTATTTTTCTTCGGCCAAAATAACGTTGTCGCTTGATACATAAATGTATCTATAATTTATTATATTTCATGCTTATATCGTAGCAATTGTTTTGCATGCACACAACAAATCAGCTGACACCATGCACATCACGGACACAAACCGTCATGAGGCCACGACTGGGAAAACAATGTTGTTAGCATGGACGGGAAAACGTTTGACATCTAATCTCATTGAGAACACATTATCCAACGGAGAAAAATATAGTGTTGTACTACTTGAAAGGACAATGATGTCGCCTAAAGGGGGGGTGAATAGGAGGTTTAAAACTTTTCCGGTTTAGCCTTATTAATTGCAGAATAAAACTAGGTGTTTAAATTAACAAGCCGACAACCTAAATAAACTAGGCTCACCTATGTGCACCAACAACTTATGCTAAGAAGGACAAACAACAAGGTGATAGCTATAGAATACTTCAAGCGCGAAGGCTATCACAATGTAAATTGCATAAGTAAAAAGCTCGGGTATAGAAATAACCGAGCCACGTGGAGACGAGGATGTATTTCCGAGTTCCTCCTTGTTAAGGGAGTACGTCTCGTTGGAGAGGTGTGAACCGACACAACGGTTCAATAACCACAAAGGTTTCACCTTCTTCTCCGATGAACCGCACCACAAAGGCTTGGTTCACCTTCCACTATCGGAATTCCTTCGAGGCGGAATCCGGAGGCTTTCAACAACAATCCGGGGCACAACCCACAATGGGATTGGGGGCTCCCGAAGGGCTTTCAACAACAACAATCCGGGGTACAACCCACAATGGGATTGGGGGCTCCCGAACGGCTTAAAGTGACCACACAAGGGTCCAACCACCACAAAGGCGTCTAGGGTCCAAGTACCCAAGAGTAACAAGCTCACAAACTTTCAACTTCCACGAATCCTCGTGGAGAGCACACCGATGCACCAAATGCAAAAGGCAAGAGCACAAGTGCTCAAATCCTTCACTCTCGAATTCCAACAAAGCAACAAATGCTTATGGGGGAATAAGAGAGGAAGAACAAAGAGGAGATGCACCAAGAACTCCAAGGTCAAGATCTACTAGGTTCCCCTCACTTAGAGGAGAGATGGATTGGTGGAAATGTAGATCTATATCTCCTCTCTCAAATCCCTCAAAGATATGCAAGAATCATAGGAGGAAATGAGAGAGGGGCAAGATTTCCAAGGTCAACAATGGAGGAGAGAGAGGGGGAAAATTCGTGCTTGGAAAAGCTACTCTCTCTGGGGAAGAAGGGGCCTTTTTATAGGTCCCACAAAAAAGAGTCGTTGCAGGAAAACTTCACACCGGAGTTTCCGGTCACTAGGGCAGTAAACTCCGGCCAGGGGCGGAAACTCCGGCCTACTGGGACCGGAAACTTCGGCCCCCACCAGGGGCTGAACACTGTCAACACCGTTGAGGCTTGGGCAAACTCTCTGGTGCCCTGGGCCGGAAAGTTCATCCAGGGGTGGAAACTCCGGCCTCTAGGGCCGGAAACTCCGCCCCCCACCAGGAGCTGAACAGCTTCAAAACAGCTTTGAAGAAAAACGTTAAGTCCGGAGACTCCGGTCCTGCACAGACCGGAGTTTCCAGACTAGGACCGGAGACTCCGGCCTAGGTAAAACTGTAGCAAAACCGATAACGCAAACGTCAATATCTTTTCCTTTCGGACTCTGTTTTCGATGATTTTTGGCTCGTTGGAATCACAACGAAGAGCTTTACAAGATCATGCAGATAAACCTCATAGTCCAACAATGGAAGATAAAACCAAATGGAGGAGGTTAAAACCTCTCTAAAAAGGAATGATCGGCAAACCTCCAAAACCGAAAACGCAACAAGTTTTCCATATGAAATTCGTTTTCGGTGAACTTGGGCTTGTCGTGAAGATCACAACAAGCAACAAAACCCAACAAGGAGAAAAACCAAGTAAGAACCAAGAAAGATGAAATGGCAAGTATGCAAAGGTTTGAGCTCTCCACAAAGATGCGATCAAGTTACTCACTCGAGAGCCCCTCTTGATAGTACGCCATCTATCCTAAAACCCGGTCTCCCACTAACACCATGAGACCGGTAAAATAGAAAACCTATCAAGATCATACCTTTGCCTTGCGCATTCCACTTGAGCTCGATGATGACGATCTTGACTCTCTCAAGTTGAAACACCTTTCTTGATTGTGCTTGCTAGCACATGCTTAATGAGGACTTCTCCAAATGCTCCCCCATACTCCATTATGGGAGGGCCTCTCTAAGCTTCGTCTTCATGTCTCCTTTGCAAGCTTCAATCAAAAGATATCTTTCGAGATGCATCATATTGAAATTGCACTTCATCTTCTTCTCTTGATATGTAAGATGGCTTGGGGGTAAACATGATTATTCACTCAATCTTCTATTCCAAGCCATACTTGCGATGAGCTCAACTCTATACATGACCATTCTTCATATTAACCCTTGAATAGAGCATTGGTCATTATGTCATCTTGAAGAGTCCAACACACGAACTCCTATATTTTCCCATGGACAAGATCTATAAGAATATCTCAATGTAAACATTAGTCCATAAGGATTGTCATTCATTACCAAAACCACGTATGGGGGCAACCATGCACTTTCAATCTCCCCCATTTTGGTAATTGATGACAATCCCTTTTACGAGGGTTTATATAATGAATTTAAGCAGCCATGCAGCACAAAGAGCAAGGATGCAAGATAACCGCAAGAGAACAAACCCATATTCCCTTAAACCCTCTAAATTTCTCCCCATTGGCATTGATTGCCGAAATGGGTGAAAAGTAAGAAGGCTAATATAATAAGAGCTCCCCCATAAAAGTGTGCATTTCTCATAATGTGAGTGAAATCAAATACACATATCCAATGAAGAATAGATGTGAGATCAAAATATATTGAGGATCCAAAGATTGCAAGAGAATATCAAATAGAAAGATACTTTAACGAAAGAAGCAATCAATCCAAAGGATCCAAAAAGTGTTCTAAATATCATGAGGGAACTCCCCAAGGTACGTGCACAAATAGGATTTGTATTTCAATATAGTGTGCACAACATGGAATCCTCACTCCCTCCTAGATAAAATCGAACACAAGCACATGCAAGAGAATATAAATGAGAAAAGAACAAAACAATTTGCAGCAAATAAAATGTTTTGCAACATGAGCAAGGAGCGGCAAAAAAAAGGATGGGTGTGAGATATGAAGACATTTTAGGAGACTAATACAAGGATGAGCAAACACATCGACATAGTCTTTCAAAAGGAGTTGCACATGGTGCATATGATGTCTTACCCATACTCACACACCAAAGGAGATATAGCAAGTAGCTCCACAAGCTTATTAAAACTCAACAAGCATAACACATGAAAACAAAGCTTGTGCCTTTAATTAGAAACCACCAAAGAAACAAAAGCAATAAGAGATGGTCACTAAGGAATTGGAATACCAAATAAAGATGTACTATTTTCATGTGTATAAGTTTCTAAGTAGACACGAATCACTAAGATATGGGTCTACAAATAAACATGTACTCACAAGATAGATACAAAGGTAGAGGTCATGATATCCAAGAGGAAGTCATAAATACACCAATAAGATCTTTGCTTAAAAGCATAGCACAAAGCTCACTTTTATCTTAAAGGGATATAGATGAACTTCAAACACACACTCATCATAGCATCAAACGTATCCACAAGGGATAAGGTGATAAACGGGATGCTTCGAGTAGGATAACAAGTCTCACAAAAGGCAAATGATTTTGAAACACATCAATATTACATATGCGAGACATAGATTAGAAAGTGCTAGATTAACATATTTGGGATTGGTGAATCATGAAAATGATTATATATATTCCTCCCTTGATATGTAATCATCCCGGCTTACTCACATTTGCAATAAAGACGTTTTGCAAGAATCAAAAGAATTGCAACCAAAGAGATTCATGCCATGAAATCAACCTACACAAGGTTGAAAGCTAGAAAAGTATGCATGAGGTAGATACTTGTTACCGAGATAGCATTGGTGATATAGAAGATAAGAGCTCATGATCATCCAAGCTTGGCTCCAAAAAGCACATGGTGACAACACATTCCTTTTAGATGAGACAAGCTTCCAATGCATCTCCAATATACCTAAAACAAATTCAAGTACAAAAAGGTACCCAAACTCATTGGGTCCAAAGTAGTTAGAGCAACTACAATACATAGGACAAACTCCACATAAATATGTGCATATTAATGTGAAATTGACTTTCATGCACATCTTAGCCATATAGGATTTGATGGAGTTTATCCTATATATTGGATCAACGAAAGTAAGCATGCCATAAGATATACATATAATAAAAATTCATGCACATGACTTTCAAGAACCAAACGAGATATAATTGAGACAAAACACCAAGTAAACCAACAAGGCACACACAAGTGTGACAATAAAACAAATTGTCCACATTATATCAAATACCCAAATCAACACATGAGTGAAGATACCACTTTGAAAAGATGCTAATGAAATCAAGAAACAAATTGATGAACATATCATCAAGGAATAAACCAAAACCTCTACACTTTTCATGATGACACAAAGTACCAAGACGAAAAATGTTTGTCTTCCAAGGAGACATGTCATCGGGATCAAATATCATATGAAGTTCTGAAGCATATAGGATTGCTCCCCCAAGATGTGTACATTATTTATGATTTTGCATTTGAATACAAAATGCACAAAAATGAGATCATCACTCTTCATATATATATTCAAACACTAGTCATGTTCAAGAAAGGCAAGAAATTGCAATACCAATTTAAAGAACGGTGTTTTACTCAAAGTATGATAGCTTCCCAAAGAATAGTGCATTATTAAGAAGTATGACTCTTGAAGGTCAATGCACAAGAATTGGTTCATTGCAAGTCCCAACTCAAGAAAGCACAAAACAAATTTCAAGTAGGGCAATAAAGGATCCAAAAGATACAAGGAAGACAAAAGAAAGTTAGATCAAACTAAACTCTTGGCAATCAAATAAGGCAATTCAAAGCAAGAGTCAAAGTGAATATGATCAATATATATATACCACAAATTATGATTATCACTTGTCACGACAAGTAATGTATGGAGATATTTCTCGGGGGTGGATTGCAAAGATATATTCAAGACCATATTCACAAAACATAAGCATGTGGCAAAGTATAGGAATTAAAAGCCATGCTTAGATAGATATTCTTGATAGATTCACAAATCATTTGATAATGCAAAGCAACTCCAAGGAGTAGCTTGAATCAATTGGCTTCCCAAAAAGATATATGAGAACATATTTAGGGAAAGCCATATCAAGAACATCCTTCACAAACAAGATCCAAAAGAGTGAGAGACAAAGAGCATTTAAGTAAATGGGAACTTGTTTGAGCAACATGCCACATAGGAACAAGATAATTAGCAATATCAATGCTAGGTGGCAAAACCTCACATTTTCACATTTTCTAGGCTTGTAATATGCACATATCTTATTACTCCCCCATAATGTGATAATCCATTTATTTTAACACAAGACGCAAACAAAAACAACTACAGAAATTAATGGACATTATATAATTTGAATTTCTCATGAGCATGACATACCACAAAGAGAATAGATAATATTGATATATCAACACTAAGTGGTATTCCTCATGTACACACATTTATGGATAGTCCATTTATCTCTCAAAGAGAGCCAACAAGATAAGATAGCAAATAAAAGCAATAGGTCTCAAAACAAGTAGATGGTGTGCAAACCAAAATACACATACTTGATTTCTCAAGATAAGTAAGTAGAGAGCACAACACATACAAACTCTAGCAAGGTACTAAACCTAACACATGCAAGGGTGCAAGAAACTTTCAATGTATATATGATTTAAATAAAAGTTACCGCAAGGAGGAACATTGGATATGAGATAGAACAATATAATCCATATGACTTGACTTGAGAGAATATAATTGATGAAGATCCCTTAATTCTTCATAGTGTAGCCAAGTCTCCAATGTCCTCCAACAACACCTATTGATCAAGTTTTAGCTTGTTGGTCCCCAACCAAGTTGGGTCCTAAGAGGTTAGTCACAATAGGTTTGGCAACCCAAATGTTTCTTTTCTTGACACCACTTTGAGTACCAGCAAATTTGGCAAACATATTGCCAACCTTATCCTTCCGAAGAGAATAAATATCAACAATTATAAAGGGGTTGGATAAGGTACCATTTGTGCATGAAGAAGCAAGGTGACCCTTCTCACGGCATAGGTAGCAACATCTACTTCCTCCTCTCTTCTTAGTTGGAGTCTTGACTTGAGGAGGGGTAGCTTGATTCTTCTTGGGAAGAGACCGTTCTTCAACTTGAGGAGCTTGAGTTTGAACTTGAGTCTTCTTCCCTTGTTGCTTCTCACTAAGAGCCTTCTTCTTCAAAGGGCAAGATCTAACATGGTGCCCTTCAACTTTGCACTTGAAGCAAACAATCTTGGCCGAATCCTTGACTTGTTCTTTGCCCTTGTTCTTCTTGTTAAGCTTGGACTTGTTCTTGATATTGGAGTTGAATCCAAGTCCACTCTTGTCATTGGGGCGTCTTTGAACACTCAACATATTGTCAAGTGTAGAATCCCCAACATGACGCTTTTCCACGTCTTTCTTCAAAGAAGTGACTAGGGCCTTGAGCTCATTTAATTCCTCTACATGGTTAGTATCAACACAAAAACTAGAGGAAGTAGAGGCTTCATTGTTAGAGCAACAAGGCATGAAAAGTAATTCATCACAGGATGTAGCAACATTATGAGTTGATGAATCATTAGGACTAGCATATGGCAATATAGCATTAAGAGTAGAAATTGTGCCATTGTCCACATCAGGCTCACAAGATGTTACCTTTGACATAATAGCCTCATGAGCTAACTTTAGCCTAGCATGGGATGCTAGAAGATCATCATTAGAGCTAGAAAGCTTTTCATGACTTTCTTCCAATTTCCCATACTTACTAGATAGCAACTCAAGTTGAGCCCTTAGCTCAACATTCTCCTTCAAAATAGATGCTTCGCAAGAAGTGGAGTTAGTAGCACAAGCATCATTAATATTAGAGATGGAAGAAGACAATTTGACAAGCTTGTCATTCTTAGATAGTTGAGTTTGGAGTTGATCATGAGACTTGATAAGGAGAGAATGTTCACTTTCTAAAGCCTTGTGAGCTTTGTCAAGTCTCTCTATGTCCTCATTTAGTCTAGCATTGCCAACACCAAATTCAACTTTTTCAATTTAAGCACTTTATACTTAGCAAGGGCATGATCTCTTTCCTTAATGATTTTAGCAATAATAAGATCATTAGACTCATCAAGGTATTCAAGTTTCTCTTCAAGAGAAACCCTAAGCTCTTCTTCCTCTTCAAGAGAAGCTTTCAAGGAAGCTATGGTGACAGAGTCATCTCTCTCAATTTGACATTTCTCATCAAATTGACTTTCCAAATCCTCAATGAATTCCCTACTCTTAGTAACATAATCAATGATTTCACAAAGAGGAGGGATAGCTTTACTACCTTTGGGGAGAGCACCAAGTACCATCTCACCCATCTTGGTTAAGGATTCAAAGTCAAAACATTCTTCATGAGAATCCTCATCCACATCATCACAATTTGGATTCGAGGTGGGAGATACCTCGGAATCCTTAGCCATAAGGCAAACATGATTAATGGTTTAAGAGGATGAAGAAAAACTTGAAGCACCGTTGAGGTCCATGTCTTGTTCCAACAAATGTTGGGATTCCTCTACATTGTTAGTCATGCAAGAAATAGAGGATATGGAAGTATTGTTTTTATGGCAACAAGACATATGAAGCATATCATCATGAGATTTAGTTAAACAACTATTACATGATATGCAAGGACTATCAACTCTAGCATGTATGGCGTTTGGAGTGCTAGAAGAGTTTAAGTCTAAAGATAGAACGTTGCAATGAGATAGAGATGAAGTATAGTCAATAGAATATTCACCATCAACAATGCAATTTCTATCACCACTCACCATATCATTACCTTGTGACAAATCACATGTTGGTGAAGTGGACGAAGTTGTGAACTCATCACGGCCGGAAGTGGAAGGAGAACAATCATCCTCAATAATTTTGGACACTTCATATATATCTTGAAGCTTGGTCCAAAGCTCATGTGCATTTCGAAAAGGCATGATTGAAGCAAGAACTACATCGGTCAAAGCACACATAAGACCATTAGTAACTTGAGTCTCGAGATGAGAGTTTATCTCATCCTCTAAAGATAATTCTTGGGAATCCTTTGGAGGAGAAAAACTCACATCTACAATCCTCTTAATATAATTTGGACCCATGGCCCTAAATAGATTAAGCATGCGAATTTTCCAAACATCATAATTTGTGCCATCGAATATGAAACTGGGATCGTGCACTAATTCTCTAAACGACATCTTTTACTCTCTAGGCGGTAAAGCCCAACAAGAGAGCCCAGGCTCTTATACCAATTGAAAGGACAATGATGTCGCCTAGAGGGGGGGGGTTGAATAGGCGGTTTAAAACTTTTCCGGTTTAGGCTTATTAATTGCGGAATAAAACTAGGTGTTTAAATTAACAAGCCGACAACCTAAATAAACTAGTCTCACCTATGTGCACCAACAACTTATGCTAAGAAGGACAAACAACAAGGTGATAGCTATAGAATACTTCAAGCGCGAAGGCTATCACAATGTAAATTGCATAAGTAAAAAGCTCGGGTATAGAAATAACCGAGCCACGTGGAGACGAGGATGTATTCCCGAGTTCCTCCTTGTTAAGGGAGTACGACTCGTTGGAGAGGTGTGAACCGACACAACGGTTCAATAACCACAAAGGTTTCACCTTCTTCTCCGATGAACCGCACCACAAAGGCTTGGTTCACCTTCCACTATCGGAATTCCTTCGAGGCGGAATCCGGAGCCTTTCAACAACAATCCGGGGCACAACCCACAATGGGATTGGGGGCTCCCAAAGGGCTTTCAACAACAACAATCCGGGGTACAACCCACAATGGAATTGGGGGCTCCCGAACGGCTTAAAGTGACCACACAAGGGTCCAACCACCACAAAGACGTTTAGGGTCCAAGGACCCAAGAGTAACAAGCTCACAAACTTTCAACTTCCACGAATCCTCGTGGAGAGCACACCGATGCACCAAATGCAAAAGGCAAGAGCACAAGTGCTCAAATCCTTCACTCTCGAATTCCAACAAAGCAACAAATGCTTATGGGGGAATAAGAGAGGAAGAACAAAGAGGAGATGCACCAAGAACTCCAAGATCAAGATCTACTAGGTTCCCCTTACTTAGAGGAGAGATGGATTGGTGGAAATGTAGATCTAGATCTCCTCTCTCAAATCCCTCAAAGATATGCAAGAATCATAGGAGGAAATGAGAGAGGGGCAAGCTTTCCAAGGTCAACAATGGAGGAGAGAGAGGGGGAAAATTCGTGCTTGGAAAAGCTACTCTCTCTGGGAAGAAGGGGCCTTTTTATAGGTCCCACGAAACAGATTCGTTGCAGGAAAACTTCACACCGGAGTTTCCGGTCACTAGGGCCGTAAACTCCGGCCAGGGGCGGAAACTCCGGCCTACTGGGACCGGAAACTTCGGCCCCCACCAGGGGCTGAACACTGTCAACACCGCCGAGGCTTGGGCAAACTCTCTGGTGCCCTGGGCCGGAAAGTTCATCCAGGGGTGGAAACTCCGGCCTCTAGGGCCGAAAACTCCGCCCCCCACCAGGAGCTGAACAACTTCAAAACAGCTTTGAAGAAAAACGTTAAGTCCGGAGACTCCGGTCCTGCACAGACCGGAGTTTCCAGACTAGGACCGGAGACTCCGGCCTAGGTAAAACTGCAGCAAAACCGATAACGCAAACGTCAATATCCTTTCCATCCGGACTCCGTTTTCGATAATTTTTGGCTCGTTGGAATCACAACGAAGAGCTTTACAAGATCATGCAGATAAACCTCATAGTCCAACAATGGAAGATAAAACCAAATGGAGGAGGTTAAAACCTCTCTAAAAAGGAATGATCGGCAAACCTCCAAAACCGAAAACGCAACAAGTTTTCCATATGAAATTCGTTTTCGGTGAACTTGGGCTTGTCGTGAAGATCACAACAAGCACCAAAACACAACAAGGAGAAAAACCAAGTAAGTACCAAGAAAGATGAAATGGCAAGTATGCAAAGGTTTGAGCTCTCCACAAAGATGCGATCAAGTTACTCACTCGAGAGCCCCTCTTGATAGTACGCCATCTATCCTAAAACCCGGTCTTCCACTAACACCATGACACCGGTAAAATAGAAAACCTATCAAGATCATACCTTTGCTTTGCGCATTCCACTTGAGCTCGATGATGACGATCTTGACTCTCTCAAGTTGAAACACCTTTCTTGATTGTGCTTGCTAGCACATGCTTAATGAGGACTTCTCCAAATGCTCCCCCATACTCCATTATGGGAGGGCCTCGCTAAGATTCGTCTTCATGTCTCCTTTGCAAGCTTCAATCAAAAGATATCTTCCGAGATGCATCATATTGAAATTGCACTTCATCTTCTTCTCTTGATATGTAAGATGGCTTGGGGATACACATGATTGTTCACTCAATCTTCTATTCCAAGCCATACTTGCGATGAGCTCAACTCCATACATGACCATTCTTCATATTAACCCTTGAATAGAGCATTGGTCATTATGTCATCTTGAAGAGTCCAACACATGAACTCCTATATTTTCCCATGGACAAGATCTATAACAATATCTCAATGTAAACATTAGTCCATAAGGATTGTCATTCATTACCAAAACCAACTATGGGGGCAACCATGCACTTTCACTACTCCTATAACCAACAACCAGGGTGCATAGGTAGCCACCATGGTAGAAAATCTGCGTTGATATGTTGTTATAATGGAGCATGTCAAGAAGCTTTTGACCAATTATATAGACTAGTAAACATTGAACGGATAGACGTCGCCTAGGGGGGGGGGGGGGTGAATAGGCGATTTAAAACTTTTTCCGAGGAGCCGGAATATCCGGTCCAAGAGTGACCCGGAAATTCCGGTATGCTTGATAAAGGCGGAATAAAACTAGAAATTTACTTTAACAAGCATACAACCTAGATATAAATACTAGGCTCACCTATGTGCACCAACAACTTATTCTAAGCAATACAAGTAACAAGGTGATAGCAAGATATATGACTTCAAGCACGAAGGCTATCACAATGTAAAGTGCATAAGTAAAGAGCTCGGGTATAGAAATAACCGAGGCACGCGGAGACGAGGATGTATTCCCGAGTTCCACCCAAAGGGTGTACGTCTCGTTTGGAGAGGTGTGCGCAACCACAACAGGTTAGCCGCAACGCCACAAAGGCTCACCTTCTTCTCCTGATGAACTCAACCACAAAAGGTTGCGAGTTCACCTTCCACTATTGGTCTCCTTTGGGGCGGAGATCGAATCCCGTACAACTCTTGAGGCACACACCCACAACTTAATTGGGGGCTCCCCAGTCTTGAGGCACACACCCACAACTTAATTGGGGGCTCTCAAGTGACCACAAAAGGTCTTGACCACAAAAGGTCTTGGCCACAAAAGGCCGGCCACAAAAGGCTATATGAAATCTTCATTTGATGCAAGCCCATGGGAAGATACCTAACCTAATATAAAGATACCACACACACATATATAATGGGTTAGTTCACAAAGCTATGCGGACAAGTGTTTACCATCCCAAGAGATACATGATCGCTCTTGGTACATCTTGTAGCTTTGTGTGTTGATCAACATCTTGATCAACCTTGTATCTTCCAACATTTCTTCACTAATATGATGTCTTCAATCCTTCAAGACATACTTGCAATATGCTCCACTCAACACATAAGCTTCAAGAGTCCAACACATGAACTCCACAATTCCATGGACATGATCTATAATGATATCTCAATGCAAACATTAGTCCATAGAGATTGTCATTCAATTATCAAAACCACACATGAGGGAAAATGCTCTTTCAATCTCCCCCATTTTGGTAATTGATGACAATCTCTTTTGAGAGGGTTTATAATATGGAATTTAACGAACAAGAATGGTTGCACTAACATCAAATACTACAAAGGTATGTGATGTTAGTCCATCCACATATATAGAGCAAACTCCCCCATAATTTATGCACGTGTGTATGAACATGAATTCATTGCATATATTATCGACCATTACCGATGGTGGAGTTTCCACTATATATAAAAAACCAAGCAACGAATGGAAAGGCAAGGAAGGCAAATACTTAAGAATAAACCAAAGTACAAATCCAATTCTATACAACCCTCCAAAACTTCTCCCCCATTGGCAACGATTGCCGAAATGGGCGAAAGGCTTTGGAAAGGTAACATAATAAGATCTCCTTCATGATTTATGCATTTCTCATGATATGAGTGAAATCAAATGCACTTATCCAATGACGAATAGATGGAGGGGATCAAACTATATTGAGGATCCAAAAATTGCACAAGAAATATATCAATTGAAATCCATTGGAAGGATACCAATTGGAAAGGGGGAAAGCATTCACAAAGAAGCAAGCAATCAAGGGATCCAAAGCCAATTGAGCACAAGAAGATATTATGATAAGATCAACCAAGTGTTCTAGAAATCAAGAGGGAACTCCCCAAGGTACATGCACAATGAAAAGATTTGTATTTCAATATGGTGTGCATAACATGGGATCCTCACTCCCTCCTAGATGCTTTCGAACACAAAAAGGTGCAAGATTGTATAGTTAAGAAAATAAGTATACCTTGCAACAAACAAATGTTGAGCAAAAAGAGAAGTGACAAATGAAGACTTGCTCACACGAGAAAGGATGGGTGTGTCATGAAAATACATTTTAGGATACTAAACAAGGATGTGCCTAAGCATCACCATAGTCTTTGAAATTATGAGGCACATAGTGCATATCATGTATTTCACAAACAAGCACACCCAAGAGGATAAATCTAATAGGATCACAAGCTTATTAAGAGGCAATGTGAAACCAATAGAAAAACAAAGCTTGTGCCATTTAGAGATCACCAAAGAATCAAGAAAGTAATAAAAGGTTATCACTAAAGATTTTGAATATCAATTAAAAATGTAACTATCCTCATGTGTATAAGTTCCTAAGTGGACACTAAGTCCTCAAAGAAACATGCACACACAGTGTAGGTACAAGGTAAAGCACATGATATCCAAGAGGAAGTCATAAATACACCGATAAGATTTTTTCTTAAAAGCAAAGCACATAGCTCAAATTATTATTAGAGGGTATATATGAACTTACAACACCAAGTTCTCAAAGCATCACAAATACCCACATAGGATAAGTGATAGTTGGGATACTTCGAGACACAAAACAAATATCAGATAAGGCAAATGATTTATGAGAATTCATCAACATTGCACATGAGAGACTTTTAAATGAATTTGCTAGATTAACATATTGAGGATCGGTGAATCATGAATATGATTAAATAAATCCCCTTGATGTGTAATCATCCCGGCTTACTCACATTAGCAATGAAGATATTTGAACGAAAGAAACTTTGCAAAAACCATATCAAATGCAACTTAGAGAAACTCATGCCGAAGAACAACCTACACAAGGTTGAGAGCTAGAAGTATATGCATGAGTTAGATACTTGTTACCGAGATAGCATTGACGGTGTAGAGGATGAGAGTTCACAATCATCCAAGCTTGGCTCCAAGAAGCACATGGTGAAGACATCTTCTTTAAATAGAGGCAAGCTTCCAATGCATCTCTCATGTACCTAAAACAAATCAAGTACACTATGGCACCCAAACTTATTGGGTCCAAAGTAGTTAGTCCAACTACAATACATAGGACAAACTCCACATATATATGTGCATATTGATATGAAATTGAATTTCATGCACATCTTAGCCATTTAGGATTTGATGGAGTTTATCCTATATATTGGATCAAGAAAAGAAAGCATGCCACAAGATATACAAATAGTAAATATGCATGCACAAAACTTTCAAGAACCAAACGAGATACAATTTGGACAAAACACCAATTAAATCAAAAAGCTACACAAAAGTGTGGCAAGAGAAAGATTTGTCCTCATTGTATCAAGGACTCAAACCAACCCATGATTGGAGAAACCAATTTGAAAATATATCAAATGAAAACAAGGTCAAGGCTAAACCAATGAGCATAAGAAATAAAACAAGCAAACATGCTCGAAGGTTTCATCTCATCCAAGAAGGTACACTAAGAACCGTGGGATGAGATAGCCAACTCCACAAAGAGGAGTAAGGTTCCAAAAAAATAAACCAAGCCCTCTACACTTTTCATGATGGCACAAATTACCAAGACGAAAAATGTTTGTCTTTCAAAGAGACATGTCATCGGGATCAAAAACCAATTGAAGATAACTAATGTTCAATAATATATAGGGTTGCTCCCACAAGATTAGTGCATTACTTATGATCTTGTATATGAATACAAAATGCACACAAATGAGATCATCACTCACCATATACATTGTTAAAACATTAGTCATGTTCAAGAAGAGCAATAAGATACCAAACCAATTTTAAAGAATAGTGTTCTAAAGAGTATAGAGTAGCTTCCCCATGATTAGTGCATTTTTGAGATCTTGAATGTAAATACAAAATGCACACAAGTGGGATCATTACCCTTCATATATCTTTTTGAACGCAAAGTTCAAGAAAATCAATAAGACCCGATAACAATTAAAAGGATGATGTTCTACTCAATGTAGGATAGCTCCCCAAAAAATAGTGCATTACTTAGAATTAAGTCTTCGAATGTAAGTGCACAACAATGGGATCCTTGCTTTTCCTAACTCAAGAACGTTCAACACAAATTATGAGTAGAGCAACAAAAAGATCCAAATGAAGCAAAGAAGACAAAAGGATGGTTAAACCAAAACAAACTTGGCGATAGAAAAATACAACTTAAGAACAATAGCCAACGTGAATATGATTAATGAATTTACCACAAATATAATTATCACTTGTCAAAGACAATGATTGTATGGAGACATTCCTCGGTGGTACATGACATATATGTATTCAAGATCATATTCACAAAACATAAGCATGTGGCAAAATAAAAGAATTGAAAACCATGCTTATCTAGAGATTCTTGATGGCTTCAAATAATCGATGATCATACTAAGCATCAAGAAACTCTCTCACAAACAAGATACCAAAAGATGGGTGAACAAAAAGAATTTAAGAAAATATGGAACTTGTTTGAGTACCATGCCACCTAGGAACAAGATAATCAACAATATCAACTCTAGGTAACACTACCTCACATGTTCACATTTTCTAGGCTTGTAATATGCACATAGATTATTACTCCCCCATAATGTGATAATCCATTCTTTTTAACAAGAGGCAAAAGAAATCCAAGAGATAATTAATGGACATTAGAATATGAATTTCTCATGAGTAAGACATACCACAAAGAGAGTAGATAACACTGATATATCACCACTAAGTGGTAGTCCTCATGAATACACATTTTAGGGTGGTGAGTTACCAAAAAGCACATCACTCCCCCAAAATGGGATGGTCCATTAAAATCCCTAAAAGAGCCAATTAAGATAAATGCAAATAGGCAATAGGCTCAAAACATACATGGTGTGCAAACCAACATACACAAGCTTGATTACTCAACATAAGTAAGTAGAGTGCACAACACATATAAACACTTGTAAGGTACAAAACCAAACACATGCAAGGGTGCAAGTAACTTTCAATGCATACATATGGTTTAAATACAAGTTACCGCAAGGATGAGCATTGGATATATGCTAAGACAATATAATTCACATGACTTGACTTGAGATAATATGGATGATGAAGATCCCTTAATTCTTCATGATGTAGTCAAGTCTCCAATGTCCTCCGCTTACACCTATTGATCAAGTTTTAGCTTGTTGGTCCCCAACCAAGTTGGGTCCTAAGAGGTTAGTCACAATAGGCTTGGCAACCCAAATGGTTCTTTTCTTGACACCACTTTGAGTACCAATAACTTTGGCAAACACATTGCCAACCTTATCCTTCTGAAGAGAATTGACATTATCAATAGTAGAAGGGTTGTATAAGGTACCTTGAGTGCAAGAAGAAGCAAAGTGATCCTTCCCACGACATTTGTAGCAAAGTCGGCTTTTACCTTTCTTTTTGGGAAGGGAAGGTTCTTCAACTCGGGAAGCTTGAGTTGGGACTTGGGGTCGCTTCCCTTGTTGCTTCTCACTAAGAGGCTTCTTCTTCAATGGGCAAGATCTAACATGGTGCCCTTGAACCTTGCACTTGAAGCACACAATTTTGGCCGAATCAATAGCTTGTCCTTGGCCCTTCTTCTTGACGAAATTGTGCTTCTTCTTGACATTGGACTTGTTCTTGTTATTGAAGTTGAATCCAAGTCCACTCTTGTCATGAGGAAGTTGTTGCACTCTCAACATGTTGTCGAGGGTGGACTTCCCTTCATGACACTTCTTCAAGTCTTTCTTCAAAGAAGTGACTTGTGCCTTGAGCTCTTTGAGTTCCTCTACATGGTTAGTTTCAACTAAAATACTAGAGGAAGTAGATGCTACAATGTTAGAGAAACAAGGCAAGGAAAGTAATTCATCACAAGATGTAGCAATTTTATGAGTGGATGAATTACTAGAACTAGCACATTGCAATAAAGCATTAGTAGTAGAAGTTGTGCTAGTGTCCATAAGAGGCTCACAAGAAGTTACCTTCATAGTGACCGCCTCATGAGCTAACTTTAGCTTAGCATGGGATGCTAGGAGATCCTCATTAGAGCTAAAAAGTTTTTCATGAGTTTCTTCCAACTTCCCATACTTACTAGTTAGCAACTCAAGTTGAGCTCTTAGCTCAACATTCTCCTTCAAAATAGATGCTTCACACAAAGTGGAGTTAGTAGCACAAGCATCATTATCATTAGAAGTGGAAGGAGACAACATGACAAGCTCACTATTTAACTTAGCATTTTGTTTACTAAGCACATTACATTTAGCAATAGCATGGTCATGTTCTTTAGTGAGCTTAGCAATTTTGGAGTTATGAGACTCCATGATAGTTTCAAGTTGCTCTTGAAGGTGAGCATTAGTTTCTTGTTCATCTTCTAGAGATGATTGAAGAGATAGCTTTTCATAGGCATCTTCTCTCTCAATCTCACCTTTTAGCTCAAGAACATCCTCAAGCTCACCTATACGGCTCATAAGAGAGCCAAAGTGTTTCTTGCCAACTCCTTACAAGTTAGTCATGAAATGATCAAAAGCAATAATTTCTTGTATGATTTCAAGACTAGTATCATCATCAACATCATCATCATCACCATCACCATGAGATATATTGGAGTGCACGGTAGGAGATACCTTAAACTCCTTAGCCATAAGGCAAATGTGAGTAGTGGATGAAGACGATGAGTTACTTGAAACACCATTGAGGTCCAAGTCTTGTTCCAACAATTGTTGGGATTCCTCTACATTGTTAGCCAAACAAGTACTAGAGGAAATAGAAACACTTTGATCATGGCAACAAGACAAGTGAAGCATATCATCATGAGATTTAGTTAAGCAACTACTACATGATATGCAAGGACTATCAACACTAGCATTTAAGACATTTGAAGTGCTAGAGGTGTTTAAGTACAAAGATAGAGCATTGCAATAAGATGGGTGAGAAGTATAGTCAATAGTGGATTCATCATCAAGATTGCAATTTCTATCACCACTCACCATATCATTACCTTGTGGCAAACCACATGTCGGTGAAGTGGAGGAAGTCGTGAACTCATCACGACCGGATGTGGAAGGAGGACAATCATCCTTGGAAATGTCGGACACCTCATATATATCTTGAAGTTTTGTCCATAATTCATGAGCGCTCCGAAATGAAGGAGATATGCCCTAGAGGCAAATAAATAAGTAGTATTTATTGCAGTATCTCATAAGTTTATAATAGGTTTGTGTATTATGCTATAACTGTATTAATCGTAATTATTAATACACGTGTGATACATAGACAACCAGGTCCCTAGCAAGCCTCTATATGAGCTAGTCCATTGGGCAACAGTTGATCGAGATTCCCGATCAAGGACAATGACGTCGGTTCACAATGGGGTCATCTTGTTAGTTGAATAAGGTGGTGGACATACGCAAAGTATTGCAATAAAGATCGTATTACGATGTTTGTCATTTGCAATAGATAAGAGTATGATAGCTTATTCCTTAGACCGTGAGACCGTACTTATTAATGCTTCGTAAGAATACTTTGAGAGCATCAAACGTTGTGTCTTATATAGCATGACAATAACGGTGTCCATCTTGGGTATTCCGAAAGAGCATCAAGACGTAAGGATCAAGAGCGGGATTTGTTCATTCTTGTAATGGAAAGATACTCTGGGCCCACTCAGTGATATTGCATCTATATAGCTGCGCAGCTTATGACTAGGTCATGGAGATGTAATATCGCAGACGAGTTAATAACCTTCGTCGGTAACGAGATACAACAAAGGCATCGGTGTGTCTACGATCATATCTCGGACAAGGTAGTATCGCAGAGACAAAGGGAATGAATATCATACTTATGGTTCAACGACGATATTCGTGGAATGCACAGGGGTCGTCATATATTTCCAGGTATCCCTGACGATCATTGGTGAGCGGAGTGTCTCGACCATGTCTGGAGTGTTCTCGAACCGTAGCGTAACCAACTTAAGGTCTTAGCGACGCTAGGAGATAGGTTCTGGAATTTTATAGGTTTTTATTGGAGAGAGAGAGATGATCCGGAAAGAGTTCCGGTGGTCCGGAAGGAGTTCCGGAGAGGTCTGGAATGGTTCCAGGAATGTCCGAAAGTTGTTCGGGTGGTCCGAAAGAGTTTTCGGAGTCACGGGATATTGAATTATATATAAATATATTAATTATGAATTAATGGGATTTTTATATTAATTTAATATTAATTAAATAAAGGAAAAAGGGGGCTCCCACCTATATGGGCCCTAAGAGGGCCCAAGAAGGGGAGCCGCACCACCAAGGGGGGTGGGCCCCATTGGCTGGTTCGGCCAGCCCATGTGGGGGCCGAACCCCCCTCCCTTGTCCTTTGTTTAGTCCCACATGGGGGAGCCAAGGGGTTTGCACACCCCCTTCCCCCTTTATATAGCAAGGCATATTAATTGATTTAATACACAGGAAATTCAATTAATTCCCAATTTCTCTCTCGATCTCGTGGTTCCCAAGTTGGAGTCGCGCCGAGCTGAGGAAGGGGGTCTCTCTCCACCTAAGCCATACCGCAGAGCGCCGTTGCTCTGCGGGATTCCAGATAAGATCTACTCCTGCGATTTCAGCTGGATCTGAATGACCGGGAGTTGTCGCTAGGCTCCGTATGTTTGCGAGTGCTCGGAGGCTACTCTTTTGAGGAGCTTGGGCGACGTCGTCTCGCCCCCTGCAGCCGCCGCGCCTCCCCCCCTCTGCTGCCGGCGCACCAGCCCCGGTGCTGGCGCTCTGCCTTCTTCCGCCCGACGCCCGTCGATGCAGATCATCGTCGACACCCCGGCGTCATCGATTCCGACATCGCGGCAAGTTCTCCGCGACCTCGAGGTCGCCTACGTACGACTTCATCGTCAACGCTTGTGCGGGAGCGTAATCCCCGCTATCGGTCTACATGGAGGTAATGTAACCCGTTCCGCCACCGTTATCGCATGTACTAGATAGATAGATCCTGGCTAGTTAGGGTTTCGTTCGCTAGAAAAATTATTGTTTTCTACACCGTAACCCCTTCAGTGGTATCAGAGCCGATCTATGCGTAGTACTGCTGGTACGGTTAGAACTCATGTTGAATGAGGGCGTCTTTCTTATATTTGCTACCCTCTAGCGTGCACTTGCGATGCCTTCGGTATTGAGTTGATGAAGCGGACCGGACCGACTTTACGCGTACGCTTACGCGAGACTGGTTCCACTACTGACATACGGCTTGCACCGTATCTGTGGCTGGCGGGTGTCTGTTTCTCTCTCTCTAGTCGGCAAAGCATTTTCAATGGAGGGCCCGAAAGGGATGCTTAAACATGCAATTATACGATTGACGTTGTGGTATAAAGTTCGTAGGTAGGGAAGCGATTCTCTTACGAATAAGCCTATTTGCCACGTAAAACTTGCAAAACTAAATAAAGCTAGAGGCGTCTAACTTTGTTTTGCAGAGGCGTTATTTCATGTGACATGGTTACGGTAAGTTTTGATATTACTCGTACTGTCGGAGGCAATGGAGGGCTCTGTAGACTCGGAGTCATGCCGGGGCGCCGGGGGCCAGGCACATGGCGCCATAAAGGTCCAGGCGCATCGACCATGTCGCATCGCACTTCATTGCATCATTATTTTGTGCTGTTGTGTGTGCATCCTATTGATTGCTTATATGCTAGATATACAACGGTAGCGTCATAAATAGGATGATCCCTAACAAATACCAAAATTGTGTTCTCCCTCGTTGCGCACCACCAAGAAAGTTCTACGTTATGAGGCAGGCCGTGATGATCGGGTGTCACACATCTCGTCGTTCGCATACAGTGGGTGTAAGCCATGTTGCACGCGCAGGTCTTCGAGGTTTGATTGGCGAGCCTAGCATACTCAGAGGTATGGCCTCGGAACACGGGAAGATCGAAAGATCGAGCACGAGTCACAGAGTTGTTGTGATCGACATGTTATGTCCACCTTTGAAGCTGTGCTGCCGGCCGTGATGATCGGGGGTAGTGTGGTGGATGAGGGTCGTGTAATCGCCATTATTATTTTTAGGGATAATAATCTTGGTGTGGTGTGGTTTTTGATAATGACATTATAGAACTAAAACTCACCAATATATTATAAACTTATCTTACCTCTTTTGCGATCACATCTGGAGACTGCGGAACTACACTTCGGTTACTTCTTCAAGAGATCGGATTCTACCTTGGAAGCCGACGGGTCCAACTTCATCAGCTGGTGCATTGGTTTTAGAAACATTCTCCAAACACAACAAACATCCTATATGTCCTAGAACATTAGTTAGGAGTTAGACCAGATGATTCTGCTAGCAAGGAGGAAGATGATGAGTTCCGTAAGAATCATGACATGTTCATGGAAGTGACGATCGTCATGAGCGTATGCCTAGCACCTGAGTTGAAAGTTGTTTCAACACATGGAGCCATATGTCGTGATGGATGCGATCAGAGGTCACTTCAAAGATGAATTGAGTCTTGAGCAGTTCAGACAGCTTGGAAAGTTCCGGACCATTCACATGGGGAGCATACCTGTCTGGAGACTCAGTTGAAGAAGTTGTGTGACATCTACTTCAGGCTTACGAATATCTACGATTTCTAGATAGCGAACTCCAGTGCAATAGAGATTGCGCTTTACCTCCTAGCTGTGAATAGCATGTGCGTGAATATGCTATAGAGACACGGTGAGCTTCTTCACGTTCGTGAACAAGTTCAAATCTCTAAAAGTTGATTCATCGAAGAAGAGTTCTTCGACGCTATGGATATATTTGATATACGAAGATATAAATGTATTCTTCTCATACTTGATGAAAAGTGTTTGATAATTGTTCTGTTTGTGAAACAGTCCCTGATTATCACAAGTATGTGGCGAAGGGTGACGTGACAGTGCACAAGTGATGGCAAGTTAATGGCCAGTAGTGCTCACGCCCTCGAGATATCATATTAGTTATCATCAATAGTTTTTGATAAGACATTTTGTAATAGTGAGAATGTGATCTAGTTTGGTGTCTTGAATGTTACAAGACATAATTATTCATATAGAACACATCAGTTGTTTTATGTTATGGAACAAAGCAGTTGTTTCATGTTATGAGTAATTTGCATCACATCTCAATTACATTATGCGTATAATATACATTTATAATAGCAGGAATGATAAAATTATGTGTCCAAAGAACAAACACCATCGAATTTAGTCATAAAGGCAATGAAAGAAGTAATGGATATTTTTGGTCCATTTAAGTATTTCGAGTGCCAAAATTGATTAAAGTTTGAAATGCAGTATTGAAGTTGCAATACTAGAGGAAATTGATTGAGAGTCATTTTTAATGATTAATCAATGGTGTTATTGCATGATCCGAATTCTTCCATGATTTTGGTAAATAGGACTATTTGCCCGATAAATTATGGAGTCTGAAATTAATTTGATAATAGATCAAATGGGGTTTTTCAGAAGAAAGATTAGTGAATATTGTATTCACAAGATTCGATCAAAGGACAATATTTTTGAATTATGGTTTCAACACAAAAGACTTGTGGAAATTCGTTTCACAATATTATAATGTCATATATGGTGATATGTGAGGAGTTATAATCATGCTCTATTTTAAATAAAGTGTGGTCTGTCAAAATCAGTTTTAGAATCTCCTAATATGTTCGAAACATTAGAGTCGATGTCCACTTTAGAAAATAGATATTTTTCTCAACGAGAATTCGTAGGATCGACAGTAGTGTCGACATGTATATGATTATGCGATAATTCGGAATATACATGAGTGGTTCTTTGTAGATTGCTCGCATTGGATGAGAGTGTATTCCAAAACCAAATAGAAACAAAACTTAGTTTGTTGTCTATGTAATTCCGAGGAAATTATGATTTTTCGAATTATGGTTTATGGATTGGAATTAGAAGTTTGGAATAAAGTGTCAGACCTATGTTGGAAGGTGTTCCAAAGTGTATATGTCTGCTAATGAAAATTTGGTGATTAAGAGTGAGGGAGACTAGAAAATTGTTTTCTGCTTGCAATCCTCTTCATAAAGATCATAATATTTTCATGAAAGAAACTTCTAAATAAAGTGCTGTTATATTTAATATTGCTGTCAGGTCACAACACTGTATTAAGTATTTCAGATCTTGTTGACAGATCAAGGTGCACTTTATGAATACAAAGAAAGTTGAGAAAATATCGGAATACGAACAAAGGCTTTTGAGCCTGGAAATCCAAAGTTGCATTTGAAAGGATTAAGAGAGTAATTGTTGCTGCAATTCTTATTAGAGGAATAAGATTGTTTAATCGTCATATAAGGTGTTATATGAGAAATGTGACTATAAGAAAGACGCGGTAGCATGTCTTGTCAAGAAATGTGTCTTGGACAAGATCAAATTTGTTGACTACATTTATGTAGACATGCTTGAAGTCTGAGGGATTTGTATTAATGTAATACTGTATTTTGTATTAAATTCGAATTGATAGTAGATCAATGATTTTGATTTGACCAAAATGTCGATTTAAGTGGGAGTCATAGTTAGTTCACTCAGGTGAAATATGTGAAGAACATATTTTTGAGTGGGAGATCAGGAACTCAAATATGTGGATGACACGTTTTTGAGTGGGAGCGTGTGTTCTCAGATATGTGGAGACATAATTTGAGTGGGAGCCGAATTCATTTTGTGTAGTTAACACATTGTGAAACTGTACCAATAGAATAGGATGAAGTTGTGAAACTATTTAAAAGTTAGTGTCTATTTTCAAATAGAACGGGAATTTTAAATAGTTAGTCGAGTTGTGTTGGATTATATCTGAGGAGTCAGAATAGAATCAAAAGGATGGTCCTTTGGAATCCAATTGATCATTAAGAGTAATGATGCATGAAAGTAATGGTTGTATGACATGCGGATCTATTATGTAATATTAGACATCATACAGAAACCATATTATCCGCTCGATGAAATATAACCGATGTTCTTGGAATAAGAGCAGTTATGAAAGTAAATTTGGAATTTACTGGAAGTAGAAGTGCGTTAGTTAAGGGATTGACATTTGAATGTCAAGTTTTCTACATTGGTGTGAAAGTATGTAGATATCGCGAGTTTGTAATTGTTACAAGGGGCTCTGCATGGCTGAGTGTGTTTTTCAGGGCAGTTATCTGGTTAGTATAATCAGAGTAAGCGCTGGGAAACAGAAGTCTCACTTAGTTACGGTATTTGCATATATGTTGTTGGACAACGTGGTGATATCAAGCTAGTTGATATCAGTGAATCGCAAAAGTTTGCACAAATCGTGTGTTGTGCAGATTGTCAGAGTAACACTCTTCCACAAGCAAGCATCATCGAATGATTCTTATTTGATAAGGGATTTTGATAAAGTAAAATGCAGCTGGTTTATTTGTACTCTAGTGCAAGTGGGAGACTGAAGGAGATATGCCCTAGAGGCAAATAAATAAGTAGTATTTATGGCAGTATCTCATAAGTTTATAATAGGTTTGTGTATTATGCTATAACTGTATTAATCGGAATTATTAATACACGTATGATACATAGACAACCAGGTCCCTAGCAAGCCTCTATATGAGCTAGTCCATTGGGCAACAGTTGATCGAGATTCCCGATCAAGGACAATGACGTCGGTTCACAATGGGGTCATCTTGTTAGTTGAATAAGGTGGTGGACATACGCAAAGTATTGCAATAAAGATCGTATTACGATGTTTGTCATTTGCAATAGATAAGAGTATGATAGCTTATTCCTTAGACCGTGAGACCGTACTTATTAATGCTTCGTAAGAATACTTTGAGAGCATCAAACGTTGTGTCTTATATAGCATGACAATAACGGTGTCCATCTTGGGTATTCCGAAAGAGCATCAAGACGTAAGGATCAAGAGCGGGATTTGTTCATTCTTGTAATGGAAAGATACTCTGGGCCCACTCGGTGATATTGCATCTATATAGCTGCGCAGCTTATGACTAGGTCATGGAGATGTAATATCGCAGACGAGTTAATAACCTTCGTCGGTAACGAGATACAACAAAGGCATCGGTGTGTCTACGATCATATCTCGGACAAGGTAGTATCGCAGAGACAAAGGGAATGAATATCATACTTATGGTTCAACGACGATATTCGTGGAATGCACAGGGGTCGTCATATATTTCCAGGTATCCCTGACGATCATTGGTGAGCGGAGTGTCTCGACCATGTCTGGAGTGTTCTCGAACCGTAGCGTAACAAACTTAAGGTCTTAGCGACGCTAGGAGATAGGTTCTGGAATTTTATAGGTTTTTATTGGAGAGAGAGAGATGATCCGGAAAGAGTTCCGGTGGTCCGGAAGGAGTTCCGGAGAGGTCTGGAATGGTTCCAGGAATGTCCGAAAGTTGTTCGGGTGGTCCGAAAGAGTTTTCGGAGTCACGGGATATTGAATTATATATAAATATATTAATTATGAATTAATGGGATTTTTATATTAATTTAATATTAATTAAATAAAGGAAAAAGGGGGCTCCCACCTATATGGGCCCTAAGAGGGCCCAAGAAGGGGAGCCGCACCACCAAGGGGGGTGGGCCCCATTGGCTGGTTCGGCCAGCCCATGTGGGGGCCGAACCCCCCTCCCTTGTCCTTTGTTTAGTCCCACATGGGGG
Source organism: Poa annua (assembly GCA_026929855.1). Classification (NCBI taxonomy): domain Eukaryota; kingdom Viridiplantae; phylum Streptophyta; class Magnoliopsida; order Poales; family Poaceae; genus Poa; species Poa annua. Next base: position 11,694,378 of record CM049430.1, read on the forward strand.
AGCCAAGGGGTTTGCACACCCCCTTCCCCCTTTATATAGCAAGGCATATTAATTGATTTAATACACAGGAAATTCAATTAATTCCCAATTTCTCTCTCGATCTCGTGGTTCCCAAGTTGGAGCCGCGCCGAGCTGAGGAAGGGGGTCTCTCTCCACCTAAGCCATACCGCAGAGCGCCGTTGCTCTGCGGGATTCCAGATAAGATCTACTCCTGCGATTTCAGCTGGATCTGAATGACCGGGAGTTGTCGCTAGGCTCCGTATGTTTGCGAGTGCTCGGAGGCTACTCTTTTGAGGAGCTTGGGCGACGTCGTCTCGCCCCCTGCAGCCGCCGCGCCTCCCCCCTCTGCTGCCGGCGCACTAGCCCCGGTGCTGGCGCTCTGCCTTCTTCCGCCCGACGCCCGTCGACGCAGATCATCGTCGACACCCCGGCGTCATCGACTCCGACATCGCGGCAAGTTCTCCGCGACCTCGAGGTCGGCTACGTACGACTTCATCGTCAACGCTTGTGCGGGAGCGTAATCCCCGCTATCGGTCTACATGGAGGTAATGTAACCCGTTCCGCCACCGTTATCGCATGTACTAGATAGATAGATCCTGTCTAGTTAGGGTTTCGTTCGCTAGAAAAATTATTGTTTTCTGCACCGTAACCCCTTCACGAAAAGGCATGATTGACGCAAGGACTACATCGCTCAAAGCACATATAATACCATTAGATGCTAGAGTATCGAGATAAGAGTTTTTCTCATCCTCTAAAGATAATTCTTGTGAATCCTTTGGAGGAGAAAAACCCATATCTACAATAATCTCTAAATTTGAACCCATGTCTCTAAAAAGCTTAAGCATGCGAATTTTCCAAACATCATAATTTGTGCCATCGAATCTATAAGTGAGACTGTGCACTAGATCTCTAAACGACATCTTTATCTCTAGGCGGTTAGTCCTAATAATGAGATAACCTGACTCTGATACCAATTGAACGGATAGACGTCGCCTAGAGGGGGGGGGGGTGAATAGGCGATTTAAAACTTTTTCCGAGGAGCCGGAATATCCGGTCCAAGAGTGACCCGGAAATTCCGGTATGCCTGATAAAGGCGGAATAAAACTAGAAGTTTACTTTAATAAGCATACAACCTAGATATAAATACTAGGCTCACCTATGTGCACCAACAACTTATTCTAAGCAATACAAGTAACAAGGTGATAGCAAGATATATGGCTTCAAGCACGAAGGCTATCACAATGTAAAGTGCATAAGTAAAGAGCTCGGGTATAGAAATAACCGAGGCACGCGGAGACGAGGATGTATTCCCGAGTTCCACCCAGAGGGTGTACGTCTCGTTTGGAGAGGTGTGCGCAACCACAACAGGTTAGCCGCAACGCCACAAAGGCTCACCTTCTTCTCCTGATGAACTCAACCACAAAAGGTTGCGAGTTCACCTTCCACTATTGATCTCCTTTGGGGCGGAGATCGAATCCCGTACAACTCTTGAGGCACACACCCACAACTTAATTGGGGGCTCCCAAGTCTTGAGGCACACACCCACAACTTAATTGGGGGCTCTCAAGTGACCACAAAAGGTCTTGACCACTGTAGTGTACCTGCACCTAAAATATGGCATATACATGTGTATAGTGCAAATCCCTGGATCGATTCGTTTGCACACACAGTTACGATGTAATATCACAACAAAGAATCAATTTATTACAACGCTGATCCAGACTTAGAAAATATTCATTACAAATTTACATAGCATAAAGCTAGCAGTGAACAGAGTAAACAGCGGAAAATTATTCTTCATGGAGTCCCCAATCATCATCATGTGCCACAGGCGAGCATGTTGGTTGAAGACTCGAAAACCCTTAGTAAAAACTTTCACTCATTATCAGGACAGTCTGCAATAAGATATATATTGCAACAACGTGGGTCAGGACCATTAAAATGGAACTGGCAAGTGACACTATGGTGGACACTTAGAGGAATAACTCTACGACCTATATGCTTATTTGGCTGGTGGAGCTCAAGGCTATTTTGCAGAAAGCAAGTTTTTCCCTAACTTTTTGGAAACACTTTTCTTCTATTCGAGACATCCGTGGCATGAAATCCACTGTCTCATTCTACCCTTGTTCACCCATCAAGTTTTAATTTAGAAGTTGGAATGGTGGAATCCTCCGTTGACATCCTCGTTCAGCTGCTCGATTGTCCGTTTCCGAGGACACGGCTAAGTACTTAGATTTTAACTCTGCAGAGGTTGTGCACGTTCACCATTGTACCCATTCCACCCAATTTACCCTTTACACACCATCTGTGATAAGGAAAGGAGAAGAATGAGACGAGATCTTTCAGAAACATTTTCCCGCCCACTCTGGCCTGACGCGCTCCACCTACAAATCCTCTACCACCACCTGTCAGGCCGGGAAGAGTCCACACAGCTTGGTTGATCAAGCCAGAGCCCATATTGGCAATGGCTGCACGAAAAGCAATCTTCACTTGGAGTTCTTCAGATTCCTTTGCTCCTGGGTGGCCTTCCACAAGTGAATATTCCACAGGTAAAACCCTTGGGAACAACACTCAACTCATACAGCCAAGCAACCAATTTCCACCCAGGTGTTTGATTAAAACTTAGTAGACTTTATCTTTTTCATCAATATAGTTTTTGCATAGCATCACTATTCTACTAAGTAATTTCATAGGAACCTAGACACAGGAATAAAGAGGTCTATCATGGCTTGCATAGCAATGCTATCCTACACATGCTTATAGAAAATACTCTACTCATGCATAGAAATAATAGGACTTTTATGGGGGTGTGCCACTTGCCTTGGTAACCGGGAGTGCAGCAGTTACAGTTGCAAAGATTTTCGTTTCCTTCCGAATAGTCTAACAAAGAAATAAAGAACCACACATAAACACACAAGCAAAGGTTCATACAAAGAAAAATATATGCTATGCATGAGATGAGATGCAACAATTTATTTCCAACGTCTAGAAACTAATAAAAGTATCCCTTTGGATTTTCATGATATATGCATAAATAAATTTTTGATTTGTTTCTATTATTTAATTATGAATAAAGGGGTAATGACAAGGACTTTAGTTCACTTAAATAAAATTTCAATTTTTTTTTGGAAAAATGACATTTGGGCAGAGGGCATCTAAACAAGTTGTTAGCAATTTGATTTACTCAAAAATAAATTTTCTAACTAAAGTTATGTCAAAAACACTTAAACTACTCTAAAAAATATTTGAAAATTTTGTATGTGTCAAAACAGAAAACTAATGAAGTCAAAGTGTTCTAATGGTTCTAAGGATTTCAAATATATAAAAATATTTAAATTTGGTTAAACAGATAAAAAGTAATGATGAAAACATTCTGCAAAACTGCCAAATTAAATGATTTAATAACAATTCAGAAAATAAAATCTGACGTGGCGCTGACGCGGCGTACCGGTTCGGAGTTTTAAGTGATCTAATCCTAGCCGTACACGGGAGATCTAACGGTCTAGATTAAAACGACCAGAAGCGAGCGGCGCGGCCGGCCGGAACCCTAGCCCGAGGCGTGCCCGCGGCGGTGCCATCGCGGAGTTGCTCGCTTCGCACGCTCTACTGCCTACGAGGACGAACGTCATACCCGTGCATGGAGGAGGTCGAGGCGGGGACGATGGCGAGGTGGTCGACGATGGAGTGCTCTGTCGCGCCGGAATTTGCTCGTCGGAGTCGTGCTCGGCGGCGGTCCTCTTTGGGCGCGGATGGAGACGATGTTCTGCTGCCCGAGAAGACGCAAAAACTTGTCAAAATGATGCGCGAGGTCAAGATAGACCAGAAGGAAGTGGAGAGAAGGCTTGAGAGGGACGCGGCTCACCGGAGTTCGTCGAACTCGCCGTCGGTAACAGCGGGGCTCGGGGGGTGCTCGTGGGCGGCCTGGTGGCTCTCGGGAGGTGGTGCTTGGGGCAAAAGAGAGAGGGGATCGAGGGGATCTTATAGCAAGAATCGGCGACGTAAATGAGTGAGTAAATCGCCGGGAATCAATCGAATTGATTCGGCCGTTTCTCGGCTAGGTCGTGGGCGTGATTTGGGGCGAGCCGTTGCAGCGGGAGGGATGACAGGTGGGGCCCACCTGTCAGCGAGTGAGCGCGCGCGCGCGGGGACGGGCCGCTGGTGGGCTGGATTGCGTCGCGCACGCGGTAGATAGCTAGTGGGCTTCGGCCCACTGGCTGGCCCGACTCTATTTTTCCTTTTTGAAAATTCTTTTCTGTTTTTAAACCTTTGAGTATAAAACAAATTCAAAACTATATTAAAACTTCTCAGAAAAATTCATAAAAATATAATTTGAAAAGATTATGAAAAATAGATCCTTTTGACATTATTTTTGTCTAAAGTAAAAATAGAATAAAAGGAACATTATTATAAATTCAAAATAACAATTTTAAGGATATAAGTCAATTAAAAATATATTTAAATAATTAAATTCAAATTTTATGTGATTCATATGACAAGTTTAATGATGATGATGCATGGATGCAAAAGTTTTAAATTTTTCTGAAAATTGGGATGTTACAACCACAAAAGGTCTTGGCCACAAAAGGCGTCTAGGGTCCAAAGACCCAAGAGTAACAAGCTCACAAGTAACACCACCACGAATCCTCGTGGAGGGATCAAACCGATGCAAATGCAATGGCAAGAGCACACGAAGTGCTCAAGTCCTTCACTCTCAAATTCCAACACAACAACAAATGTTTATGGGGGAATAAGAGAGGAAGAACAAAGGAAACCACAAAGGAGTCAAATCCTTCACTCCCAAATCCCACCAAAAGCAACTAATGTTTATGGGGGGAGAAGAGAGGAAGAACAGAGAAGAAGAACCACAAAGGAACTCCAAGAACTAGATCCACTAAGTTCCCCTCACTTAGAGGAGAGATGGATTGGTAGGATTGTAGATCTAGATCTCCTCTCAACTTTCCTAAAGAATATGGAAGAATCAATGGAGGGATTGAGAGGAATCAAGCTTTCCAAGGTCAACAATGGAGTAGGAGAGAGAGGAAATTCGTGCTACCTTGGTTGGGCAAGGGAAGAAGAAGGGGAGGGGTATTTATACCCCCCAGAAAATAGAACCGTTGCACCCAGAATTAAGACCGGAAATTCCGCCCAAAAGTGAAATTTCCGAGCTGAATTCCCGGTTCAATCAGTGCCTCTTTTTCGAGAAAAACTGCGAGAATCGGATATTCCGATTCAGTCCAGAATCGGATATTCCGAGTGACTGAAAACTGACAGAAACAACAAAACCAGAACTGCAATATCTTTTCCATCCGGACTCCGTTTTCGATGATTTTTGCCTCGTTGGAATCGTTACAACGAGCTCTACTTGAATATGCATAGAAACATCATAGTACATCATGTGAGGATAAAACCAAATGGGGAAAGGTTTAACTTTCCTAAAACATGTAAACCGGTAAAACCTCCAATATCAAAAACGTAACAAGATATTCATACGAAATCCGTTTTTGATGAACTAGAGCTTAGTATGGAGATAAACCAAGCTCTAAATCCTCACATGGATGAAAGCCAACAAGTTTTCTAAAGTAAGACCGTTTCTGATGAACAAGAGATTGACATGGAGATGAACCAAGCTCTAATTCCTCATCACCATAAAAGCCAAATAAGAACCAAGAAATATGATATGCCAAGTATGCAAAGGTTTGAGCTCTCCACAACAATGCGATCAAGTTACTAACTTGAGAGCCCCTCTTGATAGTACGCCTATCTATTCTATAGCCCTATCAAGATCATACCTTTGCCTTGAGCATTCCACTTGAGTTGGATGAAGACTATCTTGATCTCTTCAAGTGGTTCATCTTTCCTTGAATGCGCGTCCAAGCACATGCTTGATGAAGACTTCTCCAAATACTCCCCCATGCTCACAATGGGAGAGTCTCGCTAAGCTCCGTCTTCATGTATCCATAGCAAGCTCCAAGCATAGGATCTCTTCAAGAATCTTCTCTTGGTCTTGCACATCTCACCTTGATGACGATCACCACATGACGTCATCCTCCATGAGCTATATGAAATCTTCATTTGATGCAAGCCCATGGGAAGATACTTAACCTCATATAAAGATACCACACACACATATATAATGGGTTAGTTCACAAAGCTATGCGGACAAGTGTTTACCATCCCAAGAGATACATGATCGCTCTTGGTACATCTTATAGCTTTGTGTGTTGATCAACAGTTTGAACAACCTTGTATCTTCCAACATTTCTTCACTAATACGATGTCTTGAATCCTTCAAGACATACTTGCAATATGCTCCACTCAACACATAATCTTCAAGAGTCCAACACATGAACTCCACAATTTCATGGACATGATCTATAATGATATCTCAATGCAAACATTAGTCCATAGAGATTGTCATTCAATTACCAAAACCACACATGAGGAAAAATGCTCTTTCAAACATGCACGTGCAAACGCACGTGTAATATTAGAAATTTATGCATCACCTCTTTTCGCCTCGTTCTTTATAAAAAATGCAGTAATTGTGAACAATCATGGAAACATCACAACAAACATATTTCAATAATAGGAAATATAATTTAGACATTTAATTTTATCTGAACTCAGCACGATCATTAAAGCTCACTCCAATAAAAATTAGTCAACTAATTATAATAATAAGTAATCAAATGACATCTTAATTGATAAAGTTTACCACTTTATTCTCGACAACTCAATTTATATCAAACTTCATTTTAATCAAGCTCGTCCATTTTGTTAACTCTCTCGTGAGGACGTCTCACATATCATCTTCGCTCTAGAGGGTCTACTATACATCAAATATTGGAAAAAGTGTTTCTGCTAGAAATCTTGCAAAGACACTGAGCCATCTCCGATCTTGAGCTTCTTGGTGATAGCTAATTGAACAATATCGTGCTCGTCGGCCGGCTCGTTGAACACGTCATCCACTTCTGGTCATGTAAAGAGAAGTTTGAGTTGCAAATATATATAGATCTATGCAAATCATGTGAGAAAAAAATAATATGTGAAATATATACAATTTCGGCAGAGTGAATATTTCTCTGTATATTAATTATATAGATGTGTGTTGCACATGCACAATTGTTCCTATTTAAGTTCTATGGAAACGTTTTTTGAAAAACTTGGAGCAAATTTCTATCGAGGAAATAAACCCATATGAATAGGTCAAAATAATCATGCAAAATTAATTACAAAATATATGCACAATTGGCTAATTAAAGACCGGTGAATCCTGGCCGTCGAGCCGCGCAGCGGGAGGATAATCTGATCAACGTTTTCGTCGCTCTCCCCTCTCCCCTCTCCACCTTCAGTTACGATTCATCATCTCTTCTCAGTCGCCGCTCGCCGCCTTCCCTCCCTACCGGATCCCAGGTACGCCGCCGCAACCGCAACCAACCTCCGTCGATTTCCTGGCGGCCCCTACGCCGTGCCAGCCATACACCCGCCGCCCCGCCATTACCGTACCGCCGACGCCCCAATCTCAATCCCAATCCCGCCCCACCCCCGGCTCCGCCTCGCCGCCGTCGCCGTTCCTTTTTCTTCCTCACCGGGACATCGGGATCCTGCTCTTCTCCGCTCCGACCGTCCGCAAGTCTCTCATGAGGTTCTTTCTTTTATCCAGCGATTGATTGAATCCCACCGCCGACCTTGGCAACCTGTGGGTGTGCCCACGCCCACCCGGCACGCCATCTAGATCCGCCCCCGCGGCCAGCCATGGTGAAGACTCCCAATAGCACCCCCAAGGCCAAGGCCAAGACCAAGGCGGCCTCTGCCGGCGGTGTGGCCACATCTTCCCAGGCGAACGCTTCCAGCCCTGGCTCGGCCAAGACATCCAAGTTTAAGAAACGGAAGGCCCCAGCCAAGGTTGCAGCAGCTGCCGCCGCAGCTGAAGGGTCATCTGCTGCCCAGGCACCGGCACCAAAGCCAGACGTCGCTGAAGCATCGGCTGCTCCAAAGCCCAAGTCGAAGCCGGCTGATGCTGCAGCTGCCACCAGCAATGGGGTGGGTGCTACCGGTGGTGAGGGTGATGGCAGGAGGAAGAACAAAAGGGAGCGGCATAAGGAGAGGCTTATGGCCTGGAAGGGGAAGGGAAAGGAGGAGGAGCCGCAGGGAAAGGACAGGAAAGGAAAGGAGCAGGGGGAGCGGGCCAAGAAAGATGTGGGCAGTGATAGCAAGGGAGGAGGGCTTATATTCATGTGCAATGCACATACTAAGCCTGAGTGCTTCCAGAACCGCTTGTTTGGCATGCCCATGGGGAAGAAAGAGATGGTGGACAAGGTCCGACCAGGGACAAAGCTATTCCTTTATGATTTTGACTTGAGGCTGCTGTATGGAGTATACAAAGCGGCATCAAAGGGCGGGGTAAACCTTGACCGAAATGCATTTAATGGAAAATTTCCTTGCCAGGTAATCCTCTTCTTTTATCAATTAGACTAGACTAGATCCATATGTGAGGAATATAGTAGCGGCCTGAGCTGTTTTGCATTTTTTTGGGTGTTTACATTGCTCCGAAGGATGTTTGTGGCTCAGGTGCTCCAGTTTTAGTTTTGCTACGCAAATGAATGGTAGACCTGAAACATGAGTAGAGATCTTTCTGGGTCATGCTACATGTTAGGAAGTTAGGCTCTGATTTAGGTCCAGATTACATTTTCAATTTTGTAAGATGCATTTGGACACGACCAGGGGTTATAGTAGTGGCCACAATTGTACATCCTAACTTCTGTTACGCATTTGTTTGATAAGCTTTTATAAACAACGGTAATGCGGATATTCGCCTTAGTTTGTAAACCCTAGAAAAGTATCAGTGGTGTGTCCAAGGCATTATTAATTATTAGTACAGTAATGACATCACTCCTGTTTGTCGGACTGTATGTGCACGTGTCATATATGTGTAGAGGGTTCCTTGGTTGTGTGGCTTTCACCCAAGTTATAATGGAAAATGAAGCTAGGAATAATGATTTGGGCTTGCCATCATCAAGTCATAGTTCCATCTATCAGTTATATTGCGATACATTTCTGTAGCATTAAAAATGAATGGTAGACATGAAACATGATGACATGAGTAGAAATCTTACTGGGTCACATTATATTTTAGAAAGATAAGCTCTATCTTAGGTCCAGTTTGCATTTTCAGTTTTGTTAGATTCATTGGTACATGACAAGGGGCTATAGTAATGAGATGAATTTTACATCGTAACTTCTATCGTGCAATTTTATGGTGAGCTTTTATAAACAGCTGCAATGACCATGTGAGCCCTTGTTTGTAAACCCTAAAAAATTATCAGTGGTCTGTCCAAGCCAATATTAAATAGTGTTTTTCAGACAGTATGTGCACGTGCCATATATGTGTAGAGGGTTCCTTGGTTTTGTGTCTTTCAACAAAGTTATAATAGAAGATGTAGCTAGGCGAATTATAATTTGGGCTGGCAATCATCAAATCTTAGCCATCTTTCAGTTATAATTGCAATGCCTTCCTGTACCATAAAAAATGGTCAACTTATGACTCGATGTGTTATTTTATGTCCTCCCATTCTTTCTGAGATGTGTTATTTTATGTCTTCCCATTCTTTCTGAGAACTAAATAGTCTCTTCTTTTAATATTACCCATCAATGAATTTCCTTCCCTTTTGATGCTTGAGTTTTCTTTGGCAGTAAAACTTCATGATTACTTTGACTCACAAGGAACATTGAAATTGAAAAAACTTGTGTCATAGCAAGTTGCATTTATCAAAATGATGTACCAGATGTTTTATAATGCCGTTAACCTATGCATTGGTTTTCTCATGTAATCTCACCTTAACTGGTCATTTCTTTCTTAGATTTAGTTAATATTATGAAGGCTCCCGTTAGGAGTGATTGAGTGTACCCACAGTCTAATGTGTCAGCCCTTGGGCATAAGTTTTGGATGACCATGCTGACTCTTTGCGTGAATCGTTGGTTGAGTTAGTTTAAGAGCCAGTTGATGCAACAAATGGAAAGTTGTGATAACCCTCCTATACATGTTTAGCTATGAAGCACAACTTATTATAGAAGCTAAACTAGGACCTTTAAGTTTCCCATTGAAGGATGAAAGCTAGCGAGACATTTGCCTCATTTTTTATGCAAGTATGACAGTACCTGGCTACTCTTGTGCATGATTTCTTAATTTAACTTTTTTTTGGTTAAGAGTTTCATTGGCGTGTCCATGCATGCTTCTCTTGTTACTTAGTGAATTTATTTTGTTTCACTACTTGTGAAAGGATTGGTTGTTTAGTATTTCTAAAGGATGTTGTTGAGGTGGCAACAGTCGTATATAAACTAATGCTTCTCATCCATCTGTTAAACAATGATGTAGTAATGCTAAAGTACCATTTGTGGTGATAGAGACAATGGCCAATCTTTATCATGACAAAAACTTGATGAATGGAAAATGAAGAGTTCATGCGATATGGTGGTGGAAGTTCCATAATAATTTGGTTGACGGTGTTTAACATAGTTGCATCTCTTATATAGATATAGATTGGCTTGTAGGTTTATTTACTCTCAAGGGTCAATTTGTTTGATTGCACTTGGGTTATAGCTGTATTTGCTTTGTTAGGTCCTTTAAGTGAACCATTGGGTGGCTGGAAGGTCCGTGAGTAGGGTTTGGATTTTGGAGATCATGTATTGATATTTTGAAATCTCGTGTGTTGGACTGGTTGACTTACCGCCGTGTTAACCCTGTAACATAAAGTTCTGAGTTGCATAGTGGATAATGGACAGCGGCATACATAATTTTCTTCTTACAATGGTCAAGACTAATTTATGGGCACAAGATTTTACACAACCTTTTGATTGAAATCGGATCTCATTCTAGAGTAGTTAGTACTGCAGAGTGGTATTCTTGTTGTACCCGAAACCAATTTTATGTCTTTGATGTAGGTAAAATTTAAGACAGAGAAAGATTGCCTTCCTCTTCCTGAGAGTAGTTTCAAACATGCCATCAAAGAGAATTACAGTGCAAGCCGCAAATTCGACCCAGAGCTCAACTCTACACAAGTGAGTTTATCCTTTGTTTTTTTTATGACTAAATACAGGGTTAGTCAACATACTCTTGGGGCCGTTTTAGTGCGCCTTTTCCCTTATTGTATATCATGTTGTGTGATTTATGCAGGTTCGTAGGCTAATGGCTCTATTCAAGCCTATCAATGTATCTCAACCAGCCCCAGAGGAAAGACACCGCCATGAAGAAAGAAGGCATGCTCATCAATATGAAGATAGGGTACATGCATTGCCCATTGAAGAAAGACGCCAACAGGTGGTTGTACGTGTTCCGCCTCCTGAGGACTCGTATAGAGCAACACGCTTTGCTCCATATGCTACAGGGTCCGCACATGGTCAATTTTTGACTAATGTCCAGGATGATCATATATATTATCAACAAGCACTCCCTGCGCCTGAGTCTCTACACATTCCTCGTGCCCCAGAGTCTCGCCATGCTCCTCTTGCTCTAGGGCCTCAACATGTGACTTCTGTACCAGAGCCTCGACATGTGCCAGTAGCATATTATCGCCATTTGGCTCCTTCATCTGATGATTCGTACTACCGATCTCGAGGGGATCGAGTTCATGAGCGGTAAGTTCAGATTCATTGTGTTTTGCTACATTCTAACTGAAAGAAAATATAATGTGGTTACTACAAACACTATCATGTCTTTACTGAGGCATACTGTGCCCTCTACTAACAACATTCTTGAATTTCAGCATTGTTGCCAGAACACCTCCAAGGGATTATACATCACAGCCTGGGGAATTGTCTGCTCGTGCTGACCGCTTGGAGGAGCTCTACCGGACTGGTAATGTTGCTGTTCGCGGTGCTCTCTTGGAGGATCCTTACCGTCCAAGAGAGATTGATGCCCGTGCTGCTCGTGTGGAGGATTTCTACCGTCCAGTAGATGTTGCCTCTCGTGGTGCTCGTGTGGAGGATCTCTACCGTCCAGGAGATTTTGCTTCTCGTGGTGCTCGTGTGGAGCAGCTCTACCGCCCAGGAGAGGTTGCTCCTCGTGGTGCCCGTGTGGAGGAGCACTACCGTCCAGGAGAGATTGCTTCTCATGGTGCCCGTGTGGAGGATCACTACAGTGCAGGAGAGATTGCTTCTCGTGGTGCTCGCATGGAAGATCTCTACCGTCCAGGAGAGGTTGTCGTCCGTGATGCTCATGCGGATGATCTGTACCACCCCCATGGTTCTTATGGGGAGCTCCACCGCTCTGACCGTCTTGTCACTCGTGTCGCGGATCTCCCGAGTCATCCCTACGAGGCTTCCAACCATGCTTATGCTGAAGACAGCCAGCGGCCTGTCTCTACAACAAGGGCTATCGGTGGACCTGGCGTGTCCGTTTCTTCACTCTATTCCTTTGCTGGGGCACCAGTCTATCGATGATTGGTACTCCGCGACGTGCCATTGAGCCGTCTGTATTTGCCAATCGAGCTGGATTTTTTTGGTTAAAATTGTAGCAAAACTGTAAGAAGTCAGGATGTTGTCTCTTTCTTGTATACCTGCTAAACTGCTTATCCTGTTAAACTGCTATCTGGATGAATGGCATTCAGGTTCAAACCTTTTGGTACATGCTGCTGGTGTTTATACTTTTCTTCTTGCTGTTGGGTCATGGCTTGCGGACCAAAGCTTTGTATGGCCTGTTTTTTCTACAGCATTAAGGCTGATAGTGCTCCTTGCAGGTCTTTCCAGGAAACTGCACGGGTGGACATAAAGGTCAAGACATTTACGCAAAGTTTTGAAGATAAAGAGATGGAGCTTAATAAATTTCAAAAAAGAAGAAGAGATGGAGCTTAACGCACACTCAGACCATGTCTACCAAATACCGGAATCGTGGAAACTGCACACTGCCTGTTGCTGACACGAACTTAAATGCAACGTCTGATCAAGTCACTCCACACGCCTCGTTGTTTGACACGAACTTCACCTATCACTATAAATATTTTTCTTTAGATACAGAGAACAAAAAAATAAGATACAGAGAACAAAAAAATAAGGGTTTTCTCCATATTAGGAATATTATAACTAAGTGAAATTCGAGCTACATCATGCCACCTCATTTTTGTATCGTTGGATTCGACTTAGCTCATAATTCTGACCATTCGATTTCTTTGTGTAGGCTAAATGGGCCAAATTTCCCCTGAGGGACGCTGCTCCACGCATCAAAACGGCGTTTTCTGATACGTCCCGGCCCGTTTAACCAAAAGCCCACACACGTCGTGAAAAAAAGGATATTATAACTGAGTCAAATTGAGCTCCATCAGGCCACCTCACTATTAGTTGGATTCGCCCTAGCTCACAATGCTGACCATTCGATTTCTTTGTGCAGCCTAAATGGGGCAAATGTCCCTGGGGGACGCTGCTCCGCGCATAAAAACAGTGTTTTCTGGTGCGTCCCGGCCCGTTTAACCAAAAGCCCACACACGTCGCGAAAAAGCTTATTCCCTCCCCATCGAGCCGAGCGCATCGTGTGAAAAGTCAACTGCGCCGCCCGCCGATCTCCGCCTGGCCCATCTCCCATCGACCGGCCGTGCTCACATCGAACTGCACGTTGGCTTGGGAGCGATGTCCACGTTCCAGCTGCGGCGCCTCTCCCTACCTCTATCCGATCCAATCCGGAGATGCAATGCGTATTGGGAGGAGACGAATTAGGCGATGAGGCAGCGGCGCGACGCCTCTCCCCCCAACATGATCTCGTGTTGCGACGCCTCTCCCCGTCCACTATCTCGTGTGTCGGTACCTCTCCCCACACCTCGACATTATAGTACTCAGTTAATGCATCAAGGAAATTTGTTAATCAGTTTGCAAATCTCGTCCTACTATTGGTTATTTATTCTCATCAAGGCGAAAGAGGTGCATACAAGTCTCATAAATTTCTTCTATAGAATTGGCGAGCTTCACTATTTTAACTAATTGTGATGTTCAGATTTAATGTGTACAATTTTTGCGATAATTCTTGATCTAACACACGCCTACATGATCTAGTCCCTCAATATACATGCAATAGTAGAAATAGTCAAACCCTCTAGCCTCCGTGTTGCCTGGACTATATCTATCTAAGCTATAAGTCAACATGAAACGTTAGATCAGGAAACTGTACGGACTACGAAAGTCGTTACGGCATAATTTGAAACGCTAACATGCATGCATGCGGACGAAGTGTTTAAATATTTTTTTATAGAAAAAAGCTTGAGACCTGACGTTAAATTAATAAAACCAATACGGTGAAACACATACAAAGTGCTGAACCCAGCTTAGAGCATCTCTAGTGGATGGTGTAAAATTGGACGTGTATATTTCCATATACACGTCCATATACACCTTCTCAAATTTTACACGTCCTGTTTTTCCAGTGGAACGTGCATATTAGGACGTGTATATTTAAAACGGTCAAATTTCAAACGGCTATATTTCCAATGATTCTATCGCTAGACTTTCTTTTGAAAATTGTGAACAACTAAAACCAATAGTCTAGCTATGATTTTCCTCCATCTACAAATAGTAGACACAAATGACGATTAGTGCTACATACCATCCTCCCCCATCGAGTTGTAGATACAAATTTAGCTACCAAATTCTTCATATTACTAGCACCAAAATTGAGTGCAAAATACTACTTATGAAGAAGCGCAAGACAAAATTAAGTAAACCGATTCCAGCACCAGCGATATGTCATGTCAAATCGTGACCCATCAGCTGGTCTTGTAAATCAATTCAGCCAACGCTCCTTCTTCCAGCTGCTGCTGCTGCGGTACTCCCTTCCCTCCCGTAAATCAATTCCAGCGCACCGCTGCCTCGCCGCCCAGCTGCGTCTCGCCCTGCCCAGCCAAGCGCCTGCCCCGCCGCCCAGCCAAGCGCGGCCCCGCCGCCCAGCTCCGCTCAGCGCGGCGCTGCTCCGCCGCCATGCTCTCTCCTTCCCCATCCCCATCGATCTCCAACCCCATCTGCATCTGAGCTCCGCATCACATCTCATTTTCCTCATCCCCATCTCATCTTCTCCATCCCCCGCTCGATTCTGCGGCGGCCGCCCAACCCCTCCTCTCCTCCCAGTCGGCGAGCTCGGATGCGGCGGCGCGGACCTCCGAGGCGAGCTCGGATGCGGCGGCCCTCTCTCTTCTCTGATTCGATCCGGGAAAAAAGGTGTGGAACCGTACGTGTGCCGGAGGGGTCGGCGACGGCGAGCTCGAGGCCTTCTTGGCGCGGCAACGAGGTGCGGAGAGGATTTCCTTCGCGCCTTGCTTTTGCTTTTCCGGAGGTGGATGCGTCGTGGAAGTATCCACGCCTAGTACCGTCGTGGGTGGGCGTGGAAAGGATGCACGACCGTATCCACCATCCGCTGGAGCCTGTTTTTCAGTCGTGGGCGTGTATATTTCCTTTGCACGTCCGTTTCCACGTTCCACTAGAGATGCTCTTATAGGGCAGAACTGTTAACTCACACAAGCACAAGCCTAGCTATGACAACACTCCAGAGTACTCGAAACCAGCATATAGATAATTTGAATTGTTCAGAAGTACTGCATGCCTTAAGTGACGACTACCACAACTGGAAATAATCCATCAAAGCCCACTGGTAATTAACGTAACAATAATTTTTCAAGGGTCGCCATAAGTAGCTAAACTCTGTTTGAAATAGGGACTGTCTATTCGTCAGTCGACTAATTCTCAATTCGCTGTAAGTCGAATTTTCCGAACCAATAAGAAGATGACACGGGTACAGACACAGATCGCAGGAAAAAGAACACAGGCAGCCCTGTAACAGCCCAACAACCACAGAAGGAAAACTCGGCCCCCTCAGAGACAAAAAAAACGGTTCAAAAAAAAACCCAGCCCAACGGGGAAAAAAGCCCAAATCCAGTCAGCGACTTCTTCTTCACGACAGCTTCCCCCATCCCCAAACCCAGACAGCAGCTGCCGCAACACCACAGCATCCACCGCCTCACCCCACCCCCCTCCCGATCATCGCCAGAAACACGATCCCCCCCTACACCACCCGAACCAGATCTGGGAGTGATCCAGGCATGGAAGAACAGCAAAAACCTCCAGACATTGCAGCTGGGAGTACTGACCTGACACTAATGGAAGATTCTTCATTGAAGGTGAGAGCCTGACGAACTCAATCTTCCCCTTCATAAACATTTCCATTTGGATCTTGAGCCGCCAGTGAGAATTCACCACACACAAAACCCTGGGAGATCATGAAACCACAAAAAAGCTGGTTCTGGTACTAACTGAAAACCTCTGGCAAAATTTCAACAAAAAAACAGGTTCAGATGGTGCTGGAGGAGAAAGATGGCTCCATGAAAGACAAAAGACACCTGCTGAACACACAACACTCTGGAGATTCAGATGGAGCCGTTGGAGAAGGCTGTCTATAGGAGGGACACAAGATTCATGATGACAACACAACACCCCAGCGATTCCCAGGTAATGCATAATCTATTGTCGTTATGTCAAAACAAAATAGAGAATCACTAAAACTGAACCAGTAGATGGTTATAACTGAAACCAATAACACTGAAACACTGCAAAACACATAACACATAAGTTTCTTTTTTGTTTCATGATACAATCTTGCACACTAGGGTGGCATCAAAAAAAATACTAACTATGGATGTTTGAGTGAAACAGGAACACTAAAAGCGAAACAAAAAAAGAGAGAAATAATGCATAAAAAAACAATATTAAAAAAGGACCCTCCTCCTTTATCCGGGCTTGGGACCGGCTATCTTATATTTAGGATAGGCGGAGTTACCCCTCCCCACCCCACCCCACCCCACCCCCCCAAACAATGTATATAGACAAACAACCGCCAGCTTAACATGGCACATGTGAGGGAGCAAAAACACAAATTATTGAATGAAAAACAATACGAGTTTTCATGAGACAAACTAGTAATTTAATTGATGAACACGACAACCTACAAAACATGGAAAACCATGCTGACAGGCTGGTTTCTGTTCTTCTTGAAGAAAATCAAAACAAGCTGGCTAGCTGTAAGGTTGTTTGATGAAGTGAATGAGTCCCAGCCATGGGTGAACCTTCTCCTCCCATCGGCACATATATTGTACTGAGATTCAAAAATCATCCCCCCATGCACCGACAATAATGCAATGCCATTAACCCCAAGACCTAATACTTTAGAAATTGATCTCGGTATCCTCTGAAAAATAAAAAAACAGAGCATTTTAGATTAAAAAAACAGATGAAGAGATAGACCACAAAAAGATAACACACAAAAAAAATTACCATATAGTTGAGACTGATGTCTGAGGGAGACAAACGGTGGAGATACGTGCTGTCCACTGCACTGGCCCCTTGCATTAAGGCGTGGTACCTGCTAAACTGCGATTCCGTAATTTGAAACTCTAAACCAGAAACATTGAAAGTGACGCTAGCCACTTCTCCATCTGCTCAAGAAAAAAACGCATTCAATGAGAACTCAACAAAGGAACACAATAAGATAAAAAAACACACGAAAAATTATGATACCGAAAAAACAAGTATTCGAACTCAAAAAATACCGCACTGACCCTCAGATGAACCGCACTTGCCACATGCCATAGGGCAAGCTTGGGGAAAATGATACACAAAGGAAAGATAACAAAAGAGAAAAGAGGGTTCTTTGCTTGGTGTGAGAGGGTGAGAGAGGTTAGAGTTTTATAGCCCCCCTCCCCCCCCTCGTCCACCACCCACCACCCACCGTAAACATAGCACTCTAAAAATAGAAAAAAATAATGACAATTCAAAAAGGATGGCATTGAAAGCAATAGATTAAAAAATGAATCTATATTGAAAGTTGCCTATCCTTAGGCTAAGAAATAACTAATGACAGAATAAAACATTGAATACAATAAAACCAATACATATAACATTGAAACCTATAGCTTGTTTCAAACCTATATACACAATCACATTGAAACCTATAGTGCATGAGAGGGAGCAACGCAAAAATAAAGAATGAGAAAATTAAAATAAACATACTCAATCACACAATAAATATTTGACATTGAGAAATTCAGAGAGACGCTGATACACTGAGATAGTAAAAAAGGAAGAGAGAACTGTAGACAGAGACAGAGGGAGAGAGTAAGAGTGAGAGAGGCGAGAACTTAACAGTGAGAGAGAGAGTCAGAGTCAGAGAGAGAGAGAGACAGAGGCAAACCATGATCAGTTTCTCTCACTTTACAAAGCAGAGACAAGTGACAGAGAATGAGAGAGGGACGGAAACAGAGAGAGAATGAGAGAGGCCAGGAATAGAGAGAGATATAGCCAAAAAAGAAATAGAGAAATAAAGAGAGACACAAACAGTGTGTGAGAGAGAGAGTCAGACTCAAAGAGAGACTCAAAGAGAGAGAGAGAGAGAGTGAGTAAGAGAGAGATTGAGAGTGAGAGAGAGAGTAAGAATGAAAGAGAGAGAGATAAATAGAGAGAGACAGAGAGTAAGGCACTGAATAACTGAAAAATCAGAGAGAGAGAGAACTAGACAGTGACAGAGAGAGAGAGTTAGACTGAAAGAGAGAGAGAGAGAGATAAACTGAGAGTGACAGAGAGTAAGGCTATGAATAACTGAGAAATCGGAGAGAGAGACAAAGAGGAGAGAGAGAGAGACTAATAAAGACTGATACAGGAATACAAAAATACACAATGATACAAAAATGATACAATTACACACAGAGGTAGAGAGAGAGAGAGAGAAACTAATACAGAGTTACACAGAGAGAGTCTGATGAAAGAAATAGAGAGAGACAGAGAGAGAATGAAAGAGAGAGAGAAAAATAATGATACACTTACAGAGAGAGAGAGAGAGAGAGAGAGAGTCAGAGATAGAGTCTAATGACAATGACTGATGCACTGAAAAAATGATAAACAGAGAGAGACAAATAATGAGAGAAAGAGACAGAGAGAAAGAAAGAAAGAGAGAGAGAGAGAGTGAGATAGAGATAGAGAATGATGAAGAGAGAAAAAATGAGACAGAAAGAAAGAGAGAGAGAGAAATATAGAGATAGAGAATGATGAAGAGAGAACACGACGACGCCATGCCGGTCTTGAATAAACTAAACACAAAAAGAATAAACTAAACTATTGATTTAATATATATTGTATATTGATGCTTATGTTATTGTTATTGAATACTAACACAAAAGAGTTTTCTAAAATAAAACAGGATTATGGTGGTATGCACATTTCAACAAATGAAGCAACCAAGCTACAATCACGGTGTGATGACATGATATACCAGGTAAAAAAAATTCAGAACATAAATTTCAGAAAAGAAAAACTAAATGCAAAAAATCATGAATAAAAAACAAATCATCACTTTATTGCAGGGGACAGATTTCTCATTCATGGGGCTGCTCAGCGGAGATTATGACACAATATATTCATCACCTAAAAATTTCTTTTCAATAGAGGTGAACTAAAACACTTTCTCTTCAAAAAAAAAATACATAAAGTTTTTTACACTGAATTAATTACAAAAAATGAATTCACAGACTGACAGTGTGCTGGAGAATGACTCATTGACAAAATCATCCGAGGCAGGAAAAAGGCAAGATCAACTCTATAATATGCAGGGAAATGAGTACTTGCAAACTACATCAAATAACGATGGGCGACACATACCTTGGGATGATGATCCTTGGGCAGATAATTTGTTCCAAAATATAGAGTATGATGAGGTATGCTTCTACTATTGCAACTGTTGTTTGTATATTTTACCTGCACTTAGACAAAAAAAAGGAGGTATAAATCATAAAACAATACTGACAAATAAATTATTGTAAAAAAACAGATGGAACATGCAGGAAAGACTGAGCATTCAGATGGAGAAACGCGGCAAAAAAGCAACAAAAACACAGACAGTCAACAACAATCAGGGCAGTCCAGTAACAAACAGAAGGGGGGCGAAGAAGGCGAGAGTGAAATATGTGAAGAAGATGTAGAGATATTCCTGGAAAATGAAGAATCAAATTCTCAGGGGCAGAGTGAATACACAATAGATAAAGAGCAAATCCCAGAAGTTGGGATGCAATTTGAAACACGAGAGAAAGCGCAGATATTCTTTAACACGTATGCATTTTCAGTTGGATTTTCAGTTGCCGTGGTGTCAGCTGCAAGGACTACCAGCAGGAAGAGAAACAGGGAAGTAATAAGAGTAACAATGAAATGCAACAAATATGGCAGAGATACCCCGCATGGGAGAGAAGATAAGGTGTTGCAAAGGCAAACAACTGTGATTGCAAGGACAGAGTGCAAAGTTGAGATGATAATAAATGAGAAAGAAGGAACTTGGCGAATCAC
Organism: Poa annua; assembly: GCA_026929855.1. Taxonomy (NCBI): domain Eukaryota; kingdom Viridiplantae; phylum Streptophyta; class Magnoliopsida; order Poales; family Poaceae; genus Poa; species Poa annua. Next base: position 11,714,730 of record CM049430.1, read on the forward strand.
TAGCCTGTCACTGGAGCATAATCATCCTTTAAGTCCGCAGAGTAGGTTCTTCAGGTCACACATCTACATGTCAAATGAAGAGAAAGCAATGATAAGAACATTGAGGCAAGGGAATATACCAACAAGTAAGATTGTGTCAGTGCTGTCGTATTTGAGAGGTGGACCAGAGAACACACCATTCAACAGGAAGAAAGTTAGCAATTATGGAACAACAATAAACAAGGAGCTGAAGAACAGCGATGTGATGCAAGTTCTACAGTTCTTCAAAAAGAAAAGAGAAGAGAATGAAAGTTTCTATTACTCATTTCAAGTGGATAGTAATAACAAGGTCAAGAGTGTGTTCTGGGCAGATGCAAAGTCAAAAAGCTTCTACGAAACAATTGGGGATTGTATCAGTTTTGACACTACATTTTTGACAAACAAGTATAATCTTCCCTTTGCTCCGATAGTTGGTGTTTCTACACATGGACACACATACCTATTTGCGTGTGCTTTGATCGTAAATGAGGGAGCTGAGACATTCAAGTGGGTTTTCAGAGAGTTCATTTATGCTATGGGAGGGAAACATCCACAAACTATAATTACAGACCAGGATAGAGGGATGCAGTGTGCAATTAAAGAAGTGTTTCCGCAAACAGTTCACAAGTGTTGCATGTTTCATGTCAAGAGTAAAGCAGAACAAAAAGCAGGCAGAACATTCCAGACAAATGAAGGGTTATTTGAAGAGTTCCAAGATATAGTAGATAACTCACTAACAGAGTTTGAGTTTGAGACACTATGGCAGCAGATGATAGAAAATTTTGATGTAGGACACGTAGAATTTTTCCAGACAATGTGGAAAAGCAGAAAAAGGTGGGTGCCTGTTTACTTCAAAAAGGATTTTTTCCCCTTCTTGCAAACAACAGCGAGGAGTGAGGGGACCAACAGCTTGTTCAAAAAAGGGGTTGGGGCGCAGTATAGTATGACAAGTTTTCTGAGAGAGTATCAGAGAATCATGGACACAATTCATTCCAGAGAGAATGAAAGTAACCACAATGCAATTCACAAAAAAGTGCCGACTGAACAGTTCCTTACAAAGTACTACATAGAGATGCAAGCCCAGGACTTGTATAACCTAGCTATATTCAGGCGGTTTCAGAAAGTGCTAACTGATGTCACACGGCTGCGGCTTACAGAAGAAAAGCCAGAACAGAGGTACCTAGTGTTTCAGGCCCCAAACTATCCAGTAAAAGAACATAGAACAAGGTCCTATGTAGTCGAGGTTGACTTGGGTAAAGAAGAATACCACTGCATATGCTGCAAGTTTGAGAAAGATGGACTAGTGTGTTCTCACATATTGAAGATAATGCTACACCTGAACATAGATAAAATTCCAGATAAATACATCATTGACAGGTGGCGGAAAAAGTACAAGAAGATCATTCCATTACCTGTCCCCGCAGCCATGGCAGACAATGATACACTCCGATACAACATGCTTGCACGCAGAATGGTCGCAACAGCTTCAAAAGGAGCTACACATCAGAGAAAATATGAGTACTTGCATAAAGAAATGGACAGAGTGGACAAAGGCCTGGAAGAAATTGAAACAAATCTTAAAGAAGAAAATACAAAGCTATCTTCGCAAACAAGAACAGTGGGAAATTTTGCAAACACAACTGCCAGTGGCGACGGTGACTCCACAATGGAACTGCTTGACCCAGATGATGCACACACAAAAGGGAGGCCAAGATTGATGACAATCGTAGAAGCCATAAAATCAGGAAAGTTTTACAAATGCGGACATTGCGGGGCGTTCGGACACACTATCAAAAAATGCACAAACCTGGACAAGCAATACAACTTAGCAAAACCTAAGAGGCCTCGTAAAAATAAGAAGAATGACTCAGGTGAGTGTGAATTGGAAATAAATTGTATTCAATAAAAGGTTGATAAAATATACTGATATTTCTGAAAATGCAAAAAAACTGCAGGAGCGAGGGATGGAACTGACACACGCAACGGCACAGAACAACTACCAAAGACAGACGCAACTCCCAACACGCAAACGACAGCGAATAGACCGAGGTCAGCCAAGAAGAAGCAACCCCCAAAAAAGACAACACAACAACACACAAGCAAACAACTTACCCTCGACAAAGAAGCTCTGGGAGGTTGGGAAGAAAACCTGAACTTGTAGAAGACCTGGAGATGCAGATTTGACAAAAACATGTACCTAGACAAAAAAAAATAGAGTGCTTGGGCAGTGTGATATTTTTAAATTCATATACATGAGTGTGTTAGACGAGAACAGAACAAACAATTTGGGTCATGTTTTGAGATTGCCCCTCTAGACAGCCATACATTGCAGAGTACGCAAAAACATAAAAATATTTATAATGTTTTGATTGCTCGGTAACACAAACAGATATGACAGGAACCCCTCGCTGATATGTTCGAAACTGAAAAACATAACCAAAAAGCAAAAAACATCGCACGTTTACAAGACAAAAAAACACATGACGAAAATGCGACTACTAGTCCTAAGGTAAATTGCCAACGATCGAATGGCAGTGTAGCAAGACAGGCACAGAAACACCAAGACCACTTGCAGAGCTTTCAGATAAAAACAATTGTGTCCTCTACGCTTAGAAACTACTACAGATTCAGCTTCCACCATCACCCCGGGGAGAATGCGAACTTAGCCATCAACGCAGACCACTTAGCCATCCGAAGAACACTTAGACACCCACACGAAAAGCTCCAGGAGAAAAGGTCAGCCCTAGGGAGAGAAAAAAAGAAAAATTAAAAATACACATTCCAGCAAAAAAGCACATACAAAAAACAGGAGAAAGAAAAGAGATGAATAAAAGCTACAAACCAAAGAATAAACACCTATAACTACCTGAGAGTAGAACTCAGTAACCCAGCTCAAATCAGCTTGATTAGTTCTGTGGAAATGAAGCCTGTTTGCAAAAATAATCCTTAAATTTAGAATGTCTCCGCGCGAGAAAATTGAGCGAGTGTCAATTGAAGGCTCCCAAGACTCCATTAACTTCATCACAAAAACTCCGCAATCTTTCCTGTGCACCACAGAAAACATAAAAAACATGTATAAAAACCCGCGAGCTAGAGCATCAAAACCATAAAAAATCATGAGCAAAAAAATATAGGTATACTTACGAATTAGTGATTTGCTTGGGCACATCTGGGTAAATTGCATCAAACTCACCAAAGTTGTGAACTGGGCTGATAATCAACTCCCACAGACGAATAAAATTACCTATCTGCTTAAAGCATACAACAAAAAAAAGGCAAAAAATGCTAAAACACATAACAAAAAGCTCGATTGAACATGGAAATAGAAATACTTATTCTTAGGTAAAGGAACAGATGACTCAATGGATTAACATAAAAAAACATCAAAGCTTACCAAAAGGCTTTTCATATATTCGTGAAATTGAGAGTCACTACCATAAAAAGAGTCCAGGAATGCAAAAACTTTTTCCTCAAAGTCAACAACAAATGAAAACCAATGCCCAGAGTTGACGATTGGGAAGAACAGCTGCAGAAAAGAATGAATTAACAGCAGAAAAATAAACGAGAAAGAGTGAAAAATGATCTAAGATATAATAACAATGACAGCTGAGCAAAAAAAAACATACCTTGTTATCACGGTGCCCCAGATTTCTCCCTTTGCTAGCACTTCTTGCACCTTCAAAAGAGGTTCTCACAATTTGTTCCTGATGATCTCCGTTGAACTTCAAAATAGCATCCTGGTTTTAAATTAAGAAAAAGAACACATAAACATTACATATAGGATTACCACACAAAACAGAAACAAAAACTGAAACAAAACAGAAAAAAATATATATAGATCAAAGCCAACAAAAGAACTAACCCCAATGTTAGGAAAGAAATAGTGTCTCCCAGATATTGTAGGGTGACGTTCTTCAAACAACATGCGGCAAAAACATGGGATGATGAAGTTATCCACTTCACCATTAGGCATTAAGGACTCCCCCAATGACTGATAACTGCAATGAACCTTAGGGTATAGCACACCAGATGACCTGGACACAAAGAAAAAAGAGAAACATGAGGAGTGTGACACTGCAAAAAATGAAAAACTAGATATATCAAAACATTCAAACAAACACGCACACACTCACACACACACACAATGACGAAACAAAGCAACATAAAAACAATGAAAAAAATACTTTGATAAAGGTCCATGAGCCAGCTCTATGATAGCAGAATAGTGGATGATGTCTTCATCAGATACAGGGAATCTTGGGTTAGCTTGCAAAGCAGGATTCGGACGAGTCATTAGCCAATTGACAAACTTGAACTTAGGCCGCGTTCGACGAGTTTGGACATCTGGAACAACCTTGGGGGTTCCTTTGGCCCTGTCAACACTGCCATTCCCTTTAGAAGCTGAAACACCCACAACAGGATTACGACTGGACACCAACAAGTTATTGTAAGTGGTTTCTGCATTATTTGCCAATTGAGAACACCTCCTCCGAAAATCATTGGAACCAACTAGATCTGCAACTCCACCTTGAGCTGGCTGTAAATTTAAGAAAGCAAAAAGAAAACACACAAAAAAACATCAGATATAAGAGATAAAAAAATGGCGCTAAAAATGAAACAAGAAAACAGAAAAAAAGAAAACTAGTGAAAATACCACTGTGGGGCTAAGGCGGGAGTCGCGAATGAATATGGGCGCTTGTTTTGATCCATGTTGGTGAATATCGCGAACACGGTTAAGCTTGAAGGATTCAGTATGCACCTCTGCGCGTGGGGAATCCATGACTTCTATAATAGGATCCTCGCCTTCACTTTCCTAGCAGGGGGATTCCAGGTGCTATTCGCGTTTTAAAAGTACATAGAAAACAAAAAAAGAGTCGGGCCAAAAGCTATAAACCGAAAAAAGAAAAAAAGAAAACAAACAAGAGCTCATATATACCAGACAGCTCAGAGAACCCATCAATAGCTTTAACTATCATGCATTCAGGTGTGACTGCACATGAAAAAAAACTAGTAAAACTCAAAGAAAAAAAGAAAAAGAAAAGGGCTATTACAAATGCTGACGAATAGACACTGGAAATAAATACTACCTGGGCCAGGAGATTTTATAAAATCATGAGCACTACCCACACCAGAGCCATTGAGAGGCGGGCGATTCTGCCCGTGAACAACTTCATGCTATTAACATACATATGCAATGATTAATAAAACTAGAAGACATCAACCATGAAAAAAGGAATAAAAACACAATATTGGGCAGTGAACAGAAAACAAAAAGAGGAAAAATGCATACCTTGTTAACAATGCTTGCAACAGCTTCAGGGTGTTTTGAGTTTAATATCTCAACCTTTGAACTTGATTTACAAAGAAAATCAAGCACATTGTGCACTAAAGCTTCCAATCTACCTTTCCTAGGGATGGACTTGTTTGAAAGAAAGCTATTGCCAATACTCATAATTCCATCTATGACCTACAACCATATAAACAAAAAGAAGACGAGTAAACAAAAGAACAATAAAGCAATCAAGATATAACATCTCTAAAAAAACAAAGAGAAACCATACATCCAATTGCATAGAGCTAACAAACTGTTCTCGAGCTTTTGTCGTAAACTCTAGAGATAATGGAGACACAATAGGCGACACATATGCAACTGAACAACCACCCCCTCCAAAACCCTGGAAAAACGAGAAAAGACAATAATGTCACTGAATAAAAATATATTTAAAAAAAATACACAGTAAAAAGTTCTACATCACAAATAAAAACACAAAAACACTTACAGGTTTTATGAGCTTTTTCCCAAACTCCTTCTGAAATTTCCGATCAAAATCTGAGAAAACACGAATCATATCCCCCTTCCAAACCTGAACCCTGGGGATAGTGTTACAAACATTCTTTACCCCGAAATCCAAACAATCAAGGTATCTAACCTGAAAACAAAACCAGAAAAAAATCATGAGTCAAAACACACAAAAAAATGTTGAAAAGGCAAAAAAGGACAAAACCCATAAAAAAGATACATACATAAAAACAAAAACACTATACAAAAAGAAAAAATAACTAACCACAGGAACATAGATACAACACACAGGAGACTTCAACCTCCGTCCTTTAGATTTGCAATAAAGGCTGAATTCAGACACCCCATTAAGACAATGAGCATAAACAAGCTGGCTAAAATCAAAGGATCTAGCTGCAGCAGGGTCCTTGAGCGCATAAAGAAACTTTGGGTTGACTGAAGAACTCATGTCAGGGCAAAGAAAACAAGATAAAGCAACAGTCATGAAGCACACGAAAACCTCGAGCTCGCTTAATGAATCTGAACTGCAAAGCTTGTCACCAAAGAAAGTGATGTGGGGCAACTCTGACAACTTGAAAAGAGACAGCAACAATGCAATGCCCTCATCAGAATTGGCTGGGACCTGAAGTCCACCAACAGGCAAACCTAAAACTACATGAAATGTCTCCTTGGATATAATAAAAACCCTCCCACCAACAGTCATCTGGGAACAATCAGGATCAACACACTTAGCAACCCAACTACAGAAGTCTGATGGAAGATATCGACAGTCAAACTGTAAAAGACATCCAAACCCAAACTTATGAATTATCACTCTTTGCCCAGGGGTCAACTTCTTTATGATCTGCAGAAAATACTTGGGCCCAAATCTTGTAAAGACAGACTTATCAACACCAACAGATTTATTCTTCTTAACCTACAGACAAATACAAAGACAAACAAAAGTTAGGACAAAAGAGAGAAACCACAAAACCTATGAAAAAGACAAAAATAGCACTTAACAATAGATGTCAGTGTGTCCTTGCAGAAATCGGAGAAGTTACGTTTTAACCCCTTAACAGCCTGACATAAAACACAAAACACAGACAGAAGGGCTAAAAAAAATTAGACTCATGCTTATGCCAATAACATAAAAAACAGATATAAGAAACATTAAAGAAAACACTTAACCTCAGCTCTCAATAACCCAAAAAGTGCATCATCAATATCATTGTTCCTTGACACATGGCCTGCTGCCTGACACCCAACATTGAAATAATAAAAAGAAGCAATGACACAACAGCCTGCAGATGATTAATTAGAGCGCAAAACTGCTGAACACATAAAAAGGGAGACTCACTTCAAAGTCACTAGATAGACCAAAGGATTCACCAGTACAAACATTGAAGAAATCACACCCATGGTCAGAAGCCCTGAAAGAAGAAAAACTCAAAATTACAAACATGAAAACACATAACCTACTGCTGACAACCTAGGTTGAAATTAGGAGAGACTACTAGACGAGACAAAAAAGCATGCACACACTACATGACCAATGACAGATAAACAGAGGATGATAATACGTAATTATACAACATCCGATGATGCGATTTACAACATCAAGGAACCATGCTACAATAAAACATGACATCGAAACTTAAACATTACGCTGAATGCAAAAACACACACAAAACTATGACTGAAAATATACACAAACCCGCATTCTTCACAGACCATAACTGAAGAACAAACCTAAAACTGAAACATAAACACAACATAAGATCTCATACAGACATACACACCGAAAAAGAGTACAGACTAAAAATCCACGGCGCACACAACACAAAAAACAGTCTGCATTCGCCTCCCATCCACTAACGAGCACCACACAGGCTTGGCCAAAAAAACAAGTTCGAGACACAAACCACATAGGCACAACTGCTGTCACAACTAGCCATGGATGCGAATGAGTCTAATACACTGAAAACACAGAACAACACCTCCCCCCCTCCACAGACACACTGCTCCCAGCCACACGGGCTAAACAAACGAATACCTGCAACAACCGAGCCCGTTGACGCTACATCAAACAAAATGACCGACGAGCAAAATACAGCCCCCTCCCCATGGAGGCAGGGGAGCAAAACCAACACCGAAAAAATCAAAATAAACCCTGGCCTCGCCTCGCCACCATGGCCGGCGACGGCGCCGCCCCCCTTCACTCCATGGCCGGCCGCGGGGAGCTCCACCCCGCTGGTCCTCTACGACGGCGACCTCGCCGGGCTCGGCCCCGCGCGCGAGCGCGACGCCCTAGTCGCCTGCGTCCTCCCGGAGCACCCGGGCCACTTCCGCTCCCTCCGCCTCACCGACTGCAGACTCGACTCCAAGGACCGCGAGCTACCCGGGTGGCCGCGCCAACTCGCCGACAAGAACACCCAGCGGCTCGACCTCGTCAACGGCTTCATCCCCAACGAGTCCACCACCCTTCTGCGCTTCCCCGCCGACGTCCTTCGCTGCGGCTCACTCGTGGAGCTCTTGCTGGCCTACTGGGCGTACCCCCGCGGCGCCAGCAACTTTCTCCCCCGCCTCCGGCGCCTCTCTCCTCTCTCTCTATACAAACACACTCCGAGACGAACACAAAATAGGGGTACAACGACAACCTAAAGCACGGATCTGGAGATTAGGACAGGAATAGTCACCTTCCCCGCCTCCGGCGACGCCTCCACGCTCCTCCACCGCCGTGGATTTCCGCCATGGAGACGCTCTCTCGAGTTCTCCTCTGTTCCGCCACCTCTAGCCACCTCTATCTCTCTCTCTCTGGACAGACAACTGGGAGTATGAGACACGCGGCGTCGAAAGGGAAAAAGAAAATTCAAAATATCTGGACACGGTGCTGCCCGACAGAAAAAAACCGGACCGACGACTCGTGGCCCACAAAAAACCAGCCGAGGCGCAGCGCAAAAATCCACCAGCGAGCGTGAATCTTGCAGAACAAACGGACGGTTGAAAAAAAGACTGACGACGAAACGAAAAACAGTCAACAACCAAAAAGCAAAATCCTTGAAATATCTAGTTGTGTAAGTACAATTCATGATCGACTTGACGAAGTCATATTAATGTATCATGTCAATCCGTATGTCGCCATGGAGTGAAACAAAACTGAATGTAAATATTTTTGAAACCAAAAAATAGTTTTATTCGATATGCCTCGGTACTATCCATTAGAAATTACAGGTAGTTGCTAGGTGAATGAACCCCAACCAACATGCATGAGAAACCACCAGTACGTCGTCAATCGGACTTGCCCTGCGGCGCCGCAACGGCGGCGTACTGCTTAACTGGACGCGCATCCAGACCTCCTCCCTTGCGTTCCTGGAGGGTGTAAGACATGTAGGTCCCGAAGAGCTTGTCCCAGTGGACGAAGAAGGGCTGCGAGAAGTTGTACTTGTGGCCGGCGAGCTGGTGGTGGACGCCGTGGAACGCGGTGTTGTTGCGGAAGAGGAGATGCAGCGGGTTCCCGGGGAGCCACATGCTGCAGTGGTCGTCGACGGTCTTGAGGTTGGCGAGGGAGAAGAAGAAGATGGCGGTCCGGGGCGTCATCCCGGAGGCGAGGAACCCGGCGGTGGCGCTGGCCGTGTCCATGAAGAGGCCCTCCAGCGGGTTGCTGTAGAGCGCCCCGAAGGCGTAGGGGACGGTGATGGTGTGGTGCTGGGAGTGGACGTGCTTGTAGAGGAACTTGTTGGTGTGCATGTACCTGTGCACGAAGTACTGGTATGTGTCCATGACCACCATGGCCACGATGAACTGCACAGCTACCACCGGCGCCGATGGCTGCGCCCTCACGGGGCCATTGTCGTCGAACTGCACATAACACAATATATATATATAAGATGTTTTTCATGTTGCCTATTTTTTAGGATAACTTGGAACTGCATGTTGTTACCCAGATGACGGCGAGCTGGACGACGACCTGGCCGGCCTGCTGGAGGAGGACGCTCTTGAGGACGGCGCGCTTGGAAGGCAGGTTCTTGGTGTCCTCGTCCTCCTTGGGATGGAGACGGTAGCTGCCCGACACACCCAGCCCGTCCAGCGCCATGTACAGCGCAGAGTAGAGCCAGTACACCGCAAGCGGCACGACGATGCTCAGCAGATCGTCCGACACCCCGAACGCCATCGCAGCTAGCAAGCTCCTGATCTCAAAGCTCAAACTGCTTCGAACACCTTCGGTTTACTTAGGCACTAGCTCGGAGATGGGTGTGGCCGGATACCTGCGAGGCGGCAATTTATTGGGGAGAAGGCATGCAATGGGACGCGGTGGCGGTACGTCTGTGGCCGGCCGGAAGGTTTCAAGTTTCAACATTCAAGGAAGGGAGGCTTACCCGACGCTGGACTGGCAACGATGAACCTGTCCAAGTGTTCACGCGCCAAATACTCTCGTACGAGGAACGTCGCTTTCGTTCATGGATCACCGTTCTTTTTTGTTTTATTTCCTGCTAGTCTGCTACGCACGCCGCCCAATTAACCTGTCAGGTCCAACATTGTTTGGGTTTCCATTTTTTCTTCTTACAATGATTTTTGTTTGTAGAGCGGAAATATCATTAATTGGCGGGAATCAGCAAGACAATAACCCTACTCTATGTCCATTTAGATGGAGAAGCGTATGTATTGATTTATATTGGGCTTGTGGCTTGCCCAACTAGTTTAGCTCAACAAGTTCTGAAATATCCAAGTCGGATCTCCAGTTTTCCTGTTCTTTGAAGTATGTTGTGTGAAAATCTTTAGAAAAATGGTTCCCTTCGCAAAGTTCCACACGCGTGCGCTCCGGTGCTGACAAGTGTCGCAATTTCGTTCGTGTCTGTTCCCACATTTTCTCCACGCGGTGACAAGTGGCAGCTCCCTGGTGGTCAGTAGAGGGTTGTACATGCATTTATTTTGAGATTCGTTTTTTAAAAACGAAATATCTTGAGAACCGTTTATCCGATTTACGAACCGTTTTCACTTTTGAACTCTTCGCGTCGAGATCTTGAAAACTAGATCCCATATTGATAAGTTTTGACAATTTTTTTTTTTGTACTTCGGATTGTGTATGTTTTGTACACCCTAAGTGTAGTTGTACGTACAAACTGGATTTTGTAGTTGTACGTACAACTTGCTACGTGTAGTTGTTTGTACAACCCGAATGTATTTCTACGTACAACATGTTCTGTGTTGCTGTACAACCCGGTGTATGTTGCTGTACAACCCGGTCTGTGTGTTGCTGTACAACCCGGTTTTTGTTGCTGTACAACGCGGTCTCCGTTGCTGTACAACGCGGTCTCCGTTGCTGTACAACCCGGTCGAGGTTGCTGTACGTATAAACTGATTTGTGTTCCTGTACAATCCGGTCTGTGTGTACTTGTACGCCTATGTCTATATTTTTGTACGTTTAAATTTGGGTACGTGTACGTGTAGATCCATTCTGTACAGAGACAGGGAGGCTTCGTACGATGTACGCGTGGGCCTTCGTTCGATCTGTGGGAGGCTTCAGGTTGACCAGCGCGGGGCTCCGTAGTGGTGCGCCGTATGCAGTGCTAGCCACATGGCTGTTTCTCACGCGGAAGAATTGCCCTTCTCAAAGGGCACCGCCACCTAGCGATACCCATGTTGTGTATCCAAGTTTGATCTCAAGTTTCTCTATTTTTAAACTATGTTATGTGATATGTCAGCTAACAGGCTGGGCTGAAAAGCCAATCACAACAATATTCTAGAAATTAGTGTGTTATTCGGCTTGAAACCTGAACAAGATGTCTATACAAGCGATGACCGTAGGAGTGATCTATGGGGAATCAAGGATGCAAAGCTTTGAAGCATGGTGTTGGGCAGTGATGTTCACTCCTAGAAGGAGCTAACAAGCTTCGTGCCTTGTTGGCTCAAACACTAAACTACAGACCATGTATATTCTGTGTAGAAAATAATGTATCTGGGAGTAGCATTTGTTTTCTTTTGGTAGTTGTGTTTGTTGGATTGATCTTAAGGCCAAACTCAGTTAGAGTTGACAAAATCAACTTGGTTTGTTTTTACAACCTGACCTAAGGAGGAGCCCCGATTGGGGGCGCCAAAATATCCAGCCATAAGGTGGGTCCCCCCATGACACTGTGCATATAAAGAGGGTGCCATGTTTGGGATAAGTATGAGAGAATGAGAAGAAACCATCTCACCACCCCGAGCTGCCCAATCCTAGCAACTCACAGGAGTCATGGGTAGGTATCCGCCAACAGCTCCTACACGTTCTAGGAGCTGTCCCGAAGAAGGACAAAGTAAGGGGTTCCACTTCCTCATCAATTTCTACAAGACATGAGGTGTGTTTGTTCTAATTTATCTTAGTTGTGGTTCAAATCTTGGGCTAGATGATCCTAAGGATCCCAACAATGGTATCAGAGCCCCTTGCTTCAAGATTGAGCCCTCTTATGCTCATGTTCATGCTTGATCTATAAAGGTCTTGTTAAGTGTTAAGCTATTCTTCCTATCTTGGCTTGATCTAATTATTTTAGCCCTAAATATTTACGGAACAAGCCCTCATGAATCAAATTAAGGCTCTAGGGTTTCAGATTGATGAAGTTAAAATAGGGATTGATGTTTTTAGTAAGCTTTAAGCAAATCCCCAAATTTTCGAAACCCTAGAAATGATATTCTTGATGTTTCTCCTCTAAAATTAAGTTATAGTTTCGGTTTAATGCATGAATCAAGGGGGAAATTAATTAAATGAAGTAAACACTAAAGGATTTCCCCAAATCCGAAACTCTAGCCAGTTTAAGCTTATGATTCCCTTCTATTTTAATGATAAGGTTTCGGTTAAAGTTAGGATTAAGTGGGGATTGATTCAAATAATGAAAATCCTAACGAAATCCCTAATTGCCGAACCCTAGATCATGAAATTCCCCAAATCAGTGGAACCCGAACCCTAATTCTAATGAACTAATGGCGGCAGACTTTTACCTTTTGGGCCTCGTTGTCGTCGCTGGCCACGACGGCGTCAGAGCCATCCCCAGATGCAGGCAGGTCTGCTCGGGCTCAACCCCGAGCGACCTCGCCGTCCGCTGCACCGGCTGGTGATTTTTGCTCTCCTCGCGTGCTTGTCACCGGTGGAGGCTAGCCGCGGCGCTGGATTAAGGTGAAGCAGGTCGTTGCCGTCGCGGGGACGCCCGCACACGCACGCTTGCCTAGCAAAGGTCGCCGCCCAGAACCGCTCAACGGAGCTGCATGCAGTTCCGGCGAGAGGCTCTGAACGACGCCGAAGTCTTCCTCCTCCGCTCGCGGTGCTCGCCGCCGCTGTGTGTCTCTGCGCGCAGATGTCGCCGTCTGACGTGGGGCTACCTTTCGACTAGCCCACGATGAGGCTACCTGGACCGCGCCAAGCACATGGAAGCCCACAGAAGGCCCACTCGGGGTACCACGTATCCTAGTCCAACTCGGTTAGGTCTTGTAACCTGCCATATCTGTACCAACCGCCCGAGACCTGACTACCTATAAAGCCAGGAGGGTTGCCCGTCCTAGAGGACACGCTGATAGCCACCACAAACCCTAGCGAGATCGCAATCTCGCCATTGTAATCGCTACTCGCATCAATAATCAGACAAGCAGGAAGTAGGGTGTTATCCTCCGGGAGCCTGAACCTGGGTAAATCCTTGCTTGTCAGCCGTCGTGATCACCAACACCTCTCTCTCTCCCCATCAATCAACCCGGGATGCACAACCCTGTGATTTGCCGAGTTAACACCTCGTCAATTGGTGCCGTCTGTGGGAAGACAAAAAAGTGTTGGAATCATGGTTGCTCCGGCTCCATCCGCAATGAAGACTGACGTCCGCGTCGCCAGGGAGTCAATCCGTTTCGGCTCCTTCGAGTACGTCCTCCACCCTACGGCTCGCCGCTCGGTGTACGCTGATCTGGACAGAGGTATACACATCACCTTCGGCTCCGTATGCTGCTTCGCCGACAGTCGCGGAATACTCAGGTCCGCGGCAACCGCGCCACGCGCGGCAGCACCCGCATCGGCGAATCTACCGCCGCCTTCTACCGCGCCAGCGAAGATCGCATCTGCCGCACCCGTGAAAATCGCATCTACCGCGCCCGCGAAGATCGCATCTGCCGCACCCGCGAAAATCGCATCTACCGCGCCCTCGAAGATCGCATCTGCCGCACCCGCGAAGATCGCATCCGTCGCACCCGCGAAGATCGCATCCGTCGCACCCGCAAAGATCGCTCTTGTCGCGCCCGGGAAGATCGCATCTGCGTCGACTGCATCGACAACCTCAGCAACGGCCGCACGGACCGAGTCTACTACACCAATCTCGATCGCACGGTCGGTCAAATCAAGATCTACCTCAACTACTGCACCCGCGAGGACGACCAAGGGCTTGCGGCCGACAGCCACGTTGCGCGCGTCTTCGTCTTCATGGGGCTGCCAAGTCTACCCCAAGCCAATCGCACTCGCTCCGGCGGCTGCGAAACCTCCGAGCACATTGACAATCGCAAGAAGGCGCAACAACGACTACACAACGCGTCACATTGCAGCAATTTTCAATCCCGAGCAAGGCTCGGATGACGGAAGCAGCAGTGGCAGCACAAACACCCCGACCCAGGTCTACCCCGCGCAATGCTTCATGGCGGGCACAGCGCCACCCGAGGATAACGAAGAACCCGCATACCCACTAGAGGTGGTCATGCCGGACCAGACTAAACTCGTCATCACACGGGACATGGGAATCCAAGCCATGAAGCATGTCGACGAGGGCACGTTCCCTCCACCCGACGCACCTAGAGAGGATCACATGGATGTCCAGTACTTTCTACGCAAGGAAGGCGAACGAACTCCGCGCCGAAAAAGCCGAGTTACTCCGGCGCAAGAGGGGCGCAGATGCATCGACTGCCAGGCGAGCTGCCCTCTCCTTTACCTCCTCTACGGAAGTTAACCAAGGAGCACGGCGAAACAGAGCCCGTGTTCCCCTCCTGACAGACGCCGACCGAACCAGGGTCACCCGCAACCTCGAGTCGTCCTTCGTCACCGAGGATGAGAACGGGATACCTGTCCCACAGACGGCGAACGCCGCCCTGATCTCAGTCGAGACATACCTCCGGCTCACGCAGCCACCGGAGGGGGACGCACGCTCCCTGCTCCACAGACAGCAAATCGCCTCCATAAAGGCGATCGAAGAAGCTCTAGCGGCCAAGGTACCAAGCAACCGAGCGCGCGAGCCAGCAACTTCGGAGGTCCCAGCAGCACAGCGACAACCAATCAAGGACCTTCGCGACTTCATCACGCAGAAGACGGTGGACCGCAACCGCAAAGAACGTTCGGCTGGAGCTGCGAACCTAGACGACCAGGCCGACCGTGACTTCGAGCCATGCGGGGCTGCATGCTTCAGCTTCAACATCCACGACACCCGCATGCCTAAGGGCTTCAAGATGACAGCAGGCACCCCAAAGTATGACGGGAAGCAAGATCCACGATTGTGGCTCGAGGACTACCTCATCGCCTGCACTTGTCAAGGCAGGACGTCGACTACGGCAATGCAATACATCCAGCTTATGCTGACGGATTCGGCGCGCGGGTGGCTCACAAGCCAACCCAAGGACTCTTTCCGAACATGGGAAGAATTCCAGGATAATTTTATAAAAAGTTTCTCGGGAACATTCGCAAGGCCAACGACCTACATCGAGTTGCAGGCCTGCAAGCAAGGAAAGGATGAGTCGCTCCGCTCCTACATCCAGCGGTGGACACTCCTCCGCAACATCATGGAACCCGTCTCAGAAGACCGGGTGATGGACGCCTTCATGCACGGCGTTGCTCGCCGCGACCTCCGCGAGGAATTTGGTAGGCTCCAGCCGAAAACCACAATAGAGCTCATGAAGACAGCCAACCAGTGGGCCGAAGGAGAGGATTACGTCCGCGATACTTCCCCCAAGAAAGAGGTCGAAACGAGCAACTGGCGTGAGGCACGTCAAAAGAAGAAGCCACGTTACACCCACGACACAATCGAGCTAGTAGCGGCGGGATATGAAACCCCCCGTGATGACAAACGCGACAACAGTCGACAGTACGATCAAGGTCGACAGTCCAGCTCGATTCAGTACAGCCGTGGCAGCAGCAACATTAGCCACAATGACGGAGGCCAGAAACGCGAGTGGAAGCGCCCGCTAATCCCGACAGAGGAGCTGATGCAACCTTGTAAGCATCACTCGTTCCGCAACCCGGAAACAGGCAAGTGGGGTTCCAGCCATCTGCTGAAGGATTGTCGCAAAGCACGGAAAATATACCAAGCCATGCAGAAAATCATCGCTCCAGTGCAAGCAATACAGGCAGCTATGCAGCTAACCATTCAGGCGGCACCCGCAAACAACAACCAGGTGCAGGCGGCTGGAGCATTCCCCCAGCCGCAGCAGCAGCAACAGCAACAAGGTCAGTTGGCAGCGACCGACACGTATCCACCCGCACGGGGGCAGCTGAACATGATCCAGAAGGGACCCCCGTCAAACAGGCGCCAAAAGCTCATCACCCGCCAAGTACTTCAGGCCATCAACAGCCCGCGCGTAGTACGAGACTACATGCGCGGGTCAGAGACACCCATCACGTTTTCCAGGGCAGATCACCCATCCGAGGTAACCCGACCCGGACACGCCGCACTCGTGATTGAGGCCCTGATCGGCGACTATAGCTTGAAGAAGGTGTTCATGGACGGAGGCAGCGGCATCAACATCATATTCGCCGACACCCTGAGAAGAATGAACAGGTCGACAGAGAAATTGCCGGAATCGGAAACCACTTTCCACGGCATAGTACCAGGGCAAGCAATCACGCCCATGGGAACAATCACGCTCGACGTCATCGTTGGCACACCCGAGCACTTCAGGAAGGAGTCGATCGATTTCGAAGTCGTTGACTGGAAGTCGCAGTACCACGCCATACTCGGACGCCCAACTTTTGCCAGATTCATGGCAGTACCCCACTACGCCTACCTGATGGTCAAGTTGCCCGGACCGAAAGGAGTAATCACCGTACGCGGCGACTTCGGGCTCTCCAACAGCTGTGATCGCGAGTTTGCCAAGATTTCTGAGTTTTTCGGGGTCGAGGAGCACTTCAAGGCCATATCAGCCGACAACGACAAGACCATGGTGGGTGACGGTGTCGTCGTTCGTGTTGAATGTTGCGTCCTTAGCTGGCTTCTTGCGAGATGGAAAGATGTCCATCCGACTGATAGCAGAAAGACGGTCAAGGTTTCGTCAAGTCTGACCCCCGCATAGGAAAGCGCGCTCGTCGAGTTCCTACGTGAGAACTGGAAGATCTTTGCATGGCAACATTCTGACATGCCAGGAATACCCAGGGAACTCGCCAAGCACTCTCTAAAGGTTCACAAGGACGCAAGACCAGTCAAGCAATCCATGAGACGCTTCTCAGGACCCAAGCGAGACGCGATCACCATGTAAGTCGACAGATTACTGCACGCCAAGTTCATCCGAGAGATCAAGGACTCGGACTGGGTCGTCAACCCGGTCCTAGTGGAGAAAAAGAAGACAAAAAAACTACGCATGTGCATTGACTTCACTGCAGTCAACAAGTGCTGCCCCAAGGATCACTTCCCGCTCCCGCGGATAGACCAGATCATCGACTCAACAGCAGGCTGTGAGCGCCTGTCCTTCCTGGACGCCTGCTCAGGTTACCAGCAGATCAGGCTGAAAGTCGAGGACGAAGAAAAGACGGCCTTCATCACACCCGACGGCGTCTTTTGCTACCAGACGATGTCGTTCGGGTTAAAGAGCGCGGGTGCCACGTACCAGCGGACAATGCAAGCGTGCCTCAAAGGGCTCATCGGGCAGATCGTCCAAGTCTACGTCGATGACATCGTCGTCACGACCCGAAAGGAAGATACCTTAGTCGACGACCTCCGCAAGGTCTTCGCTGCACTCGATGTGTACCATATCAAGCTCAACCCAGAAAAGTGCGTATTCGGCGTGCCAGCCGGAGAGCTACTAGGGTACCTCGTATCTGCAAGAGGAATCGAAGCGAACCCCGAAAAGGTGCAGAACATTCTCACAATGCCAGCACCAACCAAGCTCCGTGAGGTGCAGCGATTAGCCAGCCGAGTCGCAGCTCTCAGCCGGTTCATTAGTAACTTGGGAGAGAAAGCTTTACCTTTCTACCAACTGATGAAGAAGACAGACAAGTTCGAGTGGACACAGGAGGCGCATGATGCGTTCGACCATCTCAAGAAAACCCTGACGACCTCCCCAGTCCTAGTGGCACCGCTGGAAAACGAGCCGCTATACTTATACGTCTCAGCAACAAACAGGGTGGTGAGCACGGTACTCGTAGTCGAGCGGGAAGAAGAAGGGCACAGCCATCCGGTGCAAAGGCCCGTCTACTATCTCAGCGAAGTCCTCACCCTGTCCAAGCAGAACTACCCGCACTACCAGAAGCTGGCGTATGGAGTTTTCATGACCTCCAGGAAGGTCGTCCACTACTTCTCCGAGCACCCGATCACGGTGGTAAGCTCCTCTGGACTAGCAGACATTCTCACAAACCAACGCGCGACAGGACGAGTCGCCAAGTGGGTTGTCGAACTAGGACCATGGGGGCTGAAGTATGCTCACCCGAAGTCCATCAAGGCCCAAGTCCTCCCAGAATTCACCACTGAGTGGATAGAAGCTCAGCTACCAAATGTCCCCGACTTGTCCAACGCATGGACAATGTACTTCGATGGCTCCAAGAAATTCAAGTCAGCCGGGGCAGGAGTTGTGCTCATCTCCCCCAAGGGTGACAAGCTGAAGTATGTCCTACAGATGGACTTTCCGACGCCGTCCAACAACGAAGCCGAGTACGAGGCCCTGATCCACGGCATGAAGATGGACAAGAACTGCGGCGCCACGCACCTCATGATATATGGCGACTCCTACCTAGTGATGCAGCAAACCATGAAGTCTTGCGACGCCATCGCCGACAACATGATCGCCTACCAAGACTTGTAAAACCAGATGGAAGGCAACTTCGATGGCTGCGAGTTACGGCACGTCGGCCGCGACAGCAACGAAGAAGCCGACGTCCACACCAACATGGGATCAGACAGAGTTCCAGTTCCACCCGGGCGTCTTCCTCGAGCGCATCCAGCAGAGATCTATCAAGACTCAAGCCGCAGCAAGCACCGCCACAAAAGCAAAAGGCGATGCAAGCCCGCCAAGCCAAGAGAAGGTCCCCATGGAGGTCATGCTAGTCGAAGCCACATGGACAGGACCATACCTGGCGTACATACTGCATCAGAAGCTGCCAGCGGACCCAGTCGAAGCAAAGCGCATCATCAGGCGCTCCAAAAGTTTCACCGTCATCAACGGGGAGCTCTACAAGAGAAGCATCTCGGGAATCCTGCAGAGGTGCGTAGACCCAGTCGACGGCCAAGCCATCCTACTCGACATCCACGCGGGTATCTGCGGGCATCATGCCAGCAGTCGAGCACTGGTGGCCAAAGCACTACGAGTCGGGTTCTACTGTTTAACAGCCATGCAGGACGCTGAAGATCTAGTAAGGAAATGCACAGGGTGTCAAGAGTTTGCCAACAAGCCACACGCGCCAGCATCAGAGCTCAAGACAATACCGCTAGCCTGGCCCTTCGCCCAATGGGGGCTAGACATGGTGGGCCCGCTGAAGAAATCATCACCCGGAGGGCATACTCACCTCCTGGTTGCAGTCGACAAGTTCACTAAGTGGATTGAAGCCGCACCCATCACAAGTTCGACTGCATCATCAGCGGTCAACTTCATCAGGTCCATCATCTTCAGGTTCGGAGTGCCGAACGGGATCATCACAGACAACGGCTCGAACTTCACAGCCAAAGAATTCAAAGATTTCTGCTCAGAGCAAGGTATCAAACTCAGCTATGCATCCGTCTCGCACCCGCAATCCAATGGGCAAGTGGAGAAAGCCAATGGCCTCGTGTGTAGTGGCATCAAGAAGCGACTGCGCGTGCCACTAAGACGCGCAGCGGGCGCATGGGTGGAAGAACTGCCGTCAGTCCTCTGGAGTCTACGTACCACGCCCAACAGATCCACCCAGTACACTCCATTCTTTATGGTGTACGGTGCAGAAGCAGTCCTACCCTCGACATCAAGTTTGACGCACCACGTCTGGTCGCCTACGACGAGTCAGATGCAGAAGAGGCACTCGAAGACAGCATGGACATATTGGACAAAGCACGCGACATCGCTCTGGCGCGATCAGCCGTATACCAGCAAGACCTGCACAACTATCACAGACGAAGATTGCGACCAAGAGCTTTCGTCGCAGTTGACCTGGTCCTTCGCCTCAAACAGAAAAAAGTGCACAAGCTCGCCTCCCCATGGGAGGGTCCGTACATTGTCACAGAGGCGATTGGCAATGGAGCATATCGCTTAAAGGACTCGAAGACAGGAGCAGCCTGCAGCAACCCGTGGAACATTGCACAACTCCGACGGTTCTATGCTTAGTCGAATCAACCATTGTAACAAGGATAGCATGTCAAAGCGGCAGGTTTCAGACGCACTCTTTCCCTTACCAGGGTACCTGAGGGGACTGGAAGGGTTTTAATGAGGCGGCCTGCTCGCAGCAATCAATAAAGTGATTTGAAGAAAATGTTGTTCACTCTACCTTTTCAGTCAAGACAAACAAAAAATCCTATGCCGCCACTCGATTCACTCGGGGGCTGCGCCACACAGGTTGAAATAAAAGTCTAGGCCGCCACTCGAACCACTCGGGGGCTGCGCCAAAACAGGCACAACTCAAAAATCCTAGGCCTCTATCCGACTTACTCGGAAGATGCGCCACACAGGTTGAAATAAAAGTCTAGGCCGCCACTCGAACCACTCGGGGGCTGCGCCAAACATGCACAACTCAAAAATCCTAGGCCTCTACCCGACTTACTCGGGAGATGCGCCACACAGGTCAAGTCCAAAATCCTAGGTCGCCACCCGACGCACTCGGGGGCTGCACCTCACAGGTCACACTTGAAAAGTCTAAGCCGCCACTCGAGCCACTCGGGGGCTGCGCCAAACAGGCACAACTCAAAAATCCTAGGCCTCTACCTGACTCACTCGGGAGGTGCGCCGCACAGGTCAAGTCCAAAATCCTAGGTCGCCACCCGACATACTCGGAGGCTGCACCACACAGGTCACACTTGAAAACCCCTAGGCCGCCACTCGAACTACTCGGGGGCTGCGCCCTACAGGCTTCACTGAAAAAATCCTGGGCCGCCACCCGAGCTACTCGGGGGCTGCGCCATACAGGTCAAGTCCAAAACTCTAAATCGCCACCCGATGCAACCGGTAGCCGCGGTACACAGGTCTCACTTGAAAAGAATCCTAGGACGGCACTCGACTCACTCGGGGGCTGCGCCACACATGTTCACAATGCAGGCTTAGGCCGTCACCCAAGGTACTCGGGGGCTCGCCACACAAGTCAAAACATAAGCAAACACTCGCACAGTAATGAAAACAATTCCACTCGTTACTCGAGAATTCTTTTGACTTCATATACGTCATTTACATTGGCATAAGTCGCCACATTAAACTAACCCTATACATCAGAAGAAATCTACTCTTAGTCTGCAGGCTCGGCCTTCGGCGCCCCGAGTGGGCCTACAAGGCGCTCACTATGCTTCTGCACCTGTTCAATCATCTGGCGCGCAGCCGCCAGGGTATCAGCGTACTCGACATCGCCAGGCAATCCACCCATCAGCCTCTCCAATGGAAGGTTGGGCCGGTGCAGCCGAACGTACACCAGAGCCGCATTCGCCCCGGCGACAAGCTGAGCATGGACGATCTCCTTCAAAGCATCGCCATCACGGAACCTCTCGAGCAAGGTGGAGCCCATGCGGCTGCCCATTGTGCGGGAAGTAGACGCGATGAATATGCCACAGGGTCTTCCGGCAATTCTCCAAAAGGAAAGCCGCACGCCAGGTTCGGTCGAGCATGCGAGCAAGGATGCGCCCTCGCGACTTGTTCACCTAGAATTGGCGAGCTTCGTGAGAGTCGCCAGACGCCTCCCGGGTAACGCGCTCCTCAACACGATCCCACTCAGCCTCCCAATCTGGTTTCACGTCTGCATACACAAGCTAGAAGTCAGAACCAGCAAATTTCAACAAGGAAAGGCAGCCGCAGAGGATACCAACCTTGAAGTTGCCGACTGATGAGATCGATCTCCCCGATCAGAAAATCTTCGCGCTGGGAAAAACCAGCAGTCGGATGCGACCTGGTGCGCTGCAAGAGCAGCTCGGTATTCTTCAAGGTAGCCTCAAGCTCAACCACCTTATTCTTCAAATAAGTGATTATGCGCTGGTCGTTCACACTTCGCGGAGGAGCCGGAGCAGCTTGGCGACGGCGAGCACCTGAAAAAGATCCCTCGCCAATTGGTCCAGCCGCAGAAGCAAAAGACGTGCCGCCGCGCAAGTTAGTCTGTCATGAACGTGCAGAATCAATACCAATATACGACTGATCAGCATAGACAAATATGATGGGAAGAAACATTCATTTTCAGCCAGAATATTGTCAAAGGCCAGAAGACCCGACGAAATATCAGTCAGCAGTAATTACAAAGAAAAAGTTATCAGTACATGGAATTGCGACTGCTAAGCCCCTACAAACTACTCCTGGGCAACAAATTCCGACTACGAGCGACTCTTCCGAGCAGCAGCCGCCCTAGTCGCCTTGGCCAGCGCCCAAGTAGATTCCGACTGGAATGTGAGCTCGGAGCCGCGTACCGTCTGCGTCCGAGTAAAGTCGGCGAGGGTGTTCGCGCCATCTTCAAACGGAGCAGCAAGGGCGTCCACGACAGTCGGCGGCGGGTCGCTTGGGAAGATATCGGGGTGCACCGTCATAAGGGCTCCCGTCGACCTTTTCAGCGCATCTGTTGACTTCTTCAGCGCATCAGACGCATACGCGCAGACACGGTCAAGGAAGCCGACAGCCGTCGCCAAGTCGACGGTGTCACTCGACGAGCACTTCTCAGGAGCTCCACCGAATGTCTCTGCGCAAAAAGGTCAAACATTAGACAAAGGCAAAGCAAAACACAGTAGGCATCAAGCCGAAACCTACCCCCAAGAGCACCGGCGAGTGAAAGAAGGCGGTCGATTTGAGTCTTCTCTTGGTCAACCCGCACCCGCTCCCGCTCCTGGAACTCGTGGAGGGCCTTCTCAAGCTCACCCTGACTCTGAATCTTCAACTCAAGCTCAGCAACCCGCTTATCAGCCTGGTCAAGGGAAGCACGAAGCTGGCCCCTCTCCTTTTCCAGGCGAACGTAAGCAGCGGCTGCATCAAGTTGCTGGCGGTAGTAGGGCTGAAACAAAAGCAAGGAATTAATAAAGTTGCGGGCGACTCTACTAGTCACCCACACCTTCGGGGGCTACTCCCATCAGGAACGCTGATCGCGCACCCGATGAAAATTCAAGACTACAAGTACAAGTACAAAGGACTTACGTGGTCTAGAAGTTCGACATCAACGGAAGCCGGCGGAGGAGCGCGACTCGAAGACGCGATGACGGCAGGTTGCGTGCGCTCTTCAACTGCCACCCGGGTCACCAGCTCGGTCGAAGGGGCGGACGTATGCTCCACCTCACGATGAGGAGAGTGGACATCGCCAGAACGACGGCTGAAGCAAAACAGTACAATGACCAACTAAAGGATTGGGACTACAAAAGACAACTCGAAGTCAACAAGGTACTAACCTGGTGGCCTCGAGTTCATCATCACTCCCCAGGGAAACAGACGGCAGCCGCGCGAACGCGCGTGGTGGCGCGGAGCTGACAGGGGGAACAACCAGGGGCTCGCTCCAGCCACCTGGGGACCGCGCACCCGACGACGTCGCGACGTCTTCTTCTGGATCAGCTTCCGCACCCCTTGCGGGCGACGAAGCGGTCGTAGAGTCACCGCCGCTCCGGCGCTTCTGCCTCTTCCGCGCAGGTTCCTCATCATCATCATCATCCTCCACTTCGTCGTTGGGGGAGACAGCGGACGGAAGCTCGTCGTCGTCATCATCCTCCTCCTCGACAAATTTCGACTCGTCATCAGATCCGTTTTCAGGGAGAGGAGGAAGGCTGATCAGCAGGGACCGACCCTGAAGCAAGTAGACGCAAGTCGAATCAAGAAGCAAGAAATCAAGAAACAGAACAACAAGGAGAACAAGTCAAGAACTTACCTCAGGAACAGGGTTCGCGGCTCCATACGCAGCAACTGGACAGTTGACGTTGCAGAGATCCGCGGCTCGGAGGCTGGTGATGCCCCTCACCTTGGTTTCCACCTCCTCCTTGTCGAGTGGCTCGTTGTTGACGCCCTCAGCCGCCCACATCGGGTGGGGCCGAGCACCCAGCGGTTGCACGCGAAGACGGAAGAAGGTGGACATCAGGAAGACGCCACCCGTCTCCCGCCCCAGGGTCTTGAGAAGGTCACGCAGCAGGCTCATCAGCGGCCTCGTCGACTCCTTCTCCTCCTTGGCGAGTGGATGCGACCAAGCGCGAGTCTTCAGCAGTCTGCACTCGCCGTCGAATCGCGCCACGCCTTCCTGGTTCCACTGAATGTAGAACCACCTCTTTCGCCACCCCTGGACGGAGTCCGACTTCTTCATCTGGAAGTACGTGGTGTCACCACGCACCTGGATGCCGAAGCCGCCAATCGGGTATGGTAACCCGCTCTTCCCCACGTTCTTGCGAACGAGGAAGAGCGACTTCCACAACACCCAGTGAGGTGCGATCCCCAGAAAGCACTCGCATATCACGATAAAGCTAGCGATGCTCAAGACGCCATTGGGGGTCAGATCGTGGATCTGCACCCCATAGGCGTACAAGAGACCACGAACAAAATCGTGGAGAGGGAACCCGAAGCCCCGTGGAAGGAAGTCCACGAAGCAAACACGCTCCCCCCTCGAGGGGCGCAGGAGATGTCTCCTTACCACGGGGGCGTACCTGGGCATGGTCAGAAGAAGGCAGGAGGCCCTGCATGCGCAGTCCGTCGAGATCCGCCCTCTTCACGCTCGACTTCTGCCAGTCGTCGTCGATCTTCTTCAACCCAGCCTCGGCGGCGGATGCGGAGGAGCCAGCGGTGGCCTTCGGCTTGCCCATGGCGCCAAAGGACAACAGCAAAGTGGGAGCTCGGCGGCGGATGCGGAGGAGCCAGCGGTGACAAAAATCTCGGAGCTCGGATGGTGGCGAAAATGGTAGAGAGCAGAGGAAAAGGAGGCGCAGACGATTGGAGAAGATGATGCCCTCGCGCCGGAGCGCAGTACTTATGCCTCGAAAGAAAGTCATCTCAGCCGTCCACAGAGCAACGGTTCCGAGCAACAACGTCCAGCCGTCCACGTGTCGCACGGAGAAACCAACCGTCACCGCCCACTTCGTCCACTACGCACGAGAATCGAGGCGTCATCATCGTGCGCAAAAATTTCACGCCCAGTTCGGAGACGTGACAACTGCTGACCGCGGTCAGCGCTGCCAGTGGGCCCCGCCATACCACGTCCCATCGGGCGCAGAGGCGTGCAAGGAAACGTCAGCAGCGATGTCGTCAAGCCAACGACTACAAACAACTGAAACAGCGTGTTAACTCGAGTGCAAGACTCGAGTGGTAAGCTTCTAAGCTGAAATATCTATCCGGGTGACAAAGAAAGTCGAGTACGCTCCAGCAGCCGAATCAAATCTACACGTAAGCCAACAGGCTGAATAGAAGCAAGCTTCACAAGAAGAAGACAAAGTAATTCGACTGCAAAGGTTACTCCCATCAGGAGAGGCCTGTTCGACTGAAGAAATCGAGTTCAAGCTCAAGATCAAGCAATCCAATGGCGCGTCCAGGAGGAAGAAGTCCTTTGCCCGACTCTACGCTTCGACCAAGCACTCGGGGGCTACTGACGTGGGGCTACCTTTCGACTAGCCCACGATGAGTCTACCTGGGCCGCGCCAAGCACATGGAAGCCCACAGAAGGCCCACTCGGGGTACCACGTATCCTAGTCCAACTCGGTTAGGTCTTGTAACCTGCCATATCTGTACCAACCGCCAGAGACCTGGCTACCTATAAAGCCAGGAGGGTTGCCCGTCCTAGAGGACACGCTGATAGCCACCACAAACCCTAGCGAGATCGCAATCTCGCCATTGTAATCGCTACTCGCATCAATAATCAGACAAGCAGGAAGTAGGGTGTTATCCTCCGGGAGCCTGAACCTGGGTAAATCCTTGCTTGTCAGCCGTCATGATCACCAACACCTCTCTCTCTCCCAATCAATCAACCCGGGGTGCACAACCCTGGGATTTTCCGAGTTAACACCTTGTCACCGTCGGAAGCAGAGACAAAGGAACGAGTGGGGAAGAAATGAGGATAGGGTTTTCGCCGGGGCGTGGTGTCGGGGTGATGCGCTGGGCTTGTCCAAGTCGTTGGATCTCATCCGACGGCTTTGATGCTCCTGGCGCTCGCTAATGGGCTGAGGCCCAAGAGGGATTGGTGAAGTAAATGTTGGGTTGGGCTCGATTTTCAGCCCAGTTTGGTAGAAATTTATGCTGAAGAAAAAAACTTATGTTTTATGGGTTTTAATTTTCTGCTATGACAGAAATAATTCAGGGGAATTATAAATATTTTGTTGTTAATGGTTAATAAGTATTGGGCTTAGATAAATTATGTTTTAGGGCTAAATTAAAGAAATACTTTAAGAACGATGTTTGTGTTTTTCAAATATTATGCTTAATAATGCCAAGTTATTTTTTGTGATTTGTTATGACATTATGCAATTGTGTGACACACTAAGTTACTTCTAATGCTTTTATTATTCTTAGTAAATTTTGAAGGAGATATGCCCTAGAGGCAAATAAATAAGTAGTATCTATTGCACTATCTCATAAGTTTATAATAGGTTTGTGTATTATGCTATAACTGTATTAATCGGAATTATTAATACACGTGTGATACATAGACAACCAGGTCCCTAGGAAGCCTCTATATGAGCTAGTCCATTGGGCAACAGTTGACCGAGATTCCCGATCAAGGACAATGACGTCGGTTGACAATGGGGTCATCTTGTTAGTTGAATAAGGTGATGGACATACGCAAAGTATTGCAATAAGATCGTATTACGATGTTTGTCATTTGCAATAGATAAGAATATGATAGCTTATTCCTTAGACCGTGAGACTGTACTTATTGATGCTTCGTAGGGGTGCTTTGAGAGCATCAAACGTTGTGTCTTATACAGCATGACAATAACGGTGTCCATCTTGGGTATTCCGAAAGAGCATCGAGACGTAAGGATCAAGAGTGAGATTTGTTCATTCTTGTAATGGAAAGATATTTTGGGCCCACTCGGTGATATTGCATCTATGTAGCTGCGCAGCTTATGACTAGGTCATGGAGATGTAATATCACAGACGAGTTAATAACCTTCGTCGGTAACGAGATACAACAAAGACATCGGTGTGTCTACGATCATATCTCGGACAAGGTAGTATCGCAGAGACAAAGGGAATGAATGTCATATTTATGGTTCAACGACGATATTCGTGGAATGCACAGGGGTCGTCATATACTTACAGGTATCCCTGACGGTCATTGGTGAGCGGAGTGTCTCGACCATGTCTGGAGTGTTCTCGAACCGTAGCGTAACAAACTTAAGGTCTTAGTGACACCAGGAGATAGGTTCTGGAATATTATAGGAATTTGTTGGAGAGAGAGAAATGATCCGGAAAGAGTTCCGGTGGTCCGGAAGGAGTTCCGGGGAGGTATGGAATGGTTCCAGGAATGTCCGAAAGTTGTTCGGGTGGTTCCGAAATAGTGTCGGAGTCATGGGATATTGAATTATATATAAATATATTAATTATGAATTAATGGGATTTTTATATTAATTTAATATTAATTAAATAAAGGAAAAAGGGGGCTCCCACCTACATGGGCCCTAAGAGGGCCCAAGAGGGGGGAGCCGCACCCCACAAGGAAAGGGAGGCTTGGGCCTCCTAGTCCGAGTTGGACTAGGAGTAGGAGAAGCCCAAGGGGGGTTCGGCCGAGCCCCCCTCCCCTCTCCTCCTTTAGTCCCACATGGGGGAGCCAAGGGGTTTGCACACCCCCTTCCCCCTTTATATACCAAGGCATATTAATTGGATTAGTTGATTGGAAAATACAATTAATTGTATTGCAGGCCGACCGAGCTGTTTCTCCGCCCGTTTTGCCCCCTCTCTCCACCTAAGCTATACCGCTGAGCGCTGTTGCTCTGCGGAATTCCAGATAAGATCTACCCCTGCGATTTCAGCTGGATCTGAATGACCGGGGGTTGTCGCTAAGCTCCGTATGTTTGTGAGTGCTCGGAGGTGACTCCTTTTTGAGTAGCCTGGGCGACGTCGTCTCGCCCCTGCAGCCGCCGCGCCCCCCTCCCCTCTGCCGCTGGCGCACCACCTCTGGTGCTGGCGCTCTGCCTTCTTCCGCCCGACGCACGTCGACGCAGATCATCGTCGACACCCCGGCGTCATCGTCTTCATCATCGCGGCAAGTTCTCCGCGACCTCGAGGTCGGCTACGTACGACTTCATCGTCAACGCTTGTGCGGGAGCGTAATCCCGGCTATCGGTCTACAGGGAGGTAATGTAACCCGTTCCGCCACCGTTATCGCATGTACTAGATAGATAGATCCTGACAAGTTAGGGTTTCGTTCGCTAGAAAAATTATTGTTTTCTACACCGTAACCCCTTCAGTGGTATCAGAGCCGATCTATGCGTAGTACTGCTGGTACGGTTAGAACTCATGTTGAATGAGGGCATCTTTCTTATATTTGATACCCTCTAGCGATGCCTTCGGTATTGAGTTGATGAAGCGGCCCGGACCGACTTTACGCGTACGCTTACGCGAGACTGGTTCCACTACTGACATACGGCTTGCACCGTATCTGTGGCTGGCGGGTGTCTGTTTCTCTCTCTCTAGTCGGCAAAGCATTTTCAATGGAGGGCCCGAAAGGGATGCTTGAACATGCAATTATACGATCGACGTTGTGGTACAAAGTTCGTAGGTACGGAAGCGATTCTCATACGAATAAGCCTATTTGCCACGTAAAACTTGCAAAACTAAATAAAGCTAGAGGCGTCTAACTTTGTTTTGCAGAGGCGTTATTTTATGTGACATGGTTACGGTAAGTTTTTATATTACTCGTATTGTCGGAGGCAATGGAGGGCTCTGTAGACTCGGAGCCATGCCGGGGGGCGCCAGGGGCCAGGCACATGGCGCCATGAAGGTCCAGGCGCATCGACCATGTCACATCGCACTTCATTGCATCATTATTGTGTGCTGTTGTGTGTGCATCCTATTGATTGATTATATGCTAGATATACAACGGTAGCATCATAAATAGGATGATCCCTAACAAATACCAAAATTGTGTTCTCCCTCGTTGCGCACCACCAAGAAAGTTCTACGTTATGAGGCAGGCCGTGATGATCGGGTGTCACACATCTCGTCGTCCGCATACAGTGGGTGTAAGCCATGTTGCATGCGTAGGGTCTTCGAGGTTTGATTGGCGAGCCTAGCATATCCAGAAATATGGCCTCGGAACACGGGAAGATCAAAAGATCGAGCACGAGTCACAGAGTTGTTGTGATCGACATTTTATGTCCACCTTTCAAGCTATGCTGCCGGCCGTGATGATCGGGGTAGTGTGGTGGATGAGGGTCGTGTTATCGCCATTATTATTTTTAGGGATAATAATCTTGGTGTGGTGTGTTTTAGGTAATGAGATTATAAAACTAAAACTCACCTACATATTATAAACTTTACCTTACCTCTTTTGCGATCACATTTGTAGACTACGCAACTATACTTCGGTTACTTCCTCAAGAGCCCGGATGCTACCTTAGAAGCCGACGGGTCCAACTTCATCAGATGGTACAGGGGTTTTAGAAACATTCTCGAACACAACAACATTCTATATGTTCTCGATGAACCGTTAGGAGAAGGACCGGGAGATTCTGCTAGCGAGGAGGAGGAAGATGATTTCCGTAGAAGTCGAGACATATTCATTGAAGTGGAGATCACCATGACCGTTTGCCTGGCACCCGAGTTGAAAGAGTTGTTTCGACGCAAGGAGCCAAGCGTCATGATTGATGCGATAAAGACACACTTCGGGGATGAATTAAAACGTGAGCAATTCATGCAACTTAGAATGTTCCAGACCATTCACATGGAGGAGCATACCTGTCTGAAGACACATTTGAAGAGATTGTATGACATCTACTTCCAGCTGACGATGGTCTTCGATTACTGGATGGCAGATTCTTGTGCCATTCGGACTGTCCTGATATCTCTACCTCCTAGCTATGAGAAGCATGTGCGCAAGTACATTTTGAAGGCCGATGATATGAACTTCTACAAGTTTGTGTCTGAATTCAAATCTCTGAAAGTTGATTCCATCAAAGGAGAGATCTTCGATGCTACAGGTATATATTTGATATATATAGAATTATGAATTCGCCTCTTGGTATATGATGAAGTATTTGATACTTGTTCTGTTTGTGAAACAGGTCCTAATTATCACATATATGCGGCGCAGTTTGATGTGACCTGGCGCTGAAGCTGGTAATCAAGGAGTTGATGGCCTTTTGGTGTTCACGTCCTCAAGTTATCATAGTTATCATTAATAGTTTTTGATAAGATCTTTTGTAATAGTGAGCGAGTGTGTGTGTCTTGATTGTTGCAAGACAAAGTTATTCATGTAATAAGACAAGTTCAGTTGTTTTATGTTATGGAACAAGTCAGTTGTTTTATATTATGAATAAAGGTTCCACATCTCAGTTACATTGATTGTATGATAAGTATTCATAATTGTAGAAATGATAAAATAGCGTGTCCTATGAATAAGAGTTCTATTACTAGAACAAACACCGTCGAGTTTAGTCATGAAAGCAATGAAAGAAGTAATGAATGTTTTGGTCCATTTAAGTATTTCGAGTGCTGAGTTGATTAAGCTTGAAATCAAGTATTGAAGTTGCAATACCAGAGGAAATTAATTGAGTCTCATTTTTTATGATTAATTAATGGTGTTTATTGCTTGATCCGAATTCTTCCATAATTTTGGTAAATAGGAGTATTTGCCCGATAAATTGTGGAGTCTGAAATTAATTTGATGATAGATCAAATGGGGTTTTTCAGAAGAAAGATTAGTGAATATTGTATTCACAAAATTCGATCAAAGGACAATATTTTTGAATTATGGTTTCAACACAAAAGACTTGTGGAAATTTGTTTCACAATATTATAATGTCATATATGGTGATATATGGGGAATTATAATCATGCTCTATTTTAAATAAAGTGTGGTCTGTCAGAATCTGTCTTAGAATCTCCTAATATGTTCGAAACATTATAGTCGATGTCCACTTTAGAAAATAGATATTTTTCTCAAACGAGAATTCGTGAGATCGACAGTAGTGTCGACATGTATATGATTACACGATAATTCGGTATATACATGAGTAGTTCATTGTAGAATACTCGCATTGAATGGAGTGTATTCCAGAACCAATTAGAAACAAAGTTCAGTTTGTTGTCTATGTAATTCCGAGAAAAAGATGATTTTTCGAATTATGGTTTATGGATTGGAGTTAGAAGTTTGGAATAAAGTGTCAGACCTATGTAGGAAGGTGTTCCAAAGAGTATATGTCTGCTAATGAAAGTTTCGTGATTAAGAGTGAGGGAAACTAGAAAATTGTTTTCTGCTTGCAATCCTCTTCATAAAGATCATAATATTTTCGTGAAAGAAACTTCTAAAAAAAAGTGCTGTTATATTTAATATTGCTGTCAGGTCACAGCACTGTATTAAGTGTTTCAGATCTTGTTGACAGATCAAGGTGCACTATATGAATACAAAGAAAGTTGAGAAAATATCAGAGTACGAACAAAGGTTTTTTTGAGCCTGGAAATCCAAGTTACATTTGAAAGGATTAAGAGAGTAATTGTTGCTGCAATTCTTATTAGAGGAATAAGATTGTTTAATCATCATATAAGGTGTTATATGAGAAATGTGACTATAAGAAAGACGCGGTAGCATGTCTTGTCAAGAAATGTGTCTTGGACAAGATCAAATTTGTTGACTACATTTGTGTAGACATGCTTGAAGTCTGAAGGATTTGTATTAATGTAATACTGTAGTTTGTATTAAATTCGAATTGATAGTAGATCAATGATTTTGGTTTGACCAAAATATCGATTTGAGTGGGAGTCATAGTTAGTTCACTCAGGTGAAATATGTGAAGAACATATTTTTGAGTGGGAGCTTAGGAACTCAAATATGTGGATAACATGTTTTGAGTGGGAGCTCGTGTTATCAAATATGTGGAGACATAATTTGAGTGGAAGTCGAATTCATCTTGTGTAGTTAACACATTGTGAAACTGTACCAATAGAATAGGATGAAGTTGTGAAACTATTTGAAAGTTAGTATCTATTTTGAAATAGAACGGGAATTTTAAATAGTTAGTCGAGTTGTTTTGGATTATATCTGAGGAGTCAGAATAGAATCAAAAGGATGGCCCTTTGGAATCCAATTGATCATTAAGAGTAATGATGCATGAAAGTAATGGTTGTATGACATGTGGGTCTATTATGTAATATTAGACATCATACAGAAACCATATTATCTGCTCGATGAAGTATAACCGATGTTCTTGGAAGAAGAGCAATTATGAAAGTAAATTTAGAATTTACTGGAAGTAGAGGTGTGTTAGTTGTTGGATTGACATTAGAATGTCAAGTTTTCTGCATTGGTGTGAAAGTTTGTAGATATCGCGAGTTTGTAATTGTTACAAGGGGCTCTGTATGGCTGAGTGTGTTTTTCAGGGCAGTTATCTGGTTAGTATAATCAGAGTAAGCGCTGGGAAACAGAAGTCTCACTTAGTTACGGTATTTGCATATATGTTGTTAGACAACAGGTGATATCAAGCAAGTTGATGTCAGTGAATCGCAAAAGCATGTACAATCATGGATTGTGCAGTAACACTCTTCCACAAGCAAGCATTATCAAATGATTCTTATTTGATAAGGGATTCTGATAAAGTAAAATGCAGCTAGTTTATTTGTACTCTAGTGCAAGTGGGAGACTGAAGGAGATATGCCCTAGAGGCAAATAAATAAGTAGTATTTATTTCATTATCTCATAAGTTTATAATAGGTTTGTATATTATGCTATAACTGTATTAATCGGAATTATTAATACACGTGTGATACATAGACAACCAGGTCCCTAGCAAGCCTCTATATGAGCTAGTCCATTGGGCAACAGTTGATCGAGATTCCCGATCAAGGACAATGACGTCGGTTGACAATGAGGTCATCTTGTTAGTTGAATAATGTGATGGACATACGCAAAGTATTGCAATAAGATCGTATTACGATGTTTGTCATTTGCAATAGATAAGAATATGATAGCTTATTCCTTAGACCGTGAGACCGTACTTATTGATGCTTCGTAGGGGTGCTTTGAGAGCATCAAACGTTGTGTCTTATATAGCATGACAATAACGGTGTCCATCTTGGATATTCCGAAAGAGCATCGAGACGTAAGGATCAAGAGAGGGATTTGTTCATTCTTGTAATGGAAAGATACTCTGAGCCCACTCGGTGATATCGCATCTATGTAGCTGCGCAGCTTATGACTAGGTCATGGAGATGTAATATCGCAGACGAGTTAATAACCTTCGTCGGTAACGAGATACAACAAAGACATCGTTGTGTCTACGATCATATCTCGGACAAGGTAGTATCACAGAGACAAAGGGAATGAATGTCATATTTATGGTTCAACGACGATATTCGTGGAATGCACAGGGGTCGTCATATACTTCCAGGTATCCCTGACGGTCATTGGTGAGCGGAGTGTCTCGACCATGTCTGGAGTGTTCTCGAACCGTAGCGTAACAAACTTAAGGTCTTAGTGACACCAGGAGATAGGTTCTGGAATATTATAGGAATTTGTTGGAGAGAGAGAAATGATCCGGAAAGAGTTCCGGTGGTCCGGAAGGAGTTCCGGGGAGGTATGGAATGGTTCCAGGAATGTCCGAAAGTTGTTCGGGTGGTTCCGAAATAGTGTCGGAGTCATGGGATATTGAATTATATATAAATATATTAATTATGAATTAATGGGATTTTTATATTAATTTAATATTAATTAAATAAAGGAAAAAGGGGGCTCCCACCTACATGGGCCCTAAGAGGGCCCAAGAGGGGGGAGCCGCACCCCACAAGGAAAGGGAGGCTTGGGCCTCCTAGTCCGAGTTGGACTAGGAGTAGGAGAAGCCCAAGGGGGGTTCGGCCGAGCCCCCCTCCCCTCTCCTCCTTTAGTCCCACATGGGGGAGCCAAGGGGTTTGCACACCCCCTTCCCCCTTTATATACCAAGGCATATTAATTGGATTAGTTGATTGGAAAATACAATTAATTGTATTGCAGGCCGACCGAGCTGTTTCTCCGCCCGTTTTGCCCCCTCTCTCCACCTAAGCTATACCGCTGAGCGTTGTTGCTCTGCGGAATTCCAGATAAGATCTACCCCTGCGATTTCAGCTGGATCTGAATGACCGGGGGTTGTCGCTAAGCTCCGTATGTTTGTGAGTGCTCGGAGGTGACTCCTTTTTGAGTAGCCTGGGCGACGTCGTCTCGCCCCTGCAGCCGTCGCGCCCCCCTCCCCTCTGCCGCTGGCGCACCACCTCTGGTGCTGGCGCTCTGCCTTCTTCCGCCTGACGCACGTCGACGCAGATCATCGTCGACACCCCGGCGTCATCGTCTTCATCATCGCGGCAAGTTCTCCGCGACCTCGAGGTCGGCTACGTACGACTTCATCGTCAACGCTTGTGCGGGAGCGTAATCCCCGCTATCGGTCTACATGGAGGTAATGTAACCCGTTCCGCCACCGTTATCGCATGTACTAGATAGATAGATCCTGGCAAGTTAGGGTTTCGTTCGCTAGAAAAATTATTGTTTTCTGCACCGTAACCCCTTCAAATTTCTCATTTAATTATCATTATTGCTATCTTTATTTCCTAAATGTTTGCTGCAAAAGAAGTCAATAATCTTCAAAATTAAGCATGGCTTATGTCTGTCATTCTGGCCAAAGCTGATTGGCGGGCATTTTGACCATGAAATTTTATTTGTCGGGGTCGCTTCTGGCCAAAGCTGATATGAACTGGATTGATAAAATAAGTTTATGTACATATGGATTTAATTTATTGTGGTTATTTTGACCACAAAAATTTATTGATCCTTACCCATCTCTGGCTAAAGTTGTTTTGGGTTCGATAAATAAAAGTAGTTCATAATGTTGATGCTCCTTAAAACATATGATTCTTTCGCAATATCTTATGTCTCTTCTATTGAGAGAATTAGCGCAAAATCTTATGTCTCTCTTCTATCGAGATAATTTAATGGCATAGAGGAATGCTACCATTTAGTTCCTCTATGCCGTTAAATTATCTATGCCGTTCAATTATCCATGCATGGGTAGATCACACTGTTCAGCTAATCAGTTACTTAACAACCAAATTTGTCTTCGTTCGCTGTGTTATTTATTTATTTATTTATTTATTTATTTATTTATATCATCTTTATTTTCTTCTCAAATTTTACAAATTGCTAATATAAAGCTTGTTGGGCTTTGCATTATTATATTCCTTTTATAAAGTCAAACCTCATGTATTATTTTCTTTGTCCCATTGTAACTTGGGCATACACATAATTCTTTAGAAAAATCTATTTATATTTCATGCGATATAGTCAAACAATTTTAGTAACATAGTCATGCATTCTCAGTTTATGTAAGATTTCATTTGTCAGGAAATCATATTTTTTATGTTTTTTTCACATCCTACAAACCAAAGAGCACTACCGAATGACAATTAGCTATATGTAAATGAAAATTGTAAGGTTTAGATATTTAAATTTTGAATTCCACCAAACATATGTTGCATGTGCCTACTAGCTAGTAGTATTAGAATAAAGGTAGTAAGAAAAGGAGGCGACCTTTTGGTCAAACATATACTCTCCGTTTTAAATTAGATGACTTCTATTTATTTAGAGCTGATAAGTCTACACTCTTATAAATTATATCTAAATATATCCATTAAAAATTTCTAATTTAAAACGGACAAAGTTATCCGACAAAGGAAAGTAATGGGCTGCAGAGAATCGAATCTGGTGTGCGTGCCGACGTTAGGGTTGAATTACCCAGCTTCATTCTCAGTCAGCTGGTCAGAGCTTCGCCCGCCCATGGCATTGGCATTCCAGATCAGTACAAACAGGAACAGATAGGAGAAGCACTTGCCTGATCTCCTCTCCTACCTATATCCCTCCCACACGGTCTCGCCTCGCCGGTCCGGGTAAGCTCAATTAGTCTCCGGTCTCGCCGACCCACCCCGCATTGCCGTCCTCACTTCAACCACACCACCGGAGAAGCCCCCTCCGTCTCCGACCGGACCTTTCTTCTCTCTCCGCCCTCACGGAGTTTGGACGGGGAGCCTCCCTGTTCTGTCCTGGTAAGATCCGGCCTGATTCTTTCTTCACCCAAAAATGCTTTCTTGAGGCCTCAGCCTCGGCGGAATCTCTCCACGACTGCGCATTTGCGTCCCCGTATTAGGATTTAGGCTTTCTTTGGATTCAAGATTTGGGCCCTCCCAATTTGGTACCAGTTCTAACTACTCTCCCGTTGTTTGCGTTCTTGCTTGCAGCGGCAGGGTCTGGCTATTTGGAGGCACCAGCAGCAAAGATTTGGAGAACTGGGAGCAGGACACGCCGAGATGGCGTTTGCGGTCTCCGACGAGCTGCTCGGCACATTCGTGCCCATTGCCGTGTACTGGCTCTACTCGGGGATGTACATCGTCCTTGACAGGATGGAGATGGACAACTACAGGCTCCACCCCAAGGGGGACGAGGACACCAAGAACGTCGTCTCCAAGCGGACTGTCGTCAAGGGCGTCCTCGTCCAGCAGCTGTTCCAAATCGCCGTCTCGCTTCTCCTCTTCACGGTAATAATCCTCTTCACACCCCTTTTTTTTTACAGGTTGTCAGAAAGATTAGTCATCCGTTTCAGTTAAAATTCAGTTTAAGATGTGTTCCACAGGGTTCCGTCAGCACTCCGCACCCGTGACATACTTGTACAACTTTGAAGCATATGATTTTAATTTAGCAATTGCTGCTCAGTGCCTCAGTGAAGGTTAGATGGGCAAGTTCTAACTCTTGTATGGAAAGAAAAACATGGAAGTTCAAACCTTTTATAGAATACTTGTTGGTGACACATTTAGTGTGGAAATAGCTTACTCGCACACTTTCAGTACTATTGATATCAAGACTTATTAGCTCTTATGCTCACTGATCAAGTCAACAGAGTAGTGTTGGTCTCGTTGGCATTGGGAATTTGAATTCTTAACTTGAGGCCTGAAACTAGGGAAAGTTTATTGACAAGAAATAAGGTTTAATTCTGTTTTTGGCTGCTTGTTATTTGTTTTCTTGATCAATTAGCAAACTAACCCTGAGTGCTGCTTCGTTCAGATATGTTACTCTTTCTTCAATGAAAAGGGGAACTCATGTCTGTCCATTAAAAAAGAAAACTTGATCTTAAATACTATGGAGAATTTTTCTCTTTGAACCAACTTTTGCTCTTATGTCTGTACTTAAGTGCTGGAAATGTGGTCAAAATGCAGATCATTGGTGATGACAGTGGTACCATGAGAAAGCAACCTTCCACACTGGTGATAGCACTGCAATTTATCATTGCAATGTTTGTTATGGACACATGGCAGTACTTCATGCACAGATACATGCACATCAACAAGTTCCTGTACAAACATGTCCACTCGAAGCACCACACTCTTGTGGTTCCATTTGCATTTGGCGCTCTCTACAACCATCCTCTTGAGGGCCTTATTCTGGACACAATTGGTGGCGCCCTCTCGTTCCTCGTTGCTGGAATGACTCCTAGGACGGCCATATTCTTCTTCTCGTTTGCTACCATCAAGACCGTAGACGACCACTGTGGTCTATGGCTTCCCGGGAATATACTCCATGCCTTGTTCAGCAACAACAGCGCATACCATGACATTCACCACCAGCTCTATGGCAACAAGTACAACTTCTCGCAGCCGTTTTTCGTCATGTGGGACAAGATCCTGGGGACTTACATGCCTTACACTCTAGAAGAACGCAAGGGGGGAGGGTTCGAGGCACGCCCTGTGAATCTCAGCCTAGCAGCGCAGAGCAAATCTGATTAAGCAATTTGATATTTTTTCCTTATGTCCACTTAGTGAGCAATGGTCATGCTGTGACACTGCCTGATCTTTCTAACTACATCTGTGTTGTACAAATTTTGCCTGTCCATATAGATGAAAACCTTTAGAGGGGATGCCCTATTGTAGCAAGGTATAGCAAATAAAAACATTGTTAAAGATGAACCACTCTGATTAATTTGTTTTGTTTCCTCTGGGTTGTGTCTGAACCTTCATGCTGATGAACATAGTCTGCACAAATGCGCTGGTGAGCACATCTTCTCCGTGCTGTCTCTATAATCAATGTTGATGCCTGATGCTTAGGCGGTCTTCAGCAATGATCTGTCTCATATGGACCAGGCTGTCCGATGGACAGTGCCAGCCTGAAGAACGTGGTTCTGCACTTCTGCTTGACTGCAAGCCTAGCATTTGGCAACCATGAGCTGAAGTGACCCAAAAGAAGCACCACCCACAGAAAGCAAAGCAGCCTTGAGAGCACACGTAAAAATGTCTAGTCGGCTACACGTTTTAGCATGATTGGAGATTTAGCAACCGTCCATCAATTCATTCAAACGGTGGGCAGATTAGGAAGTATTAGAAAATACTAGGAAGAAGTTGCCGGAAAGTACTGAAGAAGTATTGATTTACCAACACTAAAAATATTAATTTATTTACGAAAAGTGTAGCAGAGGCGGCCGAGCTGCTCGCAAGCCGATCTGATTCGGCGGTTGGACGAGCAATCGTCGGAGGCGGCGGCTCGTCCAGCGAGCGGCAACGGTGGCACTGGACAATCACTATAAAAGAGCTCTTAAATACATGAGAATGAAAGTTAATTATATGCAGGAAAGTAAGGAAGAACATGATATTTTTCTCATGCAACCGCCATTTTTTTATTAATGAAACAAAGATTCGTACGTAGACACTATATATATAGATATGTGTGTGTTTACAGTGCTGACATATAGCCATTGTAATTAAGCGCTGGACTCAAGGGAGATGTTTTCGGTGCCTTGAGTGTGGTCACCTGGTTAGCACATGTCAAGGGCCTTTTAAATGCATCCGATGTCGTCGTCATCCGATGTCGTCGTCATGGTCATCGGGAGCATTTCTGTCGTGCGCGCTCTCCCGCTGCTCGCTCTCGCTCTCCGGATGCTCGGACTCGTTCACCAGACACTCGTGCTCCCTGCCTACGAGGTGCTCCGGTGGAGCCAAGGCCCTCTCCTAGGTGTTGCGAGGAGTTTGATGACTCTGTTTTTTAGTCGCACTTTGCCTTGCTGCGTATGGAGCTTCGTCAGCTGGTGGCTGACCGTGTTGAAGAGGCGTCTCGCCCCCTTCGTGAAGAGATTGCAACTCTCAATCTGTTGTTAGCACGCGATGGTGATTCTTTGCAGCCGGTGGAGACATGTTCCTCTGGTGGCCTAAGGCTTGCCCTTGTGCAGGCTCCGGTTCCGCTTGACTCCACTATACAGTTGTCTGTGGTTGAGGAAGCACTTCACTTTGACTATTTCTCTCCTCGTGGTAGTCATGGCTCGTCGTCGCAGCTTAACAGTGCTATATATACATATGTGTGTGTTTAACAATGCTGACATATAGCCATTGTAATTAGACACATATGTAATCACTACACGACTCAGGTGGCCGTTGCTGCAGGTTATCGTTCATATCACATTTACAAACTCTCTCCAGCTTTATGTAAAAACAGCTCGGCTGCCTCGACGACCTCCTCCTGCCGCCTCCATCTCAGTCACAAAGGACCACACCCGCTCGCGCGACCACGACCGCCTCCGGGGACGGCGACGCGCCGCCGGCTTGATCTCCCGTGGCCGACCTCCTTTGCTCCCACCACGACCGGATCCTCGGCGTCCTCTCTCCACCCACCTAGGAGTCCGACATCCGTGTTGCCGAGGTTGCCGCAATCGTGCCCTATGGCTCGTGAGGATGTTGCCGCCTGAAGCTCCTGGGATGGTGCTCTCGCGTCGTCGCCCGCGCAGGGTGGCTCCGCGTTGCCGCCGCCGCCGCCCGGAGCTCTGCCACACGACGCCCCCTTCCCGTACCAATGGCTGCAGTCAAGATGCGTCTCCCGCCCCACCGGCCACGGCGTCCTCTAAGAAGCAGCTTGGGTTGCGGAGCTACGACGAGGACGCTGGAGACGGCATTGCGGTTCTACGGTCTCAGCAACCACCGCTGGCCTCTTCTGAGGGGCGCATCTCCGGCAGGATCCTGACCAACTCGTGCGCTTCTCTCGCTTGCGAGGACGATGACACTAATGAGGAATTGTTGGCCCGATGACCCCGCTGGCTTCCAAAAGCTCCTTCATGGCTGCACAACCGGTTCATCAGAGTGCAATGCTCGAGGCTGAGGCCAGTGGGGGATGGCAGAAGGTGCTACCCCGACGTGCTCCACACCATCCACCGTCACCAACCTTCGTTGTGCGTCCTCGCCCCATCCCGGCTTGGATGTTTGGTAGATGTTGCAGATGTCTCGCTCTTGGGCATCTGGCGGCTGTATGCAAGGATCTATTTCGGTGTTCTCGCTGTTTGGAGAACGATCATTATGCTCGTGGATGCTGCAACCCTTGGCGCCCTCTCAGCTCGCTATCATGCCATGTCGAGCCACCTGTGACCTGCAGTGCTATCCTTCATCATGCTCCAGCTTCTTGTGGGCGGTTGATGAGATCCACGCCTCCTTGCAAGGCTCCTGTCGGCGTCGTCCCCACGTTTGATGAGGTGTTGCAGTCCACTCTAGCTGCTCAAGCTGAGCAGTTTCAAGATTGTTTGGCACGGGTTGGAAGTTTTCTAGAGCGGTCAGAGGCTGCTTTGGGCAGGCTTTCTCTTTTGCCGGCTTTATCGAAGACCACTACTACATTGTGTTCTCCTGGTGAGGTTAGTTTTGGCTCCACGGAGGACAAGGGTGTTGAGTTCTATGGTTGTTTCTCTCCTCGTGTGGGGGACATGTCATCGTTGTTGGACTCATTGACCTCTGTTCCGCCTACTTCTGAGGTCGAGGTCAGTGTTGGAGTTGTGGCCCCTGTGATGCAGATCATGCCCGATCTTGAGGAGCTCTGTGTGAGTCGGGCTTTGCCTCTACCGGTAGAGCATTTTGTGAAGGTGGACTCGTCGGCGACCCCTAGTCTGCCTAAGCAATCTGATGTGGTTTTGACGTCCATTTCACCCCCGTCGGTGCCCAAGTCTGATGCTCTTCTCGCAAAAGAGGTTTGTGACTTGCTTAGCGGTTTGGACGCTGCTATTCCTGGATGTGGAAGGGCGTTTGCTTGCCTCCTAACAGGGGCAGCAACCAAGAGCAACAACAAGGTGGGTGATTGTTCCCGCGCTAGCATCCGGAAGGAGAAGTCACTCAAGTGCAAAGACAAGAAGAGTGGTGTTATTGGAAAGACACTTACGACTACTTCTTGATTGATGATCTTTGGTTTCTTGTCCTCTTGGGTTCGTGGTTGCTGTGTGTTTAGAGAGTTCCATTGTGTTGTGCAAGTTTCATGGGTTGTTTTTTGCTGGGTTGCAAGAAAAGGTGTGAGCGGTAGGGATGTTGCCGTTGCCTGCCCTAGGTGTCCGTCTTTGCGTTTGTGTGGGTGTGGGTACCTTGATATGGTGTTGATGTTGGCTGTATGGTTTTCGCCCGGTTTCTTCCTTTAATAAACCGGGCACCTTCTTCTTAATAAATATAAGATAAATCTTTTGTCTTCGTTTCAAAAAAAAAGCTTTATTATTTGAGTATTATTAAGCACTACACTCGGTTTTTACATATCAAAGATCACACAGACACAATCACACAAACCACACTACCTCAAATAAAAACAAGGATGACGATAGAAGAAATACAAGTAAACAATTGAAAATCACGCAGTTATCCGTGTCAGACAAAAACCACCCTCGTCGTTTCTTCCCATCGTAAAGGTCGTCGTTTTGGTCTTCGTGCGGCTGAATATATATGCTTATTAATTTACTTGTGGGTCGGCATGGTGATCGAGGTACTTGGGGACAAGATGACGACGAGGAGCAAGCTGTCGCCGGCCGCCAGCTCCTGGTTCAGCTGGGTCTGGGTGGCCAAAACCACCACGAGTATGCGGCGGCGCCGTGCCGTGGTAAGGACATGCGTACACCGCCGGGAAAACTGGGTACCGAGGCAGTTGCGTCCATGGCGGCGGCATCACGCCCGGCGGCATCATGGGCGTCGTCGGTACGGCGTATCCGTTCGCCGACCTCACCTGCATGCATGCATGATGCATCATGCATGTACGTACGTTACAAAATTTAAGGTTACGTAGTTGTTTGATCAGGCTGATTACTTTGACGTACGTACGTATAGGTATAGGCGCTTAATTTCAGAACTTTCATGTAATCGATCATACCTGCACCTGGTGCTGAAGTGATTTCACGTACTTGATCACCTCCTCCAGCGTCGACGCCGTGTCGGTCTGATGAAAGCAGACTATATATGTCGGTTATATATCTCTATGTAAATGTAACTTCATGCATGCTCGGATGCATATTTAATTATACCTTGACCTTGCTGCAGCTGGGCGTCATTTGCTGCAAAGTCCTCAGCTTGTCGTTGATCTTGTTCCGCCGCCTCTGCGCGCATGCATGCAAGACCCGTCATATTTACAGATCCATCCATCCACAATATGCATGCATGTATGCAAAACCCGTCCACGCGCGTACGTACCTGCTCCGCGGCTTTTCCTGAACAAGACCGTCTCCGCCGGCCGCTGCTCGACGGCCCACGCCGGCACTCCGCTTCACCACTCGCCACCACAGCGTCGCCTCCCTCGGACTGCAGGTTCATCGTCGCGGCCGCACCACCGGGCGGCTCCTGCTGCTGCTGCTGCAAGACCTGGCAGAGCCACGACGCCATCTCGGCCTCGCTCGGGGTCTCCTTTCCAGAAGAGGGGCTGCAGCCGGTATAGTACATCGGCAGAGGAGAAGGAGGCGGCGGCGGTGGATCAGGAGGGTTGGCCGGCGAGGGCTTTTCGCTTCCTGCGCCACTACCGCCGCACAGCAGCAGCTGGAGCAGGTCGTCGGCACTGCAAAGGTCCGCCATATGTAGAATTTGCACTCTGCGGCGCCCAATCACGAGAAGTAGTAGTAGTCGTACGTGAACCTCGACCGCGCCAAGGTCGTCGTCGTCGTCGTCGCGGCCGACACCAGGTGCCCCGAGACGTCGCCGTCCATCAATCCCTCCCGCCGGTCCGGTCGACTTGCTAGCTAGCTTGGGAACTTATAGAGCATGCATGCATGCGAGAAGAAGTAGAGGACGATTGGTAGCATATATATATGGGTTTGTTTGTCTACATCGGTTGACCGAGAATTTCTTAAGTTTCGGTCGATTCAAAAATTACATTAGTATTTTTATAAATGTAATTGGAACAAGTTGTATTTTTCTGTAAGATAAGTGCAAATTAATTGCTCATTTCTAATAAAT
The DNA here is from genome assembly GCA_026929855.1 of Poa annua. Taxonomy (NCBI): domain Eukaryota; kingdom Viridiplantae; phylum Streptophyta; class Magnoliopsida; order Poales; family Poaceae; genus Poa; species Poa annua. The sequence continues at coordinate 11,758,204 of CM049430.1, forward strand.
AAGTGTAACTCATGTACTATATAATTTTTAAGGTGACCAAGACTTGAAAATTTTCCCAGCGTGCGAGGATTAGCAAAACCGTATATACATGCATGCATCTTGTGGTGGGCGTATGTTTGCCGGCAAAACACATCCGAATCGGTGGTCTGATTCGGTAAGCTAGCGTCTGTTTCTCCGTCCACGTGCGAATGGAGGAAACGACGGCCGGCGTGGAGATGGGGGGAAAGCAAAAGACGAGATACGCTATGATCCTCACCTAAGGGAGCTACCGGGGATGTGCCGACGTGGCCAAGCGGAATGCCACATGATTTTCCTAGTGCTCCCTGCCTCACCTCCAGCAACCGTGGGAATATACAATGGACCTTGGAGAACTTCTCAGCTCTTTGTTTTGTGTTGTTCTGAGTCCAAGCTTTGCTCTACTTTACCCTACAACCACAATAGGTAGCCCATGCCAGAATCCAAATGCAACCAGCAATAGTTGTCCCCTTAATTAAGTTTAGCGGAAATCACTCGATAGCGTTCAAGCGATTTGATGCCACCGTTTAGCTGAAGGAGTTTCACTTATGGGCTTGCCCTCTTTAACACAATTGCTTCATTCTTCCATTCATCTCCTGTTTGATTCTATCCCTTGTTCTAATTGTTTATCTTCTCTTGTTTCGTTTTGTTCCTCCGTGCTTTCTTCATTCGTTCATTTTTATTTCTTTTGGTATGTTTCGGTCCATTTTCTTTCTTTTTTTGTTTTGTTTTCTCTTCCTTTTCATTTTCATTTTTTTCTTTTTCTAAACATTTTGTTCCCCGTCGTTGATCGTAATTTGTTTCTCGTGTATTTCAAAAAAAAAAATACATTATCTAAATTGTGTTCCATCAATGATAAAGTTTTGTTTCAAACAATTTACATATTTGTTCCCTCGGACATAAGGACTTGTTTGCATGTGTTTTTTTATGGATGTGTTTTTTGTAAATACAATTGTGTTCCCTTTAGATGCAATTTGTATTCATCGAACGTTAAATTATTGTTCTAACTATATTCATGTTTGTTCCATCTCGTATAATATTTGTTCCTTGGCGATCCACATTAAGTTTTATTTTTTCTTTTGGTATGTTTCTGTCCATTTTCTTTAATTTTCTCTTCTTTCATTTTTTTTTAATCACTTAAAAATTTTGTGTCTCGAATGCAAATCAACATATCCAGCCAAATCGACTAAACATAAATAGGAAAACCAAAAAGAGGATTAGAGGGGGTCAGCGATGGGGCCTTACCTAGCTAGCCACGGATGCAATTCTGCGTCGTTGCGCAGGGTTGATGAGGGGATAGCGTTGTTGCGAAAGTGAAGAGGGTGGGTGGGGCTGTCGTGGTCACCTGCTCACTCTATTGCTAGATTTGGCTCTGCCAATCTCACGCTACTCTGTGGGTGTGCATCTGGTCGTGAGAGAGAAGGCGGAGCACAACGTCCAGAACGTATGTGTTCTGCCGTTGTTAGTTGGGTTCTACTGGACCAACATGTAAAATTGTTTTTGCTTAATTTTTTTTGGTACTCATATGAATACACAGGTGCACGCCAATGGCTACTATACCCAACAACCACAAAGGTAGTCCATGCCACAATTTAACCAACCATATACAACTAGCAATAGTTGCAAATATGCCCGTGGACATATACCATGAGAACGCCGAAATTAAGGGTCTGTTCGTTTTTGAAATCAGAAGGAACGGAATGGAATCGAGTCGTTCCTAATGACGATTGCTGCGTTCGTTTCTGGGATGGAACGGAACCGAGACGTTCCTCAAAAGCGAATATTCGATGTAGGTGCGGAACGCACCCGTCCGGCCGATTCGGCCGGACGAGGTGGAACGCGCGCTAATCTCACGCTAGCACTCTCCCTTCTCTCACGCTAAGCTCTCTCTTCTCGGCCCAGTCAATCGGAGACGGAGGCGCGGCAACCATGGACCGGAGGCAGAGGCGTGGTAGGTGCGGCCGGACCTCTCTTTCCTCTCGGCCTCTTCTCTCTCCCCTCGACCTCTCCTTCTCTCCCCTCGACCGGAGGCGGAGGTGCGGCGGGCATGGACGAGGCGGAGGCGGCCAAACCTCTCTCCCTCGACCGGAGGCAGAGGCGCGGCAGCCATGGAGGAGCGGAGGCGGTCGGGCCTCTCTCCCCTCACCTTTCCTCTCTCCCCTCGACCGGCCCGAGGTGCGGCGGCCATGGACGCGGCCAAAATCGAGCGGCGGCGGCAGAAATCAGACTAGAAGGTCGTGTGCACGGACAGAGGTCGCCGGGCGCTCGCCGCCACGCAGAACGACGCGTCCTCTCTCCCGCGTGGCTGTCGTGGAGCCGGCAGTCGTCCAGCCGCCTCTTCTTCTAGACGTCCGAGGTCCTCGGGCGCGGGCGGAGGACGGAGAACGCGGGCGGACGAAGCTCGTCGGGCGCGGCCGAGGGCGGAGGTCGCCGGGGAGAGGCCGGCCGGTGGTGGGCCGCTGACGGAGACGGAGTCGTCGCTGCGGGCCGGCAGCGAGCATCTTTTGCTCTGCTTATGTCTAATTTGAGGAATAATTAGGGTTAGATTAATTTGGGGAATAATTAGGTTTATCAAATAATTAAATTAAATTAATGTCTAATTAATTTGGGTGTTTAGACTAATTAGTTTCCGTTCCATTCCACTGCTTACAAATCAAATGAACGCTCGGATGGAGTGGAATGGGATGGAATGGAATTTCCATTCCACTCCATCTGAAAAACGAACACACCCTAAGTTCTTGTTGATAGAGCCGCCGAGTGCGTCAGAAATCAGCCAGCTTCGAAGTCATGTGCGTGCACCGCGACCGTCTGCCAATTCAAGCCGCTTGTATTAAGGTCATGTGGTGACTCCCATGCGACCTCCAGACATCATTTTGCAGAGATGACCACAAAATCCAAACTACTAAAAATTGTTTCATCCGTTAGCTAGCCAGCCAAGTCATAACCCCTCTACTACTATGAAAAATGATAATTGTTCGGGGCCTTAGGACAAACGTTTTGAGAACAATATGATCTATTTCAGTGACAGGTGTGGGACCCAGTTGAACAATATACAATCTCCACTACTAATAAAAGGGCGAACTTGAATTTCGCTAGAGCCACCAAACCCAATTGTACACAGGTCAACCAGCACCATCAGATCGTGTCCACCAAGAAGCATCCAACGATACACATCCATTTAACCAATCTCCAATACTATGAACGCTCCAGATTAATCCTGTCGACCACCGGTAGAAAATTTCCTGCCATCCCATGCCCGCATCTCTCTCCTTCCTAATTCCACGTCCACGTCCGTGCCCGCGCCTCCCGCATCCCACGCCCACGCCCGCGCCTCACCAAACCTGCCGCCGGATCTGGCGCCCTCCTCGCCCGCGCGCCCTCACCCTCCTCGTGGCCGCCAGCCTCGCCCCCGCGACGACGGATCAGCCCGGGTAAGAGCCTTCCCCTCCATGGTCCAAGCCAGTCGCCCGCCTTCACGCCGACGGGATTCTCCGCGATGCGCGCTGGCCGTCGAGGCGGCGCCGCCTCCCGGATTTGATGGTAGAGGATGCCCTTGAGGTCGGCGACTGGAGCGGAGCGGGCCACCTGGCGGCGGAAATCGGTGGTGGGCTTCGAGATGCGGCCATGGTTGGTCATTCTGGTGCAGGGCGATGGCGACTGATGGCCTGGCGCGGAAAGGAGGCCGGGGGCCGTGGTGGTACAGACGGCGAGGAGTCGACGATGGACTTCCCCCAGTAACTTCTTGGAGATGCCGGCGTTCGAATTCCTCTCACATAGCTTCAGTTGTGCATCTAGATGATATCTGGGCCGATTTGCCGCTGGTTATAATAGAACTTTTTCTCCATTGCTAACTGTATGTGATTTTCAGTGATCTGCATGTTGTTGTCAATCAGCTAGCTTCGTGGATGGGATTGCTTGGTGCACCTAATTTGATAATTCATGTGTTCTAGCTACAATCTACCTTCCTGGATGGGTAAGTCCCTGGACCCCCCTTGACAATCCCTGAATGGATACATTCTATTCAATACAAATTATTTTTTGATTTATGTTATATTACAGCTTCCCCTGTCCTAGCTATAACGTGAGCAAATTATTGATTATTGTCAACTGAAAAATGATAATGATTGGGTTGGGCAATACAGGTTCAATCTGTAGCTAATTGTCTCTTCAGTTCTTTTGAATCTGGTCTTTGTCCTGCGAGACAAAAATTTAGTATCTACATGGACAAAGTAGACAAGACTGAGTAATATATTTATCACTACCTGAATGTACCTGCAATATATTGGGGCACTGAGAACGTAGCTTGGCACATGTCAAAGCAAGCATTTTGAAATTTTCTTGTCGTGTACATCGATTTGGTGATTACCCGTGATTCTTCATTGGTTGTTAAACTTCTATATTGATCTACTTAACAACTGATGTCGTTAATGTTTTATCTGTACAGGTTAGTCAGTCATGTTTTCATCTGTCACGACATACTCAGCGCGGGAGCCACCCGTCATTTAGGCAGGAGCATGCCTCTCTCGATGTGTCTGCAGCGCATAGGAGCTATAACGTGGAATGCATGTCCAACGGATCGGATATGTGATTATGATTCCAGCCAAATAGTCCATGCATATAGATGATGGTATAAATGCAAAGTTTAGTCCTTCCCAGTTATGTCATTATCGTCCCAAGCAGAGGCTCCATCCATCAAGCTGATGATACAGATGCAAAGGTTAGTTGTTGGTGCTGGTGTGCAAAGGTTAGTTGTTACCTCCTTGGTGCTGGTGTGCAAATTATTTCTTTGATTTCTATATGGTGCCGATGATACAGATGCAAAGGTTAGTATACTTCAGATATTGGACCTCAAGGATGATTCAGTATTATATATGTGATACTATAGACTTCAAGGTTGTACTTGCAGCTCACATAATTAAGTTAATCTAGGTTCGGTCTGTAGCTGATAATGATTTATTATCTACCTAACATAAGTGGTTATATTTTTGACTTCAATCCTGACATTGTAGGAGTTCTTTTCACTTGATTTGGTTTTTTAGGGATGATTCAGTATGATTTTTTTAGGGATACTTTCAACTTGATTTGGTTTGTGTACCTTTTCACTTATTAGCTACTACTTGTGCCAATAACCCAGTTACTGTTGGAATCATATAGTGATAATATGTCATTGTATTAATTAACACTCTCCAACTGATCAATGAGGGACCAGAGTGAAAAGATTGAAGGTTGCTGCTATGTAGCAGTTCTTTTCCTGTGGCAAACCTGGTTGACAAATCTGAGTTGTGGTAGTGAGAAAAAATATACCATTAGCATTGTTGCAGGACTCTTTGAAGTGGTAAAATGGAAGTGCTGATATATCACAAATATTACAATTTTTCTTTCAAGCTGACAAAATATACATTATCTGAAGGCCCCTGGTTTTTAGCAGCAGCCAGCCGACAGGTTTGAACGACAGTAGTGATGTCCTTCAGAGATGAATGCCCGACGACACTGGTCAATCGAGTTCAGCCGCTCCACACTGTTGCATGTATGTTTGCCATCTGATCCTTTTGACTTTCACAAAGCACATTTAGCGGATCTATATCATTTTTCATCTTCATAAAGTAGTAAAATGATTCAGGCTGATGCTTGAGGATTTTGGACTGAAGCTGCTCCAATGTTGATCTCCAGTCTCCACTGACGGTGATGATCCATATTACCGCATTGTGATGAAAAGAAATTGAAACATGTGTCCTTAATTTGGTATGATTCCAGTAGCAGGTACGCCATATATCTTGGAATATGTGTAGTACTTCAAGCCCAATTATGTCCTCTTTAATTAAAGATTTTACATTGTTCCACTGATGCAATTAGCACTCGATCGAGTCTAGGTTACTGTAACGCCCGGGATGGTGTGGGACTTTGGGTGATGTCTTTTTTGTAGACGCGGGCTGCATTAAGCGCACTATAATACCACACACACTTAAACCTTTGCTTTACATCCTGCTATGCAGCCTCCGGAGGGAACGGGAATCAGTCGGCCTATCTTTCCGACTAGCTGCATAAAACCTAAGTAGTCTGCTCTTGCATTTCCTGATTTTGTGTAGTTTTGTTTCAATTTGGTTGTGTCCAGCTTTGTTTGGAGCTACATTTTCTTGGCCGGTGATTTTTCTGACATCTTATTTTGTGCCGCAGCTGACGGACTCCCTAGCATCTTGGTGGACTAGGAGTCGGAGGAGATTTACAGGCAGGTCTAGAAGGGATTTTGACACGTTTGTTATCTTGGGCTCCTGGAGGTTGTGGAAGCAGCGGAACGCTAGAGTGTTTAACAATCTCCAAGGGCAATTCACGGCGTCCGGGTTGGCTGATCAGATCCTTGCCGACTGGCAGTTGCGGAAGGCCGCTGGGCTTGGAGGGAGTGCTGGTCATGCGAGAGTAGTTCATTAGTGATTAGTTGGTGTTGGTGTGTCTATGTGTGGTGTGAGTTTGGGGCAGACATGCCTTTTTCCTGTACCTAAATTTTCTCTTCTATATAATAATGTAAATAAGGTACGCAATTTGCATACTCTCAAAAAAAAATTGTGCCTCAAGTGCACTCATGTTGGCATTCTGGTAAGAAGAAAAACAGCATGACATATATTGGAGGAATGAAGAGCATCAAGTCAGAAGTCTGCCTCAGAGACAAGTACAAGTGCTTCACTAAGTACAGTGACACAACCGAGTTTGTAGATTACAATTATCAAAAAAGGTCTTCTGTAAATGCGGAATCAGAAACTACATATAGGTAAATATTAGCAGATTTTGCATCACTTGTGATAATTTTTTGAATTCAGCATTCAATCTTTAAACGTGTAAGGATATCTGTTGAATTAATGCAACCTTTAGAAATTTAGTCAGTGTGCAGATATGGTAGTACAGTACTAAGTATAGAAAATGTTGGTTAGCTTATTGATATTTGATCTCTTTGTTATCTGCAGCCTTGTTTCTGATGATAATATACTGTGTGGTCGCTGGTCACTGTACCCTGTCATACTCACTATGATATTTGTTATGGTGTGTTGTTAACAACACAAGAGGATACTAAAAAATATGGATTGCAATATTGATTGTATCTCGAGTTTCTTTTAAATTTAGTAAACCTGAATAATTGTAAATGTAGTTTTGAATTAGGGGCGATCTTGATCAACAGATCAAGAGAAAGAATGGAAGAACATTATGATCATGTGGCCAGAATGTAGCTTTGGGAACCTTGTGGGATAACTGTTGCATAATCTTGCACTAATTAAGGTGTGCATTGAACGTACAAACTAGCACACTACAGACTAATCTATACCAATTACTTGAGACACTTAGTCATATTGAACCAATCTACAACAACTTTTAGTTTCAGAAACCATTCGCAGCCCTATCAATGCAAGGGGAGTAAAAAAAAATACATCACAAATCTCGAGTGCTTACCTGATTCTTCTTGCTTATCGTCGTGTGCAGGTCGCTGCCGCCGTCGTGAAACACGACATGTTACGGGTCACCGCTGCAGCTGTGAAACAAGGCGGCCAACAATTGCGAGAGCTAATACAGACGTTGGAGAGTACGTGCCTCGCTAAATCGTCTCCCAGCAGCCGTGTTCGTCCTTGTCGCCATTGCAGCCGGGTGAATATATGAAAAGGACAAACTGAATCACACTGGAAGGCCCGTGGAAATATTGAGGACGTTAGCAAAGGTTTCTATCATGATACTTATTTTATGATTACTTATTTTATTATACACTGCTTTGTATCATGATACTTTTTTTATGTTGTATCACAATTAAAACTAACTATGCTTATTATTTTAAAAACGTGCATTGCACGTGCATGGCTACTAGTATTGTATACGACTGTACTTTTACCAGGACGTCTAGCCATCCCGTCCACGCACACACTAATATAACGATTCTTGATGAGTTGAATGCCATTAAAATTGGTCTTGAAGGACTCAGCTTAGTGGGCGCTCCCTGACCTTCACCAAAGATCGGCCCAGTACGTAGTAGAAGGAAGATCACCTACACTCGGACTATCGTCTTTAGCCTCGTCTCATGGTCGTTAACTAGCTAGTACACCCTCCGTTTGGGTTCAAAACTTTCAATGAAATGAATGTATCTAGTCTCATCTTAATATTTAGGTTCACTCATTTTGCTCCGTATCTAGTCCACTTTAGAATATCTAAAACATCTTGTATTTCCAAACGGAGGGAGTAGCACCAGCTTGTACGGTGTACCGTTTTCTCAACAACAGAGAAACAGCAGTGTACCATAGCACTCCGAACATCCATGCGATGGAATGTATGTACGTCGTATAGCCATCACTGACGTAAATCATAAATACAACTCAACTGGCATGATGCAAACATACAACAAATCTATCTGTGTTTGGTCTGTTTGCCTCGTCAGACCGGGACAACTCTTGTCCACGCGTGTCTGTCGTGTCGTGTCAATGAGTGCCTCCTTGACGGACTGCTGAAGGACCGAGTCGAGCTCTTGCCAATGGCCCAGCACATCAGTGTGCATGGTGAGGAGGGACTTGCTAAAGCGGACTTGAGCTCGATCGGGGTCCTCCTCCTCATCGTCGTCCATCTGACCCCATCGTCTTACACCTCCTCCTTTACATCCTCCTTCACCACGTGCGGTGTCGGTGGAGCATGGCAAGGGACGGGAAAGACAGAGAAGAACACATCACGCTATGTGCTATTTGGGCGCCAAGTATAACCATCGTCGTAGGTCGTGCTCGTCGTCGAACCAGATGTTTCAAAACAATGAGTCCTTAGGGAAAGACGGGTTGTTGAGGAGGTCGGCGGAAAGCTATCCTGACGCTTCTGGATATCGGGCGGTGCCCTTTGTCATATAGCCACCACCGAAACGCAAGTCGTAAACCTCAGACCAATAAATAATGCATGCAGTGAGAAGATGAAACCTGAAGAGCAAAACAACTCTTTCTGAAAAAGCAGCCAATATATGTGTGGCACAACACTAGAGGACTGAGGATGCAAAAGAAAGGCATTCACAATCGCCCAGCTGTGCGTTTACGCGGTAAGGAATTATTCCCTCCGTTCACAAATAAGTGTCTCAAGTTTGTTAAAAAGAAAATGTATCTAGACATCTATCTACATCTTCTTTTTGACAAACTTGAGACTTACTTTTGGACGGAGTGAGTATAATATGTTTTAGTTATTTTTCATATTTTTATATATATACATGTATCTATACGTGTTTTAATGTACGTGTGCACTTATTTAGTTTGAGTCTAGACAACACATATCATATGTAAACCATTTAAAACCTGGTTAGAAAGTCGGGAGGAATTACGGAACCGACTAGTTTCCGAAGTTTTTTCGTACTTTTAGCCAGACCTCCACCTCTCGGTAATTTTGCAAGTTCGTTTGGCTACAACATTGCATACGTAGGAGGGGCTTATATTGTGAAACTGAGAAAATAGACAGAGAGTGGGAGTGAGCAAGCAGTAATGCTCTTTTCGTACATAAAAGGATGTCACAAGTTTATCCAAACTTATATCTAAATATATGATTTAATGCAGATACATGTAAATTCGAAACATATATCGGAGGGAGTACTACAACATGGATCGCCTGATTAGTGACTGTGCCTAGTCTCTAGTGCACAAAGGTGCTGTTCTGAACTTCTGATAAAAGGATGACTGCCGCCGAGTGGCGACGACCGACGGCGAAAGTGATAAAAGGAGGAAAAAGTCGAAACAAGAAAATTCCTCGGGTTGGACGCACGTACACATGCTGCCTATCTTTTGAAAAGAGGAATGCGCGCGCAAAATACCACCTACGCTAACTAGTTCCCTCTCTCGTCCAGCATGCATGCATGAACCCTCCTCATCTGCTGCCACGCCTCATTTTGTTCACGGTCACTAGGGCCAGCTCAAGCTCAACAGCTCAGGCATGTTTCTGCATTTTAAAGTATCTCCACTCGCACACCTAAATGCATCTCCTTCCTGTCCCGCCCCTAAATCACGTCCGGATTGGCACCTGAACGAGAGCTATGGGCGCTGTCCGGACGAGATGGCGCCTTTGGTCTCTTCCCACTCTCGCGTCCCAAACGTTCCGCCCTGGTTTTCTTCTTCTTCAAATTTCATATTTTGCAAATAAAAATAACATAAAAAAGACCATAAATTCAAATCCAAAGTTTGTTGGCCTCACCATAGTTAAATTCCGATCCATAAAAAGTATCCTCCATTTTGTATTAAGCTAGTATAAACTTTGTATTTTTTACAGATTGGAGGGAGTATGTACGTTTATTATTTAACTCCCTCTGATCCCAAAATAATGTCGGAGGTGTAGCGTTGAAATATACCTAGCTAGTTCTATTCCTACGACACTTCTTAATCTAAACCGGTGGGAGTAATTAATATGTATCTAAACAACATATGTAGCAACTCAAACATCTTACATTTGAAAAAAAATATATATATAGAGAGAGAGAGGGGGAGAGAGTAGCTAGATAGATACCATTGCAATGTAGCATGGACACTAGGACGAGGTCAGGCTGAACAGCTCAATTATATTTGCACTTTTGAAAATAGTACTCGCTCTGTTCCAAAATAAGTGTTTCAAATGTATCTAAAAATAAATACATCTAGACATGTTTCATATATAGAAATATTTAATTTAAAAAAAACTTTATTTTTACACAGAGGGAGTAGGAAGAAAGAAAGGTCAAATTAAGCTTTGTGGAGTAGACGACAACGCACGACACAGAAGATAGATACACGTGGGTCGCTCTAGAGTACAGGTGCAGCACGCAGCAGAGCAATTAGCTTTGGTATGGTAGGCCACTCGATCCAGCCAATCAGCTCCATCGACATGTGACCCAATTTGGGGTTCAGATCAAGAACAACCGACAGCTCCAGCAAGTCATTGGCCTAGCTCATCCTGGCAGCGCAGTGCACGCTCTCTTTTCTCTCCCACCTGCATATGCACAGCCCACATTGTAGCTAATTATGTGGCCATGCACCCGATCCAACATATGTTTCTACTTTCTAGAGGTTTTCTTTTTCCAGATGCATGGAGGATTACCCTAGTTCCATCATTAAAATGTTATATACACAGTTTTTCATTAATGTTAATAAAGAACCAAGAAACAATCAAAACCTTACAAAGCATTACATCAACCAGCTATTGTGCCGAAAGCCACATCGCGATAACGCTGCATCTACCATGCAATGTCCTTGTAAAGACATTCCATTGAACGCCACTATGACGCCATCGTCCTATGTGTGTCCATCAGAACACAGTATGGGTCTGTGTTATGTTGTCGAAACTAATAGACCCAAACATTTTTCGAGCTGGACGGTCAAAACTTACACTGTGCATGGATGTAAGTGTCAAGTTGTCTACGCCCAGATCTTAGTGGGCCGTGCCTCTATTATGTGTGTGCCTTCATAACCTGAAGAAGCAAGATCATATACTCTCTCCGGTCCAGAAAATATGTCGCATGAACAACTTGTGATTGTATTAGACATATTCATTTTCCACGGTAAGTTTTAGTGGATCAAGGAGCCCTGTTAGCTAGCTAGGGACAGCCCTGTTCCTTTGCCCGTAGCCGAAGTGTGGAGGCTCATCGATCGGCTCACATGCTCACGACGGAGTCGCCCGATATGAACAAAACGGATGGCCGGTAAACAGGAGAGACGCGCCGCCGCCTCCTCCCTTGCTCTTCCTCTCGGCCCTCTCGCCTCGGGGGCCGCGCACTCCTCCCGCGACCGCAAACTCCGCCACCGCCTCCCCCGTCGTCGCCGCCGGCAGGGGTCGTCGGGCTGCGCCCGGGCGACGTCGGTTCTCCCTTCCCCGCGTCTTGGAGGGCTGGTCGGGGCCGCACCCTCCCTAGCGGCGGTGCTCCTCGGAAGCTCCTGGTCCGGCGCGACCGGGTGGGGCTGGTGGCGGGGTCGTTCTCTGCGGCGTCGTGCCTCGGCTGCGGATCGACGGCGGCCGCCGTGCCCTGGCCTGGGCAGCTCGGGCCCCATATGGGCTCGGGTGGGCTCAGATGGGCTTGGGCAGGCCGGGTTGGCTTCTGCGGCTGGGTTGTGACCTGAAGGTGGAGGCGACGACATTGCGGGTGCGGGGACGGCGCGCCGCGACCTGCCTGTTGCAGCAGGGCAGCGGGAGCTTTACCGGGCCAGGTGGGCCTAGTTTTGCTCCGGCAGCTTTGTCCGGTCGACTACCGCCTCACGGTGGTGGAGATTGTTCTCTCCCGTTGGTTTGCGACGCTGTTGTCCCTCGCTCCAGCGAAGTTGTCTGCTTCAGCTTGCAAACCGCCATCCAGAGCTCATGAAGAGACGACGAGGATGACAGCAAGATCGTGGTAGCGCATGCTGGTGGGCGGAGAAGCTGGTGGTGGTGCTCCGGTTGTGTCCCGGTGTTTTGGTGACTCGGGCTCGGGAGAAATCCATGCTGACTCAGTTTGACACCGTGCCGCCTTCGGGTGGCGCCATTCCTCGTTGGAGGGTGTCGCTGGTAGGAGAAATCCGTATTGACTCAGTTTGACACCGACGTGGTGCCACCTTCGGGTAGCGCCATTCCTTGTCGGAGGACGTCGGGGGAGCACGAATTCACCGTACATCGAGTGCCGGGGGAAACCCTAGGACCAGTTGGTCCTAGTAGCTGCGCCATGTCGACGGTGCCCCTCTGGGAGATGCTACTTGGTACTGGACACATTGGAGCAATTGGAGCGTGGTGGAAACTTTAGAGGGCGCAACGGTGGCGGGTCATCTTCGCTTCGTCGATTCGCCTTGTTCTTCGTTTCTTACTGTTTTGGGCATTGTGTTTGTTGTTGCCCCAGCCTGTGTGTTGTGTGGTGTTGTTTGTGTTTGCGGTTGCTCTCGGTTGTATGTTGGTTGTTTGCTTTATTTATAAAGCGGGGCGAAAGCCTATTTCGAGAGAGGGTAAACATGAGGGGGCAACCAACCATCCCAAGATTTAATTGCACTAAAAACTTCAGGAAAGTGTTGCAATGATATATTCTTAATGTACCAAGTTTTGTTACTTCCTCCGATCCAAATTATAAACTACATACACACTGAAAACAAATGAACAACCATGTCTTCTATGATGCCCCTAAAAAAACTTTAATCGGAGCGAGAGGTAAACGTAGCTCATTTTTTTTCGAAATACAAAATCGGCATTTTTCAGTTTCCAAAAACTATGACAGAGAAATTCCGGATGTGTCGAGATTTACGAGCGCAATTGTGGATATAAAAAAGTAGGATGAAATGGGTGGCGCATGTTTGATAACCTCTCTAGCTTGGCTCCTAGCTAGATTCCACAAAACCCTTATTGTTCCAGATTTGCGGCGCGCGATCAATTTTATCTCCCTCACTGACAAATATTTAGAAAAATAATTCGCCCTGATGTGTAGTACTGGATGCAAAATAGCTCGATCGCGTACGATCCTTCGCGGGAGTCTGAGGGAGGAGGAAGAAAGTAAACCGTAACAACAAGCGACCGATCGAGAACACAATCGAAATCAATAAAAAATAATTCGGTAACAGCTGAAAGTTGATACGTCAAACAAACCGGTCGATCGCCGGGAAGCCCCTACGAGTCGCTGGCGCTCATGCTCTCCTTCGGCTCGCCACCGCCTTCCCGCTGATGCAAAAGCTGCAGGTGCTGATGATGTGCCATGCCTTCAGCCGCCGCTCTGTTGATGTGCCCCGCAACGGTGACCTCCGACGCCGATGCATGTTGTCCCCGGAACGCGTTGAGCGCGCCGAGGATCCCCTCGCCTGATCCGGCTCCGGCCTGGCCGAGACCAAGCTGCTGCGCGTGCAACGTCATCGACGCCGCCTGGACGTTCATGAAATGTAGCCCGCTCGGCACGCCGCGGTACACGGTCGCGCCGTTCCCGGATTGCGGGAACGTCCAGATCGACTGCTCGCCGCCGCCACCAGCTGAAGAGGACGCCCCGCCTCCCTGCGCGTTGCTCGTCGGCACCATCCATACCGTCCCCGGCATCTGGCTCTGCGTGTACCCAGCCATCTGTTGCTGGTACTGTTGTTGCTGCTGCATTTCTAGCTCCCACCGCCGCTTCCTGGACAGGTCGGTGTTGGCGGCGGCCGGGGTCGATGACGGCGAAACGTCGAGGCCGGCGCTGCCGGAGTGGAAGCTCAGCAGCAGTGGGGACGACGAGGAGGTGGTGGTGGTGGAGGACGGGCTCTCGATGGTGCCCCCGAACCCGAGGCCCACGAAGCGGTCCCACGCGCCGCCGCCCAAGCGTGAGCCCGCCAGGCCGGCGCCGCGGAGGTGGGTGGGGATGGAGGAGAGCATGGAGCCCGACGAGCGGAGTGAGATGTTGAGGGAGGTGAAGTTGGCCGGGATGCTGCCCGTGCCGGTGGCCGCGATCACCGCGGGCTCCGCCTGCTGCAGCAGCCACTCTATGGTCTCGCCGTCCGTCTTGTGCCCCAGCTCCCGCGTCAGCTGGAACACCCGTGCCGCGCAGATCGCCGGCATCCGGATGCGTCGCCCGCGCCCGTCCACCTTCGTGTGACGGTCCTTGCTCGTGGTCCGCTTCGGCGGTGCGGCCTTCCGAACCTGCAGCTCCGACCCATTCGTCCGAACTGGAACGACGGCGGGGGAGGTGGAGCACGGATGGTCCACCTCCTTCTTCTCGAGGAGCTGCAGTGGAAAGTTGGGGCGACGAATTGCACCGGCGTCTCCGGCTACGTCCATGACCTTGATTAGGCCATGGCGGAGATATACACAAACAAGAATCGGTCTTTGGGTTAGGGGGCGCACCAAGCTGTTCTTGTGGGCTGTGGTTAGGTGATGTAGGGACGGCGGCCGTGGTGGCGGCGCTAGAGTGAGAAAGAGATCGAGCTACCGCCACTGCTAGTAGCTGACTAGCTGTTAGGAAAATACTGTGTGTGCTTGGGGAAAATTATTTTTCATACAGAACGTTTGATGATGATGATGATGGGAGCGAGACCAGCTGTGTGTGCTTGTGGAGATCAATCAAACACTATTTGATGGTGTTTTGGTAACTGCTTTGCTTCTTGTATGGCTGCAGGGGAGGAAGGGGGCTTAGGGCGCCAGGCGAAGGAATGAAATAAGGATCAAGGCGAGAGAGAGAAACATCAAGGAATGAAGGGATTGGGGAGAGAGAGATCACGACGCGTTAAAGGTATGTGTGATAGCTAGATGGACAGCGAGAGAGACAGGATAACACCTCACATTATTATTCAAAATTATCTAAATATCATCTACAATTTGGAAGGTTTTGACCAAACTTAATCTTAATTTCAATCAAGGCAAAAAATTCGAGGTAACACCAATTTTAGGGTTTAGGACCCAACTCCTATATTATGAATGTACCAAGTGTTATGGTCGTCGTCTAAACCGTACGCAAATCCCTCGATGGTTGGGCATGTAGGGCATTGCCGCTGACTGTCCATGGACTAAGGGTGGTGTCCCGTCGCTCGGGTGGTAGTGCCATGGTCCGAGGGGTGTGAAGGCATCTCGTCCCTAGCTCCTTGTCGAGGCGGTGGTAGGCAAGGTGGCATGTGGGGACGGAGTAGGTGACTGATGTGGTCGTCTCCGACAATGTGGAGCCGGCTGCCGGAACATGATCATTGGGAGTGGTAGGGTTAGGGTTAGAGTTGCAAATGGCAGGGCGAGGCGGACCAGGAGATCAATGGACTGTCATAGCACTTGAAATACTACATAAAACGAAAACACGGGAATTAATAGCAAGTATTGTTTGATTACTCGGCAGAAAAAGATGCATGGATTTGTATAGAGATTGAGTGCATGTCATAGTTATCATAGACACATAGGATTCAAAAGGTCTCACCTCTTGCTAAAAATTATGTAGGATTGTAGTGTAGTAAAGAAGTCCAGAGGTATTTTGCAGGATTCAATCCTTTAAATTAAATGGACTCTATAGGAAAAAATCTTATGGATGAAAATCCTATGCAATTTCTTTAAAATTCATTTGAATCAAAGAGCCCCTTAGATAAACTAACTTCTGATTCTTGCTATGAATTACAAAAAACCTTACTGTGGTCGATGCATGGAGTCTAGCGGCATTTAAACCTAATTAAATGTTCTTTTTTCTTTCTTATTTTTCTTTTTTAATCATTTTAAGGATTTCTCCAAACCAAGCACTCATGACACAGATGCATGGCACTACTATCAGTCTATTCCCGATCTCACAATCTCGCGCTGGGCCACTCTCTTTGTCACGCCGACACAGTGTCACACATGCACTTGTTGGCCTGCCAGGCCACTACAATAGCGAACAAATCGATGTATAAACATATCACCAAAAACTTTACAAGAATTGCCCCTGCAAGTTCTTCTAATACTTACTTCATACCAAAATAGAAAATGTTTTACTCCTTTCTGAGTAATCTACTGAAGAATCTATCAGAGCTAATACCCACTCTTTGTTGGCCTGCAGATTAAGGTTATTGACCTAGGGTGCGGGGATACGAGAAGATAGTGTGCCAGCCTTTGGGGATGTGAAATGAGCACCTGGCCTGTCTAAAAAATTCGTCAAGATCAGCCTTCTACTGTTCTACATGTTTATTCCAATACTGTGTATGAGCAAAGTTATATTTAAACCTGCCTGCCTCTGAACTCCCCAACAGAATAACTCTTACTCCCTCCAATCGGAATTGTTTGACGTAAGGTTGTACAGTATTTGTGCTAGGCTAGTTGCTTTCTTGTGACAATCAATTCTGACCGGAGGTAGTATTAGTGATATATGCCAAAACAAAAATCCTATATAGGTAGTACCATCATAGAGACATGGTACTAGCTCCAAGTATATTGGTGTATATCTTCTATATCTAAATAGCAACGACCCACTACAGGGAATTCTCTTAACATGCAGCCTATGCACCTCATCACCAATTGTAACCTTCCACGTCAGCAGCTTGCCATGTCACTATTTTTTATTTCTTTTATTGCAGCTGATACATGTTTCCTCTCCGGTGTTGTAACTCACATATGGTGCATTACTATCTTCTCTATTCAACTATGTGGAGGAGTCATTGATGCCTCCTCTCAAATACCAAACGACCACGCTTTATATTCCTTTCCCCCACGAAGAAACAATGGCACATGAAACTGATAAGAGCATTCAAGAATTTCTCCCGTTTGGCCATTATTTAATCTCGCGTGATGCGCCTCCTTCCTCTAGAACGGCAGAACCTCAACATTACATCTTTCCTTCATTGAGTATGCTTTTGGGACACCACTAGGCATCAGACGTCTGATCCATGCATCTCATCGGACTAGCACCTGACGGTCCGATCAAAATCATTTGAACCGTGAGATGAAGCAGCCTAGCCGGTTTAATTTCAAAAAAAAATCTGCCTAGCCGGTAGACTCCCTGCATGCAGGAATAAATGCAGTCCCAAACTGCTCCACAATTTAATCTGGTCATTAATTAGCCCCAAACTACTGCGTTTAGTCCGCCCAGTAATTAGCTCTCAATTAATTTATCATTTAAATAAATGCATGGAGTCATTTCGTGCGGAATTGAATCAATTTACTAATCCGGCAAAGCTTTTCCACGAAGCATGGAAGCATAACACAACAAATATTGTTCTTGATGCATGGAAGCATCATTTTATGGACGTTCAAAAGCAATTGTTCTTTTTCTGAGATAACCAAAAATTGTGCTTCCATATAAAAGCACAAGGTTATATTTCTTTCGACCGGACAATTTGCTTCCATAGCTAATGAACATGCTTCGAGGGCGTGTAGAATTTGGGTCTTACACAACATGAATCATTGGATACAAAATCATGCTTCTTACAACTTGGAACTGTACTTCAATAGCTAATGAATATGCTTTGAGGGAATGTAAAATTTGGGTACAAACCCGTGCTTCTAACAACTTGGAATTGTGCTTCAATAGCTAATGAATATGCTTCGAGACCATGTAAAATTTAGGTCTTACACAATATGAACCACTGGATACAAAACTGTGCTTCTAACAACTTGGAACGGTGCTTCCAAATAAATAAAAGATTGCTCATGTTAAATCAAAAATATGCTTCCACGGTTCCATCCATCTGGGGCGGGCGACAACAGCCTCTCTATGACGTCGAGGTACCTAGATGTCTTCTTGAGCACCTAGAGAACAACGCCAGCCTCGTCGAGGAAATGCATGTCAGTGAGGTCTCGTGATCGCCGAGGCATGCGATGATGTCGGCGAGGAAGAACAGTTGGTGAGGTCGTGGTAACAGAGGTACTTGACGATGTCGGAGAGCCACTGGACGACGCGAGCCGACCCCAGCGGCGCACCTGGTGGACGCCGTCGCACAGGCCGTGTTGCATACGTCGAGCGCCTTCACCGCGTGCTCATGGTACTCCACCACGAGCTTCTATGTCCGCGCGTCGATGGCCGATGGTGCGGGCTAGCCGCCATGATCTTGGCCATGGGCGTCCAGATAGGGCGTACGACGTTATCAACCGTTGGCGCTGCTGCCTGGATGTCCTTGAGCCGGCGCCTACCCCTGCAAGCGCGCTGCAACCGGCGCTGCTGGAGGTCCATGGCCGCGGCGGTGGCGGCCGGCAGCGGCGAGCGTCACGATACGTGTGAATACAGCGGTAGCGGCTGACGGCGGTGGCGCGCGTGGATTAGGCGGTGGATGGGGCGGTGGTGGCCGGCGTCTGTGTGCATGGATGAGGTGATGGCGGCCGGTTGCGCGAGTGGATGCGGTGGCTGCCAGCGTCGGCGGCAGCGCGTGGGTGCTTCTGGGATGGAGCATGGATTGATCAATGCAATTGCAGCGCGTGGGTAGCTTAGCGCTAAATTAGGCAGGGTATTAATGCGATTTTTTATGGGCTCTCTTGGTCTTGAGATGTGGATAAAAACGACGATATCCAAGTCGTCTGACGGAAGGAAAGTATCAGACGTATGATTAAAAGAGTTTCCCATGCTTTTGGAGCTCCAAACAGAGGATGTGCGGCTGCCATTTTCTGACACGAGGCGAGATCATTGATTTAATCCACCATTAGCGGCATGTTTTCTTCTCCGACACTGATTCATCCCTACTCTTTCATAGAGGGTGGTCCCCAATCCCAAACGCCCAGCTACAATATACCATCATCAGGTGACCACTCTCCACAAACGTTGATTTGTTTTACTTTTTCCAGAAGTTTCTTGGATCTGTTATGAATATAAACTCTTATCTTTGTTTCATCTTCTTTGAATATGTGGCTGCAACGGATAATACCATCTGCAAAAATGAAGAAGAATGATATACAGTACCTTTTTGTTTTCCTATGACTTGACTCCGCATACATGTTAACGAGACGGTGTGCCTTGCAAATTCATTCATATGACTTTCCTTCTACTTGGACTGAGGTAATTGATACTCAGTTTGGTCATGGAAATTCCTCAACCGTATTACTTTTAGCAAATCCGGAGTTCCTATCTGGAGACATCAACAACCTCCTGCTTGGTTGTTTTTATACTATCTGCTTAATATTTATGCAATTGCCCTAAAAATTACCACCCTTTTCTCCATCAATACATTTAGCCTGGCAGAAAGCGGGAAGACACGTAACTTTCAGATCCACCTGTAGGTGTTCATCGAACATATGATCTTCAGAAGAATCACTCAATCTTCCTCTTCTAATGATCCTCTTTTACTGCTGTTGACACACCGTTGCTTCATAATGGATGTGGCTTGGCATCGACACATCGTGACTTTTCTGTTGCTGTTGGAGTTCCATTCGTAGTGTTGTCCAGCACGAGAGTATCTTTTGAATTGCTTCAGCTACACTATATACAACTGGAGGTATCAAGACTTACTATATGTTCATCACTTAAATATGCAAGATGCTATTTATCCGATGTGCAATGTAAGCAATTGGTGTTTTGTGAAGCAGACCCACTGTTGTAAGGTGTATTTGATTGACTGTTTTAATCTATGTACTTAAATGTAGCTTTTATTTCAATATGTTGTCTTGGGACAACAAATTCTAAGAAAATGATAAACAAAGCAGCTTTACAGATTATCTCTTTCCACGCCTTGAATCTTATAGATCTTGAGATCTTCACTTAGGAGAACTATAATGTTGCTATGCTAATATTTTTCTTGGGTGTGTCATGTGTGTGCGCTGCGAGTAAGTTTATTTTCAAATAGGACGTCAGCTAATCAGATACTGATTTGCCCCATTCATGTTCTTTTTGCATGCATTATATTGTTGTTTCACGTAAGTTGGAAATAACGACAGTAGTACAACCAGTTCATTTTTTTTCATACCATGCACGTTAAGGAAGAGACTCTCTTATAATGCTCCCTCACCCGACAACATTTGTTCTTTTCTGTTTTTGCTTGACAGAAAAGAAAAATTGTTTAAACATTGATGTTTTATTTCTTTATCTTAGACAAGTATGGATTCGTTTAGGTCCTGGCCGGAGCATTGTTTGAACCTTACTTCTATCCTGTGTGTACATAAAAATTAGATACTATATATATTTGAACTGAAGTGCACACAAATCAGACCCAACGAACTTGGTAAATACATATTCTCTAATCTTATTACATATTTATAGTTCTGTATTAAAATGGTGTTGCCATTAGACGACATATTTAAATACTCATTCATCCTCCATATTTAAGTACTCATTCATCCTCCGTTGCAAGATCAAAGAAGTAGTGCTCCGTCGTGAGCTATTTGTTCAACTTCTATAAACCAGTTGTTTGCAACATATTATTCTTAGGTCTTATGTGACACGATGAAACTCCATAATATTACCGTAACTATTCTAATTTTATTAGAGTGACGTTAACCATCATGTGCTTATTTTCTATCGATATTTACATCTTAATGTAAAAACATCACACTGGCATTGGTGTGTGCTCCAGTTCGATGTTCGGATTACTAGAAGTTACAATTCTAAATGATTACATTTGTTTTTGTTAATCTTTACAAAGTTTAGAAAATTATAGTTTCCGCAGCAACGCGCGGGGTATCATCTAGTATATATATATAGCAGAATACTACTTTTTCCGTTGGGCAAAGGCTTAAAGCGTTGAATTCCATATGACTTTGTGGAAAAGAGTGGAAAGAATGGAAAAGATGAGGAAACGATCTACTCCAACAATAGCATGACACTACAGGAGTAACAGCCCAGCCCGACGGCATTTGCCGTCGGGCTCATCACGGAAATCCTCGGCCTCAGTGAGCCCGACGGCCACCGTCGGCCTAAGGCCGTCGGGCTGTGATCCATCGGGCTCACACCGTGGCCGTCGGGCTCGCAAATGCTGTCGGGCTAGTGCGCGACGCCGACGGTGATTTTAGGCCGTCGGTGTTAAAATACCCTCGGCGCAGAAACATGAAACGGCGCTCCGGCCGTCACGACACACGCGTCAGCTGCTGGAGCTGCACGTCGAGCACAGGCCATACGGTGAGCCCGACGGCATTGCCGTCGGCCTCACCATAGCGTTACTACGCCGACGGCAAATACCGTCGGCCTTACCACTGCATAATAATGCAATACAGCATGACGCCGACGGCATTGCCGTCGGGCTCATTGTGGAGTGAAAAACAGCAGCATTTTGCTGCATTTTAATTATTCCCTGCAAATTTCAATTTTTTTCTAGGATTCACATATAATCTAACACGCTGCACGTAATAAAACTTAAATTGTTCACACAACATAACACAAATCATCATATATCACACAACATCCATACATAAACATCATCAAGCTCATGAAGCTACCAAATATATCACACGTTTCTACATGATCAAGCTCATGAAGCTACAAAATGATCTCTCCGAAGGAACTCTCAAGCACGAATTCCACCGCCAAGAGCATGATCACTACAAAATGAAAACGAACTCCGGTTAGCATGGCAAATATATCAAGTTCAAATTCATGCAAGAAAAAATGATCAAAGTCATGCAAACCTTCTAAGTCCAAATTCATGCAAGAAAAAATGATCAAAGTCATGCAAATGTTCTAAGTCCAAATTCATGCAAACGTTCTAAGTCCAAATTCATGCAAACATTTTAAGTCCAAACTGAATCATGAAAAATAGTTCTAAGTCTATGGTTGGTTTATGTCAGAGTTTTTCATGAACTAACCGGGTTTGGCGATTGTCGACGCATCTCGCGGCTCTCGTGGTGGGGTGATCGACGCAGCGAGGTAGAAGCACCCGGGCTAGGACCTTGTGAGTGAACCGGAGTGGCCATGGGTGAGGCAGAAGCTCGACCAAACGGAGCCATTGCCCGTGAAGAAGACGATCCCTACATGTTTGAACAAAATATGACTAAGTGTAAATATCTAGATGTACAAAAAATGACTTAGTGAAGCTTTGGTGAAGTACTAACAGGAGTCGCCTGGGTGTAGTGTGCGACGAAATCGGCGTAGCACAGCCGTGGAGGGTACGGCGGTGGTGGAAGAACCGGTACTGGCTCGGGTAGTGGAGTACCCTCTCTCATTGTCGTACTAAGCGCCTGCAAGTGAGTTTAGATGCCATGCATTATGAAGTACAAACTCGGACAATGAAATTTATTGGCTAGGATTGGATGGACCACAACTCACCGTCATATAGGCAAACTGATGCGACTGCTGAGCTTGATACACAGCCGCCGAATGATCCTGCATCTGCTGCATCCAAGCATCCTGAGCCTCTTGCCAGGCTTGTTCCATTTCCTTAAATATGACATAGTGAATCTCATGAGCATACCCATATATGAATGGGAACTAAGAATGAAGAAGAAAAATGAGAGAAAGCTTACATGGTCCACAGCATGGGCGGCTCTAGCACGCGGTGCACGAGGTGGAACAGAAACACCCGTGAGTGATTTGACACGTGTGTAGTTGGTGGTAGGCTCGATCACCGTGTCAAATGTGTCGTAGCGGCCATGTGGCCTTCCATGTCCTGCGAGAATCACGACCCTCTCGTCGACTGGCTCCTTAACAGGGTCAGAATCCGGTCCATTCAGCTCCTTGTACCTGATGGCATTCATAACAAGTAAACAATTAGTAAGTACAAATTATTTCTTACTTGCATTTAGTAAACATGATCTTGAAAAATAAACCTGGTCTTGTACTCCTCAAGGTTGTCAGTGGTTGTGCCATAGTATTGATCATCGCCGTCCTTGACCACCTTCTTCTTATGAGCCAATTGCCACACTTCAAACTCTCCCAGCGCCCGCCCTTCATTAGCGGTCATCACAACAAATGGTATGCATTAAAAAGGAAACACTGTCAGGGAAAACGAGTAGGTTGTTCCATATTTATACCTGATGATCCTTGTAGTGGTAGAAGTGTCGGTTCCCTTGACAGTGAGTTCCCTCATGACCGCGATTGAGACTGTTCTGAATGCTCTTGGCCTTGAAATCTAGATCTTTCCCGGTCCACATGTCCACCAGTTTCTCCCAGCCATCCTTCTTTCCCAGAGCCCACTTTGGACAAATCTTAAGATGAAAACATCTCAAGTCAACATCTCAAGTGAAGAACAGATAATGCACTTTACGATGGACATGGAATAAAAAGAAAATTTCATTACCCCCATGAAATCCTCGTGGGACATCTTCTCACTAAGTTTGAGCTCAAGGATTTTCTTCATGTTGTATCTCGTGCCTTTCTCGGTGTAGAACTGAGCGATAGCTGTAATTTTAACATCATACCACATCTGGCGTAACTTGATCCTCACCATCGTAAAGAAGACCTCGTGGCTCTTGTGCTCGTGCTCGGGAGGCACGCGATATAACTCCTACAATCATGTAGACAATCTTATTATGGTGAGAATCACAAGTTAACAAAACTATGGTTAACTATGGTTGAGAATCACAAGTAAACAAAACACCATATAATAGTTCTTACCCAGAACTTGTGAACCACAACCTCTGCACAGCTAGGCTTAAAACCCTCACCCTCCACAGTCTCCATGTAGCCGGAGCCCTGAGCGGCCTCGTAGTCCTCCCACCTCATGGCTAACTTCTTCAGAGAATTTGGATCCTCAGGATTCTCCTTGTAGAGGCCTGGCCAATGCCTCTTCAGAAGGCCCACAAGTACACCACCTGGAAGATTTCCCGAACTGGTGATGAGTTGAAAATTGCTGCACATGAAAGAACAATATTAGTATGCAAGGAGAGTTAGCCACATACTTATATGATCAAAAGATAGCCACTTACTTTCTGTTGACCGGCTTAATAAGAATTTTGCCCTCTTGAGATCTTGATCTTCTTGGAAGATTCTTTATTCCTCGAGTCCACAAGGGCCCAAGATCCTCCCCCTCGTGCTGCAAATTAAAATTAAAATGCAAATTAGAGTTCAAATAAAATGTAAGTGAACAAAACTAAGTGGTAGGAATAGGAGAAAATAGCGTACATCCTCCTCCTCCTCCTCGGCGTGCTGCTCCAGGTCCTCGTCAACGGGCTGCTCCGGGTCCTCATCAACGGGCTGCTCCAAGTCCACCCCAAAGTATTGATGCTCGACGTACTGCTGTTGAGGCTGCTCCACCCTAAAGTACTGCTGCTGAGGCTCCTCCCCCTCGAAGTACTGATGCTGAGGCTCCTGCACCACGAAGTGCTGCTGCTCCACCTCCCTGTCCTCCGAGTGGGTTGCTGCGGAGGGTACCTAAATAAAATAGCAGTTAGTGAGTATGAGCATGATAGTAGACAGTAGGCATGATAGCAATTACCTCACTGAAGTAAGACGTCGAAGGTGTCATCATCCGTGAAGATGAAACCTCCGACAAAGGTCTAGTCCTCGAGCCTCGTCCTCGTCCTCGAGCTCGCGGTGCAGGTCGCCCTCGAGGCTCGTCCTCGTCCTCGACCTCAACTGTGGTCTCCCTCGAGTCTCGTCCTCGACCTCTAGTGGGGTGACCCCCGCCTCGTCCTCTAGGGGGTAGGCCCCCGCCTCGTCCTCTAGGGGGTTGACCCCCGCCTCGTCCATCGTCCTCGTCACTCTCCCCTAAGCGTTTAGGGGGCTTTCGCAAACGACAAATGTTCCTAAGCATGGATGCCGCGGAATTCTTGCTCATGGTTTAGTCACCTGCATTGAGAACATGTAAAATGTTAGTAAGCAGAAATTACAATTTCATGTGAAAATAAACAAAAGAAAGCATTGAGAACTCGAAAATAAGCAAAAGTAAGCATTGAGAACATTGATGAAAAAATAAGACGTAGTAAGCAAGTTGGAAATAAAACATAAAAGACGCTCACCAAGTTTTGGGTTGTGTTCGGGTCTAATCATCATCAGGGTCACTATCACTATCACGTGAGTAGTAGGGTATGCCATGGAACGGTGGAGGCTCATCCTCGTCACTTTCACTATCTAGATGTAACTTGCTGAGCATATCTATGTCCTTTACATTCACAACTGCCTCACCTCTTCTATGTCTTTCACTATCATCGACTTCATCAAGACCACCCATAAGGACATCAAAGTCACCACCATCCTCTTCCTCCTGGTAGAAATCTCCCTCGTATGTGATGGGGTTTATATTGTTGTAATCGTCCACGTTTGGCATGGGTAGCTTACCACGTGGCGATACCTTGAACACAACTTCCCAACCCTATAGTTCCTCGTTCTGGCATGGGTATGGTAGAAAATAAACTTGTGTTGCCTGGTTAGACACAACAAATACATCGGACCCGCTATAGGTGGTTGAAGGCCTCACTTCCACTAAACCAATGGAAGGGGTACTTTTTAGTCCAACCACTGGGTCGAACCAATGGCACTTGAACACAACAAGAGTGAGAGGATGGGCCCCTTTATCGAATTTCACCTCATATATGTTCTGTAACCTTCCATAGTACTCATCCTCATTTCGACCTCCGGTAAACACTCCAGTATTTACTGTTTTCGCATTTGGCCGAGTATTTTGGTGTTTCTCGGTATGGAAACGATACCCATTCACATCATACTTTTCATAGGTCGCCACCTTAGGGTCAAAACCCTGCGAAACCCATCTCAATTCATCTGTCATAGATGTTTTCTGTTGATTTCCCTACAAGTTTAGTCAAAATTGTTAGTTTCGTGTTTACATAAACTACAATAGACAAGGGGGTGAGTTAGAAATTACTTTTTCCATGAACCAAGCCACAAAATTTTGCCTTCTGGGGGCACCCTTCCTTAAAAGTGTATTAAATTCCGATACAGTAGGATTTTCTATTCCCAACCACTCCTCATCCAGAAATTGAGGCACGAATGTATCCTCTACTTCATCTATGTTCATCAACACATAGAGCATGATGTCCTCCCACTCCTGCTCCGTCACAGTGTAAATATGTTGACCACCAGACTTACCGCCTTGGCCTTGGAAGAGATGAAGCTTGGGTTTATAGCTGGGGTTATCGGTATTGTACCGAGAGAGCGGATTATGCATATTGGGAACATCTTAGTATGTTGTAGATACATCTGACACCTCCTCGATGATATATGCCTCGGCTATGCATGCTTCAATCTGATTTTTGTTTCCACATTTGGTTCGCATATTCTTAAATATTCTCTCTATACGAAACTGACAACGGTTCTGAACCGGTCCCCCCAATAATGCCTCGTTAGGTAGATGCAATATGAGATGTACCATCGGAGTAAACATGCCTGGCGGAAATATAATCTCTAACTTGCATATCAACTCTGGGACTTTCTCATGAAGTATTTTCATCATTTCCGGACATATTTCTTTGGCACACAGCGTGCGGAAGAAATGGCTCAACTCCGCAAGTGACCGCCAAACACGATCAGGGAGATAGCCTCGAAGCATCATCGGCATTATTCGCTCAATCCATATGTGATAGTCATGACTCTTAAGCCCGTTGACTCTGCCCGTTGTTAAATTGACTCCGTTACTCATGTTAGAACAATAACCATCTGGGAACTTCACATTGTGTTTGAGCCAATTGAATGCCTCCTTCTTTTGGGCAGCTAGAAGGCAGAAGTCAGCATTTGGCTTGACCCAATTTCTTCGATTGCCCTCAGGACGCTGCATGTTTAGTTTTATTCTGTCACAAAGCCTCTCTTGATCGACCCTAGCCTTCACATTGTCCTTCATCTTCTCAGGAATGTCTAGGGTTGTGTGAAAGACGGACTCTGCGACATTCTTTTCGGTGTGCATCACATCGATGTTATGAGGAAGTTTGAGGTCCTTGTAATAGGGGAGTTGCGTCAAACCTGGTATGTGAGTCCAGTTGTGCGTCTCACCATATCCAATAAAACCTTTGTCTTTGGTCAACAACTTTACCATCAAACGTTGGTATCTTGTTTACTTCACTGATAACTTTGTCTTTCAAGAAGTGTTTTTTGTCCTCTCTGAATCTATGACCTTCTTCGAGGAACTGTCGATGCTTGTCAAAGGCGGAATACTTGCCACCCTTCTTCAGCCATACGAACATAAGAGCATGCCTGCACACTGGGCATGGCATCTTTCCGGCTGTACAGTGTCCGCAGAATAGGGCATACCCGGGTAGGTCATGCATGGAATACTGGTACCAAATTGTCATGCATAAGTTTTTCTTCGTTGCCCGGTCATATGTCCATGTGCCGTGTGCCCAAGAATGTTCCAAATCATCGATTAGCGGCTGCATGTACACACTCAAATTCTTCCCCGGATATTCAGGCCCCGGAATGATCAGAGACAACAATATGGTCTTGCGTTGCATTAAGACTCCGGGAGGGAGATTGAGCGGCATAACAAACACGGGCCAACAGCTGTACGACCTAGCCAACAT
Source organism: Poa annua (assembly GCA_026929855.1). Taxonomy (NCBI): domain Eukaryota; kingdom Viridiplantae; phylum Streptophyta; class Magnoliopsida; order Poales; family Poaceae; genus Poa; species Poa annua. The sequence goes on from CM049430.1 coordinate 11,785,909, forward strand.
ACCGAATGGATTGAAACCATCGGTTGTCATCGCAATTCTGACATTTCGAGACTCTCGGGCTTTATCAGGGTATACTCTGTCGAAATGTTTCCACGCTTCACCATCAGCCGGATGTTTCATCTTCTTCTTTTTATCACTAATATCAGGGTATCTCTTCCCCGTCTTGTGCCATGTCATCTGTTTGGCAGTCTCCTCATCCATGTAAAGGCGTTGGATCCTTTTTATGAATGGGAGATACCGAAGAATCTTTACAGTAACTTTCGTCTGCACCATTTCACCTTCGGTGCCCTTCACCTCTACATACCTAGAGGCCCCACACTTGCTACAGTGAGTGTGATTCACAAACTCTTTCCGAAACAGAAGGCGACCCTTAGGACAACAATGTATCTTCTCATAATCCATGCAAAGCGATTTCATGATTTTCTTCGACTCATACATGGTACGAGGCAGACAATGTCCCTTAGGGAGCATGTTACCCATTGTTTTCAAATGATCTTCAAAGCTTGATCGGGTTTGGCCGTGTTTGGCCTTATCAGCTAACAGTTGCGATATGGCATCAAGCTGAGAGACTTCTGCACCCGGATAAAGAGGTTTCTTCGCGGTGGCCATCATTTCAAGGAAGGCCTTCGCGGTTTCCTCTGGTTCATCCGGTAAATCCGATTCCTCCTGTTCATCCGGATCTTCTGGAGGTGGCGAATGCGCCTGATTTGCATAGTGAAGATCAACAAGCATGTTTGCAATGCCATCGTGGGCACTGCCATCGATGTGTTGCCGCATCACCACCTCTCTAACACGGTCACTCTCAGGAAAGTTGATTTGCATGTTAAAGTCGGGCATATATCCGTAAAGCCAAAGGTGTTTTGTCATCTCTAAACTACCCTGACGGTTATTCATCTTGCACCGAGCACAAGGGCAAAGCGGACGAACTGTCTTAGAACCACGGTGTGCGTCCTTCACATAATATTCAGTTTTCCACTGCCATTCAGCTGTCATGTCATTTCTACTAATACGACCACTGTACATCCACTCACCATCAGCCATCTGCACTTAGAGTTAATAACAGCTAAAAAAAACATTTGATATCAAATAAATGGCATTAAATTAAATACAAGATATTCTCTACCGGGGAAAACGCGTGCATCATCCTACATCTCTAATAGGATAGCCTCCTAGCAGCCGCCGGATCCGTAGATTGAGTACGTTCTCCATGCTCTACCCCGATCTGAGACAGAATTTCGGCAACACCTCCCCGCTGCTCTCCCGATACACGTCTCGGCAAAAAGCCGAGAGGATGTGCATCCGGAGAACAACGGGAGGCACTACCGAAATCCTGACACGGACCGGAGCAGAACACAGAGAACGTACCCAACTACGCATCCGCCGACTGTCCCGTAAATGCCGAAGCGTTACGCATCATAATATGCTGACCTGTAACGCATATTTATCCGCGTAACGCTCTCGGACGGGAAAAGACACCTAGGTTACGCGACTTGACGTGAAACTAATATCTAGAACATAAAAATGCAAAAGAGGAGAAGGAGATTTATCTCACCCTCTGCTGTAGAGGAAGTAGTCGAACAACACAAACACGACGACGGCTCCGAGACGGCGGCGGCTACGAGACGACGTCGGCTCCGGGACGACGGCTCCGGGAAACCTACAAGATAAAATATAATTCAGATTAATACTAGCAAATAACTACCAGAAACCAATAATAAGATAGCCATTCGCACGATCATATCCTGACATGTTCACAATCATTCAATATCCAGATCCTACACAATAGAGCCTGAGACAATAAAGCTTATGACTCCTCAAACAGGTTCACTTGGAGACAGTTTTGATTCTATCAAGCTAAGAAACTAAGACCATTATCCGGCCTACCGGCTAAACAAAATCATCTGAATATCGTCATGCCTGCAAGGTACAGAGGCTCCTAGCGGGGGTTAGGGGAAGGAAGGGCCAGCAGCTTACCCGCAAGAACCTGGATCCTTGTCAGCGCGGCGGAGGGGGCAGGTGCGGGACTCGGGGGGAGGTCGGGTCCAGTCTGCTAGGAGGAGCGTCGCGGCGGCGGCCGGCGGGAGGGCAGCGGCGTAAGGCGGCGCGCGGCGGCCGGCGGGAGGGCGGCGGCGGCGCGTGCGGGAGGCGGCGCGCGGCGGCCGGCGGGAGGGCGGCGGCGTGGCGGCGCGTAGGGGAGGGCGGCGGCGCGGCGGCGAGTGTGGGAGGTTTGGGCAGTGTGGTCGATCTGGTCGTTCCGACCAGGTCAACCAGCAATAAGTGCTAGGGCATTCTAACCCCGACGGCATTGCCGTCGTTCTCTGCAATTTCCTAGTTTATTTGTATTATTGTAAATTATATTCCAAAAATGTTGACATTAGCATATTTAAGCAAATTGCAAGACCTAACCTTATTTTATATGGATCAGATCATGTATAATTTTGGATTTAGCCAAAAGAATCCCATCAAACGGCGTCGGGAGGGGGTAGACGCATGAATTTTTTTGCTTGGATGTGTTCGGTTGGTATATTGGACCATAAAAAACAAACATTTCATGTGTTCCGTCGCACGGTTCCATGCCCGACACCCGAAATGGGGGTTTTCACCTCTAAGTGCAAGAACTTACTACGGAGAAAGAGGGGTCAGTGAAGCGGGTCGCACCTCGGAGATGTATCTTGGTTCCCACAAACTACCAACACACTAGTATACATATATTAGGGTTCTATGCAAGTTTTTATGGGGTCTGGACGCTCCGGACCCCCTCTACGGCGAAACCCTACTCCCGGTGGAGAAAAGTCTGACCCGTCGATCTACCCCTCTAAACGGCGTCGGGAGGGGGTAGACGCATGGATTTTTTTGCTTGGATGTGTTAGGTTGGTATATTGGACCATAGAACACAAACATTTCATGTGTTCTGTCGCACGGTTCCATGCCCGGCACCCGAAACGGGGGTTTTCACCTCTAAGTGCAAGAACTTACTACGGAGAAAGAGGGGTCAGTGAAGCGGGTCGCACCTCGGAGATGTATATTGGTTCCCACAAACTACCAACAGACTAGTATACATATATTAGGGGTCTATGCAAGTTTTTATGGGGTCTTGACACTCCGGACCCACTCTACGGCGAAACCCTACTCCCGCTGGAGAAAAGTCTGACCCGTCGATCTACCCCTCTAAACGGCGTCGGGAGGGGGTAGACGCATAGATTTTTTTGCTTGGATGTGTTAGGTTGGTATATTGGACCATAAAAAACAAACATTTCATGTGTTCCGTCGCACGGTTCCATGCCCGACACCCAAAACGGGGGTTTTCACCTCTAAGTGCAAAAACTTACTACGGAGAAAGAGGGGTCAGTGAAGCGGGTCGCACCTAGGAGATGTATCTTGGTTCCCACAAACTACCAACACACTAGTATACATATATTAGGGGTCTATGCATGTTTTGATGGGTTCTTGACACTCCGGACCCACTCTACGGCGAAACCCTACTCCCGTTGGAGAAAAGTCTGACCCGTCGATCTACCCTTCTAAACGGCGTCGGGAGGGGGTAGACGCATGGATTTTTTTGCTTGGATGTGTTAGGTTGGTATATTGGACCATAAAAAACAAACATTTCATGTGTTCCGTCGCACGGTTCCATGCCCGACACCCGAAACGGGGGTTTTCACCTCTAAGTGCAAGAACTTACCACGGATAAAAAGAGGGGTCAGTGAAGCGGGTCGCACCTCGGAGATGTATCTTGGTTCCCACAAACTACCAACACACTAGTATACATATATTAGGGGTCTATGCAAGTTTTGATGGGGTCTTGACACTCCGGACCCACTCTACGGCGAAACCCTACTCCCGCTGGAGAAACGTCTGACCCGTCGATCTACCCCTCTAAACGGCGTCGGGAGGGGGTAGACGCATGGATTTTTTTGCTTGGATGTGTTAGGTTGGTATATTGGACCATAAAAAACAAACATTTCATGTGTTCCGTCGCACGGTTCCATGCCCGACACCCGAAACGGGGGTTTTCACCTCTAAGTGCAAGAACTTACTACGGAGAAAGAGGGGTCAGTGAAGCGGGTCGCACCTCGGAGATGTATCTTGGTTCCCACAAACTACCAACAAACCAGTTTACATATATTAGGGGTCTATGCAAGTTTTGATGGGGTCTTGACACTCCGGACCCACTCTACGGCGAAACCCTACTCACGTTGGAGAAAAGTCTGACCCGATGATCTACCCCTCTAAACGGCATCGGGAGGGGGTAGACGGATGGATTTTTTTGCTTGGATGTGTTAGGTTGGTATATTGGACCATAAAAAACAAACATTTCATGTGTTCCGTCGCACGGTTCCATGCCCGACACCCGAAACGGGGGTTTTCACCTCTAAGTGCAAGAACTTACTACGGAGAAAGAGGGGTCAGTGAAGCGGGTCGCACCTCGGAGATGTATCTTGGTTCCCACAAACTACCAACACACTAGTATACATATATTAGGGGTCTATTCATGTTTTGATGGGGTCTTGACACTCCGGACCCACTGAAAGGACAATGATGTCGCCTAGAGGGGGGATGAATAGGCGGTTTAAAACTTTTCCGGTTTAGGCTTATTAATTGCGGAATAAAACTAGGTGTTTAAATTAACAAGCCGACAACCTAAATAAATTAGGCTCACCTATGTGCACCAACAACTTATGCTAAGCAAGACAAACAACAAGGTGATAGCAATATAGAATACTTCAAGCACGAAGGCTATCACAATGTAAAGTGCATAAGTAAAAGCTCGGGTATAGAAATAACCGAGGCACGCGGAGACGAGCTCTATTCCCGAGTTCCTCCTTGTTAAGGGAGTACGTCTCGTTGGAGAGGTGTGAACCGACACAACGGTTCAACAACCACAAAGGTTTCACCTTCTTCTCCGATGAACCGCACCACAAAGGCTTGGTTCACCTTCCACTATCGGAATTCCTTCGAGGCGGAATCCGGAGCCTTTCAACAACAATCCGGGGCACAACCCACAATGGGATTGGGGGCTCCCGAACGGCCTCCAACAACAATCCGGGGCACAACCCACAATGGGATTGGGGGCTCCCGAACGGCTTCAAGTGACCACACAAGGGTCCAACCACCACAAAGGCGTCTAGGGTCCAAGGACCCAAGAGTAACAAGCTCACAAACTTTCAACTTCCACGAATCCTCGTGGAGAGCAAACCGATGCACCAAATGCAAAAGGCAAGAGCACAAGTGCTCAAATCCTTCACTCTCGAATTCCAACAAAGTAACTAATGCTTATGGGGGAATAAGAGAGGAAGAACAAAGAGGAGATGCACCAAGAACTCCAAGATCAAGATCTACTAGGTTCCCCTCACTTAGAGGAGAGATGGATTGGTGGAAATGTAGATCTAGATCTCCTCTCTCAAATCCCTCAAAGATATGCAAGAATCATGGGAGGAAATGAGAGAGGGGAAAGCTTTCCAAGGTCAACAATGGAGGAGAGAGAGGGGGAAAATTCGTGCTTGGAAGAGCTACTCTCTCTGGGGAAGAAGGGACCTTTTTATAGGTCCCACGAAAAAGAGTTGTTGCAGGAAAACTTCACACCGGAGTTTCCGGTCACTAGGGCCGGAAACTCCGGCCTACTGGGACCGGAAACTCCGGCCCCCACCAGGGGCTGAACACTGTCAACACCGCCGAGGCTTGGGCAAACTCTCCGGTGCCCTGGGCCGGAAAGTTCATCCAGGGGCGGAAACTCCGGCCTCTAGGGCCGGAAACTCCGCCCCCCACCAGGGGGGGAACAACGTTTGGAGAAAAACGTTGAGTCCGGAGACTCCGGTCATGCACAGACCGGAGACTCCGGCCTAGGAAAAACTGCAGCAAAACCGATAACGAAAACGTCAATATCTTTTCCATCCGGACTCCGTTTTCGATGATTTTTGGCTCGTTGGAATCACAACGAAGATCTTTACAAGATCATGCAGATAAACCTCATAGTCCAACAATGGAAGATAAAACCAAATGGAGGAGGTTAAAACCTCTCTAAAAAGGAATGATCGGCAAACCTCCAAAACCGAAAACGCAACAAGTTTTCCATATGAAATTCGTTTTCCGTGAACTTGGGCTTGTCGTGAAGATCACAACAAGCACCAAAACCCACCAAGGAGAAAAACCAAGTAAGAACCAAGAAAGATGAAATGGCAAGTATAAAAAGGTTTGAGCTCTCCACAAAGATGCGATCAAGTTACTCACTCGAGAGCCCCTCTTGATAGTACGCCATCTATCCTAAAACCTGGTCTCCCACTAACACCATGAGACCGGTAAAATAGAAAACCTATCAAGATCATACCTTTGCCTTGCGCATTCCACTTGAGCTCGATGATGACGATCTTGACTCTCTCAAGTTGAAACACCTTTCTTGATTGTGCTTGCTAGCACATGCTTAATGAGGACTTCTCCAAATGCTCCCCCATACTCCATTATGGGAGGGCCTCGCTAAGCTTCGTCTTCATGTCTCCTTTGCAAGCTTCAATCAAAAGATATCTTCCGAGATGCATCATATTGAACTTGCTCTTCATCTTCTTCTCTTGATATGTAAGATGGCTTGGGGGTAAACATGATTGTTCACTCAATCTTCTATGCCAAGCCATACTTGCGATGAGCTCAACTCTATACATGACCATTTTTCATATTAACCCTTGAATAGAGCATTGGTCATTATGTCATCTTGAAGAGTCCAACACATGAACTCCTATATTTTCCCATGGACAAGATCTAAAGAATATCTCAATGTAAACATTAGTCCATAAGGATTGTCATTAATTACCAAAACCACGCATGGGGGCAACCATGCACTTTCAATCTCCCCCATTTTGGTAATTGATGACAATCCCTTTTACGAGGGTTTATATAATGAATTTAAGCAGCCATGCAACACAAAGAGCAAGGATGCAAGAGCAAGAAAAGAAAATGCTTGAGAACGAAACTAAAGCATAACACCAAAAACTCTTAAACCCAAAAACTCTTAAACCCTCTAAACTTCTCCCCCATTGGCATCGATTGACGAAATGGGAAGAAAAACTTAGAAGGCCAATATAGTGAGAGCTCCCCCATAATGTGTGCATTTCTCATAATATGAGTGAAATCAAATGCACATATCCTATGAAGAATAGTTGGGTGAAGATCAAACTATATTTAGGATCCAAAGATTCCAAACAAATATCAAATAGAAAGATACTTCAACGAAAGAAGCAAGCAATCAAAAGGATCCAAAAAGTGTTCTAAATATCAAGAGGGAACTCCCCAAGGTACGTGCACAAATAGGATTTTTATTTCAATATAGTGTGCACAACATGGAATCCTCACTCCCTCCTAGATACATTCGAACACAAGCCCATGCAATATAATATAAATGAGAAAAGAAGGCAAAACAACTTGCAACAAATAAAATGTTTTGCAACATGAGTAAGGAGCGGAAAATAAAAGGATGGGTGTGAGATACAAAGACATTTTAGGAGACTAATACAAGGATGAGCCAAAGCATCGACATAGTCTTTCAAGAAGAGTTGCACATAGTGCATATCATGTCTTTCCCATACCCACACAACAAAAGAGATATAACAAAAGCTCCACAAGCTTAGTAAAATGCACCAAGCATAACACATGACAACTAAAGCTTGTGCTTTTTAGAGACCACCAAAGAGTCAAAAGCAATAAGAGGTGGTAACTAAAGAATTGGAATATCAATTAAAGATGTACTATTATCATGTGTATAAGTTTCTAAGTAGACATAAATCACTAAGATATGAGTCTATAAATAAACATGTACACACAAGATAGATACAAGGGTAAAGAACATGATATCCAAGAGGAAGTCATAAATATACAAAAAAGATCTTTGCTTAAAAGCATAGCACAAAGCTCAATTTTATCTTAAAGGGATATAGATGAACTTCCAACACACACTCATCATAGCATCAAAATATCCACAAGGGATAAGGTGATAAAAGGGATGCTCCGAGAGAGATAACAAGTATCACAAAAGGCAAATGATTTGAAGAAAACAATCAATATTGCATATGCGAGACATAGAGTAGAAAGTGCTAGATTAACATATTTGGGATCGATGAATCATAAAAATGAATATATAGTCCCCTTATATGTAATCATCCCGGCTTACTCATATTTGCAATAAAGATGTTTTGTAAGAACCAAATCAATTGCAACAAAAAGATTCATGCCGAGATACAACCTACACAAGGTTGAAAGATAGAAATGTATGCATGAGGTAGATACTTGTTACCGAGATAGCATTGGTGATGTAAAAGATAGGGGCTCATGGTCATCCAAGCTTGACTCCAATAAGCACATGGTGACAACACCTTTCTTGTAGACGAGACTAGCTTCCAATGCATCTCAAGTTTACCTAAAACAAATTTAAGTACAACATGGTACCCAAACTCATTGGGTCCAAAGTAGTTAGAGCAACTACAATACATAGGACAAACTCCACATAAATATGTGCATATTAATGTGAAATTTAATTGCATGCACATCTTAGCCATATAGGATTTGATGGAGTTTATCCTATATATTGGATCAACGAAAGTAAGCATGCCATAAGATATACATATAATAAATATGCATGCACAAGGCTTTCAAGAACCAAGCGAGATATAATTTAGACAAAACACCAAGTAAACCAACAAAGCACACACAAGTGTGACAAGAAAAACAAATTGTCCAAATTATATCAAATACCCAAATCAACACATGATTGAAGATACCACTTTGAAAAGATACCAATGAAAGCAAGAGACCAATTGATGAAAAATATCATCAAGGAATAAACCAAACCCTCTACACTTTTCATGATGGCACAAGGTACCAAGACGAAAAATGTTTGTCTTCCAAGGAGACATGTCATCGGGATCAAATATCATATGAAGACAACTAATGTTCTAAAGCATATAGGATTGCTCCCCCAAGATGTGTACATTATTTATGATTTTGCATTTGAATACAAAATGCACACAAATGAGATCATCACTCTTCATATATATTGTAGCGCCCCATCTTTAAATAAAGATGGAACACCTGTGTTATGTGCTAGTTCCTGGATCACTGCTAGCACCACAATACAAAATATATAGTATCATTGCATAAGTATCAAAATACTACATCGAGATCCAAAAATAGCCAAGTATAGCTTTATTACAAAGTGCATAGTCATGAAGACTAGCTAAAATATTCAGAGTTCACAACGAAAATAAAAGCAATGGGCCTTCTCTTCTAGCATACGCCACGAGCAGACATGTTGGGTGTAGAATCGAGTCCAAACTTACTCCTCATCAGAATTACCTGCACATTTGAATATGCAGCCCCCGAAGGAGGTCAATACAATGAAGTATTGGCAAGTGACTATGGTGGATAAAATTATGGCAAGTCTAATTCTATATGCATATTTGGCTTAGTGGAGTTTGTAGGCTATTTTGCAGAAAGCCAGTTTTCTCCTATCTTTTGTAAAACACTTTTGTATCTCAAGGACTTGGCACCAAGGGATGAAACCCAGGTGCACCCATAATTCTTTCCTTAGTCAAATTTTACTTTCTGAAAACCATGTTGAGATTCTTCCGTCCATCCTTGTCCAGTTGCTCGAAGTTGTCCATCACCGGGGACACGGCTGAGTACTCAGTTTGTCGACTCTGCAGAGGTTGTGCACTTTCACCTTAAGACTCAATTTGTCCGAGATATCCTATACACGCGGAGTGTATTATGGAAAGGAGAGAATTGAGACAAGAACTTTCAGAAGAAGAATACAGCCATACTAGCAAGACCCGTTCCACCTATCAACTCTACATCTGCTTGTCAAGCTGACAGGTTGCACTCTCACAACTTAGTCGTTCTAGACAGAGCCCATTGTCAAAAGGCTGCACGGGAAGCTTCTAAACTTGGAGGGACTTAGTAATCTCTTTGTTCCTGGGTGGCCGTCCACAAGTGCACTTCTGGGTAAAAACCACCATACTCATGGCCCTAAGTAGAATAGAAATTCATCCTAGGCGAAGACAACCACAAGCATAGTCCCAAAAGCCACTCAACATAAACCAAACAACCAATTCCACCCAGAAGTGTATTCAATGTTTTAACACTTAGCAATAATTCCATAACATGATAAGTAAACTTCTTTATAGCATAGCCAAGCATCTAATAAAACTTTTGGTGGCTGCAAGGGAAGGGATGGCTACACACTACTAGGATATTTTCAAAGTGTAGACTAACTTAGCATTCTAAGATAGTATCAAAATTTCCCTATCATGCATACTACTCAAAATCTACTAATAATGCATATAGAAAACATAGGATAGATGATGAATGTCACTTGCCTTGGTAACAAAGGGAACAAGCACAGCAAGAATAGCAATCACAAGGACCTTTCTCCTCTTCACAATCTAGAGACAAATAATAACACTCAATAAGCACACAAGCATAACACTTAGAACATCAATACAAAAATATGTATGCATATGCAATGAACTTTACAAGACCAATTAATTACTATATTAAGTTCTCTGTTATTCATGCTTAAAGATGCAATGATCAATATTTTAATGTTTTAATTAATCATTTAAATAATGAGCATATTAGTAGTTTTAAATTATAAAAAAAATTCTTTAAGTCTATTAGAAGAAGTTTTCAAATAAAACTCATGTTGCACTCTCTGGACAGGGGGCATTAATATCTCTCTAAAACAATTGAATTTATTTGGAGAGAAAATTTATTAATTAAGTTATTGATTTAATACCCGAAAGTTAAACAATTTAATTTCGCAATTTAATATGCACTAAAAGGATAAACTAATGAAACCATATTAAACTACACGAGCAGAGCTACACGTGGATATAAAATTCATCAAATTTGGATGAGCAGATCAAAAGATATGATTTTTACAAGTTTGTGTTATTTTCTGTTTTTAAAATAAATCTCTGCCGAAAATAGAAATTAAAAGCGCCACGCGGCGTGCTGTGATTGGGCGATACCGATTCGCGCGGATCGCGAACGTGGACCGCACGATCTAATTTAAATCTACGCACGCGATCTGTCGAACGAAACGGTACGGGAGATCTAATCTCGCCCGTCCGATCTAATCTAACCGCCCGGATCAAAAGGGTGTGCGCGGCCGGCCGGAGCACGCCGGAGATCTCGTGCCCGCGGCGGCGCCATCACCGGAAACGGTGAACCTCGCGTTCTACGGCTAGGGGAGGGGTGAAACTCGTACCACTGGACGCGGGAGACGGCGACGGACTCGATGGCGTGACGGACGTGGTCGAGGTGGCTCCTCTCTTCCTCTGCGAGTTCGTCGGAGAAGCGCGGCGGACGGCGGCGTCGGTTTTCGATGAATCAGTCGCCCTGGTGCACAAAACCACGCCGGAGCTTGTCCGTTAGACGCGTACGGTGAAGGGGAGGCGCAGAGGGGCGTGGAGACGAAGCTCGCGCGTTGAACTCACCGGAACGATGCGGTTTGCGGCGGCGGCAATGTCGGCGACGATCTCGCGATTCTGGCGTGTTTCTGTTAGGGTTTTGGACGCGGAAGACGGAGGCGGAGGAGGGGTTTATATAGGGGCGAAGGGGACCGATTAATCCGCGTTTAAACAACGGATTTGATCCGATTCGTTTTCGAGTTCGGTAGAGCTCGTGTTCTCCACGACGAAGGAGATGACAGGTGGGGCCCGGTCGTCAGCGTCTGCGGGGAGGGAGCCGGGCTGCTGTTGGGCCGAAGCAGCTCGCGCGCGCGGTAGAGAAAGGGTTCTCGCCGTGGGCTTCGGCCCAGTTAGCCTCTCTCCTCTTTTTTTTTAATAAAACATTTTTCTGATTTCAAACTTTTAATTCAAATTTGATTTTTAAAACTTATCAAAACATTTCAGAAAAATTCGTAAAAATATGTTTTGTAAAGCTAATTAAATTTGTAACTTTTTGATATCATTTTTCTGAATAAATAAAATAATAAAATACTGATTTGCAAAAGGAGCTCAAATAAACCTCTTTAATGAAAACAATTCTATTTAACATTATAAATACAATTCAATTTACTCCTTATGTGATTTCAATGTCATACTTTTGTGATGCATGATGCATGAATGCAAAGTTTTAAATTTTTGAGAAATTTGGGATGTTACAGACTAACCCCCTTAAGAAGAAGCTCGCCCTCGAGCTTCGGAAAGGTCAGCAAATAGGTGTGGGTGGTCTTCTCGGAGGTCATCCTCTCGTTCCCAGGTAGTTTCGTCTTCGGTGTGATGATTCCACTGGACCTTGCAAAACTTGATGCTCTTGGTACGGGTGACTCTTTCTGCTGTCTGTAATATCTTGATGGGCTTCTCTTCGTATGTCATATCACTCTCCAATTGTACCTCCTCGAGGGGTACTGTATCCTTTAAGGGAACTCCCATCATCTCGGGATGACATTTCTTCAACTGACTGACATGGAACACATTATGAACAGCAGACAGTATTTCAGGTAGTTCTAACTCATAGGCCACTTCACCTTTGCGAGAAAGAATTTTGAACGGTCCAATGAATCGAGGTGCTAACTTTCCTTTGATTCCAAATCTTTTCACACCCCAAAGTGGTGACACCCTTAGATAGGTTCTATCTCCCACTTCATAAGTGACTTCTCTACGCTTGGAATCTACGTAGCTTTTCTGGCGTGATTGTGCTATTTTCAATCTGTCCTTAATCAGCCTGACTTTCTCTTCAGCCTCCTGTACTATATCAGGCCCAAAGAAACTCCGTTCTCCTACACCACTCCACAACAGTGGGGTTGTGCATTTCTTTCCATATAAGGCTTCAAACGGTGCCATCTCAATACTGGCTTGGTAACTATTGTTGTAGGAGAACTCAGCGTATGGCAAATTATCATCCCAACTAGATCCATAGTCGAGCGCACAAGCTCTTAACATATCTTCTAAAATCTGGTTCACTCTTTCAGTCTGACCATCTGTTTGCGGGTGGAAAGCCGTACTGAATTCCAACCTGGTTCCCAAAGATTCGTGCAACTGCTTCCAAAAATGAGAAGTGAACTGGGTCCCTCTATCAGACACAATACTCTTAGGAACACCGTGAAGGCACACAATTCTCTTCATGTAAATATCAGCTAGCTTAGCACTAGTATAAGTGGTCTTCACGGGTATGAAGTGAGCTATTTTGGTTAGACGACAAACAATAACCCAAATAGAATCATAACCCGATCTGGTCCTTGGTAATCCAGTGATGAAGTCCATCCCAATGGAATCCCACTTCCAATCCGGTACTTTCAAAGGTTGTAAGAGTCCTGCTGGTTTCTGATGTTCTGCCTTTACTCGACTACATACATCACACTTAGCGATGTATTCTGCTATCTCCTTCTTCAGGTTATTCCACCAAAATCTCTCTTTCACATCCATATACATCTTGGTATTTCCCGGATGAATTGAATAAGGTGTTTCATGAGCTTCCTGCAGAATTAACTTCCTAATATCAGGGTCATTGGCCACACATATACGTTTTTCAAACCACAAAATTCCCTGCTCATCCTCATGAAATCCTTTAGCTTTTCCAGCTCTTAAATTGACTTTGATCTCTTTTATTTCCTCGTCTCCTTTCTGAGTTTCACGTATCTTGTCCATCAAAGTGGGTTGTACAATTAATGAGGTTACAAACCCTTCGGGTACTACTTCCAACCGGAGGTCCTTGAATGCCTTGCATAAATCCTCGGGTAATTCTCCTGCTGTAAGGCCATTCACATACACCTTACGACTCAGAGCATCTGCTACCACATTAGCTTTTCCCGGATGGTATTGAAGGCTCAGATCATAATCTTTAATAAGTTTCAGCCATCTTCTTTGTCTCATGTTCAATTCCTTCTGTGTGAATATGTACTTCAAACTTTTGTGGTCCGTGAATACCTCACATCTTTTTCCCATCAGGTAGGGTCTCCAAGTTTTCAGAGCATGCACTACTGATGCTAACTCGAGATCATGAGTTGGATAATTTGCTTCATGTTTCTTGAGTTGTCTAGAGGCATAAGATGCCACTCTGCCTTCCTGCATCAACACACTTCCCAAACCTTGACGTGAAGCATCACAGTATACTTGGAATTCCTTCTCCAAATCAGGTAAGCATAGAACTGGGGCTGAAACCAGACGTCTCTTCAACTCCTGAAAACTGGCTTCGCATGCCTCTGTCCACTCAAATTTCTTCTCCTTCTTTAATAATTCTGTCAAGGCCTTGGCAATCTTGGAGAAGTTTTCAATGAATCGTCGGTAGTATCCTGCTAAACCCAGAAAACTTCGTAACTCACCAACATTCTTCGGCGGTTCCCAATTAGTTACAGCTGAAACCTTTTCAGGATCCACGGCTATACCTTCCTTAGACACCACATGGCCTAAAAATCCAACTTGTTCTAACCAAAACTCACACTTGCTGTACTTGGCATACAACTTATGTTCACGCAGTCTCTGCAATACCAGACGCAAGTGCTCTTCATGTTCTTTGTGGCTCTTAGAGTATATTAGAATATCATCTATGAACACTACCACAAACTTATCCAGAAAATCCATGAACACTTTATTCATCATATTCATGAAATAAGCTGGTGCATTGGTTAATCCAAAAGGCATTACTGTGTACTCATAAGAGCCATATCTCGTAACAAATGCAGTTTTGGGTATATCCATTTCTCTAACTTTCATTTGGAGGTATCCCGATCGAAGATCGATCTTTGAGAAAACACAAGCACCTTCCAGTTGATCAAATAGTTCATTTATCTTAGGTAACGGGTACTTGTTTTTGATAGTTTGCTCGTTTATATCTCTGTAATCCGTGACTAGCCTCTGGGTTTGATCCCTCTTCTTAACAAATAGGACTGGTGCTCCCCATGGCGATGAACTTGGACGAATGAATCCTTTCTGGATATGTTCCTCTAATTGCTTCTTGAGCTCTTTCAATTCATCGACAGCCATAGGATAAGGTCTTTTAGCTATTGGCCCTGTTCCCGGCTTAAGCTCGATGAGAAACTCTACATCTCTATCAGGTGGCATTCCCGGTAGTTCCTCCGGAAAAACATCTGGGTATTCCTTGACGATAAGCACATCACCAAGGCTAACCCCCTTAAGAGAATTTAGCCTAACCTTCTTAAGTTCGAAAGTTGATCGGAACTTAATCTTCCTTTTCTCCGGGGTGGTGAGAGTGATTGCTCTATTTGCACAATCTATGATTCCTTCAAAACGAGTCATCCAATCCATTCCGATGATAACATCCAATCCTTGGGTCTCTAGGATGACTAAGTCTGTTGGGAAGGTGTGTTTTCCAATTTGCAAGTCTAACTGACTACACCCGGAATTTACTAGCATCTCTCCTGCAGGTGAACTTACCCTAATAGGTTTTCCTAGACTTTCCTCAGCTAACCCATGTTTGTTAACAAAAGCTCTTGATATGAATGAATGAGATGCTCCCGTGTAAAATAAAACTAATGCTGGAAAGGAGTTGAGCAAGAACATACCAATCACAGCATCAGGTTCATCATGGACTTCTTCTACATTGATGTGGTTCACTTGTCCCTTCTGGAAAGGATTGGGCTTGGAATTTTCATCAGCTTTCCTTTCTGGGCAATCAGTTGCGTAATGTCCTGTCTTCTTGCACTTGAAGCAGGTCACATTAGACAAGTCTTTCTTCCCTTCATGGTTAGGACGGTGATTACCATTCCCATGATTATGGCCATGATGATGGTTTCCCCTGGATCCACCATTATTTCCATTGTATCCTCCATTATTTCCTTTGTATCCTCCATTGTGGTTATGACCATGATGTTTTTGGCCACTACCAGTGTTGGAGTGATTTCAGGGTTTATGGCTACTGACTTCAGAGGCGTGTTTCTTATATGTCCCTTCAGAATGAACTTTACTTGCACTGAACTTCCTCTTCCTGTTCTCTTCCTTTCTTATGTTGTTGTCCAAGGTGATAGCTTGATCCAGCAGAGCTTGATAGTTTGGAGTATAAGCCACAGACAACGGTATCTTCAGTTCTCCCTTAAGTCCATTGAGGAACTTTTCCTTCCTTTTTGCATCAGTATCAATGTCCTCTGGTGCGTACCTTGATAGCATACAGAAGTCATCCATATACTCCTTCAGGGTTCTACCACCTTGCCTCAGGCTGCGAAATTCATCTTTCTTCAGGTTCATTATACCTGAGGAGATGTGAGCATTCCGGAAGCCTTCCTTGAACGCATCCCAAGTCATGCCATCCGAAGGATGAGTCACTTGAAAATTTTCCCACCACAATGCTGCGGGTCCCTCCAACATATGTGCAGTGAACCTCACTTTTTCTGCCTCAGAACATTCACAAGTTACTAAGTCCTTGTTGACTGAACGGAGCCAATCATCCGCCACTATTGGTTCAGTAGCAGAGGAGAACTTATTAGGCCTAAGCCTTAGGAACCTAGCAAGTCTGTCCACTGGGGGTGGGGGTGGAGGTGGCTGGTTGTTGTTGTTGTGGTTGTTGTTGTTGTTGTTGGTTGCTGCAATGAACTGAGTCATCATATTCATTAACTGAGCTTGAGCGGCCATCAGTTGCTGCATGGCGTCGTCGTTGCTAGTATCACGACGAGGAGGCATCTGTAGGGTTTTTCAGCATAGATGAGTGAAAGATAGACAGAACTAAGAGAAGAAAAATCCTACCCATGCACAAAGCAACCAAGTCACACCACAACACTCATAAAACAACTTACTAAGAAAAATCTACTTAGCAACAAAACAAATATTCTAAGTTGATTTAATAAAACAAGTCTGCAAACCAAACAATTCTATCATTGTCACACCACAAGTTGGAGATCAATGTTTTAAAAAGAACGACGAACTAAACGAGTGAGAACATGGTGGTCCAACTACTAAGTCTAAACTTCGTCCATGACGTCTCCTTCATCTTCTTCGACTTCCTCGATGATGATGCCTTCCTTTGTAAGAATCTCCTTGTAGTCGTTCACCTCCTTCTCCAAGGCCTCGTTCTTCTCCTGTAATATTGTCTTCTCACGGTGCAGAGTCTCGATTGCTTCCTTCTCCAGGAATTCAATCTTCTCTTGTAGCTTTCTCTTCTCACGGCGTAGAGTCTCGATCAAATCTCGATCAGCTTCGAACTCGACGTCGTTGCTCTGGATTTCATCCTTCAAGGTCCTGATCTCCTTGTTCTTGTCTCTAACTCTCTTTTCTTGGCTTTGAAACTTCTTCTCTTGAGCTCGGAACTTCTCCTCTTGAGCGTTGGCCACCTCTTCTTGGGCTTCAATCTTCTTTTGAGTCTCCTTGACTTGTGCCATTATTTCATCGTTCTTCAACAGCTCATTGCGTCTATCTTCTTCTAGTTGCCAGAGGTGAAGTTCTAAGTCTTGGAGATATGGGTACAAAGATTCTGGTTTGTTTTTGTCTTCCTCGCTAACATGGAAAGGAATCCCATGTTCGTCACGTTGGCCAAGGTGAGCAAAGTAGTGGTCTTTTAACTCTTCTTGGTATTGCAAGCAAAGGCGTCCTATTAGCTTCTGCGTGACGAGATTCAGCCCTTTCTCCAAGGAGTCACTAATGGACTTGTACTGAATGTCTTCAGTCTTGGGTTCAGTCTGGCGCCCTTGTTGGTAAAGGCGAATTCCCCATACGCCTTCTTTGTTGAAGTGCTTCAGCTGGCTTGCCTTGATGATGGGTGTTGGAAGTGCCAACAGTTCTACCAACTCTAGAAGATATCTTCCAAAGCACATGTTCTTGAAGTCCTCCGCGGTTTGATACGTGAAGAATGACATTCTTAAGTGATAAAGGTAGAGTTTATTAGACAAGACAAAGGTAAGATAAACTAATTGTGGTGTACTTAGGTACTTAGGGAAAAGAAGATCTTTTCTAACAGGTGATCAACACTATTATCAACTCTTTTGTGAGTCGGATATTCACTATAGTGAGAGAGACAGACACCCGGCCAGCCACTTATAATTGTGGAACATGTCTCATGTACGCGGACATGTAAGGTTAGTCCCGGGCCGCTTCATCCCACTATGCCGTTAGGATCCAACATACTTCAAAGATGGTAATATTATGATCAAAAAGCAGGCTTAACCAATCCTAAGGGCTCGAACCTACAGGCAACACTTTTGCTCTGATACCATTTTGTAGCGCCCCATCTTTAAATAAAGATGGAACACCTGTGTTATGTGCTAGTCCCTGGATCACTGCTAGCACAACAGTACAAAATATATAGTATCATTGCATAAGTATCAAAATACTACATCGAGATCCAAAAATAGCCAAGTATAGCTTTATTACAAAGTGCATAGTCATGAAGACTATCTAAAATATTCAGAGTTCACAACGAAAATAAAAGCAATGGGCCTTCTCTTCTAGCATACGCCACGAGCAGACATGTTGGGTGTAGAATCGAGTCCAAACTTACTCCTCATCAGAATTACCTGCACATTTGAATATGCAGCCCCCGAAGGAGGTCAATACAATGAAGTATTGGCAAGTGACTATGGTGGATAAAATTATGGCAAGTCTAATTCTATATGCATATTTGGCTTAGTGGAGTTTGTAGGCTATTTTGCAGAAAGCCAGTTTTCTCCTATCTTTTGTAAAACACTTTTGTATCTCAAGGACTTGGCACCAAGGGATGAAACCCAGGTGCACCCATAATTCTTTCCTTAGTCAAATTTTACTTTCTGAAAACCATGTTGAGATTCTTCCGTCCATCCTTGTCCAGTTGCTCGAAGTTGTCCATCACCGGGGACACGGCTGAGTACTCAGTTTGTCGACTCTGCAGAGGTTGTGCACTTTCACCTTAAGACTCAATTTGTCCGAGATATCCTATACACGCGGAGTGTATTATGGAAAGGAGAGAATTGAGACAAGAACTTTCAGAAGAAGAATACAGCCATACTAGCAAGACCCGTTCCACCTATCAACTCTACATCTGCTTGTCAAGCTGACAGGTTGCACTCTCACAACTTAGTCGTTCTAGACAGAGCCCATTGTCAAAAGGCTGCACGGGAAGCTTCTAAACTTGGAGGAACTTAGTAATCTCTTTGTTCCTGGGTGGCCGTCCACAAGTGCACTTCTGGGTAAAAACCACCATACTCATGGCCCTAAGTAGAATAGAAATTCATCCTAGGCGAAGACAACCACAAGCATAGTCCCAAAAGCCACTCAACATAAACCAAACAACCAATTCCACCCAGAAGTGTATTCAATGTTTTAACACTTAGCAATAATTCCATAACATGATAAGTAAACTTATTTATAGCATAGCCAAGCATCTAATAAAACTTTTGGTGGCTGCAAGGGAAGGGATGGCTACACACTACTAGGATATTTTCAAAGTGTAGACTAACTTAGCATTCTAAGATAGTATCAAAATTTCCCTATCATGCATACTACTCAAAATCTACTAATAATGCATATAGAAAACATAGGATAGATGATGAATGTCACTTGCCTTGGTAACAAAGGGAACAAGCACAGCAAGAATAGCAATCACAAGGACCTTCCTCCTCTTCACAATCTAGAGACAAATAATAACACTCAATAAGCACACAAGCATAACACTTAGAACATCAATACAAAAATATGTATGCATATGCAATGAACTTTACAAGACCAATTAATTACTATATTAAGTTCTCTGTTATTCATGCTTAAAGATGCAATGATCAATATTTTAATGTTTTAATTAATCATTTAAATAATGAGCATATTAGTAGTTTTAAATTATAAAACAATTTCTTTAAGTCTATTAGAAGAAGTTTTCAAATAAAACTCATGTTGCACTCTCTGGACAGGGGGCATTAATATCTCTCTAAAACAATTGAATTTATTTGGAGAGAAAATTTATTAATTAAGTTATTGATTTAATACCCGAAAGTTAAACAATTTAATTTCGCAATTTAATATGCACTAAAAGGATAAACTAATGAAACCATATTAAACTACACGAGCAGAGCTACACGTGGATATAAAATTCATCAAATTTGGATGAGCAGATCAAAAGATATGATTTTTACAAGTTTGTGTTATTTTCTGTTTTTAAAATAAATCTCTGCCGAAAATAGAAATTAAAAGCGCCACGCGGCGTGCTGTGATTGGGCGATACCGATTCGCGCGGATCGCGAACGTGGACCGCACGATCTAATTTAAATCTACGCACGCGATCTGTCGAACGAAACGGTACGGGAGATCTAATCTCGCCCGTCCGATCTAATCTAACCGCCCGGATCAAAAGGGTGTGCGCGGCCGGCCGGAGCACGCCGGAGATCTCGTGCCCGCGGCGGCGCCATCACCGGAAACGGTGAACCTCGCGTTCTACGGCTAGGGGAGGGGTGAAACTCGTACCACTGGACGCGGGAGACGGCGACGGACTCGATGGCGTGACGGACGTGGTCGAGGTGGCTCCTCTCTTCCTCTGCGAGTTCGTCGGAGAAGCGCGGCGGACGGCGGCGTCGGTTTTCGATGAATCAGTCGCCCTGGTGCACAAAACCACGCCGGAGCTTGTCCGTTAGACGCGTACGGTGAAGGGGAGGCGCAGAGGGGCGTGGAGACGAAGCTCGCGCGTTGAACTCACCGGAACGATGCGGTTTGCGGCGGCGGCAATGTCGGCGACGATCTCGCGATTCTGGCGTGTTTCTGTTAGGGTTTTGGACGCGGAAGACGGAGGCGGAGGAGGGGTTTATATAGGGGCGAAGGGGACCGATTAATCCGCGTTTAAACAACGGATTTGATCCGATTCGTTTTCGAGTTCGGTAGAGCTCGTGTTCTCCACGACGAAGGAGATGACAGGTGGGGCCCGGTCGTCAGCGTCTGCGGGGAGGGAGCCGGGCTGCTGTTGGGCCGAAGCAGCTCGCGCGCGCGGTAGAGAAAGGGTTCTCGCCGTGGGCTTCGGCCCAGTTAGCCTCTCTCCTCTTTTTTTTTAATAAAACATTTTTCTGATTTCAAACTTTTAATTCAAATTTCATTTTTAAAACTTATCAAAACATTTCAGAAAAATTCATAAAAATATGTTTTGTAAAGCTAATTAAATTTGTAACTTTTTGATATCATTTTTCTGAATAAATAAAATAATAAAATACTGATTTGCAAAAGGAGCTCAAATAAACCTCTTTAATGAAAACAATTCTATTTAACATTATAAATACAATTCAATTTACTCCTTATGTGATTTCAATGTCATACTTTTGTGATGCATGATGCATGAATGCAAAGTTTTAAATTTTTGAGAAATTTGGGATGTTACATATATATTCAAACACTAGTCATGTTCAAGAAAGGCAAGAAATTGCAATACCAATTTAAAGAACGGTGTTTTACTCAAAGTAGGATAGCTTCCCAAAGAATAGTGCATTATTAAGAAGTATGACTCTTGAAGGTCAATGCACAAGAATTGGTTCATTGCAAGTCCCAACTCAAGAAAGCACAAAACAAATTTCAAGTAGAGCAATAAAGGATCCAAAAGATACAAGGAAGACAAAAAAAAGTTAGATCAAACTAAATTCTTGGCAATCAAATAAGGCAATTCAAAGCAAGAGTCAAAGTGAATATGATCAATATATATACCACAAATTATGATTATCACTTGTCACGACAAGTAATGTGTGGAGATATTTCCCGGGGGTGGATTGCAAAGATATATTCAAGACCATATTCACAAAACATAAGCACGTGGCAAAGTATAGGAATTAAAAGCCATGCTTAGATAGATATTTTTGATAGATTCACAAATCATGTGATAATGCAAAGCAACTCCAAGGAGTAGCTTGAATCAACTGGCTTCCCAAAAAGATATATGAGAACATATTTAGGGAAAGCCATATCAAGAACATCCTTCACAAACAAGATCCAAAAGAGTGAGAGACAAAGAAAATTTAAGTAAATGGGAACTTGTTTGAGTAACATGCCACATAGGAACAAGATAATTAGCAATATCAATGCTAGGTGGCAAAACTTCACATTTTCTAGGCTTGTAATATGCACATAGCTTATTACTCCCCCATAATGTGATAATCCATTTATTTTAACACAAGAGGCGAATAAAAACAACTAGAGAAATTAATGGACATTATATAATTTGAATTTCTCATGAGCATGACATACCACAAAGAGAATAGATAATATTGATATATCAACACTAAGTGGTATTCCTCATGTACACACATTTTTAGGATTGTAAGGTGCACGAAGCATATCACTCTCCAAAAAGGGATAGTCCATTTATCTCTCAAAGAGAGCCAACAAGATAAGATAGCAAATAAAAGTAATAGGGCTCAAAACAAGTAGATGGTGTGCAAACCAAAATACACATACTTGATTTCTCAAGATAAGTAAGTAGAGAGCACAACACATACAAACTCTAGCAAGGTACTAAACCTAACACATGCAAGGGTGCAAGCAACTTTCAATGTATATATGATTTAAATAAAAGTTACCACAAGGAGGAACATTGGATATGAGATAGAACAATATAATCCATATGACTTGACTTGAGAGAATATAATTGATGAAGATCCCTTAATTCTTCATAGTGTAGCCAAGTCTCCAATGTCCTCCAACAACACCTATTGATCAAGTTTTAGCTTGTTGGACCCCAACCAAGTTGGGTCCTAAGAGGTTAGTCACAATAGGTTTGGCAACCCAAATGGTTCTTTTCTTGACACCACTTGGAGTACCAACAAATTTGACAAACACATTGCCAACCTTATCCTTCCGAAGAGAATAAACATCATCAACTATAAAGGGGTTGGATAAGGTACCATTTGTGCATGAAGAAGCAAGGTGACCCTTCTCACGGCATAGGTAGCAACATCTACTTCCTCCTCTCTTCTTAGTTGGAGTCTTGACTTGAGGAGGGGTAGCTTGATTATTCTTGGGAAGAGACCGTTCTTCAACTTGAGGAGCTTGAGTTTGAACTTGAGTCTTCTTCCCTTGTTGCTTCTCACTAAGAGCCTTCTTCTTCAAAGGGCAAGATCTAACATGGTGCCCTTCAACTTTGCACTTGAAGCAAACAATCTTGGCCGAATCCTTGACTTGTTCTCGGCCCTTGTTCTTCTTGTTAAGGTTGGACTTGTTCTTGATATTGGAGTTGAATCCAAGTCCACTCTTGTCATTGGGGCGTCTTTGAACACTCAACATATTGTCAAGTGTAGAATCCCCAACATGACGCTTTTCCAAGTCTTTCTTCAAAGAAGTGACTAGGGCCTTGAGCTCATTTAATTCCTCTACATGGTTAGTATCAACACAAAAACTAGAGGAAGTAGAGGCTTCATTGTTAGAGCAACAAGGCATGGAAAGTAATTCATCACAGGATGTAGCAACATTATGAGTTGATGAATCACTAGGACTAGCATATGGCAATATGGAATTAAGAGTAGAAATTGTGCCATTGTCCACATGAGGCTCACAAGATGTTACCTTTGACATAATAGCCTCATGAGCTAACTTTAGCCTAGCATGGGATGCTAGAAGATCATCATTAGAGCTAGAAAGCTTTTCATGACTTTCTTCCAATTTCCCATACTTACTAGATAGCAACTCAAGTTGAGCCCTTAGCTCAACATTCTCCTTCAAAATAGATGCTTCACAAGAAGTGGAGTTAGTAGCACAAGCATCATTAATATTAGAGATGGAAGAAGACAATTTGACAAGCTTGTCATTCTTAGATAGTTGAGTTTGGAGTTGATCATGAGACTTGATAAGGAGAGAATGTTCACTTTGTAAAGCCTTGTGAGCTTTGTCAAGTCTCTCTATGTCCTCATTTAGTCTAGCATTGCCAACACCAAATTCAACTTTTTCAATTTTAAGCACTTTATACTTAGCAAGGGCATGATCTCTTTCCTTAATGATTTTAGCAATAATAAGATCATTAGACTCATCAAGGGATTCAAGTTTCTCTTCAAGAGAAACCCTAAGCTCTTCTTCCTCTTCAAGAGAAGCTTTCAAGGAAGCTATGGTGATAGAGTCATCTCTCTCAATTTGACATTTCTCATCAAATTGACTTTCCAAATCCTCAATGAATTCCCTACTCTTAGTAACATAATCAATGATTTCACAAAGAGGAGGGATAGCTTTACTACCTTTGGGGAGAGCACCAAGTACCATCTCACCCATCTTGGTTAAGGATTCAAAGTCAAAACCTTCTTCATGAGAATCCTCATCCACATCATCACAATTTGGATTCGAGGTGGGAGATACCTCGGAATCCTTAGCCATAAGGCAAACATGATTAATGGTTGAAGAGGATGAAGAAAAACTTGAAGCGCCGTTGAGGTCCATGTCTTGTTCCAACAAATGTTGGGATTCCTCTACATTGTTAGTCATGCAAGAAATAGAGGATATGGAAGTATTGTTTTCATGGCAACAAGACATATGAAGCATATCATCATGAGATTTAGTTAAACAACTATTACATGATATGCAAGGACTATCAACTCTAGCATGTATGGCGTTTGGAGTGCTAGAAGAGTTTAAGTCTAAAGATAGAACATTGCAATGAGATAGAGATGAAGTATAGTCAATAGAATATTCACCATCAACAATGCAATTTCTATCACCACTCACCATATCATTACCTTGTGACAAATCACATGTTGGTGAAGTGGACGAAATTGTGAACTCGTCACGGCCGGAAGTGGAAGGAGAACAATCATCCTCAATAATTTTGGACACTTCATATATATCTTGAAGCTTGGTCCAAAGCTCATGTGCATTTCGAAAAGGCATGATTGAAGCAAGAACTACATCGGTCGAAGCACACATAAGACCATTAGTAACTTGAGTCTCGAGATGAGAGTTTATCTCATCCTCTAAAGATAATTCTTGGGCCTTTGGAGGAGAAAAACCCACATCTACAATCCTCTTAATATAATTTGGACCCATGGCACTAAATAGATTAAGCATGCGAATTTTCCAAACATCATAATTTGTGCCATCGAATATGAAAGTGGGATCGTGCACTAATTCTCTAAACGACATCTCTTACTCTCTAGGCGGTAAAGCCCAACAAGAGAGCCCAGGCTCTGATACCAATTGAAAGGACAATGATGTCGCCTAGAGGGGGGGGGGGGTGAATAGGCGGTTTAAAACTTTTCCGGTTTAGGCTTATTAATTGCGGAATAAAACTAGGTGTTTAAATTAACAAGCCGACAACCTAAATAAACTAGGCTCACCTATGTGCACCAACAACTTATGCTAAGCAAGACAAATAACAAGGTGATAGCAATATAGAATACTTCAAGCACGAAGGCTATCACAATTTAAAGTGCATAAGTAAAAGCTCGGGTATAGAAATAACCGAGGCACGCGGAGACGAGGATGTATTCCCGAGTTCCTCCTTGTTAAGGGAGTACGTCTCGTTGGAGAGGTGTGAACCGACACAACGGTTCAACAACCACAAAGGTTTCACCTTCTTCTCCGATGAACCGCACCACAAAGGCTTGGTTCACCTTCCACTATCGGAATTCCTTCGAGGCGGAATCCGGAGCCTTTCAACAACAATCCGGGGCACAACCCACAATGGGATTGGGGGCTCCCGAACGGCCTCCAACAACAATCCGGGGCACAACCCACAATGGGATTGGGGGCTCCCGAACGGCTTCAAGTGACCACACAAGGGTCCAACCACCACAAAGGCGTCTAGGGTCCAAGGACCCAAGAGTAACAAGCTCACAAACTTTCAACTTCCACGAATCCTCGTGGAGAGCAAACCGATGCACCAAATGCAAAAGGCAAAGAGCACAAGTGCTCAAATCCTTCACTCTCGAATTCCAACAAAGCAACAAATGCTTATGGGGGAATAAGAGAGGAAGAACAAAGAGGAGATGCACCAAGAACTCCAAGATCAAGATCTACTAGGTTCCCCTCACTTAGAGGAGAGATGGATTGGTGGAAATGTAGATCTAGATCTCCTCTCTCAAATCCCTCAAAGATATGCAAGAATCATGGGAGGAAATGAGAGAGGGGAAAGCTTTCCAAGGTCAACAATGGAGGAGAGAGAGGGGGAAAATTCGTGCTTGGAAGAGCTACTCTCTCTGGGGAAGAAGGGACCTTTTTATAGGTCCCACGAAAAAGAGCCGTTGCAGGAAAACTTCACACCGGAGTTTCCGGTCACTAGGGCCGGAAACTCCGGCCAGGGGCGGAAACTCCGGCCTACTGGGACCGGAAACTCCGGCCCCCACCAGGGGCTGAACACTGTCAACACCGCCGAGGCTTGGGCAAACTCTCCGGTGCCCTGGGCCGGAAAGTTCATCCAGGGGCGGAAACTCCGGCCTCTAGGGCCGGAAACTCCGCCCCCCACCAGGGGGGGAACAACGTTTGGAGAAAAACGTTGAGTCCGGAGACTCCGGTCATGCACAGACCGGAAACTCCGGTCTAGGACCGGAGACTCCGGCCTAGGAAAAACTGCAGCAAAACCGATAACGAAAACGTCAATATCTTTTCCATCCGGACTCCGTTTTTGATGATTTTTGGCTCGTTGGAATCACAACGAAGAGCTTTACAAGATCATGCAGATAAACCTCATAGTCCAACAATGGAAGATAAAACCAAATGGAGGAGGTTAAAACCTCTCTAAAAAGGAATGATCGGCAAACCTCCAAAACCGAAAACGCAACAAGTTTTCCATATGAAATTCGTTTTCGGTGAACTTGGGCTTGTCGTGAAGATCACAACAAGCACCAAAACCCACCAAGGAGAAAAACCAAGTAAGAACCAAGAAAGATGAAATGGCAAGTATGCAAAGGTTTGAGCTCTCCACAAAGATGCGATCAAGTTACTCACTCGAGAGCCCCTCTTGATAGTACGCCATCTATCCTAAAACCCGGTCTCCCACTAACACCATGAGACCGGTAAAATAGAAAACCTATCAAGATCATACCATTGCCTTGCGCATTCCACTTGAGCTCGATGATGACGATCTTGACTCTCTCAAGTTGAAACACCTTTCTTGATTGTGCTTGCTAGCACATACTTAATGAGGACTTCTCCAAATGCTCCCCCATACTCCATTATGGGAGGGCCTCGCTAAGCTTCGTCTTCATGTCTCCTTTGCAAGCTTCAATCAAAAGATATCTTCTGAGATGCATCATATTGAACTTGCTCTTCATCTTCTTCTCTTGATATGTAAGATGGCTTGGGGGTAAACATGATTGTTCACTCAATATTCTATGCCAAGCCATACTTGCGATGAGCTCAACTCTATACATGACCATTTTTCATATTAACCCTTGAATAGAGCATTGGTCATTATGTCATCTTGAAGAGTCCAACACATGAACTCCTATATTTTCCCATGGACAAGATCTAAAGAATATCTCAATGTAAACATTAGTCCATAATGATTGTCATTAATTACCAAAACCACGCATGGGGGCAACCATGCACTTTCACCCACTCTACGGCGAAACCCTACTCCCGCTGGAGAAAAGTCTGACCCGTCGATCTACCCTTCTAAACGGCATCGGGAGGGGGTAGACGCATGGATTTTTTTGCTTGGATGTGTTAGGTTGGTATATTGTACCATAAAAAACAAACATTTCATGTGTTCCGTCGCACGGTTCCATGCCCGACACCCGAAACGGGGGTTTTCACCTCTAAGTGCAAGAACTTACTACGGAGAAAGAGGGGTCAGTGAAGCGGGCCGCACCTCGGAGATGTATCTTGGTTCCCACAAACTACCAACACACTAGTATACATTTATTAGGGGTCTATTCATGTTTTGATGGGGTATTGACCCTCCGGACCCACTCTACGGCGAAACCCTACTCCCGCTGGAGAAAAGTCTGACCCATCGATCCACCCTTCTAAACGGCGTCGGGAGGGGGTAGACGCATGGATTTTTTTTGCTTGTATGTGTTAGGTTGGTATATTGGACCATAAAAAACAAACATTTCACTTGTTCCGTCGCACGGTTCCATGCCCGACACCCGAAACAGGGGTTTTCACCTCTAAGTGCAAGAACTTACTACGGAGAAAGAGGGGTCAGTGAAGCGGGTCGCACCACGGAGATGTATCTTGGTTCCCACAAACTACCAACACACTAGTATACATATATTAGGGGTTTTTGCAAGTTTTGATGGGGTCTTGACACTCCGGACCCACTCTACGGCGAAACCCTACTCCCGCTGGAGAAAAGTCTGACCCGTCGATCTACCCCTCTAAACGGCGTCGGGAGGGGGTAGACGCATGGATTTTTTTGCTTGGATGTGTTAGGTTGGTATATTGTACCATAAAAAACAAACATTTCATGTGTTCCGTCGCACGGTTTCATGCCCGACACCCGAAACGGGGGTTTTCATCTCTAAGTGCAAAACTTACTACGGAGAAAGAGGGGTCAGTGAAGCGGGTCGCACCTCGGAGATGTATCTCTGTTCTCACAAACTACAAACACACTAGTATACATATATTAGGGGTCTATGCATGTTTTGATGTGGTCTTGACCCGCCGGACCCACTCTACGGCGAAACCCTACTCCCGCTGGAGAAAAGTCTGACCCGTCGATCTACCCTTCTAAACGGCGTCGGGAGGGGGTAGACGCATGGATTTTTTTGCTTGGATGTGTTAGGTTGGTATATTGTACCATAAAAAACAAACATTTCATGTGTTCCCTCGCACGGTTCCATGCCCGACACCCGAAACGGGGGTTTTCACCTCTAAGTGCAAGAACTTACTACAGAGAAAGAGGGGTCAGTGAAGCGGGTCGCACCTCGGAGATGTATCTTGGTTCCCACAAACTACCAACACACTAGTATACATATATTAGGGGTGTATGCATGTTTTGATGGGGTATTGACCCTCCGGACCCATTCTACGGCGAAACCCTACTCCCGCTGGAGAAAAGTGTGACCCGTCGATCTACCCTTCTAAACGGCGTCGGGAGGGGGTAGACGCATGGATTTTTTTGCTTGTATGTGTAAGGTTGGTATATTGGACCATAAAAAACAAACATTTCATGTGTTCCGTCGCACGGTTCCATGCCCGACACCCGAAACGGGGGTTTTCACCTCTAAGTGC
This sequence comes from Poa annua, assembly GCA_026929855.1. Lineage (NCBI taxonomy): Eukaryota > Viridiplantae > Streptophyta > Magnoliopsida > Poales > Poaceae > Poa > Poa annua. Next base: position 11,814,933 of record CM049430.1, read on the forward strand.
AAAACTTACTACGGAGAAAGAGGGGTGAGTGAAGCGGGTCATACCTCGGAGATGTATCTTGGTTCCCACAAACTACCAACACACTAGTATACATATATTAGGGGTTTTTGCAAGTTTTGATGGGGTCTTGACACTCCGGACCCACTCTACGGCGAAACCCTACTCCCGCTGGAGAAAAGTCTAACCCGTCGATCTACCCCTCTAAACGGCGTCGGGAGGGGGTAGACGCATGGATTTTTTTGCTTGTATGTGTTAGGTTGGTACATTGGACCATAAAAAACAAACATTTCATGTGTTCCGTCGCACGGTTCCATGCCCGACACCCGAAACGGGGGTTTTCAACTCTAAGTGCAAGAACTTACTACGGAGAAAGAGGGGTCAGTGAAGCGGGTCGCACCTCGGAGATGTATGTCTGTTCCCACAAACTACCAACACACTAGTATATATATATTAGGGGTCTATGCATGTTTTGATGGGGTCTTGACCCTCCGGACCCACTCTACGGCGAAACCCTACTCCCGCTGGAGAAAAGTCAGACCCGTCGATCTACCCTTCTAAACGGCGTCGGGAGGGGGTAGACGCATGGATTTTTTTGCTTGTATGTGTTAGGTTAGTATATTGGACCATAAAAAACAAACATTTCATGTGTTCCATCGCACGGTTCCATGCCCGACACCCGAAACGGGGGTTTGCACCTCTAAGTGCAAGAACTTATTACGGAGAAAGAGGGGTCAGTGAAGCGGGTCGCACCTCAGAGATGTATGTTGGTTCCCACAAACTACCAACACACTATTATACATATATTAGTGGATGCAAGTTTTGATGGGGTCTTGACACTCCGGACCCACTCTACGGCGAAACCCTACTCCCGGTGGAGAAAAGTCTGACCCGTCGATCTACCCCTCTAAACGGCGTCGGGAGGGGGTAGACGCATGGATTTTTTTGCTTGGATGTGTTAGGTTGGTATATTGGACCATAAAAAACAAACATTTCATGTGTTCCGTCGCACGGTTCCATGCCCGACACCCGAAACGGGGGTTTTCACCTCTAAGTGCAAGAACTTACTACGGAGAAAGAGGGGTCAGTGAAGCGGGTCGCACCTCGGAGATGTATCTTTGTTCCCACAAACTACCAACACACTAGTATATATTAGGGGTGTATGCATGTTTTGATGGGTATTGACCCTCCGGACCCACTCTACGGCGAAACCCTACTCCCGTTGGAGAAAAGTCTGACCCGTCGATCTACCATTCTAAACGGCGTCGGGAGGGGGTAGACGCATGGATTTTTTTGCTTGGATGTGTTAGGTTGGTATATTGGACCATAAAAAACAAACATTTCATGTGTTCCGTCGCACGGTTCCATGCCCGACACCCGAAACGGGGTTTTCACCTCTAAGTTCTGGAACCCCGCCACAACAAAACACCGGAGATACCCGCATATGTGTACAAAAGACCGGATAATCCCGCCGCATTATGGCCACATTTGATCACAATATTTGTATAAATTAGTTCTTATGTTATTTATTATGTTTTAGTACCCCTACAAATAACATTTTTGAATGTAATCTAATAATTTAAGAAAAAGTGGAAAAAAGTGTTTTGACCCCGACGGTGTTGCCGTCGGTGTTAGAGTGGGTGGTTACGTCACCGTTAGCTCGCTGCGCCCGGACGTCCACACGGGGCCAGTACTCCGACGGTGTTCCTACGCCGACGGTGACCGTCAGACTCATTGTAGGACGACGACGGCACTTTAACGCCGACGGTATTATGCCAGCCGTCGGTGTCATATTGTGACGCCGACGGCCACGACCTTTGGCCGTCGGCGTTAGAATAACCGTCGGGCTGAGCTGCCACTCCCGTAGTGCGATGGAGTACTGTAGGTTTGGTACTAGTAATTAAACTGTGCATTATTGTTACGAAGATCCATTACTATGATCATTATTAACTTGCTTGGCAGAAACTTAATAATAGAGGACATGCAATTAAGTTTTGATTAAGCACCCCTAAAAGGTAATGCAAGTTGGATACTGGTCACACTACAGTTAATTATTTAGGCGTGTTCATGCACTGTTGGTGGGTGGATCATCCTTGTCCTGTGATCAGAAAACACCTCTTTTTGATAAAGCAACACCAATAGGCAGCTCGATCGCATAATTGATGCTCGTTGCAACAGTGATATAACAAAGCTTGAACAAACATACTACTAACAAATATGCAAGGAACGTGTAATCAGAGCTGTGATGCATCGGTGCATTTAAATTCTTATTTTCTAGTGATACAACCAGAACAGAATGCAAAACACCCAGCCTTTACGTAGGTAATGTACAACACTTTATCTAAAAAAAAGGTAATGTACAACAAGAGTCCTAATTTACACGGCAACAAGGTGAACTTCGTCGCAACAACTTAACAACAGTAAAACCTTAGTTCCAAAATGCCAAGTATGAGTACGAACTCTAATTGGGGTCATAATATAACAAACAAAAGCATTATCATGTGTCAAGGATTAATTAGCAAAGCATGTCCTAATGAGTGTGCATGATGGCAAATGAGGCTGCGAATTGTGCCTTCCTCTTGGTAAAGACGCGGTAGATAATCTAATCAAGTCCATCCTTAAGGCCTAACCAAAGCAGAACACCGAGTGATGTGGTGTCATGCTAATTATAGCAGCTTGTAAAGAGACATACATTAGCTCTTTTCTTTCTTCTTTCTTTTTAACGAGAGAGTGAGAGTTACCATTCAGCTTGACTACTCTTTTATCTAAAAATTCAGCTTGACTACTAAATTAGTTGTCACCAAGGTCAGTAATGATGATCCCTAGCCCACTGCGCTGTGACACTCATGAGCGCTTGAATTATGATTTTTTTTAGATAAACCTTGAATTATGAAATGTATCAGTGTCACCTTGATTTTGGTGATTGTGTTTAGTGTGAGCGCCTTTCTCTGGTACGTTCGTTAACCACCCCACGCTAGTTCTGATCCGATGAACTTTTGGTTGCCATCATAAGGGCCGCAAGCCCGCAACCCGACTGTTGGCATAGTAGTGATTTCAGTGGTGGCTGATTGACCTAATGGTGGGTGCTTTCTGTGTAAAATTAACTGGGGAGCTCGCAAATGCATGCAGAAACAGGAAGCACTACTGAAGCATCCATTCATGGTGGTTTATATATCACACTGCCGTCGCGTACGTCCCGTGCAACTTTTTTCCGCGAGCGAGGTGCTTCAGTGTACAGTTAAGAAGAAGAGATAATGTGGCATTGATTGAACCGTTCCAAATGAAATTAAGTAAAACCTGCAGGATTGTCGAAAGCTCCTATCGCGATCGAGGAAAGAGACGACGTACGTGACCCGTCCCCGGCCGTCGTCGTGAGTCATCAGCCATATCGCCAGTCCTTGGCGGCATTATCCCAATTCCCATCCCTGTTGTGGTGTGGTGTCCATGCCGGGGAACCCAGCGGCGGCACCGCGATACTGTCGTCCCGATCAGATCACCACCGCGCCGCGCGTGTCCACCGGCTCCTTCTTGCTCATTCGATCCACTACGGCAGTGGACGGGAACCGGAATTTGAGCCTTGCACTTGATGAGCCACGTACGGGCTCATGTTTTCAACAAAGCGCCATGGAAATACCGATGTAGAAAAAGGAATCATTTCTCCAAAAGCTTTCAAAATCATGTTTATTTAACCAACATAAAAAACAATCCGAGGTATCTAAAAGGTGAAACCTATGTATGAATAGATAAAGTAATAGACACGCACCCGATAACAAGATACATAATAAAACATGCTTTCATGTTAAATATACCATAACTTGCGTGGAACTTCAAGGAGTATTTATTCGGATGGGGCTCAAGCTTGGAACATAGTTGGGAATTACATCGAAAGAGCACTCCAAAAGTGTGCCCTCCTCGAGGTCGAGGTATTCCATATATCTTTCAAACGAAGGGTATTCATGACCGTAACACGCTTTCGACTCTGTATATTGCAACGCCACAACATGTTACTCGAGCTTTGGCACATGAGTAACCCATCACCATCACCAAAAAATGCCACCGGACGGAAGGACCCAATTGTACTGAATGGTGTAGCGCATGTCCCATGGTGGCAGGTTGGCACCATCAACGTTGTCGTACATCAACAAGTAAACCATCCTATACAACTGTGTCATGGTAATGTCACGCAAAATTTCCCATGCAGCTCAGACGGACACCTCATTGTCAACCCACGCCCCACAAGATGGTCGGGGCACGCTTTTGAATGTTTTATCATCCAATTTTAGCCGTAGGATACCAGATTAGGCAGTGGGCTTGCATTGCTTGAGGATCCATAAGAGGGATCCCTTAAAGAAGGTCGTTGTCCGCACCATCTCACGCCAATGCTGGTTGGTTCCGATGATGTACACCTCCTTATGAGGTATAAAGAGATGGTGTCAAATTCATTCGCCAGAAGAAACGGGCAACCTTGTAGGCGCCGGTGTGAGGGTCGCGCCCAAGGCCAAAAATCCCGGGCAGTGTGTGCACACATTGCGTGGCTGAGTTCGGTTGAGAACTCAGTACACACCAACACCCGTCCTTCATAGTGCGTGAACCAGTGAGCCATCTCAGCGGGGAGCGAGTCAATGGGGTGTATGAGGGTCACTGCAACGTGGGTCTCCTCCCATATTTTTTTCTTCATAAATTAAGGCCAGTTTTCTTTTTTGATTTTGTTGCTTTATATATTCATTATTATTATTCGAAATTTACATCCATTATAAGTTAACATATGTTTATCACTTTTTTAAAAAAATACATAAGTATTAATGTTATGGAATTCATAATTTTATTTGTATACTCTTAGGTACATACATGAACATAGTTTTAGAGAATGTTTTAATTTTTTCGTTACTTATTATTTATATTTTGTTAGCACGTGGATTCCTTTACAACACGAGTGGAAATTTGTTATATAAGATACCAAAATTTTAATATACCATGAACACATTTTAAAATAATGAACATAGTTTTTACTTGTTGAGAAAAATGTGTGTGACGAACGTTTATTTTTTACTGTATGAATATTTACTACGACATTCACCAACAATTCTAAAGTTACAACATAACAATTAAATACTTTTATCTATTAAACATATTAACAAACTTTGCAATAATGAATATAGTTTTCCATATATTTCTTAATGGTCGACGGGAGAGGATATGCAGCTACATAGCAGCAGGGAGAAGGCAGCGAAGCTTGTAATCCACCACTTTTTCACATCTATATTTGTAAAAGGGAAAATCTATACATATCAATTGATCTCCATATGTTGCACCTCTTCACTCTTCCTCTTCGACATTTGTACTACTCTCCTCGATTCATATTAAACTATCGCTGAAAATTAGATATATTAAATTGTCGCTGCAAATCAGATAGATCTAGCACTAAAATATGGAGTAGAGATGTTCTGCACCGACATGGTCTTGATGATCTGTTATATAGACGTGCAAAATCACAATGTAAAATACTTTGTATTCCGATCTTCATAAATCTAAAAAATTCATTTTTTTGTTGACTATAATGTAAAGATTTTTCATTGAAATTTTGCACGGTTGTAGTGTACATCATTGAGAATATGCATGTTTTTTATTGAAACTTTCAAATTTATTTTTTGAAAAATTTAAAACACGGATCATTGATGGTAGGGAGACAAACAACTTCCTGTAAAATCTGTCTACAGATTCAGCCGTAACTAATATGAATTGGATGCAGTATTTATTTTTGTAAATATAAAGAGTTTTGTTATTTAGAAGATGTAAATATAAAGAGCTGAATGTGTACATCGGTCGTAAGCCCAGACGCTATACAATTTTCACTGATGGGCCGAACTAAATGAGCTCCCACTCCACCAAGAATCTTCTGTGGTGTCCACCAAGAACAGAATCTTGCAAAAAGAAAAGAAGACAGTGAAACAGAGAGCGTGCCATCCCGAACCAAACACCAACGGCACTCCTGGCAGCAAGAAGAATCTGTGCGCCGACAACGCCGCACTAGCTACGACTCTCCGAGCTGCGAGTGGAGACAGCCGGGATTCGGGAGGTTGGGGAAGGAGAGGGCAGGGTGCGAGATGGGGTCCGGATCTTTCCTCAAGGTGCTGGCCAAGAACTTCGACATCCTCGCCGGGTAAGGGCTTCTTTCCCCTCCCATCCCCTTTGCTCTGCTTCTGCTTGCATCCTCACCCGGCGATTTATTTGTCGGGGAGATTCGTTACGGCCGTTCTTGACGGGGCTTGTGGCGAATCTTGGGGTGGCCGCTCTGTAGTGTAGGCTACCTACCTCGTGCCTCGTGGTGAGGGCAAGCGCGTGCGTGCGTTTAGATCTTCTTGCTGTCACTGGAAAACATCGTATCTCAAAACCCCAGTGTCAAAGCTAGGGTTTTATTTCTGTCCTTGTATTTAAAAAAGCTTTCTTGGAGTAGTGGTATGGTTGTTGATGCATCTCTTGCAGATCTGCATGCGCCCACTGCTCTGGGGATACTATACTACAGTAGAAGACAACGTTAGGAACGGAGATATCAGTTCTTGTGCCTGATAAGCATTTATATGTTCAGCCCCAGCATCGTGCCTGGAAGGGGAAAAAATGCTGCCGAAATACCTGAAGGGAGTAGCCGGTGTTCTAGATACAACTTGAGTTCACATTTCTCTGCAAACTCTCCTCAATTTAACTGTTGGATCAGCTGTCTTGTGCTGCTTCATTCTTATGAGCCACTAGTAGTAACTATTTTGTTGGTACAGTAGCTTTATTTGCATTGTTTCCCTGGACCCTGTGGAGAATGGGTTAACTATTAAGAAACAAAAATGTTTCGTTTTAGTAAATGATAACACCATGTTATCATGAATTATCAGGGAGATATAGCTAGTTCTATGTCTGTGTTATGTATTTTAGCTTTATTTTTAGGATAGTTTTTTTCCAAATGCTTCAAGTATATTTGAATGCCTCTAATTCTAACTTTACTTTTCCCTTTTTTGCAGGCCACTAGTTTCGCTTGCTTATCCGCTGTAAGTGTTACTGCTATCCTAAATGCATGACACACTTACCTTGTTTCATCCTTATACTAACTTTCACTACTGCAATGCTATATTTTCTCTCTTGACACTGTTTGCAGATATGCCTCTGTGAGAGCAATTGAAACAAAATCTCAAGTAGATGATCAGCAGTGGCTCACTTACTGGGTGTTGTACTCGTTTATCACATTGTTTGAGCTCACTTTTGCTCCAATTCTTGAATGGTAAACAACACTTTTCTGGTTCTTGGGATACGCTATAATTTAGACTTTTTAACACCTTTAATAGTACAAAATGTCTAGGTGCTGGTTACATTCCCCATAGTTTCTAGTAGTATAAGTTGTAACTGTTAAGAAAACAATAGAAAATTGGCGCTGATTTATCGTGTCCTTTTTATGCTCTTTCCCCATGGTTCTTCTGATCCGTTAAATGTGTCTCTAGTATAACTACCGAAATTTACACCGTAGGTTCAATTTCCACGACAGTTTTAGCGGATCAGAGGGAGTAGTTGAAGTTGCAGCGATAAAAAAATTGCCCCTGGTTCAACATGTTTCTTTTCATGCATTTCTGGTTTTCTTGTGATCTTTATTATTTGTTGCTAACATCTTTGGATATACCTGAATATTTCTCATGATCTTCATTATTACAATTTGATGCACCAGGAACTGTCTTAAAGATTCCTTTTTTGCAGGCTTCCTTTCTGGCCCTATGGGAAGTTGTTCTTCAATTGCTGGCTAGTTTTACCTTGCTTCAACGGTGCTGCTTATGTTTATGAGCACTTTGTGCGGCCAATGTTCTTGAATCGCCAAATAGTGAACATCTGGTACGTCCCAAGGAAGGATAAGTTAAGTAAACCTGATGATGTACTATCAGCTGCGGAGAAATATATTGAACTGAATGGACCAGAAGCATTTGAGAAGCTAATTAGCAAGGTATTCCTGTTATTGACTTGCAACTTTCTAATATCTTCTCTTTAACTAAAGTCTAAAGTACTGCTTGTATATTCCCGTTTGTATCATTTATGTGATGTTGCCCCTTCTTTCATGCTAATATGTGTAGTAGGTTTATGAATCAATCCTTACTGGAGCAACTTAACATAATTGGCTGGTTTATTCCTTATTCTGTGCAAGCTTGCATTACTGCCCATTCATCTATCAATGCGTGCATTCCAGTATTCCATTAGTATTGCCGTCAAAGTTTTTTTCCCATCAGGGTGTCAAATTGTTAACCGCAAAACCAAAATGCTACACATACATAAATTGTACTTGTACTCTATATGATTTTCACCTTCCTGTCTAGCTCGTACCGTTTAGTAACTTATATTATTTCAGTCTACAAGGCCTTCATCAAACTTTAGGAGCACAAGGCGGTCGATCTTGCAAGCAAAAGCTGATGGCATAGGCAAGGCCGAAAGAGAATCATGGGGTGAAAATCCATTCTATGACAAGAGTTACCGACGCTAAATTGATCTGTTCTTTTTGGCCATCCACTCATCAGGTTAGCCTAAAGGTGTACCTGCTGCAAGCTGAATGAAAGTCCTGTTTGGATTTGTGTTATATTTTAGTATTATGAGTTATTTACGAAGCTGCAACACCACTTTTCCTGCAGTCTTTGTGGATCTGCCCGAGAGAGCTTTCCGCGCATAAAACACTAAAACTTGCGGATTGTATTCTGATGCGTCTACTAAATCGACATCTGGTTCCCGGACAACTATGTGATGGCTGAATTCTTGTAAATAGGTGCCCGTGTTGACAATTTCCCTTGGTATTTAGGTGATGTAATGGTGACTTGAATGGTAGTGACAGTTTGACGGTCAAAGTAGTCCTGTGTAAGGGCAGGTACCCGTGATAAAATTCAAGAATTGTTTGTATCCCTGTTTCGTTCTACTCTGCATCTGCTCTAATCAGACACTTCCTGGTTGAAGCATAGCAATTTGTGTTGGCACTTTCAGCCTTGAAGCACTTGGAATAGTTAATTTTCCTGCCGTTTGCGATAGAGAAACAGCTATTTCTAAACGGAGAGAGGGAGTACTCGTTACACATTTTGACCAAAGTGATCCATACATGTTTGACAAAAAAAAAGGGGATTTCAATTTTTAAAACGAAATAGTTCCATTTCTTTCTCAAAATGCCGTGCTACGCGCGCTTATCATATGCCACCGCGGTAGAATAGGACGCACCGTTTCCACCAAAGACCGTGCACCTTGCTCAATCTTGGCCGTCCATTTTCCTCCACAGCCCGCATCTCCACGGACGAGAACTGGCCGCCTCTCTCCTCCGCCATCCTTCTCGCCCCCGCCGCGCCGAGAAGGATTGCCTGGGTCCCGTTCAATCCGACCATGATCCGAGACCAGGCATTGAGGTCATTCCCCTCGATTTTTAGCCAGCCCTTGTTTCTTTGTGGGTGATTTGCGCGAGCGGTTTGGATTGCGTCAATGCAGGGCCGAAAAAATGTATTTTTGCTGGAGCGATTTAGGGTTAAATTTCTGTTTTATTTCGATGTCCTGAATCCAACTTTTTTTGGATGGGGGGGGGGGGGGGGGGGGGGGGGGGATGTTTTCCCCATTATTCTGGTCGCATTTTGCGGATCTAGGGCTTTGGTGGGTAGCTCTTGTCGATCTCTAGGTACATGGTTTATCTTTTATGCGGACCTGTGCCGCAGTTTTGGTCTTAAAATCATTTATCGGTACCTATTGCATCAACTTGTTCAATGCGTATGCCGGGTGTTAAAAGAAGGTACATGGTTTATCTTTTATCTGAACACGACCTCTTGTTCAATGCGTATGCCGGGTGTTAAAAGAAGGTACATGGTTTATCTTTTATCTGAACACGACCTCTTGTTGGGAATGATTCGATGGCAGAACACTGTTTGCCTATGTTAGAGTTATTATAAGGGTCCGTTGTGTTTTTACCCAGAGAAGTTGCAGTACTGTAGGTCTAGCACTATGGATTGAGTTATGTTATTTGAAGCCCAAAGTGATAAGGTATTGTTCTCCAATTTGGGCTCCGCATTTTTCTTCGCAAATGCCATGTTGGTTGGCTTGGTGTTTATTGTTAATCTGAAGCTACTGTCAGGCATATTTGGAGTATGTGCTGATTTTTTTTTATCGGTTATCTCTTATGTTATGCTTGCATAGTGTAAAAATGGGAAGAAATCAAGAGCCTAGATATAGTGTTGTATTTGAATTAGTGATTCAGACTTTATAATTCTGCAGATCCCTTGCTACAGGGTTTGCTCTTTCTGGTATTGGTCTGGAGGAAGCCACGTGCTTGCAAGAGACCTGTGGTCTTCGAATAAACTCAGCTTGCGACGTATGACTCTGGCTGTTGCTGCATGGCTGCAGATTATTTGAAGAACGATCCCTTTGACAGGGATGTCGAACAGGTAACTGCTTATCAGCTCGGTGGAATGCGTAAACTGATGGGTAGGAACCAAGCTTGTATGGCCAATTTGAGTGAGGGGTGGATGTGCATTTCCACTATCCAAATTCAACTCCACTAGGACTCGAATTTGTTTTTGAAAAAAAACACAAATATGTGCTGTCTGTCCATATGAGAAAAAAAGTACCGAGAGCATATTATCCGCCTGTAGACAATATTTGGTCAAAATATAGCAACAATGTGTGCGCTAATTAATCTTTCTTTACAGTTAACAAATGAATATCATATAATACACATTTATAGAAATTCCAAATATCTTTGACAATGTATTCCTTTGGCAACACGGGCATATGCACCCGTGCTGACTTACGTATTTTCAGGCAATAACATTCAAGCTGTGTAACAAGGCTTGCTCTATTATTGTCTGAATTCTATGGAATGGAAAACATATAACATAAGCATGTAGTTTAGCACCTTGTACCAATTTTGAATTTATCGGCAGAGCAACATTTTGGTGGTGGGACGCTAGGAGCATCAATCATGTAATCTCTTATTTGAGAGTTTCAAGGTCTTACAACTTTTAATCATATATTCCAGTTCTGTAGGCGACGCTTTATTCTCAGAACTGGACTTTTTATTTTGCTCTAATGGTGTACAATGGAATGTTCCCTGTCATGTTCTATCAATTAATGAGTTCCTTTTTGAATGTTAGGCAATAACAGCCCTGAAGAAAGGGACACATTTATTAAAATATGGGAGACGGGGAAAACCAAAATTCTGCCCATTCAGACTTTCCAGTGTAAGTAGCATATCATTCTTCTGGGAAGAAACAGTGCTAGCCTTTTTTGTCTTATTACTGAATACAAGTTGATGAAATATTGTTTGGTTGTTTCTCTGGCATTTACTTGTAAAAATTCTAACCAAAGTGCTTAACAGTTCTTCTGGGACTAAATATTCTACATTTGGCATGAAAGGTCTAGTTGATCCATCTATCAATACTCAGATAGATAATGTGGGCCAAGAAGATATCACTGCTATATATATTGCAAGTGGCACGTGCATTCTGCAACTTAGGATCTTATAAACAGAATCTGCATACGACAAAAGAACCAACACAATGTCCTAATGTTTCATGTCAACAAATATTTCATGGATTATTATTATTATTCTTGTGTGTCTTATGACCTATAATTGGTGTTAATATTCCTAGGACGAGACTATGCTCATCTGGTACTCTGGGAGAATGGAGAAGCAGCTAAACCTTATTCAAGTATCAAGAATAATACCTGGACAACGTACGGTATGTCCGTACTTGGATAATTTTCTGTTTTATGATTCTTTTATTCACCTCATCAGTGCTAGAAGAATTTTCGGTTGTACACATGATCAACATAAATTTGGATCAATTTCAGTGTTGTTTTTTCTCCTTTCAAGAACATGCAAAAGCTACTCGTATCTTTTCATTAAGATAGACACAGCCAAGAGCAAAATAAAGTGCTGAACGGTTGGGACAAACTCCATAGCATAGTTTATGTGTTAGACTAAACTAGGAAAAACACCAGGATGACCTAAGTCTGTCAAATCCTTTGAATGAACTAGCCAAGTGCTACTGATTCTCTTCCTCTCCGAGGGACTAGGCAAGCAGGCATGCTCACTTTTTGTACTCCCAGTTCTTGTCAAATCATTCCCTTTTTTACACTGCTGCCAAACCACAAAATTACAATGTTGTGGAACCCCTTTCTACTGATCTTTAGTAACCTATTTATTCTTGGTAGCTGCTAGGCCTCTGCTCTGGAAGATTACAATCATTCTAACTTTGATACACTGATACTCATTATTCTGATAAAGACTTCGCTAGCAGCAGGTAGATCATGAAGATGTCATCAGCTGTCTGCATTTGTTGAAGACAGTATGCACAGTTGCCATGATTAGGAGGTCTGTGCCCTTCTCGTTGCTGATTGTGCGCCCAAGCTTTCTAATGGCATTTTCAAATGTGTATGTCAGCGGAGTCCTTATTCTGCCACGTATAATTGATGGTGTGGGGAAGATATAAGGAGGAGAGAGAATAAAACTGACTCTTGGGTCAAGCCAAGAGTCATCTGTATTGTCTTTGTATGTTGTCTTATTTAATGCTAACTCGTGATGTAGAGTCAGTTTAAGCCGCCCTACTGTTTGAGCCATTTTGTCGACTCTAGATGATGTGGAGGGACCGAAGAGTAAACAACAGACTACCTTTTGGATGTCCTAAAGGTTAAAGCTGCTTCTTGCATGCGAGCCATGTTAAGAAATGGGGGAAAATCTGCATGTTTTCAGAAACAATTAAGCAGTTCCCATGACCTAAAAGCCCCTGCTAGTATGCTGACTTTGTTTTTTTTGAAAACTAGGTCACTTGTTAAACTTGTGCAGCTACTTTCTTGATAACCAAGAAAATAAGAAATATCTGGCAACATGAATAACAATCATGTTTCCTTTGTTGTCTTCTTGGGCAGGCTATATTCCTGAGACATCCAAGACCTGATAAAGAGTATCAATCGTTTTCCCTGATATATGGGCAAAGATCATTGGATCTGGTGTGTGAAATTCATATCTTACCTGCTTCAGTTAGTCCTTTATTTACTTACTTACATGCCGATCAAAGACAAGTAGAAAACACACTCCTATGATGTCATTATGAACCTTCCTTTAGTTTAATAACCCTCACTAGACGATTTTTTTCCAGATCTGCAAAGATAAGGATGAGACAGAATCCTGGTTTGTTGCTTTAAAGGCACTTATTTCACGACGATGCTGTAAGTGGACAATAAGGACGAAAAATGGTAAAGCTTCTTATAGGCCAACTAACCATACACACGAAGATTCACCATTGGCATCTCCCTTTTACAGTACTGAGGTCGAAAATAAGGTTAGCAAGCAGTGCCATGTACATTCATAAGTTACTATCTATGTATCTTATGTCACACCAACTCGATTTGTAGGTAATGAAAAGCATCCAACAATGCGCCACGAATCACGATGCTCGTCCATTTGCTAATTTTGGGAATATATTTTCTGATCTGATATTATACACCGGGCAGGAGAGGGCTAGCGTTAGTACAGGTTCAGCTAGTACTTCTAACTCCACTATATCTGGAAGTGCAGATACGTTAGATGAAGGAGTATCTGAAATTGATAATAATATTAGAGTTAGCTATTCAAGTACAGTAAGTTCATGCAGCTATGGATCAGGTGATGATTTCGATTCAATGGGGGATGTTCTCCTTTGGGGAAAGGGAGTAGGCGATGAAACGCATGATGAAACGCATGCTCATTCTTCACATTTATCTGGAAATCAGTATGGTTCTAAGAATATGATGGATGCATCTTTACCAAAGGCACTAGAGTCAGTGGTCTTGCTGGATATTCACAGTATAGCTTGTGGTAGTAAGCATTCAGTTCTGGTTACTAAACAAGGAGAAATGTACAGTTGGGGTGAAGAGTCAGGGGGTAGGCTCGGACATGGAGTTGATACTGATGTTACCCACCCTAAGCTTATTAGTACCTTGAGTGGAACTAATATTGAATATGTTGCATGTGGGGAATTTCATACTTGTGCTGTTTCTTTTTGTGGGGATCTCTACACATGGGGTGATGGAATGCACAATTTTGGTCTTCTTGGTCATGGGAATGATACTGCTCACTGGATTCCAAAGAAGGTCTGTGGCCCGTTGGATGGACTGCAAGTCTCATCAGTATCATGTGGACCTTGGCATACAGCTGTAGTGACTTCAGCGGGCCAATTGTTCACTTTTGGCGATGGAGTATTTGGTGCATTGGGCCATGGAGACTGCCAAAGCACAAATGTTCCTAGGGAAGTGAACTCTCTACGAGGCATGCATACTGTACGTGCAGTTTGTGGTGCTTGGCATACAGTTGCAATTGTTGAGGTTGTAGATTCTCTAAATTCAGCTACATCTTGTAAACTATTCACCTGGGGAGATGGGAATAAAGGTCAGCTTGGTCATCCTGACAGACAAGCAAGGCTCCTCCCAGCCTGCCTGGAATCACTTTTTAAGCTTAGTTTCTGCCAGGTAGCCTGCGGATATGAATTCACCGTTGCTTTGTCAACTTCTGGGAAACTGTACACAATGGGCAGTAATACCTTTGGACAACTTGGAAATCCAGCGAATGATGGGAAGCGCCACAGTATTGTTAAAGGGAGCATCTCTAGCCGTTCTGTTGAAGAGATAGCCTGTGGTTCTCATCATGTTGCTGTGCTGACTTCTAAATCTGAAGTTTATACTTGGGGCAAGGGTGCAAATGGTCGTTTAGGACACGGCAATAATTTCGATCGGAATACGCCAACTCTTGTTGAAGCTCTGAAAGATAAGCAAGTGAAGAGCGTGGTATGTGGTACAGATTTCACTGCCGTTGTATGTTTTCATAAGTACACGTCTGGTTTAGATCAATCAGTATGCTCTGGCTGTCATTTACAATTTGGATTTCGAAGAAAGAGACATAACTGTTATAATTGTGGCTTATTATTTTGCAAAGCCTGCAGCACGAGGAAATCGATGAAAGCTTCTTTGGCTCCAAATTTGCACAAAACATATCGGGTATGTGATGAGTGCTACACCAAACTTAATACTGTAGGGGATGGTAATAATCTGCAGAACTCAAAGCTTCATAATGGAAACCCACATCAATTCTCAAGTGGAGCAACCGATAGAGAAAACTCAGTTAAGAATTTCCGAGTGCGGCTATCTAGGTTTCTGACTATGGAACCATCCAAGCCTGAAGGAAAACACTCACGGAGTAACAGTCCGTTTCCACTTCATCATTCGGGAAACTTAAGTCTTTGCAGTATAAAATTTGTTGGCGACTCCAAAGACTTGATTTCTTCATGTATTCCTACCTCGACGGCATCACCTTTGTCCTCTGGCCCAAGACCGAGTTCACCACATATTGCTAATAGGTTAACTACATCTGGCCTAGCATTACCATCACCAGACTCTGCCTGTACGATGTCAAACAAGAATCTGACGGAAGAAGTTGCTAAATTGCAATCACAGGTAACAATAAGCATTTTTTCTAAATTTTCTCCTGCGATTCTCGGTTATTCTAAAGCAGTATGGATGATCATTCGGAAAACTATAATAAGATTTCCCGGTCTTGTAACTGGGAGTTAATATATGTACTGCACTATCTTTGCCTAGGAAAACATGCTTACTGTATTTTTTCCTCATACAGTCACCTGACCTGATTGATTCTCGTATCGTAGGTTAATGGGCTCACGGATAAGGCCAACCTACTTGAAGCAGAACTTGAAAATACTAATAATCAGTTAAGAGAAGCCAGGACTACTGCTGTTGTGCAGAACTTGAAGTGCAACGCAGCAAAAGAAGTTATCAATTCCCTAACTACTCAGGTAGTTTTCTGTTTCCTTCTGATGTGGATTAGTGGAGAGAGGGAGATCATTTCCCCAACCTTTATTTGGGCCACTATTGTAGCAGTAGCTGAAAAAATGCGAGGCATGGTGCAAACATATAATTAAGTTGTATAGTCATAGGGCAGAATTTGGAACTGCATGTGCCACATTGGGCCAGTACACCCAGGGACGGAGGAAGGGGGGGACGATCAGGGGCTAAGCCCCCCCCCCCCACCCCCCCCCCCCCCCCCCCAACTTTCAGCTTTTCTTCATAAAATTTCTGCTACACATGCTTGTAATGAGTGGTGTAAGCCATGTCTGCCCCCTCCAAGCTTTGGGGCTGGCTCCGTCCCTGAGTACACCACTCTTCATTAATCATACGTGTATCTGGAACACATTCCCACCGTGAAATTTCTTTAGCAGGTTCTATAAACTTGCATTACGTTTTGCACCTGTAGTATGAAATGCTGAGCTACTGAAAACAAAAATCAGGAGTACAGAGAAGTAGAGAACATACACTGATAGAGAAAACACTGTTTACGACTGGTAAGGTTCAGATAGTTCAGTATGATGAGAAATCGAAACAGATGATATCCCTATCACTATAAGCTTGTCCTGGTGAATCGTTGCTGATAAAAAATCCAGCTAATTTTGTGTCACCATTGCAACCTATGCAATGCCTTTTTTTGTCACTCTGTAGTTTAACTTGAAATTATTTTCTGTTATCAGATCAAAAGTATAACCGAAAGAGCACCTGAAGAGTGTTCTGTGAATGAAACCTGGACTGGTCAAGTATCTAAGTCGTTAGGAAGTCATTTCCGTGAGAAAGATTTGAACCATGTGTCAAGGCCACCCGATTACAGTGTCCAGCTGGTTCATCAGTCGCCTTGCAAAGGAAACAGTATAGCAGAAGACACGGATTGGATCGAGCAGGTTGAACGTGGTGTATACATCACGCTGTTTGGCTCTCCAGCAGGTCATAAATACCTCAGGCGTGTCCGTTTTAGGTATGGATATCTTATGGCTTGTGATTTTCATAAACTAATTCTCTTGCATTTTCTCTTCATTGATATTTTCTGATGATCACTTCTTTTGCTCGCCTGAAGCAAGAAGCACTTCAGTGAACAACAAGCAGAGCGATGGTGGGCTGAACACAGACCTACTCTACAGCAGCAATTTGGTATCCTAACCGGAGATAGTTTCATTCCGTCCAGAACATCCCAAGAAAAAGGATAGGATTTGATCATCGACTAACTGGTGTATAGACCGTAAATCTTGTCGCCGGCAAATGTTAGTCCACGTGCCTGGTGGATTCCGAAGGGAGGACAGTTTTTTCTTGTGTTCTCCCAGCAGATCAGATGTGTTGGAGCAGTGTGAGGTGCATAGTGTATAAAACCAGCGGTCACTGGATCCCATGAGCTTACCCCGTGCTCCTGCTTGACGAAGTCACTTATTGTTGACCATGTATGTAGGATGTGTTGTCTGAAATGAAATATTCATGTGAAGAGAACGGAGGCATAGCCTGGATGGCTAGGAGGTGTTGATATCTTCCTGCCCGCGACATCTCGAGTTCGAGCGCCAGCGGCTGTTCCCTCCTGCATACTTACCGAAAATTCTCTATGAAAGTTGCTTGGAGGGCTGTCTAACCCTCCAAGTCACATAAAAAAAATCATGTGAAAGTACTAAGAGGACGTGCTGGGCTTTGAAGTAACATGCTTTGGATTTTAAAGGGGTTTGAAAATGCTTAGTTTTCAGGTTGTCTGGGTGATTCAAGAATCAAGATTGTTTGTCATAATTTGTTCAGATAAGCTCATGAATGTCGAGATATAGGCCTAATGTGTATTACTCAAATATTTCTGTGACTTGGAGTAGCTGAGTAAGATAAACTCACATATTATTTTTTTCGTTTTGTTCTTGTCCACATGCAGCTCAAATCATCGGCCTCCCGCCGCAAGTAAAAGGCAGTGAGATGCGGGTTGTGTGTCGTATGAGTTGGGGAAGCTCATAACCGGAACTTAACCTAGCTCTTGAAAAGTCGGAGACGTAGGCCACTGTCTCTACATGTAGTCCGGTCACCGGTGCACGGCGCCGGCCGGACGGCCGTGCAGGGTGCAACTAGCTAGCTCTAGGGTCTAGCTACAAGACACGGGCACCGTGAGCATGTACCCTCGCTAGAGCTGATGCAGTGTGTGTTACGTAGAGAGCCGGAAAAGGGTAGAGTCCACCAACAACCAACTTTCGATCCATGAAAAAGGAGGCAGCCGCTGCTGCGACCGCGATCGAGTCCTTTAAAAATTCTTTCACCCCAACGGCCGTACTACTTCTCTAGTACGTACGTTGCTTACAAACCGTCCGTAAGACGACGACACACGAAGCACCAACGGCATGCATGGGTGGCGTCGTCCTATTTCTCCCTGATGCATGCAGACCACCAGTAGAGTAGAGTAGCCGATTGGTATAGTGCAACTGCTCCATCAGCTCCGGTCGATTCCTATTCCCTGATCCGCGTATGCAATTAACCGTCTCTCCCTCATATATAGTCATATCCCTTTCGTCAATCCGGCCGGATCAATTAATGGAGATATACAAGAAACCCAAGCTTCCACGAAACAGCGTCCGCCCGGCCACCAATCATTGCCTGAATGACAAAGTACTCTCTCCGTTTCACCGTATGAGATGTTTTAGGTGTAACACATGAAAATTTACGCACAAAAAAGACAAACTCTCCCACAGTGCATGGAAGGGTTTGCATGCGATCGATCGTGTGAATGTCCCCGTTCATGCAAAGCTAGCGTATAGCAGCTTGAGTAATCACTGCTGCTAGTACTAGCTATAGTTAGTCAGCAAGCACGGATCCATCTCATATGCATGAAATCAACAGAGCTAGACATTAGTAACGTATATCAGATTGGATTAAGCATTCAAGCTGAAACGACAGTACATTCATTGCTGCATCTTGATCGATAGTATATGAGCAGTAGCCAGTAGGTACACCTCTGGGTAGCTCGCGGTCGGCCGGTTGTCTGCAGGGGAAACAACTCGATCCAGACCGCAAATTAACAAAGATTACACACAAGAAAATGGACGAGAGATGGAGGAAACGACATACTACTATATATATGCGAGGGTGTTAAGAAACTATAGCCCGAGCTAATGATATGCCCTAACGAAAGTAAAATTAGACCAGCTAGCAGCTGTTTTAGTTTAGTAGTCAGTCTTTCTGTATGTATATAGGTACGTAAGCGCGCGTGGGCCGGGTGATATTTGTAGTCTGACGGAGCTAGCGGAGGAGGCCGCGGATGATCTCGGCGGCGGGGCTGTTCTGGTCCAAGGTGCCCATGAGGTCGGTGAGGCGGTCGCTGAGGTCGTCCACTTCCCGCTGCAGGCTCTTGATGTAGCTGCAAGTCTCCTTGAGCATCTTTGCCGTCGACGCCTGCATAAACATCTAAGTTTATTAATTAAGCGAGATCGATCAGCTATATATGTGTGCGGACTACATGCACCATGCTGACAAAGTGTGACAAGCTAATGATGCATGTGCTCGAAACTGAAAGTCTGAAACGAACTAGGCGAACGTGAGGAGTACGAACCTGGCTGCCGCCGCCACGGCGGCGCGCGGTGGGGAGCAGGGACTGGAGTTTGGAGATGAGCTCGTTGATCTCCTCCTCCGACACGGCGCCGCGCGACCTCCTGCCCGACATGGCCGCCGATACGTAATGCAGGGCGAGCGAGCAAAGGTGGAGATCGACCTGCTGCTGCTGCTGCTGTATATGTATGTGTGTGTGTGTGATGATCCCAAGTAGAGTACTGGGAGGCTAGCTGAAGCGTGTGGTGGAAAGAAGGTGGAGGTAGCTGGGGGTTTTATAGGAAGAAGATATGGGCGCCGCGCCGGAGAGATGAGCCACCTAGCTAGCGATCGAAGACACAAAGACGATCCATGGGCATGCATGAGCATGACGCGAGACAAGAGGACTAGACCGAGAAGACGAGCTTTAGCTATGGACCGGAGCTTGCCCTGCTTCGGCTTACACACAAAAAAAAACGTTGGGGGAGTATAGCCGGCCCCACACGTCCCTCTCTGTCTCTCGCTGTTGGGCCCACCTCGTTACTCTACGATCGAGCCACGGCCGCGCAGGCGCGCACCAACCACTTGCCACGTGGCCAATACTCCCCGGCTGTATTGTATCAGCCTCCTGCAGTCACGACGGTAGTTTGCGCCCCCAGGCCTAAAACTCCGTATTTTTGCACCTGCCGTTGTTGCGGCCCTAAGGTTCAAAACGTCGAATTTTAGTGGGCACGGTTTTCAATCGTCTCTAACCTAAGTTTTGGTTCATGTGATTTAAAAAAAAACGGCGGCTAGAAAAGAGGCGAATTTATTTAAAGACTGGCAATTTCATTTAAACTCGCCGATTACAGAGATTAAAACTAAACATACAAAGCCTAGTCGAGCAGGACGAGGCTGGCGGCGGTTCGCCTCAGTCGTCGTCCTTGCGCTGGCGACTCGGGCCTGCGTCGGCGTCGTTGCCCCACACGCTCGGGCGTTCGTCGTCGTCACGGTACCACCTGCTCTACTGGAACGACTCCTCTTCGTCCTCCTCCTCGCTGTCGGGGTCGAGGATGACGTACGGGACCATCTTCGCCACCGGGGGGGGGGGGGGGGGGGGGGGGGGAGGGATGCGGCGGTGGCGCAAGCGTGGTTCTGCTCCACCTCGACGAGGAGTTTGCGCTGGCCCTCCAGCTCCTGCTCCGTGTAAACGCCGAGGCTCCATTCCTCGGCGAACGTCGGGTCCGCCGGCTGCACGGTGTTGAAAGAGACTTTTTCGGCCTCCTTCAGGGCGGGCCATTCTTCCTCCTGTTCCTCCTCCGGCTCCGGCTTGGGCTCGCGCTTCGGCTTGACGAGGCGACAGAGCAGGGAACTCGGGGGGGGGGGGGGGGGGGGGATGCCGCCCGACGCGTGGCGGGGGTGCGTGGCTCGCTGATGCGGAGGGCGCCGCTGCGCGACACAAGGCGCCCAGAGTTCAGAAGGGGGGAGTGAGGGATGCGTACTGTGTACCTACCAGAGGCGACGTGGCCGCGGTGCCGGAGGAGGAGGGGGAGCCCGCGCCCATCCGACGTGTCATCCACGACCGCGGTCGCATCGTCAGCCAGGGCTCGTTGCCGGCGTAGATGTAGTCCATCACCCACGGGAGGTTGCGGTGCTTGCCGCCCCACCACCGCTTGCGCCCGGTGGAATTGCAGCGGCCCTCCACGGGGCCGTTGTTGCAGCGGTCGGCGAGGTCTTCGTCGTGGCGGCGGCGGAAGTACTCTGACCAGAAGGTGTCGTTGCCTTCTGGTCTTCAGTGGCGCTCCGCGGCCTGCTGCGGCGTCAGGCTGGCACGGACTTTGGCGATCGCCGCCCTGAACTGCTCGCCGGCGAACATGGGTCACGGGGACGCCTCCCGCACTGAGTTGCCAGCCCCCCTGCCCGCCGGAGTGATGACCCATAAGTATAGGGGATCGCAACAGTCTTCGAGGGAAGTAAAACCCAAATTTATTGATTCGACACAAGGGGAGTCAAAGAATATTTATAAGGTTTAACAGATGATTTGTTAGATCAGCTGCACTCGTGAATAGACTTGCTCGAGGAAGATTATCAGTAGCAACAATTTTATAGCAGAGACAAGTGAAATAAAAGTACCGGGAGAATTGAGACAACGATTGTTGTCGGCCCAGTGGAGACTGGGGTATGAAGAGCCCACTTTCCCCAGGCCTCGCACGCGGGCTGATTAGACGAAACGACTAAGGACCAAGACACCGCTTGGGAGACCCTCGAGAGGCAAATCCTCTTGAGGGTCTGAAGAGGAAGCGAAGGCCTAAAGAGGACCTGCGCTTCAAGAGACTCTCCCGAGGCGCCGTGCGCCTGAAGAGAAGTCAGCAGAAATCCCTCCACAGGCCGCGTCGGGCCTGTGGGGAAGCGTCGCAGCCAAGGCAGCACTCCAGGGCGCACATGGCCTCTGCAGCAGTCGCAGAGTGACGCAGGCGCCCCCCCTTTGCCGTTTTGGTGCTAAAGGGGTCAATAAAGTTGCGCCGCCTGCACCCGGACAGCTGGGGCTTTCCTCTCTGATGATAAAGCGGTTGGACGGCGCAACACTCCAAGAAGATCGTCATCGTGGGCTCCACCCCAAAGACTGCAACCCCTACGAGCCGTTCTGTGCGGTCTGCAGCCCGTCGACCACCGCGCCCAACTTTATCGCCGATGGACCGTGTCCATGGAGGATTCCGCCGCGGTGGAATCCAACTCCCTCACGCCACTGCCGTGTGGGAGCCCACCTTGGACGCCCAGCGCAAGGAAGACGCCTACGGCGCCTATAAAAGGAAGAAGACCCCCACCGTAGGGAGGGTTGGCGAATTGCTTGGAGAACACTTGTAAACCCTAACTCAGCTAAGTAGAATATCCTTCGGCTGGAGGAGGAAGAAGACCATTGCTTCCCTCTCCAGGCACGAACTGCCTCAAGAGAGCCCTCGGCAAGCTCAGTTATACAGTAACCTCCGCAGTGCAATACATACAAGCAGGAGTAGCGTTTTTTCCTCCTCCTGAGGGCCATGAACCTGGGTACGGGCCGGTGTCCATCTTTGTCGTGGGTGTTCCTCTCCAGGCCCAGCGAGCACTGTCGTCGTGCCTCTCGAGGGTCTTGACCTCCGTGTTCAATCCCCTTCACGAACTTCTCTTCAGGGAGTGACCACCCCTGTTCCGTGGGAGTCACAACCCGACATTTGGCGCGCCAGGTAGGGGGCTTGAGGCGCGTCAACGACATTCGAGCCGCCTCCGCGCCATGGTGAACACCCGCGCCTCCCGCGCCAACAGGCGCGCACCTGAAGGAGCACGCGTCACGCCCGCCGCCACGGCCGCGCGCGGACGACGGGGACGACCCCGCCGTGAAGAGCGCACCAACTCAGGCCCTCATGCGGAGGAGCCCGACCATAGCTCCGAGCATCAGGGGGACGTGAAGTCGTCGCAGCCAACGCAACGCCCAAGCTGCTCCGGTCCAGGCAGGACGGACCCCGCGCCGCACACCGCCCTGCTCATGGCGCAAGAACTTCTCCGCTATCAGCCTACCGCTGAGGCCCACGAGCAGTGGCTGGAGCGCCTCAACCACCTCGTCGGCATCGCTACGACTCGCCCCGCTCTGTCGCAGTCCGTCGTGCACCCCTTCCTCGCGGGCATGGCTGCGCCTGACGTGCCTCCGCCTCCACCAGGGCCTGCACCGGCTGCGACGCAGAGGGCTGCCTACCACGCGTCCTCGCCTCATGACTGCCCGATCGTGCAACGCACCTCGTCAGACGCGCGCGTGGGGATGGAGCTCCAGCGCAACGGCCAAAACCGCCTCGTGGAAGAAATCGGCCAGGCGGGCCAGCAGAACTGTAGCGCGCTGCAGCACGGGGTCGCCACGTACGCCACGGGCTGCATGGCGTTCACCCGCTCCCTGCGGCGCGTGGTATGGCCCCCGAAGTTCAGGCCGGCTCTCCCCAAGGGCTACGACGGCTCCAGCAACCCCATCGAGTTCCTGCAGCTCTACACCACCTCCATCCAGGCGGCAGGCGGAGACGACAAGGTCATGGCCAACTGGTTCTCCCACGCGCTTCGCGACTCTACGTTGTCGTTGCTCCTGAACCTCCCTGAGGACTCTTTAAACTCTTGGGAGGAGCTCTGCAAGCAGTTCGTCTCCAACTTCAAGGGAACGTACGAGCGTGCGTTCACCCACAACGACCTGCGCGCTGTGGTGCAGAAGAAGGATGAAACCCTCCGCAAGTACATCCAGCGCTTCAGCCAAGTACGCAACAAGACCCCGAACATCCCTGACACCCAAGTCATCGCTGCCTTCCGCAAGGGCATCACCAACAGCAGGATGCTCGAGAAGCTGGGTATCCACGACAAGCTCACCTCTGTGGTGAAGTTGTTTGACCTGGCGGAAAAGTGCGCCAAGGCTGAAGAGGGACTCCTCTTCATCAAGATGTCCTCGAGAGGGGACGAGCACGCTGAGGGGTCCAGGAGCCAGAAGAAGAAGGAGGAGCCCAAGCGCAAGGCCACAACGGTCCTCGCGGCAGAGCTTGACGCGAAGGGCACCCGCAGGGACTCTCCCGAGCCTGGGGAGAGAAAAGACGACCACCGCCAGTTCTGCATCTACCACAACAGGCGTGGTCACTCTACAGAGACTTGCTTCGACCTCAAGAGGCTGAGCAGGGAGAACGAGCAAGAAGAGGGCAGCGGCAGCCGCGGTCGAGTTCGTGGCTACCGTGGAAGCGGGCGCAAGGGCGGCAACCAGAAGCCATCTGGCAATCAAGCCAACGCTGCGGAGAGGAACGGCAACTTCCCTGACGAGGAAGATGGAGGCTATCAAGCCCCAAGAGGCGCCATGGCCTGCATCCTTGGTGGGGCACAGGCGCCCAAATCGAACAATCAGTTCAAGCAGTTCGCTCGCGAGCTCAACGCCGCCCTCCCCAGCCTCGAGACCTCCAGGCCCCTCAAATGGTCGCAGTACACCATCGCCTTCGACGCTCAGGACCACCCCAAGTCCACCAAGACTGTTGGAACTCTCCCGCTGGTCTACAGCCCCACCATCGACAACATCGCTGTCTCCAAGACGCTCATTGATGGTGGAGCAGGCCTGAATGTCATCTCCATTGAGACGTTCGAAGCGCTTCAAGTGCCCTACGAGCGGCTCATGCCCTCTAGGCCCTTCACGGGAGTCACCAGCGGCTCGATCGAGCCTCTGGGGCAGGTCAGGCTTGCCGTCACCTTCGGCAGCGAGGAAAACTACCGCACCGAGCACATTGACTTCGATGTTACGCATATCGGCTTCCGTCCAATGCCATCCTCGGCTACCCCGCCCTCGCAAAATTCATGGCCGTCACGCATCATGCCTACAACATGGTCAAGATCCCCGGCAGCGCTGGCACAATAACCATCCGTGGACATGTACTAGATGCTACGCGCGCTGTCGAGACAGCCTACAAGGCAGCCGCCATGGAGTTCCCTGCAGACGAGGACGTGGAGCCTCTCAAGAGACCCAAGAAGAAGAAGCAGCTCCTCGTTGCGCTCCTCATCGCCTCAAGAAAGGTGTGACACTACTTCCAGGGGCACCCCATCACGGTGGTCACCTCTTTTCCCCTGGAGCAGATCCTGCGCAACCCTAACGCCACAGATCATGTCGCGGGATGGAACATAGAGCTACAATCATTTAATTTGCGCTTCGATACCACAAGGGTAATCAAAGGAAAAGCGCTGGCAGACTTCGTCGCCGAATGGACAGATCCAACACCTGAAGAGCCTCTAGGAGAACAACAGCCCTCTGGAGACTAAACGCCCAGCCACTGGACCATGAAGTTTGATGGAGCTTTCGCTTGTCGTCACGGTGGGGCTGGCGTGGTCTTGACCTCACCAAAGGGCGACAAGCTCTATTACGCGGTCCAACTGTGCTTCGGAATCGACAAGATCTCCAACAATATTGCCGAGTACGAAGGCCTGCTCGCGGGCCTACGTGCCGCAATCGCTTTGGGCATCAAGCACCTGATCATCAAGGGCGACTCCCAGCTGCTGTAAACTTCTCCAACAAGAGCTACAAGCCTAAGGACGACCACATGGCCGCATACCTTGAAGAGGTCCGCAGGCTTGAGAAGCACTTCAGGGGAATGGAGCTCATGCACATCCCAAGAAAGGAAAATCAAGAGGCAGATGACATCGCCAAACACGCGTCAAAGAGGCAAGCGCAGATGCCAGGCGTCTTTGAAGAAAGACTTGTCAAGGCATTCATAAAACAGCCTCAGGAGGCAATGCCCGCAAGCACAGACGAAGCGCTCCCGCCACCACCTATAGTTGGGGATCCTGGTTGCACGCCCCCCTACAGGGGAACGTTTGTTGCTCACAGCGGCGCATCAAGAAACATGATGGATTGACGAGATCAAAGACTACTTTGCCAAAGGGATCCTTCCCGACGAAGATGTTGAAGCGGAACGAATCGCCCGACAGGCAAAATACTCTCACATCCTCGAAGGAAATCTCTATAGCAAGCGCCCAAACGGCATCGCCCTCAAATGCGTCCCTCCTGAAGAAGGCAAAATGTTGATCAAGGACATCCACAACGGGGAGTGCGGCCACCACTCGTGCGCCTACACCCTCGCAGGCAAAGTCTTCATGAGCGGTTTCTATTGGCCTCAAGCACTTCAGGATGCAGTTGACATCGTTCAAGCATGTGAAGTTTGCCAATTCCACACCAATAAAATCCACCAACCTGCGTTGGGGCTACAGACAATTCCGCTCTCCTGGCCGTTCGCGGTTTGGGGGCTGGACATCCTGGGACCATTCCCAACAGCGCAAGAGGGATATCGCTACCTCTTCGTGGCCATCGACAAGTTCACCAAGTGGCCCAAAGTGGAGGCGACACGCACAATTCCAGCAGGCGTGGCGGTGAAATTCATCAGAGGCCTGGTCTGCCGCTTCGGAGTGCCTAACCGCATCATAAACGACAATGGCTCGCAATTCACCAGTGGCATCTTCAGGGATTACTGCGAAAAAATGGGCATCAAGCTCTGCTTCGCCTCGGTAGCTCATCCACAGAGCAATGGACAAGCCGAGCGAGCAAACGCAGAAGTCCTCAAGGGCTTGAAGACCAGGACCTTCGACATCCTCAAAGGCCACGGCAAGGGTTGGATCAGCGAGCTCCCCTCGGTGCTCTGGTCCATCCGCACAACGCCACCAAAGCCTACAGGGGAAACACCGTTCGCCCTCGTCTATGGAGCCGAAGCAGTCCTCCCCACAGAGATAAAGCATGGATCCCAACGGTCCTTGCCTTTAATGAGGACCAGCAAGAGGATCTCCACAACGACGACCTGTTGCTGCTCGAGGGACTACGCCGATGTGCCGTCCTCAGGGCGGCAAAATACCAGCAGGACCTGCGACACTACCACAGCCGCAATGTGCGCTCTCGTACACTTGAGACAGGCGATATCGTCCTCAGGCAAATCCTCTCCAGGGAAGGCCTCCACAAGCTGTCAGCAATGTGGGAAGGCCCCTACAGGGTCACCCACATCGCAAGGCCTGGCGCGGCTCGCCTCGAAACTCAAGACGGTATCCCCGTCAAGAATCCATGGAACATCATGCACCTATGCAAGTTCTACCCATGATCATTGTCACGCCCGTGATCATTGTCACGTCAAGACATCTGGCGGAAGAGGCAGCTTACGGCTCAACCTCCAAGCATTTTTTGTCTCCAGAAAGATAAGAAGAAAACGTGATCATTGTCACGCCCGTGATCATTGTCACGTCAATACATCTAGCGACAGAGGCAGCTTACGACTCAACCTCCAAGCATTTTTTTTGTCTCTAGAGGTTAAAAGCTCACGGCTTAAACCTCCAAGCTCCAAAGGCTTCTCTCGAGGGTCAACCCTCCGAGCTCTCCATGTAACGAGCCACCTCAGGCCGTTGAGAGTCTCTGCCACTAATGGGTGGTCCCCATGCCTCGACATGGTCAAAAAATTAACTTGGAAACTCCAAGCATAATGAGACAATTTTGTTCCTAAGTGAACTTAGCACCACGGCGCCGCTATGTAATATTTGGTGGTGAGTTTTATTTACGCATTACTTCATTGAAATGTGCGCTTATAACTCTCCACATGCACACCTCACGAGCGGGGGCTGAGTACGGTGCCAGTGCCTCAAATTACACACCAACAACACTTCAAAATCCAAGGATCCGAGCTCTGTCTGGAGGGCAAGCTCCCACAAACACGCCATCTCTACAAAGGACCTTTGTACTTACTCTTCTCGCGAGGAACGCCTGAGGGGACCTATAAGCGTGCACGAGTTCTCTGTACCGTGCACAAGCGTTTGGGTTCGCCCCTCTAACATTTACAGGGAAGAAATGTCCCCACAAGCCCGAGGAGGCATCCGGGAAAAACCCCTAGAGAGGACCTCCTCGCCAGGCAAAAGCCTCTGCAGGGCAAAAGCCTCGAGAAGCTAAGTCTCGCACCCGTACCTCGAGAGATTTTTTCCCCGCAAGCGCACGTTTTCCCCTCAAGCGACTTCGCTTTCCCTTATGCTTCATGGACTACTCGTACGTCTAAGGGGGGCACTTGAGCATCGCGACTCAGGGTCCTACCTCTCCTAGGCCTAAACTCCCCCGGCCTTGCAGAGTCATTGCTCCAGCATACCGAAGTGGCGGAGTCATGGCACGAAGAGATGGGTCCTAACGATGCAGAGAACAAATAGACATGAAGATAAGTCCAAAGGGACCTCTCGAGGGGCAACCAAGCTAGAAGCAAATTGCAAACGACGATATATTACATGCCCAAAAGTTGCACAATGTCTAAACATGAAATTGTTTTAGATACAAGCGCACACAGGCGCAATGACAAATAGCGCAGGCGGAATCAGCATCGTCCTGCACCTCCTCCACTGTGCCCTCCTTGGTCTCGGCAGAGGCGGCCTCCTCCTCGCTATCCTCCGCAGCGACCTCCGCACGCTTGAAGCGGTTGCAGAAGGCGTCGACTTGCTCGCGGAGGGAGCTGGAGACCCGCCGCACGTCCTCGCCTTGACGAGCCTCCGTCACGGTGGAGAGGTTGAAGCCCGGCGTGAGGATCCCGAGGTTGGTGAAGATGCGGTTGACGACCACACCCAGGAGCTGCCGGCTCTCGTCCTCTATCACCTCACGGAGGTCAGCAACGGGGACCTCGAGCACCGTGAAGAGCTGGTCGAAATAGACCAGGTACATGGCAGCATCGCCACGACCTCGTACCTCGGCGTGCGGCACGTCCGCGCCAAGCTGGGCGGCAAGCTCGTTACCCCGGGCGACCAGCGCCTCGAACATGCGCTCCCGCTGCCTCGAGAGCGCACGGGCCGCCTTGGCAGCATCCGCAGCCTCCGTCGCCTGCTCCATCGCGGGAGCCACCTGCTCCTCCACGTCCTTGGCGAGGGTGTTGAGGTCATGGATGGCCGCGATGTGGGCCTCTTCTGCCCGGCGTCGGCCTTCCTTGGCGCGTCGGAGGCGGGCCTCGAGCTTGGAGTTGGCCTTCTCGAGCTCCGCGATTTGCTGGGCGTCGGCAACGTGTCTGGCCCTGAAGCGGTCCTCCTGCTTCTAGGCCATGTCGCGGTACTCCTGGGCTTTGGCCAGCCTGTACTGCTTCTCGCGCTCTAGGAGGGCGTCGTCCGCCTCTTTCTTCTTCTCGGCGTACCGCAGCTCGAAGCGCTCCAGGGCGCGCTTCTGGGCGGTGACGTTCTCGTCGTATTGGTGGAGCGCCTGGGCCAGGTCCCCTTCGCGCGCCTCGAGCTCTTCACGTTGGGTGGCGAGCGCGTTCTCCGCCTGAAGCCGCTGCTCGTCGCGCAGCTGCACCTCTTTCTCCTTGAGGGCCAGCTGCCGCCCGCGCTCGGCGAGGCCCTTGCGGTCCTCCTCCAGGGTCTCCTGCGCGGCCCGGTGGGTGGAGAGGAGCTGGTTCTCCATATGGCCCAGCGCACGGTGTTTTTGCGCCAGCGAGCCCTCCATGGCCTCGCGCTCGGCCGTCGCCACGGACAGGAGCTCGGCAGTGGCGTCACGCTCCTCCTGGAGGGGCGCGAGAAGCTCGGAGGCGTCACGGATGGCCCCCTCGTGGACCTCCTTGACGAAGCGTATGGACTCCTCGCGCGCGGTCTGCAACGCCCAGTCCTCTTGGCGACGGGCCTCGACGGCCACGTTGAAGGACGCCCACGCCCTGGCCAGCTCCTCGCGCTGCTGGGCGAGCTGTGTGTCCTCGAGGGCGAGGTGCACCTCCAAGCCCTCTAGGGACTCCCTCACGAGGCGAAAGGCGACTCGCGGTGCCCAGCGCTCCAGTCCCAGCCGCGAAGGACTAGATCCCGGCTTGTCGGGGGCCCATCCCCGGTGTCAAGGCCCGAGAGCCTGGCCCCAGAGTGTGCTCGGGGGCTAGGCTGCACCCCGTCCTCCGCCGCGCCGGAAGCTTCCTCGGCGCCCGCACCAGCCTCGTGCGCACCGCCTACAACGGAACGGGGCGGAGAAGAAGGAGCTCCTACTGCGGGCTAACCCGTGCCTTGCAACGCCTGGCTCGCCTCGGCCTGTGGCTGCGTGGGAGGCGTGGCCACCCGCGGCGGAGTTGGCTCGCGCGGCGGAGGCGGCTCGCGCGGAGGCGTGACCGCGCGAGGTGGAGTAGGGGCGCGAGGAGGAGTGGCCATTCTCTCCTCCGGAGCCTCCACCACCATTGACTCAGGAGGCGGTGTAGAGGCCTATGGGCGAGGCACGTCCTCCTCCGCCTGAGGCGCGGCAGCCTCCACCCGAGGGGCAGTCGCCTCCCCTTGAGGCACCTCCTTAGTAGGGCTTGTGGAGGCCGTCTCCACAGGCCTCGTGGCCTCTTCAGCCACGGCCTCACCCGTGGCTCTCTTCACATTTGCTGCCTTGCGAAGCTTACGGCGCTTCACAGGCACAAGATCACTGACGAAAGCCAAGGAAGTATCTTCAAGAGAGGATAAAGAGAAAAAGAGCGAGAGTCAAACAACCAAGTACGAGAGACACTTACCCGGACGGCTGAGCGCCGGTGTTGACCCACGCCAGGCCTGGCGAGCGCCAGGAGGGCGCGGTCCTGGCGCCTGACCCCTCTGGAGGCGCCACTTCTTTCCTCTTGGAGGGAACGTCAGACGGCCTCGCCCCAGAACGGTCCACGGCCGCCTTGGTGCGTGGCTCGCGCCACCCCGAGGTGGCCTCCGCGTCAGAGGCCTCCCTCTCCTCGTCCTCCTCCTCCACGAGGCGCGAGGGCGCCACCACGAAGGCGTCATCATCGCCTGAGGAGATGTCGCAAATCTCGTCAGTAAATGGCCCTGCCCTCGAAGAGGACACCTCCCCTGCCGCGGCCTCCTCCTCGCCCAGGCCAACTCCCGAGGCTGAGGGAGAATCCGCTTCCTCCGCTCCCCGCGCCACCAGCACGGGCACCTCCATCCCCGCCTAGCCTGTCGGGGTAAACAGGGGCATCCCCTCCAAAATGGCCATGCGCTGGCTCATGTTGTACTGGTGGAGAGGCTGGAGCGTAACGGGGAGCTGGTCCGCGGCAGGCTCCACCGGGTTGATGAAGAGCACGGACAGGATGTTGTCGACGGCGTCCTTGTCGTTGTCCTCGCGGTAGAGCCTCATCTTGTCATGAGGCCCAGAGTACATCCACATGGGCACCGAGTGTGCCTGGAGAGGGGCGATGCGGCGCGTCATGAAGTCCGCTATGATGGTTTGCCCCGTGAGGCCCTCCTCGCGAAGGAAGCTCAGGCGCCCCAACAAGCTCGCATTCTTCACGCCGTCGAAGGGCGCCTTACCCCAGTGGGAGTTCTTCACGGGCGGCGCATCGGGGACCTCGAGGTAGGCGCAGGGCTGCTCCACCCCAACGAAGAACCACTTCTGGTGGAAGTCATCCACCTTCTTCGTCACCAAGGTGATGGCCTTGCCGTCGCTCCACGACATGGGGATGTAGACGCTCCCCATGCCATCCACGATGCAAAACGAGACGCACCCCGAGCGCTCGTTCTTCGCCGTGTTCCGAAGCGCGTAGAAGCACCGGAAGAGCCCCACCGTGGGCTCCAAGCCCAAGTACGCCTCGCAGAGATAAGCGAAGATGGCGAGGATGAGGACGGAGTTGGGGTGGAGGTGCAGGAACTGGACCTGGTAGAACGCCAACACCGCCTCTAGGAACGGAGAGAACGGCGGCACCAGCCCGGCGGAAAGGCAATGCTGGAATATCAGGAAATACCCTCGCGGGCGTTTCCCATGCGCCGCGGGCTTGAGCGCGGTGGCGCCGTGCTCATTCGTCCGGTCTGCTACCAGGAAGCGGACCTTGGCGAGCGCTTTGTCGTCGACGCGCACGCCAAGCAGTGTTGCGCCATGCGCGACCTCAGCGGCCTCCGCCTGGGAAGAGGACCCCGCGGCGGCCTTGCCCTTGTTCTTGGCGGGACTCATCGCCGGAGATCAGGGCGTTGCAGGAGGCGAGAGGAGCAGAGAGCGCTAGAGAGCGAAGGCGAAGAGCTCGAAAATGGCGAACGCTTCTACGAGAAGGATTGGAAACAGTAACGGCTCCCTGCTCCGGCGCTCAGGCTTTATGTCTCTTCAAGGAGCAGTTACCGGGGCGAGGTGGGACCCCCCACGACGCACGCCCTAGATCGTGCGCGACCGTTACTCGTCTGAGTGGCACGTGGCTCGGGCCGGCCGGGCATTTTGGGCCCACGACGCTCCGCCTGCGCCCATGGGCTCAATCGCGCCCATCGTGGGCCCGGGGGCTAGTGCGGCCCAGTGGAGACTGGGGTATGAAGAGCCCACTCTCCCCAGGCCTCGCACGCGGGCTGATCAGACGAAACGACTAAGGACCAAGCCACCGCTTGGGGAGACCCTCGAGAGGCAAATCCTCTTGAGGGCCTGAAGAGGAAGCGAAGGCCTGAAGAGGACCTGCGCTTCAAGAGACTCTCCCGAGGCGCCGTGCGCATGAAGAGAAGTCAGCAGAAATCCCTCCACAGGCCGCCTCGGGCCTGTGGGGAAGCGTCGCAGCCAAGGCAGCACTGCAGGGCGCACATGGCCTCTGCAGCAGCCGTAGAGTGACGCAGGCGCCCCCCCCCTTTGCCGTTTTGGTGCTAAAGGGGTTAATAAAGTTGCACCGCCTGCGTCCGGACAGCTGGGGCTTTCCTCTCTGATGATAAAGCGGCTGGACGGCGCAACACTCCAAGAAGATCGTCATCGTGGGCTCCAACCCGAAGACTGCAACCCCTGCGCGCCGTTCTGTGCGGTCTGCAGCCTGTCGGCCACCGCGCCCAACTTTATTGCCGTTGGACCGCGTCCATGGAGGATTCTGCCGCGGTGGACTCCAACTCCCTCGTGCCACTGCCGTGTGGGAGCCCACCTTGGACGCCCAGCGCAAGGAAGACGCCTACGACGCCTATAAAAGGAAGAAGACCCCCACCGTAGGGAGGGTCGGCCAATTGCTCGGAGAACACTTGTAAACCCTAGCTCAGCTAAGTAGAATAGCCTTTGGCTGGAGGAGGAAGAAGACCATTGCTTCCCTCTCCAGGCACGAACTACCTCAAGAGAGCCCTCGG
This sequence comes from Poa annua, assembly GCA_026929855.1. Classification (NCBI taxonomy): domain Eukaryota; kingdom Viridiplantae; phylum Streptophyta; class Magnoliopsida; order Poales; family Poaceae; genus Poa; species Poa annua. Next base: position 11,847,834 of record CM049430.1, read on the forward strand.
CAAGCTCAGTTGTACTCTGACCTCCGCAAGCAGGAGTAACGGTTTTTCCTCCTCCTGAAGGCCGTGAACCTGGGTACGGGCCGGTATCCATCTCTATCGTGGGTGTTCCTCTCCAGGCCCGGCGAGCACCGTCGTCGTGCCTCTCGAGGGTCTTGACCTCCGTGTTCAATCCCCTTCATGAACTTCTCTTCAGGGAGTGACCACCCCTGTTCTGTGGGAGTCACAACCCGACAATTGTGATTGAAGTAGACAGCAGGATTAAAATATTGTAGGCATAGGGACGAATGTATGGGCGTTGCATGGATAAGATAGTTCATGTAATAACATAGCATAGGCATTTGCAGATAAATAATATAAAGCATCCAAGTATTAACTAATCATAAGCATGTATTCCAATTTAGTTGTGCGTGCTCGCAATGAGAAACTTGCACATCATCTTTTGTCATGCCAGCCCGTTTGCAGCGGGGTCTCTAGGGAATCTACTGGCAATTAAGGTACTCCATTTAATAAAGTACCGGAGCAAAGTATTAACACTCCGTGAATACATGTGATCCTCACATCATAGCCATTCCCTCCGGTTATACTAAATGATGTCACTTTGGAGCCATCGGTTCCGGACAATAATATGTGTATACAACTAATAGATATGATCCAAAACAATAATTATCATCATGATTCAATAACATGTTCAGATCTGAAATCATGGCACTCGGGTCCTAGTGTCAAGCATTAAGCATAACAAGTTGCAACAATGACGTGAAACACCCACGATGGATACTAGCCACTATGCCCTAACAATCTTACCACTATTACATGATTGATCTCATCCAATCCCTACCATCCCCAAAAGCCTACAGCGGTGAATTACTCACTAATGGATGGGGGAAACATGGATGGTTGATGGAGAGGCGGTGGATATGACGATGTCGATGATCCCCTTCGATTCCCTGTCCCGGCAGGGTGCCGGAACAGAGACTTCTGGTCCCCGAACTAGGGTTCACGATGGCGGCGTACGGTGGTGTTCTCTGGAAAAGTTGCTATCCCCCTAGAGTTTTTAGGTCAGGTGGGTCTTGTAGCCGCGAGGGGGTCGCGAGGAGGCGGCCGAGTGGGCCACATTGTCTGCTGGCACGGCCAGGGCCCACCCGCGCCAAGAGGTGGTGTGGAGGCCTCGTGCCTCCTCTCCGCTTGGTATTCGTGGTTCCCGTCCCCTCTCGGATGGAAAATAACTTCTGGTTGATTTTGGGCTTTTTCTCCGAAGTTGATATTTCTGCACAAAAAGGAGACACCGGGGTAATTCTGCTAAAAACAGCGTTAGTCCACGTTAGTTGCATCCAAAACACACAAATTAAAGGTAAAACAATAGCAAAAGTGTTTGGGAAAGTAGATACGTTTTGAACGTATCAACTCCCCCCAAGCTTAGCTTATTGCTTGTCCTCAAGCAATCCAGTTAACAACTGAGTGTGATAAAAGAACTTTCACGAACTCATTTGCTCATGTGATGTAAATATTCTCATTATGAGGACAAATGCTTAGACTATTCATAACAAGGCATATATAAACGACGTCACCCAATAGTTATGTAAACCATGAAAAGATGCCAATTATACCGATGATAAATAACATGAAACATATCAATTCACAGGATTGGAATGCTCATAAGAAAGTATGATAAAGTGGTATCTCGCTAGCCCGAATGTAACAGCAAAACATAAAAGCCGAGGCACCTCTGAGTTTCAAGGGAAGACTAGAGATAAAGATATCAAAGATAAAAGCATCTAGATTGCACCGCGGTTAACATGTTAAGGGTTAATCACATTGCTCTAAGAATGACAATTATGCTCTCAAGAAGATGCTCAAAGAAGGATGGAGACTTAACAGTAAAGTTAAAGATATGCCCTTCACTGAGGGAAGTAGGGATTCAACATGTGCTAGAGCTTCTTATTATTTTGAAAACAGAGGTAAAATTGTTTTTGAGTGTTGGTTGTTAGGTCAATGACTGGCAATAGAGTTCTTGTTATCTTCCATACTAAGCAAGTTGAGAGCGGTTCCGATTTTTTTTAAAACAAAGCACTTGTAATATGCATCTTTATATTCATATATTTTGATAGCTTGACACTCCTCCCCACCTTGCTAACAATACCATGGCTAACGAAATTATCGGGTGCCCACCAAACAATCTCAAACCATGGAGGAGTGCCTATTTTTATTTTCTCAAATCCTTTTTTTTGGTATTGAAGGGGTTCCGGTGCAGAAAACAATAATTTTTCTAGCGTATGAACGCCCTAACTAGCCAAGATATATCTATCTAGTACATGCGATAACGGTGGCGGAACTGGTTACATACCTCCATGTAGACCGAATAGCGGGTATACGCTCCCGCACAAGCGTTGACGATGAAGTCGTACGTAGCCGACCTCGAGGTCGCGGCGATCTTGCCGCGATGAAGTAGACGATGACGCCGTGATGTCGAATATGACCTGTGTCGACGGGCGTCGGGCGGAAGGTGGCGTGGCGCCGGCGGCTGGGAGGGTGGCGCCGGCGGCAGGGCAGCGACGGCGGGCGAGACGATATGGCGCAAATGTAGTATCTAGGACATCGGTGTGTCTACGATCATATCTCGGACAAGGTAGTATCGCAGAGACAAAGGGAATGAATATCATATTTATGGTTCAACGACGATATTCGTGGAATGCACAGGGGTCGTCATATATTTCCAGGTATCCCTGACGATCATTGGTGAGCAAGGTGTCTCGACCATGTCTGGAGTGTTCCCGAACCGTAGCGTAACAAACTTAAGGTCTTAGCGACGCTAGGAGATAGGTTCTGGAATTTTATAGGTTTTTATTGGAGAGAGAGAAATGATCCGGAAAGAGTTCCGGTGGTCCGAAAGGAGTTCCGGGGAGGTGTGGAATGGTTCCGGGAATGTCTGAAAGTTGTTCGGGTGGTTCCGAAATTGTTTCGGAGTCATGGGATATTGAATTATATATAAATATATTAATTATGAATTAATGGGATTTTTATATTAATTTAATATTGATTAAATAAAGGAAAAAATGGGGCTCCCACCTAAATGGGCCCTAAGAGGGCCCAAGAGGGGGAAACCGCACCCCACAAGGAAGGGGAAGGCTGGGCCTCCTAGTCCAACTCGGACTAGGAGTTGGAGGGCCCATGGGGGGTTCAGCCGAACCCCCCCTCCCCTCTCCTCCTTTAGTCCCACATGGGGGAGCCAAGGGGGTTGGCACACCCCCTTCCCCCTTTATATAGCAAGGCATATTAATTGATTTAATACATAGGAAAATCCAATTAATTCCCGATTTCTCTCTCGATCTCGTGGTTCCCAAGTCGGAGCCGCGCCGAGCTGAGGAAGGAGGTCTCTCTCCACCTAAGCCATACCGCAGAGCGCCGTTGCTCTGCGGGATTCCAGATAAGATCTACTCCTGCGATTTCAGCTGGATCTGAATGACCGGGAGTTGTCGCTAGGCTCCGTATGTTTGTGAGTGCTCGGAGGCATCTCTTTTGAGGAGCTTGGGCGACGTCGTCTCACCCCCTGCAGCCGCCGCGCTTCCCCCCCTCTGCTGCCGGCGCACCAGCCCCGGTGTTGGCGCTCTGCCTTCTTCCGCCCGACGCCCGTCGACGTAGATCATCATCGACACCCCGGCGTCATCGACTCCGACATCGCGGCAAGTTCTCCGCGATCTCGAGGTCGGTTACGTACGACTTCATCGTCAACGCTCGTGCGGGAGCGTAATCCCCGCTATCGGTCTACATGGAGGTAATGTAACCCGTTCCGCCACCGTTATCGCATGTACTAGATAGATAGATCCTGGCTAGTTAGGGTTTCGATCGCTAGAAAAATTATTGTTTTCTGCACCGTAACCCCTTCAGAACCATCTAAGCATGCTCACATGAATGAGTATATGTACGGAAATGAGAAACAAATAGAGTTCATTACCAGCCTCTTACCCAACTCGAAATTGTCATAGATCATCATAATTGCCTATCACTTGTGTGCTTGAAACATATGAAATAATAACCAAGCTCCATGGAGTAATTGAAGATAATGACCTCTGAAACAAACTATACAAAGCAAAGAGAAACATCAAATATTTCTGGGTTTTCCGATTTAGAAACTAAAAACAGAACCACCAGTAAAAACGAATTTATTCGAGGACCTTAACATGCCCAGATCAGAAAACTCGAAACTAATGAAAGTTGCGTACACATCAAATTTCAAGTCATTCCGACATTCCTGTAATAAGTTAAGAATTTAACGGTGGATAGAAGAAATATGTCCCTGCGCGAAAACATCACACAACAAAGCAAAATATTTTTGTGTTTTTGCATATTGAACTGAAATAAATACTAAGCATACTAATACTAGATACTAAAACAAACCAGCAAGAGAAAAAAATCTTTTTGGTATTTTGGGGTTTATGGGAAGCAAACAAAGCATAAATAACAAAGAGAAAGAAAACTAAAAACGAAACATGAATATACAAAGTACCAAATGATAATGATATATAGATGAGTGTGCATCAATATACCTCCCCCAAAGCTTAGGCTTTTGGCCTAAGTGGAGCTCAAGGCGTATGTGAATAATCCCCCCAACTCGGTGGGTTATGCCCGGTGTAGTCGTACTCTGCATCGGCTGCGGTGGAGGAAGATCATGAAGGTCCTGCATACTCCGGATCCGGGTACACGAAGCTGGGTGTCTCCGGGGGCTGAATGAAACCACCCCTATAATCCTCGTCGTGGCCCCTACTATCCGGGCCGGGCTTCTCCCCAAGTGTATCGAACTCAGCTTCTGAGACTGACAAGTTCCCCTTGCCAACAAGGTTAAGAAGAGGCGCATGCAAGATAACAATTCTCTCAATGGTAGTTACTTTAAGGTGTTTCCTCTTTGAATAAGTTATGATATAAGGGAGATAATGCAAGCTACCACTTCCAGCAATAAAGTCATGCCTCTTCTAAAGGAGATATGCCCTAGAGGCAAATAAATAAGTAGTATTTATTGCATTATCTCATAAGTTTATAATAGGTTTGTGTATTATGCTATAACTGTATTAATCGGAATTGTTAATACACGTGTGATACATAGACAACTAGGTCCCTAGCAAGCCTCTATATGAGCTAGTCCATTGGGCAACAGTTGATCGAGATTCCCGATCAAGGACAATGACGTCGGTTGACAATGGGGTCATCTTGTTAGTTGAATAAGGTGGTGGACATACGCAAAGTATTGCAATAAGATCGTATTACGATGTTTGTCATTTGCAATAGATAAGAGTATGATAGCTTATTCCTTAGACCGTGAGACCGTACTTATTGTTGCTTCGTAGGAGTGCTTTGAGAGCATCAAACGTTGTGTCTTATATAGCATGACAATAACGGTGTCCATCTTGGGTATTCCGAAAGAGCATCGAGACGTAAGGATCAAGAGCGGGATTTGTTCATTCTTGTAATGGAAAGATACTCTGGGCCCACTCGGTGATATTGCATCTATATAGCTGCAGCTTATGACTAGGTCATGGAGATGTAATATCACAGACGAGTTAATAACCTTCGTCGGTAACGAGATACAGCAAAGGCATCGGTGTGTCTACGATCATATCTCGGACAAGATAGTATCGCAGAGACAAAGGGAATGAATATCATACTTATGGTTCAACGACGATATTCGTGGAATGCACAGGGGTCGTCATATATTTCCAGGTATCCCTGACGATCATTGGTGAGCGGAGTGTCTCGACCATGTCTGGAGTGTTCCCGAACCGTAGCGTAACAAACTTAAGGTCTTAGCGACGCTAGGAGATAGGTTCTGGAATTTTATAGGTTTTTATTGGAGGGAGAGAAATGATCCGGAAAGAGTTCCGGTGGTCCGGAAGGAGTTCCGGGGAGCTATGGAAGGGTTCCGAGAATGTCCGAAAGTTGTTCGAGTGGTTCCGAAATAGTTTCGGAGTCATGGGATATTGAATTATATATAAATATATTAATTATGAATTAATGGGGTTTTTATATTAATTTAATATTAGTTAAATAAAGGAAAAAGGGGGCTCCCACCTACATGGGCCCTAAGAGGGCCCAAGAGGGGGAGCCGCACCCCACAAAGGGGGGTGGGCCCCAAGGGGGTTCGGCTGGCCCATGGTGGGTGCGCACCCCCCCCCCCAACCTTTAGTCCCACATGGGGGAGCCAAGGGGGTTGGCACACCCCCTTCCCCCTTTATATAGCAAGGCATATTAATTGATTTAATTCATAGGAAATTCAATTAATTCCCAATTTCTCTCTCGATCTCGTGGTTCCCAAGTCGGAGCCGCGCCGAGCTGAGGAACGGGGTCTCTCTCCACCTAAGCCATACCGCAGAGCGCCGTTGCTCTGCGGGATTCCAGATAAGATCTACTCCTGCGATTTCAGCTGGATCTGAATGACCGAGAGTTGTCGCTAGGCTCCGTATGTTTGCGAGTGCTCGGAGGCTACTCTATTGAGGAGCTTGGGCGACGTCGTCTCGCCCCCTGCAGCCGCCGCGCCTCCCCCCTCTGCTGCCGGCGCGCCAGCCCCGGTGCTGGCGCTCTGCCTTCTTCTGCCCGACGCCCGTCGACGCAGATCATCGTCGACACCCCGGCGTCATCGACTCCGACATCGCGGCAAGTTCTCCGCGACCTCGAGGTCGGCTACGTACGACTTCATCGTCAACGCTTGTGCGGGAGCGTAATCCCCGCTATCGGTCTACATGGAGGTAATGTAACCCGTTCCGCCACCGTTATCGCATGTACTAGATAGATAGATCCTGGCTAGTTAGGGTTTCGTTCGCTAGAAAATTATTGTTTTCTGCACCGTAACCCCTTCAGTGGTATCAGAGCCGATCTATGCGTAGTACTGCTGGTACGGTTAGAACTCATGTTGAATGAGGGCGTCTTTCTTATATTTGCTACCCTCTAGCGTGCACCTGCGATGCCTTCGGTATTGAGTTGATGAAGCGGCCCGGACCGACTTTACGCGTACGCTTACGCGAGACTGGTTCCACTACTGACATACGGCTTGCACCGTATCTGTGGCTGGCGGGTGTCTGTTTCTCTCTCTCTAGTCGGCAAAGCATTTTCAATGTAGGGCCCGAAAGGGATGCTTAAACATGCAATAATACGATCGACGTTGTGGTACAAAGTTCGTAGGTAGGGAAGCGATTCTCTTACGAATAAGCCTATATGACACGTAAAACTTGCAAAACTAGATAAAGCTAGAGGCGTCTAACTTTGTTTTGCAGAGGCGTTATTTTATGTGACATGGTTACGGTAAGTTTTGATATTACTCGTACTGTCGGAGGCAATGGAGGGCTCTGCAGACTCGGAGTCATGCCGGGGCGCCGGGGGCCAGGCACATGGCGCCATGAAGGTCCAGGCGCATCGACCATGTCACATCGCACTTCATTGCATCATTATTGTGTGCTGTTGTGTGTGCATCCTATTGATTGCTTATATGCTAGATATACAACGGTAGCATCATAAATAGGATGATCCCTAACAAATACCAAAATTGTGTTCTCCCTCGTTGCGCACCACCAAGAAAGTTCTACGTTATGAGGCAGGCCGTGATGATCGGGTGTCACACATCTCGTCGTTCGCATACAGTGGGTGTAAGGCATGTTGCACGCGCAGGTCTTCGAGGTTTGATTGGCGAGCCTAGCATACTCAGAGGTATGGCCTCGGAACACGGGAAGATCGAAAGATCGAGCACGAGTCACAGAGTTGTTGTGATCGACATGTTATGTCCACCTTTGAAGCTGTGCTGCCGGCCGTGATGATCGGGGGTAGTGTGGTGGATGAGGGTCGTGTAATCGCCATTATTATTTTTAGGGATAATAATCTTGGTGAGGTGTGTTTTTGATAATGAGATTATAGAACTAAAACTCACCTATATATCATAAACTTATCTTACCTCTTTTGCGATCACATCTGGAGACTACAGAACTACACTTCGGTTACTTCTTCAAGAGCTCGGATTCTACCTTGGAAGCCGACGGGTCCAACTTCATCAGCTGGTGCATTGGTTTTAGAAACATTCTCCAAACACAACAAACATCCTATATGTGCTAGAACATTAGTTAGGAGTTAGACCAGATGATTTTGATAGCAAGGAGCAAGATGATGAGTTCCGTAAGCATCATGACATGTTCATGGAAGTGACGATCGTCATGAGCGTATGCCTAGCACCTGAGTTGAAAGTTGTTTCAACACATGGAGCCATATGTCGTGATTGATGCGATCAGAGGTCACTTCAAAGATGAATTGAGTCTTGAGCGGTTCAGACAGCTTAGAAAGTTCCGGACCATTCACATGGGGAGCATACCTGTCTGGAGACTCAGTTGAAGAAGTTGTGTGACATCTACTTCAGGATTACGAATATCTACGATTTCTAGATAGCGAACTCCAGTGCAATAGAGATTGTGCTTTACCTCCTAGCTGTGAATAGCATGTGCGTGAATATGCTATAGAGACACGGTGAGCTTCTTCACGTTCGTGAACAAGTTCAAATCTCTAAAACTTGATTCATCGAAGAAGAGTTCTTCGACGCTATGGGTATATTTGATATACGAAGATATAAATGTATTCTTCTCATACTTGATGAAAAGTGTTTGATAATTGTTCTGTTTGTGAAACAGTCCCTGATTATCACAAGTATGTGGCGAAGGGTGACGTGACAGTGCACGAGTGATGGCAAGTTCATGGCCAGTGGTGCTCACGCCCTCGAGATATCATATTAGTTATCATCAATAGTTTTTGATAAGACATTTTGTAATAGTGAGAATGTGATCTAGTTTGGTGTCTTGAATGTAACAAGACATAATTATTCATATAGAACACATAAGTTGTTTTATGTTATGAAACAAAGCAGTTGTTTCATGTTATGAGTAATTTGCATCACATCTCAATTACATTATACGTATGATATACATTTATAATAGCGGGAATGATAAAATTGTGTGTCCAAAGAACAAACACCATCGAATTTAGTCATAAAGGCAATGAAAGAAGTAATGGATATTTTTGGTCCATTTAAGTATTTCGAGTGCCAAAATTGATTAAGTTTGAAATGCAGTATTGAAGTTGCAATACTAGAGGAAATTGATTGAGAGTCATTTTTAATGATTAATCAATGGTGTTTTGCTTGATCCGAATTCTTCTATGATTTTGGTAAATAGGAGTATTTGCCCGATAAATTATGGAGTCTGAAATTAATTTGATAATAGATCAAATGGGGTTTTTCAGAAGAAAGATTAGTGAATATTGTATTCACAAGATTCGATCAAAGGACAATATTTTTGAATCATGGTTTCAACACAAAAGACTTGTGGAAATTTGTTTTCACAATATTATAATGTCATATATGGTGATATGTGGGGAATTATAATTATGCTCTATTTTAAATAAATAAAGTGTGGTCTGTCAGAATCAGTCTTAGAATCTCCTAATATGTTCGAAACATTATAGTCGATATCCACTTTAGAAAATAGATATTTTTCTCAACAAGAATTCATAGGATCGACAGTAATGTCGACGTGTATATGATTATGCGATAATTCGGAATATACATGAGTAGTTATTTGTAGATTGCTCGCATTGGACGAGAGTGTATTCCAGAATCAATTAGAAACAAAGTTCAGTTTGTTGTCTATATAATTCCGAGAAAAGATGACTTTTCGAATTATGGTTTATGGATTGAAATTAGAAGTTTGGAATAAAGTGTCAGACTTATGTTGGAAGATGTTCCAAAGAGTATATGTCTGCTGATGAAAGTTTAGTGATTAAGAGTGAGGGAGACTAGAAAATTGTTTTCTGCTTGCAATCCTCTTCATAAAGATCATAATATTTTCATGAAAGAAACTTCTAAATAAAGTGTTGTTATATTTAATATTGCTGTCAGGTCACAACACTGTATTAAGTATTTCAGATCTTGTTGACAGATCAAGATGCACTTTATGAATACAAAGAAAGTTGAGAAAATATCGGAATACGAACAAAGGCTTTTTGAGCCTGGAAATCCAAAGTTGCATTTGAAAGGATTAAGAGAGTAATTGTTGCTGCAATTCTTATTAGAGGAATAAGATTGTTTAATCGTCATATAAAGTGTTATATGAGAAATGTGACTATAAGAAAGACGCGGTAGCATGTCTTGTCGAGAAATGTGTCTTGGACAAGATCAAATTTGTTGACTACATTTATGTAGACATGCTTGAAGTCTGAGGGATTTGTATTAATGTAATACTGTAGTTTGTATTAAATTCGAATTGATAGTAGATCAATGATTTTGGTTTAACCAAGATGTCGATTTAAGTGGGAGTCATAGTTAGTTCACTCAGGAGAAATATGTGAAGAACATATTTTTGAGTGGGAGCTCAGGAACTCAAATATGTGGATGACACGTTTTGAGTGGGAGCTCGTGTTATCAAATATGTGGAGACATAATTTGAGTGGGATTCGAATTCATCTTGTGTAGTTAACACATTGTGAAACTGTGCCAATAGAATAGATGAAGTTGTGAAACTATTTAAAAGTTAGTGTCTATTTTGAAATAGAACGGGAATTTTAAATAGTTAGTCGAGTTGGATTATATCTGAGGAGTCAGAATAGAGTCAAAAGGATGGTCCTTTGGAATCCAGTTGGTCATTAAGAGTAATGATGCATGAAGGTAATGGTTGTATGACATGTGGGTCTATTATGTATATATTAGACATCATACAGAAACCATATTATCTGCACGATAAAATATAACCGATGTTCTTGGAGTAAAGAACAGTTATGAAATTAAATTTGGAATTTACTGGAAGTAGAAGTGCGTTAGTTAAGGGATTGACATTTGAATGTCAAGTTTTCTACATTGGTGTGAAAGTATGTAGATATCGCGAGTTTGTAATTGTTACAAGGGGCTCTGCATGGTTGAGTGTGTTTTTCAGGGCAGTTATCTGGTTAGTATAATCAGAGTAAGCGCTGGGAAGCAGAAGTCTCACTTAGTTACGGTATTTGCATATATGTTGTTAGACAACATGGTGATATCAAACAAGTTGATGCCAGTGAATCGCAAAAGCATGTACAATAATGGATTGTGCAGTAACACTTTTCCACGAGCAAGCATTATCAAATGATTCTTATTTGATAAGGGATTCTGATAAAGTAAAATGCAGCTAGTTTATTTGTACTCTAGTGCAAGTGGGAGACTGAAGGAGATATGCCCTAGAGGCAAATAAATAAGTAGTATTTATTGCATTATCTCATAAGTTTATAATAGGTTTGTGTATTATGCTATAACTGTATTAATCGGAATTGTTAATACACGTGTGATACATAGACAACCAGGTCCCTAGCAAGCCTCTATATGAGCTAGTCCATTGGGCAACAGTTGATCGAGATTCCCGATCAAGGACAATGACGTCGGTTGACAATGGGGTCATCTTGTTAGTTGAATAAGGTGGTGGACATACGCAAAGTATTGCAATAAGATCGTATTACGATGTTTGTCATTTGCAATAGATAAGAGTATGATAGCTTATTCCTTAGACCGTGAGACCGTACTTATTGTTGCTTCGAAGGAGTGCTTTGAGAGCATCAAACGTTGTGTCTTATATAGCATGACAATAACGGTGTCCATCTTGGGTATTCCGAAAGAGCATCGAGACGTAAGGATCAAGAGCGGGATTTGTTCATTCTTGTAATGGAAAGATACTCTGGGCCCACTCGGTGATATTGCATCTATATAGCTGCAGCTTATGACTAGGTCATGGAGATGTAATATCATAGACGAGTTAATAACCTTCGTCGGTAACGAGATACAACAAAGGCATCGGTGTGTCTACGATCATATCTCGGACAAGGTAGTATCGCAGAGACAAAGGGAATGAATATCATACTTATGGTTCAACGACGATATTCGTGGAATGCAGAGGGGTCGTCATATATTTCCAGGTATCCCTGACGATCATTGGTGAGCGGAGTGTCTCGACCATGTCTGGAGTGTTCCCGAACCGTAGCGTAACAAACTTAAGGTCTTAGCGACGCTAGGAGATAGGTTCTGGAATTTTATAGGTTTTTATTGGAGGGAGAGAAATGATCCGGAAAGAGTTCCGGTGGTCCGGAAGGAGTTCCGGGGAGCTATGGAAGGGTTCCGAGAATGTCCGAAAGTTGTTCGGGTGGTTCCGAAATAGTTTCGGAGTCATGGGATATTGAATTATATATAAATATATTAATTATGAATTAATGGGATTTTTATATTAATTTAATATTAGTTAAATAAAGGAAAAAGGGGGCTCCCACCTACATGGGCCCTAAGAGGGCCCAAGAGGGGGAGCCGCACCCCACAAAGGGGGGTGGGCCCCAAGGGGGTTCGGCTGGCCCATGGTGGGTGCGCACCCCCCCCCCCCCCCAACCTTTAGTCCCACATGGGGGAGCCAAGGGGGTTGGCACACCCCCTTCCCCCTTTATATAGCAAGGCATATTAATTGATTTAATTCATAGGAAATTTAATTAATTCCCAATTTCTCTCTCGATCTCGTGGTTCCCAAGTCGGAGGCTGAGGAAGGGGGTCTCTCTCCACCTAAGCCATACCGCAGAGCGCCGTTGCTCTGCGGGATTCCAGATAAGATCTACTCCTGCGATTTCAGCTGGATCTGAATGACCGGGAGTTGTCGCTAGGCTCCGTATGTTTGCGAGTGCTCGGAGGCTACTCTATTGAGGAGCTTGGGCGACGTCGTCTCGCCCCCTGCAGCCGCCGCGCCTCCCCCCTCTGCTGCCGGCGCGCCAGCCCCGGTGCTGGCGCTCTGCCTTCTTCTGCCCGACGCCCGTCGACGCAGATCATCGTCGACACCCCGGCGTCATCGACTCCGACATCGCGGCAAGTTCTCCGCGACCTCGAGGTCGGCTACGTACGACTTCATCGTCAACGCTTGTGCGGGAGCGTAATCCCCGCTATCGGTCTACATGGAGGTAATGTAACCTGTTCCGCCACCGTTATCGCATGTACTAGATAGATAGATCCTGGCTAGTTAGGGTTTCGTTCGCTAGAAAATTATTGTTTTCTGCACCGTAACCCCTTCATCTTCATCGACTCAATATCAAGTTTCTTCATATATAACAGCAAATCCTGAGGATGGGGGTATAAACAATGCAAAGCTAATAATCGTGAAGCAACTAGTCCTCCAAAAATTCCTCCCTTCTCTCGGTTAGCCGCAAAACGGCGAGCAATCATAGCACCCAAGTTATAAGTCCTATTACGACGCAATGCAGCAGCAAGAAAAGCTAAATCAGGCAAGCCTAATTTACCAGCAGAATTCCTAGCTAGAACACACTTAGCAATGAAGTATGCAAAATAACGAATGGAAGGGAGGTGAATACTCCTGATTTTACCGTCCTCCTTAGAGAAACTTCTCCCATAGCAGATTTCTTCATACACATTCATCAATAGCCTTGGGTTACCCTTCGACTTCTCCACTGATCCTCTATTTGAAACCCTCATCACTGAACAGAAAACATCAAAACGCAAGTCCACAGATTTATTGTAAATTGTGTAATGCACGGTCGGGTTAGATGAGTTCAAATTGCAATGAAAATTCGGCACCACCGACATAGACAAAATAGCATATTGGTAAGGTAGATCCTCAAGAAAACGGTCCAATCCTGCATTAGATAAGAGAGAGTGGAAATCTTTTGTAATCCCTGCAAATTCCATGAATTGCGAGCACGGGTAGACGACAGGGTACAATCCTTCCTCTCTATGAACTTTTTATTTTCCTTCCAACACTATCTCATGAGGATTTAGTGCAAATGAATTCCCTTCCATGTTCTGAAATTTTTAACAAACATCATAAAAATCGATTCTTAGCTAATTAAATGAAGGGAAACTACTATAGTGACTTGCTAGAGGCTTAAGCATGCATCCAAACTAGTTTCTTCAACTTATAACAATCATTCAAACTCACTAAAAAGGATATCTACAGCAGCAAAATACTTCATATATACACCATTAAACAAAATTCTACTTGGATATTCGGGAGATTCACATACCGGAGAGGAGATGCACCAAATTTCAGCACCAGAAATTGGCTGAATGTGGAGATCAAAATCCCAGGAGATGAACAGCAAGAACACGAGTTTGAGTTATCCAAAAGTGATTTTTTTGGGAAGAGGAAGGTAGGGGAAGGAGAGAGAGCAAGTGGGGGGCATGTGGGCCCCACACCACCAGCTGGCATGACCACTTACCAGCCGCGCCACCAGGTGATGTGGTGGACCTGGGGGTCCCCCTGGTGGCTCTCTAAATATGATTTTTCATATAAAAAATTTAATTTTCTGAGAAACTTTATTTTTTCATTTTCTGGTATTTTGCATTATTAAATTCAATACAGAAAAATTATTTTCTAACAACAAATTTAACTAAACATTGCAAACTAAGTAACATTACAGTAGGTATAACAAGGATGAGAGAAAGAAAATTGTTTAGCCTCTTTATGCATTTAAAATGCACTTGTTAATAAGGTAGATCAAGTCTTGCCACCAAATGAATTTTATATGACATGAAAGATTTTAAACCATATGAGACACTCATGTTACCTTATAATGAATTTGTATGGATCCAATCATGAGTTTTGAATTCTTCTTTATATGGGCAATCAATACTTCCCACTCTAATGGACCTCAAATTGGTAATTGTATTAACTCCAGACATTCTATCAACTTTCTTGGGAAAATAAACAGTATGCTCCTTGCCATGAACATTAAAAGTAACCTTTCCTTTATTGCAATCAATAACAGCTCCTGCGGTGTTTAGAAAAAGGGTTTCCAAGAATAATAGACATATTATCATCTTCAGGCATTTCAAGAACAACAAAGTCAGTCATAATTAAGCAATTGGTAGTTATTTGGACAGGAACATCCTCACAAATTCCAACAGGAACATCAGTAGATTTATCAGCCATTGGCAAAGATATATAAGTAGGTATCAATTTGTCAAGATAAAGTCTCTTGTAAAGAGAGAAAGGCATAACACTAACTCCATCTCCCAAATCACATAGAGAAGTTTTAACATAATTATTTTCGATAGAGCAAGAAATAGTAGGTATACCTGGATCACCAAGCTTCTTTGGAACTTTACCATTCAAATAGTAATTAGCAAGCATAGTAGATATTTCCTCATTAGTAATTTTTCTTTTGTTAGTCACAATATCTTTCCTATATTTAGAATAAGGAGCCAACTTAATAGCATCAGTAAAAGGAATTTGTAAGAACAATGGTTTCATCGAATCACAAAATCTATTATAATGTTCTTCCTCTTTTGTTTTAAGTTGCTTAGCAGGAAAAGGCATTGTTTTTGGACCCAAGGTTCTCTTTCATTACCATGTTTCTTAGCAAAAAAGTCTTATTTAGTGTATTTTTTATTTTAGCATGTTTTTCAGGTTCTTCTTCTATTTTTCTGATCTGAATTAACAATTTTATCCTTATCATTGTTATTAGCATTATCATTGTTGTGTTCATTACCACTTTCGGTTTCAGCATCAGAAACAGATATACTATTAGGATCAATAACAGGTTCAGAGGATTCTACAACAATTTTAGGTTTCCTTTTCTTTTTCCTAGAAGGAATACTAGGTTCATTCACTCGTTGAGAATCTTGTTCAATTCTTTTATCATGTCCTTCAGGATACAAAGGATCTTGAGTTGATTTACCACCTCTAGTTGTTACTTCACAAACAACTTTTTCTTTAGCAATAGAGTTGTTTACTAGCAATTATTTTTGCACTTTAGTGAGTTGATCTGTTTGAGTTTGAACTATATGAAAGTGTTTAATTAGAACTTTAACATCATTAGCAGTTCTATCAACAATATCATGTAAATCACTAATAGCATGAGAAATTTTCATTAAATGATTCTCTATTCTCGAATTAAAATTGCATTGCTTAATAATAAAATCATCAAATTCATCAAAGCATTGGGCAGGAAGTTTAGAGTAAGGGATATCTCAATCATCAAACCTTTGGAGAGAGTGTACCTCACTAACGGTTGGAGGGGGAATAGGCTTACATAATTCTTCAATAGGAGGTAAATACTTCACATCTTCAGATTTAATACCACTTTCTTGAAGAGATCTTTTAACTTCCATCATCATTTCTTCATTTAATTCAATCATACCCCTCTTCTTCGGTGTTGGTGAAGGTGTTGGAGTAAGTTCAGGAATATCTCAATCATCATTATTCTTGCATATTGTAGCCAATAATTCTTCAGCTTCTTCGGGAGTCCTTTTCCTGAAAACACAACTAGCAAAACTATCCAGGTATGTCCTAGATTCAACAGTTAGTCCACTATAAAATATATCAAGTAGATCATTTTTCTCCAAGTCATGGTCCGGCTGCCCTCTCAAGATGCAACAAAAGCGTGTCCAAGCTTTGGGCAATTTCTCACCTTCATCTTGATTGAAATTATTGATTTTTAACAAAGCATCATGTTGAGCACTAGCAGAGAAATATTTTTGAAAGAAAGCATGAAGCAAACCCTTAGGGCTAGTGATGGAACCAG
The DNA here is from genome assembly GCA_026929855.1 of Poa annua. Taxonomy (NCBI): domain Eukaryota; kingdom Viridiplantae; phylum Streptophyta; class Magnoliopsida; order Poales; family Poaceae; genus Poa; species Poa annua. Next base: position 11,864,382 of record CM049430.1, read on the forward strand.
GAGACAAGTTATTATACCAATTTTAGCTTCTCCTTTAATGAGAAAGGAAATATTTTAGCAACAAAGTAAGTGCATATTTCAATGTCCTCAACAAATATTCCACTCAAATCAGAAAATACATTCATGTGTTCTACAACACTTTCATTTTCAGTTCCGCAGAAAGATTCTCTTTCAACTATAGCTATATGAGCCAAATCAAGAGAGAAATCATAATCTTTATCTTTTATGTTTACAGGAGATGTAGCAAATTTAGCATCAAGAGATAAATTATATCTAACAACACGTTTTTCAACAAGTTTTTTCATAGCGCTAACATCTTTCATAGCATTAATTTCTTCAATAAGAGCATCATCAAGATCCACATACATATCATCACACTCATCATAAGTATCACGAGTAAATTCAGGTGAATTAACAAGTGTTTCAGCATTTTCATTAGGAGTTTCAGCATTTTCAATTTGTTTAGATTTAGCAATAGTAGCATCTAAAAAGGAACCTAATGAACCAGTTTCATCAAGAACAGTAGAAGCGTCATCCTAAGTAACTTCAGATTCAGCAGTAGTAACAGAACGTGCAGGTTGTGGTGGTGTAACAAGCTTACTCAACACAGACGGAGAATCAAGCGCAACAGCAGAATTCAGAGTTGTACCTTTCCTTGTAGTGGATGACACGATGGGAAACTTCTTATCAACGTTTCTTCCCATGATGAATAAATTCCAGCGAACAATATCACACTCCGGTGGGCTTACAAATAAAGCTATGCTCCCCGGCAACAGCGTCAGCAAATAGTCTTGATGACCCACAAGTGTAGGGGATCGCAACAGTCTTCGTGGGAAGTAAAACCCAAATTTATTGATTCGACACAAGGGGAGACACATATTATTTATAAGTTTTAACAGATGATTTGTCTGATCAGCTGCACCTGTGAATAGACTTGCTCGAGGATGATTATCAGTAGCAACAGTTTTATAGCAGAGACAGTAGTGAAATAACAGTAGCAGGAGAATTGAAACAGCGATTGTGATTGAAAGAGACATCAGGATTAAAATATTGTATGCATAGGTACGGATGTACGGGCGTTGCATGGATAGATAGTTCATGTAATAACATAGCATAGGCATTTGCAGATAAATAATATAAAGCATCCAAGTATTAACTAATCATAAGCATGTATTCCAATTTAGTTGTGCGTGCTCGCAATGAGAAACTTGCACATCATTTTTTTTCCTGCCAGCCCGTTTGAACGGGGCCTCTAGCGAATCTACTGGCAATTAAGGTATTCCTTTTAATAAAGTAACGGAGCAAAGCATTAAAACTCCGTGAATACATGTGATCCTCACATCATAGCCATTCCCTCCGGTTATCTCAATTGCTGTCACTTTGGGGCCATCGGTTCCGGACAATAATATGTGTATACAACTCATAGATATGATCCAAAATAATAATTATCATCATGATTGAATAACATGTTCAGATCTTAAATCATGGCACTCGGGCCCTAATATCAAGCATTAAGCATAACAAGTTGCAACAATGACGTGAAACACCGACAACAGATACTAGGCACTATGACCTAACAATCTTATAGCTATTGCATGATTGATCTCATCCAATACCTACCATCCCCTCAAGCCTATAGCGGTGAATTACTCACTCATGGATGGGGGAAACATGGATGGTTGATGGAGAGGCGGTGGAGATGACGATGACGATGATCCCCTTCGATTCCCCGTCCCGACAGGATGCCGGAACAGAGACTTCTGGTCCACAAACTAGGGTTCGTGATGGCGGCGGCGTACGGTGGTGTTCTCTGGAAAAGTGGCTATCCCCCAAGCATTTTTAGGTCAGGTGGGTCTTGTAGCCGCGAGGGGGTCGCGAGGAGGCGGCCGAGCGGGCCATATCGCCTGCTGGCGCGGTCAGGGCTCACCCGCGCCAGGAGGTGGTGTGGAGGCCTCGTGCCTCCTCTCCGCTTGGTCTTCATGGTTCCTCGTCCGGTCCCTCTTGGATGGAAAATAACTTCTGGTTGATTTTTGGTCTTTTTCTCCGAAGTTGATATTTCTGCGTAAAAAGGAAACACCGGGGTAATTCTGCTGAAAACAACATTAGTCCGTGTTAGTTGCATCCAAAACACACAGATTAGGGGTAAAACAATAGCAAAAGTGTTCGGGAAAGTAGATACGTTTTGAACGTATCACGGAGGCGCTGGGGACGTGCATGTCCGTCGGGCACGGGTATCCCGCATTGTGCAGGGCCCATGCCTCCTCTTTGTGGAGGTGGCGGCGGACCCAACCGTTCGCGGCGGCGGCGGCGGGGTTGTAGGCCATGGCTAGGTCGCGACGGTGAGGAGAGGAGAGAGGAGAGTGTGAGGCAGAAGCGGCGAGAGAGGAATGACGAGTGGCGGCGATGCTTGGGGGGTTTACAGCGCCGCACGGCCAGGGGAAGAGGCGGGGAGGCGGTGGCCATTACTGCGCGCCGCGTGCCCCGTCGATTGGACGCGCCACGTCATTAACTCCGGCAGCCTTTGACTGTGGGATCTCACTGGCCACCCACCACGTCATTACTCTGGCAGCCTTTGATCGACTTGGGAGCCGAGAAGACGAGCACGGGCGGTTTCTGTTCCGTGCTATTTTCTCCCGCGTCGCTGACAAGGCGCCGGCGCTATTTTCCACCGATACGATGCTAACTGGGCTTCTGGGGGGGCGGCTGATAGAAAAACGTTACTATTTGCTTCTGCCGACGTCAAAAAAGACTCCTGAGGCGCTGGGGTGTGTGTGTGTGGGGGGGGTAGCGAAATGACCAGGAAACGGTAGCTGTTCGTGTACGACTGTCTACGTCGTTGCAGAAATGATGCGCTCGCCATCAAACTAGTCGCAATCAATACGTTTTGCACCGCGAAAGGTTACTGGGAGTTTGCCAAGTTTTTGGGGTGATGGATCGGTGGAAAGTCTATCCTTACCAACTAGGGCCCGTAGCTAGGTACGTCCCTGTCATGGAAGGACGCGAGTAGTAGCTAGCTAGCAGACCAGACCCACGAGGTGCCCTTAACTTGAGCTTGTCCCCTGATGTGTAGGTGCCGGGACAACAACTCGCCTCGACCCAAGCTGCCGGTCGGCCGGGTCCTGCATGCATGGACCAGGGAGGGTTCCTATATAGCTTCTCCTATCTCCACGTGTAGACGGTAGTTCTCATTGGTGAAAACATGTTGAATATTCATTGTTGGAGGCTACCACATCTTGGTTTCGTCCTCCGGCGTCAACGCGCGCGCGGGTGTGTCTGGCTGAAGTTGAATGGCGTGTTTGGTTTGGTGTGGTTCTTTCATCAACAATGACCTTGACTTTAGAAAGCTACTTGCAAGGTTCGCGACATAAATCCTTGATGGTTACAATTTTGTTAGGTCGGTATATATTTACGTGCTCTGTCATTTGATGTTTAGTTTACTTTGTTGTTTTGTGGTGATCGCATACGATTCTGTGAGTCGTCGTACGGGGATCGTGGCCCCGGCCGGGGCCTGGACATTATATAGCTAGAGAGAGAAGGTTCACGGGAGGGCGCGTGGGATGGGTATGGCGACTTTGATTTGGTTCCAGCAGAGACAAGCATATGGTGGGGGGTTGTGCTTGGCTGCAGCCTCGACAGATGTGAACTCGAAAAACGCCTAGCTAGCTAGCTCCGGTGAAGTGCGTCCTCACGTTCGTTCGCGCGCTGGCCGGGGCACCCCACGTTCGTACGCGCTATCTTGCTCGTTTTGGCTTTCCATGCATAGTGGGAAGCCACCGTAATATCGGTGCCGTCCTCCGGTCGGGTTGGGCGGCGAAAGGACGACGGCCGGAGTTGATCAGATTCAGAGAGGGGCGGTCTGCATGGTGGTGGGAAACTAACTGGGAATACGATGATCACCCACCCATGGTGGCGGGGCGGGCAGGGGTCACATCGCGGAGCCGCAGATAATATCTCGGACACTCGCATATGCGCCTTAACTCACGCGCGCGGTGTTTATCTGGTCGCCTACGTCCCTCTCCATGCATATACTCCAGCGAGCTACTGTACGTTGAGATCCAGGCTATACCTTCCTAGCAAGAGGCTAGAGTAGCTAGCTTGCTAACGGCTGGCCTAACCTAGTCGTCACTTGAGGGCGCGCCGCATAACCGTAAACTGTTCCCGATAAATCAATGCATATGCACCTCCACGACATGACATGCATGCCAAGTGTCCATCGCGGATTCGATCCATGACTCCCTCTCGTCTAGCACACTGATCCTTCCTATAGTTCTTGTCCTAAGTGTCAAATTAGAGGCAGCTCGGAGGACGTCGTACGTGTACGTCCGGCATATAGGTACGTCGATCGTCGACCTCCGGCCAGTTTTGCTGCGTGCGCGGGGCGCGGGGGCCCCTCTCTCAAGGCCGACGACGACGACGACGAAGGCCACGTCCATTGTTTGTGGCGGAGCGAGATGTACGCATGCACGATCGGATAACCAGCAGGCCCGAAAGTTGCGTTGCGGTGCCGGCCGGTGAGGTACGTACGTCGCCGTCGCCGTCGCGGCCTTTATTGCGTGGCGCTGCCGGCCGGGGACGCCATGGCGCATGCATGCAGGTACAGCGCCATGTGCGTGCCGGCCATGATGCCCGACGGAGTTTGGTCGGTCCCTTCAATTCGTCCCCTGGCCGCACCCATCGGCATCACCGGCGCTAGCGCAGCGGCGGTTATTAGTTCGTTGGCTCATGCGCGAGGCGTGCATGCATGCCTACCCACCTAGCTAACTGATTTAATAATGTCGAAAGGAAAAAAAAAATGGATTCATCAAGACTGTGTCATCCCTAGATCACGGCAAGAGCATCTCTCGAGTGAACGTAAAAACGAAAAAAAAGTGTAAATAGGCACATCAATCATAAAAGTGGACGAATCGAAAACCCTTTTTCAAGCTCCCGATTTTCCCGCCTTCAAACTAAGAATTCACAGTTGAACCGAGCATGGTCTGAAAAGCTAGAACGCAGTTGGCGGGAGGGATATTTTAGGACCCGCCGGCGACCTTTCACCATGAAAGTCGCCGGAATCCGACCGTCTTCTGCCAAACTTACCGGAGTCGGCAAAAACTATAGGTTCAGTTGTCGCCAAACTCTCTGTAGGCCTCTATGTCGGCTCGCTGGCAGGACTTTGTGCACCCACCGCTGTCGCCGAAGGGCCTTATGTCGTGCGGCGGCGGAACCAATCTGATGCCCTTAGGGCTTGACGCATGGAGCCTGCAGTGACCTACGTCCATGCCCGCCGCGGGGGACTTCGGTCGCTGCCTCGGGGGCTTTCTAAGAGTTGTCATTCTTTTGTCACTTAGGCCGCCGATCGCAAGGGGGCTTCATAGAAGCTGCTCGCGGGGGGGCTCGCACCGAGCTATGGAAGGACCGTGTTCGATATCGGAAGAAGACGAGGGAATATTTTATAACATATTCTATTTCTCAGTTTGATTTTCAGTTTATGTTCTATCGTAGTCACTTTCAGCATGTAAACCGTGCAAAATGCGAATTCAAAATCATCATAGTTAAAAACTAGGTGCATGCATGATAGTCATCTCTTAGCCTCAGTGCTTAAGAAAAAAACCACATTTTTTTTGCCACCACCGAAGCATTGGGTGCTTGTGAAAGGCAAGAGGTGCCAGGTTTGGCATCGATGCTTCTTGAGTTCTAACAATTAACTGCTCCTTTTATGTACAAGAATGCAAGACTGAAGCACCTACCACCTAGGGAGAGCTGCTAGCAATGCAGAGCGAAACGCTTAGCCCGATGCTTAGCGCACCCTCTCTGTTTAAGCACCTCCTTTAGGCAGGCCGTCTTTGATGGCAAACGAAGTGCACGGTCATTCAGGGCCCCCATTTTTCATGGCCCAAAAATTATATACTTCCTCCGTTTCTTGATATAAGGTGTATAGTTTTTTGAAAAAAAATCTAAAATATAAGGTGTATTTACTATTTATGGATAATTTGACCCATCAAAAAATGAAACCTAGTCTCCAAAGAGCAATTTAACGGATTGTATTCATTTTATACCAATTATGAACTTATCTCTCGCCATGTTTTCCAAAAAAAAATAGTATATGTACAAAATATCTTGTCTTAATATTCGTGCGGAAAGCTTATACACCCTATATTCAGGAACGGATGGACTATATAATATTGATCGCACGTTAAAATTCTAGCAAAAAATGCTCAGCTCTAGCCCAATTACTGCTGCCGCGCCTAATCAACTCTATGAGCAGGCCACCAACAAGTCTGATCGATCAATCCCAGCCCCAACGTTGTACGCACCATGCAGGATCTAACTGTAATTGTATCGATCGATCTGTCCAGACATGTATTAACATGAGTACATGCTGACGTCGAGTCGCCGACAACCAAGACCGCTACGACGGTCGACGAGTCTACCAAAGAGGAAGCATCTGTATTAACCATTCATGTTGTTAAGGTTGAAACGACGACTGAAGTTCTTAAGATCTAATTATTTGAGGTCTATTATGACGAAATAAAACATAATAAAATGAAAATAGTTATTACTATGAAATGTCAAAAAATTCAAATTTTAAGACCCATTTGTATTTCACATAGGGGCCCCCAATTTCTGGAGACGGCCCTGCCTTTAGGCACTATGCATTGTACGTTCCCTTAGGTTTGATGGGGCGAGAGATGTGTATGCTTAATTTGTGTACTAATTAAGTAGGGCCATAACAACAAGATGAAACATGAAGTAAGTCTAAGATAAATTTACAGTTTATTATAGTGCCCACGGTTGTCTCTAGTCAACAGGAACTTACTACTTTGTGTACATATGACATACATTTTTCATTCCGAAAGTTGTTGTGCGCATGATGGATTATGTACGACGTGCATCCGACGTTTGTTCTGGACCATTATGGGTCGATCAGCAATGAAAACACCGACGGATCCCGTTGCAACACCCGGGTGTTCAGCTAGCTAGTCTACATGCTTATATGGTGATAATGTCAAGAAGGAGCTAGCTTTTTCGACAGGACCAGCAAAACCACTCCAGAGTCCAGACTCCAGATAGTATTGGTCCTGGTTTGTCGACGTCCCTGTGAACAAACAAATCACGTCGTAATCCTCCTGTTAATTTGGACATCAATGCCGTCCAAACCTGCTGAAACATAACCGGATGCATGTTCCCAATCCAGAGTTGTTGATTAATCTGCCTAGGCTGGCATGCACCATCATGTTGTCTGCTGTTGCAAAGCTCCAGGAGTTTAGGAGTTCAGGAAAGGTGGGTGCGCAGCGCTGCCTACCCAACCCAACTCGCCTGCGCTCCATGGATCCAAGCCACAGGTTTTGTTCTTATACAGCAATTCGCTAAATATGGAGCTGTTTATATTGGCTTTATTTCCTAACTAACACTAGATCATGTAGGCGCGCGTTGCCGCGCCCATCCATTAGAAAAATAGATTTATAGAAAGTGAGAGTAGATAAAGATTGATCACAAAAATGGTACACATCAACTATGAACATCACAATTAGTTAAAATAGTGAAGCTCGCTAATTTTGTAAAATAAATTCATGAGTCTTGTATGCACCTTTTTCGACTTGATGAGAATGAATAACCAATAGTAGGATGAGATTTACAAACTGATTAACAAATTTCTCCGATGCATTAACCAAGTACTATAGTGTCGAGGTGTGGGGAGAGGCACTGACACACGAGATAGTGGACGGGGAGAGTCGCCGCAGCACGAGATCATGTTGGGGGGAGAGGCGTCGCGCCGCCGCCTATTCGCCTGATTCGTCTCCTCCCAATACGCATTGCATCCCCGGATCGGATCGGATAGAGGCAGGGGAGTGGCGCCGCAGCTGGAACGTGGACATCGCCCCCAAACCAACGTGTGGTTCGATGCGAGCACAGCCGGTCGATGGGAGGATGGGCCAGGCGGAGATCGGCGGGAGGTGCAGCGTGGTGGATCGAGGGAAGGGGTCGAGGGGAAGGCGTGACGCGGTGGACCGAGTGACTGTTAACTTTCTATACGGTGAAACTCGGCTCGATGGGAAGGGAATAGGCTTTTTTTCGCGACGTGCGTGGGCTTTTGGTGAAACGGGCCGGGACGCAACAGAAAATATTGTTTTTATGCCCAAAGCAGCGTCCCTCAAAGACATTTGGCCCATTTAGACTGCATAAAGAAATCGAATGGTCATAATTATGAGTTGGGGTGAATCCAACGGTTTAAAAGTGAAGTGGTCTGAGGGAGCTCGAATTTGACTCAGTTATAATATCACTAATAAAGTGCGGCACTACCAACATCTAAAATACATCTACAACTCCTCGCATTATCAAATACGAGTGACGAGAATTTACAAGTTTTCCAGCCATTCCAAAAGCAAAAATCTAATTTCCTCGCGAAGGCTCCCTCCGCACAGACCATCAGGTAACTCTTCCGACTCCAAGTCGCCATCCTTGCACCGCACTGAAAGACCTTTTTTGCCACCCGCTCCACAAGTTTTCATTTCCTCTCGGTTTTTCTGTTTAGGCTGCAAAATTATCAACGGATCAATCTAATGCATGTGCACAATACGAATGTATACTTTTTATAAAACAAAATCCCACTAACAAGTATTAATTATTTTCTATTTTAACATGCTGCAAGCTATACACATCATTCATTCTCATTGTCAATCAATTGTGCATGTCATACCCCACTATCCACATCATCCATTTTAATATCTAAATAATTGTCCATGTCATACCTCGCTAATTATAATATATTATACATACAATTCATCTACCCTTAATTTAGCCATACGATTATACATGTTATAAATTTTTTGTAGTTAGATACACAAAATTTCACGTCTTAAATATAACCTCTTGAGTATTGTATTTTGTTTGCATATTTCTGTAAATAACTTCATATTTCACGTGTCCTATGCAATTTTATTTACATAAAGTTATTAATGAAATTCCTGCTGCAACGCTCAGCGTATTTTTCTAGTAACACCCAAGGGTTAGTCAATTTCTTATTATCTTTTTTAAGAAACACGATACAAACAAACACTCACATACACGCGCACACACTCATCCCTATGAACACACACACCGTACCCCTATGAGCACCTTCGAAATACTGAGTCGGTGGATCGAGTCTTGAGATTGACGAAGTCACCACGGGCGTCTCCTGTCGACGGGAACGTCATCTCCCACTGAAAGAATATTCCGTCTAAATGCAACACACAGACGTCAAATCTGGGGTTTGAACTCAGGTGGACTGAGGGTACAACCATCCTGCTGACCATCCAACCACAAGTTGGTTTGCGTCAATTTCTTATAACCAAAGCACACTGCTTTCCTAGTATTCCAAACTTGTCTCAAGAACCTTAGCTGCACCAACCATAGTCATTTTCTTTTTCTCCTTACAAAAATTGCCCAGCCGATGTACAAAAAGATTTTGCATGGAGACCGCACTAGTAGGAAGGATTATAGTCATCAAGTTACCCCTGACAAATAGGATTTTATGTTTGTCAAGGGTATTTACTGCTTGCGAACATAACAATGGTTTGCCAGAAGTAACCCCCTACCCATGGCGCACAAGTGTTGTTTTTCGCCTGTGCTAGAGTCGGGGCTAAGGGTGGCCGATGGGAAGGGTTACCGCTGGCAAACAAATTTACATGTTTGCCAGCGCTAACCTCTGTACTCCTGGCGTACGTATATCTTGTTCGTCAAAGGTAAAATTACGCCTACCACATACTTGCTTCGGGCGGAGGGGCTTTTCGGTTCGCCACCGCTACCATATATACCCCCGACGAACGTGCACCCTTGTTTGTCTAGGGTACCTGTAACACCCCGGCCCACCCATGGACCGAGCCTGTCACCCCTGACAACTCTATAGGATCTTCAGACTGGTCTCACAGATCAACACTGTTCTTTTCTGCGCACTTTGTACTCACTCGTGCGCACCCGAGAAGGACTTCCCAGTCGGTCACCCTCCTCAAGTCGCTCCAGGCCAAGCACGTTTAACCTCAGAGTTCTTTTTCAGATGAGCTTCCGGAAAAGAAGTTGCAACTTGTTGATATGAGTATTCTATCAATCCTATTAAGCTCTGAGCCAGGATCTCACATCCTTCCCCCCCTTAGAAGAGCGACGCCCTCGTCGGTCAGCCCCCAGTCCAAGAACTTTCCCCCTTGGCACCTGTCCATGCGCCCAGTGCTGACACATATCACATGTCCGCCCACTGACTCGTACACGCCCGAGTTACCACGAGGGTCGGCTCTGATACCAAATGTAGCACCCCGGCCCACCCCTAGACCGAGCATGTCACCCCTGGCAGCTCTCTAGGATATCCAGACTAGCCCCACAGATCAACACTGGTATTTTCTGCGCACTTTTTCCTCACTCGTGCGCACCCGGGAAGGACTTCCCAGTCGGTCACCCATCCTCAAATCGCTCCAGGCCAAGCACGCTTAACCTCGGAGTTCTTTTTAGATGAGGTCTCGGAAAAGAAGTTGCAACTTGTTGATATGAGTATTCTATAAATCCTATTAAGCTCTGAGACAGGATCTCGCGGTACCCTTGGATTTCTTACGGGATAAAAACCATATTATACAAAAAAAAATTAAACATACAAACAACCCTTTAATTTAGGTGTTTTTAGAAATTAGTTTTTTAGGTGTTTTTGAATTTAGGGGTTGTGTTAATTTTTTTTCTAGTTTTTTGTTAATTTCGATGAGATAATTAGTTGAATTAGCTCTTGTTTTTGTTAATTTTGATAATTTAGGTTTTTGTTAATTTTTCTTAAATGCTTGCTACTATTTGTTTATTTAGGTTGCTTAAATAAGGTTTTTGTTAATTTTGCTACTGTTTTTGTTTAAATTAGGCATCAATTTAATTCCCTAATTTTGCTAGTGTTTATGTAATGTGGAGAAATGTGAGTACAAAATTTGAAAATTCTGAATTCCATTATGTAGCTAGGAAAGTGTAGAAGGACCTCAACAGTTTCATGTGAGATGTGAAAGTGGTGATGGGTTTTTTAGCGGAGGTTGGAGGAGGTGTTTGTATGCTTGTGTATGTTGTCGCCCGGAGATGTCTGTCGGTGTTTTAAGATGTGTATAAGGGTGTGTTTGGTATGTGTCATCAAGTGGAATGTAACGGGTTGGACCTGCACCTGGAGCTGATTCCCGCGTTTGGTAGGCATATAGAACTGAAACCGAGTAGTTCCCCGAAACCGAATATTCGCCCGATATGCTGAATCTGGGCATTCCACCGATTCAGCGGAATCACCGCGTTCCCGGCGCTGCTAACAAAAAAAGAAAAGGCAAGCCTCACCCCTCACCCTCCCGTGCCCTATCTCACCCTGCCCTCTCCCTCTCCCTAGTTCGTTTCGTCTGTGGCGGCGCTCTCTCTCCAGTTCGTACCGCCGGGGCGGCGGCCAGAGCAGCGGGGCGGCGGCCGAAGCAGCGGCCTCGGAGCAGCGGGGCGGCGGCCGAAAGCGGCTACAGATCGACGAAGGTATGAAGCCTTCCTCTCCTCTTCCCCTCATCTCTGCCCTTGCTGTGTACTGCATCCCTGCCCTCGTTGTGTACTGCACCATGGCCCCAATCTCGACCACAGGATGTATGTGGCAGTGAAATCAGATCGAGATTGAGAGGAGATGTTTGGAAATAAGCCTTGTTTGATTTTAGTTGCTATATGTTCATGTTGTATAGTTGACAATCTGTTCGTTTTGTTCCCATATGTTCATGTTGTATTCTGAAATGCATAGTTAGAATTCTTTTGTGGGCATAATTTTGATAGAATATGTGCATTGTAGATGGTGAAGAACATGAGTAGAAGGAAAATGATGATTAGGGGAGCTGCTGTTTTTGTGACCCTCGCTGCAGTGGCTGTACTTGTTCGTTCTATCATGAGGAAGAGAAGAAGACCCCGTATTACATATGGCCCAATGCATGAAAGAGATAGTATCAGATTTGATTATTTTGACCAAAAAATTTGGCACTGTGATGTGACGTGTAGAAATATGTTAAGGTTTGATAGAGCTCCGTTCTTTCGACTATGTGACATATTGAGGGATCGCAAGTTGTTAGAGGACAGTATTCATGTAAACGTGGAGCAACAAGTGGCGATATTTTTGCATACAGTTGGGCATAACCTTCAGAATAGGGTAGTTGCAACAAACTTTGGTAGATCATTCTACACAATAAGTACTTATTTTAGGGCAGTCCTTCGTGCCATAGGAGAGTTGCGTAATGATTACATCAGGCCACCATCATTGGAGATACCAACAAAAATTGCAGGAAATCTGATGTCAACAACTTGAATACTCCTATTGAACACTATCATGCCATGAACACCATCTTTGGGACAACTACAGCTACGGGCAAGCATGCTAGGTCTGGGAATGACCCCCTCTCCATTGACATAGATGATGATGAGAATAGTGAGGTGAACTTGTCACCAAACGTTGGTGAGTCATCTGGTTCCAAAGCACCACAGAAAAAGAAGGCCAAGGTAGTGCAACTTGAAGATGATGCATTAGTGACCACTCTGAAAGATGGGTTCAAACTTGTAGCTGAAGCTCTTGTCAAGTTCGGTGGAGATGATGATACTATACCAGATGGCCTTTGGGATGTTGTCAACAAAGTTCCTGGATATGGTGAAGGAGAGCTTGCTCACTACTATGCTCACCTTGTTGACAATCCCAAAATTGCAAGAGCTTTCTTGTCGCTTAGCCTATCTAACCAGTTGGTTTGGGTTAGTAGGTATGTGACGAAGAACTTCGGTTAGGTCTGTTGGCTGATATGTGAACTTGACATGTACGGAGTGTAATGAACTTCGTTTATGTCTGCTTTTGGATGCCTAGTATGTGAACTTTGACATGTATGGACAGTAATGAACATGTTGAACTTGATCGCTTTTAGATGAACTATGTCGTATTGTTGCTACCTTATGATATTTGGGTTGAAGTTTGTGTTATCTGTGATCTCACATATTTGTACATGATTGTTGTTGTACATTGTGAACTGTTTGTTTTAAAAATACAAAGGAAATGCTGCCAAAAAATAGAATTATCTGTTGTATAAAATCAAAAATATAAAGAAGCTAAAATTGTGTACGTTTGGCATAACACACATATGGGAGGTAATCTCACCATTCATGTGAAAATGGTGAGCTGAAACAGATTCTTCTCATTTCTACTCTCCAACCAAACACAGGTACAGAATCTACCCATTCCATATTCAGCATCAACCAAATACAAGAATGGAACCAACCCATTATTCAAGAATGAGACCATGACATTCCATTCCATTTGATTCTCAAACCAAACACACCCTAAATGTTTGCAGTACACATGAGGCCCTTGAGTTCGCTGGAATGTTGATTAACTTCCGTTCCGGCAATTTGGGGATTGAGTGGAGGAAGAGAAGGTGGGGAGCAGCCAGGGCCGGCTATGAAGACCATGTGGAGGCGCATGTCATTCAGCTGGGGAGCTGCACCGGCGATGGGGCGCAGCCACGCCGGCGACCACGAGCAGCGAGTGGCCGGCGACGGTATGCACAGCCCTTGGTGGATCCCTTGGACGGACACATGGAATCCGCGTGGACCATCCGGTCACCGTCCCGCATCACCACCACCTGCTGCCACGCCGACGCGACCATGAACGTGAGAGATCGAGGCTTCTAACCCTACTCCTTATGTAAAGCCAGAACCTGGGCTAGGGCTTGAGGCGGGGATGCGGATCAACTATTCCATGCCATGAGATTGAGTGGAGGAAGAGAAGGTGGTGTCGTTTGCGGTCGACGGCATAAGGTTGTCCAATCTCCAAAGAGGTCTATAGAGGAGGAGGTCAAAGCGGTGGAACATGAGACAAATCCAACACAACATCCTCGACAGCTCGACGAAGGCAACCACCTACAGAACCGAAAGACACAACCGATGCACGAACAAGTGGGACCACACGCAATGGAAGAGACGACACATGCAGAAACCAGCGACACCTCACAAAACCATGAAGAAAATGGACCCCGCAAGTCAGAGACCCATGCTCTCCAAAGCGCTAAGAACGCTCCCTACTAGCCGGGCTTCATTTTTGAAGTAATTTCTAAGAATTCCGAGACATAGCTGGACTGTCAGTCCTTACATGTGACTAGAAATATCGAACACTCTTTTCTTATTAGTAGATAAAAGAAATACGAAGTAATCATCACACTCGAGAATGAATTATCTTTACTTTGATCAAGTCTTAGGCTCCCAGCTAATTGAGGTTAGATTATGCTAAAGGGAAAATTATTAGTCTTATTGACTGACAGAACAGATGTAAGACAATTCACATGTATTGACTTTATGAAAATCTCACATGCTTGTTGATGGTGAGAACATGGACCCACGTGAATTTTGAGATCAACTCTCGAAATCGGCTTGCTAATTTAGTTAAAGGACTCAAGGGATATCAGTACATGACTACCCACTAGCAGCTCATATGAGACTTGAAAATATAGAGAACTTACCTTTTTACAGTTAAGAGGAGAAAACACGAAATGACCATCACAGTTGATTAATTTCAATATACTTTTGAAGTCCCAAATAATTAAGGTCAATATATGCTGAAGGGAAAGGAACTAGTCTTATTGACTGGAAAAAGAAATGTGTGATGACGGTCATAGTTTGAGCAAGAGAAATAACATAATGATGACTGATCTATCCATGATAAAAAATACTAATAAATTTATGCCACTTCCTAATTAACTTAATGCTGTCATGATGCTGCAATGTCAACTTCTGCTAACTGCCGATCCAGAAGTTGCACGCAACTCACGAATTGGGTGATAAAATTCTTTCAAGTCGTCCTAGCTTATTATGTATCAAAATATCTCCAACTTGGATATAGAAGACAAGAATTTTGATGATACTAGCCATACATGGACATGCTGGCAGTGTCATCAAAGAACTACTTTATTACTTACTGTAGAGCAGTTAATCTAAGTTGCAACGTCAAAGGCTGTCACAACATAGAACATGATGTATGCATATAAATTCATTAGTATGGTTTTGATACAAAGAAATCTCCTGCTTGCCAAATCTGGTTCAAATAAGGAGTTTGGCTAGAAAATTAATCTGGTGCAATTTGACTACTAAGTAAAACTGGTTCAACCTTCTAATTTGTCACTGCTGCCTTGTTCAAATAAAATTTATACAATCAATTTGGTTTTGTTTGGTAAGATGCATATAAAGTTATGATAAGATGCGAGGGATATCACTATATCACTCTAAAAGTAACAAGAAATATAGCCGGATATACCTGCTGTCAGTTCCTTGCATGTGACTAGAAATATGGAACGCTCCCCTTTTTATTCGATATTACCTTTGTTCCAAATTATAAGGTTTTTTGGTAGGATAAATAGCCTACCGAAAAATCTTATATTTTATACGGAGGTGCTAGAAGAGAATTCGAAGCAATATCATGCATCACAGTCGAGAAGGAATTATCTTTATTACTTTGATCAAGTCCTGGGCTCCCAGCTGATTGAGACCAGTCTATGCTCAAGGAAAAATGATTAGTCTTATTGACTGACAGAACAAATGTGAGAAGACAATTCACATGTACTGACTTTATAAGAATCTCACATGTTTGTTGCGGGTGCTAACATGTATGCATGTGAATTTTAAGATCTACTGTACTCTCGTAACGGCCTTGCTAAATTTGTTAAAAGGACTCAAGGGACATCAGTACTTGACTAGGTAACTGGTCAGTTTTAAAACTAATTGGAAGAACTGCTGGATACCCACTGGCAGCTCCTATGAGACTAGAAAATATAGAGAATTTATCTTTTACAGATGAGAAGAAAAAAAATACGAAATGGCCATCACAGATGAGCGTAACTTCAGTATACTTTTTAAAGTCTCAAATAATCCAGATCATACATGCTGAAGGGACTAGCTAGTCTTATTGACTGAAAAAAGAAATGTGTGATGATGGTCATAGTTTGAGCAAGATAAATAGCATAATGATGACAGATCTATCCATGATAAAAAAATACTAATAAATTTATGCCACTACTTAACTTAATGATGTCATGATTCTGCAATGTGGTCTACTAACTGCCGATCCAGAAGTTGCACGCAACTCACGAATTGGGTGATAAATTCTTTCGAGTCTTAAATCCAAATAAAATAAAATTCTTTCGAGTTGTCCTAGCTTATTATGTATCAAAATATCTCCAACTTGGAGATAGAAGACAAGAATTTTGTTGATGCTAGCCATACATGGACATGCTAGCTTGCAGTGACATCAAAGAACTACTTTATTACTTATTGTACAACAGTTAAACTAAGTTGCAACGAGAAACGCTGTCACAACTCACAACATAGAACAGGATGTATGCATATAAATTTATTAGTATGATTTCGATACATAGAAATCTCCTGCTTGACAAATCTGGTTCAAATAAGGAGTATGGCTGCAAAATCTGGTGCAATTTGACTACTGAGTAAAACTGGTTCAACCTTTCAATTTGTCACAACTGCCTTGTTCAAATGGAATTTCTATAATCAATTTGGTTTTGCATGGTAAGATTCTTATAAAGTTATGATAAGATGTGAAGTTTAGTCAAAATTTATAAAGTTTTATTGTGGGTTGTGGCTAAACCCATAATCCGTAGTAATTACGAATGGATGGAGTATTATGTATCAAAATTTCTCTAATTTGGAGATAGAAGACAAGAATTTAGTTGATGCTAGGATATGCTCGTGGTGGCATCAAAGAACTACTTTATTACTTATTGTGCAACAGTTAAGCTAAGTTGCAACGAGAAAGTCTGTCACAAAATAGAACAAGACGTATAGTTAAAATTTTATTAGTTTGGTTTTGGTACAAATGCATCTCCTTGTTTTTTGATAAAGACAAATGTATCTCCTGCCTGCCAGAATACCGCCAGATCTAAGCCCACCACCATCAGTACAATTAGATAAAAAATATATGCTGAAAACTGACCTGGATGCATGGTTTGTGCTAGAAGTTTATGCACAACCGCATCTGCAATCTTCTATACATACAATATATGTATTAAAATATATCAAATTGCATCGTTCAAACTCTTGTTGTTTGCAGAAGTGCTGACCATTGACACAACTGGACATATAGTTTTGCATAGCTAAAAGTGGCTCTTCGTGGTCCTGTGGAGTCACTTTAGTGTAACATGATATGCACTGAACCACTATGCTCCACCCTATAAATACCTTGCATTGTGCGATTACTTAGTACCATCTCGCTTGCTTACATTTTGCATCTGATCATCAGCAGTTCCACGAAACACAACAACAAATCTGTTACTGTTAGAATGGGCGAGAGTAGAGGCAGCATCGCCTTCTTCACGTGCTACAGGCCGCCAGTGCCCCTGGACATATTCTGCTGTCCAGTTCCAACGTCATCAAGGCAGGACGAGCTGCTCTTGACGGACGGCGTGTCGTACAACTACAACGGCCAAACGGTTCCACCAGAAGCTCTCAAGACGATCGTCAAGCGCCTGGAGTTGGCTCCTGAAGACGAGGTAGATGCCGACGTCGACTCGGGCCGCATCACCGGCTTGGTCTTTGTCTCTGAGAGACAACACAACCTTGAAACACTTCAGATAGCCGTGCGCTATTCTGACGATGACGACGTCAAGGTCTTCACCTTGGCGGACATCTATGGCGATGAATTGTTCGGTGGTGCCCGTATGGAGGACAGCGGCTGCATTGCTGGTGGCTACGAGGTGGATGGTGAAACGGCTGACCATTACCTTGTCTACGTGTCCACCAAGGAGCCTGTGCAAGAACGTCGTAGCCCCTGGAACGTCGTCTACAAAACTAATCTTACGACGGGCGAAACTGAGCGCCTCACTCCACCAGGTTCGATCGGCTGCTAAATTTTCTTTCCAATTCTTTGGCTAGCTATTTAATTTGATCTACTTCTAGCTACTTGTGTAGAGAGAATGAGATGGACTAAATCAAATGTGTGTAAATTAATAATCTCTGATCGATCTGTATACTTCATAAACAACAGGGACGTTTGATATAAGTCCCTCCGTGTCACCATCTGGGAAGATGGTAGCGGTGGCTTCTTACCAAGGAAAGAAATGGGATGGGGAGATTAAGGACTTGCAGACCAGCATTTACGTGATGAGCATAGAGAGCCCATCTCAGGATCGCGAGCTGTTGATCGAGAACGGTGGATGGCCATCATGGGGAAGCGAGACAGTAATATTCTTTCACAGGATGGAAGGGGAGAACTGGGGTGTGTTTCGGTATGACCTGAGCACCGGTGAGACCATCCGTGTCACCCCGGAGGAATTCGATGCAGTGACTCCAGCAGCCATTGATGAGACCAGAGTGGCTGTGGCAACCATCCGCCAGAAGTCTGTGTTCTCCGACGTTCGTGTTGAAGCACAGTATCGTCACATCGAGGTTTTTGACATGAGTGACCCAGAAGAATCACTGCAAATCACTCAGTACACCAAGCCGAAAGGAGACCATTTCAACCCCTTTGTGATGGACAATGGCAACTACATCGGCTACCATCGTTGCCAAAGCGACCATCTCAAGGTATGTTGCTTGGTGCAAGAGTTTTCTCTTGTCTAGTTAAGTGAAGTCCTCTACACAAAATTAATTAATTATATCAAAGCTCTTTATAGTACTATTTTGTGTCTGCAGCATGGAGATGATGTGCCGAGAAAATTCAACAAGCTGCAGTCTCCAGACGAAGATGTTGGACTATTTAGGGTTGCGGGTGCCTTCCCAGCCTTTTCCAAAGATGGCTCCAAGCTCGCGTTCGTTGATAACGAGTTCAGATCTGTGTGGTTGGCCGATAGCGATGGAATGCGTGTTGTCTTTGACGTAAGTACACCATGAATGAATGAATGAATGACCTGTATTTTTCTGATGATTTTTTGCCGGGTAAAAATAATTTAAATTTTTATGATGTTGTGTTGTGAGCTTACAAATTGTTACCATGCATCTATGGGTGCTGATTATTGTAGTATCTGTATTTATATAGACCGATGGCCCGGATCGCATCTTCTCACCAGTTTGGAACCAAGAGAAGGATATACTGTATGTTTGTATGGGACCGTCTTTCAAACCCAATGAAACTCTGGAGATCTACGCCATCCCCGATATATCGAGTGGTGCACGAGAGCGGCGACTGCTCACAAAAGGAGAATTCAATAATGCGTTCCCATCCACCAATCCAGATGGTAAGAAATACCACTACACTACAGTCTTGCTTCAATTCAGTCAGTAACTTCATGACAAGCACCAGTATATATTGTTTCTTCTTCTTCTGGTGACAAGCAGCAATATACTATATATATTGTTTCTTCTTCTTCTGGTGATGTTTTGTATACCTCTACTCTAATGGCACTTGCAGGGACGCAACTTGTTTTCCGATCAACAAGGGATGGAGGAGACGACAAGTACAAGAATCTGTACGTAATGGATGCAGAATTTGGGGAGGAAGCAGGTGAAGCGGAACGGCTGACGGAAGGCGACTGGGTTGACACACACTGTCAATGGTCTCCAGACAGAGATCTGATCGTCTTCTCGTCCAACCGCGACAGGCCTGCGGACGCGCCGCCGCGCGACCATGGCCTGGACGCGGGCTACTTCGCTGTCTACCTGATGAACGCGAGCGACCGGTCGGTGGTGAGGGTGTTGAGGAGCGGCGACGACTTCTCCGGCCATGTGAACCACCCGGTGTTCAGCCCAGATGGGCGGAGCATCGCGGTGACGGCGGACCTCGCCGCGGTGTCCGCTGATCCCATATCGCTGCCGCTCTTCTTGCACTCGGTGAGGCCCTATGGCGACATCTTCACCGTGGACATCGACCCGGATGACATGGAGGCGAACCAGGACGTGGAGGGTTTCGCACGCGTCACGCACAGCAGGTACGAGAACTCCCTTCCCGCCTGGACAGTGTTCTCGACTCATGACCCGCATGCGCAATGGAACCTCCTGGTCATGGAGGACAATTACACGCCGTCTTGCCCCTATGCACACCATGATGGAGGTGAGAGTTGGCACATGACCGGCCAGATGTGCGTCCCCAAAAGGGTCTGCTGATCATCGACCTTCTCACAAGCTGTGCTTGCCCGTTAGGGATTGTTGTTGTTGTTGCTGCTTTTTATCGGTTTGAATTTGATCTTGTGCCGGAATGTCTACAAAGTTGTGCGTGCTTGCCTGTTAGGGATTGATGTACTGCTTTTTATCAATTGGAATTTCTGTATTAGAGTGCTTAAAATTTGCAATGTACATGTCTCATATCGCTGAAATAATAAAGTTTCCCGGATTCGTTTTCATCGTCACGTTGATTTTATCTTGTTTTAATGATTTCTTTATGGGTACCGACCAGCACAAATCAGCCTGTTTGAGCTCCCCAATCAATCGTATCTGTATGGAGCATTCTGTTACATTTCACTTACACTACAACTTACAGCTACTCAACTTTCAATACATTAATAAAGGCCGTATGCAGAGGCTGGGTGCGCCCTTTTTCTAAAAAATAATGTCAGTGCATGATGTGCATCGCCAGGTTTGTGTGGATTATCCTTGAGGGATTGGGTGCAATCCCCTGCCTTCACCAAATACTTGTCTTCCATCCCAATCCCCTTCCCCACCTCAATCCCTAGCACCTTTTGGTAGACAGGATAGTGGTTTCAGTTCCAACAGGTCACCACTGCATAAATCAACAGTTCTAAGTTCTAACCATGATCTTCAAAAGCATCTTCATCACTGCATCGTGGTTTCAGTTCAAAGAATAAGCCATACTTTGAGCAATCAATACCCCTTTTAATTATCCTCCACCAATATTCGTGGGCTTTATTTGAAACTCCAATTCATTAGACAAATGTGCTAGTCGTTAATCCTATGTGCAATAAATGCCAGCTTTAGAAAAATTTCTCACCCAATATACTCATGCCTTGTTAGAGAGATTTGTTATATGTTGGTTATTAACCGGGATGGAGGAGTATTTGTTTGTTTAAGATTAACATGAATGGCTCAATGAGGTGGACCAATCAGAAACTTGATGATGTGACATGCTTACATGTTAAGAGAAATTAAATAGTAGGCTATTCCTATTTAGATAGAGAAGATTAGCCACCTACGAGTTCTAATGCCGTTAGAATGGTAATTAAGCATGGTAATTTTTTAAGTGAAAAGAATCCACCCAAGTTGCAATCCTTGTGGTTAAATCCTCAAGAAAATCAATCACGAAACATGCATGCAAATCGGGTTAATCCTCACAAAAACTCAAGCAAGCTCTCTCGCGTTTGGATGTGGCACCGGTCGCCGGTTCGCCGCTCACTGCTCGCCTTGCCGCCACTTGCTTCACCTCGCCATCGATCTCGCCTACAACTTCCGTTGCTCGACCCGCCTACTGATGTCGCTGCTGGCCGAGTATATTCCTTCTTTTGGAATCACTATGTTCCTTTTCTTTTTCAACCAAACACAAACACAAGAATAGCTGAATAGGTGTCAAGTGAGAACCATTTCATTATATTCCACTTGATAAACTGAACCAACAACACCACAACCCTAATATATGCACAGAGCGACAAATAAGAGAACTTGAGAAGGCCTGCAGCAAGGTTGCACCCCCCTTAAATCCCTAACATATGGGGCAAAATAGGAAACGTAAAATGTATTGTATCTGAATTTATCTCGATAACTATTATAAATTCCCTCATTCTCTCAAGCAATTTAAATCATCTATTTTGGACAGGAGATGATGTTCCTAGACTCTGCTCCTAGCCCTAAATGGCTCCATAGAGGAAATTTTGGAGTCTTAAGTAATGCCTTTGTTTCCTTCTTTGGAGAAAATTCTTAAGCCTTAGGTCGTACAAGTGTATTAGCTAAAGTGATTATTAAAATTTTGTCCATGTGATTCATTTTTTTGGTAAAGGATTTTTATTATTTTAACAGCTGTAAGCATTACACCTGTCCTCCACATATCTAAGATGCACTTAAGTAGTATGAAAATAAAAATAAAAGATGAATCATATCATGATGAGAAATTGTAAAAACACCTATTATGGTTGATGGTCGATCTGCATATTATGCTGCTATCCACGTTGGGATAAAAAAAATCTTGCCCTTCAATCTCGAATACACCTACATAAACAGGTCATGATGCTCCACATGTTGCAACCGTGAGCAAGACCGGAGCATAATTGTACTCCTATAGATAACATGCATGAGAGAAGAAATTTTACCATAAAAAACCGTGTCACTTCTACATATCCAAAGCGACCATATAATGGCAAAGCGATGCCAACCTAATAAGTTGTTTAAACCTACGATCCACATCATTCAGTCAGTTGTCAACAAAAAAAAATTAGCAATACTTCTTTGTGGGTATAAGGTAGAACCTATCTGAATGATTGACTATATTGAACTAGCAAGATGACACTCAAAAAATAAGTGCTTAAAGTCTTGTCTTTATTGTAGAAGACACACATTTTACTTTTATGCCAACTATTTGCGAGGGCATCATCTTTAGCATACTCAATATGTTTAGGATCTTATAGTGATTTCATAAATTCTAGAAAGATGAAAATATTAATCATAGTATCCTATAACGGCCATAAATATTCTGATAGATAAAATATTATGATGGATCTAATTTACAGTCAAGCAGGTATTCTTACATTTCTTGGAAACACAATGTTACATGTTCTAGAACGTCATTTACTTTTTACAGTAGGTAGTACTATTTTACTATATAATTTTAATCCCTTCCCATCATCCCTGATTGTTCATTTTACTCTCTCACCGACACATTTTTACTGCATAACAATGACTGCATGCACTTTGATGAGACTTAGCTTAATGAAGTTACAGACAATGACTACATGCGCTTTGATGAGACATAGCATACTGAAGTGACAACTAAACTTGGATGGTACATATATTCAACTGAACCTAACACAAAATTACTTCAAGTCACCAAACAAATAATATTTTTAATTCACCATAAAACTCCAGCAAGCAAGTTCTTATTTCTCATCGGCGGAATTCCCATACCACCCAATACTTTAAGTCGATTATTTTATTTGTATGATTTCACTCTCTATCTACTAAACCAATTCTTCAACCCAATAATCATACAATCTCGCTTAGTTGTATTTTATTGTATCATGAAACAACATTGTTTTGGCATCGTCATTGGTCATAGTTTGTATATATATTTGACATTCCAGTAATGTATGTTATCAAATTCTATGAATAAGAAACCAAATATAGTTCCACGCAAAAAAAAACCTGAAAACTGACGCAAAAGTATACTTACTCACAATATAGGAAAACCATATAAACTCATTAGAAATAATTGTTTTCCAAAGGGTTATACTCAAAGGAAAATTTATTCTAATTGAGTGTGAATGGTAGAAATACCTTATTAGACTTATAGTTCCCAAAATTAGATATCCTCAATCTATACGTAATTTCTAGAAACCAAAATTTTATAATGCCTCAAGAAATTTTCATGGAAAATGGTAGCTGATCATTTCTGATAGAAAATAGATATTAGTGTGGACATCTCGTGAGAAACAACCCATTTTGTTGGTATTCATAGTCCAGCTTAATTCTTTAAACTACACATTCGTTGGATGATGTTCTATAACCCATGGAAGTATAGCCTTAAAAGCTTTCAGTTCTGATGAATTCAATTTATTTGATTAAACTTTATGCACTTTAGGAAGGTCTATCAGTTGGTAAAATTATCGTGATCCATTAACCATGATTATCTTAAGTAAGAAATGAGATTTTCTTGACTTGTGATTTGTTCAAACACAATTGTGATGATTTTTTTGGTTTGATCTCGCTTATGAATTGTTATGGCCATTTGTTTTTATGTCTAACAAAAGTAGTGTCTGCTAGGTTGATTTTCCTTCTCGCAGGTCTATACCAGATGTATTGCTTTTCCTTCTCGCAGGTCTATTTTTATTTACCATATCGTACTCGTCTATAACAATTTTATATTAAAGTAGACCACCTTTGTGATTTAAATATGATTATGCATTACAAAATTAGTCGCCTCTTTAATTTCAGATCCATTTTCTCTAAACGTGATCTCTGAATTTATCTTCTCACTAAAAAAAATTAAGTTGTTTGAACCTCCGCCAAGCTCCATCTAGCCTAAACAGCAGATAAAACTTTCTAGAGGCCAGAGAAGTAATAATCAATATCCTAAATGTGAGGTACGTTATACTAATGTATTCATCATGATATTATCTTGGGGTTGATATGGTGACATAAGGAATAAAAGGCATATTTGTTCCGTCTAATTCTTTGTGTTTTCTACGATTGAACACACATAAGACAATGATGCATGGAATGGATGGTCCTCGAACCTCAAATCTTCTCCTAACTGTATTTTCGGTATGTTGTGTTAATGTGTTCTGCATGATAATCTCTCAGGGTTGAGATGGTGCCATAATGTATAAATGACTATTGGCTACCCCTAATTCTTTATGTTCTCCATGGATCAAACCTTATGAGGCAGTGGTGCATGGAACCGATGGTCGTCGTGGTGGTTTGTCTTTTTATTTTTTAGCCAAACATCAGGCATTGTGCCATTTGTGTATAATTAGATAGGATTGCACTTTTGATTGTGAGGGTCGACAACGTGTCAATAATGGTAATTTTGCAAGCTTGATGCTCCTCGACTCAAGTCGTCCATATGATGTGGTATAAGTAGGTGTGTACATATAATGGCCAGCGTAACAAACATAGAAAATCATTTATGAAGTTAAAATGTTTTATGAAATGCACGAAATTCACAAAGGTAACATTTCAATTCGAAGTAATATTATTAATAGATTTTTGTTGTAATCTGAATGACACCCTCCATTGGAAACGCTCGACCAAGGTAACCGGACTGATTGTTGTGTCGTACGAAAGTCGGATAGAAAGTTTCGTAGCGAGATCACTTCCGTTTTTTCTATATTGGCAAAATCTCAGTAAGCTACATAGCTAAAATGGAGTACCACCATAAACCGTTATAATTGTTAAAATCCATTAGTTTTGCCTTCTCTTGATCAGTGCAAGAGGTGGGTGACGAGGTGTTAACTCGACAAGTCCCAGGGTTGTGCACCCCGGGTTGATTGATGGGGAGAGAGATGAGTGCAAGGTGATCACGACGGCTGACAAGCGAGGTTTACCCAGGTTCAGGCTCCCGGAGGATAACACCCTACTCCTGCTTGTCTGGTTATTGATGCGAGTAGCGATTACAATGGCGAGCTTGCGATCTCGCTAGGGTTTGTCGTAGTCGTTATCAGCGTGTCCTTTAGGACGGGCAACCCTCCTGGCTTTATAGGTAGCCAGGTCTCGGGTGGTTGGTACAGATACGGTAGGTTACAAGACCTAACCGAGTTGGACTAGGATACTAGATACCCCGAGTGGGCCTTCTGCGGGCCTTTCCATCCTTGGCGCGGCCCAGGTAGCATCATCGTGGGCTACCCGCAAGGTAGCCCCACGTCAGTAGCCCCCGAGTGCTTGGTCGAAGCGTAGAGTCGGACAAAGGACTCCTTCTTCCTGGACGCGCCGTTGGATTGCTTGATCTTGAGCTTGAACTCGAATTTCTTCAGTCGAACCAGCCACTCCCGATGGGAGTAATCTGTGCAGTCGAATTACTTTGTCTTCATCTTCTTTTGAAGCTTGATTATACTCAGCCTATTTTGGCTAACTTGGTGGATGGCTTCGGCTGCTCGAGCTTACTGAGTTGCCACCCGAACGGTTTCTTCGGGTGCTCGGATTACTGACTGATCCTACCTTGCTGAGTTCAGCTGCGGAGCCTACCACTCGAATAACTTCTTCGAGTTTCTTCGGTTGATTTTGGAGCCGTTGGCTTGATGACGTCATCGATGACGATTCGTTGCACGCCTCTACGCCCGATGGGACGTGACGTGGCGGGCCCCGCTGTCAGAGCTGACCACAGTCCGCAGTTGTCACGTCTTCGAAGTGGGCGCGAAATTTGCGCGGCACGATGACGACGCCTCGGTTCCCGTGCGTAGTGGAGGAAGTTGGCGGCGACGGTTGGTTTCTCCGTGCGACACGTGGACGGCTGGATGCTCTCGTTCGGAGCCATTGCTTGATGGATGGTTGAGATGCCGATCCTCGAGGAATAAGTACTGCGCTTTGGCTTTTGGGATGTCATCTTCTCCAATCCATTCTTGCCTTTCCTCTCCTCTTGCGCTCTGCCATTTCCGCCGCCATCCCGAGCTCCAAGCAATCCGTCCACGCACCCTGCAGCCTAGGAGATGGGCAAGCCGAAGAGCGCCGCTGGCTCCTCCGCCGCCGCTGACGACGCCGGGGTGATGAAGAAACCTGAGGGCGATTGGCAGAGGTCGTCGACGAAGAAGAGCGATGTGGAGCTGCTCCGCGCGCAGGGCCTGCTGCCGCCCGCCGACCAAGTCCAGGTACGAGTCCCTGGCAAGGAGGTCTTCCCCACTCCTCGCGATGGGGAACGTGTTTGCTTCGCGGACTTCATTCCGCGAGGCTTCGGGTTCCCTATGCACGATTTCGTGCGTGGTCTCCTGTACGCCTATGGGGTTCAGATCCACGATCTGACCCCCAATGGCGTCTTGAGCATCGCGGGCTTTATCGTGCTCTGCGAGTGCTTCTTGGGTGTCGCGCCCCACTGGGCACTGTGGAAGTCGCTCTTCCTCGTTCGCAAGAACGTGGGGAAGAGTGGGCTGACCTTTCCAGTGAGCGGCTTCGGAATCCAGGTGCGCGGTGATACCGCGTACTTTCAGATGAAGAAGTCCGACTCCGTCCAAGGGTGGCGTCGGAGATGGTTCTACGTCCAGTCGAACGACGACGGACTGGACGCATTCGACAGCAAGCGCGGACTGCGGAAGACCGACGCCTGGGCGCACCCGCTGTCTGCCGTGGAGAAGGAGGCTGTGCGACCCCTGCTGTCCCTGCTGCATGAGCTGACTCAGACCCTTGGGCGTGATGCGGGTGGCGTCTTTCTGATGGCCACCTTCTACCGTCTTCGGGTGCAGCCGCTCAGCGCCCGGCCTCACCCGATGTGGGCCGCCGAAGGCGTCAGCGCCAAGCCGCTGGAGGACGAGGAGGTGGAAGCCAGCGTCAGGTCCATCACCAACCTCCGGGCCGCGGACACGTGCAACGTCAGGTGCCCAATTTCTCCTTACGGGGCCTCGAACCCCGTTCCTGAGGTACGTCTTTTATTGTCTTCTCTCTGACCTTCTTCGACTTGAGTCTACCTTTCTTTCTGATTCGACTTGTGTCTATTTGCTTCAGGGCCGAGATCTTTTCGTCAGCTGTCCTCCCCTCCCTGAGAACGGACCCGACGATGAGTCGAGGTTTGTCGGAGAGGATGACAAGGACGAATAGATTCTCTCCGCGCATTCTCCCCGCGACGAGGTGGAGGAGGAAGACGAGGCGGAGGAACCCGCGAGGAAGAAGCGGAAGCTTCCGAGTCGCGGCGAGTCTGCCACTGCGTCGTCACCTGCCCGGGGCGTGGACGCTGCTGAGGAGGAGGTCGCCGTGACGTCTCCGGGTGCTCGTTTTTCGGGTGGCTGGGAGGAACCTCTGAACGTTCCCCCAGTCAGCTCCGTGGCGCCACGCTCGTTTGCGCGGATGCCTTCGCCTTCCCTTGAGAGCTACGATGACGCCGGCACCCCCAGGTGAGTTCCTTTGTAATGTGCCCATCTAGTTGTACTTTGCAGTTTGGTCGTTTTTTGATTCGACTGGTGTTCTTGGTTCTGCTGCAGCCATCGTTCGGACGATGTTAGCTCCCCCCTTCGGGACGTGGAGCTCACATCTGCCCTTCGGCTGACTTGAGGACGCCAGTGGTGGTGGAGAAGGTGCATGCTGAGCCTGCCGGTATTGCATCTTCCAGCCGCGTGCTTCCTTCGACTGCGGAAGACCTTGAACTCCTGGACCACGTAAGTCTTGCATGCTTCTTC
Organism: Poa annua; assembly: GCA_026929855.1. NCBI lineage: Eukaryota > Viridiplantae > Streptophyta > Magnoliopsida > Poales > Poaceae > Poa > Poa annua. Next base: position 11,892,323 of record CM049430.1, read on the forward strand.
TTTGTGTTCTTTGATTTTCATCGGGTGCGCGATCAGCGCTCCCGATGGGAGTAGCCCCCGAAGGTGTGGGTGACTAGTGTAGTCGCCCGCAACTTTATTAACTTCTTGCTTTTATTTCAGCCTTACTATCGCCAGCAGCTCGACGCAGCCGCGGCTTATGTTCGCCTGGAGAAAGAGAGGGACCAACTGCGTTCCTCGCTGGACCAGGCTACTGGGCGGGTTGATGAGCTTGAGAAGGCTCTTCGCGAGTCCCAAGAGCGGGAGCTGGCGCGGGTCGCCAAGGAGAAGACTCAAGTTGGTCGTCTCCTTTCGCTAGCCGGCGTACTTGGGGGTGAGTTTCGGCTTGACGCCTACTGAGTCTTTTGCTCTTTTTCTTGATCTGACTTTGAATTTTTGCGCAGAGACTTGCGGTGGAGCTCCTCCCGAAGATGCGTCGAGTGACACGGTTGACCTGGCCACCGTTGTTGGCTTCCTCGACCGGGTATGCGCCTACGCTTCGGACGCGCTGAAGAAGTCTTCGGCCGCGTTGCAGAAGTCGACTGGAGCTCTGGCCGTGGTGCACCAGAGCATCTTCCCGGGTGACCAGTCGCCGGCGACCGTGGACGCCCTGGCTGCGCCGTTTGAGGACGCGACTACCATCGCCGACTTCACGCGGTCGCAGACGGTACGCGGCTCCGAGCTCACCTTCCAGCTCTTATTAGGCCACCAAGTCCCCGGTGACTTCGAGAAGGTCGTCAGCGTTTTTCCTCGCAAACCCGACGGCCGGACCGCGTCGCTGAGTGGCGTGAAGGAGCGCGCCTCGCAGCTGGCTGCGCAGCTTATGGCACTCTTCGAGAGGGCCCTTGCTAAGGCGGCTGAGGCGGCAGCTCGGAAGGGCCGTTCCCGGTCGCAGTCCGCGGCCTTAGAGTAGGCATAGTTGTAGGAATGCGGAAGTCGCCGCGATCTGTACTTGAATTTTATGCCTGTAATGAATTGACTCTGCGTATCCCTGGCAACTCGTACGAAGCTCGGCAGTCGCCTGATTGTATTGACTCTGCGTATCCCTGGCAGAGTGCTGCGCGCGATGATGTTCTGCCTTCTCCGGCGGCCGTGCCGAGTGGCGCGGCTTCTTCTTCGGGTGCTCGCCGTCGTCGGGCGGCGCAGGCTCCTCCATGCAGTGCCAACGATCAGCGTATAATCACATTTTTGAAGAACAAGGTGGCGGAGCTTGAGGCGACCCTGAAGAATACGGAGCGGCTGCTACAACGTTCTCAGTCGCGACGTGAGGACTTTTTGCTTGGGGAGATCGACCTGATCAGCCGACAGCTGCAGGGTATGTATCCTCTTCTTGGCGGCTGACGACCTTTTGTGGCTTTCCTTCTCGTTCTTAGTTGTATTTTATGTGCGCAGACGTCAATCCCGACTGGGAGGCTGAGCGGGTTCGCGTTGAAGAGCGAGTCACCCGAGAGGCGTCCGGCAACTCGTACGAAGCTCGGCAGTTCTGGGTGAGCCACTCGAGGGGGCGCGTCCTTGCCACCATGCTTGATCGCACGTGGCGCGCTTCTTTTCTTCTGGAGAGCTGCCGGAAGACACTTTGGCACATCAATCGTGTGTACTTCCCGCATAATGCGCAGCCAAACGGGTTGTCTGCTTTGCTGGAGAGGTTCCGCGATGGCGAAGGCTTGAAGGAAGTCGTCGACGCCCAACTTGTGGCTGGTGCGAACGCTGCGTTGGCATACGTCCGGATGCACCGGCCTCATCTTCCGCTTGAGCGGGTGCTTGAAGGCCTGCCGAGTGATGATGACTTCGACGAGACCCTGGCTGCTGCGCGTCGGATTATCCGGCAGGTTCAGGACCTGAGCGAGCGTCTTGTAGGGCCTCTTGACGCGCCGAAGGCTGAACCTGCAGTGTAGAGTAGCTGTCTTCTGGTGTACAGGGTTAGCTATAGGTTGGCAAATGTGCCTGTGTAAGTATGACAATTGATTGAAATACTCTGGAATTGTAAGAGTTAATCTTTTTACTCGAAAGTGAGTGCTTGATTTGGGCTTGCGACCTGTTTGGCGCAGTCGCCTAGAATGCTAGGCGGCGACCTAGGTTTCTCAAGTGTGATCTGCATGCCGCGGTCTCTGATTATATCAGGTGGCGACTTAGGATTTCTGCGACTTGACCTGTATGGCGCAGCCCCCGAGTCGCTCGAGTGATGGCCTAGGATTTTGGCGAAGACCTGTATGGCGCAGCCCCCGGGTAGGTCGGGTGGCGGCCTAGGTTTACAAGTGTTACCTGTTTGGCGCAGCCCCCGAGTATGTCGGGTGGTGACCTAGGATTTGGGACTTGACCTGTGCAGCGCAGCCCCCGAGTAGGTTCGAGTGGCGGCTGAGGATTTTTCTTGGCGAAGACCTGTATGGCGCAGCCCCCGGGTAGGTCGGGTGGCGGCCTAGGTTTACAAGTGTTACCTGTTTGGCGCAGCCCCCGAGTATGTCGGGTGGTGACCTAGGATTTGGAACTTGACCTGTGCAGCGCAGCCCCCGATTAGGTTCGAGTGGCGGCTGAGGATTTTTCTTGGAGGTCCTGTTTGGCGTAGCCCCCGAGTAAGTCGAGTGGCAGCCTAGGGTTACAAGTGTGACCTGTGTGGCGCAGCCCCCGTGTGTGGCGGGCGGCGCCCTAGGATTTTGAACTTGACCTGTATGGCGCAGCCCCCGAGTCGGTCGGGTGGCGGCCTAGGATTTTTTGGCTTGGTACTTGTACGGCGTAGCCCCCGAGTGAGTTGGGTGGCAGCCTAAGCTTTTATTTCAACCTGTGTGGCGCAGCCCCCGAGTGGTTCGGGTGGCGACCTAGGATTTTTGATCATGCTTGTATGGCGCAACCCCCGAGTGGTTCGAGTAGCGGCCTAAGCTTTTATTTCAACCTGTGCGGCGCAGCCCTCGAGTATTTCGAGTGGCGGCCTAGGATTTTTCATCTTTCTCTGAGTGACAGGTAAAGGAGACAGAATTTCTTCAAATCACTTTATTGATTCTTGCGAACAGGCCGCCTCATTAAAACCCTTCCAGTCCCCGCAGGTGCCCTGGTAAGGGAAAGAGTGCGTCTGAAACCTGCCGCGCTGATTTTCTTGTACAATGGTGGTTTTGAGCTAGGCGTAGAACCGGCGGAGCTGTGCTACGTTCCATGGGTTGCTGCAGTCTGCTCCTGTCTTCGAGTCCTTTAGGCGGTAAGCTCCGTTGCCTATTGCTTCTGTTACAATATACGGGCCCTCCCATGGGGAGGCGAGCTTGTGCACCTTCTTTTGCTTGAGTCGAAGAACCAGGTCGCCTGCAACGAACGCTCTTGGTCGCAGCCTCCGAGTGTGATAATTGCGCAGGTCTTGCTGGTACACGGCTGATCGTGTCAGGGCGATGTCTCACGCTTCGTCCAGGGTGTCTCTGCTGTCTTCGAGTGCCTCCTCTGCTTCCGACTCGTCTTAGGTGACTACTCTTGGTGCGTCGAACTTGATGTCGCAGGGGAGGACCGCCTCTGCACCGTACACCATGAAGAATGGAGTGTACTGGGTGGATCTATTCGGCGTTGTTCGCAGACTCCAGAGGACCGATGGAAGCTCTTCCACCCATGCGCCCGCTGCGCGTCTCAGGGGCACGCGCAGTCGTTTCTTGATGCCGCTACAGACTAGGCCATTGGCTTTCTCCACCTGTCCGTTGGACTGCGGGTGCGAGACGGACGCATAGTTGAGTTTGATCCCCTGCTCTGAGCAAAAGTCCTTGAATTCTTCGGCTGTGAAATTCGAGCCGTTGTCTGTGATGATCCCGTTTGGTACCCCAAACCTGAAGATGATTGACCGGATGAAGTTGACCGCTGTGGATGCAGTCGAACTTGTGATGGGCACGGCTTCGATCCACTTTGTGAACTTATCGACTGCGACAAGGAGGTGAGTGTGACCTCCGGGTGAGGACTTCTTCAGTGGGCCCACCATGTCCAGACCCCATTGGGCAAAGGGCCAGGCCAACGGTATCGTCTTGAGTTCTGATGCTGGGGCGTGTGGTTTGTTGGCAAATTCCTGGCACCCTGTGCATTTCTTCACCAGCTCCTCGGCGTCCTGCATGGCTGTCAACCAGTAGAACCCGGCGCGTAGCGCCTTGGCCACTAGTGCCCGACTGCTGGCGTGATGCCCGCAGATACCCGCATGGATGTCGAGCAAGATGGCTTGGCCGTCGACTGGATCTATGCACCTTTGCAGGATTCCTGAGATGCTTCTTTTGTAGAGTTCTCTGTTGATGACGGTGAAACTTTTGGAGCGCCTGATGATGCGCTTTGCTTCGACTGGATCTACTGGCAGCTTCTGATGTAATATGTATGCCAGGTATGGCCCTGTCCATGTGGCCTCGATTAGCATGACCTCCATGGGGACCTTTTCTTGGCTCGGCGGGTTGGCATCGCCTTTCTTTGTTTCTGTGCTTGCTGTACCCTGAGTCTTGATGGATCTCTGCGTGATGCACTCGAGGAAGACGTCGGGTGGGACTGGTACCCTGTCTGAGCCCATGTTAGCGAGGACGTCGGCTTCCTCGTTGCTTTCACGGCCAATGTGGCGCAGCTCGCAGCCGTCGAAGTTTCCTTCCATCTGATTGTAGAGGTCTCTGTAGGCGATCATGTTGTCGGCGACGGCGTCGCAGGACTTCATGGTTTGCTGTACCACCAGATAGGAGTCGCCGTAGATCATGAGGTGCGTGGCGCCGCAGTTCTTGGCCATCCTCATGCCGTGGATCAGGGCCTCGTATTCGGCCTCGTTGTTGGACGGCTTCGGGAAATCCATCTGTAAGACATACCTGAGCTTGTCGCCTTTGGGGGAGATGAGCACGACTCCTGCCCCGGCTGACTTGAATTTTTTCGAGCCATCAAAGTACATTGTCCATGTGTTGGACAGGTCGGGGATATTTGGTAGTTGGGCTTCTATCCACTCGGTTGTGAATTCTGGGAGAACTTGGGCCTTGATAGACTTCGGGTGAGCATACTTCAGCCCCCATGGTCCTAGTTCGACAACCCACTTGGCGACTCGTCCTGTCGCGCGCTGGTTTGTGAGAATGTCTGCTAGTCCAGAGGAGCTTACCACCGTGATCGGGTGCTCGGAGAAGTAGTGGACGACCTTCCTGGAGGTCATGAAGACTCCGTACGCCAGCTTCTGGTAATGAGGGTAATTCTGTTTGGACAGGGTGAGTACTTCGCTGAGGTAGTAGACGGGCCTCTGTACCGGGTGACTGTGCCCTTCTTCTTCGCGTTCGACTACGAGCACCGTGCTTACCACCCTGTTCGTTGCTGAGACGTATAGGTACAGCGGCTCATTTTCCAGTGGTGCCACGAGGACTGGAGAGGTTGTCAGTGTTTTCTTGAGATGGTCGAATGCGTCCTGCGCCTCTTGTGTCCACTCGAACTTGTCTGCCTTCTTCATCAGTTGGTAAAAAGGTAAAGCTTTCTCTCCCAACTTACTAATGAACCGGCTGAGAGCTGCGACTCGGCCAGCTAATCGTTGCACCTCCCTGAGCTTGGTTGGTGCTGGCATTGTGAGGATGTTCTGCACCTTCTCGGGGTTTGCTTCGATTCCTCTTGCAGATACAAGGTACCCCAGTAGCTCTCCGGCTGGTACGCCGAACACGCACTTCTCTGGATTGAGTTTGATCTGATATATGTCCAGCGCAGCGAAGACCTTGCGGAGGTCGTCGACTAGGGTATCTTCCTTTCGGGTAGTGACGACAATGTCGTCGACGTAGACTTGGACAATCTGCCCGATTAGCCCCTTGAGGCATGCTTGCATTGTCCGCTGGTAGGTGGCACCTGCGTTCTTTAACCCGAACGGCATCGTCTGGTAGCAAAAGACGCCGCCGGGTGTGATGAAGGCTGTCTTCTCCTCGTCCTCGACTTTCAGCCTGATGTGCTGGTAGCCTGAGTAGGCATCCAGAAAAGATAGGCGTTCGCAACCTGCAGTCGAGTCGATGATCTGGTCTATCCGCGGGAGCGGGAAGTGGTCCTTGGGGCAGCATTTGTTGACTGCGGTGAAGTCAACGCACATGCGCAATTTCTTCGTCTTCTTTTTCTCAACTAGAACCGGGTTAGCGACCCAGTCCGAGTCCTTAATCTCTCGGATGAACTTGGCATGTAGTAGTCTGTCGACTTCCATGGTGATCGCGTCTCGTTTGGGTCCTGAGAAGCGTCGCATGGATTGCTTGACTGGCCTCACGTCCTTGTGGACTTTTAGAGAGTGCTCGGCGAGTTCCCTGGGTATCCCTGGCATGTCAGAGGGTTGCCATGCAAAGATTTTCCAGTTCTCACGTAGGAACTCGACGAGCGCGCCTTCCTATGCAGGGGTTAGGCTCGATGAGACCTTGACCGTCTTTCCACTGTCAGTCGGATGGACTTGGTGGGTGACAGTGTCGTCATTCGTGTTGAACGCTGCGTCTTTGGCAGGCTTCTTGCGAGCCGGGAAGATGGTCTTGTCGTTGTCGGCTGATATGGCCTTGAAGTGCTCTTCGACGCCGAAGGACTCGGAGATCTTGGCGAACTCGCGGTCGCAGCTGTTGGAGAGCCCAAAGTCACCGCGGACGGTGATCACTCCTTTCGGCCCGGGTAACTTTATCATCAGGTAGGCGTGGTGGGGTACTGCCATGAACCTGGCAAAGCTTGGGCGTCCGAGGATGGCGTGGTATTGTGACTTCCAGTCGACGACCTCTAAGTCTATCGACTCCTTCCTGAAGTGCTCGGGTGTACCGAGGATGACGTCGAGTGTGATTGTTCCCATGGGCGTGATTGCTTGCCCTGGTACTATGCCGTGGAAGGTGGTCTCCGATTCTGGCAATTTCTCTGTCGACCTGTTCATTCGTCTGAGGGTATCGGCGAATATGATGTTGATGCCGCTGCTTCCGTCTAGGAATACCTTCTTGAGGCTGTAGTCGCCGATCAAAGCCTCAATCACGAGTGCGGCGTGCCCGGGTCGGACTACCTCCGCTGAGTGATCTGCCCTGCAAAATGTGATTGGTGTCTCCGACCCGCGCAGGTAGTCTGGTACCGCGCGCGGGCTGTTGATGGCTTGAAGTACCTCCCACAGACGGCGCCAATTGACGAGGTGTTAACTTGACAAGTCTCAGGGTTGTGCACCCCGGGTTGATTGATGGGGAGAGAGATGAGTGCAAGGTGATCACGACGGCTGACAAGCGAGGTTTACCCAGGTTCAGGCTCCCGGAGGATAACACTCTACTCCTGCTTGTCTGGTTATTGATGCGAGTAGCGATTACAATGGCGAGATTGCGATCTCGCTAGGGTTTGTCGTAGTCGTTATCAGCGTGTCCTTTAGGACGGGCAACCCTCCTGGCTTTATAGGTAGCCAGGTCTCGGGTGGTTGGTACAGATACGGTAGGTTACAAGACCTAACCAAGTTGGACTAGGATACTAGATACCCCGAGTGGGCCTTCTGCGGGCCTTTTCATCCTTGGCGCGGTCCAGGTAGCATCATCGTGGGCTACCCGCAAGGTAGCCCCACGTCAGTGGGTGTATATATATTCATATTTGCACTATAAGTATCTATACATGGATTCAGGAATTTTATTTAAAACTAAAATTTGTGGTCATAAAATATTTGCCAGACCAGATAGGCTCGAGTTTTACTGAGACGCTAACTGGTGTGCGTGAAATTACTGCGAGAAGATAAGATGTAACAGATTAACATTGATGGACATAAATCAAACAATTTTGTTTTAAAGAAAAAGTCTACTATCCCCGATCCGATAAAATTGACATGAAAAATATACTGTCGTAGCACAGACTACGTATAGACAAATTTTCAGAACCGGAGGAGTAATAATGGTACACACGGAGACGATCATTAGGTACACACTTATATATTTGTGTACCACCATATCTTGTGTCTCTTGTTATTGTATTTGACACTGATTTTTTTTTTGGAGGAGTAAACTTAACGTACAACAAACTACATGGCCAGTTTTTTTTTTTTTGAGATTTGATAAATACATCGCTATGTGCACCCAGCACCAGGCTTTACATGTTAGCCCTGAATATTTATTACGTACATGTTCGGCTGTTTTTTTCTTCTTTTTAATACACATCTTATATGTTGGGTATATCCAGATTGAACGTGTCAAACTAAAATTTCCAACTACAAATCTCTAATTAAATCTCAGCCATATATTTTAGATCTAACCATTAAAATTAATTTAAATGATGTGGATTAACATGGTGGCTCTATTTTACACACGTATATTGGTTTTAGTATATAATAGAAGATTATGTTTTGAAGGTTACCTTTAGTAAGAATCCATGCAAAAATCTTGTTTTTAGTGGAATCTTCATCTTTTATATTTTTTTGTTGTTATCTATTGGCAGAGCTATGTACATAGAGTCCACCGAATTTATCAATCTTGTGCAAATTCCAGCTAAACTCATCGCCCCCCTGCGTCAGGTTGACTAGCAACTCATTCCAAGATGCTAGGCGGGGATCAACAATATCTCTTCTAAACGTCACATTTTCTATGAAGGTAACATTTGGTTGGTTATTTTCCAACACCCTTAGAAGATTTTCACATACCCCATCTTGAGTAAGAAGTTTGAACAAACATTCTTGACCTCTAGGTCATCAATCTCCAAACCACCTTAATCACTGGAGGCGGCACACTACATTTCATTTATCAAGTCGATATTTCTTGTTCTCTTTGTTCCCTTGCCAAAAGAATATTGATCGTAAGTGATCCAATCAATGCAAAGTTGTCTTTGGTGATTGGATAAAAAGCAAATCATACAACACCCACCATGTTACTTAGGACTGAATTTATGAGAACCAAACTACCACCCGAGGAGAATAATTTTATTTCCAGCTACTCAACCTTTTTAAAGCCTTTCCCAACATGCTTCCATTAAGCAATCGTAAGGCTCCTGAAATAAATCGGGATGCCTAGATAACTAGTTGGAAACTGACCTTATCCACGTCTTATTATAACTCAACATTCATTGTAGCATCGTCATGAGTCTCGCCGAAACAAAACAACTCAATTTTATGAAAGTTAATCTTTTGACTGAAAATCTGTTTAAACGTTGAAGAAAATACTTTCTGGCCTCTCATCTTTTCATGTAAGAATCGTATCACCGGCATAATGAAGAATAGATACCCGCCATTACCGGTTCGAAGACAAGAAACGTTAGGAGGTGTTTCTTCTCTGTTTGTATTGATTTCTTACGAACTATAAATTGTAGTCATATAGCATCTATTGTTAAACTTGTTCATAATAAAGTAATTACATTTCCTTAGGGAGTGGTACATTTTTTCGTAGGGAAACATATGTTTTGCTTCATCTCATTACTTCATTCATTCCTGATGACGATCATAAGAGCCAAGCTTTGTTCTTGACGGATGGTTGAGCAAACTCTTACGTACGTCATCATCATCGCCAACCTCGGTGAAAAAGCTAGCTTTGTCCTTAGTGGCAGCTGGTCGCCCACAGGCCATGGCCACCATGGTCTTGAACGGCATTCATTCTCCATGGGTACGCGGGCGCAACTGGTTCCTTTTTTCTTTTGTCCGGAGTTCTTTGGGGTGGATTGTTGCACATCAATGGCGCCGGCCGAGTCTCGCCATTCCAGCTCACGATCGAAGCTCTTTCAAGGTCATAATATAGTGATATGAAGTCTCCGCCAGGTTGTGTGAGAAAACTGTCGAGCTACACGACACTGTGCACGAGCTCGATTGATGACCATTGGGGCCGATCCTAGGACGCATGGTTCACGCCATGAACATAGCTTGACTCTGAAGACTCAAGAGCTTCTGTTAAGGATTCGCATGGTTCAGTCACTATACTCATACGACCGCCACAGCGCAGTGGCTGTTCAGAGAAACGAAATCGAAATCGACGCCGTTTCCATTGCAATCCTAAGACGGGCGGCGAATTTCAGTTCTTGTGTTGTTTGTCTGTACAATGCTCAATGCTCAATGCTCAATGCTCAGGAGGAGTAACTAACTCGTCGTGTTCGACTACTGACAGAAGGCAAAATAAAACCCGGAGAATCACAGCACTAAGATTTTCACTAGCAAATTGGACATCTCACTAGCCCGTTCTCGTTGCAGTCCGGGCACCTCCTGAACGCGCCGGTCCCGTCCTCGTCCTCCACGAACACCTTGCAGCTGCCGGAGCAGACGTCGCACGGCACGAAGCGCGCGCCTCCGCAGCCACCGCACGACTCCGATCCTTGTTTCGCACCACCGCCGGCAACGCCCGGCGCCGCCTCGCACGCCACGAGCGCCGCGGCGAGCTCCCCGGACTCGTGCATGCGGCGGACATCCTCGGCGCCGCCCAGGTGCCGCCCGTCGACGAACACCTGCGGGAGCCCTGGCGTTGCGAGCACGCCGAGCGCGTCGCGCAGCTCGTCCTTGTACCCGGCGTGCATCGACAGGTCGCGCTCGTCGACGTGCACGCCGTAGCCGGAGAGGACGGTGCTCGCCGCCCAGCAGTCCTCGTACGTCTGCCGGACGCCCCGGAGGCTCGTCAGGTACAAGACGACCCGTTTCGCGCTCTCAGGCGGAGGCGCCTCCGTGGGCTTCTTTGCCGCGTCGATCCTCTGCTGGAACACGCTGAGCCGCGCGCGCACGACGCCGGCGAACACCTGGATTTCCTGCTCCTTCCTGACGACGTGGTGGCTGTCCGACGGAGGTGGTGGTGGTGCGAATTCGGCGAGCGCGTCCCGGAAGGCCGACAGGACGTCGGCGTCAAACACCGGTGATCCGACCGCCGCCGCGCCGCTGATGCTGTCGTCGTCGTCGTCGAGCCCGTCCATGAGCTCCCACACGTTGATCTCCTCGGGGTCGCGCGCCGGCGTCTTGGTCGGCGTCCGCGGCGGCGCCCGCCTCTGCCGTTTCGCCGGCTCCTCCATCATGGGCGACGCCGGGAACCACCGCGTGGACCGGCACCTCGCCGCCGCGCCGCCACCGCCCGACTTGGCCTTGGCCTCCTCCCCTGCACCGAAAGAAACCGCGGCGGCGGCGGAGGCGGCCGTGGCGCGATCGAGGCTGAGCGTGCCGAGCGTGGACGACCTGAGCGCGACGGAGTGCCGGGGGACGAGGCCGGAGCACCTCTGCGGCTCCGGCGCCCGCGCCCCGCATCCGGCTCCGGCAGCATGCAGCGCGTCCTTGGAGCCTTTGCAGCCCATGACGACTGATCTTCCGCCGCCCTGTGTGTAACTAGGAAGCGAAGACTGGACTGGATCGCACGGGGTGGAGTGCGAAACCGTTTGAAACGGCAGGAAGGAACGGCCGGCGCGCGGCGAGTGGAAAGGAAGGAAAAGGCTGCGCATGCAATGCAACGGGATCGCCGAGATACATGGAAACTGGAGACGCCCCCCATATCAAAGGGAGCACGGACATCTTACCTTTTGACATGCATCGATATTGCCTTAATAATTTTTGCAACAATTATTTACAAACGCGTTTTACAAATCTTTCATGTTGTTGTTGAAAACGCAGTCCTCCATCAAAATCCAATAGGTTCATGTCAAAAAATGTTCCGATTGGTCCCCTCTCTCACAAATGGCCCACAACGACTAGGCAGGCAGCTCCGGATCTCACAACGGATACCAGTGCCACACCCTCCTCCTCGAGGAGGCGTGGTTGTTTGAGCACTTCGATCTTCTCGTATCGTCAGACTATCGGCTTCCAAAGGGGTGTGAATTCAGCCTCGCCCGTGTGGCCATTTCCTAGCGACACGGGGTTCACCCTGAGCATCGTGCAGCGCCGGGACACGCCATGACGCCGGAGCGACGCCACCCTGGGTGACAACGTTGAGCTCAACTAAACGACATGTTTCAACCGGCTCCGACGTGAGAGGTAGGAGGCTCTCGAGAGGCCAAAGGAGCTGGTGTCGCGGTCGACCGCTAGATTGGGCGCGACAGGGCCAACAGAACGCTTGTCCCGCTCAAGCCACCGCGGACGCTGTTATGCACCATCGTCCGCGTCGCCGATGCATTCTAGTTTAATATTTTTAGTCAAATTTCTTTCAAATTAATTTGAAATGTCGTTGAATGAACATTTCGTTACGAGTTGGTCCTTTTATTCTTCTTCCAAATTTATCTTAATTTGGAGGGCATCGGTAGGACAGGACAGCACATCGGACGTGTGTTCAACTCTCCAGATCAGCTGTCACACTTTGGGGATGAGGAAAATCTTCAAGAGTGGCGGAGAGACACTACAGGAGTAATAGCACAGCCCGACGGCATTTGCCGTCGGACTCAGCACAGAAACCCTCGGCCTAAGTGAGCCGGACGGCCACCGTCGGCCTAAGGCCGTCGGGCTGTGATCCATCGGGCTCACGCCGTGGCCGTCGGCGTCGCAAATTTCGTCGGGTTCATAGTGAGCCCGACGGTATAACCGTCGGCCTTATAACTACCAATTTAGTCAGCAATGCCGTCGGGCTCATAGATGGCTCTACCAATTTTTTTTTCAAAATTATTTTTTTTCAACTTTTTTATTATTATTTTAACTCCAATTTAGTCATATATTTAATCTCATATCACACACTTAATCATAATCTTAGCTCAAACTATCCACTCACACACTTATTCATAATCTTAGCTCAACGGTGTTTTGAGCCCGACGGTGTTTCTCTGACCGTCGGTGCTAGATTGTGACGCCGACGGCCCCGACGTTTGGCCGTCGGCGTTATAATTGCCGTCGGGCTGGTCTGCCACTCCCGTAGTGAGAGTCACACACGCGTGATGGATAGATAGATAGTCCTGTGATATATTGAGGAATCCAGGATGCATTTTTGGCAGAAGCTTCAGAGATCAAGATGACAACGTGACGACAGTTCAGTATAGCTTAATTAGCTTCTTCGATACGATCCAACATCTTGCATCCGAAAAATCAGCTGAAACCGGCAAAGTGATCACTAGCTAGCCTACCTTTAATCCCAGGAAAAACACTCAGACAGAGACAGATAGATGCGTACGAATATATAGCACAGGCTATAAGCTTTGTTCAGCATCGGGGACACCTCTTTTGTTTGTCTAAAAGCCAGATGCCATTCGCAACTTTGGCTGGCCCTGTTTTACTTCGAACGCATCGACAGCGCTTTACGCTCACAACCACAGTCACAGGAGAGCATAAAATACTGTATATTCCTGGGCCTATTATGCTTCTGTTCTCATGCACGGTAGTAGTCGGTGATTAGTCCATTTCTCGCTTCGCTTTCTTTTTCCTTTTTGTAGTAGGCATGTCGCGTTGCTTGGCTTAGCGCCTTGCTCACCTTAAATTGATTGCTGCACACTGTTGCTTGACGTTCAGAAGAGTACTGAGATCGATAGTTGCGGCTTTTGAACGGTAACAAGAAGTATGGAGATACGTATATGTCGTGGGCTAATTTGTAGACAACGACAACACTCGAGTCTTACACTATCTTTCAAGATGAAGTCACTAGCTGATCACTACTGCGATGTATAGTATAGCCCCGCGATGGATGGATCGTCGGCGACGATCTTCTTCTGGCTCGGGCCGGTAGTGATCGCTGATTATGGCCGGCCAGCCGGTTTCATCCGTGAGCCACTAATTAATTCCGTTGGTGGGTTGAACCAAAACCTTTCTGTCTGTCTGTCACCACGGATGATCGTCTTGAAGCGGCGGCCGAACACCGTTTGCTTTCTGTGCGAACGAACGAAACGAACGCCAGCGCATACAAAACCCATTTCATTTCATTTCATTTCAAAAAAGAGTTCAACCGGGCGAGGGTTGGTGGTGGCTGGCGGCTGACTTCTGACCGACTCGGCCGGCTAAAGTTTTAATTTGGAGCCGCTGAGTTTATAGTGCGTTTGATGATTTAGGAGGACTCTCAACTGCTAGCTGCGCATTCACGTCAAAAACAAACCCTGCTAGCTGCGCATTTGCTCTTTTCCTTTTGTTTTGTTGCATTGGAGGACCATTGTCTTACCTGAGGGTCGATTCATCCTTGTAAAGTCCGGGATGTCCTCCTACCAATTAACACGATTAGATAATGTATATCGATCCGTGCATGAAAAAGGACACGTACATCTTTGACTATTAGGCTCAGGAATTTTGCATGCACAAGGATAGTCCGGTTCTGCACATGGATTAACAAATACCGGTTCAGGGTCGTTCCAGACTTCATGGAAGACTTGGCCTAAACAATCCTTTATTTCAACAAAGTTGAGATGTTCTATGTTGCTATTGACAAAATATGTGTTGAGATGGATCATCACTTTTGTGAAGTATATATACAGTATACGGAGGCATTAGAGCTAAATTTTTTAAAATAATACTTTTTTATTAGAAATTCGGAAAATATTGCGCAGTTTTAGAAAATTTTAAAAATAATACGACCTCGGCCTGGAGGAGGCCGAAAAGGCCAGTTCGGCCCGGAGGAAGCCGACCGGAGCTCGTCGGACCAGAGCTGGCCGACTAGTTGTGGAGAGAGGCCACGGGTCGGCCGAGTGCCTGATCGGCACCGAGCGGCCAGACTTCGGCCACGTCACGGTCGAAGAGCTCGTCGGCCACCTCTGGGCCGACCAGAACCCTTCAAGACCCGCGTGAAAGAGCATTTTCGCTCATGTGTAGTTTTGGTAATTGAATGACAATCTCTATGGACTAATGTTTGCATTGAGATATCATTATAAATCATGTCCATGGAATTGTGGAGTTCATGTGTTGGACTCTTGAAGCTTATGTGTTGAGTGGAGCATATTGCAAGTATGTCTTGAAGGATTCAAAACATCATATTAGTGAAGAAATGTTGGAAGATATAAGGTTGATCAAGAAGTTGATCAACACACAAAGCTACAAGATGTACCAAGAGCGATCATGTATCTCTTGGGATGGTAAACACTTGTCCGCATAGCTTTGTGAACTAACCCATTATATATGTGTGTGGGATCTTTATATGAGGTTAGGTATCTTCCCATGGGATTGCATCAAATGAAGATTTCATATAGCTCATGGAGGATGACGCCATGTGGTGATCGTCATCGAGTTCAACAAGTGCAAGACCAAGAGAAGCTTATTGAAGAGATCCTATGCTTGGAACTTGCTATGGATACATGAAGACGGAGCCTAGCGAGACTCTCCCATTATTGATATGGGGAAGTATTTGGAGAAGTCTTCATCAAGCATGTGCTTGGACGCGCAATCAAGAAAGATGAACCACTTGAAGATATCAAGATAGTCATCATCTAACTCAAGTGGAATGCTCAAGGCAAAGGTATGATCTTGATAGGGCTATAGGATAGATAGGCGTACTATCAAGAGGGGCTCTCAAGTGAGTAACTTGATCGCATCGTTGTGGAGAGCTCAAACCTTTGCATACTTGGCATATCATATTTCTTGGTTCTTATTTGACTTTTATCCTTGTGAGTAATTAGAGCTTGGTTCATCTCCATGTCAATCTCTAGTTCATCGAAAACGGTTTTACTTTGGAAAACTTGTTGCGTTTTTTATGTTTGAGGTTTTATCGGTTGTTCTTTTATCTAGAGATCTTTCATTTCTGAAGGGAATATGCCATAGAGGCACTTAATAAACATAGTTTATTGGCAATATCCCAATCGTTCATTATATGTTTTATATCATGCTATAACTGTATTAAGCCAAAACATTAATACAAGTGTGGTAGATAAACAACCAGGTCCCTAGTAGCCTCTACTAAGACTAGTTTCGTTGCGCGATTGATGATCGAGGTTTTCCGATCATAGGGCATGGCGCCGGTCGGCAATGGAAGTCATATCGTTAGGAGTAACGATGTGATGGGCGTACCCAGTATTTATAGGACATAGTCATTACGCCTTAAGACCGTGAGACCAACTCTTATTGTTATTCCTGTAAGATACTTTGATCGCACCAAACGTCGTATCTTATTTAGTATGACAATAACGGTGATACTTTTGGGTATCGGAAAGGAGTAGTTGAGACGAGGGGTCAACATCGGGATTTGTCAGTCCGCATAGCCGGATAGATACTCTAGGGCCCACTCGGTGAGATTATGTCAAATGAGTTTGCAAACATGTGACTAGGTCACCAGCTGACATAATATCATAGACGAGTAGAAGATAGCGATGTCGGTAACGAGATCATGCTAGGTATGGAGATATCTGAGAATGATGCTCGGACACGCTAAGTATCGCCATGACAAAGGGTTTAAGACTATACGTCCAGGTTTGATAGATGAAAGTCATTCGTTATGTCTCAGGGGTTAATTCATGGGGTCCAGGCCTACGAGTTAGTCGTTGATCATTGAGGAGTCTTGATCATACCTGATATTATATCGAACCGCTAGGGTAACACACTTAAGGGGTTTCGACAAGACAACCGGAAAGGAAAGAGATCACCGGGAACGTCCCGGGAGGGGTCCGATGGAGATCGGGCAGCGACGAAAGAGTTTTCGGAGCTAGGAAAAATTATATATATTATGTTTGATATTAATTAGTGTAATTAATATGCAAATATGATTTTATATATTTATTTTCGAATTTATTTAGGCTGATTTCCCTAAATGGGCCTTTTGGTCGAAAGAAGGCCCATGGGGGGGGGGGGGGGAACCCTCAAGGGAATTTTGTGGGGAGGCTTGGCCGGCCTAGGTGGGCCAAATGGGGCCCACCTAGGGCCGGCGCATCAGCCTTGGCCGAACCAGGCATGTGGGATAGTCCCACATTGCCTGGCTGGCAAGGTTGGCTCCCCCTGGGAGCCTATATAAGAAGGGGCACCTCTGGCCTTTTAATTCACCAATTAATTCCCAATTTCTCTCTCGATCTCGTGGTTCCCTTGACGGAGCCGCGCCGAGTAGAGGAGGGGGTCTCTTCCACCATAGCCCGCTGCCGCGCTGCTGGTGTTCCGGTCCAAGTCTTCCGCTGCTCGTCCTGTACTGGAGCTTCGGAGGCCGTCGTCTCCACCGTATGTGTGCGAGTCCCTACGAGGTGCTGCGCTAGCGGTACTCGGAGGCCTACTTCCTCCACCCCACCTCGGGGTCATCTTCGTCGTCTTCGTCGCGCCGAGTTCTCCGCGACCTAGAGGTCGGCTACGGCGTCTTCATCGTCAACGCTTGTGCGGGAGCGTAATCCCCGCTATTCGGTCTACGAGGGTATGTATTCCGATCTCCGCCGTATTTCTATATCTGCATAGTGTAGATCTTGGCTAGTTTAAGGATATCGTTGCTAGGAATTTTTTTGTTTTTCTGCACACGATCCCCTTCAGTGGTATCAGAGTCGATCTATCGTAGATATAGCTGTACGCTGTTAGAAGTCGTGTTCTGCACGGGGGCACCGTTCCTGTTATTTGCTACCCTCTAGCGTGCACTTGTGATTCCAGCGGCATCGAGTTGATGAAGCGGCCCGGACCGACTTTACGCGTACGCTTACGTGAGACTGGTTCCACTACTGACATACGGCTTGTACCGTATCTGTGGCTGGCGGGTGCCTGTTTCTCTCTCTTTAGTTGGCTTTGCATTTTCAATGGAGGGCCCGAAAGGGATGCTTAAACATGCAATTATTGGATCGTTGTTGTGGTCATAAGATTCGTAGGTATGAAGCGGTTCTATTTACGAAAGCCCCGAGCCACGTAAAATATGCAAAAGATAAAGTAGAAGCGTCTAACTTTATTTTGCAGGGGCTATGTGATATGGTGAAGGTAGGTTTATTAAATTGTTTATAAACTGCGGGCGCCAAGAAGACCATGGCGCGATGGACTATATCACATTGCATTACATTTGATGTTTTGTGTGCATCTTATATTGTGTGATTGTGTGTATAGTATACATTAGTTACACAGCGGTAGATATATAAGATGATCCCTTCAAAATACCACTAGTGTTCTCCCTCCAACGCGCACCACCAAGAAAGTTCTACGTTATGAGGCAGGCCGTGATGATCGGGTGTCAGACATCTCGTCGTTCGCATACAGTGGGTGTAAGCCATGTTGCACAAGCGTCAGCGTGGAGGTCTTTGGTGGCGAGCCTAGCATATTCAGAAATATGGCCTCGGAACAGGAAGACCGAAAGGTCGAGCACGAGTCACAAAATTGGTGTGGCGGACGATTTTGTCTACTCTTGAAGTTGTGCCGCCGGCTCTGATGATGAGGAGTGGTGCAATGGATGGGGGTCGTGTAATCGCTTAAACGACCAGGAGGGATGTTCGTTTGAGTGGGAGTTTGGATAATTATTTTCTAAAATACTAGAACTCAGAATATAATGAACAGAGTCTGTTTTGCAAACCTTTGTAGATATTAACCATTGTGATAGCATCTTTTCAAATTAGGCGCATTCCTGCGATTGAGAAACTTAAAAGGTTGGGTCCAAACTTCATAGTTTTATATTTTAGCTTGAGGATACTCCTTGTTTAAACCGTTAGCTCTTTGTGATACAATACCCGCTAGGAGATAAACCCGGAGATTCCGCTAACAAAAGATAATTTTGATTATCGGATTTTGTGCGGATGATATCATCATAGTCCAGTGTATGCTATGATCTCTGCCATAAAGAACCAACGATGGGTACGAGTTTTTAGATCGCGAACATATGATATGGTCGCTAAACTCGGGGTACCCCAAACGTTGGGTTGATGAAGTTTATCAGTACGTTGACTGATTGTCTTCTCAACCAAGATGGAAGAGAATACACACATTGAGGGAGCACGTGGCGGTCATACTTAATGACGTATGTTCATGATTAATGAACATTGAGACGCCTCGCTCAGCTCAATCACTGGATGACAGACATCGTTGCCAAGTGCAAATCCTCTGTCATAGACTATGTCATGCAAGGGGAATCGTTCACCTTCATGGTTCTTGATTACGGTGGAAGTATCAAGAAGATGAAACAGATCGCCGGAAGTCATCAATGATGATGGTGTATATATGATATACATGTTATGAATGTTTTAGCTAAGCAAGTGCTCGCAGTAGTGACTAAGTCTTGAACTAGTCATGTTTTGTGAAAACCCAGGTTTACTGCTTGAGTAGCTTGAAAGGATGAGGCGACATTGCGTGTTGATAACGGCAGTCAAGTTGTTGTGACGGCCATAGACACTCTCCCTCTAGATCTACCATTTGAATAAATTCTTTACGACCGGGTGTTGGTATGATCGTTACGAGTGTGTCTCCTCTAGCGAGACACTTGTTCATACATGATAGTGACAAATTTGTGTCCTATATTTATGGAGTAATGATCATATGTCGATTTGAATTTAGATGGTAGAAGCTCCCACATTCATAATATTAATGCCAAAGGATACAAACTTAATAAAGACACCACATATGTGTGGCACTACCGTTTAGTCATGTCAATGTTATATGCATTAGCTCCACACTGGATGGACCTACAAGTTCTAAGATTTGATCTTTTGACACTTGCAAAATAACCGTGACACCGTTTTCGGAAAACGGGCATATAACTTATTGATAGTCATACATGGAGATGTATGTGGTTCAATAAAGTAATTGACGGGTAGTGGAGACCTTTATTTCGTGAACTTCTCTGAACATTTTGAGTATAGCTTGTTGAGAATCGTGCATATGGGTGTATGTGAATCAATGAAGTACTTTAACGTGTAGTGGAAGTCTTTATTTCATAGACTTCATGAATATTCCGAGCAGATATATGGATATCCACTCCGGGGAATGTTAGTCTGGAAATTTTGATTCAATCAAACAAGTCCAGAATGAAGTAGGAAATAAACTTAACAAGAAAATCAAATTCCCGCGATGCATATCGAGGAATGAAGATTTGAGTTATAATGTTGGCACATCATTGGAAGACTTGTGAGATGAGTTTCACAAATTACGTCGCATGGAGCACCATAGTGTTATGGTGTGTTAGGACGTCGTAATGGCATCCTATCGGATAGTGTGTGGTAAATAAATCTCTTACCGAATTATTGTAATCATTAGAGTCATATGGTAGAAACGTAAACACTCACGTTAGCAAATAGGGAAACCATTTGAATCCATGGAGACAATACCATACGAGTGATGGCATGGCTTTTGAGCCTGGATTGTCGTTTCAGCAATTTAGTGTTTCGTTGTAATCGAACCTAAAATGGATTAATCTTTGTAGTATACCCTACCTAAAGAGTTAGTTGGGTTCATGTCTCACGACATAGGCAAAATCTTTGCCGGGATATACCTTGCGAAAGAAATAGTTTCTTGTCCGAGGGTATAAGTGAGAAAGAAAGTAGAGCAAGACGAAGTTGGTGAACTTCTTCTCCAAACATCAGAGTGGCGCAATCGAAAGTGTTTTCGGTGTCAGGCCCCACAGTTTGAAAAAGCTAATGATTCAAGATCATGATGTTCTGAGCTCATACTAAGAGCGTAGGCATACGAGGTTGTGTTCCACACTGTGTGTTACGACAATCTTGTTATGGAGGTCATATTAATGGAATATGATAGACCTACGAACTACGAAGAAAAGATGGTGGACCTAAGTCCGAGAAATGGCTATGAGTCATTTGTGATCCGAAATAAAATCCATATACGATTACCAGGTATTGACTTGGGAGATCTTCTTGATGGCATCTAGGATGTTAATAGTATATGGAATTTTATGAGAGAGTAGACATTGAGCAGATTCGATTTGTCGTGAAACAGTTCCGACAGACCACATGAGAGTTTGTCTCAAGTGGCGAAGCCTAAATCTATTCTGGGTCGTTTAGCAATTACTATAATTTCGAATGAGAAATTGATAGATGGATGAGAAAACCATGGTTCTTAATAGTGTAATTAAGAATGGTTTGTAATCCCGAGGATGCTAAACATGTGTGCAAACTTCGGTTGTCCATTCATGGGCAGAAGCAAGCATATCGGAGCTGGAATCTTCACTTTGATAATGTGATCAAAGGATTTTGGAGTTGTCCAAAATAGTTGAAGAAACCTACATTTGCAGAGAAGTGAGTGGGAGCAAAGTAGCTTTCCTTGATCTTATATGCGGAAGGCATATTTGAGTGGGAGCTAAGTAGCTTTTCCTTGATCTTATATGCGGAAGGCATATTTGAGTGGGAGCTAGGTGTCATTTGTGATTCTGTATGTAACGACATATTGAATGACACAGATCCTCTAGTAGAGTGTAAAGGATTATTTAAGTGATTAAATTTTCTGTGAAATGAAGTTAGGAGTATTAGGCATCCGATTTATAATTGTATAGATCAGAGGGGGCTTAATAACATTAAATCGGAGTATTTCCTAAGTCAGGATTCTGAAGTGTTTCAGAAAAGGACAAGCGAAGAAAGAGGTTCTTGCTTGTATGACTAGGTAAAAGATTAAGTTAATCTTGGCTTTTTCAGTGATAGAAAATGATGTTCGACATTCTCTATGTATCACACATAGAGTCTATCAGGCTGAAAGCTCGACTTGGTGTGACCCGAGTTCTTGGTTCAAGAACAGGTTCTAAAGTGATCCTTGTATGGATCAATGAACAAACGTTAAGTTTATTCTTCAGTGTCTATGAGAACTGAAGATAGGTTTTCTAGTAACGGGTAAGAGTGGAATGGCAACTTGCCGTAAAGCGGTTACGATGATGCAAGTTATTACACTGACCCATACGACTAGAAATCTCATATAGGAGATGTCCTTTATTTTGAAGATAGACATGGTTAGTTTGCGAAGTCGCATATGAATGCACTGTCGTATAATCTACATAGGTATAGAAATATATCGCGACTTTAGAAGTAGCAATTGTGATTGGACTGAGCAGTTTTCCGAGCGTAGTTGGTCCCCTTAATAGATCTCTTAGACTTTTAAGGTGCATGCTACGCGAATGCTCGAGTCTCACTCCATCCACTGGGATATATTTCACCGTCATCGTAAGATACGGGTTTATGTCAAACTAGGTGACATAGAAGTGTTGCAAAGCACATATAGGTCTCAGTGTGTGAGGTCTATTGACTGTATTCCTCTTCCACGAGGCGAGCAGGCACCAAGATGCTATGGGTGTTGAGCTTTTATCAGGTTGTAAACTAGATTAAGTGTTACTCTAGTGCAAGTGGGAGACTGAAGGGAATATGCCCTAGAGGCACTTAATAAACATAGTTTATTGGCAATATCCCAATCGTTCATTATATGTTTTATACCATGCTATAACTGTATTAAGCGAAAACATTAATACAAGTGTGGTAGATAAACAACCAGGTCCCTAGTAGCCTCTACTAAGACTAGTTTCGTTGCGCGATTGATGATCGAGGTTTTCCGATCATAGGGCATGGCGCCGGTCGGCAATGGAAGTCATATCGTTAGGAGTAACGATGTGATGGACGTACCCAGTATTTATAGGACATAGTCATTACGCCTTAATACCGTGAGACCAACTCTTATTGTTATTCCTGGAAGATACTTTGATCGCACCAAACGTCGTATCTTATTTAGTATGACAATAACGGTGATACTTTTGGGTATCGGAAAGGAGTAGTTGAGACGAGGGGTCAACAGCGGGTTTTGTCAGTCCGCATAGCCGGATAGATACTCTAGGGCCCACTCGGTGAGATTATGTCAAATGAGTTTGCAAACATGTGACTAGGTCACCAGCTGACATAATGTCATAGACGAGTAGAAGATAGCGATGTCGGTAACGAGATCATGCTAGGTATGGAGATATCTGAGAATGATGCTCGGACACGCTAAGTATCGCCATGACAAAGGGTTTAAGACTATACGTCCAGGTTTGATAGATGAAAGTCATTCGTTATATCTCAGGGGTTAATTCATGGGGTCCAGGCCTACGAGTTAGTCGTTGATCATGGAGGAGTCTTAACATACCTGATATTATATCGAACCGCTAGGGTAACACACTTAAGGGGTTTCGACAAGACAACCGGAATGGAAAGAGATCACCGGGAACGTCCCGGGAGGGGTCCGATGGAGATCGAGCAGCGACGAAAGAGTTTTCGGAGATAGGAAAAATTATATATATTATGTTTGATATTAATTAGTGTAATTAATATGCAAATATGATTTTATATATTTATTTTCGAATTTATTTAGGCTGATTTCCCTAAATGGGCCTTTTGGTCGAAAGAAGGCCCATGGGGGGGGGGAACCCTCAAGGGAATTTTGTGGGGAGGCTTGGCCGGCCTAGGTGGGCCAAATGGGGCCCACCTAGGGCCGGCGCATCAGCCTTGGCCGAACCAGGCATGTGGGATAGTCCCACATTGCCTGGCTGGCACGGTTGGCTCCCCCTGGGAGCCTATATAAGAAGGAGCACCCCTGGCCTTTTAATTCACCAATTAATTCCCAATTTCTCTCTCGATCTCGTGGTTCCCTTGACGGAGCCGCGCCGAGTAGAGGAGGGGGATCTCTTCCACCATAGCCCGCTGTCGCGCTGCTGGTGTTCCGGTCCAAGTCTTCCGCTGCTCGTCCTGTACTGGAGCTTCGGAGGCCGTCGTCTCCACCGTATGTGTATGAGTCCCTGCGAGGTGCTGCGCTAGCGGTACTCGGAGGCCTACTTCCTCCACCCGACCTCGGGGTCATCTTAGTCGTCTTCGTCGCGCCGAGTTCTCCGCGACCTAGAGGTCGGCTACGGCGTCTTCATCGTCAACGCTTGTGCGGGAGCGTAATCCCCGCTATTCGGTCTACGAGGGTATGTATTCCGATCTCCGCCGTACTTCTATATCTGCATAGTGTAGATCTTGGCTAGTTTAAGGATATCGTTGCTAGGAAAATTTTTGTTTTTCTGCACACGATCCCCTTCAATTTCCCCATTTGGTTTTAACCTCACTTGTTGGAATATGATGTTTCTCTGCATGATCTTATAGAGCTCTTCGTGGTGATTCCAACGAGCAAAAAATCATCAAAAATGGAGTTCGTATGGTCAAGATATCATCGTTTTCGTGTTGACGTTTCTGCTAGGCCGGAAAGTTCCGGCCAAACTTCCGCCCAAACTTCCGGTTTGACCAGAGAACACTTCCCGGGTGCGTTTTGGGGTGTTTGGGGGGTCCGGAAGTTCCGGGGTAAGCCCGGAACTTCCGGCCCGAGTGGGAAAAACTGCCCCCAACGGGCAGATTTGTTGGGAACCTATTTAAGGGG
Source organism: Poa annua (assembly GCA_026929855.1). NCBI lineage: Eukaryota > Viridiplantae > Streptophyta > Magnoliopsida > Poales > Poaceae > Poa > Poa annua. The sequence goes on from CM049430.1 coordinate 11,916,330, forward strand.
TCATCTTCCCCAATGGTTCTCAAGTTTTGGTGCTCTCTCCTCCTCCATTGTTGATCTCCAAAGCTTTGAGATATCTCAGTCCCTCCAATGATTCTTGCTATTTCTTGAGGGAAAAGAGATAGGAGATCTAGATCCACATTTCCACCAATCCATCTCTCCTCTAAGTGAGGGGAACCGAGTGGGTCTAGATCTTGGAGTTCCTTTGTGGTTCTTGTCCTTTGTTCTTCCTCTCTTCTCCCCCCATAAGCATTAGTTGCTTTTGGTGGGATTTGGGAGTGAAGGATTTGACTCCTTTGTGGTTTCCTTTGTTCTTCCTCTCTTATTCCCCCATAAGCATTTGTTGCTTTGTTGGAATTTGAGAGTGAAGTACTTGAGCAATTTGTGTGCTCTTGCTATTGCATTTGCATCGGTTTGAGCCCTCCACGAGAATTCGTGGTGATGATACTTGTGAGCTTGTTACTCTTGGGTCCTTGGACCCTAGAGCCTTTTGTGGCCGGCCTTTTGTGGCCAAGACCTTTTGTGGTCAAGACCTTTTGTGGTCATCTTGAGAGCCCCCAATTAAGTTGTGGGTGTGTGCCTCAAGAGTGTTGTACGGGATTCGATCTCCACCCCAAACGAGATCAATAGTGGAAGGTGAACTCACAACCTTTTGTGGTTGAGTTCATCAGGAGAAGAAGGTGAGCCTTTGTGGCGTTGCGGCTAACCTGTTGTGGTAGCGCACACCTCTCCAAACGAGACGTACACCCTTTGGGTGGAACTCGGGAATACATCCTCGTCTCCGCGTGCCTCGGTTATTTCTATACCCGAGCTATTTACTTATGCACTTTATATTGTGATAGCCTTCGTGCTTGAAGTCATCTATCTTGCTATAACCTTGTTACTTGTATTGCTTAGCATAAGTTGTTGGTGCACATAGGTGAGCCTAGTATTTATATCTAGGTTGTATGCTTGTTAAAGTAAACCTCTAGTTTTATTCCGCCTTTATCAAGCATACCGGAATATCCGGGTCTTTCTTGGACCGGATAATCCGGCTTCTCGAAAAAAAAAATCGCCTATTCACCCTCCCCCCCTCTAGGCGACGTCTATCCGTTCAATTGGTATCAGATCCAGGTTATCTCATTATTAGGACTAACCGCCTAGAGATAAAGATGTCGTTTAGAGATCTAGTGCACAATCCCACTTATAGATTCGATGGCACAAATTATGACGTTTGGAAAATTTGCATGCTTAATATTTTTAGAGACATGGGTTCAAATTTAGAGAGTATTGTAGATATGGGTTTTTCTCCTCCAAAGGATTCACAAGAATTATCTTTAGAGGATGAGAAAAACTCTTATCTCGATACTCTAGCATCTAATGGTCTTATATGTGCTTTGAGCGATGTAGTCCTTGCGTCGATCATGCCTTTTCGGAGCGCTCATGAATTATGGACAAAACTTCAAGATATATATGAGGTGTCCAACATTTCTAAGGATGATTGTCCTCCTTCCACATCCGGTCGTGATGAGCTCACGTCTTCTTCCACTTCACCGACATGTGGTTTGCCACAAGGTAAGGATATGGTGAGTGGTGATAGAAATTGCATTTTTTATGGTGAATCTACTATTGAATATACTTCACACTCATCTTATTGCAATGCTCTATCTTTGGACTTAAACACCTCTAGCACTCCAAATGTCATACATGCTAGTGTTGGTAGTCCTTGCATATCATGTAGTAGTTGCTTAACTAAATCTCATGATGATATGCTTTCCTTGTCTTGTTGCCATGATCAAAATGTTTGTATTTCCTCTAGTACTTTGGCTAACAATGTAGAGGAATCCCAACAATTGTTGGAACAAGACTTGGACCTCAAAGGTGCTTCAAGTGTCTCTTCATCGTCTTCATCCACTACTCACATTTGCCTAATGGCTAAGGAGTATAAGGTATCTCCTACCGTGCACTCCAATATATCTCATGATGATGATGATGATCTAATTAAGGAGAAGGTTGACATTGTCTCTCATGCTCTCTTAAATAATAAAAATGCTCATGAGAACTTCTTAGAAATCATGACTACCCTTTTTGAGCTCAAGGAGACCTTTGAGGCTATGGAGACCCGTTGTCATGAAGGGTGGGGTCTTGCTCGTGATTCCGCGGGTGAGGTCCATAATCTTGAGAATGCTCTTGAGGAAGAGCAAGAAACTCAGGTTGCTCTCGAAGATAGATTGGAATCTAGTGATGAGTTAAACAATGAAGTAATTGCTAAACTCACTAAAGAACATGACCATGATATTGCTAAATGTAATGTGCTTAGTAAAGAAATTGATAAGTTAAATAATGAGCTTGTCATGTTGTCTCCTTCCATTACTAATATTAATGATGCTTGTGCTACTAACTCCACTTTGTGTGAAGCATCTATTCTGAAGCAGAATGTTGAGCTAAGGGCTCAACTTGATTTGCTAACTAGCAAGTATGGGAAGTTGGAAGAAACTCATGAAAAGCTTTTTAGCTCTAATGAGGATCTCCTATCATCCCATGCTAAGCTAAAGTTAGCTCATGAGGCGGTCACTACGAAGGTAAAATCTTGTGAGCCTCTTGTGGACACTAGCACAAACTTTACTTCTAATGCATTATTGCCATGTGCTAGTTCTAGTAATTCATCCACTCATAAAATTGCTACATCTTGTGATGAATTACTTTCCTTGCCTTGTTGCTCTAACATTGTAGCATCAACTTCCTCTAGTATTTGTGTTGAAACTAACCATGTAGAGGAACTCAAAGAGCTCAAGGCACACGTCAATTCTTTGAAGAAAGACTTGAATAAGTGTCATGAAGGGAAGTCCACCCTCGACAACATGTTGAGAGTGCAACAACTTCCTCATGACAAGAGTGGACTTGGATTCAACTCCAATAACAAGAACAAGTCCAATGTCAAAAAGAAGCACAAGTTCATCAAGAAGAAGGGCCAAGAACAAGTTATTGATTCGGCCAAGATTGTGTGCTTCAAGTGCAAGGTTGAAGGGCACCATGTTACATCTTGCCCTTTGAAGAAGAAGCCTCTTAGTGAGAAGCAACAAGGGAAGCGACCTCAAGTCCCAACTCAAGCTTCCCGAGTTGAAGAACCTTCCCTTCCCAAAAAGAAAGGTAAAAGCCGACTTTGCTACAAATGTCGTGGGAAGGATCACTTTGCTTCTTCTTGCACTCAAGGTACCTTATCCAACCCTTCTACTATTGATAATGTCCATTCTCTTCGGAAGGATAAGGTTGGCAATGTGTTTGCCAAAGTTATTGGTACTCAAAGTGGTGTCAAGAAAAGAACCATTTGGGTTGCCAAGCCTATTGTGACTAACCTCTTAGGACCCAACTTGGTTGGGGACCAACAAGCTAAAACTTGATCAATAGGTGTAAGCGGAGGACATTGGAGACTTGACTACATCAATGGAGAATTAATGGATCTTCATCACTCATATTCTCTCAAGTCAAGGCAATTGGATTATATTGTCTTAGCATATATCCAATGCTCCTCCTTGCGGTAACTTGTATTTACTTCATATGTACTCATTGAAAGTTACTTGCACCCTTGAATGTGTTTGGTTTTGTGCCTTACTAGTGTTTCATATGTGTTGTGCACTCTATTTACTTATGTTGAGTAATCAAGTTTGTGTATGTTGGTTTGCACACCATGTACGTTTGAGCCTCTTGTCTATTTGTTTTTATCTTAATTGGCTCTTTTAGGGATTTTAATGGACTATCCCATTTTGGGGGAGTGATGTGCTTTTTGGTAACTCGCCACCCTAAAATGAGTATTCATGAGGAATACCACTTAGTAGTGATATTTCAATATTATCTACTCTCTTTGTGGTAAGTCTTACTCATGAGAAATTCAAATTCTAATGTCCATTAATTATCTCTTGTTGGATTTCTTTTGCCTCTTGTTAAAAAAAATGGATTATCACATTATGGGGGAGTAATAAGCTATGTGCATATTACAAGCCTAAAAAATGTGAACATGTGAGGTAGTGTCACCTAGAGTTGATATTTGTGATTATCATGTTCCTAGGTGGCATGGTACTCAAACAAGTTCCATGTTTGCTTAAATGCATTTTGTTCGCCCATCTTTCGGTATCTTGTTTGTGAGAGAGTTTCTTGATGCTTAAGTATGATCATTGAATATGTGAAGTCATCAAGAATCTCTATATAAGCATGTTTTTCAATTCTTATCTTTTGCCACATGCTTATGTTTTGTGAATATGATCTTGAATACATATATGTCATATACCACCGAGAAATGTCTCCATACAATCATTGTCTTTGACAAGTGATAATTATATTTGTGGTAAATTTATTGATCATATTTACATTGGCTATTGTTCTTAAGTTGTAGTATTCTATCGCCAAGTTTGTTTTGGTTTAACCATCCTTTTGTCCTATTTGCTTAATTTGTATCCTTTTGTTGCTCTACTCATAATTTGTGTTGTGCTTTCTTGAGTTAGGAAAAGCAAGGAACCCATTGTTTTGTATTTACATTCGAAGACTTTATTCTAAGTAATGCACCATCCTTGGGGGAGCTATCCTACATTGAGTAGAACATCATCCTTTTTAATTGTTATCGGGTCTTATTGCTTTTCTTGAACTTTGTGCTCAAAAGGATATATGGAGGGTAATGATCCCACTTGTGTGAATTTTGTATTTACATACAAGATCTCAAATAATGCACTAATCATGGGGAAGCTACTCTATACTCCTTAGAACACTATTCTTTAAATTGGTTTGGTATCTTAATTCTCTTCTTGAACATGATTAATGCTTTAACAATATATATGGAGAGTGATGATCTCATTTGTGTGCATTTTGTATTCAAATACAAGATCATAAGTAATGCACTAATATTGGGGGAGCAATCCTATACGTTATTGAATATTAGTTATCTTCAATTAGTTTTTGACCCCGATGACATGTCTCTTTGAAAGACAAACATTTTTCGTCTTGGTACTTTGTGCCATCATGAAAATTGTAGAGGGCTTGGTTTATTTGTTGAAATCTTACTCCTCTTTGTGGAGTTGGCTATCTCATCCCACGGTTCTTAGTGTACCTTCTTGGATGAGATGAAACCTTCGAGCATGTTTGCTTGTTTTATTTCTTATGCTCATTGGTTTAGCCTTGACCTTGTTTTCATTTGATATATTTTCATATTGGTTTCTCCAATCATGTGTTGGTTTGAGTCTTTGATACAATGAGGACAAATCCTTCTCTTGCCACACTTTTGTGTAGCTTCTTGATTTAGTTGGTGTTTTCTCCAAATTGTATCTCGTTTGGTTCTTGAAAGTTTTGTGCATGCATATTTACTATTTGTATATCTTGTGGCATGCTTACTTTCCTTGATCCAATATATAGGATAAACTCCATCAAATCCTAAATGACTAAGATGTGCATGAAATTCTATTTCATATCAATATGCACATATTTATGTGGAGTTTGTCCTACGTATTGTAGTTGGTCTAACTACTTTGGACCCAATTAGTTTGGGTACCATAGTGTACTTGATTTGTTTTAGGTACATGGGAGATGCATTGGAAGCTTGCCTCTTTTTAAAGAAGATGTCTTCACCATGTGCTTCTTGGAGTCAAGCTTGGATGATTGTGAACTCTCATCTTCTACACCATCAATGCTATCTCGGTAACAAGTATCTAACTCATGCATATACTTCTAGCTCTCAACCTTGTGTAGGTTGTTCTTTGGCATGAGTTTATCTAAGTTGCATTTGATATGGTTTTTGCAAAGTTTCTTTCAAAATATCTTCTTTGCTAATGTGAGTAAGCCGGGATGATTACACATCAAGGGGATTTATATAATCATCTTCATGATTCACCGATCCCCAATATGTTAATCTAGCAAATTCATTTCAAAGTCTCTCATGTGCAATATTGATGAATTCTCATAAATCATTTGCCTTATGTGATATTTGTTTTGTGCCTTGAAGTATCCCAACTATCACTTATCCTATGTGGGTATTTGTGATGCTTTGAGAACTTGGTGTTGGAAGTTCATCTATACCCTCTAAGAATAATTTGAGCTATGTGCTTTGCTTTTAAGCAAAATCTTATCGGTGTACTTATAACTTCCTCTTGGATACCATGTTCTTTACCTTGTATCTACATTGTGTGTGCATGTTTCTTTGTGGACTTATTGTCTACTTAGAAAATTATACACATGAAGGTAGTTACATATTTAATTGGTATTCAAAATCTTTAGTGATCACATTTTATTTCTTTCTTGATTCTTTGGTGATCTCTAAAAGGCACAAGATTTGTTTTTCTATTGGTATGACATTGCCTCTCAATAAGCTTGTGATCCTATTTGATGTATCCTCTTTGGTGTGCTTGTATGCGAAATACATGATATGCACTATGTGCCTCATAATTTGAAAGACTATGGTGTTGCTTAGGCTCATCCTTGTTCAGTCTCTAAATTGTATTTCCATATCACACCCATCCTTTCCCGGTTGAGCAAGTCTTTGTTTTCCCTTTCTTTTTCTTGTTGCTCAACATTTGTTTGTGTTCAAAATTATCTAGGAGGGAGTGAGGATTCCATGTTATGCACACCACATTGAAATACAAATCTTTTCATTGTACATGTACCTTGGGGAGTTCCCTCTTGATTTCTAGAACACATGGTTGATCTTATGATAACATCTTCTTGTGCTCAATTGGTTTTTGGATCCCTTGATTGATTGCTTCTTTGTGAATGCTTTCCCCCTTTGCAATTGGTATCCTTACAGTAGATTTCAATTGATATCTTTCTTGTGCAATTTTTTGATCCTCAATATAGTTTGATCCCCTTCATCTATTCGTCATTGGATAAGTGCATTTGATTTCACTCATATCATGAGAAATGCATAAATCATGAAGGAGATCTTATTATGTTACCTTTCCAAAGCTTTTCGCCCATTTTGGCAATCGTTGCCAATGGGGGAGAAGTTTTGGAGGGTTGTATGGAATTGGCTTTGTACTTTGGTTTATTCTTAAGTATTTGCCTTTCTTGCCTTCGCATTTGTTGCTTGGTTTTATATATAGTGGAAACTCCACCATCGGTAATGGTTGACAATATATGCAATGAATTCATGTTCATACACACATGCATAAATTATGGGGGAGTTATCTCTATATATATGGATGGACTAACATCACATATCTTTGTAGTATTTGATGTTAGTGCAACCATTCTTGTTCGTTAAATTCCATATTATAAACCCTCTCAAAAGAGATTATCATCAATTACCAAAATGTGGGAGATTGAAAGAGCATTTTCCCTCATGTGTGGTTTTGGTAATTGAATGATAATCTCTATGGACTAATGTTTGCATTGAGATATCATTATAGATCATGTCCATGGAATTGTGGAGTTCATGTGTTGGACTCTTGAAGCTTATGTGTTGAGTGGAGCATATTGCAAGTATGTCTTGAAGGATTCAAAACATCATATTAGTGAAAAATGTTGGAAGATACAAGGTTGATCAAGAAGTTGATCAACACACAAAGCTACAAGATATACCAAGTGAAGGGGTTACGGTGCAGAAAACAATAATTTTTCTAGCGAACGGAACCCTAACTAGCCAGGATCTATCTATCTAGCACATGCGATAACGGTGGCGGAACGGGTTACATTACCTCCATGTAGACCGATAGCGGGGATTACGCTCCCGCACAAGCGTTGACGATGAAGTCGTACGTAGCCGACCTCGAGGTCGCGAAGAACTTGCCGCGATGTCGAAGTCGATGACGTCGGGGTGTCGATGATGATCTGCGTCGACGGGCGTCGGGCGGAAGAAGGCAGAGCGCCAGCACCAGGGCTGGTGCGCCGGCAGCAGAGGGGTGAGACGACGTCGCCCAAGCTCCTCAAAAGAGATGCCTCCGAGCACTCACAAACATACGGAGCTTAGCGACAACTCCCGGTCATTCAGATCCAGCTGAAATCGCAGGAGTAGATCTTATCTGGAATCCCGCAGAGCAACAGCGCTCTACGGTATGGCTTAGGTGGAGAGAGACCCCTTTCCTCAGCTCGGCGCGGCTCCAACTTGGGAATCACGAGATCGAGAGAGAAATCAGGAATTAATTGGATTTTCCTATATATTAAATCAATTAATATGCCTTGGTATATAAAGGGGGAAGGGGGTTTTCCCACCCCCTTGGCTCCCCCATGTGGGACTAAAGGAGGAGAGGGGAGAGGGGGGTTCGGCCGAACCCCCCCTTGGGCTTTCCCACTCCTAGTCCAACTCGGACTAGGAGGCCCAAGCCTCCCTTCCTTGTGGGGTGCGGTTCCCCCCCCTCTTGGGCCCTCTTAGGGCCCATGTAGGTGGGAGCCCCCTTTTTCCTTTATTTAATTAATATTAAATTAATATAAAATTCCCATTAATTCATAATTAATATATTTATATATAATTCAATATCGCATGACTCCGAAACTATTTCGGAACCACCCGAACAACTTTCGGACATTCCCGGAACCATTCCATACCTTCCCGGAACTCCTTCCGGACCACCGGAACTCTTTCCGGATCATTTCTCTCTCTCCAACAAATTCCTATAATATTCCAGAACCTATCTCCTAGCGTCGCTAAGACCTTAAGTTTGTTACGCTACGGTTCGGGAACACTCCATACATGGTCGAGACACTCCGCTCACCAATGATCGTCAGGGATACCTGGAAATATATGACGACCCTTGTGCATTCCACGAATATCGTCGTTGAACCATAAATATGACATTTATTCCCTTTGTCTCTGCGATACTACCTTGTCCGAGATATGATCGTACACACACCGATGCCTTTGTTGTATCTCGTTACCGACGAAGGTTATTAACTCGTCTGCGATATTACATCTCCATGACCTAGTCATAAGCTGCGCAGCTATATAGATGCAATATCACCGAGTGGGCCCAGAGTATCTTTCCATTACAAGAATGAACAAAATCCCGCTCTTGATCCTTACGTCTTGATGCTCTTTCGGAATAGACAAGATGGACACCGTTATTGTCATGCTATATAAGACACAACGTTTGATGCTCTCAAAGCATTCCTACGAAGCATTAATAAGTACGGTCTCACGGTCTAAGGAATAAGCTATCATACTTTTATCTATTGCAAATGACAAACATCGTAATACGATCTTATTGCAATACTTTGCGTATGTCCACCACCTTATTCAACTAACAAGATGACCCCGTTGTCAACCGACGTCATTGTCCTTGATCGGGAATCTCGATCAACTGTTGCCCAATGGACTAGCTCATATAGAGGCTTGCTAGGGACCTGGTTGTCTATGTATCACACGTGTATTAACAATTCCGATTAATACAGTTATAGCATAATGCACAAACCTATTATAAACTTATAAGATAATGCAATAAAGAACACTTATTTATTTGCCTCTAGGGCATATCTCCTTCAGTCTCCCACTTGCACTAGAGTACAAATAAACTAGCTGCATTTTACTTTATCAGAATCCCTTATCAAATAAGAATCATTTGATAATGCTTGCCCATGGAAAAGTGTTACTGCACAATCCATGATTGTACATGCTTCTGCGATTCACTGATATTAACTTGCTTGATATCACCATGTTATTCAACAACATATATGCAAACACCGCAACTAAGTGAGACTTCCGATTCCCAGCGCTTACTCTGATTATACTAACCAGATAACTGCCCTGAAAAACACACTCAGCCATGCAGAGCCCCTTGTAACAATTACAAACTCGCGATATCTACATACTTTCACACCAATGTAGAAAACTTGACATTCAAATGTCAATCCCTTAACTAACGCACATCTACTTCCAGTAAATTCCAAATTTACTTTCATAACTGCTCTTATTCCAAGAACATCGGTTATATTTTATCGAGCAGATAATATGGTTTCTGTATGATGTCTAATATATACATAATAGACCCACATGTCATACAACCATTACCTTCATGCATCATTACTCTTAATGACCAATTGGATTCCAAAGGACCATCCTTTTGATTCTATTCTGACTTCTCAGATATAATCCAACACAACTCGACTAACTATTTAAAATTCCCGTTCTATTTCAAAATAGACACTAACTTTTAAATAGTTTCACAACTTCATCCTATTCTATTGGTACAGTTTCACAATGTGTTAACTACACAAAATGAATTCGACTCCCACTCAAAATATGTCTCCACATATTTGACAACACGAGCTCCCACTCAAAAACGTGTCATCCACATATTCGAGTTCCTGAGCTCCCACTCAAAATATGTTCTTTACATATTCCACCTGAGTAAACTAACTATGACTCCCACTTAAATCGACATTTTGGCCTAACCAAAATCATTGATCTATTATCAATTCGAATTCAATACAAACTCTAGTATTACATTAATACAAATCCCTCAGACTTCAAGCATGTCTACATAAATGCAGTCAACAAATTTGATCTTGTGCAAGACACATTTCTTGACAAGACATGCTCCCGCGTCTTTCTTATAGTCACATTTCTCATATAACACCTTATATGACGATTAAACAATCTTATTCCTCTAATAAGAATTGCAGCAACAATTACTCTCTTAATCCTTTCAAATGCAACTTTGGATTTCCAGGCTCAAAAGCCTTTGTTCGTATTCCGATATTTTCTCAACTTTCTTTGTATTCATAAAGTGTACCTTGATCTGTCAACAAGATCTGAAATACTTAACACAGTGCTGTGATCTGACAGCAATATTAAATATAACAACACTTTATTTAGAAGTTTCTTTCATGAAAATATTATGATCTTTATGAAGAGGATTGCAAGCAGAAAGCAATTTTCTAGTCTCCCTCACTCTTAATCACTAAAATTTCATTAGCAGACATATACTTTTTGGAACACTTTCCAACATAGGTCTGACACTTTATTCCAAACTTTCTAATTCCAATCCATAAACCATAATTCGAAAATTCATCTTTTCTCGGAATTACATAGACAACAAACTGAACTTTGTTTCTAATTGGTTTTGGAATACACTCTCATCCAATGCGAGCAATCTACAAAGAACCACTCATGTATATTCCGAATTATCGCATAATCATATACATGTCGACACTACTGTCGATCCTACGAATTCTTGTTGAGAAAAACATCTATTTTCTAAAGTGGACATCGACTATAATGTTTCGAACATATTAGGAGATTCTAATACTGATTCTGACATACCACACTTTATTTAAAATAGAGCATGATTATAATTCCCCACATATCACTATATATGACATTATAATTTTGTGAAGCAAATTTCCACAAGTCTCTTGCGCTGAAATTATAATTCAAAAACACTGTCCTTTGATCGAATTTTGTGAACACAATGTTCACTAAACTTTCTTCTGAAAAACCCCATTTGATCTATTATCAAATTAATCTCAGACTCCATAATTTATCGGGCAAATACTCCTATTCACCAAAGTCATGGAGGAATTCGGATCAAGTAGTAAACACCATTAATTAATCATTAAAAATGACACTCAATTAATTTCCGTCAGTATTGCAGCTTCAATACTTGATTTCAAACTTAATCAACTAAACACTTTGAAATACTTAAATGGATCAAGACACCCATTACTTCTTTCATTGCTTTTATGACTAAACTTGACGGTGTTTGTTCTAGTAATAGAACTCTTATTCATAGGACACGCTATTTTATCATTTCTACAATTATGAATACTTATCATACAATCAATGTAACTGAGATGTGGAATCTTTATTCATAAGATAAAACAACTGACTTGTTCCATAACATAAAACAACTGAACTTGTCTTATTACATGAATAACTTTGTCTTGCAACAATCAAGACACACACACTCGCTCATTATTACAAAAGATCGTATCAAAAACTATTAATGATAACTATGATAACTTGAGGACGTGAACACCAAAAGGCCATCAACTCCTTGACTACCAGCTTCAGCGCCAGGTCACATCAAACTGCGCCGCATATATGTGATAATCAGGACCTGTTTCACAAACAGAACAAGTATCAAATACTTCATCATATACCAAGGGCGAATTCATAATTCTGCATATATCAAATATATACCTGTAGCATCGAAGATCTCTCCTTCGATGGAATCAACCTTCAGAGACTGGAACTCACGTACGAACTTGTAGAAGTTCATATCGTCGGCTTTCAAAATGTACTTGCGCACATGCTTCTCATAGCTAGGAGGTAGAGATATCAGGACAGTCCGAATGGCACAAGAATCTGCCATCCAGTAATCGAAGACCATCGTCAGCTGGAAGTAGATGTCATACAATCTCTTCAAATGTGTCTTCAGACAGGTATGCTCCTCCATGTGAATGGTCTGGAACATTCTAAGCTGCCTGAATTGCTCACGCTTTAATTCATCTCCGAAGTGAGTTTTTATCGCATCCATCATGACGCTTGGCTCCTTGCGTCGAAACAACTCTTTCAACTCGGGTGCCAGGCATACGGTCATGGTGATCTCCACTTCAATGAATATGTCTCGACGCCTACGGAAATCATCTTCCTCCTCCTCGCTTGCAGAATCTCCTGGTCCTCCTCCTAATGGTTCATCGAGAACATATAGAATGTTGTTGTGTTCGAGAATGTTTCTAAAACCCCTGTACCATCTGATGAAGTTGGACCCGTCGGCTTCTAATGTAGCATCCGGGCTCTTGAGGAAGTAACCGAAGTATAGTTGCTAGTCTACAGATGTGATCGCAAAAGAGGTAAGGTTAAGTTTATAATATGTAGGTGAGTTTTAGTTCTATAATCTCATTATCAAAAACACACCTCACCAAGATTATTATCCCTAAAAATAATAATGGCGATGACACGACCCTCATCCACTACACCACCCCCGATCATCACGGCCGGCAGCACAGCTTCAAAGGTGGACATAAAATATCGATCATAACAACTCTATGACTCGTGCTCGATCTTTCGATCTTCCCGTGTTCCGAGGACATACCTCTGAGTATGCTAGGCTCGCCAATCAAACCTCGAAGACCCTGCGCGTGCAACATGGCTTACACCCACTGTATGCGAACGACGAGATGTGTGACACCCGATCATCACGGCCTGCCTCATAACGTAGAACTTTCTTGGTGGTGCGCAACGAGGGAGAACACAATTTTGGTATGTGTTAGGGATCATCCTATTTATGACGCCACCGTGGTATATCTAGCATATAAGCAATCAATAGGATGCACACACAACAGCACACAATAATGATGCAATGAAGTGCGATGTGACATGGTCGATGCGCCTGGACCTTCATGGCGCCATGTGCCTGGCCCCCGGCGCCCCGGCATGGCTCCGAGTCTACGGAACCCTCCAATGCTTCCGACAGTACGAGTAATAACAAAACTTACCGTAACCATGTCACATAAAATAACGCCTCTGCAAAACAAAGTTAGACGCCTCTAGCTTTATTTAGTTTTGCAAGTTTTACGTGGCAAATAGGCTTATTCGTAAGAGAATCGCTTCCCTACCTACGAACTTTGTACCACAACGTCGATCGTATAATTGCATGTTTAAGCATCCCTTTCGGGCCCTCCATTGAAAATGCTTTGCCGACTAGAGAGAGAGAAACAGACACCCGCCAGCCACAGATACGGTGCAAGCCGTATGTCAGTAGTGGAACCAGTCTCGCGTAAGCGTACGCGTAAAGTCGGTCCGGGCCGCTTCATCAACTCAATACCGAAGGCATCGCAAGTGCACGCTAGAGGGTAGCAAATATAAGAAAGACGCCCTCATTCAACATGAGTTCTAACCGTACCAGCAGTACTACGCATAGATCGGCTCTGATACCACTGAAGGGGTTACGGTGCAGAAAACAATAATTTTTCTAGCGAACGGAACCCTAACTAGCCAGGATCTATCTATCTAGCACATGCGATAACGGTGGCGGAACGGTTTACATTACCTCCATGTAGACCGATAGCGGGGATTACGCTCCCGCACAAGCGTTGACGATGAAGTCGTACGTAGCCGACCTCGAGGTCGCGAAGAACTTGCCGCGGTGTCGAAGTCGATGACGCCGGGGTGTCGATGATGATCTGCGTCGACGGGCGTCAGGCGGAAAAAGGCAGAGCGCCAGCACCAGGGCTGGTGCGCCGGCAGCAGAGGGGCGAGACGACATCGCCCAAGCTCCTCAAAAGAGATGCCTCCGAGCACTCACAAACATACGGAGCTTAGCGACAACTCCCGGTCATTCAGATCCAGCTGAAATCGCAGGAGTAGATCTTATCTGGAATCCCGCAGAGCAACGGCGCTCTGCGGTATGGCTTAGGTGGAGAGAGACCCCTTTCCTCAGCTCGGCGCGGCTCCAACTTGGGAACCACGAGATCGAGAGAGAAATCGGGAATTAATTGGATTTTCCTATATATTAAATCAATTAATATGCCTTGGTATATAAAGGGGGAAGGGGGTGTGCCAACCCCCTTGGCTCCCCCATGTGGGACTAAAGGAGGAGAGAGGAGAGGGGGGTTCGGCCGAACCCCCCCTTGGGCTTTCCCACTCCTAGTCCAACTCGGACTAGGAGGCCCAAGCCTCCCTTCCTTGTGGGGTGCGGTTCCCCCCCCCCCCCCTCTTGGGCCCTCTTAGGGCCCATGTAGGTGGGAGCCCCATTTTTCCTTTATTTAATTAATATTAAATTAATATAAAATTCCCATTAATTCATAATTAATATATTTATATATAATTCAATATCGCATGACTCCGAAACTATTTCGGAACCACCCGAACAACTTTCGGACATTCCCGGAACCATTCCATACCTTCCCGGAACTCCTTCCGGACCACCGGAACTCTTTCCAGATCATTTCTCTCTCTCCAACAAATTCCTATAATATTCCAGAACCTATCTCCTAGCGTCGCTAAGACCTTAAGTTTGTTACGCTACGGTTCGGGAACACTCCAGACATGGTCGAGACACTCCGCTCACCAATGATCGTCAGGGATACCTGGAAATATATGACGACCCTTGTGCATTCCACGAATATCGTCGTTGAACCATAAATATGACATTTATTCCCTTTGTCTCTGCGATACTACCTTGTCCGAGATATGATCGTAGACACACCGATGCCTTTGTTGTATCTCGTTACCGACGAAGGTTATTAACTCGTCTGCGATATTACATCTCCATGACCTAGTCATAAGCTGCGCAGCTATATAGATGCAATATCACCGAGTGGGTCCAGAGTATCTTTCCATTACAAGAATGAACAAAATCCCGCTCTTGATCCTTACGTCTTGATGCTCTTTCGGAATACCCAAGATGGACACCGTTATTGTCATGCTATATAAGACACAACGTTTGATGCTCTCAAAGCATTCCTACGAAGCATTAATAAGTACGGTCTCACGGTCTAAGGAATAAGCTATCATACTTTTATCTATTGCAAATGACAAACATCGTAATACGATCTTATTGCAATACTTTGCGTATGTCCACCACCTTATTCAACTAACAAGATGACCCCATTGTCAACCGACGTCATTGTCCTTGATCGGGAATCTCGATCAACTGTTGCCCAATGGACTAGCTCATATAGAGGCTTGCTAGGGACCTGGTTGTCTATGTATCACACGTGTATTAACAATTCCGATTAATACAGTTATAGCATAATACACAAACCTATTATAAACTTATGAGATAATGCAATAAATAACACTTATTTATTTGCCTCTAGGGCATATCTCCTTCAGTCTCCCACTTGCACTAGAGTACAAATAAACTAGCTGCATTTTACTTTATCAGAATCCCTTATCAAATAAGAATCATTTGATAATGCTTGCCCATGGAAAAGTGTTACTGCACAATCCATGATTGTACATGCTTCTGCGATTCACTGATATTAACTTGCTTGATATCACCATGTTGTTCAACAACATATATGCAAACACCGCAACTAAGTGAGACTTCCGATTCCCAGCGCTTACTCTGATTATACTAACCAGATAACTGCCCTGAAAAACACACTCAGCCATGCAGAGCCCCTTGTAACAATTACAAACTCGCGATATCTACATACTTTCACACCAATGTAGAAAACTTGACATTCAAATGTCAATCCCTTAACTAACGCACATCTACTTCCAGTAAATTCCAAATTTACTTTCATAACTGCTCTTATTCCAAGAACATCGGTTATATTTTATCGAGCAGATAATATGGTTTCTGTATGATGTCTAATATATACATAATAGACCCACATGTCATACAACCATTACCTTCATGCATCATTACTCTTAATGACCAATTGGATTCCAAAGGACCATCCTTTTGATTCTATTCTGACTTCTCAGATATAATCCAACACAACTCGACTAACTATTTAAAATTCCCGTTCTATTTCAAAATAGACACTAACTTTTAAATAGTTTCACAACTTCATCCTATTCTATTGGTACAGTTTCACAATGTGTTAACTACACAAAATGAATTCGACTCCCACTCAAAATATGTCTCCACATATTTGACAACACGAGCTCCCACTCAAAAACGTGTCATCCACATATTCGAGTTCCTGAGCTCCCACTCAAAATATGTTCTTTACATATTCCACCTGAGTAAACTAACTATGACTCCCACTTAAATCGACATTTTGGCCTAACCAAAATCATTGATCTATTATCAATTCGAATTCAATACAAACTCTAGTATTACATTAATACAAATCCCTCAGACTTCAAGCATGTCTACATAAATGCAGTCAACAAATTTGATCTTGTGCAAGACACATTTCTTGACAAGACATGCTCCCGCGTCTTTCTTATAGTCACATTTCTCATATAACACCTTATATGACGATTAAACAATCTTATTCCTCTAATAAGAATTGCAGCAACAATTACTCTCTTAATCCTTTCAAATGCAACTTTGGATTTCCAGGCTCAAAAGCCTTTGTTCATATTCCGATATTTTCTCAACTTTCTTTGTATTCATAAAGTGTACCTTGATCTGTCAACAAGATCTGAAATACTTAACACAATGCTGTGATCTGACAGCAATATTAAATATAACAACACTTTATTTAGAAGTTTCTTTCATGAAAATATTATGATCTTTATGAAGAGGATTGCAAGCAGAAAGCAATTTTCTAGTCTCCCTCACTCTTAATCACTAAAATTTCATTAGCAGACATATACTTTTTGGAACACTTTCCAACATAGGTCTGACACTTTATTCCAAACTTTCTAATTCCAATCCATAAACCATAATTCGAAAATTCATCTTTTCTCGGAATTACATAGACAACAAACTGAACTTTGTTTCTAATTGGTTTTGGAATACACTCTCATCCAATGCGAGCAATCTACAAAGAACCACTCATGTATATTCCGAATTATCGCATAATCATATACATGTCGACACTACTGTCGATCCTACGAATTCTTGTTGAGAAAAACATCTATTTTCTAAAGTGGACATCGACTATAATGTTTCGAACATATTAGGAGATTCTAATACTGATTCTGACATACCACACTTTATTTAAAATAGAGCATGATTATAATTCCCCACATATCACTATATATGACATTATAATTTTGTGAAGCAAATTTCCACAAGTCTCTTGCGCTGAAATTATAATTCAAAAACACTGTCCTTTGATCGAATTTTGTGAACACAATGTTCACTAAACTTTCTTCTGAAAAACCCCATTTGATCTATTATCAAATTAATCTCAGACTCCATAATTTATCGGGCAAATACTCCTATTCACCAAAGTCATGGAGGAATTCGGATCAAGTAGTAAACACCATTAATTAATCATTAAAAATGACACTCAATTAATTTCCGTCAGTATTGCAGCTTCAATACTTGATTTCAAACTTAATCAACTAAACACTTTGAAATACTTAAATGGATCAAGACACCCATTACTTCTTTCATTGCTTTTATGACTAAACTTGACGGTGTTTGTTCTAGTAATAGAACTCTTATTCATAGGACACGCTATTTTATCATTTCTACAATTATGAATACTTATCATACAATCAATGTAACTGAGATGTGGAATCTTTATTCATAAGATAAAACAACTGACTTGTTCCATAACATAAAACAACTGAACTTGTCTTATTACATGAATAACTTTGTCTTGCAACAATCAAGACACACACACTCGCTCATTATTACAAAAGATCGTATCAAAAACTATTAATGATAACTATGATAACTTGAGGACGTGAACACCAAAAGGCCATCAACTCCTTGACTACCAGCTTCAGCGCCAGGTCACATCAAACTGCGCCGCATATATGTGATAATCAGGACCTGTTTCACAAACAGAACAAGTATCAAATACTTCATCATATACCAAGGGCGAATTCATAATTCTGCATATATCAAATATATACCTGTAGCATCGAAGATCTCTCCTTCGATGGAATCAACCTTCAGAGACTGGAACTCACGTACGAACTTGTAGAAGTTCATATCGTCGGCTTTCAAAATGTACTTGCGCACATGCTTCTCATAGCTAGGAGGTAGAGATATCAGGACAGTCCGAATGGCACAAGAATCTGCCATCCAGTAATCGAAGACCATCGTCAGCTGGAAGTAGATGTCATACAATCTCTTCAAATGTGTCTTCAGACAGGTATGCTCCTCCATGTGAATGGTCTGGAACATTCTAAGCTGCCTGAATTGCTCACGCTTTAATTCATCTCCGAAGTGAGTTTTTATCGCATCCATCATGACGCTTGGCTCCTTGCGTCGAAACAACTCTTTCAACTCGGGTGCCAGGCATACGGTCATGGTGATCTCCACTTCAATGAATATGTCTCGACGCCTACGGAAATCATCTTCCTCCTCCTCGCTTGCAGAATCTCCTGGTCCTCCTCCTAATGGTTCATCGAGAACATATAGAATGTTGTTGTGTTCGAGAATGTTTCTAAAACCCCTGTACCATCTGATGAAGTTGGACCCGTCGGCTTCTAATGTAGCATCCGGGCTCTTGAGGAAGTAACCGAAGTATAGTTGCTAGTCTACAGATGTGATCGCAAAAGAGGTAAGGTTAAGTTTATAATATGTAGGTGAGTTTTAGTTCTATAATCTCATTATCAAAAACACACCTCGCCAAGATTATTATCCCTAAAAATAATAATGGCGATGACACGACCCTCATCCACTACACCACCCCCGATCATCACGGCCGGCAGCACAGCTTCAAAGGTGGACATAAAATGTCGATCATAACAACTCTATGACTCGTGCTCGATCTTTCGATCTTCCCGTGTTCCGAGGACATACCTCTGAGTATGCTAGGCTCGCCAATCAAACCTCGAAGACCCTGCGCGTGCAACATGGCTTACACCCACTGTATGCGAACGACGAGATGTGTGACACCCGATCATCACGGCCTGCCTCATAACGTAGAACTTTCTTGGTGGTGCGCAACGAGGGAAAACACAATTTTGGTATTTGTTAGGGATCATCCTATTTATGACGCCACCGTTGTATATCTAGCATATAAGCAATCAATAGGATGCACACACAACATCACACAATAATGATGCAATGAAGTGCGATGTGACATGGTCGATGCGCCTGGACCTTCATGGCGCCATGTGCCTGGCCCCCGGCGCCCCGGCATGGCTCCGAGTCTACGGAACCCTCCAATGCCTCCGACAGTACGAGTAATAACAAAACTTACCGTAACCATGTCACATAAAATAACGCCTCTGCAAAACAAAGTTAGACGCCTCTAGCTTTATTTAGTTTTGCAAGTTTTACGTGGCAAATAGGCTTATTCGTAAGAGAATCGCTTCCCTACCTACGAACTTTGTACCACAACGTCGATCGTATAATTGCATGTTTAAGCATCCCTTTCGGGCCCTCCATTGAAAATGCTTTGCCGACTAGAGAGAGAGAAACAGACACCCGCCAGCCACAGATACGGTGCAAGCCGTATGTCAGTAGTGGAACCAGTCTCGCGTAAGCGTACGCGTAAAGTCGGTCCGGGCCGCTTCATCAACTCAATACCGAAGGCATCGCAAGTGCACGCTAGAGGGTAGCAAATATAAGAAAGACGCCCTCATTCAACATGAGTTCTAACCGTACCAGCAGTACTACGCATAGATCGGCTCTGATACCACTGAAGGGGTTACGGTGCAGAAAACAATAATTTTTCTAGCGAACGGAACCCTAACTAGCCAGGATCTATCTATCTAGCACATGCGATAACGGTGGCGGAACGGGTTACATTACCTCCATGTAGACCGATAGCGGGGATTACGCTCCCGCACAAGCGTTGACGATGAAGTCGTACGTAGCCGACCTCGAGGTCGCGAAGAACTTGCCGCGATGTCGAAGTCGATGACGCCGGGGTGTCGATGATGATCTGCGTCGACGGGCGTCGGGCGGAAGAAGGCAGAGCGCCAGCACCAGGGCTGGTGCGCCGGCAGCAGAGGGGCGAGACAACGTCGCCCAAGCTCCTCAAAAGAGATGCCTCCGAGCACTCACAAACATACGGAGCTTAGCGACAACTCCCGGTCATTCAGATCCAGCTGAAATCGCAGGAGTAGATCTTATCTGGAATCCCGCAGAGCAACGGCGCTCTGCGGTATGGCTTAGGTGGAGAGAGACCCCTTTCCTCAGCTCGGCGCGGCTCCAACTTGGGAACCACGAGATCGAGAGAGAAATCGGGAATTAATTGGATTTTCCTATATATTAAATCAATTAATATGCCTTGGTATATAAAGGGGGAAGGGGGTGTGCCAACCCCCTTGGCTCCCCCATGTGGGACTAAAGGAGGAGAGGGGAGAGGGGGGTTCGGCCGAACCCCCCCTTGGGATTTCCCACTCCTAGTCCAACTCGGACTAGGAGGCCCAAGCCTCCCTTCCTTGTGGGGTGCGGTTCCCCCCCTATTGGGCCCTCTTAGGGCCCATGTAGGTGGGAGCCCCATTTTTCCTTTATTTATTTAATATTAAATTAATATAAAAATCCCATTAATTCATAATTAATATATTTATATATAATTCAATATCCCATGACTCCGAAACTATTTCGGAACCACCCGAACAACTTTCGGACATTCCCGGAACCATTCCATACCTTCCCGGAACTCCTTCCGGACCACCGGAACTCTTTCCAGATCATTTCTCTCTCTCCAACAAATTCCTATAATATTCCAGAACCTATCTCCTAGCGTCGCTAAGACCTTAAGTTTGTTACGCTACGGTTCGGGAACACTCCAGACATGGTCGAGACACTCCGCTCACCAATGATCGTCAGGGATACCTGAAAATATATGACGACCCCTGTGCATTCCACGAATATCATCGTTGAACCATAAATATGACATTTATTCCCTTTGTCTCTGCGATACTACCTTGTCCGAGATATGATCGTAGACACACCGATGCCTTTGTTGTATCTCGTTACCGACGAAGGTTATTAACTCGTCTGCGATATTACATCTCCATGACCTAGTCATAAGCTGCGCAGCTATATAGATGCAATATCACCGAGTGGGCCCAGAGTATCTTTCCATTACAAGAATGAACAAAATCCCGCTCTTGATCCTTACGTCTTGATGCTCTTTCGGAATACCCAAGATGGACACCGTTATTGTCATGCTATATAAGACACAACGTTTGATGCTCTCAAAGCATTCCTACGAAGCATTAATAAGTACGGTCTCACGGTCTAAGGAATAAGCTATCATACTTTTATCTATTGCAAATGACAAACATCGTAATACGATCTTATTGCAATACTTTGCGTATGTCCACCACCTTATTCAACTAACAAGATGACCCCATTGTCAACCGACGTCATTGTCCTTGATCGGGAATCTCGATCAACTATTGCCCAATGGACTAGCTCATATAGAGGCTTGCTAGGGACCTGGTTGTCTATGTATCACACGTGTATTAACAATTCCGATTAATACAGTTATAGCATAATACACAAACCTATTATAAACTTATGAGATAATGCAATAAATAACACTTATTTATTTGCCTCTAGGGCATATCTCCTTCACCAAGAGCGATCATGTATCTCTTGGGATGGTAAACACTTGTCCGCATAGCTTTGTGAACAAACCCATGATATATGTGTGTGTGGGATCTTTATATGAGGTTAGGTATCTTCCCATGGGCTTGCATCAAATGAAGATTTCATATAGCTCATGGAGGATGACGCCATGTGGTGATCGTCATCGAGTTCAACAAGTGCAAGACCAAGAGAAGCTTATTGAAGAGATCCTATGCTTAGAACTTGCTATGGATACATGAAGACGGAGCCTAGCGAGACTCTCTCATTATTGATATGGGGAAGTATTTGGAGAAGTCTTCATCAAGCATGTGCTTGGACGCGCAATCAAGAAAGATGAACCACTTGAAGATATCAAGATAGTAATCATATAACTCAAGTGAAATGCTCAAGGCAAAGGTATGATCTTGATAGGGCTATAGGATAGATAGGCGTACTATCAAGAGGGGCTCTCAAGTGAGTAACTTGATCGCATCGTTGTGGAGAGCTCAAACCTTTGCATACTTGGCATATCATATTTCTTGGTTCTTATTTGACTTTTATCCTTGTGAGTAATTAGAGCTTGGTTCATCTCCATGTCAATCTCTAGTTCATCGAAAACGGTTTTACTTTGGAAAACTTGTTGCGTTTTTTATGTTTGAGGTTTTATCGGTTGTTCTTTTATCTAGAGATCATTCATTTCCCTATTTGGTTTTAACCTCACTTGTTGGACTATGATGTTTCTCTGCATGATCTTATAGAGCTCTTCGTGGTGATTCCAACGAGCCAAAAATCATCAAAAACGGAGTTCGTATGGTCAAGATATCATCGTTTTCGTGTTGACGTTTCTGCTAGGGGCGGAAGTTCCGGCCCTAAGCCGGAAGTTCCGGCCAAACTTCCGCCAAAACTTCCGGTTTGACCAGAGAACACTTCCCGGGCGCGTTTTGGGGTGTTTGGGGGGTCAGGAAGTTCCGGGGTAAGCCCGGAACTTCCGGCCCGAGTGGGAAAAACTGCCCCCAACGGGCAGATTTGTTGGGAACCTATTTAAGGGGTCATCTTCACCAATGGTTCCCAAGTTTTGGTGCTCTCTCCTCCTCCATTGTTGATCTCCAAAGCTTTGAGATCTCTAAGTCCCTCCAATGATTCTTGCTATTTCTTGAGAGAAAAGAGAGAGGAGATCTAGATCCACATTTCCACCAATCCATCTCTCCTCTAAGTGAGGGGAACCTAGTGGGTCTAGATCTTGGAGTTCCTTTGTGGTTCTTGTCCTTTGTTCTTCCTCTCTTCTCCCCCCATAAGCATTAGTTGCTTTTGGTGGGATTTGGGAGTGAAGGATTTGACTCCTTTATGGTTTCCTTTGTTCTTCCTCTCTTATTCCCCCATAAGCATTTGTTGCTTTTTTGGAATTTGAGAGTGAAGTACTTGAGCACTTTGTGTGCTCTTGCCATTGCATTTGCATCGGTTTGAGCCCTCCACGAGGATTCGTGGTGGTGATACTTGTGAGCTTGTTACTCTTGGGTCCTTGGACCCTAGACGCCTTTTGTGGCCGGCCTTTTGTGGCCAAGACCTTTTGTGGTCAAGACCTTTTGTGGTCATCTTGAGAGCCCCCAATTAAGTTGTGGGTGTGTGCCTCAAGAGTGTTGTATGGGATTCGATCTCCGCCCCAAAGGAGATCAATGGTGGAAGGTGAACTCGCAACCTTTTGTGGTTGAGTTCATCAGGAGAAGAAGGTGAGCCTTTGTGGCGTTGCGGCTAACCTGTTGTGGATGCGCACACCTCTCCAAATGAGACGTACACCCTTTGGGTGGAACTCGGGAATACATCCTCGTCTCCGTGTGCCTCGGTTATTTCTATCCCCGAGCTATTTATTTATGCACTTTATATTGTGATAGCCTTCGTGCTTGAAGTCATCTATCTTGCTATAACCTTGTTACTTGTATTGCTTAGCATAAGTTGTTGGTGCACATAGGTGAGCCTAGTATTTATATCTAGGTTGTATGCTTGTTAAAGTAAACTTCTAGTTTTATTCCGCCTTTATCAAGCATACCGGAATATCCGGGTCTTTCTTGGACCGGATAATCCGGCTTCTCGAAAAAGTTTTTAAATCGCCTATTCACCCTCCCCCCCCCCCCCCCCCCTCTAGGCGACGTCTATCCGTTCAATTGGTATCAAAGCCAGGTTATCTCATTATTAGGACTAACCGCCTAGAGATAAAGATGTCGTTTAGAGATCTAGTGCACAATCCCACTTATAGATTCGATGGCACAAATTATGATGTTTGGAAAATTCGCATGCTTAATATTTTTAGAGACATGGGTTCAAATTTAGAGAGTATTGTAGATATGGGTTTTGCTCCTCCAAAGGATTCACAAGAATTATCTTTAGAGGATGAGAAAAACTCTTATCTCGATACTCTAGCATCTAATGGTCTTATATGTGCTTTGAGCGATGTAGTCCTTGCGTCGATCATGCCTTTTCGGATCGCTCATGAATTATGGACAAAACTTCAAGATATATATGAGGTGTCCAACATTTCTAAGGATGATTGTCCTCCTTCCACATCCGGTCGTGATGAGCTCACGTCTTCTTCCACTTCACCGACATGTGGTTTGCCACAAGGTAAGGATATGGTGAGTGGTGATAGAAATTGCATTTTTGATAGTGAATCTACTATTGAATATACTTCACACTCATCTTATTGCAATGCTCTATCTTTGGACTTAAACACCTCTAGCACTCCAAATGTCATACATGCTAGTGTTGATAGTCCTTGCATATCATGTAATAGTTGCTTAACTAAATCTCATGATGATATGCTTTCCTTGTCTTGTTGCCATGATCAAAATGTTTGTATTTCCTCTAGTACTTTGGCTAACAATGTAGAGGAATCCCAACAATTGTTGGAACAAGACTTGGACCTCAAAGGTGTTTCAAGTGTCTCTTCATCGTCTTCATCCACTACTCACACTTGCCTAATGGCTAAGGAGTATAAGGTATCTCCTACCGTGCACTCCAATATATCTCATGATGATGATGATCTAATTAAGGAGAAGGTTGACATTGTCTCTCATGCTCTCTTAAATAATAAAAATGCTCATGAGAACTTCTTAGAAATCATGACTACCCTTTTTGAGCTCAAGGAGACCTTTGAGGCTATGGAGACCCGTTGTCATGAAGGGTGGGGTCTTGCTCGTGATTCCGCGGGTGAGGTCCATAATCTTGAGAATGCTCTTGAGGAAGAGCAAGAAACTCAGGTTGCTCTCGAGGATAGATTGGAATCTAGTGAGGAGTTAAACAATGAAGTAATTGCTAAACTCACTAAAGAACATGACCATGCTATCGCTAAATGTAATGTGCTTAGTAAAGAAAATGATAAGTTAAATAATGAGCTTGTCATGTTGTCTCCTTCCATTACTAATATTAATGATGCTTGTGCTACTAACTCCACTTTGTGTGAAGCATCTATTCTGAAGCAGAATGTTGAGCTAAGGGCTCAACTTGATTTGCTAACTAGCAAGTATGGGAAGTTGGAAGAAACTCATGAAAAGCTTTTTAGCTCTAATGAGGATCTCCTAGCATCCCATGCTAAGCTAAAGTTAGCTCATGAGGCGGTCACTACGAAGGTAAAATCTTGTGAGCCTCTTGTGGACACTAGCACAAACTTTACTTCTAATGCATTATTGCCATGTGCTAGTTCTAGTAATTCATCCACTCATAAAATTTCTACATCTTGTGATGAATTACTTTCCTTGCCTTGTTGCTCTAACATTGTAGCATCAACTTCCTCTAGTATTTGTGTTGAAACTAACCATGTAGAGGAACTCAAAGAGCTCAAGGCACAAGTCAATTCTTTGAAGAAAGACTTGAAGAAGTGTCATGAAGGGAAGTCCACCCTCGACAACATGTTGAGAGTGCAACAACTTCCTCATGACAAGAGTGGACTTGGATTCAACTCCAATAACAAGAACAAGTCCAATGTCAAGAAGAAGCACAAGTTCAT
The DNA here is from genome assembly GCA_026929855.1 of Poa annua. Taxonomy (NCBI): domain Eukaryota; kingdom Viridiplantae; phylum Streptophyta; class Magnoliopsida; order Poales; family Poaceae; genus Poa; species Poa annua. The sequence goes on from CM049430.1 coordinate 11,942,337, forward strand.
CAAGAAGAAGGGCCAAGAACAAGTTATTGATTCGGCCAAGATTGTGTGCTTCAAGTGCAAGGTTGAAGGGCACTATGTTACATCTTGCCCTTTGAAGAAGAAGCCTCTTAGTGAGAAGCAACAAGGGAAGCGACCTCAAGTCCCAACTCAAGCTTCCCGAGTTGAAGAACCTTCCCTTCCCAAAATGAAAGGTTAAAGCCGACTTTGCTACAAATGTCGTGGGAAGGATCACTTTGCTTCTTCTTGCACTCAAGGTACCTTATCCAACCCTTCTACTATTGATAATGTCCATTCTCTTCGGAAGGATAAGGTTGGCAATGTGTTTGCCAAAGTTATTGGTACTCAAAGTGGTGTCAATAAAAGAACCATTTGGGTTGCCAAGCCTATTGTGACTAACCTCTTAGGACCCAACTTGGTTGGGGACCAACAAGCTAAAACTTGATCAATAGGTGTAAGCGGAGGACATTGGAGACTTGACTACATCAATGAAGAATTAATGGATCTTCATCACTCATATTCTCTCAATTCAAGTCAATTGGATTATATTGTCTTAACATATATCCAATGCTCCTCCTTGCGGTAACTTGTATTTACTTCATATGTACTCATTGAAAGTTACTTGCACCCTTGCATGTGTTTGGTTTTGTGCCTTACTAGTGTTTCATATGTGTTGTGCACTCTACTTACTTATGTTGAGTAATCAAGTTTGTGTATGTTGGTTTGCACACCATGTAGGTTTGAGCCTCTTGTCTATTTGTTTTTATCTTAATTGGCTCTTTTAGGGATTTTAATGGACTATCCCATTTTGGGGGAGTGATGTGCTTTTTGGTAACTCACCACCCTAAAATGTGAATTCATGAGGAATACGACTTAGTAGTGATATTTCAATATTATCTACTCTCTTTGTGGTAAGTCTTACTCATGAGAAATTCAAATTCTAATGTCCATTAATTATCTCTTGTTGGATTTCTTTTGCCTCTTGTTAAAAAAAATGGATTATCACATTATGGGGGAGTAATAAGCTATGTGCATATTACAAGCCTAGAAAATGTTAACATGTGAGGTAGTGTCACCTAGAGTTGATATTTGTGATTATCTTGTTCCTAGGTGGCATGGTACTCAAACAAGTTCCATGTTTGCTTAAATGCATTTTGTTCGCCCATCTTTCGGTATCTTGTTTGTGAGAGAGTTTCTTGATGCTTAAGTATGATCATTGAATATGTGAAGTCATCAAGAATCTCTATATAAGCATGTTTTTCAATTCTTATCTTTTGCCACATGCTTACGTTTTGTGAATATGATCTTGAATACATATATGTCATATACCACCGAGAAATGTCTCCATAAAATCATTGTCTTTGACAAGTGATAATTATATTTGTGGTAAATTTATTGATCATATTTACATTGGCTATTGTTCTTAAGTTGTAGTATTCTATCGCCAAGTTTGTTTTGGTTTAACCATCCTTTTGTCCTATTTGCTTAATTTGTATCCTTTTGTTGCTCTACTCATAATTTGTGTTGTGCTTTCTTGAGTTAGGAAAAGCAAGGAACCCATTGTTTTGTATTTACATTCGAAGACTTTATTCTAAGTAATGCACCATCCTTGGGGGAGCTATCCTACATTGAGTAGAACATCATCCTTTTTAATTGTTATCGGGTCTTATTGCTTTTCTTGAACTTTGTGCTCAAAAGGAAATATGGAGGGTAATGATCCCACTTGTGTGCATTTTGTATTTACATACAAGATCTCAAATAATGCACTAATCATGGGGAAGCTACTCTATACTCCTTAGAACACTATTCTTTAAATTGGTTTGGTATCTTATTGCTCTTCTTGAACATGATTAATGCTTTAACAATATATATGGAGAGTGATGATCTTATTTGTGTGCATTTTGTATTCAAATACAAGATCATAAGTAATGCACTAATCTTGGGGGAGCAATCCTATACGTTATTGAATATTAGTTATCTTCAATTAGTTTTTGACCCCGATGACATGTCTCTTTGAAAGACAAACATTTTTCGTCTTGGTACTTTGTGCCATCATGAAAATTGTAGAGGGCTTGGTTTATTTGTTGAAATCTTACTCCTCTTTGTGGAGTTGGCTATCTCATCCCACGGTTCTTAGTGTACCTTCTTGGATGAGATGAAACCTTCGAGCATGTTTGCTTGTTTTATTTCTTATGCTCATTGGTTTAGCCTTGACCTTGTTTTCATTTGATGGACTAACATGGGGGAGTTTGCTCTATATATATGGATGGACTAACATCACATATCTTTCTAGTATTTGATGTTAGTGCAAGCATTCTTGTTCGTTAAATTTCATATTATAAACCCTCTCAAAAGAGATTGTCATCAATTACCAAAATGTGGGAGATTGAAAGAGCATTTTCCCTCATGTGTGGTTTTGGTAATTGAATGACAATCTCTATGGACTAATGTTTACATTGAGATATCATTATAGATCATGTCCATGGAATTGTGGAGTTCATGTGTTGGACTCTTGAAGCTTATGTGTTGAGTGGAGCATATTGCAAGTATGTCTTGAAGGATTCAAAACATCATATTAGTGAAGAAATGTTGGAACATACAAGGTTGATCAAGAAGTTGATCAACACATAAAGCTACAAGATGTACCAAGAGCGATCATGTATCTCTTGGGATGGTAAACACTTGTCCGCATAGCTTTGTGAACTAACCCATGATATATGTGTGTGTGGGATCTTTATATGAGGTTAGGTATCTTCCCATGGGCTTGCATCAAATGAAGATTTCATATAGCTCATGGAGGATGACGCCATGTGGTGATCGTCATCGAGTTCAACAAGTGCAATACCAAGAGAAGCTTATTAAACAGATCCTATGCTTGGAACTTGCTATGGATACATGAAGACGGAGCCTAGCGAGACTCTCCCATTATTGATATGGGGAAGTATTTGGAGAAGTCTTCATCAAGCATGTGCTTGGACGCGCAATCAAGAAAGATGAACCACTTGAAGATATCAAGATAGTCATCATCTAACTCAAGTGAAATGCTCAAGACAAAGGTATGATCTTGATAGGGCTATAGGATAGATAGGCGTACTATCAAGAGGGGCTCTCAAGTGAGTAACTTGATCGCATCGTTGTGGAGAGCTCAAACCTTTGCATACTTGGCATATCATATTTCTTGGTTCTTATTTGACTTTTATCCTTGTGAGTAATTAGAGCTTGGTTCATCTCCATATCAATCTCTAATTCATCGAAAACGGTTTTACTTTGGAAAACTTTTTGCGTTTTTTATGTTTGAGGTTTTATCGGTTGTTCTTTTATCTAGAGATCTTTCATTTCCCCATTTGGTTTTAACCTCACTTGTTGGACTATGATGTTTCTCTGCATGATCTTATAGAGCTCTTCGTGGTGATTCCAACGAGCCAAAAATCATCAAAAACGGAAATCGTATGGTCAAGATATCATCGTTTTCGTGTTGACGTTTCTGCTAGGGGCGGAAGTTCCGGCCCTAGGCCGGAAGTTCCGGCCAAACTTCCGCCCAAACTTCCGGTTTGACCAGAGAACACTTCCCGGGCGCGTTTTGGGGTGTTTGGGGGGTCCGGAAGTTCCGGGGTAAGCCCGGAACTTCTGGCCCGAGTGGGAAAAACTGCCCCCAACGGGCATATTTGTTGGGAACCTATTTAAGGGGTCATCTTCCCCAATGGTTCCCAAGTTTTGGTGCTCTCTCCTCCTCCATTGTTGATCTCCAAAGCTTTGAGATCTCTCAGTCCCTCCAATGATTCTTGCTATTTCTTGAGGGAAAAAAGAGAGGAGATTTAGATCCACATTTCCACCAATCCATCTCTCCTCTAAGTGAGGGGAACCTAGTGGGTCAAGATCTTGGAGTTCCTTTGTGGTTCTTGTCCTTTGTTCTTCCTCTCTTCTCCCCCCATAAGCATTAGTTGCTTTTGGTGGGATTTGGGAGTGAAGGATTTGACTCCTTTGTGGTTTCCTTTGTTCTTCCTCTCTTATTCCCCCATAAGCATTTGTTGCTTTGTTTGAATTTGAGAGTGAAGGACTTGAGCACTTTGTGTGCTCTTGCCATTGCATTTGCATCGGTTTGAGCCCTCCACGAGGATTCGTGGTGGTGATACTTGTGAGCTTGTTGCTCTTGGGTCCTTGGACCCTAGACGCCTTTTGTGGCCGGCCTTTTGTGGCCAAGACCTTTTGTGGTCAAGACCTTTTGTGGTCATCTTGAGAGCCCCCAATTAAGTTGTGGGTGTGTGCCTCAAGAGTGTTGTACGGGATTCGATCTCCGCCCCAAAGGAGATCAATAGTGGAAGGTGAACTCGCAACCTTTTGTGGTTGAGTTCATCAGGAGAAGAAGGTGAGCCTTTGTGGCGTTGCGACTAACCTGTTGTAGTTGCGCACACCTCTCCAAACGAGACGTACACCCTTTGGATGGAACTCGAGAATACATCCTCGTCTCCGCGTGCCTCGGTTATTTCTATACCCGAGCTATTTACTTATGCACTTTATATTGTGATAGCCTTCGTGCTTGAAGTCATCTATCTTGCTATAACCTTGTTACTTGTATTGCTTAGCATAAGTTGTCGGTGCACATAGGTGAGCCTAGTATTTATATCTAGGTTGTATGCTTGTTAAAGTAAACCTCTAGTTTTATTCCGCCTTTATCAAGCATACCGGAATATCCGGGTCTTTCTTGGACCGGATAATCCGGCTTCTCGAAAAAGTTTTTAAATCGCCTATTCACCCTCCCCCCCCCCCCCCCCCCCCTCTAGGCGACGTCTATCCGTTCACCGCGCGGCTTCCTCTTCCTCGCACTGCGCCGCCGGCTCTCTCCTCTCTCTCTCTCCTTCTTCCAAACCCGAAAAATGAGCACCGTTTTCCCCGCGATTTCTTGCATCTAGCCACAAGAAAGTAATTTTACGGTGTTCCTAATGCTGTGGGGTGGCTCATCTATGATGGGGTATGCGTTTGGAGGCGATTTGATGGCATTTGGAGGTGCGGATTTGGAGGTCTTCGTGCTCGTGTTGGTGCTCTGTTCGTGCTCCGGTGGAGGCACGAGGTGCTGCGTGCGCTGCTCCGGCTGGTGCGGTTGTGCTGCTGTCACGCTTCAAGGGTAAGACTTTTTCCTATATTAGGGTTAGGGTTTGTGTTATATGTAAATTCGGATTTAGGGTTAGGGTTAGGTTTTTTTTTCTATATTAGGGTTAGGATTTAGTTTGCAGGTAGGGTGTAGTTAGTCCGGATGGATTTGTAGTTAGTATGGTAGTACTGGTAGTTGATAAATGCAGACTAGTGTGTAGTTACCGTCTGCATAGTTTCATGCATTAGGGTTAGATTTTGTGTATAATCTTGGATTAGTCTTAACGTTCGTGTATACGTAATCTGGTATAATTAAGTCCATGTATTATAATTATGTAGTAGTTTCGGTAGAATTTTAGGTACGATGTGATATTAATATTTGATGTGTTATAATATTTTTTAGGTGAGCAATTATGTCGAACATAGTAAAGTTTGTTTTCTACTACGGTGTCGGTTCAGTAAAACAAAATGAGTATGGGATGGACCTGAGTGAGTTTGAGCACGTCGAGATGGATCTGACTGGCCCTGAAAATTGGTCTGTTAGTCAGTTAAAAGATTGGTTGGCACAGTGTTTGGGATTAAATGCAGAAACACACACTGTCGGGGTGCACGCGTTATGGTCCAGGTCCAGTAAAAAAAATTGGTACACTCTGAGGCCGATTGATCGGGATTCTCAGTGGGTGAACTGGTTGCAAGGTTGCGAAAACAGGGGAAGCCACCCAGTTGCCTTGTTGCTTCCTGTCGTTAAGGAGGTAAATGTCAATCCTCCTGAAGGCGAGGGTGGGCACGATCCAGGGCAGAGCAGTGCAGCAACCATGGAAATTGAACATGACATCCATGGTTATGATGGAGGCAGTGCTTATGAATCAGGGCAGAGTAGTATGGCTGGAGGGCATGATGACGGTGAAAATGTGGAGGCAGATGGGGATGAGGAAGATGGCCGAATGCAGGACGAGATGGAAGATGAAGATATTGAGGGTTATTGCGGTGATGGCAGTGATTCTAATTCGTCGAATGACGCAGAGTACGAGTCGGAGGTGCCTTATCCAGCTTCATGGACTCAGGACATATCATCTGGCATGACTCTGGACGATGGTCATGATTCTTCCTGGCAATATCACCAAAGCAACATGGCTGTGGGAGCAATGTACGCTGACAAGCAACATCTGCAGGAAGCAATCATACAGTGGGCAATGTCGACATCAAGGGTTTTCAAGACAACTGTGTCGAGTAAGAAATATCTGACCATGGAATGCTCGAGGATAGATTGTCCGGGTAGGGTGCACGCATATGTCCCCAAGTTTGATACAAACTGGGTTGTGAGTGACATGGTAATGCATACATGTCGTATTCCCAGCATCCTTCAGGATCACCGTAACCTGTCATCCACGCTTATTGCTCGTTTGTTTTACACGGAGATAGTGGAGAGCAAGGCGATGGAAGTGAAGGCAATAAGGAACAAAGTCTTCACGAGATTGAATTTCAACATTTCTTATGGCAAGGCCTGGAGGGCTAAGCAGAGCGCGCTGGAGCAGAAATTTGGGTCATTCTTTGACTCATATGATTCTGTTGTCCGTTTGCTCCGCACGCTTCAGGCGAGGAATCCTGGCACATATGTTGATCTTCAAGACTTCTACATGCCAGAGTTCCCTACAGTTAGGGTGTTGCACCATTTGTTCTTCTGTTTTGGTGTATGCATCGAAGCCTTCAGCCACTACCGACCAGTGTTATGTGTCGATGGCACATTTTTGACCGGCAAGTACAAGGGTCAGATATTGACTGCTATTGGCCAAGACGGCAATAACAACCTGTTGCCCCTTGCTTTCGCTTTTGTTGAGAGCGAGAACACGGATAGTTGGACGTGGTTCTTTAGGAAGTTGAAAAAAGCAGTTGTCAAGGATAAGCAGAATGTTTGCGTTCTACATGACAGACATGCGGGTATACTCAACGCTATAAAGGCATTAACAAACCCTGGACCAGATGAAGAAACACCGTGGGTGGATCTTCAGAGTCGTTGGTGCATGCGCCATCTAGGTGCTAACTTCTTCTCACAATTCAGAAATAAGAGTCTCATGAATCTGTTCAAAAAACTCTGCAAGCAGAACCAGGAATGGAAGTACAATTTTCTCCGTGGCAAGCTTGATGAGTTCACGAACAAACATGTTCGGGAGAGGAAAGTTGCACGTACTGCGGTAGTGGCGTTTCATGTAGCCCAAGTAGCGGCACAAGCAGCTACAGGGCCTGCACCGCAAGAAGAAGAACCGATCGGTCTGTGTGATCTGCTAGGCTTTGACCCACCGGGCACGAGGAGAAAGGGTGGACGGTTGATTAAGAATTTCCAACAATGGATTGAGCATGAGCCCGTAGAGAGGTGGTCATTGTTGCACGACTCATACGGAGCCAGATATGGCGTCATGACTACAAACCTTGCCGAAACATACAATTTTGTCCTCCGAGGGAACAGAGCCTTGCCATTAACTGCCCTTGTGGAGGGAATTTTCCAAGGCACGGTTAATTACTTCAGAGTCAAACGCCAGCAAGCCGAAATGCATATACTTCGCACTCCAAACTCACCCTGGTGTGAAAAGATTACGAAGTACATGGATGCTAAGATGGAGAAGGCACGAACTTTCCAAGTGGTTGCCATCGGAAATCAGGAAAGGAGGTTCGAGGTCCGCTTACCTACCGACAAGTTCGGTTGTGGCAATGTGTTGAGAACGCATGAGGTGAAGATTGGAAATGAAGCATGGCCAACCTATGAATGCACATGCAACAAACCGAAATTGTTTCACCTTCCATGCTCGCATGTACTTGCTGCTTGTGGGCAGCTTGGTTTGGAAGCAATCTCGTTTGTCTCACCGTACTTCAGTCGTGAAGCTGTCTTGAACACATGGACAGGTGAGATGCAAGGATTCCGAGCCATTGGTAATTTCAACACCGTTGAGCCAAGTGAGAGGAGATACATTCCTGACCCAAGGTTACTTCGTCCGGGTAGAGGTAGACGGCAGTGTAGACGCATACGTAATGATATGGATGAATCGGAAGCTGGAGGACCTACCAGGCAATGTTTTCTATGCAACCAATTTGGCTATAGGGATACGAACTGTCTGGAATTTGGACCTGGTGATGCTACGGTACGTGGAAGAGGCAACCGAGGCCGGAGAGGAAGAGGAAGAAACTAGAGTACCTTTATATTTGTAATAAATGCAGACTACGTATCTGCCTCTATGTACTACTCTGTAATCGTGGAACCATTATGTTTGGATTTGTACTCGTTTAGCTACAAAGTCAAAATTGTAATTTGTTTGGATTTGTAGTCATTTAAATTTTGTTATTTGGTCATTCTATTATCATTTTAATCTGTCCTTACAGAGATGGCGGGGATGGCGTTGCTTAACCCGGTGGTGGACAACAAGCTTCGTGCTAAGCTAATGCAGGGTAATGTTCTCCAACCTCTTATCACTCGTGGTCAGAAGGATAATTGGCAGATACACCCAGCTTGGATCGATTGGTAAGTTTTTATTTTTATGATACATTCAGTTTGACGTGGGTTGGGCTCCTACCCTTTGCTCGCCTTGTTGAGGCGTCAGATGTGACTGGTCGGCTTGCGATGGACCACTGTTTGCTCACCTGCTTGGTGGACCGATGGAGACCGGAGACGCACACGTTTCATTTTCGCTGGGGCGAGATGGCTCCTACTCTACAGGATGTCTCCTACCTATTGGGCCTTCCTATAGCTGGTGAGCCCATAGGTCCGTTGCAGGCCCCTGATATGTGGTCTGAGGATATGGCAGACCGATTCCAACATATAAATCCCAACGCAACTGTGTTTATACATGAGGATCACGGACCCAAGCTTGATTGGTTGCTTAAGTTCCAGGTTAGTACTACGTCATTGTTTTGTTTCATCCATCACTTCAGCTAACCTTTACCTAACTTGTACAATTATTGTTTTCGGTGCAGATACAGAATGTTGGCACGATCCAGATGTCCGAGGCCCAGATTACTAGGAGCCTCGAGGCGTACCTTATGTGGCTGCTAGGAAAAGTGATGTTCACGGAGAACCATGTCACCACTATCAGTGCGCGATACATCCCCATCGTATTGGAGATTGCAAGTGCGACACAGCCGTACCACATCACTAGTCGTAGCTGGGGTTCTGCAGTCTTAGCGGCCACGTACCGAGGTATGTGCAACGCGTGCTTTCTTACGGCGACAAAGTCAGCAATTCTTGGATGCCCTATGTTGTTGCAGCTGTGGTCGTGGGAGAGGTTCCCCATTGGACGACCCGACATTTCGGCTGCCGACCCGTGGCCGCTCAACCATTATTTCGACCCGGAGCACATAGACGACCCTACTTTTGGCACACTTTGGACACATCGCAAGGTATGTTCAATAATAGTTTACTAATTATGCTTGTCAATGAGTATCTTCCTGTTTACTTATACAATTTACGTATTTGTTTTGCAGAGACGATTCGCTCGAGATCAGGTTAGGAACTGCTACCCGGCATTCAACGAGCAGTTCGACGTTCTCTCCGCGGCTTCAGTTATTTGGGAGCCATACTCGCCTGACGCGATCGCGTCGAAATTCCCTAGAGGAATTTCTATCATGTGCACGCGAGATGAAGCATACTGGATGACGAAGTCGAAGATTATCTTCGACGTCAGCGTTGAGGAGATGGCCCAGCAGCGTGTTATGAGGCAGTTTGGTTTGCGTCAGATGTCGGTCCCCCCGCCTATTGATGCGCCTCTACCAGACATCGTCCACCGGTACCTCCATTTCTTAACCACACATTTTTGTTTTAACACTTGTCATCCACAATTATGCTAATGTTTCTTCTCTTGCAGATGGAGCAGGAAGGGAACTAACAGGACTGCGACACAATGGTTGCAAAGAGTGCAACCTTACGTGGCCGAGTGGGTTGATGCGCTGACTCGTCTCTGGGTCGAGGCGCAACCCTTCAATCCGGCGGAGTACGACGAGTACCTACAGTGGTACGTCAGTTCCACAAGGGTTTCTCTCGTTCATCACGCCCAGGCGGATGTGATGCCGACCCCTGCTACGTGGGATATGTACCCCAGCCAGTCTATGTACGGCTCACGGCAACACGCGGTACAAATAATTAACTTATCTACAATCATTTACCCTTCTTTATATTGTCCTTCATTTCCTAAATGTCTATACCACTTTCAGGCTGAGTTGACGTGGGATCTTGGGAATGATATAGACCAGTTAGACCGTTCACTTTCGACCGGGCCTTTGCTTACACGCGAAGAGCATCGGTCTTGGTTGCAGTCCGCTGCCCAGAGAGTGCGACAGATCTACGAGGCTATCACGTGTGTCCGCTCGTCTGACGTTCTCCCACATGCTGCACGACGGCCACCGCATCCGTCCACGCAGCTGCCTCAACGGCGGGCACGACGTAACGTGCCGCCACCTCCGGAGGCACACCGACAGCACCCGCGTCCACGTGTCGCACCACCTCCACCTGACCAGCCAGGAGGTTCGGGCTGGCAGCAGCAGAGTTACCACCAGGGGGGCTATCAGCAGAGCCCCGCTGGGAGCTACCAGCAGGGGGCCTACCACCAGAGCCCCACTTGGGGGCTACCAGCAGCGACCCTCTTCGGAGTACCAGCAGAGCCCCTGGACCGGCTTCCAGCCTCGTGCACCACACGGTATGTCGATTCGTACTACTACATTATCATGTATTCAAACTATTTACAAAATAACATGTTACATAAAATTTCTCAATTCTAGCACAATTCGACTTCGACTTGGGGCCTATTATCTCCGAGCATTACTCGGGTGCGTCGGGTTGGGAGAGTCAGCCGGACGTGTTTCCCGGTGCGGATGCGGACACCCAGTGGCTCAACATGTACAACACTCCTCCTCCACCCCCCACACAGGATACACAGCAGGTAGATGACGGGTCCTTGGTTCCTCCACGAGTCACCCGCCCACCCCATCGGTTTGGATGGAGCACTCCTCAGCCACATCCGCCACGTCGTGGCAGAGGCGATGACTGAGACTCTACTTATGTATCAGAGACATATGTTCGCTATTTTCCATGTACCGTCAGACCTATGTATGAGACATATGTATGCTACTTCTTTCCCTCGAGGCGCGCAACGGTGGCTAGAGAAGACATTATGTATCGTTATGTACTAGACTTATTAGTACGATCTATGTAGCAATAGTTGATATGTCCGTAACCGGTACACATTGGTACGTAAGATAAGATACAACAAACCTCGATTACATACCGATCACACCACACAACAATAGGAAATGCAGGTACAACTACTAATTAATCGATACTCAAAGAAAGATACAACATAACTCAAATTAAGATTCTACCTATCTCTCATCAATGCAGCCTGCACCATCCGCAGATTTAGCACCCTTATCATTTGACGATGATTCAGGCTTCTTTCCCGCACCCTTGCTCGATGTTTCTGCCTTCTTCTCCTTGCCCTTACGCAGTGCTTCAGCCGCCTTTTCCTTTGACGACGGCATGAAATCGTCGTCATCATCGCTGGAGTATACCCAGAGAAATGAACGACCGTACCTCTCACGTATGTCTTGAGTTCGATGAATCGGCTCATTAGTAACATGCCTATCAAACTTATCCGCAAGCCTCAAGACTTCAGCACGGATTTGTTCTGTGGTCCTATACGGAAACCCATCTCGGCATAGCCTCGCCCCTAGCAAAGCGAGATGTCTCTCCCTACCAACAATTTCTTCAAGTGGAACTTCCCTACCATCTACCTTCAAATAGGTGACAATCTTAGCTAGATGCTCGGATGCGGCTATATGAAAGCCGGACACATACTTCTCACAAGGTACAATACACACCATGCTGGCGCTCTTTGAGAGTACCCCGCTTAGCCTAGAGTGGTTTTTATAGGACAACGGTGGCGGGAGGAACAGGCGGGAAACGGTGGCGGGAGAAACGGGCGGGAAACGGTGGCGGGAGGAAGAGGCGGGAACGGTTGGCGGGAGAAACGGGCGGGAAACGGTGGCGGGAGAAAAAGGCGGGAACGTCTGGCGGGAGAAACGCGCGCTAATCGCTGGCGGGAGAAATAGGTGGCGGGAGAAACGCGCGCTAATCGCTGTCGGGAGGAGAAGTTGCTGCATGCAATCCTCGGCTTACCCTGGGCCGACAGGGACTGGTCGGCCACCTCTCAGCCGACCAGGTCCATGCCAGGTCCATGCAGGCGCGCAGATGCGGCCGACGAGACCTGGTCGGCCAGCTCTGGGCCGACGAGCCCCGGTCGGCTTCCTCCGGGCCGACGCGGCCTTTTCGGCTGACGTGGGGCTACCTTGCGGGTAGCCCACGGTGATGCTACCTGGGCCGCGCCAAGGATCGGAAGGCCCGCAGAAGGCCCACTCGGGGTACCTCATCTCCTAGTCCAACTCGGTTAGGTCTTGTAACCTACCGTATATGTACCAACCACCCGAGACCTGACTGCCTATAAAGCCAGGAGGGTTGCCCGTCCTAAAGGACACGCTCATAACCACTATGACAAACCCTAGCGAGATCGCAATCTCGCCATTGTAATCGCTACTCACATCAATAACCAGACAAGCAGGAGTAGGGTGTTATCCTCCGGGAGCCTGAACCTGGGTAAAACCTTGCTTGTCAGCCGTCGTGATCACCTTGCACTCATCTCTCTCCCCATCAATCAACCCGGGGTGCGCAATCCTGGGACTTGTCGAGTTAACACCTCGTCATCGGCCTCCTCCAGGCCGAGGCTGTAATATTTTTAAAATTACCTAAAACTGCGCAATATTTCCCGAATTTCTAATAAAAAAGTATTATTTAAAAAAAATAGCGGCATTAGAGATCTTCTCATGGCTTTGTCCGAAGAATTCTTTCGCAATGTTCGACGTGGACCAGTTTGCTCACTTTTCTTTGATTTATTCTCTTATGATGATCGTGTAACCACATTGGTTGAGAGGTCCTTTTTGGCAATGAAGATCACCAATTCCAAATTGCATAAAAGCTAAAAAAGAACGGTTTCAGTGACTTGATAATATGTTACAACAAGCTAAATAAACATTAGCCACACAACGGCGCACACATGTTTCAACAAATTCTTGGGTTCGCCACTCGTGATCATGATGCGACCGCAGAGTCCTGCCATATATAGAGTGTAATCTAGTGAAAAGGTTGGTTTCAAAATTATTTTTGTGATAAGTTTATTTATGCTAGTATTTTTTTTTTGAAAAGGTTTGGACGCACTGCCTTCTAATCCAGGATAAGCCGTGGTAGCCCAGTTGGCACTTCGTCAACCCAAGCCCAAGCCCAAGAAAGCAGACCCGGTCCAAATATTCAAGCAGATCCAGTGAAAACAGCCGAAAGAACCATTGGCGCCATCCACCACACGTCTGTGCTCATAAGTCCCAATCCAGAATGCCACCCCCGCCGGCGACGGCGGCGGCGGTGGCGGCGCACCACCTGGAGTTCTTCCTCCCACGCCTGACCACGCTCTCACACTACCGGCAGTTCCACGCGCGCCTCCTCACCTCCGCCCGCCTCCACACCGACCCCTTCCTCCGCGCCCGCTTCCTCGACCGCCTCGCGCTCTCCGCGCACCCCGCCGCACTGCCTCACGCCCTCCTCCTCCTCCGCTCCCTCCCATCCCCCGCCACCAACGACTTCAACGCCGCCCTGCGAGGCCTCGCCGCCTCGCCCCACCCGGCGCGCTCCCTCCTCCTCCTCGCCGGCCGCCTCCTCCCCTCGCCATCCCCGCCGCCTCCCCGCCTCGACGCGCTCTCCCTCTCCTTCGCGCTCAAGGCGTCCGCCCGGTGCTCCGATGGACCCACCACCCTCCAGGTCCACGCGCTCGTCGTGCGCCTCGGATGCGCAGCGGACGTCCGGCTCATCACCACGCTGCTCGACTCCTATGCCAAATGCGGCGACCTTGTGTCTGCGCGGAAGGTGTTCGATGGAATGACCGTGCGCGACGTGGCCTCGTGGAACGCGTTGCTTGCTGGGCTGGCTCAGGGGACTGAACCGAACCTCGCGCTGGCGCTGTTCCACAGGCTGGCTGGGAGCTTCCACGACCTGCCACCAAGGGAGGCACCCAATGAGCTGACCATCGTCGCGGCCCTCTCTGCCTGTGCACAGATTGGCTCGTTACAGGACGGGTTGTATGTACACGAGTTTGCTCGTCATATTGGTGTCAGCGGCAACGTTCGTGTTTGCAACTCGCTTATTGACATGTACTCCAAGTGCTGTTCGCTGGGCCTGGCGCTGGAAGTGTTCCACTCCATCAAACGAGAAGACCGGACACTTGTGTCTTACAATACTGTGATACAGGCAGTTTCCATGCATGGGCATGGAGGCGATGCACTGAGGTTGTTTGATGAAATGCCGACATGCATTCAGCCGGATGAAGTGACCTACATAGCTGTGTTGGGCGGATGTAACCATGCTGGGCTTGTCGACGATGGGCTCAGGGTTTTCCACAGCATGAGGGTTCCTCCTAATGTAAAGCACTATGGCGCTGTTGTGGACCTTCTTGGCCGTGCAGGCCGCCTTGCTGAGGCATATGATACCATTAAGTCTATGCCGTTCCCACCAGATGTTGTCCTCTGGCAGACATTGCTGGGTGCGTCCAAAAAGCATGGTGATGTTGAGCTCGCGGAGTTAGCTGCCACAAAGCTTGCTGAGCTTGGTTCAAATGTTGACGGTGACTATGTGCTCCTCTCTAATGTGTATGCATCCAAGGCACGGTGGGTAGATGTTGGTCGAGTCCGTGATACCATGCGAAGCAATGATGTGCAGAAAGTACCTGGCTTCAGCTACACCGAGATAAGTGGCGTAATGCATAAGTTTATTAATGGTGACAAAGACCACCCTAGGTGGCAGGAGATATACAGAGCACTAGAGGAAATTGTGTCCAGAATAGGTGAGTTGGGATATGAGCCGGAGACAAGCAACGTGCTTCATGACATTGGAGAGGAGGAGAAGCAGCATGCATTGTGCTACCATAGCGAAAAGCTGGCCATTGCATTTGGATTGATTGCTACGCCACCTGGGGAGACCCTGCGGGTTATAAAAAATCTCCGAATATGTGGGGACTGTCACGTAGTGGCAAAGCTCATCTCTAAAGTCTATGGTCGGGTGATTGTCATTCGTGATAGAGCAAGATTCCATCGGTTTGAGGACGGGCACTGCTCTTGTAAGGATTACTGGTAAAACACTGGCTTACTGGATCATGGACAGGGTTAAATATCAGTCAAAAAGGATGACAAACTTTTCTGGTCTAATATATGGATGAATATTGATAATGACTAATGAGCCATTAACTTCACAAGGTTAGCATATCACAAACTTGTCAGCAGATACACTTGTACAAATCCAGCTAACTACAGCGGAACAGCGGATTCTGAGATTCAAGTTTCATTTGAGAAGAATTTTGCAAGTGAAGCCAATTCCATGTGCTGGAACTTTGCTCCGTGCTTGTGTTCCTACAAGTGGTCACAATCCATCAAGGTGTATGCTCACTAAAGAGGCAATTGGATATTGCACCTATAAGTGCACCTATAAGGTTTAAGCTCATGATAGCCACCTGCCACTAGCATTATGCTAGTAGGACGATGAGGTGTGTGTGGGTCTCGGATAGAGCTCATGGTGTTTTTTCTGTTCTGGGAGCTAAGAGACAAATGTCGAATTTGTGGATCGAAATTTGTCTTCACATCGCTTCCTAGTTTCTCGCAACTAGCTTACTGTACCATGATAGATTTACTCATGATTTATCATAATTAAAATCCACCGGCTTCAGCTGTATCAAATTGTCTAACATTTGAGGGCAATTATTTAAAGGACTTTTGAGTCTTCAGCTATATTAAGATGTCTTTCTTTTCTCTAGAATACTTATGGTCATAGAGACCATAGTCCTAAATGGAGTTGATAGCTTTAGGTTGTTATAAACACAACCATTTGCTCATTTCTCTCTTTTGATCTGTACTAGCGTCGTTGCACAACTTGAAAAACACCTAATTTTTTTCACACATGCAAACTCTGTTAACACAACATTTTTATAAACAAATGTACTGGTAGCAGATATAAATTTTCACTCTGAAAAAGGAGTTACCCACTTACAGTTGTAGTTTGGTAGTATTGTTTTCTGTCAATATGTCCGAAGATTAAAAAGTGAACCTCTCGTCTTGCCTTTTTTTCCTATTTATGTTCCAACCTATTAATTTTGTTTGACTGTCTCTTTCAACCAAGCTTGAATTCCGGACCGTATCCTATGATGAATTTGCAAACTGTCCGTTTATATTTCCGATTTCGTGGTTTGTTATTTTCTGCAATGTGTGTTTATTATGCATGCTGATATGTACATAAACTCTTTGCAGCACTTCGTGAACAGCTAATCCCATTCCAGGGTGCAGTTGGTAAGGCATTTATTGCCTAATCATAGGCTGCGAAGGAGACAACCTTGAGCGGGAGAAATCGATTGAAAATGAGTTGATATAATGCATCCAACCAGAAGCATTCTACTCTTGCAAAGGCCAGTCAGCTATTCTATTCTATAGCAGCAACATAGTGATAGTTCCATTTTCTTGTGAAATATATTAATTGATTAGCCCATACTCTACAGATAAAGTAATTGAGCTTATCCTGTATTTGAAGTCCCTTGGTATGGGAACAACCATGAACACAGACATGAACTTTCGAACAGGAAGCTAGCCTGTGGAGTTTGTACATAATTTCTTACTGTATACTGTATTTATCTATGAAAATTCACATAATGTTTGCACATTTGATGATTATTGGAACTGATACTGAACGATGCTGAATTATTCTTGCAGTTGTGAAGAATATGCTAACAAACTCACCAGACAGGAGATTAAAGAGGCAAGAATGAATTGTCTATGAGAAAAAAGATGATCATACTCAGAGATTTAGTATTTATAGTTGATACAAAAGCCTCCTGTGTACCATGCTCATGCTCTTCCTCTGTAGTATCGGTTGTCTGGAAATGGTGCAATTGAAAGGCCTTCAAAGACAGTCACATGGAGGGAGTGATGCGTATCCTTTGGGTTATTAGAGCTCCCCGTTGGTTCTTAACCAACCTGGTTACCATCTTCCGTAATCAACATTGGTGTAGTCAATTAATTGCAAACTTACCTGCTCTCAACAGGATTGCTGCTTATACAGTGCATGCCACCCTTATGTAATTTCAGTTTTGAGAACCAGGCACTGGCTGGTCGCTGAGGCTCCTAGTGAGGAACCAGACGGCCCGGGTTCGAGTCCTAGCTGCGCTGAGGCATACTCGAATAAACCGGGCATCTCATCTCCTATCTAACAACGTAAAGTCAAGTGAGGGATCTTTCCCCCGTTGGCCACGTTTTTTTAAGTGTAATTTCAGTTTTGAAGAAGTATATAGATCATGACAGCCTTTGATGGATTAAATTGTAGAAGAGCATGAAATGAAATTCGGGTCTTATATAATCTGTTCTCTGAAAGTTCATGCAACTCTACTTTTTTGGAAGAGATCCAGAGAGCCGATAACAGCAGATGTGCATGAGACTTGAGTTCATGAGAGTGAGCTTGATAAGATGTTCTGATTTCATAGTTAATGTCTATGCTGTGCAAATTGGGCATCGAGAAATGTTTGGCAGAACCATGGACCATGCCGCCATGTCCGGTTAGGCTGTTACAAATCTTAACGATCTACCCCAACCCTAGATTCAGGTGCTGCTATTCTATCCTGTCAATCTTTCTCACATATTTGTAGCATCTTAACTTTCTCAAATATTTCTAATAAGATAGACGGACAAGGCAACACACATTTACAGTGTCTTCTGTTATATGAGCAGATATATTTATACACCACACTTATTCTTATTTACAGTACATTTTTTGGCACAAAACATCAACAAGATACAGGCGCCACCACTCAGCACAATAGCATGTCAACGTTGTTTTGTCTGGACATAAAATTACACGCTCCCACAGCACTCGGGGTCTACAGTGTTTTCATACCGCGCCAGCGCTTATGCGTGGCAATTTTTCACAAAACCCCTCCCATTTTCCAAAATTTACAACTCGGTCTTTGGCATGTCTGCATAGTTCTAGGCGGCATGCTCAAAGGAAGTATAGCAACTTCCACCCGCCACATCTCCATGTACCTGATCTTTTTTATTTCTTTCAGGTCATCTTGTGTGAGCTAGGTCTTATCTCTCAACCCCTATGATCTTCTCTGCTTGCCTCCCCTTACTTGGTGCGTGTCTAGCTTCTGTGATCGCCTCCGATTCCATGCATTCATATTATTTCTGTTGTTACACAACACCCAGGGTCTCTAGAAGAATAATACTGGGACTGGTGGATTAAAACAAAGGATATCGCATACTCCCTCCATCCCTTTACATTGGCACTAGGATTGAAGGATAACTAGGCAATCTTGCGCGGCGACACGCCTCGTCCGTGTAGCGGCACTGTTTTTTGTTAGCTAAATAAATTATGTGAACTATAATGAGTTAATTACAAATAGCGCAGAAAATTTATAGAAGCAACGTGCTATTATGTAAGAGGAAATTATAGGGACCGATGAAGTATAAATACAAAACATTATGGAAGCAATGTTATAAGATGACTGTATATTATAAAATAAAATATACATGATTTCTAACAGCAGCGTAGTAGATATCGATGGTTTCATATAGTTAGACAAAGTTGTAGCTAGGTAATTATACATTAGTCACAAACTATATAACAACAATCTGGATAGGCAATGGCTGCATATGGTCTAGGAACACACGATTTGATAACAACTTGTTACGGATAGGCGGTCTTAGATAGATATAGTATTTATACACATTAGTATCTAAGTAATTGTACTGTCACAGAGGATAGTGTGGAGTAACGTTCTATGTTTCATCGTCTCAAAAGAAACATGATTGGTAGCAGGATTTCTGCTTCTGCCGTTCTTCAGTTGCAAAGCTAGGACAGGAGTGTGCGTTGGAGCTCACTATCGGATGTACTTAAGTAGCAAGAATTAATAAGTTGATGAGTGCATGCATGTAGGCAGCGAGGGGCCTGAATATGTACCTGTCGAAGACAATCTTTTTGCTTGTGCAGTTTACTATCAGAAATAGAGAAATCTGTAGAATGACACCAACTACAAAATATAGTAGGCCGTTTTAAGTAGTTGGTTGTCACTGCAAAATAATTAGACAACACGGCTTTAAGTGGGGAGGCAAACCACTTATTACGATGGTAAGAGAGGAGCTTAAATATGCTGTTGTAGCATATAGATGATATATCTTTAGTCTGCCAAACCGTATAACAGAACGGCATGAAGAAAACTAACTTATAGGTACAGTGTACCTTACCATGAATGGCAATCTCAAAAGAACAACTCTATTTTAGAACAGCAATGTTATAAGTTGCCTTTCAATTACCCCTTCCTGGTTCCTGCAATATCCATAGAAGAAACGGAGATCACATGTTAGTCGACACATCATGCAATTTGGTCTACACTCCAACCAGAATATTGTTGTGTCAACAATATTGGATCTCAAGTTAACACTAACCAAATCACAAAATAACAAAAACATGTGAATGGAGTACCAACAAAATCTCCTATACCATTTGGGAATTGGAAGGAATAAAAAACGAACCACTGAATTTTAAATGTAACCACACCTGACCGAACAATTGACAAAGTGTGAGCATATTGATACAAATAGTGCTTCCATAGTATTATTATCTTCTATCGTTCTAAGATATAGGATAATGGATCCTGTCGTTCTTCAGTTGCAAAGATAGGACAGGAGTGTGCTTGGAGCTCACTATCCGATGTACTTAAGTAGCAAGAATTAATAAGTTGATGGGTGCCAGCATGTAGGTAGTGAGCGTCCTGAATCTGTACCTATCAAAGACAATCTTTTTGCTTGTGCAGTTTACTATCAGAAATAAAGAAATCTGTAGAATGACACCAACTATAGAATATAGTAGGCTGTTTTAAATAGTTGGTTGTCACTGCAAAATAATTAGACAACACTGCTTTGAGTAGGGAGGCAAATCACCTATTACAATGCCAAGAGAGGAGCTTAAATATGCTTCTGTAGCATATAGACGGTATATCTTTAGTCTGCCAAATCGTATACCAGAATGACATGAAGAAAGCTAACTTATAGGTAGAGGGTACCTTACCATGAATGCCTTGCACTACGATATCCAGCTGGTATGTAATGAAGATAGTCAGCAAGATAATGGGGAAGATAATCAACTCATTTTAAAAGGAAGAATAAATTACTTGTGGCTACAAATGCAAAACTTGGAATGAGCAATTCATGTTCATTCAAGCTTTACTGATATACAAATGGATCAACCTGTCCCATCTGACCTTTTAGCTCTCCCCAAGCATACTTTCGAAATAGTGAGAACTGGCAGTGGCCTAGTTGTTGGAGAGTGGTTGAGCACACTTGACATCCTAAGTTCGATTCCCATCGGGGAAGAATTATTTTGGATTTTCTCACAAAGGAGTCTTCTCCTATGAAACAAAGGCTTGGGTGCTAGTGTCCATGGGTCTCATTTTACTTTCGAAAGAGTAGTTTGAGTGTAAAATCTTAGATAAAGTGCCTTTCTATATCAGTTTCAATCTTGTAGGTAATTATATGTGCACATCAGAGTATCACATCAACATAGGGAAAATTATGAGAACAGAAACTCGGAAATTAAAGAAGTCTAGCTAATTAAAATAAAAACCATCATTGAAAATTAAAAATGTTTCTCTTATCATTCATTATGTGCGGAACCCTAAAGTACATATTAAAAAAAATACATAATAGCCCAGTTTGAAGCTTGCTGATTTATAGGAACCAAAATGCCGTTGTGTTTACAGTTTATCTACATATTAGAAAACTTAAAAAGGCTAAGAAATTATATACAAAAAAAGTAACATGCATAGAAGCCATTGACTGATCAAGAAAGCTCACTTTTAATGCACCAGATCTTTTCTTTCGACAATAAGGGCCAGGTTCATGGGATTTGGGACTCAGACACAATAGGTGCTCATGTAGTCCTGAAACAAATACATAAGGTGAATTAACTGATCTTGGAAATATAGCGAGGAACCAAGAAAAGGGACATGGAAGGTACACACTGAAATTGGCCAGCAATGGTGCAGTCAAAGATCTTTTCACGCCAATACAAATTTCTTCTTTTCTGCAAGAATAAACATGGAAGTACAGAAATCAAGAACACATTATTTCCCCCTGAACACTAACCAGCAGAAGAAAAGGAACGAATAATTTAACCTGTATGTCCATGGAACGAATTCTTTTCGAGGGGTTTATCTGCAAAAAGGCACGGTGACCGGTGGAACCGGAGGCGACCGGGGAGTGACCGGGCGACGTGGCACGTTATGATTGGTCTAGAGATCGCTGCTACAGTAATGCACGTTTTGACACAAAGAACGGCTGACGAAAAGCGGGTGACGTGGATGCTGGATTGGGGAGTGACTATGACCAACTTTTATATATAGGGTATACTCGGATTTGTTCTGTTGCTCTGGTTCTGTAGTAACTTTCGTTTTGCATAGCTACTTGTTTGTTGGGAGTATGTGCTGAGTTTTCCCTGTGGCTTTCCTTGAAAGGGGTAGAAGTAAAACTTGTATTGGATCCTGTTATGGACGTTGTCAAAATTTCTTGAATGAAATTGGGAACCCTTTTGGGGCTCCTTTCCCTTGAAAACAAATACTTCCTCCACCCTAGAATAAGTGTCTTTCATTTTTTTAAATATAGATGTATTTAGACTTGCTTTATTTCCAAATACATTTATATTTAGGCAAGTATAAGAAACTTATTTTTCTGACAGAGGAAGTATCAATTTGGAGGAATATATTGGGAACCATACTCGTATATGAATCCTCTCCGACGTGCCAATATAAAGGGAGGAGTCTGGACAAAATCCTGACACAGTTCGACAACATCCACACACATCATAACTCGGAAATTCTTAGAAAATGGGTTCCCTTCGCAAAGGTCCACGCGCGTGCGCTCCGGTGCTGACAAGTGTCGCAATTTCATTGTTTCTGCTCCCACCTTTTCTCCATGCGGTGACAAGTGGCAGCTCCCTGTTGGTGGGCAGAGGGTTGTACATGCATTTATTTTGAGATTCGTTTTTTAAAAACGAAATATCTTGAGAACCGTTTATCCAATTTACGAACCGTTTTCACTTTTGAACTCCTCGCGTCGAGATCTTCAAAACTAGATCCCATATTGATAGGTTTCGACAAAAAAAAATTGTACTTTGGATTGTGTATGTTTTGTACACCCTAAGTGTAGTCGTACGTACAAACTGAATTTTGTAGTTGTACGTACAACTTGCTACGTGTATTTGTTTGTACAACCCGAATGTATTTCTATGTACAACATGTCCTGTGTTGCTGTACAACCCGGTGTATGTTGCTGTACAACCCGGTCTGTGTGTTGCTGTATAACCCGGTTTTTGTTGCTGTACAACGCGGTGTCCGTTGTTGTACAACGCGGTCTCCGTTGCTGTAGAACCCGGTCGGGGTTGCTGTACGTACAAACTGATTTGTGTTGTTGTACAACCCGGTCTATGTTGTTATACAGCCGGTCTGCATTGTTGTACATCCCGTTCTGCGTTGATGTACTATCATATTTTGTGTTTTGTGCAAATTTAATAATAGATCCAGATCTAGATCTGGATTTGAATCTGGATCCATACGCGGAACCGACTCAATTTGTGTGTCCACGTAGCGGCAACAGCTCACGCGCAGGACCACAAAATAGACCTTCACGAAGACCACCCTTTTCCTAGTCCAACCCTCATAACTCTCGTGACTAACACAATAGTATAATACAATCAGACGTAGGAATAGGGCTTTTATCAATCAATTGGGCCGAACCTGGGGAATACGCACCCTTCCATACTGTGATTATTATTATCTTACAACGCATCATATATCTCCTCAAGAATCTCTGAACTTCAACTCCGGTAGTCCTAGCACTTGTCATACAAAACTAGGATACATCGTGTTCGCATGCTCGGACAAAGAAAAAGGAAAGCTAACATCATACAAAAGTGCTCAAGTTCCAAAAGAAAAGGACCAGTTGTTAAAGAATGCACCAAAGGATTTCTTCCAGGGCTTTCCTGTCGTAATCGCCAGTGAAAACGCAGCCTCCTAGAGGTCCTTTCAGAAGAATGAGCCTCAGCAATCCATCGGCAACCTTCTTGTCGGTATGATATGTACTCCCTCCGTTCCTAAATGTACGACGTTTTAGGTTGTCAATATGTTGTCTATATACACACTAAAATGAGTGAACATGTCAACTAGAATATATATAGATACATTTGTATACATGTGAATGTGGACAAATGCTTAAACATCTTATATTTAGAAACAAAGGGAGTACCATACAAGAAGAAAAATCAGTCATCAAAGCTATGGCGAGTGAGACACACAAGATAACACATTGCTTGTTGGCTTGTTGTATTTAGTAAACAAAAGTAATATCAGTACTAGACAAAATCTTCTTTCAATATCAAGGTACTTACAAGAATGATGTGTTTGAACTTCTCTACTGTCATGCCCTTTGGTCGTGCAACGAGAAGCTGGGCTTGAGCTCAACGGGGGGCGATTGTCCACCTGACGATTTTCCATTAAATTTTTCATCAGGTACAAGGCGGCGCATTCTTTTCATTCTTCAATGGGGCTAACTTGCAATTTCTTCGCCCCACCTAATAGAGAGTGGATGCGAGGTTTAACCGTCACTTTGCTCAAGTGCAAATCCCAAACTGCACCTTGGGTATAACCCTTGGGCTTTTGAGCTATTTGGGCTGCTCTTGGTTCGGTCATCTCCGCACCGTCCACGTGCATGAGAAGGATATCGCACTAAAACATATTCACCCTTTTGAAGATTTTTTTTTCAATGATATCATTTTTTCTCAAAATCTTCATACATTCTCCTTAAAAGAGAATTTACTCTAATGGGAGTAGAGGGATTATCGATAATACTATGATTTACTAGTGGAGACTGGTGTGTAACTGTATCATGTGATTTATAATCCCAACTATACAGTGTCGTTGTTTTATTACTCCCATCCGTCCCAAAATAATTGTCTTAACTTTGCCAAAAAAACAGATGTACCTAGACATGAAACATGTCAAGACTCAATATACATCCACTTTTTAGCCAAAATTGAGACACTTTTTTGGGACCGGGGGAGTATTACCCTACAAAGAAAGGAAAACTATCCCAAATCCTGGCGGTTCTTGATCCTTCTCATCCTGGCCATCACCTCGTCAAAGGAGATGTCAAACGCATCCCTCATGTCCCCCTGAAACGTCACGCTAGGGTCCTTGTACAAGAACCTTGGGATCATCTTGATGACCTCTTCCCGCATGGCGGCCACCTCGTCGTCGCTGTACCTGGCCAGCACCTCCTCGATGTCCACCTTGCCTTCCAGGAGTTGGTCGGCGTCGATGAGCACCGAGTACCGGCGTTCGCTGCCGTCCGCAGGGTCCGGGTGGTGCCAGCGGTACTGCTTCTTGAAGGTGGACGCCTCGTGGAAGAAGACCGGGATGCACCCGGCCATGATGGCGTCCATCGAGGAGCGGCGCATGAAGGAGTCGCCTCTCGGCTGCAGGCAGAAGTGGGAGGAGGTGAAGGCGGAGACAACCACCTGCGGCGACTTGCAGGTCTTGCTGCCCTGGATGCCATGGCTGCAGTCCACAAGCCGGCACCGGCTCGACGACGATCCGCACGAATCGATGATGCGGTCACGGATGAGCAGTGTCCCGTTGGCGCGCCTCGCGCCGGTGAAGGCGAAGAGCCACGGCCGCTCCGCGGCTCGGACGCGCGCCTGCCACGCGGCCACCTCGCCGGCCGACGTCGGGTGGAAGTAGCTCGGGTACGGCACCGCGAAGTCCCGCGGCTCCCACACGTTGGACTCGTAGGTCAGCACCGTCATGTTGCCGGACTCGGGTTGCTCCAGGAAGTCGTTGCCGCACTCCCCGGCGGCGTCCTTGCGGAGCATCCAGGTGGTCTTGGCGGCGACCATGAAGTGGTCGCGGCCCCCCAAGGCCGCCCACTGCGGCCGCGACGACAGCCACCGGAGGAACTCGGAGGAGGGACCGCTGCGCACCGTGAAATTGAGGTCGCAGATGTGCTCTTGGAGCTCCAGCCCCGGGTAGTAGGGCACGTACACCGCCGTGGCTGCCGCTGGGTCGTCGGTGAGGCACTCGTACCGCCGCATCCGGTTGTGCACGATCACCTCCAGGGCGTATTGGTACGTTTTGTACCTGCACTACGCGCTCGCTCTTCTCAGACGACACGTGCATGCTTTGATAATTTATAGTACGTACTCCAGTAGTAGTAACAATAATAACGTAGCCAAGCCACACCATCAGCCAATGCATGTCAAGGGAGGCCAAATGATCAAAAGAGAGCTTAATTACCATCCGGTGTTGGGGATGATGCCGGTGTTACCATCATCACTGCCGTTGCCGGTGGCGGGAGGGAGCATGGGCCCCATGCCGGCATTGACCAGCAGGGAGCACACGCTGTACTCGTCCTCAAACGCCGGTGAGCCCTCGACGCAGCCGCTGAGAACATCGAACCGGGAAGGCACGTCCACCATGTACACGTACCTCCCCTCGCACGACGCCGCCGCCGCCGCCCGGACGGGAACCGAGGGCTGGACCACGAGGAGGGCCGCTTCTGAGCGGGGCTGAGAGGACAAGAGGTAGATGTGGACGAGCCGGAAGTGGAGGAGGCCAGAGACGAGCCATGAGCCCAGGATTAGGAAGCCGTAGACGAGGTACCGAGGGTGCTGAGCTTCCATGGCTGCCTGGGCTTTACTAGCTATAGCTAGCTCCTGCTGAGAGGGTCGATCTTGCTAAGATCGAGGGGTTTAATAGTACAGACCAAGTGGTGTGTGTGATACCTAACTAATCATGAATTGTTGATGAATCGATCCCTACTTAATTCATGTGAGTGAGTACGTGTTTAATTCGTTAGTATGATCATCAGGTGATTAGCTATATCAGTTGCGTTGTGTCGTACGTCCCCGCTTCTTAATTCGTGGGATGCACGATCGATCGACCTCTGGTCGTGTCAAGCATGCATGTCGCAGGGTGACCGCCGTATTATATATATTCTGATGCGTCTATTATCAGACGGCAATTAAGCATGATGAGACACAAATGAACCAGGATATGTTTTCTTATTGCACCGACATTCCTACACCTCTTTGCGTGATCGATCTAGGACCTCGTAATTGGTGCTTCACTGGTACGCACTATGCATCGATCCATGCATACATGTTTTTGTTTGACCCTCTACCAGATGATAGTTAAGATAAGATATTAAGATATATATATTGTGGTTAGGCTGTTTTGGGCACCCCCGAGGTCAAACCGGACATCCGATCCGACCGAAGCTCTCAATGTGAGGAAGAGCCGAAGTTTGACCCTTCATGATCCGGACGCCGCTCCGGTGTTGACCGACGCCATTCTCACCAACATGCCACAAATCCCATCTTTTTTCCTGATTCACCCACTGACCCACACACCATGATTATTTTCCTAGGAGCATCTACACTGACGCCACAATGCTTAGAGTAGAGGTGTGTCTAAACTTGAACTATGTGCTAACATATATTCCTTGCAATCTCCTACATGTTGAATTTAATCTGGAAACAAACTATAAGGATTTATGCACGTTTGAACAGGATTATGTCGATAGGGCCGGT
Source organism: Poa annua (assembly GCA_026929855.1). Taxonomy (NCBI): domain Eukaryota; kingdom Viridiplantae; phylum Streptophyta; class Magnoliopsida; order Poales; family Poaceae; genus Poa; species Poa annua. The sequence goes on from CM049430.1 coordinate 11,969,170, forward strand.
CCTCGTGAACACTGCTTGGGCAATGTTAGCTTTGATTTATGTTGGACAAGTTTGTTTGCTTCATTGCCCTCATGAGTCTGCTAAAATCTGATGATAACATAGTATATTGTATGTATTAAAGTTCTTGATGTTCATTAATATGTTTGTTGAAATGCCTAGGTTGAACGAGATCCCACACCATTGTATCATGCCACAAAAGAATTTATCTGTTGTCGCGTTGCTCGTTGTCCTGCTCGAATCAGTAGTCATACAACTTTTCAGCATTTAGGATTATTCTAGACTTTCATTCTTCAAACCACCAACAACAACCCACAAATGCACTCCTGCGAAACATCAAATTTCTGTTTACAACAATTACGTTTTAACAGCCCACCAACTCTTTTAACAACAACATCCTGAACAAACATACCCTAATACTCCCTCCGATCGACTATAAGCGTCGTTAAAACTGAACCTGCTGCATACAAACTGGTAAGTAAGTTAGCGACACATTTTATGGATCGGAGGTAGTAGCTTGTTTTTCTCTCCATGCGCTCGGAGTTGGAGCATAGAACCTGTATGGGCCAATACATTTTTTTTGAAACGTGGTATGGGCCAGTACATTGAACATACCAGGAGCCTGGAGCCCCTCATTTCCATGGGCCCCAGGCCCAGACATCGGCCCAGCCCTTAGTAGAGCGACCCGCAACTCTCCAACCCAAATCCACGCAAATCGCCATTCTTCCCTGCAGCCGCCGGTGGCCCTCTCCTCCCCCGGCGTCGCTGCAGTGCACGACCAGCCGCCGCCGCCGCAACCAGGGCACCCTTATCAACCATTGCACCGTCTCCCACATCACACCCTAGAATTCACCATCCCGCCGCCGCATGCGCGAACCCGGTACCTAGCCTGCTCGCGGATCCCTCGTCGTTCAGCCCGACGCGACCCGCGATGCATCGGGCGATGCGGCTGCGCTGTCTCCTGCGCCCTCCACACGTCTCCCTCGCTACCCCCGCGACCGTCGGCGGGGGCTCCGGGAGATTCGGCGCTCCCGACGGGGTGCGGAGGCTGGGTGCCCCGCGCCAGCCGTTCAGCGAAAGGGGGCGGCTTTTCCGGTTCTACAGCTCCAAGGAGGAGGAGGGTGTGGGAAGCGCGGAGACGGCGGCCGGGATTGGCGGCGGTAGCGGTAGCAGCAGCAACCAGCAGAAGGAGCACGCGCGGCTCGGGGAGAAGGACCAACAGGAGTGGCTGAGCGGCGAGCGGTTCCTCACCGGCTGCAAGAGGCGGGAGTCGCCGTTCCTCACCAAGCGGGAGCGCTTCCGCAACGAGTTCCTGCGCCGTGTCGTTCCTTGGGAAAAGAACAGCCTCACGTGGAGCAGCTTCCCGTACTACGTCGAGTAAGCATGGTGGTGAATTGCAAGCAACCAGTTTAAGCTGTGTTTTTCCTCAGGAACCTCACTGACCCAGCTGCACTTCACCGTCTCTATTTTTGGTTGCTAGTGAAAATGCGAGGCAGCTCTTAACTGAGTGTGTGGCATCACACCTGCGGAACAAGGACGCCACTTTGGAGTATGGTTCTCGACTGCAATCGTCCGGTGGGAGGATATTGCTCCAGAGCTTGCCAGGTGTTGTGTAGGAAGGATGACAATGTTTCCTCAATTTTTGCATCTTTCTTCTCGTATGGATGATGAGATCTTACTTTTATTGCAGGAACTGAGCTTTACCGGGAGAGACTGGTAAGAGCGCTTGCCCATGAGTTACGCGTGCCATTGTTGGTTCTGGACAGCAGTGTTCTAGCTCCATATGTAAGACAATATCCTCCTATTTTAGAAGCTTAAAGACTCCAGTTTTGTGGACAAACCTAATGGCTCACCTCTCAGGACAATGGTGAAGATTGTTCAGAGACTGAGGAAGGGGATGGTCAGGCAGAATCAGAAGATGAAGGCTCAGAATCCGAAGTGGAAGATGGAGAGTCTGGCGAAAGTGATGACGACGAAGCTATTAAATCAGTGGAAGAGCTCAGGAAGGTAGTTCCACGCAATATTGAGGAATATGTCAAGGAGGTTGTTTCTGTTAAGCTACCAAATCACATAGTATTGAATTACGATATTTGATAAGGTTACTATCTTGATATTTTTATTTTATTTGAATACTGCTGTACCTTTACTTTGTATCTATCTATCTATTCACAAAGTTGGGGGCTGAAGGCCAACAACCAAAGACTTTCTTACTGCAAAGGAGTAGTAAAAAAGCTTACTTTCATATTAGTATCTTTTAGTGCACTCTGATTAATATTCGCGCTTAATAGTGTCAGTGTCATGTGATGGTCTGTTCCATCTATTACTAACATACTCCGTAGTAACTAGTGATGAACCCGATTTCCCTTTATTTTTGTTTGCTTCTCTTTCCGGCTTACAACGTATTCCTTGACTTCTTGTCTTAGAGAGTTGTTGGTGCGCAAGAAAATTCTTCAGCAACAGAATCCACCACTGAGTCGCCCGAAGAAAAGAAAAGGCCTCTCCAAAAGGGTACATGACTAAGTTTTTTTTTGCTTTTGACTATTTTTTTGCAATGTTGCCTGTAGATTAAATAACATTGTTAATCATGACACGGGTACTTGGTCTTATTCTCGTGTGTAGCTAATTTTTTCCTGTTGTTTGTGGATATTATAGGCTAAACTCTGCTGTAGGTGAATATATCATGTTATGGAGTTAACCCAGGCCTATTTGCTAGTTACCCACATGTCCATCTTTAATTATCACATTCTGTTTTGTCTGTATTCGACCCTCTGCATGTTAGATAAATGGTCCTTAGCCCAGATCGCTAACAGTGCACATAGCCAGTTGCATTAAGTGTTATTCTTTTTCAAGATGAACTGAAGCATCACTTCACCACTTGAATGATCCTCTGTGCAACAATCTTTATGAGATCTTTGTATTCACCAGCAGTTCAGTACTCCAGCTATTTATGAGATCGATATGATGTAGCTATACACTGGCTTAATTTTCGTAGCATTGCACCTGTTGGTGAATATGAAAATGAGGCTGGACCACTTTAATATGTTCCAACCTTCTTTATAAAAACCACACCGACTTTCCTCATCATTGCTTTCAGGCGATAGGGTCAAGTATGTTGGAGAGTCCGTTCTTGTTAATGCAGATAACAGGTACTTGTCGGAAGTTCTGTTTTTTTTTTTGTTTAGCCACTTTTATTATGAACATTTCTTCCTTTACATTAAAGTTCTTTCAAATTATTAGACTTTATGTGGGTATCATGCACACATTTATGCATCCATGTACACAGATGAGTTTCTCCATTCAGGTGTACATAGTGTTATTCTGCTTGTGTCACTGATTGTCTCGCAGTAAAGGAGAGCTGTATATGGAAATTGTAAATCAGCTTTAGCATCGAGTATCTTACACCTGAATACTGAATAGCTGCCCATAGAACTGCAAGCATACACCTGAAAGTAGACATGTGTGTCTATGCTTGCGGAGACACTTGTGAAGCAAGCACATGCAGACATTGGTAGGCTTTTATGCAGATATGTGGGATTGACCACATGTGTATTGCTGGTCCACGTGGATGGATGGTTTTTCATTTGAGGTCTTGTGTGTGCGTGCGTTTGTGCATGTCTACTTTCTTACTTCTCTCTGCATGCATGCTCAGTAGTGCTGGTGAGATTGGTGCCTGGTGTCGGGTGTGCATGCTGCACATGTTTGAAGTGTTCATTCCCTCTCATCTAAAATGGCTACAGACTGCCGTACTAATTGACCTTCTTCCACTAATCATGATGCCTATCATACCATGTCACAGGATTATTTTGGGGAAAATACCAACTCAAGAGGGAGCAGCAGATGCCTACACCTGTATTAGCGGGAGGTGGGTGAATCTTGTCTCCAATATGCTTAGTACTCCTTGACTGCGTGCCTTATTCGATGTTTTGTTTGCATTTTTAGCTTTTCATCAGATATATGCTATCTTTACAAGTATATTTAATTTGATTGTGAATTTTCTCATTAAATAATTGTAATATGGATCAACGTGAACTGAAGCATACAACATTAAAATGAGCAGATTATGAAACGCTTGCAAGTTCTGTTGAAAGCTTTGCTATACTTAATTAAATATATACCTTTTATGCGCGTTTAGATTGAAATTACTTGTAATTGTAGACAATACGCATAAGGTGTTTCTTTTCATTTCCATTGTCCGCATTGACATTGTTCTGATGAATGATTTTGTTTCACATTTAATGTTCTCGATATCGTGAGCTTATTTCACGAATCACGATTGTTTTATGACTCAACATTCTTCCGACTTCAAAATTGCAGAACTTTATCAAATGGACAGCGCGGGGAGATATATGAGATCAATGGCGATCAAGTGGCTATTTTATTTGACCCTTCTGTGGAGAATCTAGCTGATGGTGAAAATGATGAAGCTAACAAAGAGCATGATGCTAAACCATCAATTTATTGGGTTGACAGTATGATTCTATTCCCGAGCATCCATAGGTCCGTTCAGTTTGAATACTCTTCATTTTTAACCATGATCTTGTTCGTATTTTCAGTGGAGGATATCGCGCATGACCATGATACCCAGGCGCAAGATTGGCATATTGCGATCGAAGCATTTTGTGAGGTAATTTATCAAACAATATCTTTTGTATGAAACATTGTTTTCTTGATTTGTCTGTGTGCATGCATATGTCATGTGCTTTGATCACTAGTCTATGTTGGGTACATTTGGTTAAGTGCTCCCGTTGCAGCGTCTCTGATCGATCTGATCTGCTCAGTGAACTTATCAATTTCTTGGTTTCTTTTACCTATACAAATAGGCACTGCCATCTCTCCAACCAGCAATTGTTTACTTTCCGGACAGTTCACAGTGGCTGTCTAGGGCTGTACCAAGATCAAATCGCAGAGAGTTTATCGAAAAGGTAGAGGAAATGTTTGACCAGCTGAATGGACCTTTAGTGTTGATATGTGGGCAGAACATACTTGAGGCAGCACCCAGTAAAAAAGATCTAGTAAGCAATGGAACTCATCTAGTCGCACTTTCACCTGCTTTCATTCATATTAATATATATTTGTTACTCTTACTTTTGTTATGGATAAATACAGATGGCTATGCTGTTTCCCAATCTCTCTCGCCTGTCTCCACTGGTAATTCCGTGCTAATCTATTGAAGAATATGTGTTCGTTTTGTGGTGTTTGTTCTGTTACAACTTATTGTGAAAACATCTTCATTCTCCCATTTAGGTTTGTAATTACCTCTTGTGCTCATCCATGTTAAGGTATGACACATAAAGTAAGGAATAGATTTTGACATAGCTGGATAAATTTGCAGCAAGCTTGGTATGCTAGGCTGCTGTACCTGACATCATTCTTGTTTTGGAACAAAAGGCAGAAGCAATTCCATGTATTGCTCTGTGCTAGATCAAGATGAGCAAGTGCAACGTTTTAAGCCTGCTAAACAAGGAGTGGCTTAACTTAGTACAAACAATGCCAGTCTTTATTGAATTATATTGCCCAGTGCCCGCCTGTCTCCATCAGCTTAGGCTTTTTTGGACTTGTTAGGTGCATTCAATTCAGTATGATATTAGAGCAAATGGCTCTCGAGTCCAAGGCACCACCAATGCACTATTGTCTGTTAGTAACAGTAATCACGGCTTATCCAGATTGGCTGGCCTTACCAGGTGCCCTACTGCAGACAGGTCCCAAAGACTACCTAGTGGCAGGGTTTCTGCTGCTGTGCGACGCTGTAGTTAGTTGCAGAAAATAATTATCAAGTCCAGTAAAATATTGCTGCTACAGTACTGTTAGAAGAGTTCAACAGTACATTAATGTATCAAAACTAGCATAGTGCAAGTTCTTTTATGAAGCCGCCAGGGAAGCAGCAATGCTTTACAATGGCCTACCCTAGCAAATACTCTACCTTAGTATTGTTGTGAAAACAAAGTAGCTAGAAAATATAACTGGGTCCTTCTCTTGCTTGTTGCATTGACATTCTTTGGTATGCTTCTTCTAAATATAATTTCTTGCTGTGAGCTATTTTTCTTTATAACAATGTCTTAGAGATTTGTTTGAGGTGGGGTTGTCACAACAGTGGCTGAAATTCCTACTAACTTGAAATTTGTTTGTTCTCAGAAATCATCCTTGAGGCAGTTTGTAGGGGGGCTAAAAGGGCGGAAGCCTTCAAAGTCCAATGGCATATCGAAGCTCTTTGAGAATAAATTCTTTATTCCTCTTCCAAAGGTAAATACATCATGTTAGTACTTTGTTTCTGAAAGTAGTGATATGTTAATCCTAGTGTTGAGTGTTGACTGCACTCTCCTGTTGATCTGATGACGGCATCTGCTGTTTCATCAATCACTTCCACTGCACAAAACGTACTAACGACGGGTCCTTTTAGTTTGGATACTACTGTTATCTTTACAGCTGTGTGATACTTTCTTTTATGTTCAGGATGATGAGCAACTGAGAGTTTTCAATAACCAGATTGAGGTGGACAAAAAAATAACCATTTCAAGGCATAACCTTGTGGAATTACACAAGGTAATGGAAGAGCTATTTGAGCTCCACTCAGTAACTTTAGTCCATTGTTTTCGTTTTTGTTTCTTGACCTACATATGACATATGACTGAATGTCGCTTCCACAAGTGCTTGCCTGTAAGTCATGATTGGTAAATGCAGGTGCTTGAAGAGCATGAGCTATCATGTGAAAGTCTGTCACGTGTGAAGTTAGAGGGCATTATTTTGACAAAACAAAGTAAGTCTGCTAACTGGGGCCATATTATGATGCATATGCCTTTTCCCTGAAATCATAATTGCCATTGTTGCTTATGTGTGGAAGCATTATATCTAAGTTGGGATTAAACTATGTCTGCTTTTAAGGTTAATGTAGTTCATGATTATTGGTCTGTTCTGTTGGTGTCATACTAGGATGCATCATCATCTTGTTGATCAGATGGTAGTTCAAATTCATAGTGTTGCTCTTATTAAGGAACCTTGATTTGCACTGCACTGTGCACACTGACCCCAGCTGAGCTGCAACCAGGGTACAACAGTGCTCAGTCCGTGGGTATGGGCCTTGAAGTTGCATTGTGTTATGATTGGCCGTATAAGCAAAATTATTATTTTTCCTCCTAACGAATGTAACCCCTTTCACCAGTTCTGAGGTTAAGCCTTTTTTAACAACTTATAAATTCCTCTAGTCCGCTCTGGACTCTTTCTTCCTTTTATTCCCCTAACTAGTTTCCCAAATCCTACCGAATCCCTCGTTCATCTCCAGCTTAGCGCCAGCATAGATAATATTGTGGGACCCATGCTATGTACATTTTTACTAGTAGATCGAGTTTTTAGTTATTGGTTTCTAGTTCTAGATTCCTCCTGGTATGGAGTGGTTGGTCTTCCTCATGTTTGTTTTAGTTCTTATCAACATAGCTCGAAACCTTTGGATCTAGGTAGTGGCAACGTCTGGATCTAGGCAGCGGCAACGTCTCCACTGTTTCTCCCTCCTCCGTTCTTTGTTTAATTCTAGATCCAAACCCCTATGGTTTTATGCTGGATGATCCACAACCTCTTCGATCACCAATTCACCATTGTCCGGTTGCCGTTTGTTGGAGGCCCCCCAACTCAACCGGTCCACTGTGGCAGCTGCTGTATGGCATGCCACCTTGTTTACACAATTTCCTTTGCGGTCACCAAAGTTTCCCTCGTCTGTCCAAAATGCCAATCGGGTCGAGGAGACCTTTTGTTTATTCGTCAATCCACATGTTGATCACTTGTGGGAATGACGAAGCTGCCAGATCTGGCCACCATGTTGTGGCCAACAAGCTGCAGCAGCCATTCCTCATCTAGGTTGGTGGAGATATATCCACGGGGTATGCTTGTATTTTCTCTGCTTGTGTGTATATTACTTTATTGTGCTGAATTTTTTATCAAAGAACTTAACAGTCCTAAGTTTGAGTAGGACATTGCTGCATGCATTTTTAACTTTGTGCGAATGCAGGAGCAGAGAAAGTCATCGGATGGGCTAGAAGTCACTATTTGTCGTCAGCAATGCATCCTTCTATAAAGGGTGACAAACTTATAATTCCCCGTGAGAGGTATTTCCTCAGTGGCCGGGCATCCAGTTATCTATGGTTATGGAGTATGGACTGACTGTTGATATATTTCCTTCTTTCTAGTCTGGACCTAGCAATCGAGAGGCTAAGCGAGCAGCAGGCTTCACCTAAGAAGCTCTCTGAAAACATGCAGGTAATTTAAGTTTTGGTTGTTTCATAGAGTTGACCAGTGTATTCTTAGAAGGTTCTTTATGCTGTGATGATGTACAACCTCAAAAGGTGTCTTGCTGCAGATATTGGCAACAGATGAATTTGAGCGCAATTTCATTTCAGCAGTTGTACCTCCCCATGAAATTGGAGTTAAATTTGAAGATATTGGTGCTCTTGAGGATGTTAAGAAGACATTGGATGAACTTGTTACTCTTCCAATGAGGAGACCAGAGCTTTTCTCACGTGGAAACTTGTTGAGGGTATAATGCTCTCTGTTTTCATTTCCATATCTACCTGTAGCATATTGGTCTTCTGAATACTGATTTTTGCTCCTTCTTACCATATGGGTTTAATCGCTACTTTGACAGCCAATTTATAGCTAGACAACAATTGAAATTGTATTCTTATGCAGAAAGAGCCTTAATTTTATCTTCAATTCCTCACCCCCATATCAAAAAAGGTACTACCTCCGATCCGATAAATGTGTCGGAGAGAAAGAACTGTCTACGTACAAGTCGGAAGCACGAATCGCGTCACTTTTTTCGGATCAGAGGAGTACTTAATTTTGATGGTGCTTTGGTGGCTGGTGCTATATGCCTCTGCAAGTTTGTTGGGTAGCTCAGCCAATAATCAAAATTATCTGATGATATTTTATATTTTGGAGATTTCAGTGAAGAGGTTTTTCTGTGAATGTCTCCTAATGTGCCCTGTAGTGAGTTGGAAAATTTGTAGTCAGCCAGCACTAGCGTTACATGTACACTGCAGTAGATGAAACAGTTGATCAGGTCGCTATTCTAACAAAGCCTCAGCTAAGAGGGTTTTCCTTTAAGTTAGTAAAGATCACTTTTGTATGACCTCAGACTTTGGGAGTTCCAAGATAAGTTGCTGTAGTATTACTAGTGGCTTAATTGCATCCAAGGTGCAATTGTAGCTTCTTGAGATTAATAAAATCATCGAAAGAGCCAGAGATGGTAATGTGATATCATTTTATGTCATACAAGGTGACCTAACCTAAACACTGTTAGAATTTTTACAAGACTTATATAAAAGAAAAATATATCTCTGAAGAAAAGTCTAAATCTTAATTTTCTTTCTTGATCTACGTTTGTGTATGCATAGATTATTTTTCACAGTTTTATTTTTAGCATGACGTCTTTGTATGGACCTTTGTTCAGCCTTGCAAAGGAATATTGCTTTTTGGGCCTCCTGGAACAGGAAAAACACTATTGGCAAAGGCACTTGCAACAGAAGCTGGAGCAAATTTTATCAGCATAACTGGTTCTAGTCTCACATCAAAGGTAGATTCATTTGACTTTGGAGTGTAGGAGTTATATCATTGAGACAACTGAATGGAATGCCAATCATGAATCATATTCCCTGATGAGTCCTCCTATTTCTCTATTTGACCACATCCTGCGCCATTTTATGTTTTTTCAATTCACGACCACTTGCATGGTTAGCTCCCTCTATATCAAATTTACTGTTAGTTGGAGACTGATAGCATATCTCAAAAACTACGAACCAGCATCCTTTATCACTGGCCATTCTCTTTGTAAAGAAAGATCGATAATAACCATTTATGTTTTATCAGATGGACTTGTCTTCCATCATTGCATGTAATATGCTACTATAGTGGTAATCAAATCTCTGGTAGCTCCTAGACCAATTTAAGCATTGCTTTCATCTACAATCCACCATCCCTACTGTTTGTGCGGCCTGCTGCTTTGCATGGAATTAGGAAGCCACACATCAAAGTTAATCTCTGTGTGATATTCCTGGAATTTAGTCCGTCATTCCATAATTCCACAACTCTATTCACTAGCGCATCTGTTTCCTGTCAACAGTGGTTTGGAGACGCTGAGAAGCTCACCAAAGCCCTTTTCTCCTTTGCAAGTCGGTTAGCTCCTGTTATCATATTTGTGGATGAGGTGAGTTTTGATTTGATCAAACAACCTGGAGTGGGTTATTCATTTTCAGGACAGCATCATTGTCATTTCAACAGGTCACGTGGAATATCCTTGTTCTCATGCAATTTTGATTTGCTAATTGTAGGTCGACAGCTTACTTGGTGCAAGAGGTGGTGCCATGGAGCACGAAGCGACAAGAAGGATGCGCAATGAATTTATGGCAGCCTGGGATGGTCTAAGGTCCAAAGAGAATCAGAGGATCCTTATTCTTGGTGCAACAAACCGTCCATTCGACTTGGATGATGCAGTAATACGGCGCTTGCCTAGGAGGTAAAATCTGTAATTATATGCTACTACCGTGTTCGCCTGGATAATATTCTGACTTGAGTGATGTGATGATCTGTTAACATTATTCATAGGATATATGTCGACCTTCCAGATGCGCAGAATCGAATGAAAATTCTCAAGATTTTACTTGCCAAAGAAAACATAGAATCTGAATTTGGATTTGACGAACTAGCCAATGCAACAGAAGGGTACTCTGGGAGTGACTTAAAGGTATCATGCTGAACTCATACATATATGCTTTATGCTTCTCCCCTGCATACCATTTATCTGCTGTCCACTTATTTTACTTTGTGTGTAGTTTGTTATGAACTCGTTTGGTGCCTTTTTCTGCAGAACCTGTGCGTAGCTGCAGCATACAGGCCAGTTCATGAACTGCTAGAAGAAGAAAATAAGGTGTCATTTTCTTCCTTTTCATGTTGGTTGCTGCACTTTTAGGTTTATTTGTGATGGATCCTCCTCCATGCCTGCTCACACGGTTGCCACCTTCTTTTAGGGTACTGCGGCCAGTACGAGAACTTGTTTAAGGTCCTTGAAGTTGGATGACTTTATCCAAGCAAAAGCCAAGGTATTAGAAACCTACTGTTTGCTGACTGTGTCATGCATTCCCATGGATGTCATGCTTGTTCATATTTGATTGTTTTTCATCACCGTGCAGGTGAGCCCATCCGTCTCTTTCGACGCCACGAGCATGAACGAGTTGAGAAAATGGAACGAGCAGTACGGCGAAGGCGGCAGCAGGAGCAAATCACCATTTGGGTTCGGCAGTTAACGTGCTGCGAAGGTGGTAGCAGGAGTTAATCACCATTTGGGTTTGGCAACTAACATGTTGCGAAGGTGGTAGCAGGAGTGAATCCACCATTTGGGTTTGGCAACTAACATGTTCCCGTAGCGGTTTTTCCACATTGTAGCTTTCACAAGCCACAACCGCCTCTTTTTAGGCAGCGGGGTCTCCCGTTGACGTATCCCCATCCGTGTGTGATCAAACTGTAAATAGCTCCAGAAATTTTGACCCAAAACTACTGACAGGGTACACCTTCTAGAAATAAATCATATTCTGTTGCTTTTACTTGCAGCTGTTTTGCAAAATTAGATAATGGTTTCTGCACGTTATTTGTTGCAGTGATCCAGTGCGTTTGTTTCTCTCCCGTGTTCGATACTTCTGTTGCTGTCACTTGTTAACCGCCTGGGTGTATTGTTTCGGGCCAGTTTTGTGCCGGGTAAGAGTTGTCATTTGGCACATTTGTACCTTAGTGATTCCAGTCTTTAGCCGGCAGCTTTGTGTTTGAAGTCCTGGTAAAGTGACAGCCCCGTCTGCATACACGAACTTGACAAGTACGTACTGATTTACTAGACGGATTTGATAAGAAGAAAATGTATACAAACTCACAAGTGACATTTGAAATTGGTGGAACCATTCCACCTCCATGCTGTAACTAACTACATTGACCATTCTTGGGCAAAATCCAACCAGAGAAACAAAACAAACCCTTGAGCCAGAGTGATAATCATGTGGGGTGAAAACCTAAGTCCTCACAGATACCTACAGTACTTCTTGGAAGCACTTTAGACTAGTCCGATTGGGTGGTAGGAACGGACTTGGACCGTGATCGGATGGACGCAGCGACCCGTCATGTCCTTTTTTTTAAGGTAAAAAAAAAAAAAAGACCCGTCATGTCCTGACCCACGCGCGCGGAGGCTATTTAAGACCGACCGGGGGGCTTCGCCTACCCCCGTCGCGCGCACGCCACGGCTACCTACCCACCCACCTGCTCCTGCCGTCCGTCCGCCACCACCCGGCATAGCATAGCAATGGAGGCCACCGCGTTGAAGCCGCGACCGCTCGGGCTCGTCGGAGCCGGCCGCCGGAACGGGCCTCTCGTGAGGCGGGCCCCGGCGGCCGTGAGCCTGCGGGTCGGGGGCCAGGCCCTGCGGGCTCGCGGGGCCAAGCCCGTCGCCCCGCTCTGCTGCGTCAGGACAACATCCACCACAGGTACGCTCTATTCTTCCCGTCGATCACCTTACCATCCTATTAATCGTCCGGGCCTTATCGGCTGAAATCGACGAGAATTCGCGGGGTTGGTTAGCTCATAAGTACCTGATACCTGATAGCATCATCCTTTCTGCTCCTGGTATATCTTTGTGTTGTGCGATCCCTCCCTCCCGGATGGCGCTCTGCAATCTTGGTCCTAGGTGCACATCCATCGGTTGGTTCCTGCCAAAATTAGAATGGTTATATGGATTCAACAGACCAACTTAGCTCGGCCCTCGCGGTAGGTAGAGGCAGGTCATGGGATCATGGCTTCGCCTGGTCAAACTCAAATGCCCAATTTTACAAAAAAAAAGAAAAAAACTCAAATGCCTAGTGGGGGAGCCGGGGAGGGACAGAAAACGCCTACTCCCTAGTAATTAAACTTTTTATGGCGATGATGTCGATGGATGGAATCTACTCGTCACGTGCGATCCACCTCGTTTGACGATCGCTTCTTGGTGGTTGCCTGCAAGGGAGTAGTTAGCATAAAACTACCACTCTGCAGACTAAATTACAAAAAACTACCATTTTTGCCCGCAATCGCAAAAAACTACCACTTTAGGTCCGCAATCGCAAAAAACTACCACTTTTGCCCGCAATCGCAAAAAACTACCACTTTTGACCGCAATCACAAAAAACTACCACTTTTACCCATTATTGCAATGCGATGTTTCTATTAATCTCGAACTGTTTATTTGTTTGACAGCATTACACAATAATAAAGATAGAATTGACATAATCTTACACTGTAATAATAAATATAGAATAATCATAGTTTAACACAGCAACACTGGCTGAATCCACATAGTTTACACAGCAACACAGAGTAAATTCACAAAGTTTTACAAAGCAATAATGGTTGAATCCACATAGTTTAACACAACCATTGTTGTGTAAGATTATGTCGATTCTATCTTTATTATTGTGTATTGTTGTCAAACAAATAAACAGTTCGAGATTAATAGAAACATCACATTGCAATAATGGTTAAAAGTGGTAGTTTTTTGCGATTGCGGTCAAAAGTGGTAGTTTTTTGCTATTGCGGGCAAAAGTGGTAGTTTTTTGCGATTGCGGACCAAAAGTGGTAGTTTTTTGCGATTACGGGCAAAAATGGTAGTTTTTTGTAATTAAGTCTGTAGAGTGGTAGTTTTATGCTAACTACTCCCTGCAAGGAGGCAGATAAGAAATTACCAACTTGTCAATGAGTGTACTACTGCAACTTGCTACTAAGTAAGTATTTGTTTAGGAGACATGCATACACTGCACTCAAAGATTTAAGATTAGCCAAGTTGGTCGATCGATGCTGTCAATTACTTGTCATGGTAAAAGTTACCACCGAAACTGCAGATTTCAAATGATATGACCGCGTCCTTTTTTTTTGGGTGGCTACTCGATGCGATGCGTGAGCTGATTCATTACTCGGACTGGCTTTTCTCTGTGACCTTGCTGCAATACAGGTCATCAGAGCTTGCACAACTCGGTTGACCAAGCCCTCTTGCTAAAGGTCCTATACTCAATTCCTAGTACTATGAATAAATAGACCTAACTGTTGCTTTCGGGCGCGTCGCTTCTAACATACTTGTGTTGTAATTGCAGAGGAAAGCAGAGCAAGTTCTGTTCGAGCTCAATGGGCGGTGTATTTACCTAGTTGGTTAGTTCCTGCCACCTGCCTAATTACTGCTAACCAACAAGTAAAGACCCAAAAAAAATTATTCTCCTTTGTCTCTTAAAATAAACTGGAATATGTTCGTGGTGCTGCAGGAATGATGGGCTCTGGAAAGAGTACGGTGGGCAAAATATTAGCCGAAGTGTTGGGTTATTCCTACTTTGACAGTGATAGCTTGGTCGAACAGGCGGTGGGCATGCCTTCCGTTGCTCAGATATTCAAGGTTCACAGTGAAGCATTTTTTAGAGATAGTGAGGTAATGCTTGCTGCACTTTTTTTTTGGGTATAGATTTTGTTCCGCTGGACTTATGGACTAACATTTTCTAGTTTATCCACCTTGTTTGTTCTACAGAGCAGTGTCTTGAGAGATCTATCTTCAATGCAGCGATTAGTTGTCGCTACCGGAGGTGGTGCTGTTATTCGGCCAGTTAACTGGTATCCTAATTACTATGATCTCACCACCATTCATTTTTCATACGTTGTTATACTGCCTGTTTTCTCCTTTGGATGAATAAGAATTCTGATCTCTGTCACTTTTGTTTTATTTTCAGGAGATATATGAAGAAAGGTATGTCTATCATGTTGGATGTGCCTTTGGATGCGCTTGCGAAGCGAATTGCGCAAGTTGGGACTGCTTCTCGTCCCCTTCTAGATCAGCCATCTGCTGATCCTTACACAGCGGTAGCTACTCTCATTCCTTAAAATTACTGATATATGTTTTCAGGTGTTTTAGTTCACCTACCATGTAGTTTTTATAACTCTAACCTGCTTTACAACCATAAAATATGGCATAGTTGTTGTGTGTGAATACTAATGATACACAAGAAAGAATTACACTAAAAGCAATTTTTCAAATCCCATATGTATATTTTCCTTTCATATTTATCTATCTCCATTTTCTCACTAGTTAAAATGACTCACTTATTTGTTTGTGTCCTAGGCCTTTGCAAAACTTAGCCTGCTCGCGGAGCAAAGAGTGGATGCTTATGCGAACGCCGATGTAAGAGTTTCTCTTGAAGGTATGTTAGATGCCATATATGGGTCTCCACTCCAGTCACACCTGAGAAAAGTTCTAATTCAGCAGAAAATAAGAGTCAGCATTTATCTGTGCAGAGATTGCATCTAAGCACGGCCATGACGATGTTTCTCAGCTAACCCCAACTGATATTGCTATTGAGGTATTGTACATCCCGAGTCGATTGCTCATGTACAATTGACATTTGATGCTTTCTCCAATGCACTCTGAACTAATTTTCCGATGCCATAAGCCCATAACTCCTTGTTGTGTTTCAGGCGCTGCAGAAGATTCAGAATTTTGTCATTGAGCAGTCCATGGCCGCCGGCCCATTTGATGACTTATAAGTTGATCGAAAGACACGAAGAATGCATCGTAGAATCTCGGCCCCCGTGTTATTATGTTTGTTTGTTTTTGTATCGCTCAACATTATTTATTCATTCTTTATACCTTAAGAGGAGTTGGGCAGAAGCATATGCTTGGAGATAAATAAGAAAGTAGCCAATTGGGCTAATGTGATAGTTACACAGTTCTGAAAGATCATTGCAGTCACATATCTCCTTTCTGTATCGCTATTGAGTTATTATACTTAAATGCTCTTGTAGTCCTTTTTTCCTAAATGATCCACTTAATGATAGTTTTAAAATGGTAAAATGTTTTGTCGTAGTTGTTATTTACAGATTGAGTCACTGATAATAACTAAGCAGTATATGGGTTTCCTTCTACCACAACTGTCCATGACAACAATAGTAGGCTAATGGCTTCTGCACAAAGATTTCAGAGAAATTTTGTGTAACTTAATTTGTGACGTCAATTTCCAGATTGCAAAATGCGGAACATTTGACTTCCTTTTCCGGCCGAGAGAACGTTTGAGTTTTGACCTGACACCTAAGCAAGCTAGACTAACCATAATTCTCTGATTTTTTTCTTTTGAGTTGTAAATTTTGAATCGTTGCATGAGAGGTACACATCTCTCCTCTCTCGTAATGCAAGTTATCAAAACGATGTTTTGGTCGTGAAGGCGCTGCCAGCGCAGAAAGAAAACCGAAAACAGCCCTACTTTCTTACCGGGCAAGATATAATATCCAGTCTTCTGAACGATTATTCGGCATCACCAACCTTGGACCGATGAGGTATAAAATCAGACCCTTTTGTATATGATTATGGCGAGCATTGAATTATGTTTCTTTTTCCACGTCGGCAATTCCTTTGTGCTACTTATAAAAAAAGTGATAGGGTCAATTCATAATCAGTGATCCGCGTATATTGATATACCCTATTGTTGGTTCTTCCTTGTTCCAGGAATCATCAACAATGTTTCACTTGAAATAAATCTATTCACTTTATTGAGTTTTAAATTATGGTTTAAAGTGTTGGTAGGGCGGTCCGAACGCGTACCCCCTCTATTACAAATTATGACGTCCACTCTCCCCGTAAGGAGATGGTAAACCAATGTGCCTAACAAAGTGCAATGTAGGCCACTGATCTAGACCATGAGGCTTGTTAATCCCTCATTGACCCCATCCAGGTTAGTGAGTTTTACGTCAGTCATGGGTGTGCCTAAATAGCAGGCTCTCCTTCCCAATGATACTTGGTTCCCCGATGTGGGACTAAACTCTAGTATGAAAATTTGAGATCCTAAATAGTTAGGGCTACTCAATTGATTTTCACAGCATTAAATGGTGCTTGCATTCTTTTAGCACTTCAGAGGGTATGAAACTTGTTTGTTTGGAACAAAATAATTTTCACTGTACATCCAATTTGTGGTAAAAATTGATTTTATTGAATGGATCAGCAAGTTGAAAACTATTGAATACAAGTTTGTATAGTTGAAACTTATTGCATTTGTATAAGGCACCGAGATTGTTTTAAGAAATAACACTGTGTTACAGAGAACAACAAATTTATTTTGAAATGAGGTAGAACCTGATACGGGATTCAGTAGAACGTATGTTGAGAAACATGACGTAAAACTGGTAGTGGGGTTCAGTCAAATCTATGTTGAGTAGACTCCTTCAATCCGTAATAAAAATATGGATACCTCTTGGCGTGAGTTAATTACAAAAAACCACCACAATTACGGTTAGGTTTTCAAAAAACAACCGGGATACGTTATTTTTTTAAAAAACTACCGGTATACAACTAATGACTTTCGGACAGCCACCACTTCCGCGTTAACCATCCATGATACTCGGCTAAGCATGAAACTGACGGGTGGGTCCCATTGTAAGGTGTGACGTGGCAAACGTGAACGGTCAACTATTCCAGAACGTCTGTCAGCCGATGTGGGTCCCAGACTCAACATTGTGACAGTCACGCATGTAGCTTTATAAAAAATAAAACAAATGTTCGGCCGCTGCTGCTCCGGCCTCCAGCCTCTCTAGGCACACGGTGAGCCATGACGGCGGCACAAGCTTGCAGGGGCACGGCGGCGGCGCGAACTTGAGGCTTGGGCATCGCTGGACAGCGGCGCAGCTCACTGGAGCAGGGCCGTTCTCGGCAGAGATCGCGGAGGTGGGAGCGAAGGTCGCGAAGGTGGGGGGCAGAGGCCTGCGAGGTCGCGGAGGTCGCCTTGCGTCTGCTTGCTGCTGCGGCCGCTCCTGCGTTTGCTTGCTGCACCGCGGCCGCGCCACGCCCCGCCCTGCCCCGCCACGCGCCCCGCGCCCCGCCCCTGCTCCGGCCGCGCCCGCCTGGCTGGCTACTCCCTGTTGCCCGCCCCGCCCTGCCCCGCGCCGGCGGCCAGGATGAGGAACAACGGGTTTCGGACGGACGACCCCAGGAACGACGCGAACGACGGGGAGCTCTGGGTGAAGAGGAACTGGTTCGGTAGGGATGCCGAGAGGCACCGGAGGAAGTCAGCTAAGGTAGCATAGGAAGAGACGAAGAAGCTAGAGATGATCTCATGAGCATTGCTAGCGCCATGGCTCTAGACGAGGCCATGGAACTCGATCTGTTTGCTTCGTGAACAAGAACTGATCTTTACTAGCTTAGCCTATGTCTTTGCCCGCCCCGCACCGCGCCCGCCTGGCTGCCTGCTCCCTGCTGCTGGCGTTGCACCCCGGCCCCGCTGCTGTCCTCCCTGATGCCCGCCCCTGCTCCGGCCGCGCCCGCCTGGCTGGCTGCTCCCTGCTGCTGGCGGTGCGGCTGGCTGCTCCCTGCTGCCGCCTCCGGCAGGCACGCCCACAACCTGCTCGAGAAAATGCCCAGATAAAAAAAATTGTGAGTGTAAATGAAGGTGATGACATGTGGACTCTACGTCTATTTTAACGATCTAGTCAAACGCCCGTTTGCCAGGTCAGCCTGAAAGTGGACCCTATATGTCAGTTTCATGTTTAACTGAGCGTTGCGGGCGGTTAGCTCATGAGTGGTGGTTTTTTGAAAATGATTAGCTCTGCATCGGTGGTTTCGTGAAAAAATAATGTATCCCGGTTGTTTTTTGAAAATCTAGCTGTAATTGTGTTGATTTTTGTAATTAACTCTCTTGGTGTTGATACTTCATAGATGATATTGAAGCACATTGGAGGAGCTACATGGTACCAGCCGGGTGCACATACATCCGGATAGTTTTTTGTAGTCTTGTAATTCGCTCAAAATGAGCGTGTGCACACCATATTATATGGTGGGAGGTGTTGTGAAGGAGGGAGCCAACTCGAGTGAACTATAAATCGTCGTCGGGTATAGTAAAACTGAACACTGATGCGTGAACTTGTAGAGCAATCATCTACGACTGATAGACATTGAAACTGATTCATTAGGATAGATTATACATTAAAACTTTTTTTACGAAGTCAACTATTGAAATATAAACTTGTTTTTCTATTACAAAACCAGCTATGTACTATGCATGAAAAGCAACTATACGTTAGCACGAAAAGCAACTTTGTAGTGTAAAATTACTTTTAAAATAGAAAATCTTGTTTCTACTCTGATGTTATTTTGTGTTCAAAAAAGCTAATTATTGGATGAGACATGATTTTCTAGCATATACATTTTCTTTTCTCTCATGTTCTGATTTCTAAAAACAACTTCCATGACAAGAAAAAAGTTTATAATATAAATTTGCCTTTTCTTATATAAAGAATAAATAATGTTAGGATGAGTGGGGATATGTTTTTAAATCCAATCAATGGTCAACTTGTTGGTTTACGAGAGACTATCATGTACGTTAGCATGAAAACAATATCTCATACTTATATATTCTGATTAATATTTTTTAAAAATAACTTCTAGATAGAAAAACATGTTCACCATGAACTTGCTTTACCACGACAAAAGGTTGTTTTTTTTAAATAATTATTAAAACAAGTCCATGGAAGATTTAGTTTTCTAGATCTGATTACGAGAAACACCTGATTTTAATTTGAAGGTAATACATTTTTTAAAATCTGAATGTGCTCGATATGGAAGTGGCAGGTAGCCGCCGCCGCGCGTGCGCTCTCCGGCAGCGTCGAGAAGGAGTTGAAAGAAAGGTAAAGAGGGGTAGAAATGTCAGTTTGGCCGGAGACCATCGCTGGGCCACCGCTTGCCTTTTCCGTTATCTTGTGGATAGACCGAAGGCCAGGACTTATCCATCAGAAAAAAAGAAAAAAGAAATCCATTGTCCACGCAATAAACTTTGATCACATCTCTCTCCTTCCTTCTCTCTCAGCCTGCGCTCGTGCTCGATTCCAAGACCAAAAAAAGATCAAGGACAAGGAGCTGCCATTGCTGGCGGTACGTCCCGAATCGATCAACCTTTGTGTTTGATGTGATATGCGCGCTCTGATCGCTTTGATTCATCTCTCTTTTTTTCTTTTCGATTTCGTGGATTATTATTCTGTTCATTTCATGCTCTTGGGAAGAGGAACCCCTCACGTAGCCGATCCTGCAGTTTGATTGATTGATTGATACGTGGAGTCACACATAGAACACAGATAGGATTAAAATGGATCCAATTGATTGATTCAACTGATCGCGGTAGTACATATACTCCATTTGGAGGAGGAGTTGCCTAATTGGATGCTCGTTTCTTTAGAAAACATCAATCTTGGCATTAATTTCATTAAACGAGTTGAGCGAGCAGAGACACACGGGACGGGAGACCCTCGCCGTCGCCGGCCAAGACGCGATGCTTCAGAGACTCAGCTATTGAAGGCAGCTTGGCGGCCGGACTCGGCCACCACGTCCACGCCGGAGTCCACTCCACCCCTCTCCCACCTAACCCACCCACCGTCACCACTCGGGAGCAGCAGCAGAGAGCACTCACTCGCTAGTAGTAGTAGTATTAGTTAACCCCTAATCCCGCCAGTGATCCCCTCCCCGCCCGCCCATGGCGCAGCCCCTGCCCGGCGAGTCCCCGTCCCCTGTTTGGTTCGAGCATCGATTTGTGTCGATTCTCACTTTGTTCTTGGATATTGCTCGCCTGCGGCTCAAAAGTGAGTTTTGATGTGATACCTACTTTCGGATTAGTGCATTAATTCTATTATGAGTCAACTGGGGCGCAAATTGGACAAACCATACATTCCGAGGAAGATAAATAAATACCGTGTTACTTGTACCAGCTATTGGTCAACTCCGTGCTTTTTTTTTTCTACTAGCTAGTGTCGAATTGTTTGTGTGCTGTAATTGATATGGAAGTTGCAGTAACGAGTGATATATACTGATTACTTAGAAACACTGTGGAGGAATATGAAATTTATAGGGGTATCATGTTTTATTGGCCTGATAACAAACAAAGATCCTCAGTGAGGATTATGTAAATCAATTTGGAGTACCCATTGTTAATCAACAAATGTACTAGTAGTAGATTTATTTGCCTTGTAGCAATTCACTGCTGACATGTCTTAGAAGATGCCTAAAGCAGAATTTCCCATTGGATTTTTCACTTAGACTACGTCTAGCATTGTCATCAAACTTCTTTATTCATTATTCTGGCCTTTATTATGTAGTCAGATTGATGGCGATGGAGGGACCAATTCTGTGTCGCTTTGTAATGCAAACAAAGCTTCCTGCAGCCCTGATCAGCAACTCACTGATCAAATCTGGGCAGCTTGGAACTGCATTCCTGGGTGCAATGTCTAAGTACCGCAACATTACTAGACTAGTTTCTCCAATCTCTCAGTCGTCTCCAAGGAACTTTGGTCCTATTTTCTGTAGCTTCAGCTCCTCATCTGATGGTGATGGATACATGGCTGGCAACTTCAATGAGAATGATGAAGATTATGTTAATTCCACTGTGATGGAAGCAGGTAACTCTTTCTGCCATATATATTCAAGAATTACTTAGTCTTCAATTTGTTTACACTTTGTGTTTTTTGTCAACATATGCAAGGTTCGCAAGTTCTCTATTGTATCACTAGAGCACTAGCATTAAGAAATATTTGGAAATTTATCTTTTCATTACAAATTCTATTTCATTCGTCATATTTATAGTTTTTATTTTTTCTGATAAAGCGGTGATTTTATTGACTCTCAATGTCGATTCAAGATGATACAATTCTGCCGCACCCAATCCCCATTAAGAAGTTTGAAACAACCACTTACTGAGTAGCGTGTGTTTTTGGCTTCCAGATCTTGGATCCCATTGCTACCTTGATCTTCTGGGAGACATATAACAAAAAAAATTATTATCATATCGACAGGATATTCTGACCCATATTGCTTTTTCATTATCACATCGGCAGGAGATTCGACCTATAACAGTCTAACCGTTTAAACATCCCTGTGGGGCTTTTTTTGGGAGAGAATTGCACTTTTATCGCGGCCTCTACACCAACTAGGGATGCACAAAATCTTTAAATATGAGTACCAAGATTTAAATCTTGGTTACGAACGAAGGACTATACTCATTAAAAATAGAAACCCAAATTTGCGTCCCTTGAGAATTTGAACCTGGGTGGGGGGTTTCTACATCCATTCTCCCTACCAAGTGATTGGTTGGGCAAGGCTCATTAATAACAGTTATTAAGTGTACGATACACAATTTGTACACTCAGACTTGGTAAGATAACATTGCATGGATTGGATAGTTCTCTACCTGAGCTCCTAGGTTGTCTATTTGCTACTCCCTCCGTTTTTAAATGTAAGATGTTTTAGGTGTGCTACATGTGTCTAGACTCTAGATGCATATTAAAATGAGTAAATACACACACTAAATCATGTGTAGATACATTTGCATACATGTGAATGTGGACAATGGGTAAAATATCCTATATTTAGAAACGGAGGGAGTAGTATTGATCTGAAGGAGAGGATCATTCACTATATGTTTTGCTCTATGTCAAACACGTTAACATGTAATATCTGTGTGCAGTATAAATGAAAGTGCCTGTAACCTACTGTTTAAGATAGATTCGACTCCCATTTGGCCATTGGCTGTGATTTTTAACTAATGTATGGTTTTTGTCGTACTTGCAATAAAATAGTTTCGTACATGGCACGTATTTGGCTCAATCCTTAGCTATCCCTCACTCCATCTGTTCAAGAATGTCTAATGTTTTGTACATCATCATTGCTGGTAACTTTCAACTTAACTACTATTACCTTCATTTTTAAATCAAGGCCACTTCGTTTTTCATGCCAAAATTTGACAAAAGGATTTGAGCAATAAAATATGAGTTATACCATATGTCACCAAAAGTATATCACTCGGAAAGTTCTTTTAGTGACCTACTTTTTGTAGCATATAACTCACATTTTGTTGGTAAAATTAAGGGTCAAAGTTAGACCCAAAATATGAAGTGGTCTTGTATTCAAAGATCGGAGGGTGTGCCTTTTATTTATTAGGTTGACAAAAGGTGGACTGTATAATATAATCATTGCTCATGAACATAAGATAAAATCATTTCCACTTACCAATCTAAATAATGTTTATAAGTTGGTTAGAGATGTTTGACTTGTACATTTCGAGAACTACATGAATGGAGCAGCATCTAATAACTTGAAAAAAATGGTTCTGACATGTTAGATGGTATATCATGATTTATCCGCAAAGGTAATTTGCCTCATTTTCCTTAGGCAGCAGGTTTATAGAATACATGTAATCATGCAGGGAGCACTAGGATACATCATGTCTGTATCACATATTAATGTTATATACGTTTCCCAAATTGAGTCACACTTATTGAATAATGAATAGATCGGTGCCGGTGGATTGAATGACTATTGAACAGCGATATTTTCGATGTGTCTGTTCTTCGATAATTGTTTTTTTTATTTGATGGGTTCTTAGATAATTGTTAGTAACGTGCATACATTTTGTTTGGTATTCCAGTTGAGGTGAGAAGTGGATCAGAAGGATATATAATAAAGATGCGAGACGGGAAGGATTTGCGGTGTGTGCATAATAATAATTTTCAAGGCAGACAAATTCCTGAGAGTGCGCCACAACCTGCTATTGTTCTGAGGATAGAAGATGGAAGTGAAACTTTACTTCCAATCATTGTTTGTATGCACGACCATTAATTTTCTATCAAAGTTCAAAATTAATTTTTTATTTGATTTTAATGCATGTAAATTTACTTTTTCAGTGGAGATGCCAAGTATACTTCTGATGGCTGCTATCCGTAATGTCCATATTGTAATACTCTATTTTGTCGTACTATTCACCCCCATTTATTTTGATTTACACAGTCAGTAACCCTTTCTTGTTTAGGCAAGGCCGACCATATACCAAGTTGTGAAGGAACTGATCAATAAGATGGGTTATGAGGTAACCTTACATTGGAATCATTTGTTAGTAGTTACACACCCTGACAAGTTCACAGACCATTACACACATTCAGTTTATTCCTTTCTCATGTTGTGGGTGGTTCCAGGTTAAACTTGTTCGGGTAAACAAGAGGATTCAGGAAGCATACTGTGCCGAGCTGTATCTAACAAAGGTACTAGTGATTGATCAAAATTCTTCGAAGGAAACTGAATATCGTTTTCAGTGGGACATTAGTGTGATACTATCATTGTTGTTCTGAACTGGAAGCTGCCTGTACTGCAGATTGGAAATCAGACAGAGAGTATAACTTTTGATCTTCGACCTTCAGATGCTATCAACATTGCTGTTCGCTGCAAGGTATTATCATAACTAGTCGACAACCCGTGCATTCACACATCAATTTTATAATTTTAGACATATGTACATAACTACATACTGTTACTGTGATATATCATCATGCTAAGTAACTTTGACATCTACTCGATTGTTCCTCCAGAGATTCCAATACAAATATACTGTTAGGATGCAACACTACTACATCCCTAGATAATAATATATCCGTAAAAAAATCTTTTTATACTCCCTCCGATCCACAAAAAGTGTCGCTCCTCTAGTACAAACTTTGTACTAGCTTAGTACAAAATGGGCGACACTTTTTATGGATCGGGGGGAGTAGTAGATCTGATGTAATAGTGCTACATCCCTGGATAAAAACATATCGGTCCAATTTTTTTCTAGTAGATCACATCTGTACGCTATATGTGCATTTTTATTTGCAACAAAATGTACTATGTGATTCATCTTTGCAGAAAGAAACTTGTACACAGATGCTTAAATCTTAAATGAAATATATACTAGTTTCTGTCCACATACTTTTGGTGTCTTTGTTCATTATTAGCATTTTTGTTTGTATTTATATACTTTCTGGTCCTTAACAAAATAGTATTTGGCTTCAATCATACTAAGATTTCTTTTTACGGCGGAAATTAATAGATGATATGACAATCAACAATCATACATCTATTGTTGTTGCTAAATTAATAGAAAAATGCAGCACTAGGAGTAGGAATTTTGTTGTATAGTTATAAGCCCGAACCAGGGGATCTCCATGTCCGAAGACCAAATTCGAGCATAATTTTAGATTCCACTTCATATCTAAGATGATCTTTGAGCTCATCCTGTCTTAAATCTGTATTGCCATTGCTCATGACAAAAACAGGTTCCTATACAAGTACATAAGAGCCTTGCATACAGTGATGGCATAAGACCAGTAGAGCCCACAAAATTGGTGGTCGCATCTGATGGTCTGTTATTTACTGAACTTGACAGGTATTCTGCTTTTCGTATATATTCTTTGTGCCTCGAATGCATGTATCAAACGTGAGCAGTTTAATCTTTTTCGTACTGCATTCCTAAATCTGGGCACAACCTCTTTTTTTTTAAACACAGGCACAACCCTTTTTGGTTCTCTTGACAATGAACAATGCACTTGTAATATGAATGAGAGTTTTTACTTTTTAGTAGGACTTCTCTGAAAACGAGCTTGACACAGTAACTCTATGGTTGAATGGTCAATCACGAGTTGAGAATCTATCCTAAGTCAAAACTTTGGTTCCATATAGAGATTTTTCTTTATTACTGTACTATATATGGTTGAAAGGCTCATCCATCTTCCTGCATATTTCTTGTCTTACACTAAAGTTTGTTGTCAGGCCTGATGGACAGCCCTGTAACGAGGCTCAAGAATTTAGTTTGGTACGAAACATGCTCATTGCAGTTGTTGAAGAGAGGTACAAAGATGCAGGTAAGGTTTCTATGCTTTGATGGCCTTGTTTTGACGTATCGATTTACTGAATGATATTTGGCACTTTGAATGCAAAGATTGTTGTCAACCTTCAAACATAACCGGTTTGTGCTCTACAAGTTAGCAAAGAAGAACTGGTCTTTGAGATAAGGAGATTTAGCTATAATCTAACAAAGATATTGCAGTTAATTTTGATTTCTCAATCTGTGTCTTGTAGCGGCATGGAAGGACAAACTAATGAAGCTGAGGTCAAAGCGCAAGAACTGGGCCTGAAAGGTTGTCCACTACTTTATTCCGGTCCAATGGTTTTCTCTTTGCTGAATTGTGATTGTTCCCCTGTTTATAGCGTGGCTTATTTGGACGGTGTAAATAGAGATGGTGCCCTGATGATCCCCAGCATGCAATGGAGATGATCGATGGTGGCTGTGGTTTGAAGTATCTATATTATAAGCCCCTAAGTAGTGGCTTCTGTAAATTCAAACTAGTATCTAAAGAAGTAAGAAGTAGTCCTTGTAAATTAGTTCCTGTTTCTGTCTGTTCGCATCAATGAATCCTACTAGTTCTGGGAAAGCAATGTTGCCAACAAGCCTTGCCCTGCTTACCCGTGGAAAGAGAGGAAAGGGGTGCGTTGTGGTCCCTATTGTGGTATGGAGTATGGTGTCCTTCCTCAAGCTTGATGGAGGAGAGCATATCTAGTAACACCACAATTCACGTGATACCAAGGTACCACTCCATAAAAAACAAATTTGCACGTTCTAAAATTCCCAAATAAATTTGTGGGTGTTGATAAGATGTATGAAAAATCTGCATACCAAATTTGTAACACACATAGAGAAAAGAAGGTATCCAACATGAATAGTGTGACAAAGAGGGCAAACTCAAAATGACGGTACTCAAATAGACAAATTGCATTTCAAATCTGGTTATAGAATTTCTACAGAAGGTGAACTTGAAAACTTTACATGCATACACCAAAAAGGGGTGGCCCACACGGCCAAAGCAGGTGGTGGGCTCCACACGGCTTTTTACATGAACTTTCCACGGGGATCATTTTTTTGAAATGAACAAGCCTTATGAGCGAAGGAAGAGCAAAAGTGGAAGTCCGAGAACCAAAATGGGTGCTTTGGCCACGTGGGCCCCACCATCTAGAGCCTCGAGCCTCTGATGTCGTCGATCTTTGTCTCCCTAGCTCCGTCTTGACCTAAAAACGACTATAAAAAATACTCCCCCGATGCCTTTCGGAACTAGCGTCGTAGAAACACAGAAACCACGAAACAGAGACCTGGAGTTGCATATTGGAGGGGATAACTCTGGCGGAGCGTTGCCGGTGTGGTCTCCACCTTCTCCAACGACTCCTCCACCGGCTCCATGATGAAGAGGGAGTAGTACACCCATGTACTATGGGTTTGTGGAAGTAACTTATGTATCTCTTTTCTCTCTTGAGATTCACTAGTTAGTGCCATATGAGCTGCTGAACATGATTATGGTCATATATGTAATACCTTTGTGGTGAATCTAATAAGTTGATATATATTATGATGATTGCCAATATTATGTCTTTGTTATGAAAGTAGATGCATATTATGTACCCCGTTCTTATCTATATGTTTTGATCCGACATGTGTATAAGAGCGTGTGAGGGGGAACATGTGCATTAGTTGGAGTAACGGGGGTGGTTTTGTGGTAAGTTGACAGCAATACCGTGATCCACTTTGGTTTTTACCTTACTTTGTTTCCTCACTAGGGATAAAGGAAATACCATGCTACCGGCGATATGTGGGTGACATTGCCACTATCATCATGGCTAGATCTAGCATGTTCTTATTTAAACTTCATGTCATTGAATTTAAAGCTATACTCTATTTATCTTAATTACTGAGGTGTTATGATTTAGTTCGCATCTTGGTGGAGTATAAGAGAGATTAATAACCAAAAGATCTCTATGTTAGGATGTGATGCCCATATTATCAATACTTGTTTTGTTGCAATCTCATATGTCAATTTCTATGTTCCATTTATCTACCGGTATATAAAAGAGGGAGTGCATTTGTGAAAGCATGAACCCCGGTCCATTTTAATCATAAAAAAACACCTTTCCAACACTTTTATTGCACTTTACATTTTCTGCCATTATTAAATCTGAAAATACAAAAACACTTTTACATCTTGCAAACACCATAAAAACCACAAAATTATCATCCACTATCATTTATACCATCCTTGCACTTTTATTTATTACCATTCATATTTATTTTTGTTTTGCATTTGTTATTTCTATATCTTTTACTTACACCTTGTGCTTGATAACCACTTGGTGAGGTAGAGGGCACAAAACAATTTACTTTGTTTTGTAGGTTTCATAAAGAAGGATTAGGAGACAACAACTTTTGGTTCATTTCCCCGAGAGTTCGATATTAAACCCTCGAGTCACCAACGTGGGGAAAATAAGTCTTTTCTCTTACTATACACTCTGCACTTAGAGTCTCAACCTAACCCATATTCTTTTGACGCAGGTACTTGAAGCACAAAGCTTGAATCATCAAGATATTCTCTGGCACCATTCTCATCATCGTCAACGGTCATCACCTCCCCGCGTAATCATGAGCCTCCGAGCCGTGCCACCAGAGTCGCACAGTCAGAGCCCTCCGCATCCACGTCGCACCCATGTGTGCACGCCACGCCTCCGTCTCATGTTGAATCACGCCCTCACGTAAATCCGTATCGGCTAACCCGTTGTGAGCAGCCCGAAGACTTCATGAACTGAATACTACATGAACTGAAGATTAGAGGAACGGTAAACACCTGGAACAGAACAAGGACTGCAAGAGAAGACATAACAAAAGATAACAGACAAGAGAGTTGTCTTTTTTATTTTTGTTCTTTGCCATAACGCCCATTCCGGGGTTCTTTGCCATAACGCCCATTCCGGGACGAGTTGGAAGAGGAATTCCAAAATATTACACAGATGAGTCTCATCGCATCAGATCAGTCTCGCACATGAGTTTGATCTTTGAGGGTCGTGAATGGCCATGAAGGGACTAATTAAGATTAATTGGTCTGTGCCGCCGGATCGACCGACCCATTTGCGGTCGTCGGTTTGAGTGGGGGCTTCGACTGATTGTTCGCATCAGATCTCAGGTTCTCCACTGCACTCCCGATTAGGGTTCATTGGAGGAAGGACAAGAAAGTCAACAACATTGAAACCAAGGAATTCGCTCGCTGGTTGGGTATCTGATACGTCTCAAACATATCTATAATTTATTATGTTCCATGCTTATATTATACCACTTGCTACATGTTTTATATACACTTTATATCATTTTCTGAGACTAACCTATTAACAAGATGCCACAGTGCAAGTTTCCTATTTTCTACTGTTTTTTGTTTCAAAAATCTGTTAAGGAAATACTCTCGGAATTACACGAAATAAAAGCCAAAGTGCCTATTTTCCCCGAAGGATACAAAATATCGAAGAGGAGACGACGGGGGGGGGGGGGGGGGGGGGGGCACATGGTGAACGGCAGTTGACCACCTAGAGGGGGGGGGGGGTGAATAGGTGGTGACCAATTTTTATCTCTTTTTCAGTTTTTAGGCTAGCGGAAAGTAAATTGTCTAGATGTGCGACTAGATGATACAAGTGACAAACTACAAGGAAACTAGGCAAGTACAGGAAATAAAGATGCGGTAAAGGAGAGTGGAACGAAACAACCGTAGGGACTCGAAGACCAAGGTTTTATCCCGAGTTCCACCACATAGGTGTACGTCTCGTTGGAGAGGTGTGAGCTACCACAAAGGTTTGCTCAACGCCACAAAAGTCTCACCCTATTCTCCTGTGAATTCGACCACAAAGGTGCGAATCCACACTTCCACTAAGGACTCCTTTAAGGGCGGAGAAAGTCCCGTACAAATTCGTGAGGCACACACCCACAACTGAATTGGGGGCTCTCACAACGACCACAACAGGTCACTTCCACAAAGGAATCCACAAAGGATCAAATTACACAAGGTTGAACCTAGCTATCCACAAAGGAACCCTATATTCGTTGCCCCTCAAGAAATAGAGGGGGAAAGTCAAATCGCTTCGGTGGAGATGTAGATCGGTGGCTTCTCCCTCAGATCCTCAAGTATCAACGGATTTGAGTGGCTAGATTGAGAGATCCGGGAGAAACGAGCTTCAGCACCAATGGAGGAGAGAGAAAATCTGGAAGCTTGGGAAGCTGGAGGTAGGTGGAGGGGTATTTATACCCCTCCTCAAAATCTGCCCGTTGCACAGCCGCCAGCCCGGAAATCTCCGGGTTGAGGACCGGAGATCTCCGGACCCCGGAAATTTCCGGTGCAATTTCCGGTTGAGCAAGAAACTGGATCAGTACTGGTTGAACTTCTTGACTTGGTCGAAATTCCTCTGACACTCGGAGATCTCCGGATTGGGGCTCGGAAATCTCCGAGCGCCGGAAATCTCCGAGAGGATTTCCGGCTAAAATTGTTTTGGAGTCAGTACGCATTTGAATTCAGACTTAGTGAAAAAAAAAGCTTGGCTCGGAAATCTCCGGTCTGTGGACCGGAAATTTCCGGGCCCCGGAAATCTCCTGACTGAATTCCTGAACAAATACCAGGTGCAATTGAAATGATATTTAGGCAACCTAAGTATTCCTCTTTGACAGTCAACCTGTGAAATAGCCTGCATGCTTCATCACAAACATTAGAATACTTTTTGTGTTGTCATTAGTCACCAAAACTTGGGAGTACATAGAATGCACTTTCAATCTCCCCCTTTTTGGTGAATGATGACAACACAAAAAAAGAGTGGATTTGCAAAATATAGACGGAGCTCCCCCTAGGTGAGTGCACTATTTAAGAATGTCTTTGGAATACAAAGTGCACATTCCTTAGGATCAACACTCCCCCTAGATTTTACAAAGCACACACAAACACAATAGAAGCAACAAACTTAGATAAATAGTTATTACAATAGAGAATTTAACAGTACTCATATCTCACACACATGACGAAACAAAACACAGTCACGAAATAAGAGAGCACTGAAGAAAGCAAAGCAAAAAGAAAGAAGTGCTCTCAGCCCATGCAAATCCCGAGAGTCCTAGAGATACTTCTCCCCCTTTGGCATCAAGATACCAAAAAGGGAGGAGGTTCCACTAACGTCCCATGACTCAAGAGTCGGAACCCGCGTCCTGATCATCTTCCTCTTCCTCCTCCGTGTCAGCATTCTCAAGATCGCTGTCCTCTGGCACAGCATCATCCCAATCAAAAGTGAGACCATCTGCATTCCAATCCTTGAAGGGAACCCGAGGCTTCAAAGGTTGCTTCGGAGCAGGCATCTTCATGTGAGCCATCATTGCTTCTTGGCGCTGCATAATGCGATGGTTCTGAGAGTAGATGGAGTAGTTCTCACTGTGAATGCAACAGTTCATGTTCATGATTTTCTCAATTGCTCGAACTACCCAGGGGCGACTTTTCTTGGCAGCTTTCTTGATGTTGGGATCGGAGGGAACCCGAGATGGACCACCAAAAATGTCATCCTCATTGATATCATGCATGGTGGCTTGTTGTTGAACCAAGTGAGCAGATTTCTGGACAAGCAGGGCTGGCTTGTGAGGCTGAGTGGAAAAAGCTGCATCAAAGTCATCACCGTCTTGCTCAGACAGCTGGTAGAGGCTCTTGATGAGCAACATTATATAAGGAGCATATGGAGGAACTTTCCTCTCAAAGACTGCTAGGGACATCTCCTGGAAAATAAAGTCCATGACATCCACCTTATAGATCTCCTGCTCAACTGCATACTCCCCAAGATAGGCATCATGAGCTTTACGCATCAAGTTTACTAGAGCCCCGGCAATATTATCTGCATTGCCGGCAATGGGAGCAATGGTCCAACGGAACATGCGCAGCAGGATATCATAAGTGGGCAGAAGGCCATTCTGAGAGCCAATCCTCCCTCCGGGCTGGTATAGATCAGTCATGACGTGTTTGTTGTAGGACACGCCATGGACATGCATGCGGGCACCAGCTGCAGTAGTAAGACCACGGAACGGGCAACCAAGAATCTGAGCAAACTCTCTGAAGGAAGAAGTCAAGCGCTGCCTGCCAGACATCCAAGTCATCCCAATATCCTCTGAGGAGTCAAACACCACAGTGGCATAGAACTGATGTATAAGAGAGACGCTATAGCTGCACTCAGTTCTCATCAAAGGCTCCAAACCCAAAAGACCACACACCTTCACAGCACCACCAAAATAATCTGCCTTCTTCATTAATTTGTCAAAGTCAATCCACTTCATGGGGCAGATTGGCTTGTCAATGGAGAACTTCTGATAGACTTCCCTGTAGATCCATGCCATCTCAGTGCAAAAGTAAGTGGGATCATCAGACTCCACATCATAGGATAGCTCACTTCGCCACTTGCGAAAACTTCCTTTGTTGAAGTCTTCAAGGCGGAGCTCGGTCTTCTTCTTCTTATTAGCACCAATAGGTTTCCTGAGGAAGGCTGAGTGCTCAGTTTGTGAGTTGTCTTCACTGGAGGACCCACTGGGAGGGCGTGAGTGAACTGGTTTGGCTCTTCCGCGAGTAGATATTTGCTTAAAGCGGCCACGAGGGTTGGAACCTGCAGGTACACAACATAGAGTGGATGGAAAGCATATGGGATAAGCACTCATGTCCAAGATTGAAAGAGGAACATACTAAAAAAAGTTTTGGCAAACATAGTTTCTGGACTTAGCTGTTTTGATTCTGAGCAGGCCGGAGATTTCCGGGTCTGACTCGGAGATCTCCGGGGTCCGGAGATTTCCGAGTGAGGACCGGAAATTTCCGGTCTGCACGAAATTTTGACAGATCTGAACAAAATCTATGGATGAAAAACAGATATGTGCATATGGAAGGTAGAACATGCCTAGGGGAGCAATTCTACCAAAGGAAACAACCAACAACCTCCTAAATCTGCTAGGTTAAACGAAAACAAGTTTTGTCCTAGATTTGAAATAAGAGGAGTTAACGGAGGACATTGCGAAAAGCGTGCGGATGGAAACGAAGCCCTTGACGAGGAGAAGCAGATCCCCGAAGAACGCAAGAAACCCTCGAACGATCCACCCGCAGCGAGGAAAGGAAGAATTGGAGATTTTCATAGGAGAGATAGGATTAGGGCACGGGGTGGATGAATTGGCCGAACCGGCCGGTCCACCCGTGCCCTTATATAGACAGGAAAATTTGAACCAGAAATTTCCGGACCGAGGCTCGGAAATTTCCGGGTGCCGGAGATTTCCGGGGCTATTTCTGGATAGGACTTAGCCCTGGAAAACTTTTGGCACACTCGGAGATTTCCGGACATCGGACCGGAGATTTCCGGACCCCGGAGATTTCCGGCTCTAAATCCGATTCAGCTTCGCCTGAGGTCAGTGCCGAAATTGAAAAGGACTTAGGTGCTGAAGATCGCAGGGGCCGGAGATTTCCGAGTCTCAGCTCGGAAATTTCCGGACGGTGGAAATTTCCGGGACTATTTCCTGTCAAAAATCAACACAGGTCAGTGCTGATTTTTGAAGGGACTTAGTCTCGAAATTTTCTGGTAGCCCGGAGATTTCCGAGTAAGGCTCGGAGATTTCCGTTCAAACCCAAAAACTCCAGGAACAAGATACCAAAAAGGGACATGAGTGGGGAAAAGCATGTTTACAAGATAGTGAAAGGCTTAGGATAGATACTCAAACTGAAAAGAAGACACACTCAGGTTGCAAAAACCATAAAACACAAGAGAAGACCAACAAGAGTGTGTTTTCCCAAAAGAACCAAAGACAATGCAAGTGAGAATAAAAGAATAAAACCAAATGGAATCCAAAGAGAAAGAGTGTTGGTGGCCGAGGCCACCGTGTATGAGTTGTAGCATGGTACCGCGAAGATATATCTTGGGTCCATAACTACATCTCAACATTGAAGCTCACAAATTAGATTTAATTTGAAGTTTTAGCAATGATATGTCACTATATGCATAATAGGGGGAGGAAGAGTCCAATGTATTAGGAAAACACTCCCCCTAAGTCCATGCGTACCTCTAGGTCTTATAAAACCTTAAACGTTGGAGTGTGTGTACGGAGCTCAAGCCAAGGCCCGAGAATCTATGATATTGAGCTCATTCCTCAAGTAGCAAAAGCGGGCTTCATCAAGGGGTTTCGTGAAGATATCCGCCAATTGATCCCTTGTACCAACATATGATAGATCAATATCTCCTCGTGCCACGTGATCGCGGATGAAGTGATGACGAATCTCAATGTGCTTGGTCCTTGAATGTTGCACCGGATTGTACGCAGTTTTGATGGCACTCTCATTGTCACATAAAAGCGGCACTTTGTCCAAGAGGACACCGTAATCCTTTAATGTTTGCCGCATCCAAAGAAGTTGAGTACATCCGCTTGCGGCAGCAACATACTCGGCCTCCGCCGTGGATAATGAGATACAATTTTGTTTCTTCGAGGACCAACTCACCAAAGATCTTCCAAGAAATTGACACGTTCCGGATGTGGACTTCCTATCATCAATGTCGCCCGCCCAATCGGAGTCCGTATAACCACAAAGAGACAATGTGCCATCTTTGGGATACCACAACCCAAAGCAAGGGGTATGAACCAAATATCTGAAGATTCTCTTTACGGCCATCAAATGACTTTCCTTAGGCGCGGCTTGATAACGAGCACACACTCCCACGCTTAAAACGATATCGGGCCTAGAGGCACACAAATAAAGAAGAGACCCAATCATAGAACGATACTCCTTTTGGTCTACCTCTTTACCGTCGGGGTTGAGTTGGAGGTGGCACTTGGTTTGCATAGGAGTCGTCACACCGTTAAGTCCAAGCAATTTGAATTTCTTGATCATCTCTTGAATATACTTGGCTTGACAAATGAAAGTCCCTTCCCTCAATTGATTTATCTCAAAGCCAAGAAAGAACTTGAGTTCACCCATCATGGACATCTCGAACTTGTCGGTCATTAGCTTGGAAAACTCATCATTGAACACACGGTTAGTAGAACCGAAGATAATGTCATCGACATATAATTGACAAATGAAGAGTTCACCATTAACCTTTTTAGTGAAAAGAGTGGGATCGATTACCCCAACCTCAAATCCACGGTCTACCAAGAACTCTCTTAAGTGCTCGTACCATGCACGGGGGGCTTGTTTAAGGCCATAGAGAGCTTTGTCCAAGACATAGACGTGGTGAGGATGGTTGGGGTTTTCAAAACCCGGGGGTTGTTTAACAAAAACAAGTTCTTGCAATGGACCATTAAGAAAGGCAGATTTTACATCCATTTGTTGCAATTTGAAACCATGGTGAGAAGCAAAAGCGATGAGAATACGTATCAATTCGAGTCTTGCGACCGGTGCGAAAGTTTCTCCAAAATCGATGCCTTCGACTTGAGAGAATCCTTGAGCCACCAACCGCGCCTTGTTCCTCACAACGATACCATGTTCATCTTGCTTGTTCTTGAAGATCCACTTAGTGCCGATAACGTTGCGGCAATCTTTAGGCTTCTCAACTAGACGCCACACTTTGTTGCGCTCGAAGTTGTTAAGTTCTTCATGCATAGCCCCTAGCCAATCGGGATCTTCAAGAGCATCAAAGACTTTCTTGGGCTCGACCATGGAAATGTGTGCTTGATGCTCACTAAAGTGAGCTAATTGACTTCGTGTGGAGACCCTTGCTCGAATATCACCAATGACCTTGTCGAGAGATAATGCTCTAAGTTCCAAAGACTTTGCAAAGCGAGCTTGACGACGAGTTTCAATTGCCGCCCTTGTGGTGGGGACAATTTCTTGACCATCTTGATCCTTTGGATCCTCGTTTTGACCTTCTTGTGGGACTTGATCATCATGAGAAGTCTTTTCATGAGGTGGAGAAGGATAATCTTGGTGGAGGAGGCATGATCTTTTTGTTGATGAAGATCTTGTTGAGATTCATCATGAGCTTCATCTTGAGAAGAAATAGCATGCCCTTGTTGAGGAGGATCTTGAGATTGTTCTTGAGGGGAATCATCATTTTCTATGGGTGAGCCACCTTGTGGTTCTGGTGATGGTGAGGTTTCCTTGATGGGAGAACTTGAATCATCTTGAACAACTTCTTCATGGACTTCAATTGGGTGTAGAAAGCCCACCCCCATCTTCTTAATAGCATCAAAATGTTGTTCATCACCTACATCACAAACACCAACTTGCTCCACTTGGGAGCCATCATTTTCATCGAATTCCACACTACAAGACTCTATGATAATCCAGGAGGATTTATCAAAGACTCTATAAGTGTGGGACTCGCTACCATAACCGACAAAGATCCCCTCAAGAGACTTAGAGTGAAACTTACCCAACCGGACACCCTTGACTAGATAATAGCACTTACATCCAAACACTCGGAAGTAGCCAATGTTGGGTTTATTGCCGGTGAGGATCTCATATGGAGTCTTCTTCAAACCTTTGTGGAAGTAGAGGCGATTAGATGAGTGACAAGCGGTGGAAATAGCCTCCGCCCAAAAGTTGATGGGAGACTTGAACTCCGCCAATATAGATCTCGCCATATCGATGAGAGTCCGGTTCTTTCTTTCGGCAACACCATTTTGTTGAGGAGTGTAAGCAGCGGAATATTGATGACGAATGCCTTCTTCACTAAGAAAGTCGTTAAGAGTGTAGTTCTTGAATTCCGACCCATTGTCACTACGAATCACCAAAATGGGAAGGTCATATTGGCGTTGAACTTCCTTTGAGAAGTCGATGAAGACTTGTTGAGTTTCATCCTTGGTCTTGAAGAAATAGACCCAAGTATATCTTGAATAGTCATCAACAATCACGAGGCAATATTTCTTGCCACCAAGACTTATCTCCGGAATTGGTCCAAATAGATCAACATGAAGGAGTTCCAAAATCCGGGATGACGATATGATGGTCTTGCTTGGATGAGGAATGTCATGCATCTTGCCTTCCACACAAGCTCTACAAATTCGATCCCTTGAAAAGGAAACATGATCTTTTAGTCCAAGAATGTGGCCACCCTTGTGAAGACTTTGCAAAGTACGCATGTTTACGTGAGCTAGTCGGCGATGCCAAAGCCAACCCACGTCGGCTTTTCCGAAGAGACACATGGCTTGAGAAGTGGTGGCTCCGGAGAAGTCCACCACATAGAGCTCATGCTCCACGTGTCCCACGAAAGCCACTCTTAGCGACTTGCTCCACAAGAGGACCACAATGTCCTTATCAAAGAAGGGAGAGATCCCCATCTTTGTTAAGGCACGAACCGATAACAAATTATAGCCAAGAGATTCAACAAGCAAGACATTGACAAGAGAAATGTCGGGGGCAACTACCACTTTGCCAAACCCGGTTACCTTAGACCTTGATAAGTCACCAAAAGTTACGGTTACTTGATCTTCATTAGGTTTCAACTCCGTAACAAGTTCTTTGCTCCCGGTCATATGACGTGTACATCCACTATCAATTATCCATTTTGAACCACCGGGAGCAAGATCCTACAAGAGATTAATTCTTGCATTTAGCAACCCATTGCTTCACAATGGGTGCTTTATGGTTAGCGACAAGAGATTTAGGAACCCAAATAGCATATGAAATAAAACCATAGTAGGGTCCA
This sequence comes from Poa annua, assembly GCA_026929855.1. Taxonomy (NCBI): domain Eukaryota; kingdom Viridiplantae; phylum Streptophyta; class Magnoliopsida; order Poales; family Poaceae; genus Poa; species Poa annua. Next base: position 12,006,518 of record CM049430.1, read on the forward strand.
ATGTAACGAGCACAAACATTCCCATAATAATCGACATATAAAGCATAGTTAGGGTTGTTGTCCCCGGCGTGATCTTTACGAGTAGGTTTGCCCCTTGTGACATTCCTACTCGCAAGACCTTCCTTGGATTGAATGAAGTCGGCCTTCTTGGCTTGAATGGGTTTGATGCTCTTGGGAATGCCCTTCTTGGCATTCATCTTGATGGGAGGCACATATCCAAGACCTTCCTTTCCTTGTCGAGTGTGAGGCTCCACGATGGGAGTCTCAACAACTTGTTTACCTTTAAGAAGGATGATCTTGGATGTGGCGGCCTTAGTCATCTCACTCTTCAACCTAGCATTCTCCTTCACAAGATTAGCATTATCACAAGAACACTTAGAGGTAGAGATGCTAAGAGAATCAAGGTTAGTTAGCCGAGTTTGAAGTTGGGCATACGACTCTTTTAGAAGAGCATGTTCACTCTCCAAAGCTTTGTGAGCTATGACGAGCTTTTCCATGTCCTCAATGAGTCGAACATGCCTAACCGCAAATTCGGCTTTATCTTGTTGAGCCACCTTGAATTTAGCAAAGTACATATCACGATCCTTAATGAGCTTAGCATGTGAGGAGTTATGAGTTTCCTCAATAGTTTCAAGTTGCTCCTCAAGACGAGCATGAGACTCTTCAATCTCCTCAAGAGAGGACTTCAAATAAGATAGAGAAATAGCGTCTTCTCTTTCTATCTTACCCTTCTCTTCATTGAGATGCTCTAGCTCACCAATTCGAACCATGAGGGCACCAACATGTTTCTTGCTATCACCTTGCAAGTTAGTGATAAAAGAGTCGAACGCCACAAGCTCTTGCTTGATTTGAAAGCTAGAGGCATCATCAAGCTCATTCATTTCATTCATGAGAGAGGAGGAGGATGAAGGTACCTCCGACGCCTTTGCCATAAGACACTTTGAGCTCTTGGTGATGGAGTTCTCATTAGGCGATGTGAATAGAGACGATGAAGAGCTTGTCGTAGTTGAAGGAGTTCTTGTCGTTGATGGAGAGATGATAGTTGTCGAGGTCGTGGCAAGGGCCGCCACTTCATTTGGGGTTTCTTCCTCCGACTCTTCATCATCGGTGGGATACTCCTCTTGAGTCAACAACATGATGCGAGGCTTCTTGTTAAAAGGCCTCTTCTTTCCATAGGCCTTCTTGGGAGGCATCTTGGTTTTGTCCTTGAGCACTAGACGTCCACCATGCTCTTCTCTTTTCTCATAAGGGCACTCGGCAACGAAATGGAACTTGTCTTGAAAATTGTAACATGTCCTTGACTTGGAGGGTGAGACCCTATCGGCTTGAGGTGCATTCTTGTCAAAACGCATCTTGCCTCTTGAGGGATTGTTCCAAAAGGTGCGAGCCGCAAGAGCGAGATGGTCATTGTAAGCAATCTTGAGTGCTTCCTCGGACATGGCGGCAAAGCTTCCAAGATCATCATCATCGTTGTCTTCCTCAACGGTAGCCTTCAAAGCAAGGTTGGTTGTGCCTCTTTGCATTCCAAGAGCCCTTGCCCTTGCATCTTGATCATTCTTAGTGGCCACCTTGTATGCGGCCGTCTCTTGCATAACCTCATTAGATGTCATGAGATGATAGTTGTGTCTTCCTTGAAGACTCTTGACGTCGGTAGGCTCACAAGCCATCATAGAGCTAACATACTTCCTTTTGATCCAAGCATCATCAATATGAGAGGCACCCACTTCTCGAAAGTTTGTGGCTATGGTCACCAATCTTTGATACATCATCTCATGGTCTTCACCATCAAGCTTGAAAAAGCCCTCGGCTTCATTGCTCAAAGAGTCATAGCGGTTCCTTCTCATGCTATCATTTCCAACGAACAACTCGGATAGACCATCCCATGTCTCCTTGGCGGTGGTGAGATGTTGAATGCGAGCCATGTCCTTGTTCCCAACCGCCTTTTGGATCATGTAGAGAGCGGTGGCATCAAGTTGAGCCTCCACCACTTCTCTTCTTGTTAGGTTGGTCGGATCATGCGGCTTGTATCCAACTTGAATGATGCGCCACAACTCGATTGAAGATCTGCAAACATGAGACTTCATCATGTATTGCCATTGAGAAAAGGTATAATCTTTAAGCAATGAGGGATCACCCCTATGAGAAACTTGCGGGTGAGGAATAATGGGATCGGGGGTATGGTATTGGGATGGGGGAGGAGTGGCGTTGTAGCCTTTAGGCACTTCATCATTGGATGATGGAGTGTTTTGATGGGTTGAAGAACTACTAGCATCACCCTTCCCATCCAAAGGCAATTGCTTTCCCTTTATCAATTCGGGGTCCACATCAAGAGTAATGCCCGGAAGCACCGGAGGCTTTGTGGGAAATGCAAGAGAGGTTTCTTTAGATGTCTTGAGAGACTCAAGCATATCATGAAACTTCTTGAACTCGGTTTGTATAGACGATGTCAACTTTGTTTCCAAAGAGTTGATATCGGCCATAGTGGCACCTTTCTCTTGCATTGCCGCCAAACTCGCGGCGTCCGTTTCGGAACCCTCTTTTGGGTCAACTTGCATTGTCCAAGGTTGGTCTCAAGCGGTGAAGCTTATAAGAGACAACCTGGCTCTGATACCAATTGAACGGCAGTTGACCACCTAGAGGGGGGGGGGGGTGAATAGGTGGTGACCAATTTTTATCTCTTTTTCAGTTTTTAGGCTAGCGGAAAGTAAATTGTCTAGATGTGCAACTAGATGATACAAGTGACAAACTACAAGGAAACTAGGCAAGTACAGGAAATAAAGATGCGGTAAAGGAGAGTGGAACGAAACAACCGTAGGGACTCGAAGACCAAGATTTTATCCCGAGTTCCACCACATAGGTGTACGTCTCGTTGGAGAGGTGTGAGCTACCACAAAGGTTTGCTCAACGCCACAAAGGCCTCACCCTATTCTCCTGTGAATTCGACCACAAAGGTGCGAGTCCACACTTCCACTAAGGACTCCATTAAGAGCGGAGAAAGTCCCGTACAAATTCGTGAGGCACACACCCACAACTGAATTGGGGGCTCTCACAACGACCACAACAGGTCACTTCCACAAAGGAATCCACAAAGGATCAAATTACACAAGTTGAACCTAGCTATCCACAAAGGAACCCTAGATTCGTTGCCCCTCAAGAAATAGAGGGGGAAAGTCAAATCGCTTCGGTGGAGATGTAGATCGGTGGCTTCTCCCTCAGATCCTCAAGTATCAACGGATTTGAGTGGCTAGATTGAGAGATCCGGGAGAAACGAGCTTCAGCACCAATGGAGGAGAGAGAAAATCTGGAAGCTTGGAAGCTGGAGGTAGGTGGAAGGGTATTTATACCCCTCCTCAAAATCTGCCCGTTGCACAGCCGCCAGCCCAGAAATCTCCGGGTTGAGGACCGGAGATCTCCGGACCCCGGAAATTTCCGGTGCAATTTCCGGTTGAGCAAGAAACTGGATCAGTACTGGTTGAACTTCTTGACTTGGTCGAAATTCCTCTGACACTCGGAGATCTCCGGATTGGGGCTCGGAAATCTCCGAGCGCCGGAAATCTCCGAGAGGATTTCCGGCTAAAATTGTTTTGGAGTCAGTACGCATTTGAATTCAGACTTAGTGAAAAAAAAAGCTTGGCTCGGAAATCTCCGGTCTGTGGACCGGAAATTTCCGGGCCCCGGAAATCTCCTGACTGAATTCCTGAACAAATACCAGGTGCAATTGAAATGATATTTAGGCAACCTAAGTATTCCTCTTTGACAGTCAACCTGTGAAATAGCCTGCATGCTTCATCACAAACATTAGAATACTTTTTGTGTTGTCATTAGTCACCAAAACTTGGGAGTACATAGAATGCACTTTCAATCTCCCCCTTTTTGGCGAATGATGACAACACAAAAAAAGAGTGGATTTGCAAAATATAGACGGAGCTCCCCCTAGGTGAGTGCACTATTTAAGAATGTCTTTGGAATACAAAGTGCACATTCCTTAGGATCAACACTCCCCCTAGATTTTACAAAGCACACACAAACACAATAGAAGCAACAAACTTAGATAAATAGTTATTACAATAGAGAATTTAACAGTACTCATATCTCACACACATGACGAAACAAAACACAGTCACGAAATAAGAGAGCACTGAAGAAAGCAAAGCAAAAAGAAAGAAGTGCTCTCAGCCCATGCAAATCCCGAGAGTCCTAGAGATACTTCTCCCCCTTTGGCATCAAGATACCAAAAAGGGAGGAGGTTCCACTAACGTCCCATGACTCAAGAGTCGGAACCCGCGTCCTGATCATCTTCCTCTTCCTCCTCCGTGTCAGCATTCTCAAGATCGCTGTCCTCTGGCACAGCATCATCCCAATCAAAAGTGAGACCATCTGCATTCCAATCCTTGAAGGGAACCCGAGGCTTCAAAGGTTGCTTCGGAGCAGGCATCTTCATGTGAGCCATCATTGCTTCTTGGCGCTGCATAATGCGATGGTTCTGAGAGTAGATGGAGTAGTTCTCACTGTGAATGCAACAGTTCATGTTCATGATTTTCTCAATTGCTCGAACTACCCAGGGGCGACTTTTCTTGGCAGCTTTCTTGATGTTGGGATCGGAGGGAACCCGAGATGGACCACCAAAAATGTCATCCTCATTGATATCATGCATGGTGGCTTGTTGTTGAACCAAGTGAGCAGATTTCTGGACAAGCAGGGCTGGCTTGTGAGGCTGAGTGGAAAAAGCTGCATCAAAGTCATCACCGTCTTGCTCAGACAGCTGGTAGAGGCTCTTGATGAGCAACATTATATAAGGAGCATATGGAGGAACTTTCCTCTCAAAGACTGCTAGGGACATCTCCTGGAAAATAAAGTCCATGACATCCACCTTATAGATCTCCTGCTCAACTGCATACTCCCCAAGATAGGCATCATGAGCTTTACGCATCAAGTTTACTAGAGCCCCGGCAATATTATCTGCATTGCCGGCAATGGGAGCAATGGTCCAACGGAACATGCGCAGCAGGATATCATAAGTGGGCAGAAGGCCATTCTGAGAGCCAATCCTCCCTCCGGGCTGGTATAGATCAGTCATGACGTGTTTGTTGTAGGACACGCCATGGACATGCATGCGGGCACCAGCTGCAGTAGTAAGACCACGGAACGGGCAACCAAGAATCTGAGCAAACTCTCTGAAGGAAGAAGTCAAGCGCTGCCTGCCAGACATCCAAGTCATCCCAATATCCTCTGAGGAGTCAAACACCACAGTGGCATAGAACTGATGTATAAGAGAGACGCTATAGCTGCACTCAGTTCTCATCAAAGGCTCCAAACCCAAAAGACCACACACCTTCACAGCACCACCAAAATAATCTGCCTTCTTCATTAATTTGTCAAAGTCAATCCACTTCATGGGGCAGATTGGCTTGTCAATGGAGAACTTCTGATAGACTTCCCTGTAGATCCATGCCATCTCAGTGCAAAAGTAAGTGGGATCATCAGACTCCACATCATAGGATAGCTCACTTCGCCACTTGCGAAAACTTCCTTTGTTGAAGTCTTCAAGGCGGAGCTCGGTCTTCTTCTTCTTATTAGCACCAATAGGTTTCCTGAGGAAGGCTGAGTGCTCAGTTTGTGAGTTGTCTTCACTGGAGGACCCACTGGGAGGGCGTGAGTGAACTGGTTTGGCTCTTCCGCGAGTAGATATTTGCTTAAAGCGGCCACGAGGGTTGGAACCTGCAGGTACACAACATAGAGTGGATGGAAAGCATATGGGATAAGCACTCATGTCCAAGATTGAAAGAGGAACATACTAAAAAAAGTTTTGGCAAACATAGTTTCTGGACTTAGCTGTTTTGATTCTGAGCAGGCCGGAGATTTCCGGGTCTGACTCGGAGATCTCCGGGGTCCGGAGATTTCCGAGTGAGGACCGGAAATTTCCGGTCTGCACGAAATTTTGACAGATCTGAACAAAATCTATGGATGAAAAACAGATATGTGCATATGGAAGGTAGAACATGCCTAGGGGAGCAATTCTACCAAAGGAAACAACCAACAACCTCCTAAATCTGCTAGGTTAAACGAAAACAAGTTTTGTCCTAGATTTGAAATAAGAGGAGTTAACGGAGGACATTGCGAAAAGCGTGCGGATGGAAACGAAGCCCTTGACGAGGAGAAGCAGATCCCCGAAGAACGCAAGAAACCCTCGAACGATCCACCCGCAGCGAGGAAAGGAAGAATTGGAGATTTTCATAGGAGAGATAGGATTAGGGCACGGGGTGGATGAATTGGCCGAACCGGCCGGTCCACCCGTGCCCTTATATAGACAGGAAAATTTGAACCAGAAATTTCCGGACCGAGGCTCGGAAATTTCCGGGTGCCGGAGATTTCCGGGGCTATTTCTGGATAGGACTTAGCCCTGGAAAACTTTTGGCACACTCGGAGATTTCCGGACATCGGACCGGAGATTTCCGGACCCCGGAGATTTCCGGCTCTAAATCCGATTCAGCTTCGCCTGAGGTCAGTGCCGAAATTGAAAAGGACTTAGGTGCTGAAGATCGCAGGGGCCGGAGATTTCCGAGTCTCAGCTCGGAAATTTCCGGACGGTGGAAATTTCCGGGACTATTTCCTGTCAAAAATCAACACAGGTCAGTGCTGATTTTTGAAGGGACTTAGTCTCGAAATTTTCTGGTAGCCCGGAGATTTCCGAGTAAGGCTCGGAGATTTCCGTTCAAACCCAAAAACTCCAGGAACAAGATACCAAAAAGGGACATGAGTGGGGAAAAGCATGTTTACAAGATAGTGAAAGGCTTAGGATAGATACTCAAACTGAAAAGAAGACACACTCAGGTTGCAAAAACCATAAAACACAAGAGAAGACCAACAAGAGTGTGTTTTCCCAAAAGAACCAAAGACAATGCAAGTGAGAATAAAAGAATAAAACCAAATGGAATCCAAAGAGAAAGAGTGTTGGTGGCCGAGGCCACCGTGTATGAGTTGTAGCATGGTACCGCGAAGATATATCTTGGGTCCATAACTACATCTCAACATTGAAGCTCACAAATTAGATTTAATTTGAAGTTTTAGCAATGATATGTCACTATATGCATAATAGGGGGAGGAAGAGTCCAATGTATTAGGAAAACACTCCCCCTAAGTCCATGCGTACCTCTAGGTCTTATAAAACCTTAAACGTTGGAGTGTGTGTACGGAGCTCAAGCCAAGGCCCGAGAATCTATGATATTGAGCTCATTCCTCAAGTAGCAAAAGCGGGCTTCATCAAGGGGTTTCGTGAAGATATCCGCCAATTGATCCCTTGTACCAACATATGATAGATCAATATCTCCTCGTGCCACGTGATCGCGGATGAAGTGATGACGAATCTCAATGTGCTTGGTCCTTGAATGTTGCACCGGATTGTACGCAGTTTTGATGGCACTCTCATTGTCACATAAAAGCGGCACTTTGTCCAAGAGGACACCGTAATCCTTTAATGTTTGCCGCATCCAAAGAAGTTGAGTACATCCGCTTGCGGCAGCAACATACTCGGCCTCCGCCGTGGATAATGAGATACAATTTTGTTTCTTCGAGGACCAACTCACCAAAGATCTTCCAAGAAATTGACACGTTCCGGATGTGGACTTCCTATCATCAATGTCGCCCGCCCAATCGGAGTCCGTATAACCACAAAGAGACAATGTGCCATCTTTGGGATACCACAACCCAAAGCAAGGGGTATGAACCAAATATCTGAAGATTCTCTTTACGGCCATCAAATGACTTTCCTTAGGCGCGGCTTGATAACGAGCACACACTCCCACGCTTAAAACGATATCGGGCCTAGAGGCACACAAATAAAGAAGAGACCCAATCATAGAACGATACTCCTTTTGGTCTACCTCTTTACCGTCGGGGTTGAGTTGGAGGTGGCACTTGGTTTGCATAGGAGTCGTCACACCGTTAAGTCCAAGCAATTTGAATTTCTTGATCATCTCTTGAATATACTTGGCTTGACAAATGAAAGTCCCTTCCCTCAATTGATTTATCTCAAAGCCAAGAAAGAACTTGAGTTCACCCATCATGGACATCTCGAACTTGTCGGTCATTAGCTTGGAAAACTCATCATTGAACACACGGTTAGTAGAACCGAAGATAATGTCATCGACATATAATTGACAAATGAAGAGTTCACCATTAACCTTTTTAGTGAAAAGAGTGGGATCGATTACCCCAACCTCAAATCCACGGTCTACCAAGAACTCTCTTAAGTGCTCGTACCATGCACGGGGGGCTTGTTTAAGGCCATAGAGAGCTTTGTCCAAGACATAGACGTGGTGAGGATGGTTGGGGTTTTCAAAACCCGGGGGTTGTTTAACAAAAACAAGTTCTTGCAATGGACCATTAAGAAAGGCAGATTTTACATCCATTTGTTGCAATTTGAAACCATGGTGAGAAGCAAAAGCGATGAGAATACGTATCAATTCGAGTCTTGCGACCGGTGCGAAAGTTTCTCCAAAATCGATGCCTTCGACTTGAGAGAATCCTTGAGCCACCAACCGCGCCTTGTTCCTCACAACGATACCATGTTCATCTTGCTTGTTCTTGAAGATCCACTTAGTGCCGATAACGTTGCGGCAATCTTTAGGCTTCTCAACTAGACGCCACACTTTGTTGCGCTCGAAGTTGTTAAGTTCTTCATGCATAGCCCCTAGCCAATCGGGATCTTCAAGAGCATCAAAGACTTTCTTGGGCTCGACCATGGAAATGTGTGCTTGATGCTCACTAAAGTGAGCTAATTGACTTCGTGTGGAGACCCTTGCTCGAATATCACCAATGACCTTGTCGAGAGATAATGCTCTAAGTTCCAAAGACTTTGCAAAGCGAGCTTGACGACGAGTTTCAATTGCCGCCCTTGTGGTGGGGGCAATTTCTTGACCATCTTGATCCTTTGGATCCTCGTTTTGACCTTCTTGTGGGACTTGATCATCATGAGAAGTCTTTTCATGAGGTGGAGAAGGATAATCTTGGTGGAGGAGGCATGATCTTTTTGTTGATGAAGATCTTGTTGAGATTCATCATGAGCTTCATCTTGAGAAGAAATAGCATGCCCTTGTTGAGGAGGATCTTGAGATTGTTCTTGAGGGGAATCATCATTTTCTATGGGTGAGCCACCTTGTGGTTCTTGTGATGGTGAGGTTTCCTTGATGGGAGAACTTGAATCATCTTGAACAACTTCTTCATGGACTTCAATTGGGTGTAGAAAGCCCACCCCCATCTTCTTAATAGCATCAAAAGGTTGTTCATCACCTACATCACAAACACCAACTTGCTCCACTTGGGAGCCATCATTTTCATCGAATTCCACACTACAAGACTCTATGATAATCCAGGAGGATTTATCAAAGACTCTATAAGTGTGGGACTCGCTACCATAACCGACAAAGATCCCCTCAAGAGACTTAGAGTGAAACTTACCCAACCGGACACCCTTGACTAGATAATAGCACTTACATCCAAACACTCGGAAGTAGCCAATGTTGGGTTTATTGCCGGTGAGGATCTCATATGGAGTCTTCTTCAAACCTTTGCGGAAGTAGAGGCGATTAGATGAGTGACAAGCGGTGGAAATAGCCTCCGCCCAAAAGTTGATGGGAGACTTGAACTCCGCCAACATAGATCTCTCCATATCGATGAGAGTCCGGTTCTTTCTTTCGGCAACGCCATTTTGTTGAGGAGTGGACGAATGCCTTCTTCACTAAGAAAGTCGTTAAGAGTGTAGTTCTTGAATTCCGACCCATTGTCACTACGAATCACCAAAATGGGAAGGTCATATTGGCGTTGAACTTCCTTTGAGAAGTCGATGAAGACTTGTTGAGTTTCATCCTTGGTCTTGAAGAAATAGACCCAAGTATATCTTGAATAGTCATCAACAATCACGAGGCAATATTTCTTGCCACCAAGACTTATCTCCGGAATTGGTCCAAATAGATCAACATGAAGGAGTTCCAAAATCCGGGATGACGATATGATGATCTTGCTTGGATGAGGAATGTCATGCATCTTGCCTTCCACACAAGCTCTACAAATTCGATCCCTTGAAAAGGAAACATGATCTTTTAGCCAAGAATGTGGCCACCCTTGTGAAGACTTTGCAAAGTACGCATGTTTACGTGAGCTAGTCGGCGATGCCAAAGCCAACCCACGTCGGCTTTTCCGAAGAGACACATGGCTTGAGAAGTGGTGGCTCCGGAGAAGTCCACCACATAGAGCTCATGCTCCACGTGTCCCACGAAAGCCACTCTTAGCGACTTGCTCCACAAGAGGACCACAATGTCCTTATCAAAGAAGGGAGAGATCCCCATCTTTGTTAAGGCACGAACCGATAACAAATTATAGCCAAGAGATTCAACAAGCAAGACATTGACAAGAGAAATGTCGGGGGCAACTACCACTTTGCCAAACCCGGTTACCTTAGACCTTGATAAGTCACCAAAAGTTACGGTTACTTGATCTTCATTAGGTTTCAACTCCGTAACAAGTTCTTTGCTCCCGGTCATATGACGTGTACATCCACTATCAATTATCCATTTTGAACCACCGGGAGCAAGATCCTACAAGAGATTAATTCTTGCATTTAGCAACCCATTGCTTCACAATGGGTGCTTTATGGTTAGCGACAAGAGATTTAGGAACCCAAATAGCATATGAAATAAAACCATAGTAGGGTCCAATGTAACGAGCACAAACATTCCCATAATAATCGACATATAAAGCATAGTTAGGGTTGTTGTCCCCGGCGTGATCTTTACGAGTAGGTTTGCCCCTTGTGACATTCCTACTCGCAAGACCTTCCTTGGATTGAATGAAGTCGGCCTTCTTGGCTTGAATGGGTTTGATGCTCTTGGGAATGCCCTTCTTGGCATTCATCTTGATGGGAGGCACATATCCAAGACCTTCCTTTCCTTGTCGAGTGTGAGGCTCCACGATGGGAGTCTCAACAACTTGTTTACCTTTAAGAAGGATGATCTTGGATGTGGCGGCCTTAGTCATCTCACTCTTCAACCTAGCATTCTCCTTCACAAGATTAGCATTATCACAAGAACACTTAGAGGTAGAGATGCTAAGAGAATCAAGGTTAGTTAGCCGAGTTTGAAGTTGGGCATACGACTCTTTTAGAAGAGCATGTTCACTCTCCAAAGCTTTGTGAGCTATGACGAGCTTTTCCATGTCCTCAATGAGTCGAACATGCCTAACCGCAAATTCGGCTTTATCTTGTTGAGCCACCTTGAATTTAGCAAAGTACATATCACGATCCTTAATGAGCTTAGCATGTGAGGAGTTATGAGTTTCCTCAATAGTTTCAAGTTGCTCCTCAAGACGAGCATGAGACTCTTCAATCTCCTCAAGAGAGGACTTCAAATAAGATAGAGAAATAGCGTCTTCTCTTTCTATCTTACCCTTCTCTTCATTGAGATGCTCTAGCTCACCAATTCGAACCATGAGGGCACCAACATGTTTCTTGCTATCACCTTGCAAGTTAGTGATAAAAGAGTCGAACGCCACAAGCTCTTGCTTGATTTGAAAGCTAGAGGCATCATCAAGCTCATTCATTTCATTCATGAGAGAGGAGGAGGATGAAGGTACCTCCGACGCCTTTGCCATAAGACACTTTGAGCTCTTGGTGATGGAGTTCTCATTAGGCGATGTGAATAGAGACGATGAAGAGCTTGTCGTAGTTGAAGGAGTTCTTGTCGTTGATGGAGAGATGATAGTTGTCGAGGTCGTGGCAAGGGCCGCCACTTCATTTGGGGTTTCTTCCTCCGACTCTTCATCATCGGTGGGATACTCCTCTTGAGTCAACAACATGATGCGAGGCTTCTTGTTAAAAGGCCTCTTCTTTCCATAGGCCTTCTTGGGAGGCATCTTGGTTTTGTCCTTGAGCACTAGACGTCCACCATGCTCTTCTCTTTTCTCATAAGGGCACTCGGCAACGAAATGGAACTTGTCTTGAAAATTGTAACATGTCCTTGACTTGGAGGGTGAGACCCTATCGGCTTGAGGTGCATTCTTGTCAAAACGCATCTTGCCTCTTGAGGGATTGTTCCAAAAGGTGCGAGCCGCAAGAGCGAGATGGTCATTGTAAGCAATCTTGAGTGCTTCCTCGGACATGGCGGCAAAGCTTCCAAGATCATCATCATCGTTGTCTTCCTCAACGGTAGCCTTCAAAGCAAGGTTGGTTGTGCCTCTTTGCATTCCAAGAGCCCTTGCCCTTGCATCTTGATCATTCTTAGTGGCCACCTTGTATGCGGCCGTCTCTTGCATAACCTCATTAGATGTCATGAGATGATAGTTGTGTCTTCCTTGAAGACTCTTGACGTCGGTAGGCTCACAAGCCATCATAGAGCTAACATACTTCCTTTTGATCCAAGCATCATCAATATGAGAGGCACCCACTTCTCGAAAGTTTGTGGCTATGGTCACCAATCTTTGATACATCATCTCATGGTCTTCACCATCAAGCTTGAAAAAGCCCTCGGCTTCATTGCTCAAAGAGTCATAGCGGTTCCTTCTCATGCTATCATTTCCAACGAACAACTCGGATAGACCATCCCATGTCTCCTTGGCGGTGGTGAGATGTTGAATGCGAGCCATGTCCTTGTTCCCAACCGCCTTTTGGATCATGTAGAGAGCGGTGGCATCAAGTTGAGCCTCCACCACTTCTCTTCTTGTTAGGTTGGTCGGATCATGCGGCTTGTATCCAACTTGAATGATGCGCCACAACTCGATTGAAGATCTGCAAACATGAGACTTCATCATGTATTGCCATTGAGAAAAGGTATAATCTTTAAGCAATGAGGGATCACCCCTATGAGAAACTTGCGGGTGAGGAATAATGGGATCGGGGGTATGGTATTGGGATGGGGGAGGAGTGGCGTTGTAGCCTTTAGGCACTTCATCATTGGATGATGGAGTGTTTTGATGGGTTGAAGAACTACTAGCATCACCCTTCCCATCCAAAGGCAATTGCTTTCCCTTTATCAATTCGGGGTCCACATCAAGAGTAATGCCCGGAAGCACCGGAGGCTTTGTGGGCAATGCAAGAGAGGTTTCTTTAGATGTCTTGAGAGACTCAAGCATATCATGAAACTTCTTGAACTCGGTTTGTATAGACGATGTCAACTTTGTTTCCAAAGAGTTGATATCGGCCATAGTGGCACCTTTCTCTTGCATTGCCGCCAAACTCGCGGCGTCCGTTTCGGAACCCTCTTTTGGGTCAACTTGCATTGTCCAAGGTTGGTCTCAAGCGGTGAAGCTTATAAGAGACAACCTGGCTCTGATACCAATTGAACGGCAGATGACCACCTAGAGGGGGGGGGGGGTGAATAGGTGGTGACCAATTTTTATCTCTTTTTCAGTTTTTAGGCTAGCGGAAAGTAAATTGTCTAGATGTGCAACTAGATGATACAAGTGACAAACTACAAGGAAACTAGGCAAGTACAGGAAATAAAGATGCGGTAAAGGAGAGTGGAACGAAACAACCGTAGGGACTCGAAGACCAAGATTTTATCCCGAGTTCCACCACATAGGTGTACGTCTCGTTGGAGAGGTGTGAGCTACCACAAAGGTTTGCTCAACGCCACAAAGGCCTCACCCTGTTCTCCTGTGAATTCGACCACAAAGGTGCGAATCCACACTTCCACTAAGGACTCCTTTAAGAGCGGAGAAAGTTCCGTACAAATTCGTGAGGCACACACCCACAACTGAATTGGGGGCTCTCACAACGACCACAACAGGTCACTTCCACAAAGGAATCCACAAAGGATCAAATTACACAAGGTTGAACCTAGCTATCCACAAAGGAACCCTAGATTCGTTGCCCCTCAAGAAATAGAGGGGGAAAGTCAAATCGCTTCGGTGGAGATGTAGATCGGTGGCTTCTCCCTCAGATCCTCAAGTATCAACGGATTTGAGTGGCTAGATTGAGAGATCCGGGAGAAACGAGCTTCAGCACCAATGGAGGAGAGAGAAAATCTGGAAGCTTGGGAAGCTGGAGGTAGGTGGAGGGGTATTTATACCCCTCCTCAAAATCTGCCCGTTGCACAGCCGCCAGCCCGGAAATCTCCGGGTTGAGGACCGGAGATCTCCGGACCCCGGAAATTTCCTGTGCAATTTCCGGTTGAGCAAGAAACTGGATCAGTACTAGTTGAACTTCTTGACTTGGTCGAAATTCCTCTGACACTCGGAGATCTCCGGATTGGGGCTCGGAAATCTCCGAGCGCCGGAAATCTCCGAGAGGATTTCCGGATAAAATTGTTTTGGAGTCAATACGCATTTGAATTCAGACTTAGTGAAAAAAAAGCTTGGCTCGGAAAGCTCCGGTCTGTGGACCGAAAATTTCCGGGCCCCGGAAATCTCCTGACTAAATTCCTGAACAAATACCAGGTGCAATTGAAATGATATTTAGGCAACCTAAGTATTCCTCTTTGGCAGTCAACCTGTGAAATAGCCTGCATGCTTCATCACAAACATTAGAATACTTTTTGTGTTGTCATTAGTCACCAAAACTTGGGAGTACATAGAATGCACTTTCACATGGTAGCCACACCACATGGCGGCGCGGCTCCCCCTCTGCCGCGCCAGCACATGGTGTGGAGCCCATGTGGCTCCACCAACCTCGCTCTTTCGCCTATTTATTCCCCCCGACGCCAAAACCCTTAAGCCCCGAACACTTTTCCTCGTAAAGTTCTAGAGCCACCGCCATCATCAACCCTAGTTCAGGAGGGTTTAGAAGCTCTTCCCGGCACCCTGCCAGAGAGGGAATCATCACCGGAGGGCTCTACATCACCATGCCCGTCTCCGGACTGATACGTGAGTACTTCATCCTTGGACTACGGGTACATAGCAGTAGCTAGATGGTTGTCTTCTCCTCTTGTGCTACCATATTTAGATCTTATGAGTTGCCTATCATGATCAAGATCATCTTTATGTAATGCTACATGTTGTGTTTGCTGGGGTCCGATGAATATTGAGTACTATGTTATTGCTTCATAATATATTATGTGTGTGTTATTTATGATCTTGCATGCTCTTCGTTGCTAGAAGTGTTCTGGCCAAGTAGATGCTTGTGACTCCAATAGGGAGTATTTATGCTCGATAGTGGGTTCACGTCTCTATTTAATCTGGGAAAGTGACAACAACCTCTATGATTGTAGATGTACTGTTGCAATTAGGGATAAAACAATAGTACTATGTATAAGGGTATTTGTATTACTTACATTACACACTTTGTGTAATGAAATAATCTGTTACTTGCAACTTAATACTGAAAGGGGTGCGGACGCTAACCGGAAGGTGGATTATTAGTCATAGATGCGGTTGGAACTGTCTATATATATTATTGTAGTGACCAAATAAATCTCATACTAAACACCATGACTATAGTATATGCATCGTTATTTTCTTTTTTATTCTATCAATTGCGCAGATTTATTTTCTTTTTTATTCTATCAATTGCGCAGATGTAATTTGTTTACCCGCATATATGCAATTATTATTTATGGACAGACACCACCAGTGAACTGTGAACCCTAACTGTGGACCCCGATCCATTTCTTTTAAACCGATAATACAACCTATTGTAAACTGTTTCCTTTCATTCTCTTGTTTGATGAGTTTTTGTGCTGAAAATTCGATATGTGTACGGCCATGGTCATTATGCAAATTCGAAATATGCAGTATGTGCTAATCGCCGGGTAACTAATTTAGCCCAGCTAATTAATTTGATGCTATTACATGGGTTACGTGGTGTCGTTGCGGCTGCTGGCGAGTAGCTCGGCATCGTCAGTGTCGTCGCGCGGCTATCGGCGTGCAGCCCGACGTCATGGCCGGCGTAAAACCTGGCGTCTTCACGGCAACACAAAGGTTGCCGACATGTAGCCCGGAGTCGTGTCTCCGTCTCCGTCACGGCGTCGTCCCGGCTGCTGGCGTTTAGCTCGGCATCGTCTCCGTCTCCATCTATCCGTCCGTGTCGCCGCGGCTGTTGACGTGCAGCCCGACGTCATGGTTGGTTCGTAATCTGACATCTTCATCTTCACAACATCAAGGTTTGTCGGCATGCATCTCGGCACATCTCCTGTCAGGCGATGATCTCGTCGCGACTGCCGGTGTATAGTCCGACACGGTCTCCACTCTCCATATCGGTGATGATGTCGTTGCGGTTGACAGCATGCAGCCCAGCGTCGTCTCCAACTCAGCGTGCATTGATCGACCGTGTCGTCGGGGTTGCAGGCGTGCAACCCGGCATTGTTCCCATCTACGTCATGGCGTCGCCGGGATTGCCGACGTGTAATCTGGCGTCTTCTCCATCCTCGCGGCAACTTTGTTGAGCCACTAGAGGACGGCCAGTCATGAGTTCGCCGGGCATAACTTCTTCTCCATCATGGTCGGCCGCCTTGCTGTCCATGTCAGACGCGTAGGTTCCGGCCTGTCCCATTGCTTTCTGGCCGATGCCGGTCGCCGTACATAAGAGTGCACTGGCACAAGTTTCCGGCCGGATCGCAGCCGCGCCCTGTCTAAGCGCCGGCCTTCACCTCCGTGAGAAGGCCTCATACATCCTTTGCACTTACGTGCATACAAATACAACTCCATGCATGCATGAGCTAGTTGAGCTCAGTGTCACACTAGCTAGCATGGTTCATGCATGTGCAGTGTATACTCAGTAGCGTACGTGTATACGTGCGAATCAACAAACGACTTTGACTTTCTTCCCTGGTAGCCGTGCACCGGTATCATGGCGTCGTGGCTGGGGCAATCTTGTCGCCGGGCCACTGTGCTGGTCATCGGAAGCAGCCTCATCATCGGAGGCGGTGACCATCACTTCCATTGTCGTCCGATCATTGGGCTGGTCATCGTAAACAGCCTCATCATCGGAGGCGGCAACCATCACTTCATCGCAGCTATGTCGCTGCGACGTATTTGATGTCTTCTAATCATGCACACTCTTGTGCGGTGCATATCCCTTCTTATATTTTTTTTAGGTAAAATCATGTCTACTTTCATGGGGCAATACCCCTCGCACTTCCGGGGCGAATCTACGAGATCATCATGACGTCTACGCCAAGCACAACCATGCATTAAACTATGACTTCAATACATCAACACCGTCAAGACCGACGAGGTAAGACGGCGAGGCGGGCAAGGCCGAAGTAAAGCCATGCTATCTATGACACGTGTACCGACGAGGACATGGCTCTGCCGACGCCAACACACACCATCACCCTCATGCATGAAGAACGTGAACCCGACGCCAACACACACCGTCATCAGGGTTGCAGGCGTGCAACCCGGCGTTGTTCCCATCTACGTCATGGTGTCGCCGGGATTACCGGCGTGTAACCTGACGTCTTCTCCATCCTCGCGGCAACGTTGGCGAGCCGCTACAGTACGGCCAGTCATAAGTTCGCCGGGGTAGCCGCCATGCAGCCCTCGTCATTGTCTACATCGCCATGGCCCATGGCCATACTTTTGGATGGGCATGTTGGCCATCTTCTTCTACATCATGGTCGGCCGCCTTGCTATCCATGTCGAGCGCGCAGGTTCCGGCCCATCCCATTGCTTTCTGGCCGATGCCGGTCGCCGTACATAAGAGTGCACTGGCAGAAGTTTCCGGCCGGGTCGTAGCCACGCCCTGAGCGCCGGCCTTCACCTCCGTGAGAAGGCCTCATACATCCTTTGCACTTACGTGCATGCAAATACAACTCCATGCATGCATGAGCTAGTTGAGCTCAGTGTCGCACTAGCTAGCATGGTTCATGCATGTGCACGTGTCTACTCAGTAGCGTACGTGTATACGTGCGGATGAACAAACGACTTTCTTCCCTGGTAGCCGTGCACCGGTATCACAGCGTCGTGCTGGGGCAATCATGCCGTCGGGCCATTGTGCTGGTCATCGGAAGCAGCCTCATCATCGGAGGCGGTAACCATCACTTTCATTGCCGTCCGGTCATTGGGCTGGTCATCATAAACAGCCTCATCATCGGAGGCGGCAACCATCACTTCATCGCGGCCATGTCGCTGCTGCGACGTATACGTATTTGATGTCTTTTAATCATGCACACGCTTGTGCGGTGCATATCTCTTCTTATATTTTTTAGGTAAAATCATGTCTACTTTCACAGAGCAATACCTAATGTTGGGGATATATCAACTAGGGGTATCTCTAACATAGATCAATCCGGCTAGTACAGGGTGGCCCAAGGGTGGTAAGGCTGAAACCTGCCGGACGGCCCAGATAGCTGACGTACAAGGAAGTAGGCGGACGGTCCAAGAAGGCGTAAGGCCGAATCCTATCAAGCCACCAAGCCCAAGACGGAAGGCGGCACCTAAGCCGGCTAGGTGTAGGACTCTGATTACTTGCCGGACAAGTACTTGCCTTATATCCTGGGGTCTGGCCGCCTATATAAGCCGGCCACCAGGAAGCCTTTAGGGCACGCTCCAATACGCATCATACACAATGTAACCTGTTCACGGCTATTGCCTCATAGTGAATTATAGCAGCACGTAGGATCTCGCCACCGCTGCGGGATCTGAAGCTGGGTAAACTCGCCGTGTTCAATCCCGTCCTCGACGACACCAACCTTATTCCACACAATCCATACGTAGGCTAGAGGACCCCCGTCTCCTATCAATTATGCCGATACCACGACAGTTGGCGCCCACCGTGGGGCATAAGGTTCCTGGCGTCACGTTCCAGGAGGGAACACTTGACGGCGTGGGCAAGCAGATCACCGTCGGTCGCGTCACAAGGTATGGCGGCCACAGCTACGTCAACTCGGATGAGTCCTGCCTCCCGGCGGACGACTACCTTATCGGATGCGCAATCATACCGATCGGAGGGATCGACGTCTTCATCGGGTATACGCCAGAGGCGTACGGCCTACCGCGTTTCTACAACCCCACCCACCAACCCTTCGACCAAGCAGTCGACCGACAAGATGGATCTGAATCCGCCTTCTCCCAGGAGTCGGCCGAATCTGATTTCCACTTCGTCGGAGTTGTCGGACTGGGATCAGACTCCCAGCTGGAAAACAACGATCCTGAGTCAATCCTCCCTGCCCTCCAGGAGGATGCGATGTCAGATGCCGGATCCAGATCTACCGTTCAAGTCAACGTAGACTCTGACTCTGATGATGATGCTAGTCTCTTCGAAGAGAAGATCAAAACCCGCTTTTCCAGTGGTAATCCGGCTCCTTCAGAGGGCACAGCGGATACTGACATGCCTGACAATCTGGCTATGATGGTTGTCGTCGGTCACGAGACAACCCCAGTTGCTTCGGAAACGCAAAACAAGCCGGTGGAAGATGCCGGCGACACCACTGTCGGTCAACTCATTGAAAGTTCCGACAAGGTGCGCGCAAAGAAGAAAACTAGCCTCGAGAAAAGCGGCAGCAGCAAACCCACGGATTTGCTCTCCGTCATCAAAGAAGTAGACGAGATCATGAATACTCCAGTGAATAAAGACACCCCACTCGACGAAGTGGAAGAGCTTAGGATTAGCATGCTTAAGCACTCTGTCTTCCTACAAAAAAGAGAGGAGCACGTTGAGAGCCTTGCGAAGAAGATCGAGAAAGAACAGGAGAAGATGTCGGCCAAAACAAGCCGGCAGCTCTTTGAGGAAAAAAGGTCATCAAAAAACCGTCGTGACAAGGAGCCGCCAACACGCGCAACGACAGCGGCTCAAGATCTCGGGTTCGACTGGCGTACGGCACCACAACGCGTGGACAGAAGGGGAGATGTTGTTTTCTGCACCCCCGTCCTCAACGCGTGTAGCGTACCTGCACTTTAAATAAGGCAGATACCTGTGTATAGTGCAAATCCCTGGATCGATTCATTTGCACACACAGTTTACGATGTAATATCACAACAAAGGTCAATTTTATTACATCGAAGATCCAGAATTACAAAATATTTGATACAAGTTGCATAGCATAAAGCTAGCATTGAAAAAGTACACAGCGGAAATACAATAGCAGTGAGTCTCTATAACTTTCATGCTGCCACAGGCGAAAACATGTTGGTTGTAAACTCGAAACCTTTAACGAAACCTCACTCGTCATCTGATCAAATCTGCAATAAGAAAAATATTGCAACAACGTGGGTCAGATTCCATTAAAAATGGAGTCTGGCAAGTGACACTATGGTGGACACTTATGGAATAACTCTAAAGCCTATATGAATATTTGGCTGGTGGAGCTCAAGGCTATTTTGCATAAAGCCAATTTTTCCTAACTCTTTGGAAAACACTTTTCTTCTATTCGAGACATCCGTGGCATGAAATCCACTGTCTCATTCTACCCTTGTTCACCCATCAAGTTTATATTTTTGAAGTTGGAATGGTGGAATCCTCCGTTGACGTCCTTGATCAGCTGCTCAAAATTTTCCGTAACCGGGGACACGGCTAAGTACTTAGTTTTACACTCTGCAGAGGTTGTGCACTTTCACCATTGTACCCATTCAACCCAAGGTATCCTTTACACACCATTTGTGATAAGGAAAGGAGAGAATGAGACGAGATCTTTCAGAAGCATTTTCCCTCCCCATACTGGCTTGACCCGTTCCACCTAACACCCCCCTACATCTGCTTGTCAAGCCGGAGAGAGTCCACGCAACATAATTGATCAAGCCAGAGCCCATATGGCAATGGCTGCACTGGAAGCAATCGTCACTTGGAGTTCCTTCAGATTCCTCTGTTCCTGGGTGGCCGTTCTCAAGTGTACATACTCTTTAGGAACCATAGAAATGGACCGAGTAGCCACTCAACATAAACCATCCGACCAATTACCATCCAGGTGTTTCATTCTTAACTTAGTAGAATTTATATTTTCACAAAACAACATTTGCATAGCATCAATAATTCTACCAAGTATTGCATAGGAACCTAGACACAGGAATAAGGGATTCTACAGGTTTAGCATAGCAACACATGCATATAAAATACACTAAGTAATGCATAAAAATAGGAATTTTATGAGGTGTGCCACTTGCCTTTGAATGTTGTCGTTGTTCACAAACTCTTTTCAACAACGAACGTTTGCTCTCCGTTTAATCTAAACAATATAAGAAAACAACAATACAACAATCAACATCAAGCAAACTCGCAATGCATACAAACACATACTAGATGAATAAATAAGTTTTATAAAACTTTCTAAGGAAAATATGTTTATGCATGATGTGAAAAATATTCCTAATGCTAGACATGCTTTTTCATGCCATGAAATTCTTTTAAGTTATTGTAAGGCAAAAAGGTTGGTCAAAAAGGACTAAGGACTAAGGTCTTAAGTTGGATAAACATATTTTGTTTTATATCTCCTTGAAACAAGCACTCTAATGGCTTAGCCATGATGTGCAAAATACTTAGAGAAACATACTACGTCATTTGTTCAAGATGATCACAATTATTATCATCTATTTGTAAGTTGGACATTCACTATAGTGAGAGAGACAGACACCCGGCCAGCCACTTAAATTGTGGAACAGGTCTCATGTACGAGGACATGTAAGGTTTGTTTCCAGGCCGCTTCATCCCACTATGCTGCTAGGATCCAACAACTTCAAGATGATAACATCATGATCAAAATTTGTTTAAGTCTAAAAGACAAGATTAGGAAAGAGGGAAAGGATAGAAAGAAAGATGTAGTTGTCCTCCAGGCTTCATCTCCAGACTTGTAACTTTCTTCTGGATGGGGTCTTGATAGAGTTCTTGGTAGTCTTGATGAATCTTCAGACTTGATGGTTCTTGTATCCTCGAGGCTGGTCTTGGTTTTACTTAGTCTTCATGAAATCTCAGAGGAAAAGAAAGACAGAGAGAAAGACTTAGAGAATAGAAAGGAAGGTTGGCCTTCTTGAACTTCTTCTCACTTTTCTTCTAAGTGCTTGACATCTTGGGAATGCTTCCAGAGTCTGTTTTCTTCTAAGTCCTTCATGAACTTCTTCTTGATTTTCTTCTAAGTGTTTCTTCTCCTTGAAGATACTTCTGAAGTCTTGTTTTTGGCTAAGTCCTTCCATGGTCTTCTAGCTCCATCTTGAAAATCCTAAGTGTCTAAGTGTGTAGCACTTCACAAATATGCTAGGTTGAAATGATCCTAACTTAGGGAAAACTATTGAAGAGGGGTTTTCCTATGAGAATAAAATATGCTATGAATGAAATGAAATTTTAAATCACCAGAAACATAAAAATAACTTTTATGATTTCTTTATAAATATGCATGAATTTATAAATGCAATTTAATTAATTTCTAGTTTTGAAAATATATAATAAAAGGAATAATTATAAGATTAAGTTTCCTATGATTAAACTTTTATAATAAAATTTTATAATTAGTATTAATAGACAGAGAGCATTTAATTAAATCTATTGCACTTGGATTTAATCAAAAATAATGTTTCTATTAAAAGTTATTTCAAAATTAGTCAAACTATTCAAATTAAACACACAACTATGAAATCATTCAAAATTACTCAAAATTATTTTATAGCAGTAGCATTAATTTACAAATATTCTAAAGTTTCTAAAACATATTTATTTGCAATTTTTGGATTTATAGATTTAAAGTTATTACAAATATACTCAAATTCACCATTTGAAATTTGAATATTTTATACTAAGTCAAATTTAAATTTTGTCTGATCCAAATTATTCTACACATCCAGAGCTTTCCAAATATATAAAAATTATTAAATTTGGAGTTGTGGTTGAAAAGTTGTGAGAGATCTAAGTGACAGGGGTGTTTCTGCAAAACTGCCGATTAAATTTAATTACGAAATTGATTATACACGTCAGCGCTGACTGTGCGCTGACGGGGCATGCCACGTAGGCGCTGACGTGGTCAAGTCATCTGATCTGGGCCGTCAGATCTGGATCTGACGGTCCAGATCGGAGCGTACCGCTTCGTCCTCGACCAACTAATCTAAGCCGTAGAGATCTAATCGGACGGCGCAGGAAGCTTGGACCATACCGTGGCGGCGCAACGGTCACCGGCGACGACGACGACGGCGGTGCGGCTCTGGCGTGGACGAAGCCGATGCTCCGGCGGTCCTCTTTGCTCGGGGAGTTAACGCCGGAGTTCAGCGCGGCGTGGCGAAGACTACAGCGGCGATGGCGTCTCGCGAAATATCCTCCAGCGGCGATGGAGACCGGCCGGAGTTGATGGAGCGGCGGCAAGCCTCGGCTATGCACGGGCTGCTCGATCTGCTGCAAAACAAAATGCCGCATCTAGTCGAAACGATGCGCAATGAAGAAATAAGAAGGATGGAGGAGGTGGGTGGTCTTGGGGATCATGGAGCTCGCCAGAACTGAAGCTTCTCACCGGCGGCCGTGGCGGAGGACGATGGTGGATTGCGGCGGCCTGGGGGCGTTATTTTTGTGGGGAGGAGAGGGGAAACGGAGGCGGGGTTGCGTACTTTATAGGGGGGGGGGATAGGAGATCAAATCCCGCAACAAACTGCCGGATTTTGGAAGAATTCGTTGGAGGATTTCGGGGCGAGATCTCCGGCTGGAGGTTGACGATGATGACGTCAGCGATGACGTCATCCAGGTAATTCTTTTTTTTTTAATTCATATCTTTTGATTTATAACTCCAAATGATGTCAAATTAATTTCTAAAAATTTGTAATATTATTATCCTTCTGTTAAACCAATTGTGGGAGTGTTTTGAACACTTTTCAAAATTAATATTTTGAATTATTGATTAATTACAAATTTGACACTTAAAGTCAAATTTGAATTTCTATCTTATTTAGATTTTCTTTTGGCTAAAATAAATTTGTAAAAATACCCACATTTCAATATATTTGGATTTAAGTTATTTAAACTCATTTTCAATTTCTAAATTCCTTTTTGGCTTTGGTATACTTATTAATGATATAACACAACTATATGAAAATGGAAAAGATAATGTATCCCTTTTTAATTGAAGATAGTTTGTGCAACATTTTATTTTATGCATTTGAAACTTCATAACAACTTTGGACAAGACCTTTATTTTAATTTTATTTTTATTTAGAATCTATTAATCATTTCATGTTTTGAAAACCAGATGAAATTCATATAAGCAAATGAAATGTTTATTTGGCTAATTCTTTAATTTAAATTCTATGAGGTTTTGAAGCTATACACTATAGTCTTATAATTTCCAACTATATTTTGATCATAGTTAAAGAAATGAAAACCATTTAGTAATTATATACCATTTTGAATAATCTTATATTTATGAATAGATATGGCTAAGTGGTTTAATTCAAATACTTATAAGGAAACTAATTTATTTAAAATAAAATGGATTGTAGTTTGTAACATATTTGTCAAATTATATTTTAAGGTTTTGAAATACATGGGATAATAAAATGTTTTAAACTGTGACATTTGAAATATTAAACTTTGAAGTCTTTTATAGTTGGTTTCCTTATGCATTTAATATTTTATTTTAATAAAAAGAAAAGTTTTAAATTTTAGTGATTTTTGAACATTATAAAATGTTGGGATGTTACAGACTACCACCCTTAAAAGGAATCTCGTCGCCGAGATTCGGAGAGGCTAGAAAAGAAAACAAAGGCTTGAATGATTCTGATAACTCGAGATGTTTTGGGAATTGAAATTTCTGACATGGAACCTTGGAAACTTGGCAGTGAATGGTTTTTCTGATTAGGAGGATGGAAAGAAGATAGTTTGGGATCTCTGGGTTTTAGTGACTGGGTTTGAATTCTCTAGGTGGTTACCACCCTTAAAAGAAATTTTTGTGGTCAGTCTAGAAACTTTGTGTAATCTTGTTTATTCCTCTGAGGTAGGGCGTACAAGTGTTCAAAATACAATGGCATGTGGTGGATACAGAAAGTTTTTGGCACTCACGCTTTCCACTCGGTCCTTGGAGAGGTTTATCCTTCTTCCGCTCTGGGCACTTGTCAGCATAATGTCCTTTGCTTTTACATTTGTAGCAAATTACGTCACTTAAGTTCCTCTTCTTCTTCTTAGATGTTTCCAGGGCTAAAAGTTCTTCCAAATCTTGTTTGCCATATTCTATCTCAATTAAAGCAGTCCAGTCTCGTTTGATGTGACAATTTCGAGCCAGGTGATCTCCTTTACACTTATAGCAACACTTGGAGTTACTTTTGGATATCATCGGGTGTGACTTTACTCCCACTTCATTATCCATCTGGGCAGGAGCTTCAGTCGTCCTTGGACAATGATTGGCTCAGTGTCCTTACCAATCTTCTCCTTTATGCAGTTCGATGAACAATGTCCTTGTTCCTCCAGGGTCTTCATGAGAGACTGTTGCATTCCTTCCTTGGTTTGCTGGGTAGCTTGTTGCACCAAGGGATAAAGTTGACACTGGGTTGGGACATGGTTTGTTCCTTCACATAAGAAGCAAGTAACCTGACTTGTGAGGCATTCCCTAACTGGATGTCCGGTATGACCATGGGGCCACTCATCAGTGCATTCTTGGGACGTATGTCCTATCTCTCCACAAGTTTTGCATGCCTTTGGTTTGGTCATAAGGTTCTCCTCAAAATCCCTATGGTTTTGATCAATCTTAGGCAGTTGCTCATTGATCATCTTCAACAGCTGACTCTGGTTCTCTAATAGTAGTCGCATAGTTGTATGCAACTCACTGGTGTTGGTGTTGGGGTGAGACATCTGTTTATTTTAGAAAGCAATGAGTTGAATTATTTGTACTATGGAGGAATCCTAGTTCAAGAAAACAAAACAAGGCAACCAATCTATAACATAATCAATCAACATCTAACAAACATCAAGCAAAGGTTCACAACAAACAAACAATCTAGTATTGTCCTATAGCCAAGTTGATATGATCAATACACTAACACGATGTCGTCATTCTATTTTTGGTGGTGGTCAAATCTACCTCCTTCATGACTGCTTCAAGTTCTTGTTCAGCTTTCTTGGATATCTTCAAAGTGTTGGTCGAATCTTGGTTCTTCAGTGGTCTCCCATGCATGTAGAACTTCATGTTGAATCATAGCTTTTCCATATGAAGCAGCAGAATCAGACTTAGACTATAAGAACATGGTCATCTAGAAAAAGATAAGAGGCTTTTAGAAGGTTGATAGTAGATGAGAATACGAGAAAGACATAGTGAAAAGATTTGTTTTTAGAAAAGTGAAGAAAATAGATTTTCAATCCTATGGTCAAACCTATTTCTATCCAGACTTAGGGGTTTCGAACCTACAGGCAACACAGTGCTCTGATACCATCTATAGCGTACCTGCACTTTAAATAAGGCAGATACCTGTGTATAGTGCAAATCCCTGGATCGATTCATTTGCACACACAGTTTACGATGTAATATCACAACAAAGGTCAATTTTATTACATCGAAGATCCAGAATTACAAAATATTTGATACAAGTTGCATAGCATAAAGCTAGCATTGAAAAAGTACACAGCGGAAATACAATAGCAGTGAGCCTCTATAACTTTCATGCTGCCACAGGCGAAAACATGTTGGTTGTAAACTCGAAACCTTTAACGAAACCTCACTCGTCATCTGATCAAATCTGCAATAAGAAAAATATTGCAACAACGTGGGTCAGATTCCATTAAAAATGGAGTCTGGCAAGTGACACTATGGTGGACACTTATGGAATAACTCTAAAGCCTATATGAATATTTGGCTGGTGGAGCTCAAGGCTATTTTGCATAAAGCCAATTTTTCCTAACTCTTTGGAAAACACTTTTCTTCTATTCGAGACATCCGTGGCATGAAATCCACTGTCTCATTCTACCCTTGTTCACCCATCAAGTTTATATTTTTGAAGTTGGAATGGTGGAATCCTCCGTTGACGTCCTTGATCAGCTGCTCAAAATTGTCCGTAACCGGGGACACGGCTAAGTACTTAGTTTTACACTCTGCAGAGGTTGTGCACTTTCACCATTGTACCCATTCAACCCAAGGTATCCTTTACACACCATTTGTGATAAGGAAAGGAGAGAATGAGACGAGATCTTTCAGAAGCATTTTCCCTCCCCATACTGGCTTGACCCGTTCCACCTAACACCCCCCTACATCTGCTTGTCAAGCCGGAGAGAGTCCACGCAACATAATTGATCAAGCCAGAGCCCATATGGCAATGGCTGCACTGGAAGCAATCGTCACTTGGAGTTCCTTCAGATTCCTCTGTTCCTGGGTGGCCGTTCTCAAGTGTACATACTCTTTAGGAACCATAGAAATGGACCGAGTAGCCACTCAACATAAACCATCCGACCAATTACCATCCAGGTGTTTCATTCTTAACTTAGTAGAATTTATATTTTCACAAAACAACATTTGCATAGCATCAATAATTCTACCAAGTATTGCATAGGAACCTAGACACAGGAATAAGGGATTCTACAGGTTTAGCATAGCAACACATGCATATAAAATACACTAAGTAATGCATAAAAATAGGAATTTTATGAGGTGTGCCACTTGCCTTTGAATGTTGTCGTTGTTCACAAACTCTTTTCAACAACGAACGTTTGCTCTCCGTTTAATCTAAACAATATAAGAAAACAACAATACAACAATCAACATCAAGCAAACTCGCAATGCATACAAACACATACTAGATGAATAAATAAGTTTTATAAAACTTTCTAAGGAAAATATGTTTATGCATGATGTGAAAAATATTCCTAATGCTAGACATGCTTTTTCATGCCATGAAATTCTTTTAAGTTATTGTAAGGCAAAAAGGTTGGTCAAAAAGGACTAAGGACTAAGGTCTTAAGTTGGATAAACATATTTTGTTTTATATCTCCTTGAAACAAGCACTCTAATGGCTTAGCCATGATGTGCAAAATACTTAGAGAAACATACTACGTCATTTGTTCAAGATGATCACAATTATTATCATCTATTTGTAAGTTGGACATTCACTATAGTGAGAGAGACAGACACCCGGCCAGCCACTTAAATTGTGGAACAGGTCTCATGTACGAGGACATGTAAGGTTTGTTTCCAGGCCGCTTCATCCCACTATGCTGCTAGGATCCAACAACTTCAAGATGATAACATCATGATCAAAATTTGTTTAAGTCTAAAAGACAAGATTAGGAAAGAGGGAAAGGATAGAAAGAAAGATGTAGTTGTCCTCCAGGCTTCATCTCCAGACTTGTAACTTTCTTCTGGATGGGGTCTTGATAGAGTTCTTGGTAGTCTTGATGAATCTTCAGACTTGATGGTTCTTGTATCCTCGAGGCTGGTCTTGGTTTTACTTAGTCTTCATGAAATCTCAGAGGAAAAGAAAGACAGAGAGAAAGACTTAGAGAATAGAAAGGAAGGTTGGCCTTCTTGAACTTCTTCTCACTTTTCTTCTAAGTGCTT
This sequence comes from Poa annua, assembly GCA_026929855.1. Lineage (NCBI taxonomy): Eukaryota > Viridiplantae > Streptophyta > Magnoliopsida > Poales > Poaceae > Poa > Poa annua. The sequence goes on from CM049430.1 coordinate 12,034,882, forward strand.
GACATCTTGGGAATGCTTCCAGAGTCTGTTTTCTTCTAAGTCCTTCATGAACTTCTTCTTGATTTTCTTCTAAGTGTTTCTTCTCCTTGAAGATACTTCTGAAGTCTTGTTTTTGGCTAAGTCCTTCCATGGTCTTCTAGCTCCATCTTGAAAATCCTAAGTGTCTAAGTGTGTAGCACTTCACAAATATGCTAGGTTGAAATGATCCTAACTTAGGGAAAACTATTGAAGAGGGGTTTTCCTATGAGAATAAAATATGCTATGAATGAAATGAAATTTTAAATCACCAGAAACATAAAAATAACTTTTGTGATTTCTTTATAAATATGCATGAATTTATAAATGCAATTTAATTAATTTCTAGTTTTGAAAATATATAATAAAAGGAATAATTATAAGATTAAGTTTCCTATGATTAAACTTTTATAATAAAATTTTATAATTAGTATTAATACACAGAGAGCATTTAATTAAATCTATTGCACTTGGATTTAATCAAAAATAATGTTTCTATTAAAAGTTATTTCAAAATTAGTCAAACTATTCAAATTAAACACACAACTATGAAATCATTCAAAATTACTCAAAATTATTTATAGCAGTAGCATTAATTTACAAATATTCTAAAGTTTCTAAAACATATTTATTTGCAATTTTTGGATTTATAGATTTAAAGTTATTACAAATATACTCAAATTCACCATTTGAAATTTGAATATTTTATACTAAGTCAAATTTAAATTTTGTCTGATCCAAATTATTCTACACATCCAGAGCTTTCCAAATATATAAAAATTATTAAATTTGGAGTTGTGGTTGAAAAGTTGTGAGAGATCTAAGTGACAGGGGTGTTTCTGCAAAACTGCCGATTAAATTTAATTACGAAATTGATTATACACGTCAGCGCTGACTGTGCGCTGACGGGGCATGCCACGTAGGCGCTGACGTGGTCAAGTCATCTGATCTGGGCCGTCAGATCTGGATCTGACGGTCCAGATCGGAGCGTACCGCTTCGTCCTCGACCAACTAATCTAAGCCGTAGAGATCTAATCGGACGGCGCAGGAAGCTTGGACCATACCGTGGCGGCGCAACGGTCACCGGCGACGACGACGACGGCGGTGCGGCTCTGGCGTGGACGAAGCCGATGCTCCGGCGGTCCTCTTTGCTCGGGGAGTTAACGCCGGAGTTCAGCGCGGCGTGGCGAAGACTACAGCGGCGATGGCATCTCGCGAAATATCCTCCAGCGGCGATGGAGACCGGCCGGAGTTGATGGAGCGGCGGCAAGCCTCGGCTATGCACGGGCTGCTCGATCTGCTGCAAAACAAAATGCCGCATCTAGTCGAAACGATGCGCAATGAAGAAATAAGAAGGATGGAGGAGGTGGGTGGTCTTGGGGATCATGGAGCTCGCCAGAACTGAAGCTTCTCACCGGCGGCCGTGGCGGAGGACGATGGTGGATTGCGGCGGCCTGGGGGCGTTATTTTTGTGGGGAGGAGAGGGGAAACGGAGGCGGGGTTGCGTACTTTATAGGGGGGGGGGGGGATAGGAGATCAAATCCCGCAACAAACTGCCGGATTTTGGAAGAATTCGTTGGAGGATTTCGGGGGCGAGATCTCCGGCTGGAGGTTGACGATGATGATGTCAGCGATGACGTCATCCAGGTAATTCTTTTTGTTTTGTTTTTTTATTTAATTCATATCTTTTGATTTATAACTCCAAATGATGTCAAATTAATTTCTAAAAATTTGTAATATTATTATCCTTCTGTTAAACCAATTGTGGGAGTGTTTTGAACACTTTTCAAAATTAATATTTTGAATTATTGATTAATTACAAATTTGACACTTAAAGTCAAATTTGAATTTCTATCTTATTTAGATTTTCTTTTGGCTAAAATAAATTTGTAAAAATACCCACATTTCAATATATTTGGATTTAAGTTATTTAAACTCATTTTCAATTTCTAAATTCCTTTTTGGCTTTGGTATACTTATTAATGATATAACACAACTATATGAAAATGGAAAAGATAATGTATCCCTTTTTAATTGAAGATAGTTTGTGCAACATTTTATTTTATGCATTTGAAACTTCATAACAACTTTGGACAAGACCTTTATTTTATTTTTATTTTTATTTAAAATCTATTAATCATTTCATGTTTTGAAAACCAGATGAAATTCATATAAGCAAATGAAATGTTTATTTGGCTAATTCATTAATTTAAATTCTATGAGGTTTTGAAGCTATACACTATAGTCTTATAATTTCCAACTATATTTTGATCATAGTTAAAGAAATGAAAACCATTTAGTAATTATATACCATTTTGAATAATCTTATATTTATGAATAGATATGGCTAAGTGGTTTAATTCAAATACTTATAAGGAAACTAATTTATTTAAAATAAAATGGATTGTAGTTTGTAACATATTTGTCAAATTATATTTTAAGGTTTTGAAATACATGGGATAATAAAATGTTTTAAACTGTGACATTTGAAATATTAAACTTTGAAGTCTTTTATAGTTGGTTTCCTTATGCATTTAATATTTTATTTTAATAAAAAGAAAAGTTTTAAATTTTAGTGATTTTTGAACATTATAAAATGTTGGGATGTTACAACGCGGCTGCCGCACTAGATACCCTGGACGACAAAACTTACACGGCGGAGGAAAAGCTGGCCAATGCAAGACACTTCGTCAGCAAGGCCCTAGAACAACAAGCTCGCGCTGATTCCTACGCCCACATGGCGGATGCTCGCGGGGGAGACCTAGAGTCTAAGTCAGGAAAGTGCAAAGCTGCACCTGGCGATGACCCCGAAGGCCCGTCCGGCTCCAGTAGCCATGGCGACAAAAGGAAGGCAACGCCACCTCCAAAGAAGACGCCACCGCTAAAACAAAGGCGGGACGAGAATTAAAGGACAGGAAGCAGAGGAGACCTGCCACCTCCAGCCCAGCCAAGACGCGACAATGGCGGCAGCCGAGACAAAGGACTGCCGCCTAGGAAGGATGCCGGCAACGACCCCCCCCCCCCAGGAGAGGTCGAAGTCGGTCTCCGCAGCATAGCACCGGCAGCAAGAGGAAGGAGGCGGCAGAAGGGCCCAGGCGCAGCATAAGCCGGGCAGCGTAGGACGAGCCAAACGCAAACAGAGGCGCACAACAACTCGATCCAAAAGACGCGCGACACCGCCTACAAGACATAGCAAGAGGAAAGGAGCCGCTATATTCTGGTCCAAAGTGCTTTGGCGACGCCATCCGCAGAGAGCCGTTCCCTAAGACATGACATCAGTGTCAAAAAATTGTCATAGGCACAACGGCCTCGTTAAGCCGGATCCATGGCTAGCCGACTTCAGCGAGCTCTTGTGTAGCTTGGTAGCCTGCTCCAACATGTTGGGCAAGTCGCTGAATTCGGTCGGTTCCTGGCTGCCGGAGGAGATGAAGAACTTGGCGGCAAACCGCTTGGACGCTGCCAAAGTCTCGGAGATCAGCTCGCCTAGACGCGCAAGGCGATCCAGGCGGGGGCTGACAACCTTGTCGTCGCCTAAACCGGCGGGAACTGTATCAAAAATGAAACCATCAGTTTGGCTCAGGCTAAGCAAAATGGCAAAATCAAATAAGGAGTGAGAAATTACCAAGGGCCGAGTTATGGAAAGCGGACAGCTCAATCATATGAGCCGCCAACGCGTCCTCAGCAATTTGGGCGCGAGAAGTCTGCTTGGAGATTTCCTCGGTAGCCGTCTTCTCCGCCTCCGCCAACTTCTTGCGTAGGCTATCCAGCTCACCAGTAAGCTGGCTAGATTCCTGCGCAAATTTCAGCTGCTGGGCGTCCATCTCCTTCTGGTGCTCCTCCTTCATCGCCAAGTTGGCGGCCGCCAAATCGGAAGCTTCATTCATAAGAGCTTGCATATCAGTGGACGCCTTCAGTATATCCTAGGCGTGGTCTAGCAGTTCTACAAATATGGATTCGCTAACTAAATGATTGACGGCAACATAAGTTGAAAAGATGGCTGAAAGCAAAAAAGATCAACTCTACCTTCATCTTTTTTGCGGGCCGCCTCCAACTCGGCAATCCGCAGGTCCTTGGCCTCGCAATCTCTCTTCAGATCACGGCACCGCTGGTTTATCTCGAATCGGGAGGAGATAAGCTCAACGTTGGCGGACAAGAGGCCCTGCAGGAAAAAGCAAAGGCATAAAACATATTGTCGAATAACCACTAAGCCGACAGCCAATATTTTTGGACCTGCCATCTAAGTGCTCGGGGGAAAGACTATGTATATGCCAGAGTTATAAAAACTTACAGACAGGTCGCCCTCCAAGTCGGCGAAGGCCTGGGAGGTGAAGTTGGCAAAATTCAAGGCTGACTCCTTGGCCTCCTTAAAGGTGGACCAAGGGTCCCTAACTTTGCCGCCTCCTGCAGTCGGGGCTGCCCTCTGGGACCCGCCGGCAGCCACCTCCAGCAACTCCTCCTTGGCGGCACACGATTGGACGGCTTCATCGGCCGTAGCCTCAGCCAAAAGAAGGGGAGTATTGGGTGTGCGGTCAGCGGAGAAGGTCCTTGCCGGTGCGCCAGAAGCCGGAGTCTGGGGCTGGCGACGAGCATCGCCCATAAAGCTGCCGGACCGGGGCTGGGGAGTTGGCGGCATGGTAGCAGGCGAGCTGCCTTGAGGCCGCTTACCCTTGGAAAGGAGCCTGGTCGGCAACCGGGAAGTTGCGACCCTTTCCCTGTCAATAAACAGCAAGCACAGTCAGTTGGGTGCCAGTATTAAAGAAGCTCGTCGACTATTAAAGGCAGAATTGAGTACCTTTGGGGGATGTTAATCCCCGTGTTCTCGTCAAGGTTGACGAGAACCGGCTCGGTAGCCGTTGCGATCCGTTTCTTCCTCTCGGCGATCGCCGTAGAGGAAGCGGCGCCGGATGCCTTGCGCTTCTTGGTATTCCCGGCTTCCGACTCGTAGAAGTCGGGAGCCAGGTCATCCTCCCCCAAGTCGGAGATCTGAGAAAGAAGACAAGTATTAATGGAACTCAAGTTAGCCGGCGAAGCTGTCAAAAAGGGGCAAGAAGCAAGATGTCTACCTCGATGGGAGGGTTGTCGTGGGTGTGCATGGGCACGCCCTCCACCGCCTTCACCAGCCCCGCCTTGACGAGGCTGCGGAGCCGGAACGCCAGGTCGGCGACCGGCAACCTCTCTTCGCTTACGCGGAGAGAGGCCGTGGCAGTAGGCGAATATTGACACATTTTGTGCGGGCTGTACCGCAGGGGGAGAATATGCCGGCCGAGCCAGCAGATGACGGTGTCCACCCCGTCCAGCAGGGGGGGAGCCATTGTCCGGGTGAGGAATTCAATCCGCCTTTGGAAAAGGCGGAGTTCCTCCGTCAACTTGGGCACCGCCTCGTCCCAGCATGGCCTGGGCATAGGCGGCGCGTTGACAAACTCCGGGACGCCAAATTGACGGCCCGGAGCTGCCATATCTTGGCAGTAGAAGAATGTGGAGGTCCAGCCCTTGACGGATTCAAGGTATGGTATCTTAGGATACCATTGGTGGCCCTGGCGGCAGTTAAAAGTGACACTGCCACAGGTTGCCAGCCCGCCGTCCGGCACGGTCTGACGCCGGCAACGAAAACAGTATCTGAAGAAGTCTAAACTAGGCCTAATACCTAGATAGCCCTCGAACAGAGTTGTGAAGCCGGCTAAGACTAGAATGCTATTGGGCGCTATATTGTGGGGCTGGAGCCCATAATGATCTAGCACCTCGCTAAAGAAAGCGGAAGGCGGAAGCGCCATTCCCCTAACTAGGTGGGAGGTGAGGATTACCCGTTCCCCGGCTTTCGGAGCCGGGATGACGTCTCCCAAGGCGGGTCTCCACCGGCAATCCTCCCGAGTTGAGAGGTAGCCAACGGCCTCCAGGTCTTGGAGGGTCTCCTCGTCGACGATGGAGGGAAGCCAGTAGCGTGACCCGAGGTCCGCCGCTTCCTCTTCCTCGTCAGCCGGAGCGCCTCTCGCCGCCGTCGCCGCGGCTAAGGGTGGAGGAGCCGAAGAGACCGCCGCCGGCGTGCGCGCGGCGGGAATGTGAGAAGCGACGGCGGCGACATTGCCCGTCGCCACCGTCGCAAGACGCGACGCCGCGCCGCCCATCGCCGCCGCGGACGAGGTGTCGGATGTAGGACCGCCGGACGCCGCGGAGGGGATGTTTTGACCGGTGGACATCGCCGTTGTAACGCCCCGGGATTTATCCCCTTTTGTTTTGTGTGTTTTTCTTTTTGCATCGACATAGCATCGCATTGCATCACATTAATTTAATTTGTTGCATTTAAATTAAATTTCCATAATTAAATCCAAATGCATTTCAAATTGATTAAAAATGTGTTATTTTCAAATCTTTTAAAAATGTTAAAAATTGGTTTATTAAATTGTCATTTTAAAACTAAAAATATTTTGTATAAGATTTGTTTTCAAATTCATTTTCGATTTTGTTGTAAAAATATAAAACGAAAAAGAATAACGGTGACAAATAAGGCCAAAAGCCCATCTAACCCCAAACCCTAGGTTTTGTCCCATGAAAACTTTTCCCACCCCCTGCAATTTTTGCAGCCACCCTCCTCTCTTTTCTGGAAAAATTTGCAAAAGATTCCTCCCACCTCCCGTTTTCCTTTTCTCCCCTTCCTCTATTTTCTTTTCCTTTTTCTCCTTTTTTCTTTTCTTCTTTCCTTCCTTTTCTCCTTCTTCCTCCCGTGCTCCTCCCGCACCAACCGCACCAAATCGCCTCCCGCGCGCCTCCGGCCTCGCACGCCCCAGCGCCCCCAGCGCTCCGGCCCGCGCCCCGTGCCTCCCCGCCGGCGGACGGCCGCGCCGCCGCGCCCGTCGCCCTCGCCTCCCGCGCGCTTCCCCGGCCGCCGCCGCCAGCGCCGGGCCCGTGCCACCGCGCACCCGGGCACCACGCCGTGCTCCACCACGGCCGCAACCGCCACCTCCGCCGCGCGCCCTGCACCTCCGGCCGCGCCCCCGAGCCGCCGCGCCCCGAGCTGCGCCGTCCACCTCCTCGCAAAGCCTCCCCGTCCCCGAGCGCCCATCCGCCTCCCGCGCGTGTTCCCCCGCGCCCCTCCGGCCTACACCTCCGGCCTGCACGCGTGCCGCGCCTCTGCCCTGCGCACCCGCCGCCGTGCGCCGCCGCGCCGGCCTGCTCCTCCACGCGCCGCAGCTCCGTCGCCGCCTTTCCGCCCGTGCCCGTGCGCCCCGACGCCGTGCGCCGCCTACCGCACGCACGAGCCACCGCGTGCCTCCGCCCCGTGCTCCCTGGCTGCCGCGCGCGCCTTCGCGCCGCGTCCCACGCCACCGTGTCGCGCGCCTCCGCGCGCGCCGCCGTGCGTTCTTCTATTTCCGGTCGTGTGCACGCCGCCGCCCGCCAGGTGTTCGACAAAATGTCCGCATGAACTTCGTCGCCACTTTTGTCCGAGTTGTCCACCCTTCGTGGTGTTGTGCGTGCGAGTGCTTCTTCCGGTGCCGTGTTGTCGTGACCACCGTGTTCGTGTTTCGGCGCCCGCCCGTGCGCGCTTTCTTCCGGTGTCCGATTGCCGTGCTCCTACGTGCCCCGACTACCCGACCACTTCCACGACACCGACAAACGACGATGCCCCGGTTCCGCGACGACTACTTCCTCTACGGACCGAAGACGTCGGTTTCGAACCCTAGTTCACCCGATCCGACGTACGGACCCAAACCCTAACCCTATACCTATTTTATTAAATGTCATCTAGCTTGTGCATTTCGCATCATAATTACATGTGTTGCATCTCTTGGGTTTGCGGGTGTAGCAAATCACCTAAATAATAAATATGGAATTGTGTGGGGAAAATCAATATATATAATGCCCTATTCCATTTAATTTAATTAGATCACTAATGCCATGTGTTGCCACGCTAACCAACATTTAATATTGCTGGTAAATAAATAACGTGCACCTAAATATTAATTATCGGAATTCCGGTTCCGCTTAATTTGGATTAAGTGCATCTCGCATTGCATCTTGACATGCCATGCATCATTCTCATATGATCATGCTGGATCTTTTGCCGTAGTTGTAAAATGCATCTTTTACGCTTTCCAGTGTTTGTTGCTTCTTCACGGATAAGACGTTGAGATGTGTGAGCAACGACAAGATCTGCTTCCATGCGGGATTCCAGGCAAGAAAAATTTGCTTGTTTACCTATACATTGTCTTTCATTCCTGCCGTTGATCTCTGTTACCCTAGTTATCGATTCTTGAACTGCGATCCCATCACATGTTTATCCTGCAGCCCATACAGCTTTATCCCCACAACCTAATACCCGTTGCATGTTTATCTGTTGGCCTTGTGAGTCGTAGCGCATGCTTAGAGTTGATTGTGCGAGTCGTCTGTTGGTCTTATGTTTCATCTGCTTAGTATGATAGATTCTTGTACCTTAATAAAATGTTGTCTTATATTGGGGTATTATAATTAAAAGATAAGGCACCAGGCGGAAGGCCTTGCGAGGTGCTTTGTTCTGCTCAGTGTCGACCTAGGAACTGAGATTTTGTCCTCGGATCCAATTTTGAGCGCACTAACCACTTGCGGGAGGCCCTATGGAGCCCCCCTCGACTTTGAACGGATCTACAGCTTGTCCATGTGCCGCAACTAGTTCGGGTTTTCCATTTGCTCATATCCATGTGCATGATGATGATGATTGATGAGAGGTTACTTGATACGGGGGGTCATATAGGGGTGGTGCGCGCGAAGCGGACAGTTCCTACTATGGTTTGAGCCGCATGGCGCGCAGACACAAACTAATGAGTCCGCAATTGAGATTCGGCCGAACTCTTGACGCGGGTAACAACTCATATGGGTGGCACTTGGACTTGCAGTAGTGAAGGAATAAGTCGTGTTGAGAAGCCCTGATGCTTGCTTGGGTTGATCATGCGAGTATGGGTACAGTAGTGCACCCCTGCAGGGTATAATCTTATCGATGAGCCGTGTCCACGGTTATGGACGACTTTGGTGATGATGCTGGCTAACAAGATCTAGACAACTTGCACGTAATTAATGTTAATTAATTTGACTAGTAATATAGAATTACTTTCACAATAAATTATAATTAAAACTGTTCAACGTGTGAGTTTCCCGAATTGCTTCCTCATATTTGGTTGAGGGGGTTAATTCGAGAATGGGTTATGTTTGGTGTTAGTTGTAGTTGTTTACTTATGCGCTCTCTTATCACTCTCTGATTAGACGAAAGTTGTAGCGTGTCTCTTTAGGTTGCTAGTGCTGCTGCCGCTAAGTCCACCTACCACATATTTTGGGAGATGGTGTAGAAAGTAGGCAAGTCTGTTTTGCTTGCCAGGGAGTGCCCTGACCCTCTTTTGGGATGTGCTTTATGTGCAGTCAACAGGTTTGAAGTCTGACGACTTTAGCTTGAGAATCCCTCCGGCTTGGCTGAGTAGGGATATGGCGCCATCGCTTATCTTCAGAACTCTTAGTCCAATTTGCATCTTATCCGTAGCCGGATACTATTTTGCTTCCGCTGTCATTTGAATCTTTGTATTGTTTATTTGTATCTTGACTCGTTCGAGTCGTTGTTGTAATTATATCTTTGTTGTATTTGTGGATGTATCGGAACTGTTGTAATGTTATCACAATTCCACCCACATAATGTGCATGTCTCGGCGTGCACTTTATGTCTGGTGGGCGACCTAAAATCGTTATTATGCGGATTTCGGCGGGAGCGCTTAAATGTACATAGTACCGATTTTAGGGCGTCACAGCCATGAGCGGAGGTCACCGGAGGAGGACGCTCGCCGGAGTTCGCTCGGAGAAAGGTGCGGGAGAGCGGGAGAGCAAAGGGTCGAGGAGTGCAGGAGCTGCGGTGCCGAAATGGACCGCTCGGCTCCCTATTTATAGAGCCGGGCGTAGCTTCCTGTGCAAACGGTGTTTTTAGTCGGACACGTGTCCAACATCCACTGCAGCGCATGATCGCACGATCACCACGCCTCCCCGCGATTTTGTGATCATGGCGAGATTTTCGCTTAGGCCAGTTTCAAACTGTCGTGAGCCGCCTAGCGATATCCGTCAACAAATATTCCCGGCAAACTATCGGTTAGCCGTCTTTTCCCATGTTGGATAAAGGCGGCCGTGTGCCAACTTCAAGACACGCTTGCCCCCTTTTTTGATTTTCAGAATGGTTCAAGTCCTGCAGCCGCCAACATTGGCAGATGAAGTATCAAGAAGAAGCCGGCGCCTGGAGAACTTCAACCTTTCTGGGGGCTAATGTTGGGGATATATCAACTAGGGGTATCTCCAACATGGATCAATCCGGCTAGTCCAGGGTGGCACAAGGGTGGTAAGGCTGAAGCCTGCCGGGCGGCCCAGATAGCTGACGTACAAGGAAGTAGGCGGACGGTCCAAGAAGGCGTAAGGCCGAAGCCTATCAAGCCACCAAGCCCAAGACGGAAGGCGGCAACTAAGCCGGCTAGGTCTAGGACTCTGATTACTTGCCGGACAAGTACTTGCCTTGTATCCTGTGGTCTGGCCGCCTATATAAGCCGGCCACCAGGAAGCCTTTAGGGCACGCTCCAATACGCATCATACACATTGTAACCTGTTCACGGCTATTGCCTCATAGTGAATTATAGCAGCACGTAGGATCTCGCCACCGCTGCGGGATCTGAAGCTGGGTAAACTCGCCGTGTTCAATCCCGTCCTCGACGACACCAACCTTCTTCCCCACAATCCATACGTAGGCTAGAGGACCCCCGTCTCCTATCAATTATGCCGATACCACGACAAATACCCCTCGCACTTCCGGTGAATCTACGAGATCATCGTGACGTCTACGCCAAGCACAACCATACATTCTACTACGATTTCAATACATCAACACCGTCAAGACCGACGAGGCAAGACAGCGAGGCGGGCATGGCTGAAGTAAAGGCCACGCTATCTACGGCGCGTGTACCAACGAGGACATGGCTCTGCCGACGCCAACACACACCATCACCCTTATGCATGGAGAACCTGAAGCGAAGAATGAAGACGATGACCAAGCAACTTAATCGGAGGTGTCTCGCGGTACCATCCGCGGCAGTAATTAACCGGGAGCTTTATGAGGCCCCGAGAACCAAAATATCTACAATCGCCTTGTCATTGGCTGCGCTAGTAGGACACACAGAGCGTACTTTAGGGATTACTATATTAGTCGTCATGAGTAATGTGTATATTTTTCCTTCCTTTGTATTTGTGTACTTAGTACACTGGCACGTCCACACCATATACTGTTCCCCCGGTGGAAGAGAGTCGCTTTTATATCTCCTTGTAAAAAAGCGAACTTTCGTGTCAAACATCTCTGCTAACATCATCCACACTATATGTCTAATCCTTTGTACAGAGATTGACACTTTCACTGTTTAGTTGGGGCAAAGCATCTTGACTGTGTTGTGTGCAGGTTCCACGTCAACTACACGCCAACACTTTCTGGCGCCGTTGCCACCTTCAGAAAAGCTTTTATCTCCTACTGGTTCGATAACCTTGGTTTCATAACTGCGATAAACTTACTGCTGCACTCATCATACCTTCCTCTTGGGGTTTCTCAACAACACCGCATCAGTACACAACTCCCCTTTTTGATAACAAGGCAAAAACCTCTGAGCTCCGGTCGAAGAGGCTAGCCCGGGCCGCACCGGCCCGAGCAAAAGGAGAGCCCCACGTCGGTGAGCCGCCTTGACTTTGCCCGACGACTCCAATTGGGCGGCATCGAGGGGATGCAGGGGGTGGGGGTGGAGTGGCGCTCACGACGACGGTGGCTAGGGTTCACTCCTAGCGCCCGCTGGGACGACCAGAGAGTGTGCTTGTTTCGTGTGTGCGTAAGTACTAATTTAGCCCTACTTTACATTGAGTTTATTAGCAAACACTGGCGCAGCGGCATGCCATAGCGCCGCCAGAGGAGCAAAACTCGGGAGTGGAGCGACGACCATAGACACAAATCGGACATCTTCGTGTCCTTCTGCGTTGGGCGTTGGTTTGGCTCACGCCAACAAAATCGAACACCACGCGGAACAAATCCTAATTTGCTTGACGAACATGCATGCTAAGAGCATCCCCACTCGTCTCCTACCTAAAGGCCCCGATAGGCCTATGCGGGGCGCCTACGTCTAAAAACCCGCCCAACCGCGGCCACTATTTCCTTAATCACGCCGGCTAGGCCCAAATAGAACTACAACGCCCCTAGGCCGAACCCATCACAGGGGAGCTAGCGGAGGCGCCGGATGCACGCGTGTTGTGTTGCGAGCCAGCTCTGGCAGACTGATAGCAGCATGTGTTGGTCTAGCGACGCTTCCATTCGACGGACACGCGGCGGCAAAAATGCCCGCCGCAGCGTTCCCGCCATTCCTTCCCGCGCTTTCCACCACTTCCCGTCATTTCTGTCTATATGTAGGCGCGACCGCCATTCGCATAGCACCTCTGAGATCTACAAGCTCACTAACCCACGGCCATGGCTTTTCCCAACATCGCCGAGGCGGAGGCGCGTTCACCTCCAACTACCCCTGCCCATCGGGCTATCGTGTCCCCGCCGCCTAGAGGCTGAGCGCCTGTCCCTCCCGTTCCTCAAGGTCCACCGTTCATGTCCCTCCCGTTCCTCAAGGTTCGGCGCGCAAGGTGGCTATCACCAACCATTATTACCTCGAGCTCACGCCGGAGCAGCGAATGGACACCTCTTGGGACCCTGACAACCAGAAGACCTGAGACGCCTTGTTCATCAACCGACGGGATAGGAAGCTCGCCAGGAACGAGGGGGACAACCCGCCTCCGCTGAACTTCAACGAGGCCAGTCGTCGTCTGTGGTGGGGTGGCCAGACGCTTCAGAGCGTCATGGACCACATCATGACCAGTGACTACCCCCGGCTGCGCTACCCCCACTTCCAGCCGAAGAAGGACGACAACGACAGCTGCAGCCATCGTGGCGACCCTTAACCCTCTCCTCCGCGCGACCATCTCCGACTCGTGCAGCCGTGGTAAGGCTGGCAAGTGCCGCCGGAATACACCATCGTTGCACAACAGGTTAGGCTTGCCGACGACCCAGAGGAGTTTCCGGGCCAGCGCACCGACGTACGTGCGTCCCTGGAAAGGAACCAACCTTCAGCTCCCGTGGATGCCACCCAGTCGTGGTGGCGGAAGGAGGAAGAGGCCTAAATCGCACACTATGGTGATGACGGCGAAGGATGCAGCCACTTCGGGTACCTGTCACCGCGGCGTACACTGTTGTGGCGCTCTCCACCACCGAGTTTTGTGCCACGCGTGACGTCTGCGCCAGCGATGACGACGACGGCGAGTTCGGCGACTACTCGGATGAATACTACTGGTCTTGGAAGCAGTATGATTAAAAATATGTAGTTGAATGATTTTTATAAATAAATAATGTTGGATTTTATTTAGTATTGAGGCTACTACTGGGAGTCAACCACCCCTAAATTTCTTAATCGCGTCGGCGCCTCCCCATACGACCCTGAATTGATCTATTAAGGCGCCGTATTGGGGGACAGGGTGGATGCTCTAACCTCATTGGCTTCCAAACTCCCGAGTAGGGCTTATTTGGATCACAAGATTAGAAAACAGAAGAATTGGAAAAACACAGGAATTTGATAAGATTGCAGGTGCAAAACAGAGGATTACAAACAATGAAAAACATAGGAAAAGTGTCTCGATCCTACGCGAATGAGTGTAAAAAAGAAGTTAGAGTAGATGTTGAAATTTCTATTGAATTGGTGTGTTGGAATGCAATCCATAAGAATTTTGGAATGTCACAAGTCACATATGGATTGGAATCCTGCAATATCCATATGGAACTCCTTCAATCCAAATCCAAAGAGGGGCCTAAAAGCATCTCTAACAGAGACCTCAAACCCGCAAAAAACCTTAAAACTCCGGCGAGTTTGAGGGTGTTGCAATTTTTGGCACATAGCAAAGCCCGTGAACACAAACCGGCCCTCAAACGCGATAAGGGTGACCATAGATTTCCTCCGCGAGTCGGTATATATGCTAGGATACCCGCTATTCCTAGTTCGTAAACCCTATCAGCTGCCGCCGTCGATGAGCAATCCGCGCTCCCCCCACCTTCATCTCTGGCGAGCAATACGCGCCCGGAGACGTAGTTTAGGCCGCCGCCGCCGCCACGTGATGGCACCTAAGAGGCCACGCTCAAATTCGCGGGGGCGCGGCGAACGATTCGATGACTTCTCCGACGCGAATCGGAAGGTTCTCGTTCACGCCGATGCCGGTCGCAAGCGGCTCATCGAGAAGTTCAAGCAAAAAGGCGAGGCCGTCCGTGGGCGTGCTACAGGCGCGAGGTGGATGAGTTCGACCGCGAGAAGGAGCGTCTCGGCATTCCGGAGAGCTCGACGGACGCAGCCCCGCGCCTCGAACGGGAGAAGAAGAGTCACCGCCTTGCAGAGACCGAGAGTTGAAAGTGCATTCTATGCACTCCCAGATTTTGGTGACTAATGACAACACAAAAAGTATTCTAATGTTTGTGATGAAGCATGCAGGGTCTTTTACAGGTAGACTGATAAAGAGGAACACTTATTTTGCCTAAGTTTCAATTCAACTACACTTGGTCTTTCGTCAGAAATTCAGTCAGGAGATTTCCGGGGTTCGGAGATTTCCGGTCCCCAGACCGGAGATCTCCGAGCCATCCAAGTTTTTCACTAAGTCTGAATTGAAATGCGTACTGACTCCAACTCAAGCTGAGCCGGAAATCTCCGAGTGACAGAGGAATTTCTTCCAAGTCCAGAACTCAAAATGCGTACTGACTTCAAAACAGTATTAGCCGGAAATGCTCCCGGAGATTTCCGGCGCTCGGAGATTTCCGGGCCCCAATCCGGAGATCTCCGAGTGACAGAGGATTTTCGACTAAGTCAAGAAGCCCAACCAGTACTGGTCCAGATTCAAGCACAACCGGAAATTGCTCCGGAAATTTCCAGGGTCCGGAGATCTCCGGTCCTCAACCCGGAGATTTCCGGGCTGGCGGCTGTACAACGGACAGATTTTGGAGAGGGGTATAAATACCCCTCCACCTACCTTCAGAAGATGTAACTTCCAGATTTTCTCTCTCCTCCATTGGTGCTGAACCTCGTTTCTCCCGGATCTCCCAATCTAGCCACTCAAATCCTTTGATACTTGGGGATCTGAGGGAGAAGCCACCGATCTACATCTCCACCGAAGCGATTTGATTTCCCCCCTCTATTTTTTGAGGGGCAACGAATCTAGGGTTCCTTTGCGGATAGCTAGGTTCAACCTTGTGTGTTTTGATCCTTTGTGGATTCCTTTGTGGAAGTGACCTGTTGTGGTCTTTGTGGGAGCCTCCAATTCAGTTGTGGGTGTGTGCATCACGAATTTGTACAGGACCTTCTCCGCCCTTAAAGGAGTCCTTAGTGGAAGCGTGGATTCGCACCTTTGTGGTCGAATTCACAGGAGAATAGGGTGAGGCCTTTGTGGCGTTGAGCAAACCTTTGTGGTAGCTCGCACCTCTCCAACGAGACGTACACCTATGTGGTGGAACTCGGGATAAAATCTTGGTCTTCGAGTTCCTACGGTTGTTTCGTTCCACTCTCCTTTAACGCATCTTTAATTCCTATAATCACTTAGTTTCTTTGTTGTTTATCACTTGTATCACCTAGTTGCACGTTTAGACAACTTACTTTTTGCTAGCCTAAAACTGAAAAAGACATAAAAATTGGTCACCACCTATTCACCCCCCCCACTCTAGGTGGTCAACTGTCGTTCAATTGGTATCAGAGCCAGGTTGTCTCTTAAAAGCTTCACCGCTTGAGACCAACCTTGGACAATGCAAGTTGACCCAAAAGAGGGTTCCGAAACGGACGCCGCGACTTTGGCGGCAATGCAAGAGAAAGGTGCCACTATGGCTGATATCAACTCTTTGGAAACAAAGTTGACATCGTCCATACAAACCGAGTTCAAGAAGTTTCATGATATGCTTGAGTCTCTCAAGACATCTAAGGAAACCTCTCTTGCATTGCCCTCAAAGCCTCCGGTGCTTCCGGGCATTACTCTTGATGTGGACCCCGAATTGATAAAGGGAAAGCAATTGCCTTTGGATGGAAAGGGTGATGCTAGTAGTTCCTCAACCCATCAAAACACTCCATCATCCAATGATGAAGTGCCTAAAGGCTACAACGCCACTCCTCCCCCATCCCAATACCATACCCCCGATCCCATTATTCCTCACCCGCAAGTTTCTCATAGGTGTGATCCCCCGTTGCTTAAAGACTATACTTTTTCTCAATGGCAATACATGATGAAGTCTCATGTGTGCAGCTCTTCAATCGAGTTGTGGCGCATCATTCAAGTTGGTTACAAGCCGCATGATCCGACCAACTTAACAAGAAGAGAAGTGGTGGAGGCTCAACTTGATGCCACCGCTCTCTACATGATCCAAAAGGCGGTTGGGAACAAGGACATGCCTCGCATACAACATCTCACCACCGCCAAGGAGACATGGGATGGTCTATCCGAGTTGTTTGTTGGAAATGATAGCATGAGAAGGAACCGCTATGACTCTTTGAGCAATGAAGCCGAGGGCTTTTTCAAGCTTGATGGTGAAGACCATGAGATGATGTATCGAAGATTGGTGACCATAGACACGAGCTTTCGAGAAGTGGGTGCCTCTCATATTGATGATGCTTGGATTAAGAGGAAGTATGTTAGCTCTATGATGGCTTGTGAGCCTACCGACGTCAAGAGTCTTCAAGGAAGACACAACTACCATCTCATGACGTCTAATGAGGTTATGCAAGAGATGGCCGCATACAAGGTGGCCACTAAGAATGCTCAAGATGCAAGGGCAAGGGCTCTTGGAATGCAAAGAGGCACAACCAACCTCGCTTTGAAGGCTACCGTTGAGGAAGACAACGATGATGATGATCTTGGAAGCTTTGCCGCTATGTCCGAGGAAGCACCCAAGATTGCTTACAATGATCATCTCGCTCTTGCGGCTCGCACCTTTTGGAACAATCCCTCAAGAGGCACGATGTGTTTTGACAAGAATGCACCTCAAGCCGATAGGGTCTCACCCTCCAAGTCAAGGACATGTTACAGTTGTCAAGACAAGTTCCATTTCGTTGCCGAGTGCCCTTATGAGAAAAAAGAAGAGCATGGTGGACGTCTAGTGCTCAAGGACAAAACCAAGATGCCTCCCAAGAAGGCCTATGGAAAGAAGAGGCCTTTTAACAAGAAGCCTCGCATCATGTTGTTGACTCAAGAGGAGTATCCTACCGATGATGAAGAGTCGGAGGAAGAAACGCCAAATGAAGTGGCGGCCCTTGCCACCACCTCGACAACTACCGTCTCTCCATCAACGACAAGAACTCCCTCAACTACGACAAGCTCTTCATCGTCTCTATTCACATCGCCTAATGAGAACTCCATCACCAAGAGCTCAAAGTGTCTTATGGCAAAGGCATCGGAGGTACCTTCATCCTCTTCCTCTCTCATGAATGAAATGAATGAGCTTGATGATGCCTCTAGCTTTCAAATCAAGCAAGAGCTTGTGGCGTTCGACTCCTTTATCACTAACTTGTAAGGTGATAGCAAGAAACATGTTGGTGCCCTCATGGCTCGAATTCGTGAGCTAGAGCATCTCAATGAAGAGAAGGGTAAGATAGAAAGAGAAGACGCTATTTCTCTATCTTATTTGAAGTCCTCTATTGAGGAGGTTGAAGAGTCTCATGCTCGTCTTGAGGAGCAACTTGAAACTATTGAGGAAACTCATAACTCCTCACATGCTAAGCTCATTAAGGATCATGATATGTACTTTGCTAAATTCAAGGTGGCTCAACAAGATAAAACCGAATTTGCGGTTGGGCATGTTCGACTCATTGAGGACATGGAGAAGCTCGTCATAGCTCACAAGGCTTTGGAGAGTGAACATGCTCTTCTAAAAGAGTCGTATGCCCAACTCCAAACTCGGCTAACTAACCTTGATTCTCTTAACATCTCCACCTCCAAGTGTTCTTGTGATAATGGTAATCTTGTGAAGGAGAATGCTAGGTTGAAGAGTGAGATGACTAAGGCCTCCACATCCAAGATCATCCTTCTCAAGGGTAAACAAGTTGTTGAGACTCCAATCGTAGAGCCTCACACTCGACAAGGAAAGGAAAGTCTTGGATATGTGCCTCCCATAAAGATGAATGCCAAGAAGGGCATTCCCAAGAGCATCAACCCCATCGAAGCCAAGAAGGCCGACTCCATTCAATCCAAGGAAGGTCTTGCGAGTAGGAATGTCACAAGGGGCAAGCCTACTCATAAAGATCACGCCGGGGACAACAACTCTAACTATGCTTTATATGTCGATTATTATGTGAATGTTTGTGCTCGTTACATTGGACCCTACTATGGTTTTATTTCATATGCTATTTGGGTTCCTAAATCTCTTGTCGCTAACCATAAAGCACCCATTGTGAAGCAATGGGTTGCTAAATGCAAGAATTGATTTTGGGTAGGACCTTGCTCCCGGTGGTTCAAAATGGATAATTGATAGTGGATGTACAAGTCATATGACCGGGAGCAAAGAACTCGTTACGGAGTTGAAACCTAATGAAGATTAAGTAACTGTAACTTTTGGTGACTTATCAAGGTCTAAGGTAACCGGGTTTGGCAAAGTGGTAGTTGCCCCCGACATTTCTCTAGTCAATGTAATGTTTGTTGAATCTCTTGGCTATAATTTGTTATCCGTTCGTGCCTTAACAAAGATATGGATCTCTCTCTTCTTTGATAAGGACATTGTGGTCCTCTTGTGGAGCAAGTCGCTAAGAGTGGCTTTCGTGGGACACGTGGAGCATGAGCTCTATGTGGTGGACTTATCCGGAGCCACCACTTCTCAAGCCATGTGTCTCTTCGGAAAAGCCGACGTGGGTTGGCTTTGGCATCGCCGACTAGCTCACGTAAACATGCGTACTTTGCAAAGTCTCCACAAGGGTGGCCACATCCTTGGAGTAAAAGATCATGTTTCCTTTTCAAGGGATCGAATTTGTAGAGCTTGTGTGGAAGGCAAGATGCATGATATTCCTCATCCAAGCAAGACCATCATATCGTCGTCCCGGATTTTGGAGCTCCTTCATGTTGATCTATTTGGACCAATTCCGGAGATAAGTCTTGGTGGCAAGAAATATTGCCTCGTGATTGTTGATGACTATTCAAGGTATACTTGGGTCTATTTCTTCAAGACCAAGGATGAAACTCAACAAGTCTTCATCGACTTCTCAAAGGAAGTTCAACGCCAACATGACCTTCCCATTTTGGTTGTTCGAAGTGACAATGGGTCGGAATTCAAGAACTACACTCTTAACGACTTTCTTAGTGAAGAAGGCATTCGTCATCAATATTCCGCTGCTTACACTCCTCAGCAAAATGGCGTTGCCGAAAGGAAGAACCGAACTCTTATCGACATGGCGAGATCTATGTTGGCGGAGTTCAAGTCTCCCATCAACTTTTGGGCGGAGGCTATTTCCACCGCATGTCACTCATCAAATCGCCTCTACTTCCGCAAGGGATTGAAGAAGACTCCATATGAGATCCTCACCAGCAATAAACCCAACATTGGCTGCTTTCGAGTGTTTGGATGTAAGTGCTATTATCTCGTCAAGGGTGTCCGGTTGGGTAAGTTCCACTCTAAATTTCTTGAGGGTATTTTTGTCGGATATGGTAGCGAGTCCCACACTTATAGAATCTTTGATAAATCCTCCCGGATTATCATAGAGTCTTGTAGTGTGGAATTCGATGAAAATGATGGCTCCCAAGTGGAGCAAGTTGGTGTTTGTGATGTAGGTGATGAACAACATTTTGATGCCATTAAGAAGATGGGGGTGGGCTTTCTACGCCCCATTGAAGTCCATCAAGAAGTTGTTCAAGATGACTCAAGTTCTCCCATCAAGGAGACCTCACCATCACAAAAACCACAAGGTGGCTCACCCATAGAAAATGATGATTCCCTTGAAGAACAATTTCAAGATCCTCCTCAACAAGGGCATGCTATTTCTTCTCAAGATGAAGCTCATGATGAATCTCAACAAGATCTTCATCAACAAAAAGATCATGCCTCCTCCACCAAGATTATCGAAGCCAACTCCACTTCTCCAAGTTCTACTCAAGGGCAAGATCATCCTTCTCCACCTCATGAAGAGACTTCTCATGATGATCAAGGCCCTCAAGAAGGTCAAGACGAGGATCCAAAGGATCAAGATGGTCAAGAAATTGTCCCCACCACAAGGGCGGCAATTGAAACTCGCCGTCAAGCTCGCTTTGCAAAGTCTTTGGAACTTAGAGCATTATCTCTCGACAAGGTCATTGGTGATGTTCGAGCAAGGGTCTCCACACGAAGTCAATTAGCTCACTTTAGTGAGCATCAAGCACACATTTCCATGGTCGAGCCCAAGAAAGTCTTTGATGCTCTTGAAGATCCCGATTGGCTAGGGGCTATGCATGAATAACTTAACAACTTTGAGCGCAACAAAGTGTGGCGTCTAGTTGAGAAGCCTAAAGATTGCCGCAACGTTATTGGCACTAAGTGGATCTTCAAGAACAAGCAAGATGAACATGGTATCGTTGTGAGGAACAAGGCGCGGTTGGTGGCTCAAGGTTTCTCTCAAGTCGAAGGCATCGATTTTGGAGAAACTTTCGCGCCGGTCGCAAGACTCGAATCGATACGTATTCTCATCGCTTTTGCTTCTCACCATGGTTTCAAATTGCAACAAATGGATGTAAAATCTGCTTTTCTTAATGGTCCATTGCAAGAACTGGTTTATGTTAAACAACCCCCGGGTTTTGAAAACCCCAACCATCCTCACCACGTCTATGTCTTGGACAAAGCTCTCTATGGCCTTAAACAAGCCCCTCGTGCATGGTACGAGCACTTGAGAGAGTTCTTGGTAGACCGTGGATTTGAGGTTGGGGTAATCGATCCCACTCTTTTCACTAAAAAGGTTAATGGTGAACTCTTCATTTGTCAATTATATGTCGATGACATTATCTTTGGTTCTACTAACCGTGTGTTCAATGATGAGTTTTCCAAGCTAATGACCGACAAGTTCGAGATGTCCATGATGGGTGAACTCAAGTTCTTTCTTGGCTTTGAGATAAAGCAATTGAGGGAAGGGACTTTCATTTGTCAAGCCAAGTATATTCAAGATATGATCAAGAAATTCAAATTGCTTGGACTTAACGATGTGACGACTCCTATGCAAACCAAGTGCCACCTCCAACTCAACCCCGACGGTAAAGAGGTAGACCAAACGGAGTATCGTTGTATGATTGGCTCTCTTCTTTATTTGTGTGCTTCTAGGCCCGATATCGTTTTAAGCGTTGGAGTGTGTGCCCGTTATCAAGCCGCGCCTAAGGAAAGTCATTTGATGGCCGTGAAGAGAATCTTCAGATATTTGGTTCATACCCCTTGCTTTGGGTTGTGGTATCCCAAAGATGGAACCTTGTCTCTTTGTGGATACACCGACTCCGATTGGGCGGGCGACATTGATGATAGGAAGTCCACATCCGGTACTTGTCAATTTCTTGGAAGATCTTTGGTGAGTTGGTCCTCGAAGAAACAAAATTGCATCTCATTATCCACGGCGGAGGCCGAGTATGTCGCCGCAGCAAGCGGGTGTACCCAACTTCTTTGGATGCGGCAAACTTTAAAGGATTTTGGTGTCCTCTTGGACAAAGTGCCGCTTTTATGTGATAATGAGAGTGTCATCAAAATTGCTTACAATCTGGTGCAACATTCAAGGACCAAGCACATTGAGATTCGTCATCACTTCATCCGCGATCACGTGGCACGAGGAGATATTGATCTATCATATGTTGGTACAAGGGATCAATTGGCGGATATCTTCACGAAGCCCCTTGATGAAGCCCGCTTTTGCTACTTGAGGAATGAGCTCAATATCATAGATTCTCGGGCCTTGGCTTGAACTCCGTACACACACTCCAACGTTTAAGGCTTTATAAGACCTAGAGGTACGCATGGACTTAGGGGGAGTGTTTTCCTAATACATTGGACTCTTCCTCCCCCTATTATGCATATAGTGACATATCATTGCTAAAACTTCAAATTAAATCTAATTTGTGAGCTTCAATGTTGAGATGTAGTTATGGACCCAAGATATATCTTCGCGGTACCATGCTACAACTCACATACGGTGGCCTCGGCCACCAACACTCTTTTTCTTTGGATTCTATTTGGTTTTATTTTTGATTCTCACTTGCATTGTCTTTGGTTCTTCTGGGAAAACACACTCTTGTTGGTCTTCTCTTGTGTTGTATGGTTCTTGCAACTTGAGTGTGTCTTCTTTATTCAGTTTGAGTGTCTATCCTAAGCCTTTCACTATCCTTTAACATGCTTTTCCCCACTCATGTCCCCTTTTGGTTTCTTGTTCCTGGAGTTTTTGGGTTTGAACGGAATCTCCGAGCCTTACTCGGAAATCTCCGGGCCACCAGAGAATTTTGAGACTAAGTCCATTCAAAAATCAGCACTGACCTGTGATGATTATTGACCGGAAATAGTCCCGCAAATTTCCGGTGTCCGGACATTTCCGGGCCTAGACTCGGAAATCTCCGGCCCCTGCGATTTTCAGCACCTAAGTCCTTTTTCAACTTCGGCACTGACCTCAGGCGAAGCTGAATCGGAATTAGAGCCAGAAATCTCCGGTCCAATGTCCGGAAATCTCCGAGCGTGCCAATTTTTTTCCAGTGCTAAGTCCTATCCGGAAATAGCCCCGGAAATCTCCGGCACCCGGAGATCTCCGAGCCTCAGTCCGGAAATTTCCGGTTCAAATTTTTCCTGCCTATATAAGGGCACGGGTGGACCGGCCGGTTCGGCCAGTTCTTCCACCCCGTGCCCTAATCCTCTCTCTCCTCCGAAAATCTCCATATCTTCCATTCCTTGCTGCGGGTGGATCGTTCGAGGGTTTCTTGCGTGCTTCGGGGATCTGCTTCTCCTCGTCAAGGGCTTCATTTCCATCCGCACGCTTTTCGCAATGTCTTCCAGTAACTCCTCATTTCAAATCTAGGATGAAACTTATTTTCGTTTAACCTAGCCGATTTACGAGGTTGTTGTTTGTTTCCTTTGGTAGAATTGCTCCCCTAGGCATGTTCTACCTTCCACATGCACAGATCTGTTTTTCATCCATAGATTTTGTTCAAATCTGTCAAAATTTCGTGCAGGCCGGAAATCTCCGAGTCAGACCCGGAAATCTCCGAACCCCGGAGATCTCCGAGTCAGACCTGGAAATCTCCGGCCTGCTCAGAATCAAAACAGCTAAGTCCAGAAACTGTGTTTGTCAAAAGTTTTCTAGTATGTTCCATTTTAGATCTCGGACATGAGTGCTTACCCCATATGCTTTCCATCCTCTCTATGTTGTGTATTTACAGGTTCCAACCCTCGTGGCCGCTTCAAGCTAATTTCTACTCGCGGAAGAGCCAAACCAGTTCACTCACGCCCTCCCAGTGGGTCCTCAAGTGAAGACAACTCACAAACTGAGACCTCAGCCATCCTCAGGAAACCTATTGGTGCTAACAACAAGAAGAGGACCGAGCTCCGTCTTGAAGACTTCAACAAAGGCAGTTTTCGCAAGTGGCGAAGTGACCTCTCCTATAATGTGGAGTCTGATGATCCCACATACTTTTGCACTGAGATGGCATGGATCTACAGGGAAGTCTATCAGAAGTTCTCTATTGACAAGCCAATCTGCCCCATGAAGTGGATTGACTTTGACAAATTAATGAAGAAGGCCGATTATTTTGGTGGTGCTGTGAAGGTTTGTGGACTTCTGGGTTTGGACCAATTGATGAGAACTGAGTGCAACTACAGCGTCTCTCTTATCCATCAGTTCTATGCCACGGTGGTGTTTGACTCCTTAGAGGATATTGGGATGACCTGGATGTCTGGCAGGCAGCGCTTGACTTCTTCTTTCAGAGAGTTTGCTCAGATTCTTGGTTGTCCTTTCCATGGTCTTTCTACTGCAGCTGGCGCCCGCATGCATGTCCATGGCGTGTGTTACAACAAACACGTCATGACTGATCTTTACCAGCCTGGAGGGAAGATTGGCTCTCAGAATGGCCTCCTCCCCACTTATGATATTCTGATTCGCATGTTCCGTTGGACCATTGCTCCCATTGCCGGCAATGCAGATAATATTGCCGGGGCTCTAGTAAACTTTATGGCCAAGGCTCATGATGCCTATCTTGGGGAGTATGCGGTTGAGCAGGAGGCCTATAAGGTGGATGTCATGGACTTTATTTTCCAGGAGATGTCACTAGCAGTTTTTGAGAGGAAAGTTCCTCCATATGCTCCTTATATAATGTTGCTCATCAAGAGGCTCTACAAGCTTTCTGAGCAAGACGGTGATGACTTTGATGTAGCCTTTCCTACTCAGCCTCACAAGCCAGCTCTGCTTGTCCAGAAATCTGCTCACTTGGTCCAACAACAAGCCACCATGCATGAGATCAACGAGGATGACATTTTTGGTGGTCCATCTCGGGTTCCCTCCAATCCCAACATCAAAAAAGCTGCCAAGAAGAGTCGCCCCTGGGTAGTGCGAGCAATTGAGAAAATCATGAACATGAATTGTTGCATTCACAGTGAGAACTACTCCATCTACTCTCAGAACCATCGCATTATGCAGCGCCAAGAAGCGATGATGGCTCACATGAAGATGCCTGCTCCGAAGCACCCTTTGAAGCCTCGGGTTCCTTTCAAGGATTGGAATGCAGATGGTCTCACTTTTGATTGGGATGATGTTGTGCCAGAGGACAGCGATCTTGAGAATGCTGATACTGAGGAGGAGGAGGATGATGATCAGGACGAGGTTTCCGACTCTTGAGTCATGGGACGTTAGTGGAACCTCCTCCCTTTTTGGTATCTTGATGCCAAAGGGGGAGAAGTATCTCTAGGACTCTCGGGATTTGCATGGGCTAGGAGCACTTCTTTCTTTTCGTTTTGTTTCTTTCAGTGCTCCCTTTTTCGTGACTGTTTTTGTTCGTCATGTGTGTGAGACATGAGTACTGTTAAATTCTCTATTGTAATAACTCTTTATCTAAGTTTGTTGCTTCTATTGTGTATTTGTGTGTTTTGTAAAATCTAGGGGGGGTGTTGATCCTAAGGAATGTGCACTTTGTATTCGAAAGACATTCTTAAATAGTGCACTCACTTAGGGGGAGCTCCGTCTATATTTTGCAAATCCGTTCTCTTTTTTGTGTTGTCATCATTCGCCAAAAAGGGGGAGATTGAAAGTGCATTCTATGCACTCCCAGATTTTGGTGACTAATGACAACACAAAAAGTATTCTAATGTTTGTGATGAAGCATGCAGGGTCTTTTACAGGTAGACTGATAAAGAGGAACACTTATTTTGCCTAAGTTTCAATTCAACTACACTTGGTCTTTCGTCAGAAATTCAGTCAGGAGATTTCCGAGGTTCGGAGATTTCCGGTCCCCAGACCGGAGATCTCCGAGCCATCCAAGTTTTTCACTAAGTCTGAATTGAAATGCGTACTGACTCCAACTCAAGCTGAGCCGGAAATCCTCTCGGAGATTTCCGGCGCTCGGAGATTTCCGAGCCCCAGTCCGGAAATCTCCGAGTGACAGAGGAATTTCGACCAAGTCCAGAACTCAAAATACGTACTGACTTTAAAACAGTTTTAGCCGGAAATGCTCCCGGAGATTTCCGGCGCTCGGAGATTTCCGGGCCCCAATCCGGAGATCTCCGAGTGACAGAGGATTTTCGACTAAGTCAAGAAGCCCAACCAGTACTGATCCAGATTCAAGCACAGCCGGAAATTGCTCCGGAAATTTCCGGGGTCCGGAGATCTCCGGTCCTCAACCCGGAGATTTCCGGGCTGGCGGTTGTACAACGGACATATTTTGGAGAGGGGTATAAATACCCCTCCACCTACCTTCAGAAGATGTAACTTCCAGATTTTCTCTCTCCTCCATTGGTGATGAAGCTGTTTCTCCCGGATCTCCCAATCTAGCCACTCAAATCCTTTGATACTTGGGGATCTGAGGGAGAAGCCACCGATCTACATCTCCACCGAAGCAATTTGATTTCCCCCCTCTATTTTTTGAGGGGCAACGAATCTAGGGTTCCTTTGTGGATAGCTAGGTTCAACCTTGTGTGTTTTGATCCTTTGTGGATTCCTTTGTGGAAGTGACCTGTTGTGGTCTTTGTGGTAGCCCCCAATTCAGTTGTGGGTGTGTGCCTCACGAATTTGTACGGGACCTTCTCCGTCCTTAAAGGAGTCCTTAGTGGAAGCGTGGATTCGCACCTTTGTGGTCGAATTCACAGGAGAATAGGGTGAGGCCTTTGTGGCGTTGAGCAAACCTTTGTGGTAGCTCACACCTCTCCAACGAGACGTACACCTATGTGGTGGAACTCGGGATAAAATCTTGGTCTTCGAGTTCCTACGGTTGTTTCGTTCCACTCTCCTTTACCGCATATTTAATTCCTGTACTCACTTAGTTTCTTTGTTGTTTATCACTTGTATCACCTAGTTGCACGTTTAGACAACTTACTTTCCGCTAGACTAAAACTGAAAAAGACATAAAATTGGTCACCACCTATTCACCCCCCCCTCTAGGTGGTCAACTGCCGTTCAAGAGCGCCACCGCCGTGCGCCTCAACCTGCTCGACCGGACGCTCGATCTACTGCAACCGGACGCCCTCAACCTTCTTCACTCGACCCCCTCGAGATGGTGGGATGCGTCCTCTCGCTCGTCCTACTACGGAAGGAGAAGAGGAAGGCAGAGCACCGCCACGACGAGGACTGAAACTCGGCGTCAACCTCGTCGCCGCCGCACCTGAGGCTCCGGTGAGCCAAGTTTTGGCTGTACGGTAGGGCAGCGACGAGGTAGGAGTAGATTTACTTTTGGATTGTATGTACATTATGTGAATTGGTGATGAACTCCTCCGTGGAGTGAACTGACGAAGAAATCGATTTCGTTCGCGCTCAAATTAACCATTTTGCAGATCCATTTGAGCTTTCTGCTATCATACGCAAGCAGTTGCGACAAGATTTGGTAAAAACGTTGAAGTGTAAACTTATTTTGAGGTTAGCTTTTGCTCACCAGCACAGATGGAGACGTGGTGTGCTCCACGTGGAGTAATATAAATTTTGTGCATTAATTTTTTGTCATCAAAGTCGTACATGCCTTCCATCTTCATTGGTCCACACGTACCAAAAATATAGTGATGAGATCAATTCAAGAGCTTCCAGCCTATCACACACTAGACTAGCCAAATTGCATGATTGAACATGTACAGTATGATCCGGGTACCATGCACGCTATTCTTGACCTGGAGATGCCATGTCCATCACACACTATAATAGCCAAAACTGCATGTCGTCACGTCGTGCATACCATACCTACACTCTTAGGGCGTCTCCAATGTTGAAATAGCCTGGGTCTTAAGCGTCTTAAGGTCGACCATAAGCCAAAATAAACATTGTGAGGGTGGGTCTTAGCACAAGAAACTCTCAGGTCGACCACACCGGTATGACCCGGCCACAGGAAATAAAAAAGCGATTCTTTCTCTCACCTCTCCTAAGACGCGCGGCGGAGGCACGAAGGCGTTTCTCTCCCGCGACCTTGAGCAACAGCAGTGGAAACCGGAATGGTCGCCGGACTTCCGCCACCGCACGAGGAGCTGCTCGCCGGACTTACGCCGCTGCC
This sequence comes from Poa annua, assembly GCA_026929855.1. NCBI lineage: Eukaryota > Viridiplantae > Streptophyta > Magnoliopsida > Poales > Poaceae > Poa > Poa annua. The sequence continues at coordinate 12,062,623 of CM049430.1, forward strand.
ACGGGAGTTGAACTCCATACTGCCGTCACCATCTTCGTAGCATGGATCGGGTGCACTGGCTGCTGCGCTGCCACCACCGTCACAAGGATTTGGGGCCTGGGCTGCAATCATTGCCCAACAAGGTATGAGATTGAGAGAGGAAGATAAAGATTGACCGGATAGAAGTAGAAAAACAAACAAGTTTCTCTCTCGTGAGTAGTACTCATGGAAGAAACCATAGAGAAGCATCGCCTGGAGGAGCATCGCTGGCGGTGGCTGCTGGGATTGCCGGCGGCGGCGTGCGCGAGGCGCGACCATGAATAGAGGTAGGAGGTGCATGAGAGGAAGAGCGGGTGGTGGCCGAAGCTAGAGAAAGAGCCACATGCGATGGTGTGTTGGGCTTGCCGCCGGCGGCGGGCGCGAGGCGGAGGAGTAGCCGTGGCAGGCGCGAGACGGAGGAATGCCTGCAGGCAGCGAAGGGCGTCCCGAGCTGAGAGACGAGAGATCGAGATTGGGGAAAGAGACGATGATTTGGGGATTCTCTCAATTCCTCTCCAGTGCTGCTATACGTCCGACGATTCCTGTCCGATTTCTGTACGATCCTAGCAATGGCATGGAGCTTGCGCAAACGAGTGGTTTGGGTTTGCGTTGGGTGTGGGAACTAGGTAGGACCGGCTCTTTTGTAGGTAGGTCCCACCTCAACTAAAACATTTTTTTTGAGAAATACATCATAAGCAAGCGCTCATATACACTCGCACACACTCATCCCTATGAACACACTCTACCCCTATGAGCACCTCCGAGAGACTAAGCCGGCGGGTCACAGACGCCTCGCTGTCGACGGGAACGTCGCCTCCCACTGAAAAATATTCCGTCTAAATAAGAAACACCAGCGTCAAACCTGTGGTTTGAACTCTAGTGGGCTGGGGGTACAACCACCCACCTAACCATTTTGTCACAGGCAAGTTCTCAACTAAAACATTTTTGGATACATTTTTCGTTATCGCTTTTGTTCATGCGTGCACGAGAGTATCTCCAATAAACGTTCAAAAATTACTAAAGGTAAATTAGTTTTACAAAATCAGCTGAATATTTTACCGTACCATGATTGACATCAGACTTTCAGATGCACAAAATACGGCGTGCAGTCTGTAGCCGTTTACCGGATGCACTAAAATAGACCATCACAAACATATTATTTTGGTCGACGTCGAGCTTGACGACCAAGTCGTTCACCACTACAAGGGCTCCTATACTCCATCCTTGGAGCTGAACGAGTGGCCGAAGAGGCCGTGACGCTTGTGGGGCCTTTCCGGGGTGAGGCGCGTGAGGACGGCGACGGCGTGGTCGCCATGGGGAGGCGGATGACACAGAGCGTCCCCGTCGATGTTGAGGTTGTGGTCACGATCGGTGAGGTGGAGTGGAGCTGCACGACCGGTATTGGGTATTTCTTTTTACGGGGACGGTCGATGGTGGTGGTAGAACAAGGTCACAAGGGCAGCTCGGTGCGTGTGTAGGCGGGGGGGACTTCCAGGTGGCATCAGAGCAGGATATCGCTTTTTAGCGCATGCCCTAATTTTTTTTTTGCACGCGGTATTTTATCAGTGTTGTTGGAGCGATGATTTTTCCTCCGTGTCTAAAACCTACGGTTTTTAAACGCGCGACATTTCTTGGGCGCCTAGCAGAGATGCTCTAATGTACGATTTATGTTGAAGGTTAGCCCTGTGAGAAAAGACATACTCTCTCAGTTTTATAATATAAAATGTTTTAGCAATTTTCCATATTTATATGTATTTAAACATGTTTTAATGGACATTTATATACACTCATTTTATTATGAATTTAAACACCATATGTTACACTTTGTGAAATCGGAGGGGGTACAAAGTGATTTCACTAAGGTATATGGATTTGATAAGGATCAAGAGTGTTGTGCGGTTGGGTTTGGACTTGGACTGGACACGCATGTGCGAGACCGCGAGAGGATTAATTAGCATGCACTCATATCTAGCCAAGGTGAGAAGTATCGGACACACATCGGATCAGAATTGTCGTACGCGAAGCAATTCCGATTCCTCTCAGGCGGTTGGGAAAAAAAGTACTAGGTGGGTCCTAGCTTAAGACCAAGGTTTTTTCTTAAACATTGTGAGCTATTCAGTTTGCTATAGCATATGCTGTGGGGCCCAGCTTAAGACCCAAGATGAAATTAAACATTGGAGACGCCCTTAATAAATTGTAGCCAATTGCAGAGAAAAGATAAGCATATACCAAGTCAAGAGCTACTCTTTACAAAATGTAGCCAGCTACAGAGTAGGATAAGCTCAGATCTAAGTCAAGAGCTGGTAGCCTGTCACACGCCATGTGCACCACCTAACATTTTACACAGATTCAGACTACACAGCCACCTAAAACCATAAGTCCTGCTAGTTTTTAACGGAGATGCTTAGAAGGGTAGTTTTTCTGCTTCGTTTTACTAAAAGACCAAGGAATTATATATGGTATACAACATTATACACCATACCTGTGTTGTTGCATTTGAATCGTCTAAGTCGATATGTAGAAGCATATAGCGATGCTTCAGCCAATCACAAACCAATACACGGATCGTGTGTTTTCTTAGAGATGCTGGGAGGCGTTGGATCATCTCTAAGATGCTAAGAGTATGAGGAGGAGTAGTCGCTAAGATGCATTTATAATAAATAAAATAAAAAGAAAAGGTACGTCGAAGAATCTCCCCGCAAAGTAAATACTCCCCCGGCGGGTCAAAGGAAACAGAGCTCGGGAATGGAGGCCGCGGGTGGTGCCCTCGTGGGCAAGCTCGGGCAGCTGCTGACGGAGGAGTACCGTCTGCTCAGCAGCGTGCGCGGCGAGGTCGGCGACCTGAGGGACGACCTGGCCATCATGAACTCCCTCCTCCGCATGCTCTGCGAAGCCGACGACGGCGCCGTCGACCATTTCGTCCGGGAGTGGATGAAGCAGGTGCGCGAGCTCGCCTACGATGCCGAGGACTGCATCGACACCTTCGTGCTCCGCATCAGCTGCGTCGTCCCCCGGGGCCCGCCTGTGCTCCGTCGCGCGCGGCATCTGATTGGCACGCTCCGCGCGCGCCGCCGCCTCGCCGCCGACATCCGGGTGATCCGCGCCCGCGCCCTGGCCGTCGGCGAGCGCCGAGTGCGGTATGGTGTCGACGGCAAGGCACTGCGACCCTCCGTGTCTTTCGGGTCCACCTCCCGAGCCCCGGCGTCGGCCCCCAACAACCTATTCGGCGGCGATCCTAACCATCTTCTGGTTGGCATCAAGGAACAGGTTGACCGCTTGTCCGACAAGGTGAAGCAGGCGAGGATGACGCCTGACAACCAACCAGACAAGAGCCTCAAGGTGTTCTCGATCGTGGGCTTTGGGGGCCTCGGGAAGACGACGCTTGCTGTGGAGGTGTGCCGGAAGCTGGAGGAGCAATTCACCTGCCAGGCAACCGTGTCAGTGTCGCAGGCGTTCGATCCGAGCAAGGATATGGCTGGATTGCTTCAGCGCATCCTTCGCCAGGTCATAGTGCCCAAGAGGGACGGTGACCAGATGGGCATTCGAGAAGAAGACTCCTTGGGTGACATTGACGATATGGAGAAACTGTACACAACCCTCAAACAGCGTCTCGCCAATAAAAGGTAACTTAGGAGTAATTACTATGACCTGCTTCTTTTACTGCCACTGCTACTGCTGCCTTAAAAATAACCAACCAGCGTATTACTTGGAACTTTTAGGCTTAGTCATGGGGTGTCATAAACTAACTAACAAGTCTCGACTTATAAGGGCATATACAATCAGCTTTCTCTTAGCGTGATAGGTAGGATATTTGTCTAGTTGGACCAGAAAGAGAATGAAGAAAGGAGAGACTGCCTTTGCTTAGCTAAGAGATGATATTTTATGAAATAAGACAAGACTAATTTTATTACTGACTAGTCGATACCAAAAATGAGTTATCTGAAAACTCATCTCAATTCTCAATATATATTTTTACACGTATACCTGCTCTTCTGTACATAAAAATGTGGTATGTTAAAAAAACCAAGGACTCTGGTTATGTTTTTTTTTTCATACTACTTGTATTGAGCATGGCGGTACTTGGTTGGCCTCGTCTTGAACTTGCCGGTGACGGTGTACATTGAAGATCAATCTTGGGCATGTAGGGTTACATGCAGAAATTCAAATTTTGATATGATCCACATAATGGGTTAGATCTAATTAGCACATAAAGATTCTCGTGGTCAAGCCTGGTGGTGAAAATATTGCTGACTTCCTCGTGAGAGGATCACACGTGTAATGCCTCTTCTAGTATCCACGCATCCACTTGTTAGTGCTCCATTGTCCAGGACTCGATCGACACCCACACTGAGAGATAAACTTTCGCCACAGTAGTAGTGTTAGATCTAATCAATTCTAATGCGAGCGGACACCTCAAAATTTTGCTGGCGAGAGGACACTAAAAGTTTTGCTAGAACAAAGATCAAACAAGAGAGATCAAACCAATCGTGGGCAATTGTTGTGTTTCGCCTTATTGGGGGTTTATACGGGAGGGACGGGGAGGGCTTGCCTTGTGGTGCCCCCCCCCCCCCTCCGCACTCCAATTCAGCTAGGATTCCTAATCCAAATGGAGTCCACCTACCATACAACTTCTATTTTCTTTTAATTATGAGATGACTAAATCCCACAAAACAAATAAAAGGAAAGCTTGAGGAAGGTAGTGCGCTGCCCTAGGTGTCCCTGGGGCCCACGCGGGTGGCCCCACAAAAGTGTGCCGTAGCCCTAGGGAACTCAGTGCCCCCCCCCCCCCCCCCCCCCGGTACTCCCTCTTTTTGGTTTTTTCCTCCGAAGTACTGTGAACCCTTTAGATAAAATCATGTACTCTATCTACGGATGTCAGAAACACTTTCTAACATCCCATGACTTCTCATGTCCGCTTATAACTCTCTCAAAAAGCTTTCAGCCTTTCACCGGTATAATATGCCTCTTATGATAACTTATCCGGAACCCAATCAATTGACATCGGAGTTGTTACGGAGGCATAGGAGTAAATCCGACCACTCCCAAACATCACTATTGCTACTACTACAGAATACTCTCAATAAAGGTTGACACAACTTAAGTGGTGACCCGGAAGGTTCGGCAATACACAAATATGTCTCTGAGTGCTTACCGAACAATAACCAACATTGGAGACATGGGCGCTCATGATGGCTCATGTGTATTAACGACTAATGAAGGAACATGTTCGTGTTCTCATTATGTTAATCCTCTTAGATTCAAGATACCAATGATATCACGAATTGAGACAATATATCAAATCATTCGATCTCTACACATGTAAACTCGTCCCGATATCATTCTCCTTTCTTATTCATAACCCTTCTCCTTTCTTATTCATAATCCTGACGTCTTTGTGATAAATCACATTGCGTTTGTGTTTGGCCAGACAATTGGTTGACATCGGTGGTACGGGCACATAGTATGTATCTCTCCATCACTTGAATAAGTACCATTCATAAATAATCACACTTCCATTACGGTAGGCGATTGATAACGATCAAAACATAATTGTCAAGTCTGTGATCACTTTGTTAACTCATTAACATTAATTTGTCTCTTAGCAAGATCATATACTTGTGTCGAACAACAGGGTCGGTTTGGTACTATTGTTATTCCAACATTATACTCACATAGTTATTTGACTCATCAAAATACATGATAAGGAAATTTTGATCATCATACAACATACGAGCTAATCTTAAGAGGCTAGATTAGGAACACTTGTTTGTTCATAACTCTACACATCCCCACAGGCTTCTCCATTGAATACTATTCAAGTCCCACAACAATTATAGTATAAAGGTATAAACCCTAATAATTAACTTGGAGATAAATAATAACTTAATATTATTGCCTTTAGGGCATACCTCCAACATGGCAACGTCGAGCACACCCGAAGAACACAATAAAGAATCCATGTCTCCAAACATGATGCTCCCAATAGGGAACGGCGTCGAGAACACCGCCGATCCGGCTAGAACCTAGGTTTTCAACCAGAGACAACTACCAAGACCTAGTAAGAGAAACCGAGGTGCCGACACAACTTAGCGACGCCTGTAAAGAGGGAAATATATTTAGGGAAATATATTTGTCGGTGCCAGCACCGAACAAATAGAGGTAGGATTTTAATCTGTAAAGCCGCAAACACCTGACCTTCGTGTGGTGCTTCGGGGCACACCCAGCCCATCGCTGAATTCGACGGATGGTCAGTTTGCTCATGCCACTCCCGACGCCGGCAGCAATGGCCGGGGAGACGAGGACCTTGGGATTGAGCTGCCCGCACGAGTAGGCCGGGAGGTATGTCCATGCGGGGAGTTAATATATATGGAACAGAATGTACACACAACGCTTGAACTCAACTTCATAAAATATTTTCTATTGTCTAGGGAAATTTGAAATAAAAGGTCAAACTCAAAAAAAAAAATGATTGACCTAAATTTTATTAGTCGCTCATTATATGTTTGTGTAAATATCCAGGTTCCTCATAGTCATCGATGATGTATGGAAAATATCTGCATGGGATGCTATAAGCGCCATATTCCCAGACAGCAATAATAACAGCAGAATCATTGTGACCACACGGATAGAAACTGTTGCTAAAGCATGTAGTCCAGCTAGTGCTTGGGAAGAATACATCTGTCGAGTCAAGTGTCTTGAGATGGAGTACTCCAGGGATTTGTTTGTCAATAGAGTATTTGGGCACGGTAAAGTTTGCCCTAATGAGTTGAAGGAGGAAATGGATAACATTCTGAAGAAATGTGCTGGGTTGCCCTTGGCGATTGTTAGCATCGCCAGCCTTCTAGCAAGCTACAACTCGCCTAGAAGCGTAGATATGTGGACGAGGGTTTGCAACTCAATAGGTTATCAGATGGAGAGCAACCCTACCCTCGAGGGTATGAGGCAGTTGATTACGCTCAGCTACAACCACCTTCCTCACCATCTGAAGCCATGTGTGATGTATCTCGGCATTTTCCCGGAGGATTATGAGATAAACAAGAACCGTTTGATCAATAGATGGATATCTGAGGGCTTGGTTCCCGAGAGGCGTGGTTTGACATTGCAGGAGGTTGCAGAATCATACTTTGATGAGCTATTGAGCAGGAACGTCATCCAACCAAGTCATCCAACCAAGCGAGGTCACCCATGATGGTATAGTGACATGTCGTGTGCATGACATGATGCTCGAGGTCATTGTGTCCAAGTCCCTGGAGGGGAACTTTGTGAGCTTTCAGGGAAGCCAATTTGAGGGGACATCGTACGATGCTGTTCGCCGCCTCTCAATCCAGGGCGACCTAGGTTCCAATATCAAGGAGATGAGCATGCAACACGTCCGGTCTCTGAGCACGTTTCGATCTAATGGACAAGCCAAGGTGCTAGACAGACTAGCCGAGTTTACCCTGCTCAGGGTACTCGACCTAGAAGGGTGCAAAGATGTGCAAGACCATCATTTGAAGCCTGTGTGTGGATTGTTCCTCCTCAGGTTCTTGAATCTAAATAGTACATACATCAAAGTGTTGCCTAGTCAGATCGGTAAGCTGAAGCAGTTGCAGAAACTTTGGTTATATGACACGCTCCTCGACGGGGTCCCCGGAACCGTAACCAACCTGGAGAAACTTGAGCAGCTAAGCTTCCTAAACAAGAAAGAATGGCAAAAATTCGTGAGGCTGCCTCCGGGTCTCCGGAAAATGAAGGCTCTGCATAGGTTGGACAGGCTAGCTCTGGGCGAGCACGATGCTGAACTCATGGAGGAGATCGGTGAACTTGTGCAGTTACGGCAATTCGATATCATCCTCACCTCCTCCAACCCCTCCGTTCTCAAAGAGCTTGCAAGATCCATAGGCAAGCTACGCTCCCTCCGTGAGTTCGGGGTTCAAGCCATGTCACATCTTGACACAAGCATGGACTTCCTCCATCAGCTTCCCACGCCACCGCATCTCCTCCGGTTCCTCAGCATTGGTGGCAAAATCGAAAAGTTTCCAAGCTGGGTGGAGTCGCTCACACACCTCGTCCACATACAGTTTTGGTGGATAGACTTGCCGAGTGACGAAATATATGGAGTCCTGTACAAGCTCCCTAACTTGTTGAAAATCACCTTCGATAGACACTGTTGTTCGGATAGGGAGTTGGTGGCCCGTTCCATATTCAAGTTCCCAGTCCTCAGGGAATTGGCCATTGTCCGTGATGACGGGACGCTGAAAGTTGTTCTATTTGAGCAAGGAGCAATGGAGAAGCTCGAGAGGCTATCTATGTGCTTCTATACCCAGGATAAGAGCCTGGTGGGCGCCGAGAACTTGGTAAGCCTTAAGGAGGTGGAGTTGCGCACTAATGAGAGAGAGAATATGCCGCTGAAGACGGCTCTTCGCCATCTGCAGGATGTGAACAAGAATCGCAAAGATTCGGATCAGTTCAAAGTTATGGTCAAGTACGAGTGACTTCAAGTGTGTGGTGTTGCCGTATTGCTACTATTCTTTGGTATTTTCGTCAATTTTCTATGATTGGTTTCAGACTATTTGTTTGGGCTTTTGGTTTTGACTTTTGAAAGCCAAAAAAGCACCTAAATAGGTGCTTTTTGGCTTTTGAATTTTGGAAGCCATAAGATTTGGATCTTCGATTTTGGCTTCCAAAAGTTAAAAGTCAAAAAGCACCTAAATAGGTGCTTTTTGGCTTCCAAAAGCCAAAGCCAAAAACCCAAACAAACACCCCCTAAAGTGTATTTGCGATAATAAATCGTCTTGTCTGTTCACTTCCATGCTATAAAGATAATACTGATTCCCAAGATGTAATGTTTCATTACCTTTGAATTTCAATCCTTCCGATTCGAGCTCTATTTGCATCTGGGTTCATTTGTATTCAACATTCGCACTTGTGTTCTGGTTGTTTACTTCCTTCGATAAAGGGAGCTTTATTATCTGGGTTTTCATCTTCTCCAACGACTTCTCCACTGTCTCTCCACGATGAAAAAGGAGTAGTCCACCCCTGGAATATGGGTTTGTGGAAGTAGCTTATGTATCTATACTCTTTTGTTCTTCACTAATTAGTACTGTATGAGCTGTTGAACATGATTATTATCATCTAAATATTATCCTTGTGGTGGATCTTGTTATGAGTTAATATATGTCTGAGATTGCAATAGTTTTGTCTCAGTTATCACAGTAGATGGATATTATGTACCCCTTATTATTTACTTGTTTTGATCCAACATGTGTATGAGAGCGTGCATGGGGATATGTACATTAGATGGAGAAACATGGGTGGCTAGTGCGGGAAGCTGACAACTGAAATCTCGCGATCCACTTGGGTTTTACCTTACTTTGTTACCTCACAAGGGATAAAGAGAATACCATGCTACGGGGATGTTGAGTGTGACCATGCCACTTCTCCATGACTAGATCTAGCATGTTCTTATTTTAACTTCATGTCATAGAACTTAAGGCTATACTCTGATTTATCTTAATACTAGGATGTTTCGATTTATTTCACATCTTAGTGGAGTATGACAGAGATGAATAACCAAAACATCTTTATCTTAGGATGTGATGCCCATATAATCATATCTTGGCATAAAACTTTGTTGCAATCAAACATCTCAATTCCAGTGTTTCATTATCTACCACTATATTAAAAAGAGAGTGTATTTGTGAAATCATGAACCCTGTTCCATTTTAAATCATAAGAAACACCTTTCCAACAACTTTTAGTCACTTTTCATTTTCAGCCATTTAAAAATCCGAAAATATAAAAATACTTTTATTACTTGCATTCATCATACAAAAACCCAAAAATATCATCCATTATTGTTTCCACCATCCTTATATATTTATTTATTTATCATCATTGCATATGTATTTCTTATTTTGCATTTATATTTTTTTCATATATTACTGATAGCTCTGTAGGTTAACAGTGATGATGTTGCCATAAGATAGTCTTGATGACTCCAACACTTGTGTCAAGAAAATAATATGAGTTAGATTGAGACTCCAAATGCAGAGTGTATAGTAAGGGAAAAGACTTATTTCCCCACGAGGGTGACTCGAGGGTTTAATATCGAACTCTCGGAGAAATGAATCAAAAGTTGTTGTCTCTTTATCCTTCTTTATGAAACCTACAAAACACAGTAAATTGTTTTATGCCCTCAACCTCACCAAGTGGTTGTCAAGCACAAGGTGTAAGTAAAAAATATAGAAATAATAAATGCAAAACAGAAAAAATATATGAAATAGTGGTAAATAAAAGTGCAAGGATGGTATGAATGATATTGGATGATGTTTTTGTGTTTTGTATGGTGTTTGCAAGATATAAAGGTATTTTTGTATTTTCGGATTTAATAATGGCATACAATGTAGAGTGCAATAAACGTGGTAGATAATGGAACATAGGAATTGACATATGAGATTGCAACAAGACAAGCTATTAATAATATGGGCATCACATCCTAACATATAGATCTTTTGGTTATTAATCTCTCTTATACTCCACCAAGATGCGAACTACTCCCTCCGTATCAAAATGTAAGTTGTTATACCTTTTGTGATCCACATGTATCTAGAACCTGTCTAGATACATGTGCACCACAAAACTATAACATCTAACATTTTGATACAGAGGGAGTAAATCATAACACCTCAGTAATTAAGATAAATAGAGTATAGCTCAAAGTTCAATGACATGAAGTTTAAATAAGAAGATGTTAGATCTAGTCGTCGTGATAGTGGCAAAGCCACCCACATATCCCCGGTAGAATGGTATTTCCTTTTATCCCTAGTGAGGCAAAAAAGTAAGGTAAAAACCAAAGTGGATCACGGTATTGCTGTCAACTTACCAAACCCTCCCCCCCCCCCCCCTTTACTCTAACTAATGCACATGTTCCCCCTCACACGCTCTCATACACATGTTGGATCAAAACACATAGACAAGAACGGGTACATAATATGCATCAACTTTCATAACAAAGACATAATTTTGGCAATCATCATAACATTTATCAACTTAAGAGATCCACCACAAAGGTATTACATATATGACCATAATCATGTCAGCATCTCATATGGAACTAATTAGTGAATCTCAAGAGAGAGAGAGACATATAAGTTACTTCCACAAACCCATAGCCCAGGGGTGGACTACTCCCTCTTCATTATGGAGACGGTGGAGGAGTCGTTCGAGAAGGTGGAGACCACACCGGCAGCGCCCCGCCGGAGTTTTCCTCCTCCAATGTACAACTCCAGGTCTCTGTTTCGTGGTTTCTGTGTTTCTGCCAAGAAATCTGGCCACGTGGGCCCTCCCTTTTGCCCCTCGGCCTTCCACTTTTGCTCTTCCTTCGGTTCTAAGCCTTGTTCCTTCCAAAAAATGATCCCCGTGGAATATTAGGTCATTTGAATGTCGTTTGGGTCCCTAACACATCAAAATATAAAAAAGGGGGTGTTCTGACAGTGCAGGGTTAATTCTAAATAAAGGGAAAGTGCGAAATATTCCAAAAATGATTATAAAACATTAATATAACCCTTATATGATGCAAATATGGTTGAAATATGAGTAATACAATGCAAAATTCATGTATGCATTTTACATGCATCACTTACTCACACCTCGTGCTTGATAACCACTTGGTGAGGTTGAGTGTACAAAACAAATATGGCCCTTCTCCTCGCCACCAGGGTTGGCTAGAAGGGGAAGTGGCATAGAGGGATTGCATTTCTAGAAGAAATCATACCAACGCTTGCTGAAGTGAGTCTGCCCTTTGTCTTCATCCTTGGAAGCACGCCGGGGGTGCCCATCAGCCACCGCCTAGCGTCGCGCCAGAACGACAAAGCAGTCAAGAGACACGGAAGAGCAACCTTATTGACGGAGATGACTGGCTCCTGCTCCCCCGCTTGTCGCAGCTCCTGCCACTGAAGGAAGGAAATAAAGAATACCAACTCCAGGACACACCAGGTCACTTCGCAAGGATCAGACGATGGCCTACTGTACATCCTACCAACGTCGGCACCTCACCTCAGCCATACCGAACATGAACACCGCCAAATACATCCTCAGTTCGGCCTGGAAGCTCAGAGATGACTCTTAAAGGAAATTGAGGAGAGAGAATAAAGAAAGGGAAATGAGAGCGATTTTCCCCGCTTGAAAGAACATTTCTTAATCCATAGTGTTTTGAGTGTTAGTTAACAATACCAATGATGTACTAATCCTATTGCTAAGTATTTCAGTTTGTGTGAGTTGCATACCACAAATCCCAAAGCCAAAATGTAGAGAAAAAGAGTTTCTGGAATTCTTCCGAGAATCGGAATATTGGAGCCGGAAATTTCCAGGATCGGAAATTCCGGGTCTCCTATATCTAACAGAAAAATGGCTAAGGAGAAGTTAGGAAGTGGTTCTGACTCAAACCGGAAATTCAACTCGGAAATTTCATTGACTCGGAATTTCCGAGTCACCCAGAAAACCACTCCAGATTTGGCTAAGGAAAGAAGAGAAAGTGGTTCTGACTCAAACCGGAAATTCAACTCGGAAATTTCATTGACTCGGAATTTCCGGGTCACCCAGAAAACCACTCCAGATTTGGCTAAGGAAAGAAGAGAAAGTGGTTCTGACTTCAACCGGAAAATCAGCTCGGAAATTTCACTGACTCGGAATTTCCGGGCAACCCTCAGAAATTTGGCTAAGTCAAGATGTCGAAGACGTTCTGATCTCAACCGGAAATTCAACTCGGATATTTCACAGACTCTGATATTCCGAGTGACCCGGAATTTCCGGGTGTCACTTATACCGGAATTTCCGGGTCTTCGAGGCAACCAACGGCTAGATTTTGGGAGGGAGTATAAATACTCCCTCACTCACTCAAGAAAAGCTAGCTCTCGGATTTTCTCTCTCCTACTATTCTTCAAAGCTCAAATCATCAAGATCTCTCAATCCCTCCTCCCAAATTCGTTGATCTTTGGAGGATTGGAGGAGAAGGCCCGGATCTACATCTTCACCGAAGGAATTTGCATTTCCTCCCCATTCACTTGGGGATTTTGTTACTAGGGTTTCCGGTGGGAAAACCTAGTTCACCATTGTTGTAATCTTGGTGTTGCCTTGACCTTTTGTGGTCCTTGACCTGTTGTGGTCATCTTGAGAGCCCCCAATTAAGTTGTGGGTGCGTGCCTCAAGCGTTTGTAAGGGATTCGATCTCCGCCCTAAAAGGGGATCAATAGTGGAAGGTGAACTCACAACCTTTGTGGTTGAGTTCATCGGAGAAAAAGGTGAGCATTTGTGGCGTTGCGGCTAACCTGTTGTGGTAGCGCACACCTCTACAAACGAGACGTACACCCTTGGGTGGAACTCGGGATTACATCTTCCTCTCCGCGTGCTTCACTCGGTTCCCCTTATCATTACTCCCTTACTTGCTTGTCTTGTTAGCTTATTTATCTTGTTATTGCTTAGGTTGTCATTTAGGTAAATTCACCATAGTTGCATATCTAGAGAATTTACCTTTGTGTTGAGCCTAAATTTGAAAAGACCTAAAATTTGTAATAGCACCTATTCACCCCCCCCCCCCTCTAGGTGCCGGATTCCCGTTCAATTGGTATCAGAGCCTTGTTCACTTTTGAGGGCTTAACCGCCTAAGTGCAACGATGACAGAATCCGATGCCGAGAGGGCCGCCCGTGAGAAATTAGAGGTGGAGAAGGAGGCGTTAGCCAAAGGGGCAACCATGGCCGATCTTATTGATATGAGATCGTCTTTGGAGGCCCAACTCCTCAAGATGAATGAGATGCTCATGGCACTCTTGAAGTCTAAGGAGCCCGAGACTACTTCTCCCTCTCCTCCTCCGAAGGAGCATGGTGAGAACTCTAAGGAGTCATCTTCGGATGGGTCCAAAGATGTTCCTCCAAGTGTTTCCCTCGGGAAGGCGGAAAAGGATGAATCACCTAGCTCCTCTAACACCCCCAAAGGAGAGGAATTTCATAATGTCAACCATAATTACTCTCCTAACCCTCCTATCCCTCACCCTCATGTAAACTTTAGAAGTGATCCTCCTAATCTCAAACCTACTCATTTCTCTCAATGGCAATTTCTAATGAAGTCTCATCTATGTAGTGCCTCCATTGAGCTATGGCGCATCATTGAAGAAGGATTCAAGCCCCATGATCCAACCAACTTGACAAGAAGAGAGGTGGTTGATAGCTAACTCAACGCCACGGCTCTTCATCAACTCCAAATGGCCGTTGGAGAGAAGAACATGGCGCTCATTCAACAATTCTCCACCGCCAAAGAAGTTTGGAATGCTCTTTCCGACATCTTCGTCGGGAATGAGAGCATGAAGAAGAACCGGTATGATGCCTTATGCAATGAGGTGGAAGGGTTCTATAAGTTGGATGGAGAAAGCCACGAGGACATGTAACGGAGGTTGGTGTTGGTTGCTAACTCCTTCAAGAACCTCGGGGCGGCCTACATTGATGACGCTTGGATCAAGAGTAAGTTCGTGACCGCTCTCTTGCCCTTTGAGGAAACGGATTTGAAGACACTCCAAGGGAGACATGACTTCGCAAAGATGACATCCAATGAAGTCATGCAAGAGATGACCGCATACAATGTGGCCTCCAAGATTGCACAAGATGCAAGAGCTAGAGCCATAGGGATGCACAAGCATGCCTCAATTGACTTGAAGGCCACCGTTGAAGAAGAGGATGAAGAGGAGTATGATGATCAAGTCGAGCTATCTAGTTAGACTCTCTCAAGTACTCTTACTCAACACATGGGTCTTGCGGCAAGAACGTTTTGGAAGAACCCCGGAAGGGCCAAAGCGAGGATTGACAAGAAGTTTCCCCCCAATGGAGGAAAGGCAAGCAACAAGGTGAGGCTTTGCTATAATTGTGATGACAAAAGCCACTTTGTTGCAGATTGCCCATGGGAGAGAAGAGAGGACCATGGTGGGAGGCTCGTGGCCAAGACGAAGGGCAAGGGGCCCATGCCCATGAAGAAGCCCTACTTTAAGAAGAACCAAAAGATTGTCTTGGTAACTCAAGAGCAATATCTCACCGATGATGAAGATAGTGACAAGGAGGATACTCCAACACAAGTGGCTGCACTAGCCATTTCTTCCACACCTCCGTCACTCTTCTCCTCACCAAACGCCCCATCATCAAGAATGCAAGATGTCTTATGGCAAAGACATCCGAGGTAAAATTGTCCCCCACCTCCATATCCCATGACATTGATGATGGTATGAGCCTAGAAGTCAAGGAAGAAATTATTGCTTTTGATAAATTCATGACTAACTTGCAAGGAGAAGGAAAGAAACACTTTGGCTCAATTATGAGTCATATAGGTGAACTTGAGGATGAGCTTGAATTAAAAGGTGAGATTGAGAGAGAGGATGCACACGCTAAGGTGTCCCTCCAATCCTCTCTCGAAGATGAACAAGAAGTTCATGCTCTCCTCAAGGAGCAACTTGCTAAGATCACTAAGGATCGTGATCTCTACTTTGCTAAATGTAAAATTGTGCAAAATGAAAAGTCCGAGCTTGTAGTTGCTCATGCTAGACTTTGCGAAGACTTCGAGACACTTGAAAATACTCACAAGGTATTGACAAGTGATCACGAACGTCTCCTCAAGTCTCGTGATCAACTCCAAACTCGGATATCTATTCTTGAGAAACCTAGTACTTCTACTCCTTTGAATACTAATCCAAATGTTGTCAAGGATAAAGCTAGGGTCTTGTTTGTTCCCTCCATGGCAACCGAGCCCAAGACCTCCCTTGATAAAGGCAAGGGGACACTCACT
Source organism: Poa annua (assembly GCA_026929855.1). Taxonomy (NCBI): domain Eukaryota; kingdom Viridiplantae; phylum Streptophyta; class Magnoliopsida; order Poales; family Poaceae; genus Poa; species Poa annua. The sequence goes on from CM049430.1 coordinate 12,078,443, forward strand.
ACTCCTCTTCATGAGCGAGTGCCCCGCAAGGGTAAGGAAGGTCTAGGCTATGTTGCTAAGGAGAAGAAGATGATGATCAAGAAGAAGACCAAGCCCACACAAGCCAAGAAATATGATATAGCAAGTGGAAATGCCACAAGGGGCACTCCCACTCGTGATGACTTTGCGGACATATCTAACCCCAATTATGCTTTATATGTTGATTATTATGGGGATGTCTATGCTAGATACATTGGTCCTTTTGATGGTTACATTGAATATGCTATTTGGGTCCCAAAGACCCTTGTTGCTAACCAAAAGACACCCATTGCAAAATGGGTACCTAAACCAAAGAATTGATTGTGTGTAGGGACTTGCTTCCGGAGGATCGAAATGGATAATTGATAGTGGGTGCACTAGTCATATGACCGGAAGCAAGGAAATTGTAACGGAGTTGAAGCCCAATGATGATCAAATGACCGTTACATATGGTGACAATTCAAAGTCTAAGGTAATAGGGCTCGGCAAGGTGGTAGTGGCACCGTACATCACACTTGTGAATGTTTTGCTTATCGAGTCCCTAGGTTTCAACTTGATCTCCGTCCATTCTTTAACTTGTTTGGGTTATACCGTTGTTTTCGAAAAGGAGATGGTTATCCTCATGCGGAGCAAGTCTCTCAATGTGGCTTTCGTTGGGTACATTGAAAATGGGCTCTATGTGGTTGAATTCTCCGGAGTCACCACTTCCCATACAATGTGCCTATTCACTAAGGCGGACTTGGGTTGGCTATGGCATCGCCGACTAGCCCATGTCAACATGAGGACTTTGCAAAGTCTCCACAAGGGTGGCCATATCCTAGGACTAAAAGACCATGTTTCTTTCTCGAAGGATCGAATGTGTAGGGCTTGTGTTGAAGGAAAAATGCATGACATTCACCATCCAAGCAAGACCATCATTTCTTCAACAAGGGTTTTGGAGCTTCTCCATGTTGACCACTTTGGTCTCATTCCGGAAGCTAGTCTTGGTGGAAAGAAATATTGCTTGGTGATTGTTGATGACTATTCAAGATACACATGGGTTTTCTTCTTCAAGTCGAAGGTGGAGACTCAACAAACTATCATCGACTTCTCCAATGAAGCTCAACGTCAACACAATGTCCCTATCTTGGTGATAAGAAGTGACAATGGGTCCGAGTTCAAGAACTACACCTTGAACGAGTTCCTTAGTGAAGAAGGGATTCGTCATCAATATTCCGCTGCTTATACTCCCCAACAAAATGGTGTAGCCGAAAGGAAGAATCGCAATCTTATTGAGATGGCAAGGTCGATGATGGCCGAGTTCAATTCCCCCCACAACTTTTGGGCCGAAGCCGTCAACACCGCTTGCCATTCATCCAACCGGCTCTTCTTTCGCAAAGGACTCATGAAGACCCCTTATGAAGTGCTTACCGGGAACAAGCCCAATATCTCTTACTTCCGAGTTTTTGGTTGTAAGTGTTTCTATCTCATCAAAGGTGTTCGTTTGGGCAAGTTTGAATCTAAGTCTCTTGAAGGGACATTTGTGGGCTACGGGTCCGAATCCCACACTTATAGAGTCTATGATAAGGCCTCGCGCATTATCATAGAAACTTGTAGTGTGGTGTTCGAGGAGAATGACGGCTCCCTTGTGGAGCAAAGTGGTGTTTCCGTTGTAGGTGATGATCAACCTCAAGATGCTATCCGAAGAATGGGGTTGGGAGTCCACCGCCCCGTTGAAGTCTATTATGGGGTTGCTCAACAAGGATCAAGTTCTACACAAGTGGTGGCCACACCAACACAAGAAACACCCAACGACAACACCGTGCCCAACACGCCCAGCCAAGAAGAAGCACAAGATCCTCCAGCCGCTCCTGGAATTTCCGGAGGGCCGGAATATCCGGATCAAACTGGAGTCGGAAATTCCGGTGACTCGGAATTTCCGGTCCATACTGAACCCGGAATATCCGGTCCTGCTGACATTCCCGGTGGCAGCTCGCAGCAAGGCCAAGATCAACCCTCTCCCCCAACTCTGGACGTCACTCCAATGGTTGATCAAGGCCATCAAATCAGTCAAGGCGGAGACATGAATGATCAAGATGATCAAGCGATTCCTCCCACCACTCGGAGGGAAATCCAGATCCGCCGCTTCAATAGGGTTGGCACCTCACAAGAATTAAGAGATCTATCTCTTGACAAGGTGCTTGGTGATGTGAGAAGCAAGGTCTTCTTTGACTTCTTTTGACTTCTTTGACTTCCAGCCGGCTTCTTTTTCTTGGCGGCTGCGTCATCTTCGCTTGAGATACACATGTCGTCGTCATCCTCATCCTCCTTGCTGTCTTTCTTATCGTTATTCTTTGACTTCTTTGACTTCCAGCCGACTGTGGGATCCTTTTTGAAGTCGTCCATGAAACGACACTCGCCAAGCATATGGTTGACCTTGCCCAATGAGGCGTGGATGGGACATGGCAAAAGCTTTGCCTGTTCATAAGTGATTCGCGCCGCCTTAGGCCCTGAGCCGGCTTCGCGACTATCTTTCTTATTCTTCCACTTCTTTTTGCCGGCGTTCCCTTGGAATGCTGCGGCTACCTCATTGGAAGGCCCGGCTTTGTCATCCGCCGCCTGCTTGCGCTTGTTGTTCCGCTTTGGTATGATGTTGACGTCTGGGTCATCGTCCCGGGCGTCGTCATCTGCCGCCGCGTACTGGGCGGCCAGGTTGAGCATCTCACCAAGGTCCGTGATTTGCTCGCGGACGAGCCTATGACGGAGCAAGGACTTCTTCTGTAGGCCCGTCTAGAAGGCGTGGATAGCCTGTGCGTTCGAAACACCATGACAGTTGGCTTTTTCGGATATCCAACGGCTGACAAAATCTGTCATGGTTTCGTCCGGCTTTTGGATACAGCGTTGCAAATCCATGTAGGTATTTGGACGCTTGTATGTTCCTTGGAAGTGCTGGGAGAAAACCTTTTCCATGTCGTACCAGCTATGGATGGACTTTTCAGGAAGGTTGTCGATCCAAGCTCTTGCCGTGCCTTCCAACATGAGAGGTAGGTAGCGGACGGCAATATGGCTGCTCCCGCTGGCAATCTCTATGGCCATGGCATAATCGGATAGCCATGAGTCCGGCTTAACGAGGCCGTTGTACCTAGAACAGTTTTTTGACACTGATGTCATGTCCTTAGGGAACGGCTCTCTGCGGATGGCGTCACCGAAGCACTTTGGTCCAGAGTATAGCGGCTCCTTTCCTCTTGCTATGTCTTGTAGGCGGTGTCGTGCGTCTTTTGGATCGAGCTGCCATGCGCCTCTGTTTGCGTCCGGCTTGTCCTGCGCTGCCCGGCTTATGCTGCGCCTGGGCCCTTCTACCTCCTCTATCTTCTTGCTGCCAGTGCTACGATGCGGAGATCGGCTGCGGCCTCTCCTGGGAGGGTCGTTGCCGACATCTTTTCTAGGCGGCTGCCTGTTGTTCCGGCTACCGCCATTGTCGCGTCTTGGATGGGATGGAGGTGGCAGGTCTCCTCTGCTTCCTGTCCTTGAATTCTCGTCCCGCCTTGGCTTTGGCGGTGGCGTCTTCTTTGGAGGTGGCGTTGCCTTCCTTTTGTCGCCATGGCTACTGGAGCCAGACGGGCCATCGGGGTCGGCGCCGGGTGCAGCTTTGCACTTTCCCGACTTAGACTCTAGGTCTCCCCCCCGGGCATCCGCCATATGGCCGTAGGAATCAGCGCGAGCTTGTTGTTCTAGGGCCTTGCTTACGAAGTGTCTTGCATTGGCCAGCTTCTCTTCCGCCGTGTAAGTGTTGTCGTCCAGGGTATCTAGCGCGGCGGCCGCGTTGAGGACCGGGGTGCAGAAGACAACATCTCCCCTTCTGTCCACGCGCTTGAAGGGGATCGTGTGCAGAAAACAAAAAAATTCCTACTGACGATATCCTAAAAGCATGCCAAGATCTATTCTATGCAGATATAGTAGTACGAACGGAGATCGGAATACGTACCCTTGTAGACCGAAAGCGGGGATTACGTTCCCGCACAAACGTTGTCGATGAAGACCGACGAAGCCGACCTCAAGGTCGTGTAGAGGAAGCAGGCCTCCGAGTACCGCTAGCGCATCACCTCGCAGGGAGTCGCACACGTACGGTGGAGACGACGGCCTCCGAAGCTCCAGTCCAGGACGAGCAGCGGAAGACTTGGACCGGAACACCAGCAGCGCGGCAGCGGGCTATGGTGGAGGAGATCCCCTCTTCCTCAGCTCGGCGCGGCTCCAACTTGGGAACCACGAGATCGAGAGAGAAATCGGGAATTAATTGGTGAATTAAAAGGCTAGGGGTGCCCCTTCTTATATAGGCTCCCAGGGGGAGCCTACCTTGCCAGCCAGGCAATGTGGGACTATCCCACACAGCCTGGTTCGGCCAAGGAGGTGCGCCGGCCCCCTGGTGGGCCCCATCTGGCCCACCTAGGCCGGCCTCCAAGCCCCCACCGAATTCCCAAGGGGGTCCCCCCCCCCCTCTTGGGCCTTCTTTCGTCCGGAAGGACCATTTAGGGAAATCTGTCTTAATAAATTCGAAAATAAATATATAAAATCATATTTGCATATTAATAACACTAATTAATATCAAACATAATATATATAATTTTTCCTAGCTCCGAAAACTCTTTCGGCGCTGCCCGATCTCCATCGGACCCCTCCCGGGACGCTCCCGGTGATCTCCTTCCTTTCTGGTTGTCTTGTCAAAACCCCTTAAGTGTGTTACCCTAGCGGTTCGATATAATATCAGGTATGATCAAGACTCCTCAATGATCAACGACTAACTCGTAGGCCTGGACCCCATGAATTAATCCCTGAGATATAACGAATGACTTTCATCTATCAAACCTGAACGTAAAGTCTTAGACCTTTTGCCATAGCGATACTTAGCACGTCCGAGCGTCGTTCCATAGATATCTCCATACCTAATCCCGACCTCGTTACCGACGACGCTATCTTCTACTCGTTCTTGATCTCATGTCTCCGTGACCTAGTCACATGCTTGCAAGCTCATTAGACATGATCTCACCGAGTGGGCCCGAGAGTATCTATCCTGCTATGCGGACTGGAAAATCCCGCTCTTGACCTCTCGTCTCAACTACTCCTTTCCGATACCCAAAAGTATCACCGTTATTGTCATAAAAAATAAGATACGAAGTTTGGTGCAATCAAAGTATCTTCCGGGAATATCAATAAGAGCTGATCTCACGGTCAAAGGCGTAACGACTACGTTCTCCAAATCCGGGTATGTCCATCACATCGCTCTCTAGCGATATGACTCTCATTGCCGACCGGCGCCATGCCCCATGACCGGGAAACCTCGATCATGAATCGCGCAACAAAATTAGTCTTAGCAGAGGCTACTAGGGACCTGGTTGTTTACGTATCACACCCGCATTAATGTTTCCGCTTAATACGGTTCTAGCATGACACAACTTAATCTAGATTACAACTTGGTAAAAGCTTAACACCCATAGCTAACTGGTGCTGTTCATGCTTATCAAGCGGGAGAGGCTTCGTCAGCGGATCTGCCACATTCAGATCCGTATGCACTTTGCAAATCTTCACATCGCCTCCTTATACGTACTGACGTATCACATGGAAGCGTCGGAGAATGTGTTTGGCGGTGGAGTGAGACCTTGGCTCCTTGGCGTTCGCAATGGCACCCGTATTGTCGCAGAAGAGGATCACGGGGTCTTGCACGCTCGGGAACACTCCAAGTTCGATGACGAACTTCCTCAGCCACACAACTTCATTCGCGGCCTCGCAGGCAGCAATGTACTCCGACTCCATTGTAGATTGTGCGACTATGGGTTGCTTCCGACTTCTCCAGCACACGTCGCCTCCATTCACCTTGAACACGTAACCTGTCTGTGACTTACAGTCATCGGGGTCTGAGCAGAAACTTGCATCTACGTAACCCGTTACGCCAAATTCTTCATCGCAGCCACCATACACAAGGAACATTTCCTTTGTCTTATTGAGATACTTAAGAATGCTCTTAACAGCTACCCAATGCGGCATTCCAGGATTACTCTGGAACCGGCTTGTCAAACTTAGAGCTAATGCCACATCCGGTCTAGTACTCAACATTGCATACATGATCGATCCTATGGCTGAAGCATAAGGATGTTTCGTCATTTCGGCCTTACCCAGTTCCGTCACCGGACACTGCGCCTTACGCAATATCTTATTCTTGATAACCGGCAGAGAACCCTTCTTTGCCTTCTCCATATGAAAACGTTTCAGTATTTTATCAAGATAAGTACTCTGACTTAGTGCTAATAGGCGCCTTGATCCATCACGATAGATTTTTATGCCTAAAACATACGCAGCTTCTCCTAAGTCCTTCATGGAAAACTTACTGTTTAAATATTCCTTCACGCTATTCAGAAGTTCCACATCATTCCCTATTAGCAATATGTCGTCAACATACAGTGCTAAGAACACAACCGAGCTCCCACTCATTTTCTTGTAAATACAGGTCTCTTCCACATTCTGGATAAATCCAAAACCTTTGATTACCTCATCAAAGCGAAGATTCCAGCTCCGAGATGCCTGCTTCAATCCATAGATGGACCGCTGAAGCTTGCACACCTTGTCAGCATTTCCTAGATCGACAAAACCTTCCGGCTGTACCATGTACAACTCTTCCTCAATGTTTCCATTCAGGAAGGCCGTTTTGACGTCCATCTGCCAGATTTCATAATCATAGTAGGCAGCTACCGCTAACAAAATCCAAATAGACTTAAGCATCGCTACCGGTGAAAAAGTTTCATCGTAGTCAATTCCATGAACTTGTCAGAAACCCTTTGCGACAAGCCGAGCTTTATAGACGGTCACATTACCATCAACATCAGTCTTCTTCTTAAAGATCCACTTATTCTCGACGGCCTTGCGCCCTTCGGGAATATCCACCAAAGTCCACACTTTGTTATCATACATGGATCCTATTTCGGATTTCATGGCTTCAAGCCATTTCTCGGACTCTAGATTCTCCATCGCCTCCTTGTAGTTCGTAGGTTCGTCTTGCTCGACTAGCATGACGGTGCAAACCATGTTGCCATACCATTCTGGTGGGATCCGAGATCTACCAGACCTACGAGGTAGAACATCTTCCTCGACAGTTTCTCCCACTCCTTCCACGGAGGACGTTTCCGGAATTGCTTCCGTTGCGCCACTCGGAATCTCGAGTTCAGGATCAACGATTTCATCGAGGTCTACCTTCCTCCCACTTACTCCTTTCGCGAGAAACTCCTTCTCTAGAAAGGTACCGGTCTTCGCGACAAAAGTTTTGCCCTCGGCTTGGTTGTAGAAGGTGTACCCAACGGTTTCCCGCGGATATCCTACAAAGACGACTTTCTCCGACTTTGGTTCGAGTTTGTCGGGCTATAGTTTCTTAACGTACGCCTCACAACCCCAAACCTTCAGAAACGATAACTTAGGCTTTTGGCCATACCATAATTCATACGGCGTCGTTTCAACGGACTTGGACGGAGCCCTATTTAAAATGAATGCGGTTGTTTCTAACGCATAACCCCAGAAGGACACTGGCAGATCGGTAAGAGACATCATAGATCAGACACTATCTAGTAGAGTACGATTACGTCGCTCGGACACACCGTTACGCTGCGGCGTTCCGGCGGGCGTAAGTTGGGGCACTATGCCACAACTCTTCAGATGTGTGCCAAACTCAAAACTCAAGTACTCTCCACCGCGATCGGACCGGAGATGCTTGATTTTCCTATTAAGCTAATTCTCAACTTCACTCTGGAATTCTTTGAACTTTTCAAACGTTTCAGACTTGTGTTTCATCAAATAGATATAACCGTATCTACTCAAGTCATCAGTGAAGGTGACGAAGTAACGATAACCATTGCGTGTCGAAACGCTCATCGGTCCACACACATATGTATGTATGATCCCCAACAAATCCGACGCCCGTTCAACGAAACCTTTGAACGGTGTCCTGGTCATTTTGCCCATAAGGCATGTCTCGCATGTATCGAGGGATCCGAAATCCAACGAGTCCAATAGTCCATCGGAGTGGAGTCGCTTCATGCGCTTTATACCAATATGACCAAGACGGCAATGCCATAAAAACATGGCGGTATCGTCACTACACTTAATCCGTTTGGCTTCTATGTTATGGATGTGAGTACTACGATCGAGATTCAACAAGAATAACCCGTTATTCTCGGGAGCATCAACATAAAAGATATCATTCATATAAATAGCACAATTGCTTGACACTGATTTAAATGAATAACCGTCTTGTAACAGGCAAGACCCACTTATAATGTTTACACTCAAGGATGGCACAAAATAACATTTATTTAAAACCAAAACTAATCCCGATGGTAGATGCAGAGGGAGCGTGCCGACAGCCACCACGTCGACTCTCGATCCGTTGCCGACGCGCATCGTCACCTCATCCTTCGCCAGCCGCCTTCTATTCTGTAACTCCTCCTGAGAGTTACATATATGAGCAACAGAACCAGTATCAAATACCCACGTATTGCTCCGGGCGGATGTAAGGTACACATCTATAACATGTATATCAAATATACCTTGCTCTTGGTCGACCGTCTTGCCAGACTTCTTATCCTCCAGATACTTGGGGCAGTTGCGCTTCCAGTGACCCTTCCCCTTGCAGTAGAAACACTCCACGCTAGCTCTGGGACCAGACCTGTTAGTCCTGGGCTTGGCAGCCAACTTTGCCTCCCTCTGGGACTTCCAGCTCTGCTTTCCCTTGCCACCGGACTTCTTGAAATCAACGGTCTTGTTGACCATCAACAGCGTGTGCTCCTTCTTAATCTCTACCTCAGCAGTCTTGAGCATCACGAACACTTCACCCAGGGACTTAGCCATGCCCTGCATGTTGTAGTTCATGACGAAGCCTTTGTAGCTTGGTGGCAACGATTGCAACACCCTGTCAATCGCCAGCTCATCGGGAATCTTGCATTCCAGAGCATTCAGGCGTTGAACGTAGCCAGACATCTTGACTACATGCTCGCTCACACTGCTATGCTCTTCCATCTTGGCTGAGAAGAAAAGCTCAGAAGCCTCATATCTCTCAGCCTTAGCCCGCGGCGCGAAGACAGCCTTAAGATCCGAAATGATCTCAAAGGCGCTCATCTTCTCAAAGCGCTTCTGCAGGTCGGCTTCCATGGCGTAGAGCATGCCACTCTGGACAAAGGCAGAATCCTCCGATCGGGTCTGGAAGACCTTCTTCTCATCCTCAGAGGCATCATATGCAGGAGGGTCACCTATGGCGGCCTCAATGACGTAGGCCACCCTATGGGGAGTGAGGAGGATCCTCAGGTTGCGGAACCAGGCCATGAAGTTTGACCCATTGGTCTTAAGCTTTTCTTTCTCAAGGAACAGACCTAGGTTAAACTAGGGGCGAGACATCTACAATGGAATTTGCAACAACATAAGACTTTGTTCATAATAATTTTGAGTTATAGTATTTTAGAAAATAACTAACATAACTCCCACTCAAACGAACATCCCTCCTGGTCGTTTAAGCGATTACACGACCCCCATTCATTGCACCACCCCTCATCATCAAAGCCGGCGGCACAACTTCAAGAGTAGACAAAATCGTCCGCCACACCAATTTTGTGACTCGTGCTCGACCTTTCGGTCTTCCTGTTCCGAGGCCATACCTCTGAGTATGCTAGGCTCGCCACCAAAGACCTCCACGCTGACGCTTGTGCAACATGGCTTACACCCACTGTATGCGAACGACGAGATGTATGACACCCGATCATCACGGCCTGCCTCATAACGTAGAACTTTCTTGGTGGTGCGCGTTGGAGGGAGAACACTAGTGGTATTTTGAAGGGATCATCTTATTCAGCTACCGCCGTGTAACTAATGTATGCTATACACACAATCACACAAAATAAGATGCACACAAAACATCAAATGTAATGCAATGTGATATAGTCCATCGCGCCATGGTCTTCTTGGCGCCCGCAGTTTATAAACAATTTAATAAACCTACCTTGACCATATCACATAGCCCCTGCAAAATAAAGTTAGACGCTTCTAGTTTATCTTTTGCATATTTTACGTGGCTTGGGGCTTTCGTAAATAGAACCGCTTCATACCTACGAATCTTATGACCACAACAATGATCCAATAATTGCATGTTTAAGCATCCCTTTCGGGCCCTCCATTGAAAATGCGAAGACCAACTAAAGAGAGAGAAACTGACACCCGCCAGCCACATATACGGTACAAGCCGTATGTCAGTAGTGGAACCAGTCACGCGTAAGCGTACGCGTAAAGTCGGTCCGGGCCGCTTCATCAACTCAATGCCGCTGGAATACACAAGTGCACGCTAGAGGGTAGCAAATAACAGGAACGGTGCCCCCGTGTAAAGCACGGGTTCTAACAGCGTATAGCTATATCTACGATAGATCCGCTCTGATACCACTGAAGGGGATCGTGTGCAGAAAACAAAAAATTTCCTACCGACGATATCCTAAAAGCATGCCAAGATCTATTCTATGCAGATATAGTAGTACGAACGGAGATCGGAATACGTACCCTTGTAGACCGAAAGCGGGGATTACGTTCCCGCACAAACGTTGTCGATGAAGACCGACGAAGCCGACCTCAAGGTCGTGTAGAGGAAGCAGGCCTCCGAGTACCGCTAGCGCAGCACCTCGCAGGGAGTCGCACACGTACGGTGGAGACGACGGCCTCCGAAGCTCCAGTCCAGGACGAGCAGCGGAAGACTTGGACCGGAACACCAGCAGCGCGGCAGCGGGCTATGGTGGAGGAGATCCCCTCTTCCTCAGCTCGGCGCGGCTCCAACTTGGGAACCACGAGATCGAGAGAGAAATCGGGAATTAATTGGTGAATTAAAAGGCTGGGGGTGCCCCTTCTTATATAGGCTCCCAGGGGGAGCCTACCTTGCCAGCCAGGCAATGTGGGACTATCCCACACAGCCTGGTTCGGCCAAGGAGGTGCGCCGGCCCCCTGGTGGGCCCCATCTGGCCTACCTAGGCCGGCCTCCAAGCCCCCACCGAATTCCCAAGGGGGTTCCCCCCCCCCCCCCCCCCCTCTTGGGTCTTCTTTCGTCCGGAAGGCCCATTTAGGGAAATCTGCCTTAATAAATTCGAAAATAAATATATAAAATCATATTTGCATATTAATAATACTAATTAATATCAAACATAATATATATAATTTTTCCTAGCTCCGAAAACTCTTTCGGCGCTGCCCGATCTCCATCGGACCCCTCCCGGGACGCTCCCGGTGATCTCCTTCCTTTCCGGTTGTCTTGTCGAAACCCCTTAAGTGTGTTACCCTAGCGGTTCGATATAATATCAGGTATGATCAAGACTCCTCAATGATCAACGAATAACTCGTAGGCCTGGACCCCATGAATTAATCCCTGAGATATAACGAATGACTTTCATCTATCAAACCTGAACGTAAAGTCTTAGACCTTTTGCCATAGCGATACTTAGCACGTCCGACCGTCGTTCCATAGATATCTCCATACCTAATCCCGACCTCGTTACCGACGACGCTATCTTCTACTCGTTCATGATCTCATGTCTTCGTGACCTAGTCACATGCTTGCAAGCTCATTAGACATGATCTCACCGAGTGGGCCCGAGAGTATCTATCCTGCTATGCGGACTGGCAAATCCCGCTCTTGACCTCTCGTCTCAACTACTCCTTTCCGATACCCAAAAGTATCACCGTTATTGTCATACTAAATAAGATACGATGTTTGGTGCAATCAAAGTATCTTCCGGGAATATCAATAAGAGCTGATCTCACGGTCAAAGGCGTAACGACTACGTTCTCCAAATCTGGGTATGTCCATCACATCGATCTCTAGCGATATGACTCTCATTGCCGACCAGCGCCATGCCCCATGATCGGGAAACCTCGATCATCAATCGCGCAACGAAACTAGTCTTAGTAGAGGCTACTAGGGACCTGGTTGTTTACATATCACACCCGCATTAATGTTTCCGCTTAATACGGTTCTAGCATGACACAAAAACCTATTATGAACAACCGAGATATGATAAAGAATATACTTTATTAATTGCCTCTAGGGCATATCTCCTTCAGCGATGTGGTGCCGTGCGCCAGTCGAACCCTAGATCTTGAGCCGCTGTTGTTGCTTGCGCAGGCGGCTCTTTTCCACGGCGGTTTTTTGATGACCTTTTCTCCTCGAAGAGTTGCCAGCTTGTTTTGGCCGACATCTTCTCCTGTTCTTTCTCGATCTTCTTCGCAAGGCTCTCAACGTGCTCCTCTCTTTTTCGCAGGAAGTCAGAGTGCTTAAGCATGTTAAGCCTAAGCTCTTCCACTGCGTCGAGTGGGGTGTCTTTATTGACCGGAGTATTCATGATCTCGTCTACTTCTTTGATGACGGAGAGCAAATCCGTGGGTTCGCTGCTGCCGTCTTTCTCGGGGCCAGTTTTCTTCTTTGCGCGCACCTTGTCGGAACTTTCAATGAGTTGGCCGGCAGTGGTGTCGCCGGCATCCTCCGCCGGCTTGTTTTGCGCCTCCGAAGTAACTGGGGTTGTCTCGTGACCGACAACAACCATCATAGCCAGCTTGTCAGGCATGTCAGTATCCGCTGTGCCCTCTGAGGGAGCCGGATTACCACTGGAAAAGCGGGTTTTGATCTTCTCTTCGAAGAGACTAGCATCATCATCGGAGTCCGAGTCTACGTTGACTTGAACGGTAGATCTGGATCTGGCATCTGACATCGCATCCTCCTGTAGAGCAGGGAGGATTGACTCAGGGTCGTTGTTTCCCAGCTGGGAGTCTGATCCCAGTCCGACAACTCCGATGAAGTGGAAATCAGATTCGGCCGACTCCTGGGAGAAGGCGTATTCAGATCCATCTTGCCGGTCGACTGCTTGGTTGAAGGGTTGGTGGGTGGGGTTGTAGAAACGCGGTAGGCCGTACGCCTCTGGCGTGTACCCGATGAAGACGTCGATCCCTCCGATCGGTACGATTGCGCATCCGATAAGGTAGTCGTCCGCCGGGAGGCAGGACTCATCCGAGTTGACGTAGCTATGGCCGCCATACCTTGTGACGCGACCGACGACGATCTGCTTGCCCACGCCGCCAAGTGTTCCCGCCTGGAACGTGACGCCAGGAACCTTAGGCCCCACGGTGGGCGCCAACTGTCGTGGTATCGGCATAATTGATAGGAGACGGGGGTCCTCTAGCCTACGTATGGATTGTGGGAAAGAAGGTTGGTGTCGTCAAGGACGGGATTGAACACTGCGAGTTTACCCAGCTTCGGATCCCACAGCGGTGGCGAGATCCTACGTGCTGCTATAATTCACTATGAGGCAATAGCCGTGAACAGGTTACAATGGGTATGAAGCCTATTGAAGCGTCTGCCCTAAAGGCTCCCTGGTGGCCGGCTTATATAGGCGGCCAGACCCCAGGGTACAAGGTAAGTACTTGTCCGGCAAGTAAACAGAGTCCTAGACCTAGCCGGCTTAGTTGCCGCCTTCCGTCTTAAACTCGGTGGCTTGATGGGCTTCGGCCTTCCGCCTTCCTTGAACCGTCCGCCTACTTCCTTGTACGTCAGCTATCTGGGCCGCCCGGCAGGCCTCGGCCTTACCACCCTTGGGCCACCCTGGACTAGCCGGATTGATCCATGTTGGTTATACCCCTAGTTGATATATCCCCAACACTACCCGAAGACAACTTGCAAGCTTTAGTGAACATCAAGCTCACATCTCCATGGTGCAACCCAAGAAGGTCTTTGAAGCTCTTGAAGATAAAGATTGGCTTGATGCTATGCATGAAGAGCTCAACAACTTTGAGCGCAACAAGGTGTGGAAGTTGGTGGAAAGACCCAAAGATTTCCGCAATGTTATCGGCACCAAGTGGATCTTCAAGAACAAGCAAGATGAACATGGCATGGTGGTGAGGAACAAGGCAATATTGGTGGCTCAAGGTTACTCCCAAATTGAAGGCATTGACTTTGGAGAAACCTACGCGCCCGTGGCTCGACTTGAGTCAATTTGTATTCTTCTTTCCTATGCCTCTCATCATAACTTTAAGTTGCAACAAATGGATGTTAAACCCGCTTTTCTAAATGGTACACTAAATGAACTTGTTTATGTTAAGCAACCAACGGGGTTTGAAGGCCTCAAGTATCCGAACCATGTATACAAGTTAGATAAGACACTTTATGGCCTTAAACAAGCCCCACGAGCATGGTACGAGCACCTTAGAGAACAACTTGTAGATCATGGATTCCAAGTTGGGGAAATCGACCCCACACTTTTCACTAAGAAAGTTAATGGGGAGCTTTTCATTTGTCAATTATATGTGGATGACATTATATTTGGATCTACTAACAAAGCATTTAACGAAGAATTCTCTAAGCTTATAACTGACAGGTTTCAGATGTCTATGATGGGTGAGATGAAGTTCTTCCTCGGATTTGAGATCAAACAATTGAAGGAAAGAATGTTCATCAACCAAGCAAAGTACATTCAAGACATGCTCAAGAAGTACGGGTTGCTTGAGCTCAAGGGTGCCTCTACCCCAATGCAAACCAAATGTCACCTTGAGCTCAACCCCAAGGGTAAGGATGTGGATCAAAAGGTATACCGCTCCATGATTGGATCTCTTATCTACCTTTCTGCATCTAGACCGGATATAGTGCTAGCCGTAGGTGTGTGTGCAAGATATCAGGCGACTCCTAAAGAAAGCCATGATATGGCGGTCAAGAGGATCTTTAGATATTTGGCTTATACCCCAACCTTTGGATTGTGGCACCCCAAGGATGCACATTTCTCATTATGTGGGTACATGGATTCCGATTGGGCGGGAGATCAAGATGATAGGAAGTCAACCTCCGGCTCTTGTCAATTTATTGGGAGGTCCTTGGTAAGTTGGTCTTCTAAGAAGCAAAATTGTATATCTCTCTCCACCGCTGAAGCCGAGTATGTTGCCGCCGCAAGTTGTTGCACTCAGTTGCTATGGATGAGGCAAACTTTAAAGGAGTACGGAGTAGATTGCGACAAAATGCCTCTTCTATGTGACAACGAAAGTGCCATCAAGATTGCTTACAACCCGGTGCAACATTCAAGAACCAAGCATATTGAAATCCGCCATCATTTCATAAGAGATCATGTGGCCCGAGGAGACATTGACTTATCATATGTGGGCACAAGGGATCAATTGGCGGATATCTTCACGAAGCCCCTTGAGGAAGGAACGTTTTGCTTTTTGAGGAATGAGCTAAATATCATTGATTCGAGGTCCTTAGCTTGATCGCTTGCACACTCACCTAGGGCGTAATTGCATCTTATCTTGTTTAGATGTAGGCATGGAAATAGGGGGAGTGCGGTCCTAATACATTGGACCATCCCTCCCCCCATTATGCCGATAGCAAGTGTTCTTTTATCTCTATATTCATTCTTCTGACTAATGAGCTAAAACGACGAGTATTGGTTATGTACCCAAGATACATCTTCGCGGTGACATGCCATACACTCCTACATGGTGGCCTCGGCCACCGACCTCTTCTCTTTGAAGAGTTGGTTTTATTTGGAGCTTATTGTTGCTATATGCCCTCCTTTTCATGCATATGGGAAACCTACTCAACTTGGCGCTTTATGTTTCGTTTTGGTAGTTGTGAGTTGAGTATGGTGTACCAATGACAGTTTAGAAATCTATCCCAAGCCTACTTTCCCCTGAAAACATTTCTCTCTATTGCACACAAGTCATCCATTTGAAAACTAGGATTTTAGTTCAGGAGGTCGGAATATCCTGTTCATTTATGAATCGGAATATCCGGTGACTCGGAATTTCCGGCGTAAGTTACACCCGGAAATTCCGATCGGGCGGTTTGTCTAAAAAAATATAAGGGCAGGCTCGGGGTGAAGGGCTCATTGAAAGAGCATTTTCCCTCATGTGGGGTTTTGGTAATTGAATGACAATCTCTATGGACTAATGTTTGCATTGAGATATCATTATAGATCATGTCCATGGAATTGTGGAGTTCATGTGTTGAACTCTTGAAGCTCATGTGTTGAGTGAAGCTTATTGCAAGTATGTCTTGAAGATTCAAGACATCATCTTAGTGAAGAAAAGATGAGTTGTGCAAGACCAAGAGAAGCTTTCTCGAAAAGATCCTATGCTTGGTGCTTGCAATGGATACATGAAGATGAAGCTAAGCGAGACTCTCCCATTGTGAGCATGGGGGAGTATTTGGAGAAGTCTTCATCAAGCATGTGCTTGGACGCGCAATCAAGAAAGATGAACCACTTGAAGAGATCAAGATAGTCATCATCCAACTCAAGTGTAATGCTCAAGGCAAAGGTATGATCTTGATAGGGCTATAGGATAGATAGGCGTACTATCAAGAGGGGTTCTCAAGTTGGTAACTTGATCGCATTCTTGTGGAGAGCTCAAACCTTTGCATTCTTGGCATATCATGTTTCTTGGTTCTTATTTGGATTTTATGTTGGTGAGGAATTAGAGCTTGGTTCATCTCCATGTCAAACTCTAGTTCATCGAAATCGTTTTTACTTCGGACAACTTGTTGCGTTTTCGGTGGCGGAAATATCGCCGGTTCTACCTTGAGGAAAGTCCCACACCTTGCCATGTGTGGAGCTTTTACTCTATTTATGGGATGCAATATTTCCAATATTTTTGTTGGGTAGTCATCGTCGCTATCTTTCCAACAAAATTGGTCTCACCTCATTTGGAGTTCATTTGCAATAGTTATAGCAGTTTTCTTTTCGGTGTTTTTGCTGATTCGGATTATTGGGGTCGGATATTCCGATCTGCCAGAATTTCCGGTTCCCCAACTCATCCAAGAAAACGGCTAAGGAAAGGAGAAAAAGGGTTCTGGCTCCAGTCGGAAATTGTGCTCGGAAATTTCCATATACCGGAATTTCTTAGTGCCCCCACAAAAGTCCTCCAGAAATGGCTAAGGAAAAGTTTGGTTTTGGTTCTGACTCCAGCCGGAATTTCAGCTCGGAAATTTCATGGACTCGGAATTTCCGGGTGACCGGAATTTCCGAGTCTCTCTTAGACCGGAATTTCCGGGTGACCGGAATTTCCGGGTGACCGGAATTTCCGAGTCTCACTTATACCGGAATTTCCGAGTGTCGAAACAGCCAACGGCTATATTTCCTGGAGGGGTATAAATACCCCTCCCCTTCTTCCTCCTCGGCCAATCCAAGGCAGCACGACTTTCCCCTCTCTACTACTCCATTGTTGACCTTGGAAAGCTCACTTCCCTCTCAATCCCTCCATTGAATCTTCCATATTCTTTAGGGAAAGTTGAGAGGAGATCTAGATCTACAATCCTACCAATCAATCCCTCCTCTAAGTGAGGGGAACTTAGTGGATCTAGTTCTTGGAGTTCCTTTGTGGTTCTTCTTCTTTGTTCTTCCTCTCTTCTCCCCCCATAAGCATTAGTTGCTTTTGGTGGGATTTGGGAGTGAAGGATTTGACTCCTTTGTGGTTTCCTTTGTTCTTCCTCTCTTATTCCCCCATAAACATTTGTTGTTGTGTTGGAATTTGAGAGTGAAGGACTTGAGCACTTCGTGTGCTCTTGCCATTGCATTTGCATCGGTTTGAGCCCTCCACGAGGATTCGTGGTGGTGATACTTGTGAGCTTGTTACTCTTGGATCTTTGGACCCTAGACGCCTTTTGTGGCCGGCCTTTTGTGTCCAAGACCTTTTGTGGTCACTTGAGAGCCCCCAATTAAGTTGTGGGTGTGTGCCTCAAGACTTGGGAGCCCCCAATTAAGTTGTGGGTGTGTGCCTCAAGAGTTGTACGGGATTCGATCTCCGCCCCAAAGGAGATCAATAGTAGAAGGTGAACTCGCAACCTTTTGTGGTTGAGTTCATCAGGAGAAGAAGGTGAGCCTTTGTGGCGTTGCGGCTAACCTGTTGTGGTTGCGCACAACTCTCCAAACGAGACGTACACCCTTTGGGTGGAACTCGGGAATACATCCTCGTCTCCGCGTGCCTCGGTTATTTCTGTACCCGAGCTCTTTACTTATGCACTTTACATTGTGATAGTCTTTGTGCTTGAAGTCATATATCTTGCTATCATCTTGTTACTTGTATTGCTTAGCTTAAGTTGTTGGTGCGCATAGGTGAGCCTAGTTTATATATCTAGGTTGTTTTCTTGTTAAAGTAAACCTCTAGTTTTATTCCGCCTTTATCAAGCATACCGGAATTTCCGGGTCACTCTTGGACCGGATATTCCGGCTCCTCGGAATTTCCGGGTCATTCTTGGACCGGATATTCCGGCTCCTCGGAAAAAGTTTTAAATCGCCTATTCACCCCCCCCCCCCCCCCCCTCTAGGCGACGTCTATCCGTTCACTCATTCGTGCCCTTCTTCCACCCCCGAACTCCCTCTCCTCCAACCGCCGCCCCTGCTGCTTCAAGATCCCTCCGGAGCACTCCGACCGCCGGGGAACCTCTTTCTTGGCCGGATCTGCTCCTCCTCCGCCCCGGGAACTCACTCCTCCAAGCAATGGCCTCAATGGATGAGGGTAACTTCACTTTTCCTTTTACCTATGTGCTTGCAATAGGATTTTGATGTGGAGTTATTTGTTTCAAGATTGCTTGGTAGAGATTGTTCCTAGCATCATTCCCTGCCATCTACATACATTAGTTTTGCATTTTGTTGGATCGATCTAGTTTTAGACCGAGTCAATCTCAGATCTGCACTATTTCTGTTTAGGTCGGAATTTCCGACTCAACCTGACTCGGAATTTCCGGTCCACCGGAATTTCCGGTTAGGTATGAATCGGAATTTCCGAGCTGAACACTGCAGTTTTAAGATTAACACATGTTTAACTACATATGGTTCATCAAATGCCTACCTAATGTGTGTATCATCTCCTGACTTGTGTGTACTTACCTTGTGCTACCCACTATGCTCAAATTCACAGGTTCTAGTGGGAGTCCGTCCTTCGCAGGGGCATCAAGGAACACCTCAAGGGCACTTGTTCACAAGACCCCTGTCGACAAGGGTAAGGGTCCTGCCTCCTCAAGTAACCCAACTGGTCCAAAGAAGAAGAAAGCTGTTTCTCACAGGCCACCATCCAAGAAAAGGAAGAATGCTCCTGTTCCTCAGCGTCAGAACTATACAAAGATGAACTCTGTTGAATACTCTCAGCTCCGACAAGGGGATTGGTACCTTAGGACAAGGGACAACTCTCTGGATGATCGCAGCTTTTGGTGTCAAGAGCAAGAGTTCAAACTCATGGACCTCTACTACTCTCTGTCGAAGCCCATTCGGCATATGCATCCGTTTGACCTTGCAACTCTGCAGCAGAAAGCCTCTTTTGTTGAAGCTATACATATTGTCAAGACTATGGGCCTGGAGAGGCTGGTGCTCACTCGTTGTCCTTACAACTCTCAGCTTGTGATGCAGTTCTTTGCCACTATTGTGATGAAGGGTGACTCAAAAAAGACAATTAAGTGGATGACTGGTGAATCTTTCTGTGAGTCCAACTTTGAGGAGTTTGCCAAGGTTTTGGGCTACAAGTTTGATGGTGACAATCCTCAAGGCTATCGCATGCACAACCCTTTCAAGCTCAACAAGAAGCAGACAACGCACTTATATGGTGAGGGAGCCACACCCGGAAATTCTCGAGACTTGCTTCCTCTTTATGATGTCCTTGTGCGCATCCTCCGTGAGAACATTGCACCAAGTGGTGGCAACAATGACAATGTGGTGACCCCTCTGTGCAACTTGCTCCTTCATGCCAACCGCATTGTGGAGGACCCTGACCCTGATGAAGACTGGAGTGTGGATGTTATGGATTACATCCACAATGAGATGTATGAAGCCATGACCACCAGGGTCACTATCACCTATGCTCCCTACATCATGAAACTCATCAAGTTCAAGTTTCCTGACCATAACTTCATTGATGATGAGTTGGAGGCGCATGACTTCAAGAAACTATATGAGAAGAAGACAGTGGTCAAGCCTCCTCCTGTGCCTTCTTCTAGCTCTGCTCCGGGTGGATCTTTTATGGGTGATGCTAGGAGGGCTGCTGCTCCTACTTATGTCTCGGCCACTCATGCAAAGGTGAAGAAGCTGAATTGATTCCAACGCAACATCCTGTGCATGAATGTGGACATCCGCAAGGAGCAATACACCGCCTACAAGGATCATCGTCAGCTGGCCTACAATCAAGACTTGATCCTTCATCATGTGTCTGGCTCTCCTGCTCCTGCAGATCTCTCTGATCCCCTGACCTTTGCTCAGTGGAACCAGGATTCTTTGGCTCCTTGGACACAGATTGATCATGACCTTGGCGGCAGCTCGTACACCACTGGACATGCTTATGATGATGATGAGGAGGAGGAGGCAGATGATGATTATGATGATGAGGATGCTGATGATGGTGATGATGATGAGGAGACCCCCTCGGACTGAAGACCTTCACGGGACGTAGCATCGCTCCTCTTCCTTTTTGGCGTTTAGATGCCAAAGGGGGAGAAGTTGCTCTAGTAGGACTTCGGGGATTTGCAGGGGTTCGGGCACAAGCATATGTGTTTACAATTTCTTTGTGCTTGTGTCCATTTGTCTTATTTGTGGTTGTTTGTTAAACTCCTTTATTATGTATGTGTATTGAGACAATGTTATGCTATCATTATCCTATGGTTGAGACTTCAAATTTATTGTGTTGGTATTCTCTTTATATCCTATATACACAAGGTATGAAACTCTATCTAGTCTCAAATGCTACCATAACCTCACATTTAGTCTCCTTACTCCTTTGTGATATCTTGTGTTTATTATTATAAAATAGCTCCTATCCTTTGTCATATTGTGTTTCATACATGCACTTGTTTAGGGGGAGCTATTTTCTGTCAAAAACATGATATTGCATTTTGTTTCTTCGCAAATCTTGGTATTGTCATCTAACACCAAAAAGGGGGAGATTGAAAGAACATTTTCTTAATCCCTAGTGTTTTGAGTGTTAGTTAACAATACCAATGATGTACTAATCATATTGCTAAGTATTTCAGTTTGTGTGAGTTGCATACCACATATCCCAAAGTCAAAATGTAGAGAAAAAGAGTTTCTGGAATTCTTCCCAGAATCGGAATATTGGAGCTGGAAATTTCCAGGATCGGAAATTCCGGGTCTCCTATATCTAACAGAAAAATGGCTAAGGAAAAGTTAGGAAGTGGTTCTAACTCAAACCGGAAATTCAACTCGGAAATTTCATTGACTCGGAATTTCCGAGTCACCCAGAAAACCACTCCAGATTTGGCTAAGGAAAGAAGAGAAAGTGGTTCTGACTCAAACCGGAAATTCAACTCGGAAATTTCATTGACTCGGAATTTCCGGGTCACCCAGAAAACCTCTCCAGATTTGGCTAAGGAAAGAAGAGAAAGTGGTTCTGACTTCAACCGGAAAATCAGCTCGGAAATTTCACTGACTCGGAATTTCCGGGCAACCCTCAAAAATTTGGCTAAGTCAAGATTTCGAAGACGTTCTGATCTCAACCGGAAATTCAACTCGGATATTTCATAGACTCGGATATTCCGAGTGACCCGGAATTTCCGGGTGTCACTTATACCGAAATTTCCGGGTCTTCGAGGCAGCCAACTGAAAGAGCATTTTCCCTCATGTGTGGTTTTGGTAATTGAATGACAATCTCTAAGGACTAATGTTTGCATTGAGATATCATTATAGATCATGTCCATGGAATTGTGGAGTTTATGTGTTGAACTCTTGAAGCTCATGTGTTGAGTGAAGCTTATTCCAAGTATGTCTTGAAGATTCAAGAATTCATCTAAGTGAAGAAAAGATGAGTTGTGCAAGACCAAGAGAAGCTTTCTTGAAAAGATCCTATGCTTGGTTCTTGCAATGGATACATGAAGACGAAGCTTAGCGAGACTCTCCCATTGTGAGCATGGGGGAGTATTTGGAGAAGTCTTCATCAAGCAAGTGATTGGACGCGCAATCAAGAAAGATGACCCACTTGAAGAGATCAAGATAGTCATCTTCTAACTCAAGTGGAATGCTCAAGGCAAAGGTATGATCTTGATAGGGCTATAGGATAGATAGGCGTACTATCAAGAGGGGCTCTCAAGTTAGTAACTTGATCGCATCGTTGTGGAGAGCTCAAACCTTTGTATACTTGGCATATCATGTTTCTTGGTTCTTATTTGGCTTTTATGTTGGTGAGGAATTAGAGCTTGGTTCATCTCCATGTCAAGCTCTAGTTCATCGAAATCGGTTTTACTTTCGACAACTTGTTGCGTTTTCGGTGGCGGAAATATTGCCGGTTCTACCTTGAGGAAAGTCCCACACCTTGCCATGTGTGGAGCTTTTACTCTATTTATGGGATGCAATATTTCCAATATTTTTGTTGGGTAGTCATCGTCGCTATCTTTCCAACAAAATTGGTCTCACCTCATTTGGAGTTCATTTGCAAAAGTTATAGCAGTTTTCGTTTCGGTGTTCTGCTGATTCGGATTATTGGGGCCGGATATTCCGCCCTACCGGAATTTCCGGTTCCCCAGCTCATCCAAGAAAACGGCTAAGGAAAGGAGAAAAAGGGTTCTGACTCCAGTCGGAAATTGTGCTCGGAAATTTCCGTCTACCGGAATTTCCGAGTGCCCCCAGAAAAGTCCTCCAGAAATGGCTAAGGAAAAGTTTGGTTTTGCTTCTGACTCCAGCCGGAATTTCCGAGCTCTCTTAGACCGGAATTTCCGGGTGACCGGAATTTCCGAGTCTCTCTAGACCGGAATTTCCGGATGACCGGAAATTCCGAGTCTCACTTATACCGGAATTTCTGAGTGTCGAAACAGCCAACGGCTATATTTCCTGGAGGGGTATAAATACCCCTCCCCTTCTTCCTCCTCAGTCAATCCAAGGCAGTACGACTTTCCCCTCTCTCCTACTCCATTGTTGTCCTTGGAAAGCTCACTTCCCTCTCAATCCCTCCATTGAATCTTCCATATTCTTTAGGGAAAGTTGAGAGGAGATCTAGATCTACAATCCTACCAATCCATCTCTCCTCTAAGTGAGGGGAACTTAGTGGATCTAGTTCTTGGAGTTCCTTTGTGGTTCTTCTTCTTTGTTCTTCCTCTCTTCTCCCCCCATAAGCATTAGTTGCTTTTGGTGGGATCTGGGAGTGAAGGATTTGACTCCTTTGTGGTTTCCTTTGTTCTTCCTCTCTTATTCCCCCATAAACATTTGTTGTTGTGTTGGAATTTGAGAGTGAAGGACTTGAGCACTTCGTGTGCTCTTGCCATTGCATTTGCATCGGTTTGAGCCCTCCACGAGGATTCGTGGTGGTATTACTTGTGAGCTTGTTACTCTTGGGTCTTTGGACCCTAGACGCCTTTTGTGGCCGGCCTTTTGTGGACAAGACCTTTTGTGGTCAAGACCTTTTGTGGTCACTTGAGAGCCCCCAATTAAGTTGTGGGTGTGTGCCTCAAGACTTGAGAGCCCCCAATTAAGTTGTGGGTGTGTGCCTCAAGAGTTGTACGGGATTCGATCTCCGCCCCAAAGGAGATCAATAGTGGAAGGTGAACTCGAACCTTTTGTGGTTGAGTTCATCAGGAGAAGAAGGTGAGCCTTTGTGGCGTTGCGGCTAACCTGTTGTGGCTGCGCACACCTCTCCAAACGAGACGTATACCTTTGGGTGGAACTCGGGAATACATCCTCGTCTCCGCGTGCCTCGGTTATTTCTATACCCGAGCTCTTTACTTATGCACTTTACATTGTGATAGCCTTCGTGCTTGAAGTCATATATCTTGCTATCATCTTGTTACTAGTATTGCTTAGCTTAAGTTGTTGGTGCACATAGGTGAGCCTAGTTTATATATCTAGGTTGTATGCTTGTTAAAGTAAACCTCTAGTTTTATTCCGCCTTTATCAAGCATACCGGAATTTCCGGGTCATTCGTGTACCGGATATTCCGGCTACTCGGAATTTCCGGTCACTCTTGGACCGGATATTCCGGCTCCTCGAAAAAGTTCTAAATCGCCTATTCACCCCCCCCCTCTAGGCGACGTCTATCCGTTCAATTGGTATCAGAGCTAGGTTATCTCATTATTAGGACTAACCGCCTAGAGATAAAGATGTCGTTTAGAGATCTAGTGCACAATCCCTCTTATAGATTCGATGGCACAAATTATGATGTTTGGAAAATTCGCATGCTTAATCTTTTTAGAGACATGGGTTCTAATTTAGAGAGTATTGTAGATATGGGTTTTTCTCCTCCAAAGGATTCTCAAGAATTATCTTTAGAGGATGAGAAAAACTCTTATCTCGATACTCTAGCATCTAATGGTCTCATATGTGCTTTGAGCGATGTAGTGCTTGCGTCAATCATGCCTTTTCGGAGCGCTCATGAATTATGGACAAAACTTCAAGATATATATGAGGTGTCCAACATTTACAAGGATGATTGTCCTCCTTCCACATCCGGTCGTGATGAGCTCACGACTTCCTCCACTTCACCGACATGTGGTTTGCCACAAGGTAATGATATGGTGAGTGGTGATAGAAATTGCATTTTTTGATGGTGAATCTACTATTGACTATACTTCAAACTCATCTTACTGCAATGCTCTATCTTTGTACTTAAACACATATAGCACTCAAAATGTATTACATGCTAGTGTTGATAGTCCTTGCATATCATGTAGTAGTTGCTTAACTAAATCTCATGATGATATGCTTTCCTTGTCTTGTTGCCATGATCAAAATGTTTCTATTTCCTCTAGTACTTGTTTGTCTAACAATGTAGAGGAATCCCAACAATTGTTGGAACAAGACTTGGACCTCAAAGGTGCTTCAAGTGTCTCTTCATCGTCTTCATCCACTACTCACATTTTCCTAATGGCTAAGGAGTATAAGGTATCTCCTACCGTGCACTCCAATATATCTCATGATGATAATGATGATGATGATGATCTAATTAAGGAGAAGTTTGATATTGTCTCTCATGCTCTCTTAAATAATAAAAATGCTCATGAGAACTTCTTAGAAATCATGACTACCCTTTTTGAGCTTAAGGAGACCTTTGAGGCTATGGAGACCCGTTGCCATGAAGGGTGGGGTCTTGCTCGTGATTCCGCGGGTGAGGTCCACAATCTTGAGAATGCTCTTGAGGAAGAGCAAGAAACTCGGGTTGCTCTTGAGGAGAGATTAGAATCTAGTGAGGAGTTAAATAATGAAGTAATTGCTAAACTCACTAAAGAACATGAACATGCTATTGCTAAATGTAATGTGCTTAGTAAACAAAATTCTAAGTTAAATAATGAGCTTGTCATGTTTTCTCCTTCCACTTCTAATGTTAATGATGCTTGTGCTACTAACTCCACTTTGTGTGAAGCATCTATTTTGAAGGAGAATGTTGAGCTAAGAGCTCAACTTGATTTGCTAACTAGTAAGTATGGGAAGTTGGAAGAAACTCATGAAAAGCTTTTTAGCTCTAATGAGGATCTCCTAGCATCCCATGCTAAGCTAAAGTTAGCTCATGAGACGGTCACTACGAAGGTAAAATCTTGTGAGCCTCCTATGGACACTAGCACAACTTCTACTACTAATGCATTATTGCAATGTGCTAGTACTAGTAATTCTACATCACATACCATTGCTAAATATTGTGATGAATTACATTCCTTGCCTTCTTGCTCTAACAATGTAGCATCTACTTCCTCTAGTATTTGTGTTGAAACTAACCATGTAGAGGAACTCAAAGAGCTCAAGGCACAAGTCACTTCATTGAAGAAAGACTTGAAGAAATGTCATGAGGGTAAGTCCACCCTCGACAACATGTTGAGAGTGCAACAACTTCCTCATGACAAGAGTGGACTTGGATTCAACTCCAATAACAAGAACAAGTCCAATGTCAAGAAGAAGCACAAGTTCATCAAGAAGAAGGGCCAAGAACAAGTTATTGATTCGGCCAAGATTGTGTGCTTCAAGTGCAAGGTTGAAGGGCACCATGTGAGATCTTGCCCTTTGAAGAAGAAGCCTCTTAGTGAGAAGCAACAAGGGAAGCAACCTCAAGTTCAAACTCAAGCTTCCCAAGTTGAAGAACCTTCCCTTCCCAAGAAGAAAGGTAAAAGCCGCCTTTGCTACAAATGTCGTGTGAAGGATCACTTTGCTTCTTCATGCACTCATGGTACCTTATCCAACCCTCCTACTATTGATAATGTTCATTCTCTTCGGAAGGATAAGGTTGGCAATGTGTTTGCCAAATCTATTGGTACTCAAAGTGGTGTCAAGAAAAGAACCATTTGGGTAGCCAAACCTATTGTGACTAACCTCTTAGGACCCAACTTAGGTTGGGACCAACAAGCTCAAACTTGATCAATAGGTGTAAACGGAGGACATTGGAGACTTGACTACATCATGAAGAATTAAGGGATCTTCATCAATCATATTCTCTCAAGTCAAGTCAATTGGATTATATTGTCTTAGCATATATCCAATGCTCCTCCTTGCGGTAACTTGTATTTAACTCATATGTACTCATTGAAAGTTACTTGCACCCTTACATGTGTTTGGTTTTGTGCCTTACTATTGTTTCATATGTGTTGTGCACTCTACTTACTTATGTTGAGTAATCAAACTTGTGTATGTTGGTTTGCACACCATGTATGCTTGAGCCTCTTGTCTATTTTGTTTTTAATCTTCATTGGCTCTTTTAGTGATTTTAATGGACTATCCCATTTTGGGGGGAGTAATGTGCTCTTTGGTAACTCACCCCCTTAAAATGTGTATTCATGAGGAATACCACTTAGTAGTGATATTTCAATATTATCTACTCTCTTTGTGGTATACTCATGATAAATTCAAATTCAAATGTCCATTAATTATCTCTTGTTGGATTTCTATTGCCTCTTGTTTAAAAGAATGGATTATCACATTATGGGGGAGTAATAAGCTACGTGCATATTACAAGCTTAGAAAATGTGAACATGAGAGGTAGTGTCACCTAGAGTTGATATTGTTGATTATCTTGTTCCTAGGTGGCATGGTACTCAAACAAGTTCCATATTTGCTTAAATGCATTTTGATCAACCATCTTTTGGTATCTTGTTTGTGAGAAAGTTTCTTGATGCCTAGAATGATCATTGAATATGTGAAGTCATCAAGAATATCTAGATAAGCATGTTTTTCAAATCTTTTATTTTGCCACATGCTTATGTTTTGTGAATATGATCTTGAATACATATATGTCATGTACCACCGAGAAATATCTCCATACAATCATTGTCCTTGACAAGTGATAATTATATTGGTGGTAAAATTATTGATCATATTTACATTGGCTATTGTTAATAAATTGTCTTATCTTGATCACCAAGCTTTGTTTTGATTTAACCACCCATTTGTCTTCTTTGCTTCATTTGGATCTTTTTGTTGCTCTACTCATAATTTGTGTTGTGCTATCGTTAGAAAGGAAAAGCAAGGATCCCATTG